>CM075857.1:10703158-12000658 GCA_037975125.1 Latrodectus hesperus | reverse complement strand
ATCAACACTGATTGCACTCTTATTAAAAATTAGGATTTTAACGGATAAAAAAAAATTCGAAAACAGAAGTAAATACCTAAAAATATTTAAATAAAAATTTTTGCGATTGCATTGATTTTCAATGGAAAGAGACAAAACCGGAAGTATTTGAGATGGCTTCCGGTCAGCTGAGGTTAGTTTTTGTTTACATTGAAAACCCCATCCATTGCCGATCTTTATACACTTGACTCACTACCACAGGGCATCCTTTAGTCTTCAATCATTGACAACTTATGGCCTTATTTGGTACATTCCCCCTCTCCTATGCACATTACTTGGTAAAAGATTTTGGGATACAATATCAAATGTTTTTACATTGCTTTGTAAAATGCATCACCCCTTCTAGGAATAAATTGGTGAATAACAGATTTCTTTTTGTAGCATAGTCATGGGAGTTTATTAAAAATTGGCTAAAATACTAAAATTTGTTTTTTGGAACAGTTGTTGCTCTACGAAAGTATATGTAAGTTTAAAACTAATTGTTGAAGATTATGACCATTGAAGACACACCCATTCTATTATTTGTAGAGTGAATATCTTAACTAATGATTTTAAAATAATGAATTTATTGATACTTAACTTCACAGAGTACTGCCGACCAACTTGTCAAGTGGTCAGCGTGCCTGACTGCGGATAAGGAGTAAATAAAATCACTCACAATTCACTCCTTTTTGTAGCACAAGAAAAAGTGACTCTGATTCGTCAATCAAGAAGTAGGCAAATTTCACGCATCACAACAATTAATTTATGTACAACTATATACACATTTCCAAAGCACAATATACTTAATTGGTAGCATAATTAATTATATAACACTTATTCGTAACACAATAATACTTTTCTCATATGTAACATAATTTCAATATTGTACGTAGCATTAATCATTTTGTAGCAATTAACATTTTTGTAGCAGACTGGTCATAACAAGACCTTTCTAGTCGGTGGTTCTTTTCACACTAACTTACCACGCCACCTACTGGCGTAAAAAGATCGGAGTGAGCATTCTTCACAAGGAGGTCCTGGGTTCGAAACCCGGTTCGGACATGGATGTAATTTCTCTCTCCATCTATCCTGTCTTTATCCTTTCCTTGTATGAATGAGGTGTGAATGGTTGCTTACCCTATAAACGGGTACCTATGGCATGTGTGTATAGCAGAGTCGTACTTTCACCTTCATGGTGCTCTGATTAAAACGAAAGACGCTCCCAATTGACTTAAATTCGCATAGCCAAGCCATAGCGAGTTTGGCTTGTCCAAGTGTCATTAGTAACAACCAAAAACCACTAAGGGAAATGTGTAGTTCTGAACTTTCAATTTTCAAAGACCCAATTTGGAAATTGAAATTTAATGCTTAATCTGAGAGTGGTGCATAATCTGAAAATAAAAAATAGTTTTTTTAAAAAAATTTATAATTGGTTGCTTAAAAAACTATGAAACCTCAAATAAATTACTTTAGTAGGAAAATTTCTTTATTAAAATAAATCATTAAATGTATATCTTTGAATATAGTTATGATTACATCGAAGCTTTCTTGTAAAATTTAATGCCAACATTTTCGCCCAATTTTTACCGTCACAGCAAATTGGTTAAACTTCTGCTACAGTTTGAAAAGTAATAAAGATATTCGCTATATTTTTTTTTCTAAATATTTGTATATGATAAACAATGATATAAGCAGTTTAGCACTAATCTTAAATAAGCTATAGTCATGGATGCAATCGCATTTTTTGTTAGAAGAAGACTTACTAATTGTTATTGCTTACTGCTATATTGTTATCCCAGAATCGAAAATTAATTTTCAAGCATTTTTTCTGACTTAGGGTTTGAAATTTCTCTTCTCGGACAGTTTCGATCATAGGTGTTCAAAAGTGGCTCGAAGTTGTATGTTGTTTCGTGGCTCTTTCTCTAGATTCATGTTAATAAGACTACTTAACACACAACTAATAACACACACAATGCTGTCTATAGGACACTTTAAGAATAACAATATATTAATTTATTTGTTTGTAAATAGTCGGTAGGTATGCAGAAATGATGTTATTTTTATGCACACATTAAAATAGATAATAGAGTACTTTATTCTAACAAATGCTTTTAATTTCCACAGAGAAACATTAGCCGTGTAAACGATCAAAATTCCAGTAATATTAATGGCAAAATTTCATTTATTACTTGTAAAATTTTCTTAAAGCAAAGAATGAATGTAAGTCTTTTTGCTTTATATTAGTGATATTTGAGAAATTAAAACAGTGTTTTAGACACTCATAAAATTTACAAGTAACTAAAGAATCCTTTAAAGTACTAAATCTATCAGATTAAACGTCTTGATGGTCTTTGGTCTTCATTTAATTGCCAACTAAAACGCCTTAATTTAATTAAGTAATTTCACAATGATTTAGGGAATGGCAAAAAGTATAAGAAATATTACCACAAAAGAATTAGTATCTCCTGGTAAGAGGCATAGTGTGACATAAAGATGTATTCAAAGTGTTTTAAAAGAATAATATTATACGAAGGTATGTATCCCGCACCATTATTAATAACACTGTGCAGTTCTAATGCTTTCATAAAATATAAAGTGTTTAATGAAGAAGGATTTCAGATCTTGTATTTAGACTGTGTTTCTCAGTTGCCTTGATTGTTATGAATGCCATTAGGGTTTATAAACCATGTTGACAGCTATTGTAAATAATTTAGACATTATTATATTGGTGAAAAAATAAAAAAAACATTTATAGGTTACTGAGTTTAATAAAATTGAGGGAAAAATTTTCATAAATCTAGAAGATGTCTAAATTTAAGGTAATAAAATTAAAGATTACATATTATGTAGAAAATGATATAAATGTTTTTCTTCTATTTTAACCCACACAACCATTTAATTACTTATAATTCCCCAATTAGTGTCTAAACTAATTTAGACACTGGTCCCAAAATTCATATTAATTGTTGGTTTTTCAGATCTTTGGTGGTGACAGTCACATGATGATTTTAGGCAAATATACTAATATAATTTACTAGTACACAACTTTTACATATTGATATATAATATCATATTTTACTAACCAATTGCAATTAACAACGTATAATAAAATTATATGCTGTTGGACACATTAATTGCTGTCCCCAAATATTTGAAAAAGCATATTTCCCAAACATATGTTACAACCAACTTTTATTTTCTTCATAATAATCCAAATTATGATTCATAAATTAAAATAAAATATTTATTGCTGAATTACACAAGGAGAAATGCAAAATATCATGCAAATAAAAATCCTGCGCTATTGATGTGTGCTAGAACTTTATCCTCTTAAAAAACCAAGCTGATTAATTCAATATAATAACGCAATTTTTAAAGCAAAAGCTGATGCACTGATTTATAAAAAACCTGAAGTGTATACATAATTTGCCAAGCTTTAAATTTTATAATTATATGAGGAAACACCATTGTATAAAATGTATTTAAAGACATAAAAATAATTTCTAGTTTAATTTTAGTATTATATTTTATTAAATAAGTTTAAATACAGCATCAATTTAAATGCAATATTAGAGCAGTTCATGCAGTGGATAGTTAATAATGATGAATGTGTTGTCGGCTGTAATGTACTTTAAAAATAATAAAAAAACCATTTGTTTTTATTTTGTTAAATACTTGTTCAAAAATGCATGCATGTTTCTTTAAATGGGTTTTTTATGTTCCCACTTTATGGCAGAAAGCTAAAATTATATGCACAATTCATATCTTTTACACAAATCATATTGATTACTTAAGAACATATTGTGTAAAATGTCATTTCAAATATATTTACAAAATGTATTTAAAATATTTTTTGAATATGAAACTTGGAAATTTTTTGTATTGCATACATATTATGTATTTTATAACAATAATTAATGGAATTTGTATATATATATATATATATATATATATATATATATATATATATATATATATATATATATATATATATATATATATATATATATATACATGAAAAATATATTAATTTCCATCAAAAAATATATTTATGTGCATACTTGTAACATTTAAACTATTTGTAAAGAAGTGATGCTGTAATTATGCATAAAAAAACCTGTTGATTTATTTTTTCCACCTGTCTGTAATTGATTATACATGGACCAAAGCAAATTGCTATAAATGTGATCGACATACATTTGAAAAGGTTATACATTTAAACTCTAGTAATGAATTACCAAATATAATTCATACTGATGAAAAAATATTCTATAAAGAATGATGTGCAATGGGAAAAGAAAAATTTTGACAACAGTGATTGTTTTGAAAGAGATGACATCATGCTTACTTATCTCTGAATTTTGGAATATTTTTTTAATAATGTGTGTAAATTTTATGACAAAAATTATGGCTCCTATTGATTAAAAAATATTGTACATAGAATTTAATGTACAATAAGAAAGTGGAAATAATTTCAGACTTTATTTGCAAAAAAATTTCGTATATTGAATATTGAAATTAAGATTTTTCATTGCAGTTTGGGTAATTTTGTAAAGCTCTTCTTGCTCAGTTTTTTCATATAATACTTATGCCCTATTATATTCATATTCTTACCATAGACTGTAATTAATAAAGTGTTTCATAAATTAAAAATATTTTAGGAAAATTATTGAGAATGAAAATAGTCGCAAAATATCAGGAATATACAGTGGCGGCAAAAAGTATTGGCACAATGTTTTTTAACGTTAACTCTTAAGAAAATCATACAATTTTGATAATTTTTTCACAACCAAAAAAGAAATTTACATTGATATAAATGTGTTTTAAAAATTTTTGTTTAACTACCAATTTTATTTTAAAAAATAAATTGTTTAAGTAAGTCAAGTGGAAATAAGTATTGACAATTACACGCAGTCAGGCTAGCGCTCTCCGTGAGTAAAGACATGTTTTTTCTCCTCATGGAGCTATTACAGATGAAGAAGTAAAGTGCCTGCTATGCAGGCCGACACTTCGTAAAACATATTAGATCCAAGATCCAAGTATTGACACAATTAGTGTTCCCTGAATTTCGTAGTTAGTTTTGTTTCACTGTTTAGCTATAATACATGGCATAAATTGTGAACAAAGTTTCTAAGATAAGAAGAAAATATTTTAACAAAAGGCCAGATTTCAGTTGCTTGGCGAGCAACTATTAATTTTTTTTAATTCAATTGAGACTTACATTTTTAAGAGGACCACTACAACCGAGACAGGGTTCGAACACACAAACTCTCAAACTGAAAGCCAGAGCATCAATTCAGATCAGTTGTCAATGAATACATAAATACACAGGGAAAGCTGAATTCATGTAGTTTTGCTGAATATCGTTGAATATTAAAAGGAAATGGATAATAGTGAAAATGCACCCGAATTATTCAATGACTCGTTTAAGGAATTAAGCTTGTCCAAAATCTATTGAAAAATATGATAATCCACTAACAAAATGCCAGAATTAATATCAAATATTTATAATCCTTTAAAACTAATAGAAAGAAAATTTATTAAAAATTCTTTTTTACCGAAACGCACTTTTAAGAACACAAATTCTTTTCCCAAATTATCAAAACTTTTAAGCAATAAAGCTATATAATTTAATCAAATATTTGAATTAACATTAAAATAACTTTCTAAATTAAGGATTTATAACTTTACGTTGAAACAAAAATAGTGATTTAAATATGCAGAACAATATAAATTTATTTACCTAAAATATTTAAGAAGAGATATCAATCCATAAAAATAATATTTGAAGCACACAGTATTTTGACGTAACGGAAAAATATCTGGTAAGTAAATTGGTTTGCTGGGTTAGAATTTTAAACGCTAACTCACTCTCTCTCTCTCAAAAAAAAAGATATTTTAAATAAATAGAGAGAAAACTAAGCAACCAAAAGAAAATAATAAATAAAATAAAATTTTTCATTAATTTATGCTGATTTAATTTTAAGATCATAATGTACATTCTCTTTAAAGTAATTTTTATACCATTGCCAATAAAGTGCAAGATAATTTTTAAGTAGTATTATAATTTGTGATTTTGGAACCAATTTTATATCAATTTCATTACATTCACTAGAGGAATATAAATGTAAGATTGATACAATAATTACAATACATATTTTGGATTATTTAACAAAAAATGCTCAATGATTCTTGACCATTTATTTATTGAAGTAACATTAATTAGAGGCAAATATAACTCGCGATTCTTGCGATCAAAAATTCTACATGAAATAAAAAAGGTAAAAGCACACACAATCAGCACCTGATAGCTCAGCAGCTGAAAAATAGTTTAAATCGCTTAACATCTGTCACAATTGTTTTCCATGAGAATATTCATAAATAGGACTTCAGTCAAATTATAATGGCGGATAAAAATTAAAACTTTCCCCACACAGAGAGATGTATAAAAGTAATCAGCTGCACTCATAAAACACAAACGAAGATCTTCCGCTAATCAACAGGGGGGGACATGACATTTTATTTTTTTTATGTATTTAACTTTACTCAGAGAATAAAAATCTAACAGATGACAGCTATTGCAATGTATTTTTAATCATGAAATGATGCGAGACATGTATATCTTAACCCAGAAATTTTCATTTCATATTCAGCTATTATCTATTGGCGTTTAAAAATAAATGATGTTTTTTCAATTGAGTTCAAAGTCATGTATCATTGTGATACAAGTATCCTATCATGTTGTCATGGTGATTCAACACGAAGCAAACTTTTAATACATGCAATGGATAAGCTAATTGCTAATTGTTAAAAATAAAGTATTTTGAAATTCTTCAGATTATGGTTTAAAGAAGATCTTCTGAACATAATTGACAGTATTCACACGTCTGATTTATCTGAATATTCATATTTTTAAAGCATAGAAACGCAAATTTTTTGTTCATCTTTATGCCGCCGTTAAAAAATTACAATGTGGTATTAAGGTTTTATACGCATAAGATCAACAGACAAATGATGCACTCTTCTGCTTTTCTCATATATTTCTAATGAGGTAGACACTTGAGAGTTCTTGTAGTTGCCATGAATGACTACAGATTACTATGGAGAGTTTCACAGAAAGAAAACTGGGCAAATGCTGAAGTATATAACAGCAATCTTCGCCTACATAATAAGACTAATTCAGGTGTAAATTACTGCTTAAAATGAATAATGAATGAATCATTAGAAAAAGTCCATATCTGAGATAAACATTTAACTCACGAACTAAATGTCAAAACGTCAATTTTAATTACAGATATTATCTTTTTCAGCCTTTTTCGCATTAAACATTTAATGCGCCCATGTGTAAACTATTTTTAAAGACTCAATATATTCAATAAATGTCAATGACAGTGAATGTTTATCATTGATAATTATACATAAAAGTATGCTTACATTTGTTGATTTTTTTGTTCCTTTAAAATAATATTTAAAAGTAAAAAATATTTTCCATGGCTTTTTATATATATATATATAAGAAGTTGAAAGCGGAGAAAATAAGTGCCTTAAGAACTTTTAAAATTCAGATTATATTTTACAGAGCAAGGTATTTATAGTTGGTTGTATTTTGCGGCGTAAGGTCCAAATATGGACAAGCTGCGCCAAAACTAAATATATTCATAATGATTTACTTCTATTTTTTCAAAACCCAATGAACTAATTAAAAACCATTTAAAATATACGAGATACGTGTGTGTGTATATACCTCTATAATATAAAAATTAAAATATATATAGGTAAACACCCAACATACAACAGAAATTATATTTAAATAGTTAAAAGAAAAAGCTAAACCAGAAAAAATAATATAACATAATTAAAAACATTTTGGATTTAAAATTATATAAAAGTCTATAATACCGATGCTTCTTCAATATTGCAAAAATGAGAAATGAGAGAGGAAGTTATTGTATTTAGTTTGTTGCTGATTTGCAAACTCCACGATTCCTGCCCAAGTGAATGAAAAAAGCTTTTCATGCCTTTTCTCGCACCAGAGAATGGAACAATAGGCTGAAGTGGAGCAGACTCAGACTTAGCGGCTGCATCAACCTTCTTGGAACCTCACGCGCCCTCGGATCCTACAGAAAACAATATCATATCCCTTGCAATTCAGTGAATCTATTGCGCAAAAACTCTACGACACAACACAAGACATCGATAGACCATACTTATGATATGAAGAAAAATTTATAAGCAGATTTATAACATAAGCAATATAACACCAAATCTATTCAGAGGTATTAAATAAGAAAACATTTCTTCTTCTTCTTCTTAGAGAGTTGGGTTTGTTTGTCATTGGGCACCTCTGCTTTTATCAGCATTTTGTACTCTTAACTCCAAACCCAATGTTTCCTAGTTCCAGTTGCTCGGGTCACCCACTTTATTAATAAAGTCCGAGTCCTTTAATGGAGTCCAGGTTTAACTCTCTAGTATGGATGATGCCTAAAGAAGTTAATCTAGGGAGGGCAAGGGCCTCGCTTTCGTAAATGATATGCTTGGCCGTTTCCTCTTGCATGACATTTCCTGCAGATAGTGTTTTGCTGAAACAGTCCCATTTTATGGAGGTGTTTCTGAAATAAAAGTGGCCTGTTATAAAGCCTACGATTAAACGTATCTTCTGCCTAGAGCATCTAAGAATTTCAGCGGCGAGGATTGCCTCTGACTTCCTGACTTTCACCGGAAGAATATGGTTTGGAGGTCACTTCTACCTCCTGTGAAGGATTCATTGCCGCTCCTTCACTAGATTGCCTCTGAGTTCCCTTGTCTTTCAGCAAGGTCTGCTTCAGAGGCTTCACCTGCAAATGCAGAAAGGTTTGTTATTTCTTGTATTGTGTCAAATTCGAAAATAAGTATTTTTAACAATTTCAATAATTTAATTTTCAATTTTAAATTTCAATATACCTTTCCATAGGGTTTGCATCTACACGATGCTGGAGATATTTTGCCATGAACATAAAAGTGGTTTCTAATAAGTTTCAACAAAAACCGAACTAAGGAAAACTAAGAATTCAAAGACAAAAACGCAAAAGCACAACTTTATTACAGCAATTTTACACTCTGCCACTACACTACAAAAGAACAGAAAACATGAGACAAACAGTGCCGCGTAGCGGCCAGTCTCACTTCCTTTCACTTTCTAACATCCTCCCCCTTGAGACTCGGACTGAGTCTCAATCTCATAGCGTACATTATTGAAAAGATCAAGTCTCTTTGGTATTTTCACACATTTACCAGAAGAAGTAAATTTTTGCAAAATAACATTTTCAGGTCTCATTTGACCTCCCGAAGAAGTTACATCAACAGGAACAGGTTCCTCATCAATTGGTTTCTTATCAACATTAATATTATTTTCATTTGCCTGTATCTCCATTGGAAAGATACGTTGTATCGGTCGCAAAACTGTTCCATGTTGGGGTTTAAACCTTACGGTACGAATCTTATTATCGCGACCGGGGATTAATTCTATAATTTTCGCTAATGGCCAAAATAAAAGTTTTTTGTTATCATCTCTTAATACAATTTCTCCTACTTTAGGAATGCGAGATCACTTTTCATTCTGTTTTTGAACCAGTTGACTCAAATATTCTTTTCTAAAACGTTGTTTCAAATCACTTAAAAGCTTACTTCTATATTTTATTCGTTTTACAAGACTCTGTCTATTTACTTGATCAATATCCTGAACATCGAAGTTTCGATTTTCGATAAGAAACATTGCAGGCGTCAAAGGAACCAATTCCTGTGGATTTTGAGATACATAAGTCAATGGTCTACAATTAATTATAGATTCAAAATGACAAATAATGGTATACAATTCTTCATATGTTAACACAGATTTACCTAAAGTGCGTTTTAACAGCTCTTTTACAGTGCGAACCAACCTTTCCCACCAGCTTCCCCACCAAGCTGCGGTGGGAGGAATAAATTTCCAAAGTATTTTATAAGAATTTGTTTCATTCAATATTTTGTTCCAATTTAATTTCGTGAGATCATTAAAAGCTCCACGAAAGTTTGTTCCATTGTCACAGTAAATTATTCGTGGCCGTCCGCGTCTAGCAATAAACTGTCTAAATGCCAGAAAAAATGCATCAGAAGAGAGGGAACTAACAAGCTCGAGGTGGATAGCACGGTATACTGCGCAAGTAAACAGTGCTATCCAAACTTTTCCTCCATTTTTCAAAAATAATGGTCCGGCTAAGTCAACGCCGACAATTTCAAAAGGCGCGCAATCCGATACCCGATACGATCTGGTGGTAAAGGTGTTGGTTCGCTTGACATAGCTTTCGTTTTAAACCTTTTACAAACAACACAGTTATATAAAACATTCTTTATGGCTTTTCTAGCTCTAATGATCCAATAATTCTCTCGTAAAAGACATTGCATCATTTGAATGCCCGCATGGCTATTATTTACATGAACATTTTTGATAAGCAGTTTAGTGAATTCACATTTCTCTGTTAACAAGATTGGATATAAGAAAGATTTTGAATCATCTCTATAAACTATTATTGTTTTAACTCTTAAAATACCCTTATCATCTACAACAGTTTCAATAAAATTTGAAGATTTTACCTTATCTATGTAATACTTTTGAACAAGACAAATCAATTTTTCTTTGGAATTCTCTATTTCTGATAATGTAAGTTCATGCTCTTTACATTTATTCGGACCAATTTTACAATTATTTACAAACCTCAATAGCCATGCAAATATTCTAATCATTTTATAATAATCTGATACATTATTCACAACAGCCTAGGGGGTGCGTCTTTTAAGAGATCAATATTCGTTATATTAACCTTTTTTCTTTTCAAATCTACTTGTTCAGTTTGGCAGAGAGTTTCTCCAACAGGCCAGTTTTCAGAGCATTCTCGCAGCCACAAAGGGCCTTCCCACCATTTGGAAAAATACATTTGTTTCGCAGAACAACCACGCGATAATACATCAGCGATATTCATATTTCCTGGAAGGTGTCTCCATAACTGACCTTTTGTCAATTCACGAATCTCTTTAACTCGGTTTTGCACGAAAATAGACCAATTCCCTTGCTCTTTTATCCAACAAAGAGCCGTAGTAGAATCGGACCAAAAGGTAATTTTTATATCTGGCAAATCGAGCGCATTAATAATAGAATTTGCAAGTCTAGAACCTATGCAGCAAGCCATTAATTCTAAACGCGGAATACTTAAAGATTTTAAGGGTGCGACTCTAGATTTTGCTCGTACGAGAGTTACCTTAACTTCAGAATCGAATACCGATCGAACAAAGACGCACGCTGCGTATGCCCCCTTGCAAGCATCCACAAAAACATGTAATTCAGATGTTGAATTAATTCCCATATATCGAGACAAAGATACATCTTTCAAAATAGATAAATTTTTAAACCATTTAAAAAATTCAGTTAAATTATTTTGAGACAACTCTTCATCCCAAGAAATTTTCATTTTCCACAAATTTTGCAATAGCATTTTAGGAAGCAAAGCAACTGGTGTTAGTAATCCAATAGGATCGAAAATTCTTTGTATAATTCATAAAATTACTCTTTTTGTAATTTTAGTATCACAAGTCAAGGCATCCAAATCAGTGCAACATTTTAAAGTATCGTTATCCAAATTCCAAATTACTCCTAACACAGAAGTAACTCCTGAATGTTTATCAACATTTACACCAGCGACATTGCTTTCAAAATTACGCAAATTTAAACATCCCTTCATCATAATTAATTTAGCATGTTTTATGTTGTTGTTGTTGTTGTTGCTTATCCTCCATGTCTGACAGAGTCAGACTAGATCCACGAGTTCATTGACTGAAAGGAAGTCGAAGACTAAAAGAGGATTGCTAAAGAGATCCTCCCTAGAGAGACCCATGCAATCCAAAAGATGCTCAGGAGAAGCCTGATGATTTTGGCACTTGGTGCAGGTGACGAAAGTTTTCCTGCCCTCGTTGAAAGTGAGGCACTTAATATGACCGCTAGCAAGTCTTGAGAGAACAGTCCGGGTACGTCTGTCACACGGGAGGTCAAGGGATAAACCCGGTTTTGATCCCTTGTACCAATTATGGGTGGGGGGTGTTTTCCACTCCTCCGAGATTTTTGATTTTTCCCGGGAGTATAACTCCAGAAAGCATGTTTTATAAATTGCTCTTGTTCACAGCCAGTAAATACACCCGACACACAATTATCAATATAGAAGGAACGCTTGAGTTTCTGAGTTACATCGTAATATTCAGGCTTACAGTTTTCTAATAAATGCATTATAGAAGCATTAAGCAGGAAAGGGCTTGAAGAGACTCCAAAAACAGCCCTACAATGTCTATAAACTATTTGACCTTTATTTGATGGGAAAAAAATCTAAGAAAATCTCTGTGATGAGGTGCTATAGACAACATTAAAAAAGCTTTTTCTATATCAGCACTAATACCAATAGGATACATTCTAAATCTATCAAGAATATCAGGTATTAACTCAATAAGATTAATTCCCTTATACAGACATTCATTTAAAGAAGGCTTCCCTTTCTCCGAGGCAGAAGCATCAAATACAGGACTGATTTTAGTGGTTTGGCTCGCTAATTTAATTACTGGTCTGTGAGACAAATAATGACATTCATTATCTATCTCAAAATCTGGCACGCGCTCAATAATTTTTAAATTTTCCCAATCCTGAAAAACACGCTGATAATCAACAAAAAATTCACTGCATCCTAATTTGTTAACAATTCGCGTGTGTCTTTTCCAAACCAGATCCTAATTATTCGATAGCTTTATATTATTTTTCCATGGGAGTTCTACTTCATATCTTCCATCAGGAAGAATTTTCTTTTTATTATTG
Source organism: Latrodectus hesperus (assembly GCA_037975125.1). Lineage (NCBI taxonomy): Eukaryota > Metazoa > Arthropoda > Arachnida > Araneae > Theridiidae > Latrodectus > Latrodectus hesperus. Next base: position 11,987,772 of record CM075857.1, on the reverse strand, counting down.
AAATCATCTAAATTAAAATCACGTTTTCCTTTTTCGACCGGGGTTGGATTGGAAATTCCAAGAAGTTCAAGTTCCCATAATTTACATAAGGGTATCTTCATAGAATGCATCGATAGAGTTTTTGAAACATTGTTCGCTTCACATGAATTATATTTTCCAAATACAGTCCACCCGAGTTTCGTTTCAATAGCTGTTAGACCAGATTTTAATTCGAAAGAATTCCCAGTTAATAATTTTCCTATAACATCTGCACCAATTAAAAGTTTAATTTCTGTTTCCTTTAGAACAGAATCGGTAAAATCTATTTTATTTTCTATTAGTTCATTCAAAATCTCTTTATTCTCAATTGTAGGAATAAATCCACAAATCTGTTCTTCGGAAAGAGCCTCAAACGAGCAAGTGAAACTTCCTTTCAAATTGCCGACTTCCACGGAAAACACTCGATGTTGTTTTGGTTTTGTTTCATTCCCCCCAAAGAGCGCATGGATCACCGTCTCCTTTCTAAGAGGAGAGGCCCCAAACTGGGTCATCAACCTTTCGCTTACGTAGCTACTCTGACTCCCTGTATCTATTACCGCGCGAATAGTTTTCTGGCGCCCTTGACACCCAATCCGAACAGAAAGGGTCTGCAAAAATACCGTTTCGCTTCTGCCCGCGATGGAAAGAGAACTCTCCTTTTGAAAATATTTTTGTTCCTTTATTTTTTCTTGCTTATTACACATAATATCATAATGATTATTTTTACAATTAGAACAATACAATTGATTTTTTATACTACAATATTTACTTAAATGTCCAGCCTTCTTCAAACAAGAAAAACATGCACCTTTTTTTAATAACAATTGCTTTTTATCAACTAATGTCATTTTCTTCGCCGTAAAACATTTTTCACTAGGGTGCGATTTATCGCAAAAAATACAAGTAATTATTGTCTTACCTGGATTTTCCAAACTTACGAGTGCCGATGCGGTTACCTGTTCAGCTGGTTTTACCTGCTCCATTTTCCGTTGATTTTGTCGGGGGCCGAATCCAGAGCGGGCCAGTAACACCATTTCCTCCCCCTTTACCTCCTGGCGAAGGAAGTCCATCAAAAGTTCTAAAGATCTTGTTTTTGAAGAGTCATGGTTACGGCTCCTTTCCCAGGCGACCAAAACTTCTTCGGGCAGGCAACTCTCCACCAACGGCATTAGGAAATCGCCGTATTTTTCTTGAGTTCTTCCAAGACTCTCTAGTGCTCGTAGTTTGCTCTCTAGTTCATCATAAAGAGATGGTAAATCAGTTCTCACTCTTCCTGTAGATGCATTCTTTATGACCATTGATAATAAATCTCGAACATAAATCTGCACTAATAAATCTTCACGCCCGAAACGCTCCTTCAACTGTTGAATTGCTTTCGGATAGTTCTCTGCCGTAGCTGGGTAGCTAAGCACTAACCGTTCAGCTTTAGAGCCCGGCTCCAGAGATTGCAATAAATATTGAATTTTGTCTTCATCGGCAATGGTTCTGTCATCATGGATTTTTTGAAATTGACTCCAAAATGTTAAATATTCCTTTGCTTCTCCATTGAATTTTTTAATCTCAATTTTCGGTAATTTAAACTTCCTCGATTCCTTATCACATGGAAGGGGCGTTTCCTTTAATTTCAAATCAATTTGCGAAGTCATTTCAATAAATTGATCTCGGTAATTTTCAGCTTCAACAAAATCACTGTTAAATAATTGTTCAACATTTTCAGACTGCAAAAATTTCTCAGAAATCTCAGTTTGACAAACATCCAGTCTCTGAAATTTATCACTTAACAGACATTTCAAAATCGAAAGCGTTTTTATATCACTTACTTCTTTCGATAATTCTTGTTCAATTTTCTTCAGAGTAAAAGAGAACAGATGGATCACTGAAGAACAGCCTCTCAGGTCTGGGAGTTTGTGGCGTGTCACCAAGAATCAGCTTGTCTGTAAGCCTTGGGCGATACGCTTCGGTCTTCCAGGCAGAAGTTTTGGCCATTATCCACTGTCTGCGACTGAATATGAAGAAGGGCTACTACGATAAGCGGATTCTCATTTTCAGTGACAGTCAAGCCGCTTTAAAAGCGCTTAATTCCTTCGAAATCAAATCTAAAATGATTCTGGAGTGTAGAAACCTTCTTACAGAACTGGCAACTAGAAACAGGGTGATCCTTGTATGGGTGCCAGGGCATAAAGGTATCGAAGGTAATGAAAAGGCTGATGAGCTTGCTAAACAAGGATCGTCTTTTGTTCCCATTGGTCCAGAACCTTTTTGTGGGATCAATTTGAAGACCGCAAAAACCAATGTTCGCAGATGGGAAAAACGGAAGATGTATGAAGCTTGGCTCAAATCTCCTGGTCAAACCCACGCTAAAGGTATGATCTGTAGGTCATCAGCGAGGATTTCCTATGAAATTCTTAGATGCTCTAGGCAGAAGATACGTTTAATCGTAGGCTTCATAACTGGGCACTACTATTTCAGAAAACATCTCCATAAAATGGGACTGTTTCAGCAAGATCCTATCTGCAGGAAATGTCATATGCAAGAGGAAACGGCCAAGCATATCATTTATGAATGCGAGGCTCTTGCCCTCCCTAGATTAACCTCTTTAGGCATCATCCATACTAGAGAGTTACACCTAGATTCCATTAAAGGGTTATCAGACTTTATTAATAAAGTGGGTGATCCGAGCAAATGGAACTAAGAAACATTGGGTTTGGAGTTAACAGTACAAAATGCTGATAAAAGCAGAGGTGCTCAATGACATACAAACCCAACTCGAATAAGAAGGAGAAGAAAAGAGAATGCTGTTCGTAATCCTTTTCTTTTAGTTTTAAGAACGCCAACATCCATCTTGAAATTCGAAGTTCAGTCGAAAATCATAACAAAATACTCCGTCCCGCCGAGGGTACCAAAATGTTGTGTCAAATTCGAAAATAAGTATTTTTAACAATTTCAATAATTTAATTTTCAATTTTAAATTTCAATATACTTTTCCATAGGGTTTGCATCTACACGATGCTGGAGATATTTTGCCATGAACATAAAAGTGGTTTCCAATAAGTTTCAACAAAAACCGAACTAAGGAAAACTAAGAATTCAAAGACAAAAACGCAAAAGCACAACTTTATTACAGCAATTTTATACTCTGCCACTACACTACAAAAGAACAGAAAACATGAGACAAACAGCGCCGCGTAGCGGCCAGTCTCACTTCCTTTCACTTTCTAACATCTTGTGTCTTTTCAGCCACAAGATAACAATAAATAAGCTCAGGTAATATAACAGTCCACCCAGCATTCCCTGAGTTACTGAGCAAGGCAAAAAAAAAAAACATTTATTAATAGAAAATTGCAGAACTTTTCAAATATTAAGGGTTACATTAATACTTAATGTATCAAACAAATTTTGGACAAAAAAATGGCGCTTTTAGAAGTCTGCGCTTTCAATAAACCGTTAGATGAAATTTTAACCGTAGTCAAAAAGTAAAGATCCGAAACTGTATTTCATTCAACATTTTTTTAATGCATTTAAAATTATAGAAGGTTCAAAGTTTTAGTGAGAGAAGTTCTCTCTTACTCTATTAAGTAGTTAGTAACAGTAATTCCTTTGATACCCACGCAATTTTAACGGCTTTGGAATTAAATTTGTAAATTATAATTGAAAGAAATTTAAAATTTTAAGGAATTTTAATACATATTGTACATATTTCAGACATAATGAAAAACTTTGTTTGGGGGGTGAGTGAATTTGATTAACATTCCAAAATTGTATTTCCTTCAGAACATATGGACAATATTCCCCCCGCTTCTTAATTTCTCCTTTTGAACTTTTAATTATATTTTCAATAAAAGTGATCGGTTAATTTTCTTACTTGAAATCCAATCGCGTAGATAAAGAAAAATTTAAGGCTTAGTATTTTATCCAATAAGTATTTTTAATAGAAAGTGAATTCTAGACATTTTGTATATAAACATAATTATATATATTCAATATTAATTGCTAATTCATCAAACTATACAAGCACTTGATAAACGGATAATTAAATGCACATCTTATTTAATCATAAAAAAACGCGCAATTTTGTACACTTAAAGTTACATTTAATGAGTAATTTACACTACTCTTATCAGTAATTTAACTCTTGACAGTTTTACATCAAAATTTTTTAATCAGTTGAATGGATATATTTTAGTCATTTGTGTTTCTAGGGGACTAATTTAAAATAACTTGAATTTATCAAGGGAAAAGCAAAACAAATCAGTGTACGTAAAACAAAATTTGACTCTGAATTTTATAACAATTTATATTTTTTAACAGGAATGTGGTAGTGTTATTGCGCATATCACAATAATCAGTTAAATTTACAGTATTTATTTCGATACATGATTTTTATGTATACATTTCAGATGCAGTGCAGTTTCGAGGGTCATCAATTGTGTAATCATCCATTTAAATACATTTAAAAAATATTTGACACTGTTTAGTTTGCAGCTTAGTGGCCGAAGAATGTTGTTAAGCATTTTAATATCCACCACATAAATTGCCTTCAGGGAGGACTTTTCAATGGAAGTGGATCGCATTTCAGATTCGCAAGGGAGGAAACCATGAAAACTGTAACCCGACAGATGAGCATGCAAAAGGGAGAAACGCAACATTCATCTCAAACTGTTAACAGTGACACTAATCGAACGTAGGACATAGTGCTTCAGAGTGCTGATCTATCAAGAGGAGGATGCTATTTATTATGCCTTATAAAGGGATACATGCTATTTTCATAGGTTTAAGAAGTTAGCTATATGATAAAGTAGATGAGATATAGGGAAATGAAGTATATATACGTCAGCACCGTGGTCAAATGGCAAGACAGTGATTTTTTAGAGAGAAAGTTCTTGGTTCTGAACCCAGTTACGATGGAACAGCAAGAGATGGATTTTAAGTTCCTACCCTCTGTATGGCAAGTCTGTCGAGGTGGATACTTGAGTTTTCTTGTTTTCTCCATGCAACAGGTGTTAATACTCTCTCTGGCTACAAGTTACAAAAATTCCTTATGGGGGAGGAATCAATTTAAGCGGTGATAAAAATGCATTAGTGTAGGACATTATAATGTCTACTACGCGGTGTCAAAACACCGTTCTCCCGTTGCTCGACGGTAGCTGGGATCGAATCCGGAACCTTCCCATCTAAAGCGCGTTGTTTTATCACAAAAAATCGCAGTAACTTATTTCGTTTTTTCCATTAGGTATAACTATTGTGAAATTATGTGAATTACATATATTTGTTCAAAACTTCCAATTGCAATATCAAAATGTCTGTGCTGGTGATGAAAATACATACTTGAGCTTCATAAGAGTCGTTAAACACTTTAAATGAAGTAGGCGACCGAAACAAATGAAAACGAAGTGACATAGGAATTAGGGGTATTTCGCACAAATGTTGCTCTGTCAAAGCAGACATGTTGAACTTCTAACAATAAATACTGGTTCAAATCACTCCCACACACATAGTAACAAAAAAAATAACTATTATAATATTCTCTATTAAAAGTATGACTAATAATAGGGTCAGTGAATTTATTCATATAAAATAGCAAACTATAATAAAATGCTTTGCATTTTAGTTCAGGCTGTTTTCTGAACATTGTAAAGTTCTGAGCTACAATTAAAAGTCATTTTATAAGTAAAAATAAAATTGCAGAGCGATAATAATAAAAATATTGATCACAACAAAAAAGAACAATTTGCAGTTCATTCTATTTTATCAATAATTTCGTAAATAAATACATTTCAGGGTATATAAATTTATAAATTAACCTACGTAGTATGATAAATTAATCAAATTGATATTTAATTTCATATAGTATAATACACTTGATAAAACAAATTAAAGTAATGATAAATAATCATTTAATTCTTTTTTTCCGAATTCCTTATTCGAAATTTTTGTTGCATTGATTGGGAAGTTAACAAACTGAAAATTATCAATCAATCTCAACTTTAATATAAAATATCTGAGGTCGAGAGAGATTAAAGTTTTTAACATATGCCCATGAGCCAAACTTTTTACTGTATAAAAAATAAATAAAGCCAAATTCATGAGTTTTCCATAAATATTTTATGTATATACATTTGTTTACATTATTTTGAATTCAGTAAAGAAATTTTTACAGCAAAATTTTTACTTGTAAATTTTTCTTTTTTGCGACTGAATACAAAATTGTACAATATATTAAATAATATTGAATTAGATAGAAATGCATATGGGTATAAAAAATACACATTAATTTTTTTAAATAATTCGAAATATCGAAAAAACTTAAATATTTTGAAAAGTATTTTTTGTATAAAAACTTTCTTGTTCTCCTTCTTCTTCAGCATTTTAAAACAACAATTAATGAATATTCTGATACACGATGTGCATATTGTGTGCTATAATAAATTTAAAATATAATTTTTAAGGATTAATTTTCATTTGTAAGTGAATATCTCTATCGTTTAGAACCTAAATAAATAAATACATTTGCAAAGTCTATAAATACAAAAATCTTTTCAAAATTACTTAATTCATTTTACAGTAAAAAAAAATTATTTGGAAATATGGAATCAGCGTTCAACAACATAAGAAATTTCTCACAACAGCATGGAATCAAAAATAACAGAACCTGTGGTTATTGCTGAATTTACTTAGTTTAGTGGAAAAATTTAAGAGATTTTCAAAGTTGTTTTAAGAATGTCCTAAAACAGATTGGATGGAATTCCATCTTATATAATGAATAATGTGATTTTAAAAAAATTACGAAATTGTAGTTTAATAATATTTTATTCTTTAAATATAGAAATTCAAACTTGAGAAAATTACTACTTTGGAATTTCAATCAACTTTATTTAGTTTTTAAACTAAAAATAGAAACCAATATTTAAATATTATTAAAAGTTTAAGTAAGACTAACAAATATCAAAAATGTATAAGAAAATTGTTAAGTATCACACACACACAAATACACAAAATGAAAATCAAAATACAAAGGAAAATTTATAGGGATAACAGCTTTTCACAAGTAAAGGTCTGAACTACTCAGGCACTTTACTCAGTGAAGTTCAGCAATATCTTTACATGAGCTCACGGGTCTGATTCCACATCAGGGACCCCGTGGAGTGAGACTCAAGTTCCGTTGCATGAGCTCACGGGTCTGATTCCACATCAGGGACCCCGTGGAGTGAGACTCAAGTTCCGTTGCATGAGCTCACGGGTCTGATTCCACATCAGGGACCCCGTGGAGTGAGACTCAAGTTCCGTTGCATGAGCTCACGGGTCTGATTCCACATCAGGGACCCCGTGGAGTGAGACTCAAGTTCCGTTGCATGAGCTCACGGGTCTGATTCCACATCAGGGACCCCGTGGAGTGAGACTCAAGTTCCGTTGCATGAGCTCACGGGTTTGATTCCACATCAGGGACCCCGTGGAGTGAGACTCAAGTTCCGTTGCATGAGCTCACGGGTCTGATTCCACATCAGGGACCCCGTGGAGTGAGACTCAAGTTCCGTTGCATGAGCTCACGGGTCTGATTCCACATCAGGGACCCCGTGGAGTGAGACTCAAGTTCCGTTGCATGAGCTCACGGGTCTGATTCCACATCAGGGACCCCGTGGAGTGAGACTCAAGTTCCGTTGCATGAGCTCACGGGTCTGATTCCACATCAGGGACCCCGTGGAGTGAGACTCAAGTTCCGTTGCATGAGCTCACGGGTCTGATTCCACATCAGGGACCCCGTGGAGTGAGACTCAAGTTCCGTTGCATGAGCTCACGGGTCTGATTCCACATCAGGGACCCCGTGGAGTGAGACTCAAGTTCCGTTGCATGAGCTCACGGGTCTGATTCCACATCAGGGACCCCGTGGAGTGAGACTCAAGTTCCGTTGCATGAGCTCACGGGTCTGATTCCACATCAGGGACCCCGTGGAGTGAGACTCAAGTTCCGTTGCATGAGCTCACGGGTCTGATTCCACATCAGGGACCCCGTGGAGTGAGACTCAAGTTCCGTTGCATGAGCTCACGGGTCTGATTCCACATCAGGGACCCCGTGGAGTGAGACTCAAGTTCCGTTGCATGAGCTCACGGGTCTGATTCCACATCAGGGACCCCGTGGAGTGAGACTCAAGTTCCGTTGCATGAGCTCACGGGTTTGATTCCACATCAGGGACCCCGTGGAGTGAGACTCAAGTTCCGTTGCATGAGCTCACGGGTCTGATTCCACATCAGGGACCCCGTGGAGTGAGACTCAAGTTCCGTTGCATGAGCTCACGGGTTTGATTCCACATCAGGGACCCCGTGGAGTGAGACTCAAGTTCCGTTGCATGAGCTCACGGGTCTGATTCCACATCAGGGACCCCGTGGAGTGAGACTCAAGTTCCGTTGCATGAGCTCACGGGTCTGATTCCACATCAGGGACCCCGTGGAGTGAGACTCAAGTTCCGTTGCATGAGCTCACGGGTCTGATTCCACATCAGGGACCCCGTGGAGTGAGACTCAAGTTCCGTTGCATGAGCTCACGGGTCTGATTCCACATCAGGGACCCCGTGGAGTGAGACTCAAGTTCCGTTGCATGAGCTCACGGGTTTGATTCCACATCAGGGACCCCGTGGAGTGAGACTCAAGTTCCGTTGCATGAGCTCACGGGTCTGATTCCACATCAGGGACCCCGTGGAGTGAGACTCAAGTTCCGTTGCATGAGCTCACGGGTCTGATTCCACATCAGGGACCCCGTGGAGTGAGACTCAAGTTCCGTTGCATGAGCTCACGGGTCTGATTCCACATCAGGGACCCCGTGGAGTGAGACTCAAGTTCCGTTGCATGAGCTCACGGGTCTGATTCCACATCAGGGACCCCGTGGAGTGAGACTCAAGTTCCGTTGCATGAGCTCACGGGTCTGATTCCACATCAGGGACCCCGTGGAGTGAGACTCAAGTTCCGTTGCATGAGCTCACGGGTCTGATTCCACATCAGGGACCCCGTGGAGTGAGACTCAAGTTCCGTTGCATGAGCTCACGGGTTTGATTCCACATCAGGGACCCCGTGGAGTGAGACTCAAGTTCCGTTGCATGAGCTCACGGGTCTGATTCCACATCAGGGACCCCGTGGAGTGAGACTCAAGTTCCGTTGCATGAGCTCACGGGTCTGATTCCACATCAGGGACCCCGTGGAGTGAGACTCAAGTTCCGTTGCATGAGCTCACGGGTCTGATTCCACATCAGGGACCCCGTGGAGTGAGACTCAAGTTCCGTTGCATGAGCTCACGGGTCTGATTCCACATCAGGGACCCCGTGGAGTGAGACTCAAGTTCCGTTGCATGAGCTCACGGGTCTGATTCCACATCAGGGACCCCGTGGAGTGAGACTCAAGTTCCGTTGCATGAGCTCACGGGTCTGATTCCACATCAGGGACCCCGTGGAGTGAGACTCAAGTTCCGTTGCATGAGCTCACGGGTTTGATTCCACATCAGGGACCCCGTGGAGTGAGACTCAAGTTCCGTTGCATGAGCTCACGGGTCTGATTCCACATCAGGGACCCCGTGGAGTGAGACTCAAGTTCCGTTGCATGAGCTCACGGGTTTGATTCCACATCAGGGACCCCGTGGAGTGAGACTCAAGTTCCGTTGCATGAGCTCACGGGTCTGATTCCACATCAGGGACCCCGTGGAGTGAGACTCAAGTTCCGTTGCATGAGCTTACGGGTCTGATTCCACATCAGGGACCCCGTGGAGTGAGACTCAAGTTCCGTTGCATGAGCTCACGGGTTTGATTCCACATCAGGGACCCCGTGGAGTGAGACTCAAGTTCCGTTGCATGAGCTCACGGGTCTGATTCCACATCAGGGACCCCGTGGAGTGAGACTCAAGTTCCGTTGCATGAGCTCACGGGTTTGATTCCACATCAGGGACCCCGTGGAGTGAGACTCAAGTTCCGTTGCATGAGCTCACGGGTCTGATTCCACATCAGGGACCCCGTGGAGTGAGACTCAAGTTCCGTTGCATGAGCTCACGGGTCTGATTCCACATCAGGGACCCCGTGGAGTGAGACTCAAGTTCCGTTGCATGAGCTCACGGGTCTGATTCCACATCAGGGACCCCGTGGAGTGAGACTCAAGTTCCGTTGCATGAGCTCACGGGTCTGATTCCACATCAGGGACCCCGTGGAGTGAGACTCAAGTTCCGTTGCATGAGCTCACGGGTCTGATTCCACATCAGGGACCCCGTGGAGTGAGACTCAAGTTCCGTTGCATGAGCTCACGGGTCTGATTCCACATCAGGGACCCCGTGGAGTGAGACTCAAGTTCCGTTGCATGAGCTCACGGGTCTGATTCCACATCAGGGACCCCGTGGAGTGAGACTCAAGTTCCGTTGCATGAGCTCACGGGTCTGATTCCACATCAGGGACCCCGTGGAGTGAGACTCAAGTTCCGTTGCATGAGCTCACGGGTCTGATTCCACATCAGGGACCCCGTGGAGTGAGACTCAAGTTCCGTTGCATGAGCTCACGGGTCTGATTCCACATCAGGGACCCCGTGGAGTGAGACTCAAGTTCCGTTGCATGAGCTCACGGGTCTGATTCCACATCAGGGACCCCGTGGAGTGAGACTCAAGTTCCGTTGCATGAGCTCACGGGTCTGATTTCACATCAGGGACCCCGTGGAGTGAGACTCAAGTTCCGTTGCATGAGCTCACGGGTCTGATTATACATCAGGGACCCCGTGGAGTGAAGCTCAAGTGTCGTTGCATGAGCTCACGGGTCTGATTCCACATCAGGGACCCCGTGGAGTGAGTCTCAAGTTCCGTTGCATGAGATCACGGGTCTGATTCCACATCAGGGACCCCGTGGAGTGAGACTCAAGTTCCGTTGGATGAGCTCACGGGTCTGATTCCACATCAGGGACCCCGTGGAGTGAAGCTCAAGTGTCGTTGCATAAGCTCACGGGTCTGATTCAACATCAGGGACCCCGTGGAGTGAGACTCAAGTTCCGTTGCATGAGCTCACGGGTCTGATTCCACATCAGGGACTCCGTGGAGTGAAGCTCAAGTACCGTTGCATGATCGCACGGGTTTAAATACGTCAGAAGGAACCCTGGAGTAACGCTGGAGATCCTATAATATAACTTCTAGATTTTAAGAAATAACATATGTAAAAATGATTAGCTATACTTTCATATGAAAATTAGTATGAATTGAATAGCACGGGACCCATGCAAAATCATTGGTGAAAAATTGTTACGGTTATAGTCAAGTATAATTCATCTTACCTGCTATTGCACAAGTATAAATTCAGATTTATTTGTTAAGAATCTGTTGCAAAGGCTCATTTGGAAAATAAAATATTACAATTTCTGCAGTGACATATGAGGGCAGCTTAAATTAGTTTTGTGGCTTAAGATAATAAGAGCGTGAAAATATTATATAACCACATAAAACCACAATATTAAATATCGTAGTTCAAAATACTGTTAAGCAGAGAAATCTTGGTAGTTTTTTTTTTGAGCTGGGTACAGGGAAACTCCCGGGCATCAACATAAACAAAAACTCAAAGAAGAAGAATATACTCCTGCAGGAGAGGAGTGCAATTGTGTGGTTAAATGAACCATATTAGAAGTATAATAAAGTAAATTTTAAACTCACAACTCAAGATTCTACTCTTTGCTGACATTTCTTTTTATCTATTATATTTACTTTTCCACATCACTTATAATTTTTTATGCTTTATAAAAGTAAATTTTATTTAGAAACTGTTTTTCATAAAATACTACACCAAATAAGAAAGAATAAAAAATGACACACTATGGTGATTCAACGCTGATATTGCCAAATCATATTACTGATATTCTCATTGTTTGTAAACTGCTTATCTTAATGAATATGATATGTAAAATTTCATATTATATGTTGTTATTGATTTCATGATTTGATTGATAATTCTTGCACAAATATTTGTTTTTATAATATATTAAAATATTAATGCTTTAAAGTTTTTACGCCGTTAGTTCATAATAAAATAAGGAACAACCAAATAAAATAACCTAGTCTAATAATTTTTCAGGTATAATCACATTTTTGAATATCACCTATATTTTATAAAAGTCACATATGAAGTATAGATAATCTTAATGATAAAAGTTTTAGTTTAAATGTTATTAATATAGATAGTTTTTGAAACAGTTAAAGAGTTATTGAAATATAGTAAATAAACGTAAATTGTGGTGTTTACATGCTCTACACATACAAATATAATAACTACAGCTTTTCTTTTAAAATCAGTTACTACTAATTTCTGTAAACCATTTTGAAATTACAAATTACAGTTCAAAACATATGAAATAATTTTATTAATGATATGAACTGGAATACATTGCTTATATAAACTATAAAATAGAAAAGTTATACAAGTACATTTTCAATTTAGTAAATTAATCATTTCTAGTTTACTCAGATACTAAGTATGAGAAAAATATCTGCAAGAATTACAGCAAAATCATTTAGAAAAAAATATGCCAAAATAATTGATCTTTTTGATGATCAGAACAAATCTCCCAAATAAAAATTCATTTCTAAAAGAAATTCTAATTGTCAATTATCAAATCTGTTTTTCTCAAAAAGACTTACACCAATTACATTATTACCCTAAGCTGAAAAGTAACACATTTTGTAAGCGAGTACAAAAAGTCAACATAAGTGACTTAAAAAAATATTTACTTAATTAAAAATTAGGTAAATATTTTTTTAAGTCACTTGTGTTGACTTTTCGAATCAAAAATAAACACGAGTTGATTTTTCACGCAATAAATTCCTCTTATATTTGATTTAATAGTTTCCCAGGAAAATGCTTTTTTTAATAAATATGAACAATTACATAAAATAAAGCATACACACATTACTTCCAAGCATGATTGAAATACATTCTCAAGTATCTAAATAAAAGCTAAATTAAATAAGCTAAAATTTGAAAATATTGGATCCTATACATGGTAATGCAAATTTGAATATTAAAGGAATCAGTTTGACGACCGGTAAAAAAAATTTTGAAAAAAAAAGCAAACTCCTTATTTTTAAAACAGAAGTCAAATACATAAAAAAAAATCTGGATATTTACTCCATCAGTTACTATCAATAAAAGACAAAATATTGTAATGCAAATTATTTTTGAGTGAATTTTCTCTGAAAAATCTAAAATACGGCAAACTTCTCTTTATATAGTTTTAAAAAATTCATTATTTATTCATATATGGGAATATTTCACCAATGATACTAAAAATGACGATTACAATATTTATTTTAACTTAAGTGGTTATGAGATAAAATTTACAATTAAAATGGCAATTGTTTATTAAATAAAAAAATTTCAAAATATTTTTCACTTATTCATATTGAACTTCGAAAAATTGAAATCTTAAGAAAAAACAAGTTATTTGAAGAATGCTGTAACAATATAACAAAAATTTAATTAAAACTAATTATCATTTATACCTTAATCAGAAACTTCTAGTGACCATTTCTAACCTTCTAGATTAAAAATTTAAACTAGCGTTGCATTAATGATTATTTTTAATACAAGTTTGGTTTTCAATTTGAAATAAATGCACTTCTCTAAGACAAAAAAATTTCATTTTAAGTTTTTGCAACAAGAATTTGGTTCAGCTTGTCGCTCCATGGTCATTTTACTCGCCCAATGGCTAATTAATCTGTGTCAATTTAATGTGGATTCTAAACCACGATCAGTTTAACCAAAGGTAAGAGCGCTAACCATTCGGTTACCTTTTCGACTTGTACATCAAGAGACATTTTTTTTAAAAAATATCCCAACAAACGGATATAATTAGGGATTGAAATTGCATTCGTACACTAAGTAGAAAAGGAACACACACACACATATATCTATATATAAGAAAAAACATGAAAAATATTGAAACCAGAAATATAAAATTGGAAAAATATTAAAATATACGATACAAATGATGAGAAGATTGGTTTGTTTGTCGCTCAAAGGTCATTTTTTGCGCGCGAGGGCTAACTGGATCGGGACCTACGGCTTAAAGTGGATTCCGAACCACTACAAACATCCATGCTCAAGGTGGGATTCGAACCCACGAACTGTTGAACCGAACGCAAGAGCGCTAACTATTCGGCTGCCAGCTCGGCAAATGATGAGAATAAGGCATAGGGACCACGTCTTCATAAGAAGGGAGATGGCCAGCTATGCAAAATAAACACTCTTTTCTGACATGCACGAAGGACTAATGTCTAAAATTCTTCGAGCGATTCCCCCGAAGAGTGTTCGTTTTAAAAGAAAAAACAAAGATACATTTAGTTCAAAAATTAGAATATATAAATATATATGTAGAAGAGTAAACATACTCACAATAGATGAAACATACATGCAGTAGAAAAAATACATAATACCAAAATCAGCAAATCAGATTGAATTATATATTAGAAGAATAGGAGACTTGCCAAAGGTAAATTTGAAATTGGAATAAAGAAATAGTTGCCAAGAATAATTAAATTCAAGTTAAAGTGGTTTAGATACATGTAGTAAATTTGAAATTAAAATGTGTTAAAAGAGGATTTAAGGTTAAGTAATATTTAAAACGATAGAATAAAAGAAAATGAGTAAATGTAGGTGTTTTCAGGATTTATGTAAGAACTTCAATGCTTGGGTGGCCCTGCTGTAGTTATAATAAGTACATATTACTTCAATCTTACAAGCGATTCCCTACTTACTACATATTTTAAAATAAAATTGGAATATTATTATTTTTTACGTGAGCTATTAGGCGTTTTATTTGATTTTTAGTAGATTCGTAATTGCTACATATATTATAAACGTGATTAAGTTCATTAAATATAACGTTTATGTATATTCTCAAAGAAACATTGAGAGTTCCAGAAGATTAACTCATTAACATTAAATTTTAATTGATTTGTTTTGTCCAAGACATCAATATATGTCGTAGAATTATCAATAGTGATAAATAAATCCAAAAATTCTGTTTTAGTATCAAATAAACTAGTTTTAATTAGAGAAAGTTCTTCAGGGTAAGTAATTTTAGAAATATCTTGAAAATTTAATTTGTTCAAAATAATGTGATCAATGTATCTGAAAGCAAAAGGATATTGATAAATGAAGCTTTTTTCAAAGTAATGTAGAAATAAATTTGCTAGTGTGTGCTAGAGTTTTTTTATTATATTGTATTTTCAGAATTGTATTCATTACTTTAATATATTTTTTGACTATATATATATATATATATATATATATATATATATATATATATATATATATATATACGTTGCTTTAAGACACACATTTTTTGCAATATATGAGTATTCAAACATATTTTAAACTGTTCAGAATAAATATATTTAGAATAAGAAACTTGGACATACTTAAAATGTTTGTACTTTTTACTTTATATTTCTCATTAATATGATAAAATGGAACAATGAATTAACTATGTTACTACTGCATAATGAAATAACTCAAAGGAATGCACTTTTAGGTTCACTTGGGGAAAGTGATATAAAAAACAACGAAGTTATATTAAAATTGCATACTTCCTATTAATTTTTAAATTAAATAAAATTTTAAAAATAAATTTTGGGTTTTAGATAATTGTAAATTTTTATTGTGACATACTAAAGCAAACAATAAAAATAATAAATATATATATGCATTAATAACATATATATATATATATATATATATATATATATATATATATATATATATATATATATATATATATATATATATTAAAACATTTTTATTATTTTTCAAATCATTTTTACATTAAAAAGAATGTTATTCAAACCAAATAATAAAAATTGATCATTCCATCCCCGCCTAAATTTAACCTACATTTTTTTATAATTCAACATCATAATAATTTATATTGTGATAACTCAGATGAATTCCAATTATAAAAATTAAGTTATTTCATGCTTTTTTTTATGACAAAGTCTCAAAGTATTCAAAACATTAATTTTAAGCATGTATTAATAGCTATCATACTAATTTCAGGGAAATTCTTAAACTTAATTTAAAAAATGCAAAATAATTTAAAATGTATAACTTTGAAACAAAATAATACTAATATTGCACTGTAAATTGTGCAACGAAACTTTCTCTAAATTTTAAAGTATAACTTAAAATTAAATTTTATACATTTTAAGCTGATTACACTTAAGAATGATGAAATATTTACTGAGTAACTACCCTAATTGATAGATGCAAACAGCGAAAAAATTATTTTATTCTTCAGGTATTTTTTTATTCGTTTGAATTTCAATATTTTGCATTTGTATGAGCCTTTTTATAAATAACTGATTTAGTATTTGATGATTAATAAAAACCGTAAAATAAAATTAATGGAGAGATAATTTATTTCTTAGTCCACATCAAACATCTATATCGAATTAATGTTAATGACAGGTTCTTTATTATTTTATAGCTCCATACCGATTATTAATGAAATAAGTTTGATGGGCAAAAAAAGAATCGTTAATTAAAGAGATGTTTAATGTGTGATTGAAATATTTAATTTTAAAAAGTTAATTCGTTAACTATTCGTAAATAATACGTAATATAACATTTTAAATTCAATTTTCTATGCACCTAATTAAATTATTATGAAAATTAAAATACTGAATTAATTTTATAATTTTGACTATCTACTTAATAAATTATTCTCAGAATTACCATTTAACTTATTTAGGACGAAAAATTTAATAAAATTTTTAATTATAATAAAGGATTAAATAAGTTGCGAATTAAAAGATTATATTTCAAATTAATAATCGATTCATTTACTTATTCTTATGTCGATAATTTATTTCCTTTCTTACTGTAGTTAAAGTTCGAATTATATTAACAAAAAATGGAATGATAACAAAATAAACAAAACTGTATTAAAACGTAAACTATACTCCATTATGTAGTGTGCGAGAACTGTAAAAAGCTTTAAAAACTATTCACTCTGTACATACTTTATTATCCAATAATTATCATTAAAATAAAAAGGATTATCTTTTTTAAAAGTTAAGAAAAGAACTTTAGTAGATGTAAATTATAGACAAAATATGTTATTTTAATTATTATTTTAGCATTATTTATTATTATTCAATATGACTTAATTATTAGTATTGAGCAGTACAACAATTAGTAAAGAAAGCAATACACTACAAATTTTATAATTAACTATAAAAGATGAAGAACAAAAAATATCTAATTTCAAAATAGGGGAACGGTGTGTTTACTTACGTATATAGTTCAATTTGACGAAGCAACCTTCTCCACGGATGCTTAATCGTCTGACGTCCAGGGTAGAAATGGAGAGAACTTCCAGTCGACAATTTCCGCGCATTCGTGCAGTTTCTCCTTCATTCTTCACAGCAGCCAATGAAAAGCTGTAAAAAAAGTGCTGATGTCATCATTAGCTTTGAATTCAATGTTTGAACGACAATACTTTGTTTTAGACATATCAATTTTTTTAAACTAACTGAAAACAAAGAAAATTATTAAGTCAGACAATAAATGGAAAAAAGAATATATTTCGTAATAAATAATGCAACATAGGATATTTTACAATATCATTACAATAATAAAATAATATTCAGTGTTTTGCTTTAAAATTTAAATTTCTTCACTTTTTATGCTGCTTCCATTTTTTTGTGCATTAAAAATTACAAGACGGTTTTTGATACAAATATTTTGTTGCATTTTATCATACTTTAATTATAAAAGGATAGTTTACATTTAATAGCTTTCACTGCAACAATTATGGAGGAAATTCTTAAGAATAAAAAGTTATTTTGTTCTTATGACAGGATAGTAATATTTTCTCATTTTTGAGGTGCTTCGATTTTTAGATTAAACTGAGCATTACTGGATTTGATGTAATTTGGTGATATAGTTAGAGTAATTTTTTTATAAAAGCATTTAAATAAATGGTTCATAGATTATGGTCATCACATTTTAATTGCCCTCATTTTTGTAAATTTCAAATAGATTTCGATGAAACTTTTTAAAGAAAAAAAGTTATTTGGAAAACTAATCCTTAAAAATTATTATAAATACACCATTTTTGTACAAAATGAAATTTTGATTTACAGTAATTTCCTTACATTCACCGTGTCTGTCATTATATATATTTAATTTTTCCATCCAAGCTTAATTAGTGTTTCACACTAAAATGCTTATGACAATATGTCAGTCAATAGTTATGCATCCAGAAGCAATCAATTCCGGTTCTCCAACAAAACAAAATGCGCAACTTTTCCTTATTTGGACCTTGCGCCATTAAAACCAACCAACACAACAAAAGCTGGTCATGAAAGTTTATAAGAACTGTGATTACACTGATGTGTAACTAATAGTAGCTTAAAAATGACGTGTAAATTTTTTTCAATTTAATAATATATTTTTAGCGCAAAGTTATGGAAAGAAAAAATGATTTAAACTAAACTATATTTCCCCAGAAAATATATTTAATTTTATGATTAAATAAATATATTATGGTTATAAATTGCTAAATTCTTTGCTAAGCGTCAGTTGACAAAGAAAAGTATTTTTCTATTACCAACACTTGGCGAAGTTGAATCCAAATCCAAGACTAAATTGCACACAATGTTAAATTTATTCTCAAATAGAAAAATATATTAAGGAACACAAGTCAAACTTTTTCACAACCTGACTACATTTTAGTGGCAGGAATTTTGTAATTTCCGCTTTTGTTTCCAAATTTCAACGATATGTTACAGTTCCGAAAGAAATTAAGATTAAAGAAATTTAAAGTTATTAAAAATGAAAAAAATAAGATAAATATAAATGCTTACACATTCATGTGAGTGTCTACTTTGTGAATTCATAAATTTAGTCATTTGTCGCACTTATAAAGTTCTGTGTATTTTTAAACTGAAGACATCATTAGCCATCTGGTCCTACAGATAAAAGTGTGTCCGAACCACTGAAAGCATCCTTTTCAAATTTAAAGGCAGGCTCAACAATCGCTGAATGAAACAACGCCGATCTCTTAGCGAGCGTTCATCATTGATGCCTTCTCTCTCACACACAAAGTGCTAGTTGCTTTTGTTCTGGGTTTTCAATTTACATAGATATTTAAAACTGAATATGAATATCAATTAGCATTAGAAACTAAATTTTTCTTTTCAAAATAGTTCTCCCTTTAAGGTATGAAATTACTACTCAAAGAAGGGATGCTATTTATTATTCATCATTTTAATGCCATTACTGTCAAAGAAGTAATATTTTCACCTAACATAAAATTAGAGAAAGTTAGTTTCACACTGCACAAACGCGCGATGAAATAGTGAAATTGGCAATGTAATTTTGGCCCTTTAAATGTCAAAATAAAATATAAAGATTATGAATTTTACTATAACCCTTATGTCAGGTATAAAATTATCGAATTTTTTACTACGTTTTATATAAATGGTATGAGTCGGTTTGAAATATTAGATTTCCTTTCATTTGAACTGGTGTTGAAACATGCAGAAATAAGCCTTTAGGTTTCCTCTTTCGTTTCAGGATAATGAAAACTTTAGCATTTTTAAACTAAAAAGTTGCTAATTGTCAACGTATATATAATGTACTGCATGAATGGAAGTATTTTTTTGGGGGGGATTAGCAAATAGCTTAAATGAATCATGTATGAGAACTCCTAGCCAACCAACTTGTCTAGTGGTCAGCGTGCCTGACTCCGGATAATGAGGTCCTGAGTTCCAATCCCGGTTCGGGCATGGATGTACTCTCTCTATCTATCCTGTCTTTGTCCTTGTATGAATGAGGTGTGAATGGTTGCCTACCCTATGGCATGTATTGAGGAAGTCGGACTCCACACCAATATATGGTTCAGTTGAAAAAAAGTTGAGCAGTGCACCCCATATTGCCCTGGCACACGACAATGAATGAATGAATGAGAACTTTTATGCTTATTGAAATAATTGTGTCTGGAAAGTAAGTGTTCATATTTCAATTAATTCAAAAAAAAAAAAAAAACTAATCAGGATTAGTAGCGGGTGCAAACCCATTGCATTCATCACTTTGAAGCTGCAATATCAACACACACGACGCATATTTTTTTGTTTTTAATTGATTACGCCAGAGCATTATATTGTACGATTTTTCAAGAAAGGAAAATTAGAGAAAGAAAGAAAGAATATCATATGTAACCTTAGAACCTGTGTCCTTAGGCCTCTTTCACACAAGGCGACTTTCAATAGACTATAAAAAGTCGTCCGATATTTTATCGTGAGAAGTTATTGAAAAATCACACAGTAGACTGGTCTCTTCTTTTCGGAAAACGGATTTCTATCGAATGATCGCTATCTATCGAGCTGCCTTTTAAAAATAACGGTATCGTGTCGTTTGCAACTTGCAGTGATGCAGGTGTTCTAAAGGACGTCTCCATACTAAACGATATTTAGTCGTCTGTCGTGTCTCAGGTTGTTAAAGGGTTTTATGGGTGTTTCTTTTTATTAGTAAATAGATAAAATATTTTACTATTTATAAAGAAAACAACAGTGCTGCAATTTTAAGAGCATAATGAGTGAATGAATAGACACGGACATATTAATTTCTCGTGTAGAAGCGAGACCTGTCTTATGGGATAAATCTAAAGAAATTTATGAAAGACAGGAATTCCACAAAGATACCTCTTTCGATAGGTGATACCCAGGGATGGACTTTTCTTTGTGTAAACTTGGTGTTTACTCCAGAAATTTCTGTTAGGCACGATTGGAATTCTTAACATTTTCACTAACATTATTCATAAACTAAAATTGAAAAATAAATCAGCAGATTTTTTGCATTACAAGATAATTATTATAAAAATTATATATTCATTGTTATTATATTTAATGATTATAAAAGAAAAAAGCAATAGTGTGGACGTGGACAATATTATGATGTAAAATATAATAGTTTAGTTTTACTTATTCTAGTCATTATGTGTTATTTTTATTTTGTTCAAGAGTTATACAGTTGGCATATACTGAATTAAGATTGAGTGTACCTATTTTATAATTAATAAAATATAATATTGATAATATTTCATTATATTTAGATATAATCCATAATAATATAGGATATTATAGGTGATAATGAATCTCCCATGGGTAACCTTTTTTTAAGGCTAAAGAAAGATTCAAGTTAGATTCAAGCTTTTTTATCGTGGAAGATAATATAAAATGCAAAATATTTAAATTATAGTCCACGATAAAAGTCGTTCAATGTAAAATATTATTGTCAAGATAAAATATCGGACGACTTTTTATCGCCAGATAAAAGTCGTCTCGAGTGAAAGAATAACAGTCACTCCGTTAAAGATTTTATTGTGACGATAGTTACATTTATTAGATGCATTAAAAATGTCGAGACCAACTAATTTTTTTAAAGAAAATGGCTAATTTTTCTGTAATTCTTATAAGTTACAAACAACACAATTCTTGTAAAATATTTTACTACTATATAATTCCCAAATTTAGCATTAATATTTCATAATGCAATACAGCGATTAATGTTTCGATTTACAAATGAAAAAACAATATTTCTATGTAAAATATTTTAAATCATAAATCTACTGAAACAGTTTAACTAAAATAATGAAACTATATTTCTTGATAAAGAGCAATTTATAATTAATAATTCAAATTTTATTATTTATAAATAAACTTATAAATACTTATAAATGCTCTTTTAATTCAACCAAGAACTATTACTGTTAACGGAGATTGCCCAATGATTCTGATTTTATATACAGCGTACATACGAGAAATATTTTCACATTAATTTAAAATCGAAAAATAAAATAAAAAATAAGATATTGCACAGAATATATGGAAAAATTAAGTGAAATACGATATAAACTTGAGGATTACTATTCAAAAGTGTATACAAAAGGAAACAATGGTACGTGCTTTACATTTATCTTCCAGCAATATCATACATTTTTGTAGGAAAAGATAAACTTACGAAATCAGAAAGTTATTACTGAAAATATATTAGAATAATATCCAATTCTATTTATGATTATATTTATCGAAATACAGTTTACAACTATAAACTGCATTCATCTTATTTTGTGTATATAGCCGAAGCTGTTGCTATTAAATGTGCTCAAAAATAATACAATCCAGTTCTCATCGAAAATACTGTATCCATACAGATAGCATGAGTGTTATGATGCAATTTGACCATTTTAATGATAAATGTTATCCAATTAATGTAGAAATATTGGATATTTTAAATACATAGAAGAATAAAGGATTTGACATCTTGTTTGTTGGGTTCCATGTCATGTTGTCATTGCTGGGAATGAACTTACAGATAATGGAGCGAAAAATGCCTCTGAAATTATGCATAAAGCATTAAAAATTTTTGAAATTAAACAAATTATCAAAGATTTTATTTCCTTCCACTGGCAAAAAAGACGGGATTTGCAGACGAACAAGAAATTATATAGTATATCCTCCCACATTCTTCCATTCCCCGTTGCTCCCATGGGAAGAGTTGATGTAAAACTCTTACGCTTTCGAATTGGACATTTACACACATGCACTTGTTCTTGTAGTGCTCCGATTTGTGACACGTGCAATGTACCATATACAGTACATCACATTTTAATTGTCTGCTCTAATTTCAATGATTTCCGCATAGTGTTTTTTAATACCACAAATTTAATTTTATCAGTCTTGATTGGGTTTGAACCACATAGAAGTTTGTATCCCTTTTTACGTGCAATTGGTTTCTTGAATTCTATTTAAGATTTTTATTCATAATAATATTTTATATATGCTTTTCTTGTACTTTTAATATATTCCATTGCATACATCTGACTAGTAATTTAACACAGAATTTTTACCTATATTGTAATGGTCCAACTAATATAGTTTTAAATATTGTGCAGTACAGAAATGTCATTTACTGGACCTTGCATCAGTAAACTCAGAAAATCAATCATTTGTGCTGAAATATTAAAAAAATCCTATTCTATTCAACTCCTTACAAAAATTCTCATCTCTTATACACAGTATGGTCCAACTAATATGTAATTGTTTTTAAGGCATACTTTAAAGTGAAATCTATTCCTTCCAACTAAACTGATTTTAATATTAAATTATGGAAAAGTGCCTAATATTAAACCTGCAACCTTCCCCTTACGACCATCCAAGTGTCATTCAGTATAAAGTTATATATTTAATTTTAATTTTTCCACATCTATCTCCCACCCCCAAAATACCCAACCTACATTACATGTCAAAAATTTTAATGCAATTTTTAAACTTATATTCTATTAAATTTCTTCTTTAAATTCTCTTTCTTATAACCAGTATCATCCAAATAATATGTATTTGTTTCCATGGCTTAAAGTAGAATCTATTCCTTCCAAATACTAAGGTAAAGTGCCGAATATTAAACCTGCTACTTTCTCCATATGTCCTTACATTTAGCATTAGATATAACATTTTATATTTCACGAATAAAGTTTTCCACACAAATATTTTTTCAAACAAAAAGGTCTGCATGCGTTTTTGAAATTCTGAGAGGTGATCTTGCAGCGGCATTGTATTTAAAAGATGGCAGAAAATCTTTTATTGTATTATGCGCCTGTGCAGTATATCGGGCTGTGCTCCTGGGACTCGTCACATCGTTAAGCACTGAATGTTTTATTCAGTCCTTTAGACATTTTGTTGTGCGTCGAGGACGTCTCTCGACCATCTATTCAGATAATAGACCAAATTGTTATATGGGTTGACGAAGTGCTGCAAACTATTGAATGGGATGGTCTCTGTTTCAAAATTGCCGAACAAAAGGTACGGTGGATTTTAGTCCTTTTTCCACAGCCTGGTTGGGGCAGATGATAAGATCGTCTCATTCAAATTGTCAAACAAATATTAAGAAAAATACTGTGGGTCATACTTCTCTTGAGTCATACTTCTCTTAAGACCTACTTACTATATTATGAGACTGTGAAAAATTAATGAACTCAAATAATTTTACCTACGTGTCGGAAGACATCGATGATGAACTGCCTATTTATTGCTCCCGAACAATTCTTGCACGAAACTAAGATGTCTGAGTTCCAGATTTTTTATTGTTTCAAAGTGAAATTGAGCAAACGAATTAAGCACTTACAGTGTCTTAGATATGCTTTAGAGTCCCGTTTTCTTTATGAATATTTAGGACTGTTACGACAGCAATGTTTGAAAACATTTATGGATAGACCTCTCAATTTTGGAGCGATTGTTGTTGTAGGAAATATTGATAAAAAGAGTTCATTCTGTGGATCTTTGCCAGAATAATAAAAATAATTCCTAATTGTGCAAGGAATGGACAAGACTTCCCATCATTGAAACCAAATATTCGGAACTTTTATGATCTATTCAATGACTGTTTAGATTGGAAATTAAAAATCCAGTGCAATGATAACGATCCTATGACTTGTGGGCCAGACACTGGTCCAAGCGAGCTTTTTAACGAACCCACGATTGCTAGGCAACCGTTTGCTTATTTACATGGGTTTATTTAGATTTTCTAATTTGTGTAGATAATTTATATTCCATCTGTATTTTATCAAGCACTGCATTGGCACAAAAACAATTTAAATGCTGTCTATAACCTTGAGTTTGATCATTCCAGTAATAAGGTTACTTAAATCATGACATATGCGTTTGTAGTATTGGAAATAAGGTGTAAAAGTCCTTAAAATATATTAAATAAAATGTATAATTTTACTCACATTTCATTTGTTGAAAAATAACAAACGAAAGCAAATAATGATATTTAAAACACTTTCTTCAGATAAAATGTACTTTTGTAAGGATACGTTCAGTAGAAAGAGACTTCTGTAGCACTTGCATGAATTGTATTCAATTGCTTTAGATGAGATTAATCATGTAAATTGTTATGCACTATTAGAGCAATTTTTGCTTAGTATTAGTCAGGAAAAATAAGGAAAGAAATGTTAATAAAGTTAATGTATCGGTCTTGATATTTTTAAAGAATTTAATATCGCATTTAAAGAAATGGATATTGACCTTCAGAGAATTATTTCTGTAGCAACAAACGATGCACCTAGTGTGGTAGGGAAAACATTGGATTTACTCATTATCTGAAACAAAATATTTCCCGCTTTATAACTGAATTTCCTAGTATAATGCATCAGCAAGTTTTATGTGCGCTTAAAAACATTTTTCAGGGTAAGGTCACACAATAAAAATAATGAACTTTATAAACGCAAGAGCTCAAGGTAATTTGCACAATTCATAGGAGAAATTGGATTCAAGGATTTTGACATATAGTTTTGGTCAAGCTCTTAATCGCTTGGTAATGTTATTAGAATAAATTACGTTCTTTTTAATTCAAAAAGGCAGTAGTTTCAATAAATTATCTAATATACATTGCTTAAATCATTTTGTGTTTTATTTTGACAACACTCAGCATTTTAATGAACTGAAAAAAACTTCAAGAGAAATAGACTAATTGTTTTAAAGATGTTTGAAAATATTAAAGTTTTTATGACGGAACTTGATATTTTTATTAAATATTTGAAAATGAAAATCATGAAACATTTTCAAAACGCAATAGTTTTTGCTAATTCGGTTGACATTCAAGAAAATTCAATTAAAGTAAACTTAATGATCAGGCAGGAAATCTTATTATTATGCATATCTTAATGATTATGCAGCTTCTCTCTGAGGAAATCAGTTTAAAAAAAGTTTGGAAAATACATAATTTTATATTCATACAAAATAGAATTTAAACACTGAATTTATATGGCTAGGTATCCTAATTCAGAAATGAAATTATCTGGATTTCGAAGCAGCATAGTCAAGAAAATAAAAATTTAAAGACTTGATTTCTCAAATGGAAGGAAAACTGTTTGAAAATAGTGCAGATAATATTGGTACCCAGTAAAAAATCGAAAATATTATACACTGCTGGACAATTGGTAAGGACGGATAACACTATCATCCGTAACAACCACAAAATGAAAGGAAGCAAAATGTGGGAAATTAGAATAAGTGAGGGATATAGTAAGAAGAAGTATGCGTATGCACATTTTTTTTCCACGTCTGTTCATCACGTTATGGTGTTCATAAGAGCTTTAAAGTTTTTGACGCTTGTGGTCAGTTGTTGTTTCAAGTCAATGTTTTACTGGAAAGATTTAATAGACGAACTTGAAATTTTTGGCATGTCTTCCCGACATCACTTAGATGATTTTATGCGTGGCCGAATTATTGGAAAGATGAAAGATCGAAGAAGGGTGAAAAATAACAGATGTTGCAAAGGAGTTCGACATCGCTCACAGCGTTGTTTCACGGCTGTGGAAGTCATTTAAAACTACTGGAATGTGTAGTAGGCGGCACGAGGGAGGTCGTGTTAGAAGTACGACGCCTGCAGAAGACAGATATATCGACATATCAGCAAAAAGGAACAGGCGCACCTAAGCTCAGCAGGTGGCAAATCAGTTTCTTGCTGCCTCAGGAAGGAAGATCTCCCGAAAAACTGTTGCCAGACGTTTGAGGGGAGGAGGACTATACGCCCGCAGACCTGTTGTGTGTGCCCCATTGACCATACAGCACCGTACTGCCCGTTTGCAATGGTGTCGTGAGCATCGCAATGGGACTGAACAGGACTGTGCATGCGTACTATTCTCAGATGAGAGTAGGTTCAGTCTGTCATCGGATTGTAAACGCCAACTGATCTCGCGCAAGAGTGGTACTGCTTATCGTCCAGAAAATATCCAGGAAAGGGACCGATATCCGACATGCAGTGTCATGGTGTGAAGCGGCATCGTGATCAATGGCCGCACACCCCTACATGTGGTTGCGAATGGGACTATGACGGGCCAACGATACATTAATGAAGTTGTACTTCCTCATGTTCATCTTTTCCGTGGTGCTGTCGGTGATAAATTTGTTTTTATGGACGACAACGCAACATGTCATCGAACACTCGCTGTTCAGGTTTGTCTAGACAGCGAGGGTATTCAACGCCTCGTATAACCATCACATTCTTTAGATCTAAGCCCCATTGGGATGCTTTGGGGAGGCTAGTTGCTGGTCGAAACTATCCTCCGACAAACAAGAACACCCTCATCCGTGCACTCCCAGAGGAGTGGGATAAATTGCCTCAACAGCTGCTGGATAATGTTGTGCAAAGTATGATACGACGTGTGGAATGTTGTATCACACTGCACGGTGGACATATCCCGTACTGATACCTTTCTTCAAGGTGCCTGCTGACTTTTAGATGCATTGTTCCGTATGCAGCATCAAATGAACATTTTTTTCTTTCAGATGTTTCACAGCTTTTGTACTTTCCAGAACAATAAATATTCTTTATTCTAATGTCTGAACAGTGTGGCAACTATATTTAATCCTACTAGGTCTCATATCTCGCTTAATGTTATGCTAGATTCAATTTGGGATCCGTCCTTAGCAATTGTCCAGTAGTGTTTTAAACGTTTGAGATTCCTTACCAAATAATTTCATATCAATGAAAAAACTAGTTAATGCCTTTTTTAATGGTGTTTGGCTCTACTTATTCGTTTGAAAAATGTTGCATTCAATGAACTTTGTAAAATCTTCTAAAAGAAATAGACTTGACAGGGAATTAACAGCGAAATGCATTTAACTAATAAATACGAAGCATGAACTTTATATTAAAAAACTATCAAGAAATAAACAGCAACAGATTTCTCATTAATCAATTTTGTAACCCACGAACAAGGACTAAAAAAATATGAACAAAATTTGAAACACATCTCAAAAAAATCACCTTCCTGATTTAGTGTCTTATAAAGATGACGAACCGTTACCAATAATAAATAGTAGTGGTCGAACAGGCTAATGAATAATTTTTTAACGACCTATTTTCTTCTTCAGATTTCACTTTTATTTAGTTGAAAGTTATTGTGATTTATAAGGAGATATTATTCAATGTATATTTGCATTTCATTCCTATTATAGTATTAATGAATATCTTATGCTTTGAGTGCTTAGGACTCAGAAGGTCTGCTACGGAGCGGTGGGTATTTTCACGCATGCGCAATGATTCGGAGCCATATTCGATAAGAGTGCTCTCTTTTACTTACTTCTGAATTTGTTGTGAGCATCAGAATCAAATGTTCTTGTGCTACGATGAGCTGTATATTAAAAAACTATCAACAAATAAACAGCAACAGATTTCTCCTTTATCAATTTTGTAACCCACGAACTGTTTTGTTTATCTGTAAAAAACCCTCTTTTACCCAACTGACAGTGTGATCCAGATTTAGATTTGGTCTAATTATATAATCTAATGAACGCGTAATTATATGTTCACATATCTACTTGATTTAATTGAATTTTTTCTAGCATTACATAGAGCATCTACTACATCAGCACTGCCAAAGCACGGCCCGTGGGTGGATTTTTAATTTTATAGAATAAATTTTTCCATTTTTTTTTTCAAATTTTGTGGGTAGAAATGATTTTAATTATGGTATTATAAATAAATAACTAAACTATAGAATCGTATTTGTGATTCGTGTCTAGCGCCTTATTCAGGGCGTCTCCGTTGCGGAGAACAACAGAAGTTGCGCTGCTTTGGCCTTTTCAAGACAGAGAAAGACATTAGAATTGCAGCTGATTGCGTTCTCCACTAATCGTCGGGCGATCGGAAAGAGAAACAGCGTTGGCCGTCGTTTGTTCATTGGTTGTCATTGGACGTGACGACTGTTGAGTAGTAGCTATTGAGTAATCGTATTTCTTTTGTCAATTTAATTCTGTGATTGAATTAAAAAGTAAACAGAACTCTATTGTGCGAAATAACAAGCCTCATTATGTCTGTGAACAAGCGAAATGTAAGTGATGAAAATCGCGCATTGAATGAAAAATGCGATTCAGACTATCTGATCAGCAACAATAACAATAAAATTTAGTGTATGATTTGTATGCAAGTATTGTCAGAGATTAAGGAATACAATGTGAATGGGCACTATACAAGTCTACATGAAGAAAAGTATAAAAAAACATCTAATACATCAAACAAATATGTTTTCAAAAGAAAGTACAGATAATGAACAAAATTTGGCTGTGTCTTATGAAATTTCTTTACTATTAGCTAAAGCAAAAAAAATATATATAATAATAATAATAAATAAATAAATAAAAACATTCAGTGATGAGATTTTAATGAAAAAATACGGAGATTCATTGGGTAAGCGCTTTATGCCGTCAAAGTTGGAGGAAAAGCTTAAATCTGCAGCATTACACTGACAGTGGCACGACGAGTGGATAATATGGGAGAATACGTTTGGAAACAATTAAGTGATTGCATTTTGGATTGCGAATACTACTCAATATGCTTGGATGAAAGCATCTACGAGACAGATATCAGTCAATTATTAATATTTATTCGTTGCATTTCAAAAAATTTTACTATTACGAAGGAAATGTTAAATTTGATACCCGGAACAACTAAAGGTGCAGATATCTATCTAGCTGTCAATAAAACTGTTCTTATATTGTAACTGATGGAGCAAAAGCTATGACGGGAACAGTGACAGGATTCGCGGGACTTCTTAAAAGAAATGACATTAATTGCTCGTTGTTTCACTGCACTGGACCACCAGGAAGCCTTATGTGGAAAATATTTGCAACAAACGAATGCCATGAAAGTTGTTGTTAAAACAACAAATCTCATTAGAGGTGGAAACAAAGTATTGACTCATAGAAAATTTCAAGATTTATTAAGTGAAATGGATGCGACCTATGGAGATTTGTTATTACCCTCCGAAATAAGATGGCTTAGTACTGGGCGGTGGCTTGAACATTATTTTGCTTTACGAAAAGAATTACTGTGATATTGTAACGAACCTGCCATCTTCAGGATAGTTCAATAATCCG
Source organism: Latrodectus hesperus (assembly GCA_037975125.1). NCBI lineage: Eukaryota > Metazoa > Arthropoda > Arachnida > Araneae > Theridiidae > Latrodectus > Latrodectus hesperus. The sequence continues at coordinate 11,957,814 of CM075857.1, read as the reverse complement.
AAATACCTTCGTTTTTTACAACACATTTATTCCACATTAACATACGCGAGCATTAATTACTAACACAAACATAAATTTAGACGTTTCTTTCCACATTATTCAAAGACACGCATCACCCCAGGAGCGGGACCTCCGCCACCCCTCGCATTCACACAACCCCGCTACTTCCCCAACCCTCGCCACGACACGACTCAGGCAAAATGTCTCTCCCATGGGCCGCCAACGAAATCGAAAGTTCTCGCTTCCATTAGGTGCTTGATTTTCACAAATACCTTTCTTTCTAAAAATGAAATAAAATCAGACCCTTCTGAACTGCAAAATTGTATGCAAGATACTTTATTCCTCCACTCTAAAAAAAAGCACTGTAATTTTACTGCAAAATGTGCTGCCGTTTTGGGCGTCAGTACAATTTGCTGTAAATTTTACAGAATATTCGTAAAACTTTTACAGTTTTTTTTTGCTGTAATTTTTACAGCACATTTTACTATGCATTTTTCGGCATATTCTACAAAACATATTGCAATAGTTATTTACAGCTATCATCATGTTTTGTAAAGATAACAGTAGAGTATAAATCAATTTTGAATACACATAGCTAATTTCCTAATTATGGACCAACTATTATTAAGCAATTTTTTTATACAATATACAAAGCACAAAAACATAACTTATGTTATATTGCAGAAAATGCCATTTTTCAGAACATTTTGTGATCAATATTTTAACTTTATACGTAACGAGATTGTTTAACTTTCTTACCTCACAATCGTAACTTTAATAGAAGTTTAAATTTTTTTATTACATTTTTTTTAAAAAAAATTAAGAAATAACAGTTATAATAACAGTTATATATAACAGCAAAACATAAAATTGATTTTTGCTATAACTGTGATTCTACAGATTTAGGATAAAAAGAAACTTTACAAAACATTCCATTTTACTAAAAATACCAAAGGGGAATTAGTTTATGATATAGTATTTTAATTATACTGTAAAGACAATAAAAGTTTTCTTTTTTATATTGTTTAAAGTAATTGGTTTTTTTTCCTTTATAATAAAAGGAAATAAATATTCTGAGGAAATAAGCCAATCTAGTTGACAATACACAAATAATTATAAAGAATTTTTTTATTTACATTTGAATAATTATAGCCATTTAAAGTTGGATAAATTATTTAAAATTGACAAAAACACGTGCTTGGATTCCATCCTTGACATGTTTTTTAGATTTCGTTCCCCGCGAGGGATTAAAGTTGAACAAACAAGCACCTGAAAAACAAAAAAATAGACACATGAATAACTAATTTGAAATATCAAGAGCTGAATATTTCAGAGGAAAAGTTGTTTACTAGTTCAATAAAATAATTAGAACTTTTTATTGTTTCATATAATTGATTAAATTTTCCTAAAATATACTTCTTTTAATAGTTAATATGTGGTTTTTACATTCATGCAATCACAAACGTTTTGATGATAAAATTATTTCGAGGGATTTTAGCAATTTCATGATAAGAATTTTTGGTAATGAAGGTCTTACTTCTTATGAAGATGATAAAATCTTTACTTCAATTAAATCATTCTAACTGATATTTTATATCTCGAAAAACTAATTTGTAATTAATTTATTTAAAAGAGAATATAGAATTTGTTTTATAAGGATTCATTTTGTTATCGAAAATTATATCCTCTGAGAAGCAAATCATAACATTTCCAACGGAAACTGTGAATTACAAATTTTTAGAAATAAAGTGCGAGACATCAACTTTAAGCCCACATTTTAAAGATAACTTACAAAAGCCAATTTTAAGTTAAAAAAATAATTTTGTAGAGAATATGGAAACATTTCTTTAGCATACATATATACACAATTTAAAAATATTTCCATCGAAAATAAACAGAAAAATTAAATTGCTATAATGTGTCAAAGTAACAATAATTTATGAAATAACATTTTATAAAACATTTGCTTAAAACTGAATTTTTTTAACTCGTAAAAAATTACCTCAAAAGTGAAATCTAAGTTGTCTTAGAGTGAGATCAAAGTTGTATTTCCCTCTATGAAAACTTTAATTTAAATAAGAAATTACATGAAATAGTGCAAAATTAGGAAATGTAAAAAAAATTTGCTGTTCATTAAGTCTGCATATTTACGGCATTGTATACGTACTTAGAGCTAAATAAAGGAGAATACAATTGAAGTTGTATCAAAAACGATATATTTAACTAAAACAATTTATTTAGATTTTCTTAGAATTTTATATACTCATATGATTTATTTTAAATGTTATGTTAGCAGAGTAAACAGTATTTGACAGGTCAATAAATGTAACAACAAATTTTTGCTTTTGAGTTAAAACATTTAAAACCTTATGAAATATATAAATAATACATACCACAAATTAATACACATGGTGTGCAAGGTAAGTCTATAATATCCACTGCATCCTGAGAAGATGTGGAAATCTAAAACCAATAAACAAATTCCTGATTAATTTATTTATGATTAATTTTTATATTCATTTCTAAATTTCTTATTTATAATTTACTAAGCAGTAATTTTTTTTAAATAAAGTTTTGAATACTTTACTGCAATACTTCTAAATATTTTTTCAAGTCTTCCCCAAAATATGCAGATAGAAGAACAATACATGCTCCAACATCCTCTTTTCCCTCCAATTCCTCAATGGTTGAAGATTGTATTTTATAACCTCCAGGAGGAGAAGTTTTTAAGAAATTAACAATTCTTTTAATTTTGTTAGCTGATGCAAACTTAAGTCTTTCATTTAAATCTACAGCAGTTAAACACTTAAAATGGTCCAAAATGCTTTGCTTTAAAAATAAGCAAGGCCATCTTTCTTTTAATGTGGAAATATCACTAGATTGGTTAATATCTTTTTTTTTTTTTGAAATGGAAAAGTCTCATATTAATTTTACAACCACTTCAATTATAACACCAAGAAACACATTGCATTTTGACTTCTTGTCGGGCATCACAATGAAGGAAAAATAGAAAACTTTTAAAAATACACGTGCTTACAAAAACTCTCTCTCTCCCGATACCTATTCCAGCTTTCAAATACGGCTGAAGTTGATATGAAGAGGCTTAATAGTCTTACTACTCTGAATAGTCTTACTACTAAAAGTTATTTGAGATTATTCTATTTTTAAAATTTCCTTTACAAATCACTTTCTTCATATATATAAATTCGTATTTTCCTAAAACAGATATATTTAAAAAAATTTTTTTAAAGTGTGACTATATTGGAAGGTAGTATTTAATGTGCACAGTAGTATTAGAAAAATCTTGAGCACAATATATTTTAAATATGTTAAGCAAAAACAAATTACAAAGTTTTAACTCATGTATTTGTTTCTTAATTATAATTTTAAATTAGCTTTTCTTTTTATGAATTTCAGATTTCTTCACTAAAATGTAAATAAATCATAAATAGCACTACAAATTTTGTGATTTTTTATTAAAATAAAGTAAATTTGCTGTAATAATGTAATTTTTTACAAAAAAAAATGTGTTGCCTGAAATTTTGTTTTATAAATATCAAACAACCAACAAGATTTCCCAAACAGGCTTTTAATTAATGTTCTAATTAGTAATATAAATTTAAAAAATTAATCATGGTTATAAAATAATAAACTTTACATTTTCTAAATAAATGACCTTAATTCGAATAGTACTTCCTAATATGTATTTAAAAAAAGAATATTTATTATAAATTTGTTATAAAATAGTAATTTTAAAAAAATAGATTTAAAAAAAAACCATTACATTTTTTATTGAAATGCATTTTTGCATTCAATGCAAATTCTAAACACAAGACCGTTTATTCTAATAAATATCATTATTTGTAATATTATTTTATTGAAAGAATTTACAAAAATGTATGCCTAAAAAACTGATTATTTTAATACATGTTACCAAATGAATTGCTGATCATAATTAGAATGCAATTTAACGATATGTATTAAAAAATAAACATTTTTTAATAAAATTTTAACCAAAAAATTATCAAAAAATATAAAAAATTATGCTATATTTAGTTAAAATACAATAAATTATATCATTTTACAGTGAAAGAAAAATCAGGAATTTTCAATAACGAAATAAAATAGAAATTCCGTTAATATATTTAATAATACATATCTAAAAGAATATAACAATAGTTGATTATCCAATTTTAATTTCGAAAGAAATATAGCTAAGCAATTTTATAACAATGGAAGCACTTAAATACTACTCTAATTTCGTCAAAAATTTGATAATTAAAATACTAACCAATTATGTTACCAAACGACTATAAAATAGTTTAAATATTAATAAAAAGTAAGTAAAAATGTGTTGACACACTGAATTAATACTAGTGAATGTGATCATTTGTAAATTCAGCTTAGAATTTTTTGAAATGTTCAGTCAAATTTATAAAAATTTATATCTATCAAAGTTAGCTAACAACTTGCATAATAAACAATATGAAAAGTATACGTTACCTTATATTTGGTGGTTAAATTTCAATAGAACTTCAACTAAAGGAACAACTATTGTCAAAATATCACCAACTTCACTAAGCGAAAACAAGGGCAAATAAATGGCGAAATTAATTTGACTCATTTGTCGCACAGAAACAGAAGAAACTTTTATCCCGCCAAATTCAATGTGCATGCCCAATAGCAACGATTTTCTGCAGCTGAATTTTACAGTAAAATTTACTGTAATCATTAGTGTTCCTATGACATCTATTTAAATAACGGTGATTTTTTTTTTTACTTTTTTACAGTGTGGCTGATTTTGCATTTTTAACTGATATGACACAACACTTGAACTAATTAAATTTGATGTTACAAAGCAAGGACACAATATTGCCAACTTGTATGGATTTGTGAATTGTTTTAGAAGTAAGCTAAAATTGTTCAAAACGCATCTATAGAGTAGAATGATTTTTTTTTCTGAGTTGCAAAGAACACTACATAGAGATGGAAAATTTTGAAGGATGTACTTTTAAGGATAACTTGAAGTATATGGTTGATGTAATTGTGGAGTTTGAGCAGCAATTTGCAGATTTTAAGGAATTAGAGAGTGATAAATCTCTTTTCACTCATCCATTAACAATTGCAGTTGAAAGTGTAAATACTAATTATCAATTGGTATTATGTGACCTATAATCAGATCCCTTTTACAAGAGCAGGACAGAGTCTGGAATAGATTTTTTTAGGCTCCTTGGGGAGCGATTCCTTAGTTAACCAATCTTGGCTTAAAAATGGGTTCACAGGTGCTGCCCATCAATCTTTGTGAAAGTGTGCATGCCACAATGAAATTTTGTAAAATCTAAATAGGGATCTTCGCTGTCAGATTGCACACGTTGTTACATACAATGTTGATATTGAAAGGATTGTAAAAGATAAAGCACTAATGCAATTGAATGTAACCGTTGCATAGTAACTATAATAAACGCTATTAAACCTTTCCTTAAAAAATGTGTTTTTTATTTGTGCGGCCCTCCAATCTGCTTAGCAATTTATACTGGCCCTGGATCAAATTTGATCTGGACAGCCCTGTTCCATATGATAATTTAAGGAGCTAATAATATCAGAATTAGCCCTGAGATATAGCTTATTTATCTAGCCAAATTTGTGGTACGATACTTTCATCCTAACATTTTCATGTTGTCTAAGTGAAACTGCAATGAGTTAACTTTGATATAACTTATGTATTTATATTAATAATAGTAGTTATAAAAGCAAATATTATGAAATAGGACACGAAATGCTTTACATACACACATTCAATTCGACACGAAATATTTTTAAATTATATTATTTGCTATTGATTATTGAAGACGTTAATTTTAAGGGTCATTAACCTATTTATTATTTTTATTTGCATTTTTACAAGTTTTCTTAGTGGTATTTCTGATTTATGAAATTTCCTTCTTAGGAGTGTATTTTGTTGTGTCAGTGTTGTCAAAATAAGATTTCACATTTTTCACGAATAAAAGAAAGTATAAAATGTAAAAAAATATTGCTTGTTAAATAAACTTATTTAATTCTTACAGAAAAATTAATATAATGTCAAATAATATTTCATAACATAAAATCGCTATATTTTTTACAAGTTGCATTTTTAAATGATAAAAGCATATAGAGATATCCTAATGATGCATCTGTCAGCCGCAGTCATTTTAATTAGATATTATTTTTTCCATTTTAAATAAAACAGATTTATTTGCTTAATCAATGCTATTGTAATATTTCAAATTCAAGAGATTTGATGTATACAGCCAGTAAAAAATTGGGTTTGTTTGTCTCTCAACGGTCATCTTTTGCACACGAGGGCTAATTAGACCGGGACCTACGATTTAAAGTGGATTCCGAACCACTAAAAACATCCATGCTCAACGTGGGATACCAACTGACGAACTGTTGAACCGAAGGCAAGCGCGAGTAAAAAATTGGGAGTCATAAAATAAGATTGTGAATCTCGTTGTATTCACTAAATTAAATAAACTATATTCTAAACTTTCTAGAAATATTCAGAATGATTGTGGGTGTGTGATTCAAAAATTAAATATAAAATCAACACAAATAATTTAGTAAATGAAGAACATCTCAAATACATAAAAAAGGAAATTGATCATTCCAAAATTTCAAAAATTTCATAAAAAAAGATGAAATATCTGGACATTTCCATTATGTACCCTTGTAGATTATTTGCAGTACTAAATAATAAAAAAATTTGTTTCATACTTTACTTAAGATGGAGTCAAAAATTTAAGCGAAATATGAAACAAAATATTAAAAGAATAAGAAGCGATAATTGAATCGATTGATTAAGAAAAGATTATTGAAAAACACGATTCACAACGGAACGCAACTTTTAAAAAAGGAATTAAACTATATAAAATTATTAATAAGGAAATATAAAATAATATTTTTGTTGATGGAAAATTTCTCCAACTCCTCCTTATTTCACTAACAACACTTTTTCTCTTGAAAGTTTTATTCCTCAAATGGTGTAGATAATTACCATTATGAAATAGCAGTTATAAATATTATTTTGAACTTAAATAATGAATTATTTTTTTGACATTGTGTTGTGTATTTATTCTTTTATGTCCTCAGACTCAAACCTCAAAATAAAAGCAGAATTTGACTTTGTTTTTTTTACTAAAAATTGCTTTCAATTTAATCCTAAAATCACCAATTCATTTATATACACACAAATTTATTTTACATCCAAACGTTTGGCATTACTAACCGCCTCGGTATTCACAACACAAATTGATTAAAGTAATAAAATAAGTGGTACACCCCCACACAAAAGAAATTACTGACTGGAAAAATATAAAAAAAAACATGGACCTACGGCAGTCTCTGGGCCGGCCTATTCTGAGGACTTCAGACCGACTTTCATAATGTGGACTCGCGTGTCTTAGTCTGAAAGCTCATAGGATTGGACTTTGCATATTCAGGCTTCAGCGTCTTTTCTCTCAGCTGAGGGGCGTTCTTCAGTGTTGTTCGCTCAAGTTTCTGAGGCCGCTGAGGCAGTCTGAGGGAAATAAAACAATGCATCTTTCGAAAAATTTGAAAGGGACTTCCAGCACAGGAAAAAAAGAGAATTTAGTTAATTTAAAAAAATATCCTGCCCATGTGAATACAACAGTCTCGCGTTTTATCTATGGACGTAACACAGTAACCTTTAAATTTAAAATCTATTTCTTCGAATAAAATAGTTTTTTCGAAAAATTCTTTTAGAAAATCGAGCTAAAGTTCGAATTTCTGAAACAAAATGATGTGTTTTACTACTTATTTTATTCGCTTTTATATAATCAAGAATGTCTCTTCAGTTTTATATGAGTTATAAAAATTACTGGCAAAACTTTATTGTTGGTCCAATTTACAAGATATTTCACTTTGACGACCAAATTCGAATTTTTTTGTTAATTATAATAAAGAAAGCATAAATATACAGGTAGGTAAAAAAATAAGGGATAAAAGTGACATTTTAGAGTGCTCTTCGAAAGCATTCAAACATTACTTTTTAATGTACTTATAGCTTTTTATATAAATAGAAATGTATATATTCTGGTAGTGTATGGTACCTTTATTGGGTTTCTTTCAAAAGTATGAAATGTCGCTTTCAAAAATATCATATTGCAGGAGGTGAAGGAAGAGTGACCAACATTTAGGCTTATCTAAAGATACGTCATCATGACAACATATACAGAACGCAGCACAGCAAAGTAAAAAAGAAGCTCAGAGACCGACGAGCGGTTTGTAAAATCTGCAGCAAAGGTAATCACAGAGCATCTGGATTCTACTGTGTCAGTCTGAAAGGACCTTCTAAGCAGAACGACAAAGCAGGAATTCCCTTTTCACCGATGAAACACTGCACTGCTCTTATACTGGGGTCCCACTGACAAAATGACTGGGTCAGTTAATAAAAGGTTGTACGTAATCAAATCGTCTTTAGCATTTTCCCCTGTAACAGGACAGATGCATGTTTGGAAAACAAGCGTAACATCATAATCACCTCCTGTCAAATATCGAAGTGGGTCGACGTGTCATAGTTCTTTGCTGGAACAATTGAAGGGAAAGACTACTGAATTCCACTGACATCCTTTAATTCAAACTTTGTTTACTATAGCAGATGGAAATTACCAAGATGTCAGTGCGCCTATTCAAGCATGGTTTGATGAACAAGGGGATGAAGTCAAACATCTATCTTGGCTCGCCCTAAAATAATTGAACCATTTGTAGTCTATTCTGGCGCGTTCAAATACCGAATCCATATCCTCCACCGTCATCTCTCATAAAACTTTTCACACCGTATGCATGAAGAAAGGGTTCAGTATTCTTCTAAGCACTATTCATCACTTGTATAAATTGACTCCTTGTGTACAACTCAAGCTTAATTACTTGGCAAAGATATTACAACATACTAAAAAATCGTTTGATTTTAATCTAAAGAGTTATCCATTGCAGTAAAATTCCGATTATCCCAATCAATTGGTCAATCGGATAATCAAAAATTTGGTGCATTGAATTTTTCATAAAAAGGTTCCGTATTAATAAATTATTGTATGTTGGAAAAAAGGGAGAAAACTAGATATTTTTAAAGAAAAATAACTTTTAATCAAAATTAAATGAAAAAACAACATTTTTACACGCTAAGGTGCTTACAAGTGTTGTTCGTTAAAACAGAATGTACAGTGTTGCAAACGAAAGACATTGCTTGCATGACAGACTTGCTCAGAGTAAGTTGCTTCACCTTTTTTACCCGTTTTCGGGCAGACAAGTCGCGCCTCCACTTGAGGTCTTACAAATGGTCGGCTGACGCTCCATCCACTTCGAAGGAGCCGGAAGGAAAAGTGGTTCAGCAAAGAGTAAATATGCTTTCGATAAAATGAAAACAAAACATGATGCTAATTTTAGATCTTATTCTTTTGATAAAAATTAATCAAAATATGATGGTAATGGTAAATATAATTCAAGGTATGAATATAACGATAAATTTAATTCTAAGTATGAAATTAGAATAAAGTAAAAGTTGGTGGTAATTTTAATTCCAGAAATAGAGTGTGTTATAACTGTGGTTCACATTCACATATTTCTAGGTATTGTATACATAAAGATAAGGGCTTAAAGTGTTTTTCATGTAAGTCTTTTGGGCATAAAGCTTCGGAATGTCCAAAATCAAAAGAAACAAGTTCTTTTGATGGTCAACTGAAAATAAATGCGATCAGTTCTCAAAACTTAATTCTTAAAGATGTTAAAATGGGTACTTTGAATGTAACTTCATTAATTGATACTGGAAGGCAGAAAACGATTTTGAAAAAGAGTTTATTTAATAAAATTAAAGACACTGTTAGTTTACAATTATCTAATATTTCGTTGACTGGTTTAGGAATGAAATCAAATAAATCACTAGGTTATTTTAATGCAGAAGTTGAAATTGATGATTCAGAGTTAATACAGATATTTTTGTTATAAATGATGACTCTGTAAGTTTTGATTTAATTGTAGGAACTGACATTATTAGTCAAGGTACTTTAATAGTTTCAATCAATGGAGTATCGTTTCACACTAACAAGAACGAAACAGATAATTTCTTTATTAATTTTGTAAATCAGAACGATGAATCAGAAGTTGATTTAAGTCACATTAAGTATAAATCATTGTGTTCTGAAATACATTTATTAATAAAAAATTATGTTCCTAATAAAATTAAAACTGTTGATGTTAAGATGAAAATTAATTTAATTGATGAAATCCCCATTTGTTCTTCCCCCCCCCCGGCGACAACCACCTTTTGAAAAAAAAATGAAGCTCAAATTGAAGAATGGTTAGCCAAGGGAATAATTCATAATATTTCCTTCGATTTCTCTTACATTGTAAGTATTAGTTAAGAAGAAAGATACCCACGGCCTTTGTATTGATTACAGACGTCTAAATAAGAAAACGGTTCGTGAACATTTCCCTTTGCCAGTTATTGATGACGTAATAGATAAATTACATTCTTCCGTAGTATTCACAACTTTGGAATTAAGAAATCTTCCATGTTGACGTTGAAGAAAATTCTTGATAAATATACTTCATTCGTTACACACGATAGTCAATATGTTTTTGAAGTGCCCATTCGGATTAACTAATTCTCCGAGTACTTTTCAAAAATACATCAATAATGTGTTTCGACAATTATTAAAAGAAGTTGTTGTAGTGATTGACATGGATGACTTAATTATTCCTGCCAAAAAAGAAACCGAAGGTGTTACAAAACTTAAATTTGTCCTGCAAACTGCGTCGGAGTATGGACTTGAATTGAACTTAAAGAAATGTACTTTTTTGAAACGTGAAATAGAATTTTTATGCTATAAAATAATAAATAATGAACTACACCCGTCAACAAATAAAACGAAAGCTGTAATTAATTTTCTCGAACCAAAAAACACAAAAGACGTTCAGTGATTTTTATAATTGACTGGGTACTTTTGAAAGCTTACTAAGAATTATTCTATTATATTGCTAAACCTTTAAAAAAAAGTGATTTATTAAGGAAAGATTCTAAATTTAAATTTGGTGAAAATGAAAGAAATTCCTTTAAAAAATTGAAATATATTTTATCCACGGTACCCGTTCTTACAATTTTTAATTTTCAAAGTGAAACCGAAATTCATTGTGATGGTTATGGTCCCACTCTTATTCAAAAGTCTTTAGTAGATAATCAGTTCCACCAGTTTACTATACGATTAAGAAGACAACAGAAGCTTTAGCTTAACAAATTTTATAAGTTCAAAATGAAAATCACAAAACCTATAATGTAGGAAGAAAACGAGCAAGAAAATCCAAATTAAATGGTATTGTTGCTATTAAACGTATACAACAAGGTCCAGGTCTCAAGTTAAAACCCAAGTATTTAGGCCCTTATACAAAATAATGAAGGTCAAAAGGAATGGCACCTACGATGTTCAAAAGATTGGTTTTACCGAATGACGCCTGATTACTAGTACTTGTGCTGAGTACATGAAGCCTTGGTCCGATGTAACTTAAAACGAGCTGAAGGAGGAAAAGAAGACACCGATGACACCAACTCCTGATTTTGACTTTTTCCCCGCAGAACTGCTATTTTTTAGGACTATTACCTTTTCATTCATTTTTATTCAGACTGTTACCTTTTCATTTTTTAAAAAAGAATAGTAACTGATGTGTGTTCAAAACGTTTCCTTTTGAAGATTGCCAATGACGAGAGTGAAGATGCCACTACCGATTCTCTAACCAGATGAAGATGAAGGAGTCCTCCATGACCGAATCTCAGATTTAAGGAAAAAAGACGATGATTTAGATGAGAATTAAAAAGATGAATTAGACGAGAATTGACTACAATATTTAACTATTTTCTTCTTGAACATGTTACTGCTCCTATTCATTTTTTATATCAGGAAGTTCCTATTCTAGACAAATGCTGAGGTCGGCTATTGTCCTCAGGAGGGCCGATTGTGGGACGACGAATGGAAGAAAAACGACGAGAAAAGACGCGAATTGATATTGGACTTATAATTAAATCATTTAAACAATAATGTGTTAATTCCTGACAATGAACCAAGCGAACCCACACACACGTATATATATATATATATATATATATATATATATATATATATATATATATATATATATATATATATATACATATATATGTGTGTGTGTGTGTGTGTGTGTGTGTGTGGGTATGGGTGTGGGATTGAAAGCGCCACCAGAGAACTTGCCAGAGACAGGTTCAGGATCTCACGGCCTTGCCGCCAGAGACGCGGAGGAGATGACGTGAAGACGCGAATAGATCTCGAACTTGATTTGAATTATAACTATCTAAAGATGTTAGATCGTGATTTAATTAGAAGAACCCCCCCCACACACACACAGACACACACACACACACACACACATACATATATATATATATATATATATATATATATATATATATATATGGGGTGGGTTTTACTGTCAGGAAATTACACAATTTAATTATCAGGAAAATACACATTGTTGTTTAAATGATTTAACTATGGTTTTGGACAAAATAAGAAAAAGCTATTTACATACTTACAAATGAATATTAAATAACAATCTAACATCATTTTAGTAATAATCCGAAATTAGTTCAATATCACTTCACGTCTTCTCCATCATATCGTCATTTTTCTCGTCCATCTCATCGTCATTCTTCTCCTCGTCATCTCTATCTCTTCTACGGATGTCCGACGACGAAAATGTGAGTGACCCTCTGGTGGCGCTTTCAATTCCATATATATATATATATATATATATATATATATATATATATATATATTCAGTTTAAAGAGAAATTTTAAAATTTTATATCTGAAGATACTTAATACCGAGGATACTGTAATATAAATTCAAGTTAAAGCAGGCACTGAAGATGGCAAAGCGATGATCGCAAAGATAAACATAAAACTGAACTGCCTCTAATATTCTGAAATGTTTTTAAGTACACAGAAAACTATGGGAGAATGCTGATGATGATGTTTTACTAGTCATGAATTTTCAGAGACCAGAAAAAGGCATTCCGCAGCTCAGAACAAAGTAATGAAATTCTTTTGAACTAGTCAGAATTTTAAAAAAGTGCAAACTATAAATTAGGTATTAGGAATTTTTATGATATTTTCAAAAATGCATTTTTTGCGAACACACCGCTATAACGAACAAATATTGTGGTCTTTTCACATTTCTTTAATCAAGTTCAAATATAATCAAATCACTTTTTACTTATGTGTTCGTTATTAACTACTACACTATTAATTTGCAATTAAAATTTTATTTAAGGACTAAAATTACGAAAAATGATCTTTCTTTTATAATAATGATGCGAAGAAAGGCTAGAATAAATTCAGGTAAGTCCCCGCTTGCGTTGCTAAGCTGCAATTCAAGTACATGGCGTGAAATGAAACAAAATCTCGCGCGCCATTTAATTCAGCAGTCGACCGCAGAGGGGCGCTCCTCTCCGACGGCGATGACAGAAAAGTTTCCGAGAATGCCTCATCCGGCCGCTTCCACACGGTAGGCGAATTTTATGTCCTTTTTCTCTCTTCCGAAACCAAATCCATTTAAAAGTATTATTATTTAGATAGAAGTTTCGATTTTAACGATGAGACAAAATTGATTAAGAAATAGCATCAAATTATATATTCTGTATTTAAAAAATTTTTTCATGTTGTTATAAATATGTAGTAGAGGGAGATGTTTTATTCCATATAAATGAGAATATTTATGATTAATGCAAAATAAATGAAAGTAGATTCTTGTTATAAAATATAACAGCATTTCTGTTCATTTATAAGTATGAAATGTACAATTAATAAGTTTTCACAGCTCATTAATATTGAGAACAACAACGAAATCATTTACGGATACTGCAACAGTCCTGGTACAAACATGTGCTTTTCTTGGAATAAGTGTTTCTTGTTGAAACATAAGTTTTTCTTGAAATTTAAAATAATTTATTCTTTGAACAAAACTTTGCATCACTGTTACGGGGGTTGAATATAATAAATTAGTATTTTACGTTTGTTAATTTTACAATACAGTTGGCCTTTTGAAACATTTGCTATTGCAATAAACCTCCCTTATTTAAGTCACATTTCTGTGACTTAAGTTATTGAATCAAATTTCTAGTGACATTTCTGTGATTGGAAATTTGATAAAATAATAAATGATTCGATATCATATGCTTGATTGTAAACACATGAGAACAATACAATTTAATTATTTGAATAATATAATAAAATTTTCTGATTTGTACTGCAACAATATCACCTAAATCATTTTATTAAAATATTCATTATGTTGCACTGTTCATTCAGGCAGTGTTTCGATTATTTTATAACGCAAATACTATGTTTACCGTCAGCGTCAATTCAGAAGAATACAATATAACGTTTTCTTAAATTCACAATGGTATTTCTAAATACTTACACACAAAAAAATTATAAACATATTGTAAGTTTTTTTATCAAAATGTTATCAAATGTGTAAAGATGCATTTCAAAATACTTTTACGAGATGCAAATTATTTTGAAACTGTTTATAATCATTTTATTCAAGGGATTAAAATACCTTTTGCCTCATTATTTTGTTATTTTCATAAATTATGCACTTTCATTAGTATTTTTTTACGCTCTATGCTACGAAGTCGTTGCTGCAGCAAAAATAATTTAAGCTTCTGTCTGAAAGTTTAAAATCGTGTACAACAAGAGCTGGCTTACTTACTTAGAAGGAAAATATACAAACTAACAAAAATAATCAATTAAATACAGGAGTTAAATTATTTAAATGTTTGAAACATAAAATTACTCTTAGGAATTCATTATGTATATTTATGAATATATATAAAGTATACATACATATATGTGTTCATCAGCATGTAACTTCTCCCATTGCTTAAGAGCATGTTAATGATAACTTATTGCTCAGATGGAACTAAAGCTTCTACGACCATCGTCTGCCCCTTCGCATCATTCACTCCACTCTATAAAATTCATTTTTGTCATTTTTAGAGATGTTCTCATTCAGTTAGTTACACATTCTATAGATACTTCATTCAATATTTGCTTAATTTTTAATATTTCAAATTATATACTTTTATTATACTAATAATGTGTAATGTATTTCTTAAAGAATAAAGTTGAAAAAACAATTTTTTTTCATAAACTTTTCAAGTGAATACAAGTACGGTAAAATGCAGGCGTTGAAGCTTTTTCTACGGATTCTCATAAGAGTATTGTACGCGGATGAAGGTTTCGATTCTTAAAAAGGAAATGGTTGAAACATTTGTGAGATGAAATTATTTTGCTCTTAAGTCATGCATATTGTTTAATTTATTGATGAAAGGAAATATGAAAATGTGAACAAAGTTCAATCATAAAAAAATGGATTTATGGTTATGAGCAGTGACCAAGTGCGCAGCCGAGGCGACACTCCCTGTGGCAAAACAAGGGATTTTCAAAAGGAAGTTATTTCACCTTAGACGCGCATAACAGACGCCACGCTTTCAATTAAAAAAAAAAAAAAAAAAAACTAATTTATTGATAACATGCAAGTCACCGATATGTAATATAGTATATATACATTACAGCAGTAAACTACGGATAATTTTATTTAAAATTCTCTTTCTTATTTATCGAATAAAAATCAGTAAAGTGAAATAAATGTTGTGCATCGTTAAAATTTCCATCAATTTATTTTTATGTTCATTTATCTTTGATTGCCGTTAAAAAATAAATAAATGCCCAACTTGTTATAACAAATAAAAATTTGAATATAAATAATTAATTTATGGTAATTGTAAAAATATATAATATTTGTTTCATTATTTACATTTTTTGTAATGATATCATTTGACGCTTAATTCATTATAGATTATCAATGTTTGGAAATAGTATTACGATTCATAATTTATCACCATGGTGAGAGAAACATTGGCGCGAATAATTGTCCAAATTTTTCCTTCATTACCTTTTTTAAATTATAATCCAAATTTTTTGTGATATTCTTTGAAGGTTCTTCAGACAGCGAAATAGTTATTTTAATGCTACTCTCGCGTGATGCTTTGAGCAACCCAATAACCGCAATCAATAAAAATGAAATGTTTTTTTTTTTTTTTTTTTTTTTTGCTTATCAGTAATCACACAGTCTTAACTTCGATATGAACTCATTCGTGAGTGCTAGTTACAGATGTAAATGTGCTGCAGAAAATTAACTTTTATGAAAACATAGATTCCAAATTAATTTCTTTTAAAAATTATCGTTTTTGTAAATAACTCAAAATATTCTTTTTCAGAAATTCCTCCAACAAGATTCATTTACAAAATCAACCTTATTAGACAATCGTTTGAAAGATATAATTTTATTATTTAACATGAAATATATCGAAATTAGTTTATTCATCATAATATCACTTAATACATTCAATTAATTTCAATCCTTTTGTAATTTTCCGAACAATACGAATTTTGCATTTTATTTAAAGTTATGAGCAACTTTTTTAAATTTTAATGATTTCTTTAATTTTATACATTTTTTTGTATTTACCTCAATTTTATATAGTTAACACACTTTATCTATTTAAAATATTCAAAGAAACTGTTTCTTATTCTTAAAAATATTAAGTTTATCCTCTTTTGGATTTTTATTGTTGTAAACTATAAGACCTCTTTTAACAGTGATTAAAACTTTAGTAGTTAAATCGTTAATATCTTGACAAATTACACAAAATTATTAGAAACATGTTGAATATTTTCAAAATTACCTTATATTTTCTTATTTCTGTGAGCTTGTTTGAAATATACTAATATCTTTGTTAATTATTTTTATTCTGATGGGGTTTTGTAGATATTCTAAATTAGTTATGGGATTTGTTGTGCGATTTAAGTGACTAAATTAATTATGGGACATATTCTTTAGGGCGAAATGTATATCGAAGTATCACCGCTTCAATGTGCATCTCCCGAAGTGAACGAACCCGAGGATTGTGCGAATGCTTATTTACCAAATATAAATAGTTTTTTCGCTGGAACCACAATTCATGCCATGTGCATCCATGAGAGACGATGGGATTTTCACGTGAAGTTCGAGCACGTTTTTTAAAACTTGGAAAACTGTGATTGTGTTCTTTGGCTAGTTTCAAACACTCGGAGATTCAACAACGCATCGTGGATGCTGCGATGAAATTCACACCTGGAACTGAATTCGGTTTATGTTGCAATTAGAAAAATCTGTCCAAGCGTCACGTGGTTGATCCGCCGGGGGATATTTTGCTAAGAAGCATTTTCAATGCGTCTGTTCTCAGTGAAGCCTTTATTTAACTGTCATTACAACGCAGTAGACACTCTTAAAATTTATGTGGGTGAGTAGACACTCTTAAAATTTAGTTTAAAATTAAGTCTTAAAATTAAGTAGACACTCTTAAAATTTATGTGGGTACTAATATTCGTGTGGGATATTTGAAGAGTTTGGTCCTTCAGTTATACAATTTTTCTTAATAATATTCATAAAAAAACAAGTAAACCAAATCATTATTTGTTCAATTAAAACTTTCATCTTAAAAAAAGGGAAAAAATGCTTTTCCTAATTATTTTTTTACAGAGCAAACTCCGCAGCAAACGTTCATAGAAATAATTTCAAATTTAAGCAACAATTTTTAAAAATTGCAGTTTTTTTCCTATAATGTTGAAATTTATCTCAAATCAAAATGTAAAATTTCTCATATTTGGCTAAAAAATTACTGATAGTGGATACAATAAAATGAATTATAACTTTGTTATATTATAAATGTAAAATATATTTTATAATATAAGCGTACAAAATATTTTTGAAACCCTATTTCAGATAAAAAAAGCATTTATTATTATCAGAAAATTACTTCAATCATTCTATAAAATAAATTACTTTGTAATGGTTGAAAAATGGGATGAATCGTATACTTTTGTGTGATCAAAAGCGTGCAATAATTTTAGTGGAACTAAATGCTGAATTTTTTTAAGATCGGAGATTAATTTATTCCTTAGAAAGCAAATTTTTGAGCAATTTATAAGATAAGTAATTCCTTTCATTATTTTTCAGCGTTTAAAAGAAATGATATTCACATAATTATATAAAAGTTAAAAAACAAGATATTTCAACACGTTGGAATTAGACATATGAAATATTAAAAAAGGAATTAAATAGGGATCCGATAACTTCTCTTACAATCTCTGATAATAATGACTCGCAGCCAAAATCCATGAAAATATAGCTAAGATAGCATGTGAGTGAACGTTTTCAAAGAGGTAAATTTTTCTCGAATCGAATTCCATGCTGTCAAAAGACGAGCGCCCACCCGTTTTCGCACTCTATAAATGATCATCACTTCCGCCCCTTGTTGTGTTGAAAATCCTAGCAATAGTCGGCAAGAAAAAGCACAAAGAGCATTACATTGTCAGCAAATGCGAAATTCGAGAGCCTTGGATAAAACTGATATTTGTTGTGGAGTAACAGGAGATTTCGCCTCCCCCAACGCATGCTCTTTTACTTTAGATTTTGCTGTTTTTGTGTGTGTTGTAATAAAAAATGTCTTGATGAGTTGTATTAATTTCTTTATCGGTTAGAAATCCGTTTTGGATTCAGCATTTTCCACATTTCTCGCATTCCTGTTGTTGTTGCATGCCCCAGAGGTCAGCAGCGCTAGACCAGGTCCATGAGCGCGTAGACCTTCAAAACGTCCAGCACCATAATTGGATTCTCTATCAGATCTCTCCTGGATAGACTAAGGCATTGAAGAATATGCTCAGGAGAGGCCTGTTCATTTAAACACTTGGAGCATATTTAGAATTTCTTCGTACCCTCGACGAATTTCAAGTTACTAAGATCGCCACTTCTGAAACGGGCAATAGCCATTCGTTTGTTCTTGTATATAATGACCAGTAGCCAGGGAAGCACCTGGACGCCCGCAGCGGTACCAATGATGCTCAGGAGAGACAATCCAAGTGGTTTTATTCTCGTGTTTAATCGTTGAATGAATCTCCTGAAATGTGAGAGGTGCCGACGGCACACCGTCCTCAGCCACACCAGCTTTGGTCAAAGTGTCCGCAATCTCATTCCCCTCGAGTTCCACGTGGGAAGGAACCCACTGTAGGTGAATATGATGCGATACGGACATCTGTTTTAACATTTGAAGTATTGAAACCCCAGTGCTGTCTCTTTTGAGCGCTCCAGTCTAATGAACTAACGGACGCTGCAATCCTTATATATATATATATATATATATATATATATATATATATATATATATATATATATATATATATATATATATATATATATATATATATATATATATATATATATATATATATATGTATATATATATATATATATATATATATATATATATATATATATATATATATATATACTGTATGCATACAGATTTACCATTTTATAAAGCAGATGATAAATCAAATGTTGAAAAAATGTGAAATTAAAACAATAGTTCCATAACATCTACAGATGTTTTGCTTCAAACGTTAACTGTCAAAATTCATAATGGTTCAAAGTAAAAACTTATTTGAGCTATATATTAACATGGTTCTATGAAATCTTATATATCTGAAGATATTGTTAAAAGTAGGAATTTTAGTTGTATTGATGAATCTAAAATTAAACAATCTTTATTTGGAGGTGTTGAGACTCCAGGAAAAGTGGATGAAAATTATTTTACTGGATCAAGTGATTTTGAATGTAAAGAGAAATGTGATATAGAAGTTCTTAATCAGAAACAAACTTATTCTGAAATTAAATTCCACGTGGTTCACGGTTATATATGAGCTCAAGCCACAAGGAATCAAAATATATGATTTAGAAAAAAATCAGTTAATGTATTTATAAGGAAATTATATTGTTAACTCGGACAGATATTGTTGGTCAAATCATTAATCTGAAGTCAGTAATTATAGCAGTTAATAACTAGACTTGGCTGAACCATTATTGGAAAACTTAATACTGTGACTCTGAATGATACTCTATTATTTTATTATCTCATCTCTACTTGTGAATGGTAGATTTATTGGTGAACTGTGGAAGTTGAATGTTTTGGGAGTAACTGAACCCTCTTCAGAAAAAAAGAAAATCTCAGTTACAAGAAGATACTCAGAAATATTTCGAAGAGTCTCTTACTATGAATCATGAGGGTAGATATAAGATCACGTTGTCTTGTGTGGGTGCTTGACAGTTCTCTTTTATCTGATAATAAGATGAGTGCAGTACGTAAAGAAAATTAATAAAATTCAAGAAAATTTGATGATTATTGTAATGCTTTTGAGGATTAGTTGAATTTTGGCATTATTGAAAAGGTTTTTAGTGAAAAAGTAAAATGAGTTCATTATTTACCCTATACATCGTGCTATAGTGAAAGAGAGCAGCACTACGAGTGTCAGCTCGGTATTGAACGCGAGCAACCACCCACCCAGTTCTCCATCGTTGAACGTTTGTCTGTCCTCAGGGCTAAATTTAATTGAACTGATTCCTACAACTGTAAATCGGTTTCCTAAGTATCACGCTGGCATTACATCAGATATTGGAAATTTACTATAGAAAAAAAGATAAGGATTTTTTGGCGGTTTTTATAATTCGACGGAGAAAATGGGGAACATGCAGTGGAATACCGCCATTGGAGGGGGATATTGGGTTTAACTTTTAGCCCTTGTTTACAGGCAGCTACTGATGAGTATCAGTTAAACAAGGTTACGGAAAACTTAAGGCACACTGCGGAAATTCCAAAACATACATTTTAAGTAGATTACTATTTAAAGAGTATCATTTCTGAGATAGAATTGAAAAGGTTTTTCTTAGAATAAAATGTGATTATGGCTTTTGGTTCATTTAATCTAATATAAGCAGTAATTATTCCTCTCTGGAAGACAATACTTACGTTTTAGGTCTTGTCTTCTTGTCATTGTCGTGGAAAATAGAGCAAGAAAAACAACCGCAGGAATCAGATACGAAAAGAATGGTTTTAGCTATAGCTAACCATGTTTTTGCCTAAAACTTATACCGCACCAATGTGCAAAGGTGATTCCAAAATTAATTCTACAAGAAACATGGAATTTAAAGCTCAACTGGGATGATAACCTTCTAGATGATCTGATTAAAAATATAAATCTTGGTATCAAAAACTGCATTTGCTTTCATAAATAAGCATTCCTAGATGGTTTGGTATTCCATTGGTTGACAAATCAATAAGTTTCCATTTGTTTTGTGACGCAAGTCAGAAGGTGTATGGTGCACTCGTATTTATACCAGACAAAAGTTCACAACCCTTGATTCCCAAAACGATTCTTCGCTTTTAGTTTTTAGCTTGCTGTATAGGTATCTGGCTGTTATTAAAGTTCTTAGTATCTAAATGTTAATATATATTGTTGGGCTGATTTAACAACCGCTATGTGTTGAATTCAACGTATTAAAAATTTGAAAATTTTCAAACACATTCGTGTCACAGAAATTCGTTCTTTGATTTCGCATAATCAGTGGCATCACAATTCGGGAAATCTCAATCTGCCGATTTGTTATCTAGGGGTTCTTCCGATTAACAGTTGGATTTGAAAAAAATGGTGGAGTGACCTAATTGGCTACTGGAAAGTAAAGAGAATTAGCCTAAATCAAACGGTAAACCAAGTGAAGAATTAGTGAAATCAGACATAACTATTTCAAAGAGAAATGATAATGACATTAAAATATTTTATAGCTATTTTTCTTCTTTTAAGCATATTGTAAGGATAAGAGCACGGATTTTTAGGTTTTATAATAACGTCAGAAAAGTTGATAAAAATCTCTGTAGAAAAGGAAAAATTAGTTTAACATTGATAGTTAAAAAAAAATAATAATAATCTTATAAGAGTGAAACGGATGGTAAATTGGAACAACTTAGAGCAATCAATAGTAGATTCCTATGGTCAGTAAGAGCAAACTCAAATGTTGCCTTTCGAGATGATAAATATTATTTTAAGTTTCCTTCTGATCATTTTGTTGTAAGACTTTTGATAGTGTTTACTTATAGGGACTTATTACATTATAACTACAATATTACTTAAAGAGAGAAATATTGAATTTTGAAATCCCATAAGGCAATAAGAAATTATATAAATTAATGTGTAAAATGTCAGAAATTCAAAGCTTAGAAATATAAGAAAATCCCGAGTATTTTTTCAAATAAAAAGGTCTGCATGCATTTTTGAAATTCTGAGATGTGATCTTGCAGCGGCATTGTATTTTAAAGATGGCAGAAAATCTTTTATTGTATTATGCGCCTGTGCAGTATATCGGGTGTGCTCCTGGAACTCGTCACATCGTTAAGCACTGAATGTTTTATTCAGTCTTTTAGACATGTTGTTGTGCGTCGAGGACGTCTCGCGAACATCTATTCAGAAAATAGACCAAATTGTTATATGGGTTGACGAGGTTCTGCAAACTACTGAATGGGATGGTCTCTGTTTCAAAGCTGCCGAACAAAAGGTACGGTGGATTTTAGTCCTTTATCCGCAGCCTGGTTGGGGCAGATGGTAAGATCGTCTCATTCAAATTGTCAAACAAATATTAAGAAAAATACTGTGGGTCATACTTCTCTTGATTGCCAAGACCTACTTACTATATTATGAGACTGTGAAAAATTAATGAACTCAAATAATTTTACCTACGTGTCGGAAGACATCGATGATGAACTGCCTATTTATTGCTCCCGAACAATTCTTGCACGAAACTAAGATGTCTGAGTTCCAGATTTTTTATTGTTTACAAAGTGAAATTGAGCAAACGAATTAAGCACTTACAGTGTCTTAGATATGCTTTAGAGTCCCGTTTTCTTTCTGAATATTTAGGACTTTTACGACAGCAATGTTTGAAAACATTTATGGATAGACCTCTCAATTTTGGAGCGATTGCTGTTGTAGGAAATATTGATAAAAAGAGTTCATTCTGTGGATCTTTGCCAGAATAATAAAAATAATTCCTAGTTGCAAAGGATGGACAAGACTTCCCATCATTGAAACCAAATATTCGGAGCTTTTATGATCTATTCAATGACTGTTTAGATTGGAAATTAAAAATCCAGTGCAATGATAACGAACCTATGACCCGTGGGCCAGACACTGACCCAAGCAAGCTTTTTAACGGACCCACGATTGCTAGGCAACCGTTTGTTTATTTACATGGGTTTATTTAGAGAATTGCACGTGTATATTATTCAATTTTGGAGTGATGGTTCTTTTAGAAGTTAATAAAAAAGTTCATTCAGGAACTTAGCAAGAATAATTAAAGTAGCTTCTGGCCGTCATTAAATCCGTAAGAAACGCACAGAAAAAATTTCGAAATTTTAATACCTACCCTATGACTTTAATTGATTCTAAATTGAAAATCCAGATACCTGACGGAAGGGATGAACCGCTACCAATAGTAACTAGTAGTATTTGAACTGTTAAACCAGCAAATAAATAATTTTTAAAGACCTTTATTTGTTCAGTTAGTTCAATTTCTCTTCCTTATTTTCTGTTTCAATTTCTCTTCCTTATTTACTTTACGTTGAAATCAATTGTGATATTTATATAGAGAAGTATGATTTTACGTATATTTGTATTTCATTTATATTAGTATTAAAAAGCATTTTATGTTTTGAGAACTAAGCGCAGGTCGGTCACACTCGAAAGGAGCAACAATAACAGTTTTCGATTACTCCCACGCATGCGCAGTGTATCGGCGCCACGGCCGCCGCTTAGAGCTTAAGTGTTCTCTTTTGCTCTTTTCTTTAAATTTTGCTGTTGCGTGTGTTGTGATAATAAATATCTTGGTGCTGCGACGGGTTGTATTAATTTCTTTATCGCTGAGAAACCGGCTTTGGATTAAGGATTCTTTCCAATGTTTATTTATTTGTCATCAAACCGGGTTTTTCGTTTTTAATGAGTGAAGATTTTTTTCCTAACTTCTAAAAATAGTTACTAGTGGTGCATCTAACTCGCTAGCTTTTGCGGCTCTATTGAGGAAAAATTGCTGTAGCACTCTCTGTGTTATTGATTTCCTTCTTCTGAGTCCACAGAAAGATGTCAATTAAGAACGAACTGAATGAGGTTGTCAAGGCTAAAAAGTTAGAGCTTTATATTATTAGATTAACATTGATATTTATGCGTAAGCTTGTTAAATATTGAAATCCTGGTGCAAGCTGTAAATTTTAATAATTGTTACTCACAATATAGAAAAAGAAACTATGCCAAATTTTATTTTTAAGATATTAGTTTTGTCTAATTCTAGATATTAAAAGTAATGTAAAATGCCTAAAATAATTGTGCTGAAAAATGACTTGACCTGTTTTACATTTTGTCCCTTTTTACTTTTGTCTACCTGTTTTGAAAGGAATTTCCGCATTTTCACATTTTATTTAAACTGTAACCGGATGAGCATTAAAAAACATAAATAAACAAAAAAATTTAAAAACAGTTTTTTTAATAAGACAAGTTTTTCACATTTGTAAGGGTATGAATGTAGGACGTCTTAAAACTTGTACTTCTGTAAAATTTTATACTAATTTTTTTCTTTTTGGAAAAGAGAAATATATACACGTCTAACCACTGAAGTTGCTTTACCCAGGAATTTGATAGGAAACTTGCAACGACAGCCTGAATGCATTGCGATTCATATGTTCTTGCAAAGCATGCGAATACGGAAACGCACACGTCTTGTTTGAATGAGGAAATCCTGCTGCAGATTTCCCATGCTTTGATGGCTGAGCAGTGAACCCTGGAAATAAGCGAGGGCCTCGTGTTCGACACCCAACTCAATGGGGGAGATCCAAACTGAATGCAACTGTGAATGTCCATATCTTTATTTTTTGTGCATTTGTTTCTGAATACTTCATCCCATGTGAATATGTTTGGCTTCGAAAGAAGCACAAAAACGACTTACATGAGCTTTCTGACATAGAGCATGATAGTCAAGGAAACGGAAATTGTCTCAACTTATCATGGAAAGGAGAGAAATACATATGATTATTCAAATAAAAATAAATGACGTATAAAAATGATAATAGGCGCTGATTATTTTGCAAATTACCTTAAGGTAATTTGGAAAATAACTCCATTTTTTTAATTACTTAGGTAATCTGTAAATTATATCTAGGTAAGGAGCACATTGCCAGTTAAGGTGAAAATAAAAGCTTTGCTTGGAAAACAGCGTTTTTGTAGTAACAGAATTAGGGGAACTCTGATACAAAGAACCAAATGGTTTAAAATTATACAACCATTGAAGAAATAAGTATAGCATTATTTATTTTTGGATATCCATCTAGTAATGAAGAAATCGGGTTTAAGGACAGGATGCCCGCGAACTCCCGGTACCGCCGCACTCCGATCAGTTGAATCCCAACACGTTCCCTGCCTCGAAATAAACGGCGCAGGGAGAACAACCTTCGGGGGTCGAGGGCAGGGCGCTTGCCAGGGCGAAGAGCCAAGAGCTATTTTTTCCCGCCTTGATTCAATAACCTTGACAGGCTGTCAACGAGAGATAAATAAATAATGCCCGGCGCACCACCCTTTCAGCAGTTCTTCGCCGATGCCACGCTCCGGAGTATTTATAGAAAAATGACACTCCTCAGCATTGCATTCGAGAATTCACCCTCGGAAATAATTCCTCGTGCATGGGTTAGGTAAAAATGTGCGCCACTATTTGTAGCAACTTAAAACTTGCTTTCTTAAAATGAATTCATATGAAAAATGTTGGCGATTGCAGATTTCATTTAAGCAGACAAACAAATCTATTTTGATTGGTAATATATAAAATAATTTTCCAATCTTTTTCAATTAAAATTAGAAAAAATGAGTTGTGTAAATCTTTAAACAGATTTGCTAAGAATATTAGACAGGTACATTGAAACAGATTAGTTTTCGTCACTCTTTTTCTCACCCGAGATCAGAAGCCGCAGCTTGAAGTGGATTCCGAATCACTACAAACGCTGAAGACTGAAACGGAATCAAGCCTATGTACTGTTGAACCGAAAACCAGAGTGCTAACCATTATGCTGCCAGGTGCGGCGCTCATGCTAAACAAATATACACTTAGTGGCCATGCTTTGCACGAGAAGGGGTTGCAAACTGCCATTCGAATCAGGCATTTCAATGGGACAGCAGTGTAAACCTTTTATTTATTTGTCAAAATAGAATTCTTCGCTAAAATTCCGGGAAATGTAGCAGATTATGATAAGATGTTGTGGCCTGTTTTGAAACAATTTAATATCCATCGTGCAAGTGTCTTGCAGGAAAATTTTTCTGAGCCACACCCAGTTCCGCAACCCGACAGATAAGCAAGCAAAAAGATTAAAGTGTTCAATAATAACAGGGATCAGACTCAGGACCTTTCGCTCTGAAGACCTTCCCCTGGACCACAGTGAGAGTGTATATGCATCAGAATAAAAAGAAATTTCTTCTAAACCCAAACATTATATAGTATAAAGTCATTTATTTTATTTCCATGCGCTAGGAGCATTTTTTAAATATTTTTTATGGGTACACAAATATTTTTAACATAATTCTTTCAAAACTCAGTCGCTTAGCAGACATAATACAATCTTCTCTTTTGCATAATTATAATAATCTTCTCAGCAGCTTAAATAAAGATCTCCTTTCCTTTCAAATCGCAACAACATTCATGACCTTTAAAAGAGACCATTCTCTCGCGCGAAAATAAACATTCAATTGCACTGAAGACGGTCTGCCAGGATCATTTTCTGAATATATAGTCAACGTTTTTTAAAATAAGAAATTCTTCACTCTCGTGGAAAACCTGCTTCCAATCTATACGTATGGAAATTTTTAAGGCATTCAGACATTTTATAAATGAAGAGAAAACAATATTGAAGAAAAAAAGTTGTAAAACTTGAATGGTTAGAAAAACTATTTCATAAAATTTTGATGTTTAAAACTATTTTAAAAAGACAATTGTTGGAGAATGGCTCCTGTCATGCTATTCAATAGCAAACAAAATTCTTAGTCTAATATAATAGCATTTATTTATTCCTTTTAATACTGTGAATTTATATTCTCTTCACTTATCAAGAATTGGATCAGTCAAATTTCTCCTTAAATGAATTTATTTAATCGTAGGTAGAAATAAATTATTTTGCCAAACAGACCTCAGCACATTCCGATGCTCTTGCTCCGTCTGTTCAAAAATTAAAATGTGTTAATATTTTGTGCTTAAGATCTTTTTTCTTCTTTGTCTCAGGAAAGCTCTTTCCTCGTATGCTGTTGTTAAAGTTTAAAAAGTGAAGTCATTTTTGTTAACTAGTGCACCATTCTTTTAATACTTTCTCGTAAAACTTTATTTTCTAAAGTTATTCTTTAAAAATAAGAAATTTCTGAGGATAACAAAAAGAGTTAGACTAATTAATTCTCACGAATGGTTCACTCTTACAAAATAAATCACAGGAAATTCCTGCCTACAACAATGCTCTTCTCAAATACAGCCACGATGAGCTAAGCAAGAAAGTCACATCGTATTCTCTTATGTCTTATTTATGGGATCTATATTCATGGTGGACACCCATAAGTATTGCTTTTTACTTTCTGCCTACATTTCAGAATGGGTGTTTTCCAGATTTTCTTCTTTCTGTACAATTCTCCCACGCTTTCAACAGCTAATCATAATATATCTGTTGTGTGGGTTTGTACCTTGGAGCTTCCTGCAGTCATCCCCACTCCACGATGCATGTTCATTTCGCAATCTTCAGTCATAATGGGAAAAGAATCGTTTTCAATAGTTGCTTTCATGGTTTTGCTCGAATTGTTTGACCATCGTTCCACTCGACAAATAGATATTTGAGGGACATCGCAGATTGCATTCCAATTTGTGACCATTTATCTCAAATCAAAATTCTTTTTCACATGAATCGAATCTTCTTTTGATATAATCTGAGGTTAGAAGAGTATGCATTCTACTAAAGAGTTCATACTTAAGTTTTTTTTCTATTCATTTAACAATTCAAGATGTTGTTTCCTTTTTCTGCGCTAAACTTTTGACAACTGTCGAACACCATTTGCTGATTTTACTGCGACAATTAATGGAATATTTTTAGCTTTTTGTTATTTTGATACTTGTCAAATGTAAACAGGCCAAGTCCTTCATATATGAATAATTACTCTCGTATACGCTGGTGTTTTTCGTAACCAACATTTAGGGAAAAATATAAAATTTCTGAAATATTATTTGTGCTTTAATGAAGTTAAAAGGTTATTCCCCTTTTTTATTATAATTTTTGATATTTTTACTTTTTGCATTGAGTTTATTTGATATCTTTTACATTTCAGATTATAGATGCAAATATTTGAATGAGTTTCAAAACGTTTCGGAAAAAGGAATAGACAGATTAAAAACAATTTCTTTTTCTTACTAAACCAAAGGATACTTGAAATCATTTATTTCTCACCATACCACTGATTTCAAGCGCAAATAATCGATGAAGACGGAAGGAGCTAATCGAAATAGTATATCTGTATCGTATCATATTCGTATAATCTTTTTAAGAGAATGAATTTTCATTTTTTTTAAAAACGGAATCGGAAAAATATTTGTGAATTCATTGAGTAGTGTTGCAGTTTCCATCACGATTACATGAACAAAATGCTCGTATTGCAATTCCATCTAAAAGATTAACTGATTATTATGTTGGATAAAAGTATATAATTCATCCAAATGATGATACTTTTATGTAACTCTGATGTTCGCTGAGCTGGCAGCTGAATGATTAGTGCTTTAACCTACAGTTCAACAGTTTATGGATTCGAATCCCACTTCGGGCTTGGGTATTTTTTGTGGTTTAGAGTCCATATTAAACTTTATATATTGGTCACCATCTGATGAGTTTTAGAGTGCAAAAAATGAACGATAAACAAATCAAATCGTATCATAAATGAATTGGTAAAGAATTATTTTGTAATAAAAATGACATTTAAAAGTTTCATGTGGCCAATTTATTGACTTTCTCTATATTATGTTGTATTTAATATCCTATTTATATTTCTTGCATTTGTAATATTTGAAAATAAAGGGAATATAATAATAAACCTATAGACGATTACAAATAATTTGAGTATCATTAAGTCTGAATTGCACATTCAAAATATAAACGCGTGCAATATTTAATTTAATTTCATAAAGCACACCTTCATACCTAAAAGGTACTTTTAATATTTTTATAACCTAACTGCATTAATTTCTATCGTTTATTTTGCTTGCGTGACTCGGAATTTTTATTGTCATGGTAACGACCGCGTGCAGCAAAGCAACCAACAAACAAACGAAGAGTGAAACACTCTGTCTGAAGGTAGCACGATAACTGTGGGATGAACACTGCTTTTTTTTTGCAACAGTTCAATAGCTTACTAATTAAAATTTTTAAAAAGGAATTTCAGAACCATCAGAAACATTTAATCTCAAAAACAATTTTCGCAAAAAATAACTTCATTTTTTTATACAGCATGCAGATTCATTTCAGTTTTCCGATTTGTTCGTCGGCTAACGACAGCTGTGTCTCTTCATTCATTCATGGTGAAACGCTTTGTTAAAATTATCCTTTATTTTTTTTTTTAACAAAAATATTAAAAGTGCAGATTTTCATTTAAAATCACAAAATTCCCCGCAGGTTTTGGTGTCGTCCAAATTTGGCCTAGTAGTATCTAAAAAAATTATGTTTTCACTATTTTAAGGACGAGAAGAACGTATACACGGTTTTCATGAAGTTAAAGGCGCGCGAACAGCAGCTGCCGCAGGAAGCAGACTTGTCTCTGCTCGCGCGCCTCAATTCACACATTTCGCATTGTCGAGAAAATGATTGGACCACGAATACAGTCTAATTTATTTTCACTAGTTCCACGTTTTCGATGTTTATAAAACATAATTTTATCCAAATATGCCGAACATTGAGATCAATGCTTATAATACTTAAACATTCAGTCAACAAATAAATAAATAATTTGCTCTTGACCCTTCAAATTGACAACATAATGAGGAATATACTCGAAGAGTTCAATACTTAAACATTCCCGCTACATTTTCTAGTGTTAACCATTTTGAAAATTTATAGGAGGTTTGAGATACATTAGAAACCAAATGAGTAACTATTTTAGGTCATCTTTTTGCGTATACTTGGCTTTGATGCTATTAGATACGGTTCTCGGAAGAAAAATTTAGATTCATGGCGAGTTAGACAAAAAATGCCATCCAAACCCTAAAATGGTTGGGATATCTTGGAACAAGGACTAAAAAGAAGACCCCAAAATTATCTTTTCTACCCAAAAAGCTATCATTTCACTTCAAAGACACTGCGACAACGACCTATTTTGTCTGTTCGAATCGTCATCAACGATAACGTGCCGGATCTTCATCTGGGTGGGTATAGAACTCTCTATTTTTCAGTTGCAAAAGACACTTTTCAAATTAAGGCAATCGCAATTTTATTAAATTGTCACATAAAACACAGATAAGCATTTTCTTTGATATTTTAATCCTGATTATAATTTATTAAATCACAATATTTGCTATAATACTAAATTTTAGAAAAATATATTCAGAGGTTTTATTGAGAAAGGTTGATTCAGCTTTTCATCCCTTCTGTGGGAGAATAAATAGAGTACCAAACATGATTTTGAACTAAACACGGAGGTTTTCTCGTTAGGCTAACCACCTAATCGGGACATATTCTTTGCACCCCAAGGCCTTTCGGTCAGGAAAACAGAGATGGCCCTCGTGAGCTGTCATGCCACAGAGTTAGTTTAGTTTAGTTTAGAAAAATACTTTGGCTACAAATAAATAAAAGTATTAAAAGCATATTTTTATTAATAAAAATTCTTAAAACTCGATTTTTAATCAAAACTGTCTGTCTAGCTTAGAAAGATGACACACAAAATATGCATAGACAAAAATGCTATTAAAATTTATATTCAAAAAAATCGTAACAAGCCTAATTTTCAGGGTAATCTAGGAAATTAAGTATCCTACAGTCTTATATTTTATACAAAGAAATTTTCGAGGGTGCATATTATCATTATCTTAATATGAGCATTTTTTTTTCAGTAGCAAAAATAGCAGTTTCTTTGCAAAAACATATGAATACACTTCTTATTAATCTTCTTAATATCCTATTTTAAATTTTACATAAATTGATACAATTTTTATCCAATTATAAAAATTAAAAACTATTTAGGAACATATCAAACGCAAAGAAAATTTCTACTTACTAGGCATATTGAACAGTATTGAAACGTAGCAGAAAAAAAATTCAGTCAGTAATTGAAAATACTTTAAAAAATTATTAAAAACTACCAGTATGAGGACATATATATATGTGTGTGTGTGTGTGGATTAGTTTAATACACTAATAATACAACGAATTTGCATTTTAACAATAGTATATCAAACATTATTTACAGTTATTTACAATTATAATTACAAAATAAAGATTATGAATGTAACATCTTATATTTCGGAACCGTTAAGGTTCAAAACACGTCTTAGTTGGACCGTCTTCTGTTATCAACTATCGTTCCTTTTCTAACCATTGACACCAGGATCGCTGTTGAAGCAGCAAGCACTTGATGATGTCATGATGTTGAAGTGTGTCATCAGGTACTCCATATCTCACACACACACACACACACACACACACACACACACACACACACACACACACACACACACACACACACACACACACACACACATATATATATATATATATATATATATATATATATATATATATATATATATATATATATTTCCTATCATCGGCAGGTAGCGCGAGTTCTAATTCCAGCTTATCTGAAGAACTTTCGTGTTCACTAAAAGAAATCGTGGTGGCCATTTTTTCTCCAAGTGAAATGATATCTGTGGGGGTGGCAGATAAAGAATTAGGAGAGTCTCATGCTTGATTCCTTCTTCTAAGCTGCAGACTCTCATCCGGCCACTTCCGGGTAGAGCCCAACTCAGGGCTAGGTATAGGGAAGTATACTTCTACAACGATAAAAATATTAATTGTTCAAGTATAGATCTAAACTTGAAGATGTCTATTTCTCAAATTCTCCCACATATTTTACAATTAAAGATGATCTTTAAGCGGCACAAGTCAAAATGATTAGAATTTTCAAAAGTCCATGGACATTTGGAAAAATATATTCTGCACTTGTAAAATTTCTATAAAAGTTAATTTATCTAATTGCACCAATAGTTTGATTTTACACAAATGACCTTTTGAAATCAAAGTAGAAAGTTTTACAAAAAGTATGTTTTCAAATTGATTTTCATTTATAAATATGAGATCTCCAATAAAATTAAATATTAAATGAACTGATTTTCGAGGATCTTATTCTAAGATGTAAAATTGCCAATATAGAAATTCGTTGAAGATTTTATTTCTATTCTGAAAATTCTGGTAGAAAATTAAAATTATTTCCTGCTTTCTTCGAAAAAATATTTAAAGTTCTCCTCAATAATTTGCTTTAAAACACATTTTCTAATTTCAGAAAATATAATTAAATTAATTTCTGATTGCATACAAATCATTTTAAGCTCTTGTTCAATAACGTAACTCAGTTAAATTGAAGCAGCGAAATCAAAAACATTAAATTGGTAATTTATAACAATGAATAGCAAGCAGGTAGTAGCGGCCTGTTTGGTGAGGTCTTTACTCTCTTTACAGTAAAGCAGGGAGTTTGAATACAGACTTAATCAAAGATCCTTCATGTTCATGAAAGGTGGCTGGGGCACGTTCGTGGTCGCCTCCAGATGAAATCATACCTCTGAAGTGACATAGTATCAATTATTGCGGAGTCTTTTGATTGGTTCTCGCTCGGCGGTTGCAAGGTGCTGGGAAGAGTGCTGGCTCAACAATAACACTGAGCAGCATTAGAAAAATCCGTCGAAAATAAAGGCAAATGAACGTCTCAATAAATTGAAGAGAACACAAGTCTTATCTTGCCAATCTGCAATAAATTCAAAAGAGCATAAATGCTACAGTTGCACCATAGATTCGTTTTTCTTTCATTCGGTGGGGAAAAGAGAAGTTCTAAATGCTTTTTTCCTGAATAAAAGAGCAATTTTAAAATGCTATATTGTAGAAATTATTCTACTTAAATAGTTCATGGAAAATTCCTGAACACATAACATTTTAAACAACTCTAACAAAATTACTAATCTATTTAATTTGTGGCATCAGACTGAAATCATAAATTTAAAGAAGGAGAAATACATTATATATATATATATATATATATATATATATATATATATATATATATATATATATATATATATATATATATATATATATATATATATATATATATATATATATATATATATATATATATATATATATATAGTGATGGAATATTCTCTTTTTTCTCTCAAATAGTGAGTGACCTTTCCCTTGGTTCAACAGTTCATGGGTTAAAATCGGCCCGTGTTTGTAATGATTCGAAATACAATTTAAAACTTAGTCCTGGCATTATGTGCAAAAAATGATCACTCAAATATTACCATGGAATGTACTTTGTGAAGTATTTCAGACCAGGCATCATATCCTCTTACGTACCCTAAATACAAACCTCTTCATTTCAAAATTTTTGTTAGCTGCATCTTTTCCTGTTAAATTTACTGGCTCAAATTTGTAAAATTTTCAGTGAAGAAATATTTTTTATCGATACTTCCCATAATTTTTACACAAGACAAACTCCTTGAAATGTATGCAACTTCATCTCTTATATTATAAAAATATTTACTTAAATTTGAAGCATTTTTATTATCCAGTAACATGCATACGTAATTTCATTTTCTGTTTTAGGAGCGTAAAAAATTATTATAAATAATCATTCATCACGATAAAAATTTAAAACCATCCACTAATAAGGTGATATGTTTACGATGCACTGTTAAATAAGGTTCTTCGCTTTTATCTGAGGCATAAATTTGGTCCCAGACATTAAGTAAATTTCTACCTTAAGAAATTGTTGTTTCAAACTAGTGCGAAGTTTTGATCTATTTTTATATTGCTTGTAGAAAGCCTACAGTTTGTAATGCTGCTAATAATGCGATTGTTTATGATAACTGTTTACGCTCCTGCACTATGTTTTTTTTAATTATCAGCAGTTAATGAAGCATGGCATTTTTTCGGTGTTCACTGTTTTTGTCAACTGCCTAAATGTTCCGAAAACCGTAAGGCTCACTGTCTCTCAATGATTAACTGTTTGATTAGCCCCCGCCCTCCTTTGCAAAATTCACACAACTCTCATCGTGAATACATTCTTCAGTTTTCAAAGGTTTACGCCGTACACATTTTAACACTGAATGGTGTCGAAATTTCCGTCCAGTACCTCAATGCTAATTGAGGAAGGGGGAAAATTAACATGCGGTGCAAAAAAATATCCAAAGGTTTGAGCACACATTTTTTCTTCACCAATAAGTTTGCGATTTTCACAATTCATAGTTGGATAAATGTTCGTTCTATCCCGGAGATGATGAGCTATTCAGATTGAAAGGTACTAAATACGATAAAAGTCATTATTGAATAAATATATATATTAAGATCAGCAAAGTGTGTAGCATCATTTACCGCGGGTAGTGATTGGGAGGGTGACTACGTACACTCCATCCCTGGATTACTGGAGCTTTATGGGTTGGGAGCGTGTCTACGTTAATGTGTGGCTTCCAAAGTCCTTGCACTGGTGTGGTGTGGATGTGGAGAAGAAGGTTCCAACTCAGGTGTGACAGTGGTTCAAAATGACGAGGCACTTGGTGATGGATGAGTATTCTGACCTCGTTAAGTTAAAGGTTCAGTCCGGAGTTCACCTGCATTGCTATGTATGTATGAATGAGACCAACTTGGAATTTTCAAGGTTCCGCCTTCTTTGAGACGCACGTGAGTGTAGTCCACTTCTATGAAAAGTTCTCCAGCAACGCGTTCTGTATTAAAATACACTGTTAGCCATCCAAATCACAACACCAAAAAAGCCAAGAAATATCACAACAAATATTATTTTGTAGATAACATGTTGACCAAATATCAAATAATTAAATTTACAGACTTCTGTGAAGTGTGGTTCCTGCCAAAATCAGTAGCGAGAGTAGCCGCCATTTTTGGAGATCGCCGCTGTCACACGCCTCGGCATTGATTCAATGAGATTTTGGACGTACTCTTGGAGTACAGCTGACCAAGCAGCTTCCACACGCAGCCAAAGTTGATCTGGTGTGAAAACTATGATGTAATCTGGATCAATCGTTGAGCAACCATGGACCACATATTTTCTATTAGCAAAAAATCCAGAGAGCAAGCTGGACAGGTAAACAATTCAATCTAGTGATTGACGAAGAATACTGTGGACAAGTCCTGAAGGTAAGGAAGGACAACAGACTTTTTCCGTGAGGGCGCCATAATCATGGCATTTAACAAGGCAAAGAAATTGTGCTTACAAATTGGTAGCAAGAAGTTACAAAACATTTTAAGGAGCTTTAAGCCCTGTTGAACATCAGGCAATAGCATTAAATATTTTCTCTGAGTTAAAAATAAAATATAACATGATGATGTATACAACAAACAATGGAGAAACAATTTACAATCAATGAAAAGACAGTTAACAATTTCAAGGGTAATTATGGCAATAAAAACATTATATACATTGAAAGCAATATTATAAACAGTATGAACACTTAATTATGAAAAAGAAAAAAAATGGCATGATACGAAAGTTGATATCTATATACAGGCAGGCAGCTTATACAAGTTTAATAAGCACCTTAGCTTTTCAAAGCATTTTAGGCTCAAAAAAATTATTTAAAAGATTTCTAAGGTACTAAAAGGGAATAGAATTCAAAAAGTTTTTAAAGTTCTAGAGCGGGCTCATAATGTTCGAAAATTCCAAACAATTCGGAACATATAGTTCCTAAATTTCATTAAGTTCATAAAATATTTTATACACCATTATTAATTGTGGAAGAAAGTTAACTTAAAGCATAGTTTTCTGATTCGTCTGTGAAATCTTCAAGATCGTCTGTGGAAGCGTGGCCTAAATCTTGACAAAGTTCTAATCCTCTTTTGTTGAGATGAATCATCAGCTTTGTGAGGAGTAATCTGCAGTGACGATATTTCAAGCAAAATCTCAGGAACTCCATGTTGGTCTGTTAGGAGTTCTTCTTTAGGTGGTATTTCTAAGTCTCTGGGTACTCTAGGACATAGTGGAAAGGATCCCCTTGGGCTCCGTAGATACAGGTGGATGAAACTGCCTTTCCGAATCTTTGGAAGTACTGTAGAAATGGGCCGTGAAATGTTAGCAGCTGGTTGAGGTATGGATTATCATACGTTAGCTTGCTAGAGACTTTTGAGAGTAGATGTTTGGTCATTCGACCTGTTGTTGCATTGTCCCACAGAGACTGCCATTTTTGAAGTGTAAAGTGCTTCAGTTGTTTGATAAGTGAAGATCTTGGATATGGAATCACTAATGCTTCGGATTCATCAATTTTTGTGGCTTCCTTTGTAGCGATTCTGCGCATTCGTTTCCAACATCACCTTGATGCGCTTTAATCCAGCTTAGATTGATGTGCGAAGTTGCAGCTGCTAGTTTTTTCTGTATGGCATGTATTATTGGTGATGTATGAAGTGGGTTAAGTAACGCATGCAAAGTTGATGAGCTATCAGACCAAATGGTTACAGATCTGAGGCCTTGTGCATCAATGATGTTGATAGCTTCAAAAATAGCTATGGCCTCTGCCTGAAAGACTGAGTTCTTATTCCTCATCTTAATTTTGTATTCTTGAAGTTGTAAGTTTTCATGGTAAATTATTAGGGCTGCACCTGTTTTACCGTCAATATGTGATCCATCCGTATAGATATTGTAAGGTGTAATTAATTTGATTTGACCTTGTGCTGGCGAATATGGTGTTGGAGACAGAAGCGTGATTCGTCAATAAAAACAATTTCATTCCATTCTGACTTACACATCATTCTTTCATCGCTCCATTGGCGGCAGAGACGTCTGTGCTTCTGCGTCAAGGGTAGACGAAGCAATGGACGTCTTGCGGACAGGCCTCTCTGCTGTAAACGGCGTCAAATGATACGTGTAGACACTGGATTTAGACTGAATGGACTGTGCTATCGTTCGTGATATGAGTGAACTTTCCGTCACTGCCATGCGCACAATTTGCCTGTCATCACGTGAAGTGGTGCACTGAGGTGGATGCGATCGAGCACGTCGGTTCGGCGTACCCTCCTGTATCCAACGATCACATATCCGCATTACAGTTGTTTGGTTTCATCCAACACGACTACCAATCTCTTTGAAAGATAATCCACAATCTCGGTTGGCCAGTATACTTTCTCTGTTAAGCTCCCATTCTTGATCAAAAAATAATCGTTGTTTTCTAGAAGGCATAATTGGTTTTTTTTTTTTTTTTAACTAGAAGAAAGACACAATCACCTAACTTGAAATCGTCGAAATCTCCGAGCCTTAAATAGTGCTTTGAAGCTATTAGCGCCAGAGGTGGGCGTTACGTTCGTCTGAGCTGAAATTCTAATCATTTGCATATCTCAACTCCGCTTATGAATGTTGTAAATTTCCTGTTATTTACATGATTCCTTCAGGGTGTGGCATTTACAGTGACCTCACAACAATTTTAACATGTTAATCTTCTCATTACGCTGTATCTAAAAATGTACCACGAAAAATGTAAAAATGTACAATGTGATATTGAATAAAAAAACTCAAAGGCCACAAAATGGTCAAGATAAAATATTTCAGAATGTATTAAAAAATTCCTGAATAAGTTTTAAAAGTAATTAAACAATCTTATTTGTTAAATCAATGAATGATCCCAAAACTTAAAAGATACTATTACAATATTAAATGAATACAAAGAAAAAATAGATTCTTACAGCAACACAGTGTACACAGTTAGCAGAAGATGGACCAAGGTCTACAAACCACAAACTTTAGGGTTTTCTTTTTCGTTTTTTTTTTTTTTTGTTTTTTTGTTTTGTTTTGTTTTGTTTGTTTTGGATGCCTAAAACTAGCAATCTATGTGATAGTTACGAGATGCGGACAACCTATAAAATTTCGTTTATATCAAAATAAATAACTGTGTTTCATGTATTTCAAGTCATGTATCTGAACAGGTATTACTTTAATAATTGTTTTTATTATTGTAAAACCTTAAAAATAATGTAATATTTTATTCACTCTAAAAATTTAACTGAGACCAAAGATAAAGTATCAATAGAAAACATTCTGATCTTGATTTTAAAATGTCTCACGCTCAAAGTAAAGGAATTATAGTCAATGCCTCTTTTGTACAGAAAATAACAAGAGTACAGGAAACGAGAAATATTGAAGCTGAACAATTTACTTAAAAAATGTTGATAAATAAAAGCAACAGCTTAGGAATCACAGTTTCTTAAGAACCGTTGAATGTAGAAACGAAAGTCATATATTTTTTCAATATGAAAAAACACAATAAGAAAACTGTTTTTCTAATTATTATTATTATTTTAGGAATGAGAAAAGAGGCTTCCGTTTTTAGCTTCGTTAGATTCTTAGTCTAGCGTCTTATTCCCTCAGAACAGAGGTGCTTATTGTCCGTTGGCCGGAATGTTTGTGTCAGCAGCGGCAGACCGATCGCCAACGGAAGGAAGTTATCTCTTCTCAAATTATTTGAACTGTCAGTAAATTAATGCGAAAGTTATACAAGCAATTTACATAACCAGTTTAAAAAATTTGTATTTTTGCATTGGGAGAACCTTAGTGTAATGCTTCCGATGATGAAAACTCCAGTTTTTGTGAGCAAGAGTTATTTAAAAAAAATTAGACAACCAGAGATACCTGCCGTGAAGATGATTCTGATCATGTTCTTCGTTTCATTAGCCACGAAGGCCTCTCTCTTCCCTGATTGTTTCACAGTTAGGATCGTAAGTGAAGTGCAACGAATTCCAGAGACTCATTTAGAAACCCGCTTTGAAAACACTAAAACCAGAGGAAAAGGAGTGACATCTTTTAAACTCAATTCCTGACGAGCACTTTTCCAAAGAGCATTTCACAAAACTTCCAGAGTATTGCATTGCACAGTGAACAGAACGCTGAAACTAAACAAAATAGTTGTTTATTTTCTAAACTGCTGATAATTTTACAATCATCTGAATAAGGGGTACAAAGTAAAGATAAATTGAACATGGTATAGTCTGAAAATGAAACAAAATAAAATAAGATAATGTAGAAGATCATTTAACTGAACTGTGTTGTAGAATTTTAATTATAATTTGAAATATTTTTATCATGAATTAAATTTTATCGTAATAATTGAAATATCTTTTTTCTAGATTTTCATAGACATGCTTCATTGATCAGCAGCTGCAGGTCCGAGAGAGATTTCATTCTGGAGGAGGAGGTAATTCCACTTTGCTTTCATTCGAACGCAATTATTTCCAATGGGCTGATGTTTAAAAAGGGACTTTGGGGAAAACTGTGTGTGTTATTATTTCTCGATTGCTAATTTCGAAATTATGGCTTAATTATACATTATCTTTATATAATTGTATTTTGTAAATTTAAAAAATGGTTTGTATTTTTTGTAGATATTTATTATAAGAAAATCTCTGCTTGAAAAATTTATATGAATTTATTAATAAGGGATGACATAACTTTGTCTCTGTATTCCTTTTATTTAACAGTTTCGAAACAAGTTAATTTGCCATTATGATTCTAATTTTCCATTTCTAATCAATATGGATTACCAAATAGTATACGAATAATTAGATCTAAAAATATTTAAGCTTTATTTTTGTCGCTTTTTATGAAGAAATTTTAATTTTGTAAAATTTTTTAAAGTTATATCATTTATTATTACGGGACATTTAATGTTATACATTTTAGTAAAATTTACACATTTAAAAAAAACTATAAATAGAGATATTGCATATACAAAAAAAAACTGCATTAAATGTATTATATATATACATTAAGTTCCCAAAAAAATGTTTCTTATTTTTCAGAAATAAAGTATTTTTGGTTATTAATTACTTGTATTACTTTATTAATTAGATTTATTACAATCTTTACGTGATTATATGTACTCTGTTATTGTTTCTTTCTAAGTTTTTTGGAATATATCCTTAAATGATCTTTCTACAAATAAAATTTGAAAAGACTAGTATATTCTTGCTAATTGAAGAAATTCATTAATATGCTTTAGCAATATATATAAGGTTGTCTAGCATTAATAATAAACTTATCTATAACATTATATAACCAAGTTTATTATTAGTCATAAACTGATAACAAACTTGCTTATTTATAATAGACAATATTATTCCAACATGAAAATTTTCAAAATCCCAGCTACGACATTTAAGGAATAATGTGCAACAATTTAGATTGTTACAAATAAAGGGTAAAAATTTAGAATATGATTATTCAATTGAATGATCTATCTTTTGCTGAGGTAAAATATAGATCATCCAATTGAATAATCATTTACTCATCTTTCAAAGTTTAAATAACATACGTTTTAGAACCATGTACAGCATCTTGGTTAAAACTGTTTAAATACGAATATGGAACTATTTTATTAAGCCTGTATAATACAAACAACTTAAATATTTTTATGTATGTAAAAAATAATTTTTATTAAAACTATATTTAATGTCGAAAATTAAATTTTCATTTTTTCCCTCAATAATAGATATTTTTTATGAACACATTATACATACTACATATTTTTAATAACTTTTAAATTTTAGCTATCTTTATAAACCTCAGTTCAGATAATTGTGTGAACTTTGGGGTAATAAGGACTGATAATTCATTCGGTTCCAAAACAGAGATTCTACAGTTGATTTTCTAGTGGAAGAGTCTCATTTTACATAAAAATTGCTTTATTTGTACATTTAGCCGCTGGGATGCTTCAATGAAAGGCGAAAATTGAAAAAATGAATTCCATTTTGCATTGTTACTAGCTGTTAAGATTTGAAATGTCTTCTTGAAAAAGAAAAGGCCATTGATAACACTTGGTCCACATGATGATTCTTGGAAAATGAGAATGAAGTGCCTGGGATTACCTCTTGTGCTGTTGCTGATGAGACTTTGCTTGGAAACAACTGCGGTGGCCCAGCTGTTTCGTGCGGTGCTCTCGTCACCATGCGGCAGCAGACATCCACTGCGTTCACCAAAGACAATCAAAAAGCAAATCGTGGCCGCAATCTCACACCAGGGAAAGGAGGACCTCTTGAATTGGCAACTCAAGTGTTGGTGGGTTCTTGCTTTTAGAAGACTGCCGACGTGCTCCTTCCACTTCTGGACTGCGCACACAGAAGAACAACAAAATAACTATTCACTCCTCACAT
This sequence comes from Latrodectus hesperus, assembly GCA_037975125.1. Taxonomy (NCBI): domain Eukaryota; kingdom Metazoa; phylum Arthropoda; class Arachnida; order Araneae; family Theridiidae; genus Latrodectus; species Latrodectus hesperus. Next base: position 11,916,338 of record CM075857.1, on the reverse strand, counting down.
CGTCCACTTACATACTAACAAAAAAGTTACGAGTTTTCTCTTATTAGCAGCTCATGCATTAATTTTGAGTGAACAGTAGTGCAGAACATTTTATGAAACTACAAGAACTGTGTATCCAATTACGTTTAATGACTTTTTAAAACGTTGGTTTCTATGGAATTATTCGAGTTTTCTTATATATATATATATATATATATATATATATATATATATATATATATATATATATATATATATATATATATATATATATATATATATATATATATATAATCTTTTCAAATTTAAATTCAGACTACAAACCAAAGTTCTATGTGCAGAAATAAACTATTGAAAACCATATACATCATAAGTTACTAGATTAAAAGTGATAGTTAATTGTGATTGAACATAAGAAATTTTTTGTTTTGTTACATGTGATTGTGCAAATATATGTTAGCATTTATCACAGTTTCCACTTAAGCCCAATTCTGAGCTGAATGCTGATGCTCACAGATACGTGCTTTATGATTTTGATATGAAACAGTTAATCATTTTATTTTTTCGGACAAAAGTTGCTGTAAAAAAAGTACGCCGGTTATTTTATAATTGGTGATGGCTGCTAATGTTTGCTGCCATCACCGATTATAAAATAAGCGCATTTGCTGCTAAATTTTTGCTTAAAACTAAATTGCACAAAGGACTATTGAAGAGCAATTCGTTCAATACAATTGTCCCTCTCCAGATTATTTCTCAAATAATGGACTCACCTCTAATCCTAGCTAAAAGCCATTAATCAAATTTGTCGAAACTTCCTTGCATGTGCAAGAGAATTCCAAATAACAAAGAAAAACAGTGTAATACGAATATAAATCTTTCGGGATATTTTTCTTCTTTTTGGAAATTTATATATATATATATTAATCTTTTCATTATTTTTAACCTACTGGAAAGATGATGAAATAATATTAATGGAATCGAAGCCCTCCTTGTAAGAAATCTCATAAGACGCAACGAACGTTTCTTCTTCTTCTTCTTCTTAAAATTGAGTTTGTATGTCATTGGGCACCTCTGCTTTTATCAGCATTTTGTACCATTAACTCCAAACCCAATGTTTCCTAGTTCCAGTTGCTCGGGTCACCCACTTTACTAATAAAGTCCGATAACCCTTTCATGGAGTCTAGGTGTAACTCTCTAGTACGGATGAAGCCTAAAGAAGTTAATTTAGGGAGGGCAAGAGCCTCACATTCGTAAATGACATGCTCTACCGTTTCCTCTTGCATATGACATTTCCAGCAGATAAGGTCTTGCTGAAACAGTCCCATCTGGTCAGAAAGTCAGTCATGCTAGGAATAGCTTCCCGACTTTCACCAGAAGATGGTTTAGAGGTAACTTCTACCTCAAGTGAAGGATTCATTGCTGCCCCTTTACAAGATTGCCTCTGAGTTCCCTTGTCTTTTTCAGCAAGGTCTACTTTAGAGGCTTCACCTGCAAATGCAGAAAGGTTTGTTACTTCTTGTGTCTTTTCAGCCACAAGATAACAATTAAAAAGCTAAGGCAATATAAGTCCACCCAGCATTGCCTAAGTTACTGAGCAAGGCAAATTACTCTAGAAGTTCGCCAAGCAACTAGAGGCTCCGTTAAGACACCAATACCGCGGTGCCAATTAGCCCTAGGCACGGATCGCATAACACCAGGGTTTACGGGAGCTGGTTCGCGGCCTCTGATTCTATATTCAAGGCTATCCTGTCATTCCTACAGGACATTCGGCTATCCACCACCTGCCGATGCGCCTGGTGGCTGTGCTCAAGCCCCAGGAAGGTACACGTACCCCCTGGTTCCAGGACGAACGTTTCTTACATTCGAAATATGTTCTTATTCGTCTATCATTTCACAATCTTTTTCATTTTTATTCAATTCAAATTCTAGAAGGCATTGAAAGAGGAATATGGAAATTTACAATACAACAGATGATCTGCCCTTTTTTTAATTACCATGACAATTTCATGCGAAATTATAGTTCTTAAGTGGATAGTGTATCACAAGTATCATAAAAAAAACTCGGACAATTTTTCCATTTTTTAAATTCAATTTTTCGAGGGAAAAAAGTTGGATTTCTTTAAGTACGATATAAACACAAACTTCCAAAAAGAATTCTTTGTTAACATGAAAACAGTAGTGAGATGCATACTTATATTTATCAACGCATTAAGATTTTAGACATACACCATAACGATGATTCTTTAACTTGTGATGTGATTAATTGTTATTCTCTAAGCATAATTTTGTCTCTATAGCCAACGCCCTTGTCAAATAGACCTTGACCTTTTCACTCTTTCGCATCTCACTTTTTCGCGCGGGCGTTGGTTTTAACCCGAAAAGTCTTTCTATTAACAGGTAACTGCTTACATTTCCTAATCACATTTATTCATAATTATTCATTTATTTAAAATAAAATAAAAAGTTATTAACATCTTATTCGGGAATATCCAGATATTTTTGTATCCGAAATGAAATATCATGATTCTGTTAAATACTTTTACTGCATGGTGTAAATAATGTAGAATTAAATTTAAAAGCAACTATGCTTTGTAAATGTAAGCCGTTGATAAATTACTATCTTTTTATTTATTTTAATATTGAACATTAAGTTATATCAGGTATTTTAAATAAATATACGTCAGAAATTAATTATAATATTATAATGAAAATAAATTTTTATCATACAAGTGTTATTATATAAGAAAGTCACTACAATCATTTTAGTCCATTTATTTAAGCAAAGAAATACTACATGATCAAATTAATTTTAATTACAAAATGTGAACTATTTTTTACTCTTTTCTAGTAATATGTTATTACTGTGGGGATACCATAGAACAGTCAAGAATAATCTTGAGAATATTAATATAAGAGTATCTCTCTAGAAATCTCGTGAAAATCTGGAGAATATTAATTAGAGCTATTTCTAAATTCTTTGACTATTTCTGTGAAAAAAGGTGCCGTCATGATCTCTACACTAACAATTCGTTTTCAGGCCCATTCCAATTATTTAAATTTTGCAATAAATTTATGGATTTTCAATTATTCTTCCAAAAATATTTTAAACAAGTATTCAAGTGGAATCCATTTTCCTGCATTTTCGATGCAAAGTTCCAGCAAAATATTTTCTTTGTTCATTTTTATAAGCATAAAAATATGATTTGCATTTTCAGATATATTTAATTACTCAGAAGTTAATGATAGAAAATTAGAAATATGTATCCAATTGTGATCTTCATAAAAATTTTGTGCTCTGAGTTGACAGACGAGTGGTTCTTAGTCAGTTCAACAATTTTCTGCAACTTAATATTTTTATTTTTTTCTTCCTAAAAATTTTAGAAATTCCAGTTTATTTGATTATTTACTACGTTGAAGTTAATAATGAAAAAGTTTACTGTGATTTTCGTGTGACAATTTGTTAAATCCCTCAAACATTTTAAAAAGAATTTCGTTAGAGTCAATTAATTTCATTTGAATGTTTAAAAACTGTCCAGTTTCCGACTCTTACGAATTTCTGCTGAATTATCGATGCAGAATTGTAGGTAAGTTATGTGAAAGCATTTGATTACTCTTAAATAAGTTGGGTTTTTTTTTCACTCACATATTACATTGTCAATATAACTTTCAGACTCATTTTGTTTCTAGTAACGATGTGATTCACATGATTTACAATGAAAATAAGAGATTCATTGCTAAATTTAATAAGTTTGTGAATCACATTTCACAAATCACTCTTTTTCAACTTCCTTTTGATTCAGTTGCATTTTGTATGATTTTTTTCTCCGCTTACATGTAAGAGCTTAGGTCAGCGAATGTATTCGACTTTGAACACTTCTTACTGATGACCATTAATTCAAAACTAAATATTGAGCCTACTGTAATGGCTGTTCCTGTGAATGTTATGAACAATGTGCATGATTTCCAGGAGTGTTGATTCGAATAACTTTGTCACAGCGAATTTTGCAGGTGAGTTTGAATAAATGGTCATCATTTATAATATCATTAAATTAAATTAAATATTTATTTCAGAAATTAAAAGGGAAATGTATTTTGAATAATATTCCCAATATTATAAAATTTCTTGACCAATATTTTTATCAAAAAATATTTCATATTTATTTGCCCTTTTTAAAGCGCCAATTAGATTAAAGTTTTAATAAGTCATTTATTTTTGGACTTAATAAATTTCTAAGTGATTTTGTTTCACTATTGATTTAATCAAAAAACATGTAAAGCATTAAGTTATTTAAATTTTATTTAAATGTTTTTTTTGCAGCTTTTATATGGTTCACAAGCATTGCTGTCTCGTAACTGTCATAATTAGTGTTAAAAAGAATTATACAAGTCTAACACAAATGTTGAATAGAATTTCTTTGATAAATTAATATTAAAATAGTATTAATTTATCTGAAAAATTTATATAATTAGAATATTAATAATTTATCTAAGCAATATCATTTCTATTTTTAATGCTTAAATATTCTCCTTCAAATTTTAAAGTGTATGTGTATAATAAAGTGTTCATAGTATGCGCTTTTCATGAAAAAATGTATTTGTCATATTAACTTAAAACGTTTACAGATTGACTCCACGAAACGTAGGATTATATATTTGTTTATATAATTATTTTAATTTGATTAAGCATGAGAGAATTATTTTATTAGCTGTCGACATCGTCGCTATTTCGGTCCATTTCTGAAATCTAAATTTATGGTACGCACTGCATTGCTGCTGAATGATCCGAAATAGAAATTCTTTGCATTTAACCAATATAGCGGGAGACAAACGCGTTGCACGTTCAAGGGCTTACGAATTAAAATACAGAGATAACCAGTGAGTATGAAGTGGAATAAAAGTCTCATTGGAAAAATATATTTTAAATTTCGCCGCAAATGAACAAATTTCAACATGCAGTCCTTTCGGCATCCATTTCAGTAAAAATCAATACATAATTAAAAATAAAAAACAATAAAATGCATAAATTTTCTCTCTCTCATAGAATACCTTAAAAACTCTATTATCTTTATCATTACATTTTTGGTACTTAAAAACGAAGAAGTATTTTTGGTACTTAAAAGGTAAGACTTGTTACTTCAAAATTGTAATTCAATTTGGGAATGCCTTTATATACATTTCTGGATACCATTTAAATAATTTTTGAGCTAATTTTGGAATCATCCCATTCAGATTGGGCAAAGGACACTAAAATGTTGATATTAATAGAAAATGTATCGGTTCATGGTGAAACAATATCCTAGGTATGTTACCGCAAAAGCAACCTGAAAACGAGTATTATGAATTTATCATAATACCGTAAGAAGGTAGGAATCTTCATAGGAAGATTCCTTCAGGAATCTTCCTATCCCCTACTGCAGCAAAAATGACTTGCATTGTTATCGCGAAAGGACGTGATTCTGGACACCAAATCAAAATGTCCACCAGTTAAGGCTAAAATCAGCTTCTTTTTTTCATTCGCGGCATGCAAGCGGTTACTACAAATTAATATTTATTTATGTGAGGCATTTATTTATTTTAATTTAATTGTGTCTAATCTAGTCTTATAACTTTTGTTCTGAGTTCCATTCCTAAAGCATAAATGAAGAGAAAAAACGTTTCTCATTATAAATTAATTTGAAAATATTTAACAGGCTCTATCAAAAATATAACTGTAGATTTCTGAGGTGAGAAACACTCTTAAAAGTGTGCTTTAAATGTTGCTCGCTTGTGCTAGTTTTTAGAAAAATGATAATTTTCTACATTAAACATTTTTTTTAAAAAAATGAGCCATATGTCATATCTAAAAGATTCTCTTGATAGACATCATATTTTACATTACAAATTTGTAAACATTGAAATAATTGATGTATTGGCTTGCTGAAAATATTGCTATCTCAAAAGTTTATCGTGGCACTAATTTTTGTTATGCTGAAATTTATTTTAAAACATAAAAAATGAAGTTTTGAAATTTTTGTCTGTAGTGAACATTACAGTCTAGAATATCGCGGGAAAATAATTAACAGTGGAGTTTTTAATTGTTTCCCTTCTGTGGATCGCTGTTCCTGATCGTCTTCAGCGCAGAAGTAATTCAAAAGTCTAACCAATTCCTTTTGTATGATACATTTGGGATATAAAACTTGCCCTAAAGAATTTGGGAATAAAGCTTGGGCAATGCACTACTCTAGTCAAAGATCTCTACAGTATCTGCACTTAAGGAAAAATGAATGAATCGAAAATTGGCGCAAATATTGATTTACCAAAGAGATGCCCGCAGCCTTACCGAGGGAATATTTCATTTTGCTTGACTCATACTAAATTGTCTGATTCCACGTGATAACTGAACTGCTTACTGTGGAATTTTTCCTTATTGGCTCTTATTAGTTATTCACCTACTGAAGCATACCTTCGAAATTGTGAAAAACATGCCAAAATTCATTAGAAATTATCTTGTGGAAACAGATACATCAGACGATAAATAAACGTAAGTTTAATCTTCACCAATCTTGTCACTCCATCCATAAAATCAGCTGTATCGAAGTTATTGCAACTGCTCAGGAGCGCTTGCAGTACCAGACAAACAAACTGCCTTTTCTGGGAATTCGTTTACCCGGAATCATATGCAAAATCATAGTTTATCTTGAAGTCTATTTCAAAATGAGATGTATGGGCTTGAACACGTGACTTTTAACAGATTGCTGGAAGAGAAATAGTTTTCATACGAAGTAACCACATTGGCATGAATTTAAATATCAATTTAAAAGACACTTCGTTAAAAATGTTATATTTTATTTCAATCATATCTAGCTGAGATCAAATTCTTTACGAGAGAAAAATTTAACATCTTTTTAAATTAGAAATTAATTTTCTAATCAGTGTTCATTTTTCTATGAATCTGCATTTTAATACCTGGAACTATGTTTTATTAATGAACAATGATGTTGATTTGGTAATGATAACACTACTAAGCAAAATTTAGGCGTTAAATTTTATGAATTAATTTCTACTTCACTGTTACCGTTTTTCGAATCAAAGGTTACATTCACAACCAAAACATTTCCTAGGAAACCAATTCTGTGGTTGCTATTGCTATTTTTTAGCGGTTATTATTAAACACTTATTATACGAAGCCAAAGAATTCGCTTTCATTTAAATATATTATTTTAGATTTCTTTATCAATTTTTATTTTAGTTAGTACGCACAGAAATCATAATACTATTCAATTACTGTTAAAAGTTAGAGACATATTAGTATACAAATAACGCGAAACTTTTAAGCTCTCTCGCATCACTGCAAATAAGCTTATTTTTCGGTAGAAAATTTGCATAGAAACCAAAGTGGGACATAAATATTGACAACATGAAAAAATATGTGTTAACCGTTTGCATATGAGGTGTGTTAACCGTTTGCATATGCGTTTGCAATTCAGCGCGAAGCTGAATTGAAATCCTCTTACTCGGCACGAAAGCTCCGCCTGCTTGAAAGAGATTTATTTAAAATGTTTATTTCTTCCTTGACGATCAATGATATCACGAAACGAGATTGAGTGGTCAATTACGAGGCACATTGCTTTTAAGAACAGAACCTAAGTATTGAAATGGTCAAACTAATTTTAAGTTCATCAAGAAGTCTTTCGATCCAAAGGATACGAATCACTTAAATTATGGGGTTCGGTTTTATCGATCAAAACTTTAATTATTCAACTATTCTAAATTTTATAGAACAAATTTATTGGTAAATACTAAATAGAAATATTTGCGTATTATTTTTTACAATATGAAATAAAATACAAATTTTTAAGCATAAATCACTATGATGTCTGGTTAGATTGTTAAGAACATATGGATTCAGTTAAATATTCTCATTATGAATTAATAAATACATGTAAAATTATCTTCAAAAAAAAAAACAGTATGTTTGTTGGTTTGTTAAATCACTCACTGCATTCTTATTTTTTTTAGAAAAGTCATTGAAGATTGTAAAAAAAAAAAATACCATTTTCGTTAGCTTTACGTTCATTAAACTTGCATGGAAGTCGTAGAAGGAACAAAACACGTTGAATTTTCAATTCCCTCTGAAACACTTATATGAAATTAGTTTTAAAACTGCTTAAAATTTTCTAACACATATTTGTATTTCTTGAATTATGAACATTTTACCATCAATTGCTTACCCTATAGCGTCTGAAAAAGTACTCAACTTATATGTAATCTGAAATCTATATGGAATCATAAGATCGTTTGCTACGAATGTGATTGGCTGGTTTGTCATTTAAGGGTTATTTTTATGCACATAGCTTCTTTTGAGTAGACTGCGAAGTAGATTCCAAACTATTTAAACCCCAAGTGGGATTCGAACTCACGAATTATTGAACCAAACATTAGAGCTCAAGCCATTCGGCAATCAGCTCAACAACTGAAAATGTGCAAAATATAAAGAAAATAAGAGCATTGCAAAAACTAAATCTGAAGATATTCGAAAAATCTACAGAAATTATTTCCGAACAAGTTAAATAAATACGCTTACACAAATTATTTCAGAGTATATTATTGGAAATTAACAGTCTGTTGTAGAGTTCATTCAAAAAAATGTTAGAGCGTGCTTATTTTACCATAAAATTATGTTTAATGTCTCTAGCTTAACTTAAATACTCGCACAAGGGAAACTTCATCTTCAAAAGTCAACATCTCACCTTTCTCTAGTCCAGAAATCTGATAAGAAAAAAGAAATTCATCAATTGCAAGTTGATGCCTCATCATGGATATTAATGCATCTTTGATGAAACAGTGAACATAGCCATAGAATCTGCTTATTTAGAGCTTAATAGCAAACTTATTGACCTTGACGATGATTTATTACAATATTCTGTCGATGTTGTTCACATAATTCATGGAAAAATCGACCGACATTCCAAGCTAATTTACAGAGAACAATCCACTTTGCTATAGCAGCTCCTTTAGAAGGAAATCTTATCGCTTGGCTTTTGATCTGTTCCCTGAGAGCAGCCCAAGTCTCTTTCCCCTGACTCATCAAAAGAATTGTTCGAAATTCGGAGCTTCAGAATTTAATGAGATGCTCCATAACAGAATTAAAATATTTTCCAAGAAAAAATACATCTTATTTATTGTGCACGTTTCTAATTATTCACTTTAAATCAATCCAAATAAACAAGAGTCTAGTTTGGCAATCGCTTCTCACTCACATTATTGTATATGCGAGAATTCTCTTTATTAATCAACTGAAATGCACAGTCGATTGTTCACGATGCAGGGTGTAAAGGAAAACTAATGATCTTAAATACCATATTTACCATACAAATAGTACAGAATTCATAAAAATTTGATATTATGATATCAAATTTTAAAAGATTCAATCATCGAACTGAAAAAATGCTCACTTTGAAGGCAAAAATAGCATCCAATCAGTGCTTTTCATCCTAAAGGAAGAACTGAAGCTGAGTTAGTAATCTTCGTAACCTTGCTTCTAATGTTTCAAAATAAATCTGAAAAATTACTTCCGTTATTTCTGAATGTACCCGCTTCACTCATTTAAATCATTTTATGAGCTCCAGTGGCTCAGTAGCTTCACGCCGCTTCCCGTAAGCTCAGCAAAGTGAAGCATCATTTGCCGCAGGCAAGTGGTTGGGAGGGTGACCACGGTGTACTCTCCTTCACTGGGTTGCTGGAACTCCGTAGGTTGGGGACGTGTCTACGTTAATCTGTGACGTCCAAAGTCCTTCCGCTGGTGTGGCGTGGATGTGGAGAAGAGGGTGCCAGCTCAGGTGTGGCCTCGTCACCTGGCCTTGGTTCAAAATTACGAGGCACCTTAATTAGAGCAAAGACGTACTTTCACCTTCGTGGTGCTCTTTTCCAAAACGAAAGACTTACCCATTTGACTTAATTCGCACTGCCAACGGCATAGGGAGCTTGGCTTGCCCAAGTGTCATAAGTAACAACAACAACAAATCATTTTATAAACCAATTTTATCAAATTTATGAAATACAGTGAACTAAAAATAAATCAATAGCTATTCTTTAATTAGTTTGTATAAACAGACATCTTGCTTTGTAATGAATTATTTGCTGAATAATAACTGCTCTTTAGAAAATTATTTTATGTATCTTAAAATCATTTCATTTTCTGTGACACTAGCAAATTTTCATTATTGCATTTTCTGTTGTAATATTAATTTAATTTCTGATTCGTGAATTGAAGTGAAAAAATACTTTTTGTGGACTTGAGGTGTTGAACATCATATTTTGCATCTGAGCGATGACGCTTCATGCCGCCGTCGGAAAGACTCTATTCATTTTGGCTATTTTATACACAAGGATTGACTTGATAGGGACTTAAAATTTTAAGCGGAACGAATGCAAATGTTCAAACTAAAGATGGGAATCGAATCCATGACCTGTTGAGGATCCTAAACGCTAACTGCTGCACCAACCTATGCATGCAGAAAACAATAAGGAAGCCTCTCATTGCTTAGCAGTGGCCCTTCCGAAAGTCCTGAGGCATTTGAAGGGTTGGATGCTGAAGAAGGCTCGCTTTCGTTTGATGCTGCGCAAGATTGAGAGAAAGATCTTCCCAAGCTTCCAAGAGGAATCTCGATTGAAATGTTTCCCAAAATCTTACACTGCAATCTGCAAATGGATTTAAAATGAAAAAAAAAAATAAGATCACTGGAAAGGAATTCATTTTGCATTTTTGTATTAACAACCGTTTTTAAATGTGGTCCATTCTTACTTAGATAACTGGTTAGATAAATGGTACTGCAATAGATAAATGGTTGATAAAATGTATTGCTTTGACTGATTAAATGAGCTTTAAATATTTTTTCTTAACTTTATAGGTGTATATATTATGAATAATTATATAAAAGCAGATTAAATGTTTTAGACAATTTCTTTTTCTTTCTTTAAAAAGTATTTATACATTTATAAATAAAACTTTTCACAAATGAGTTTTCAAACTTAATGTTCATTAAGAAGTTAGCATTAGTTAAAGAGTTAATGTATACAGCGGAATTTTCACAGATCCTTGAATTCCTCTTCACAAAAGTCAAAGAAGACTGACAGATGCACCTTTTCAAAACAAGCAGCCATCGCCTTCATTCACACGTAACATTTTCTGTTCTCACCTGTTACCTGTGCTGTCATTATTATTATTCTCATGTCTTATTCAACTTTCTTTTGCACAATTATTATCAAATTCTCTTTTTTTGCTAATGAATTTTGCAGTTTTTTTTTGTTTTGTAATACTTATCAACTTACCAATTTCAATCTGTTTTTGTAAAACAATAACCAAATCTAACTATCAGTTAATTCAGTGAAAAAGAGCTTTTCTGATTCTTCGTTACAGTAAACAAACGGAAATGTCAATCGACAATATAAACGTGTACTTTTAAAAAGGATACTTTTTCCAGTTACAACAACCAGTTAGTGTGTATTCATTCTGTAAACTAATCTTTTTTCATGTAAGGTTTCCAGAAACATCTTTAATCGATTGAACGCCGCCTAATTTTAATATTTTCCTCTTACAATTTCTTTTAAAAGTTATATATTAAGAGCTGGCTGGATTCACAAATATTGAAATTCATCTTTAAACTTAAGAACTTTTAACTTCTAAAATTTAAATATTATCTTCAAATTTACTTATGAATTCTAAAAATTAAGAATTCACATTTAAAATTAAAAATGATAGACAAGTAATTTTTTTTGGTGATGTTAACAGAAATTTTGTTACAATAAAGCATTCTATACAAAATGCGAAATCTTTTCTACTTTTCAAGGAAGATTGGAATTACATATTTAATAGTCCTTATCACATAATTTAATTAAATAATATATATATATATAAATATATATATATATATATATATATATATATATATATATATATATATATATATATATATATATATATATATAAGAAAATACATATTTATTATTGTATGATAATTAATTTTTACCGATTTAAGTCTTTATGAGATCAATAAAAAGAATAATAATATTTGTTTAATAAAATGCAGATCATTCGTACCATTAAATATTTACATTTAGAATTTAGTTGCGTTTGTGTGGGTGGGTGCAAAAGTCAAATCGTCGCATCAAATAACATTTAGCTTGAAGCAATAAGAGGAAAAAATGTTCCGTGTTTGGGAGGCCGGGGTTCAGTAGTGCAATGTACCGGAATACCTTTCCCCTCAATCCAAAGATTTTTGTTTCCCCGTCCACCTTATATTTCCTGAAATAGCTTCCCATGGAAATTTTTAAATGTTTTATAAATGAATCCCCTTTCTTACAACTCCTTGGCATGTTTTGTGTAGTGTCCATGTTGCATTAAATTTATTTGTATATGCTAGGTAAAAAGGTTTTCACTGTAAATCGGCCCAGCTGCTAGCAGAAAAAATAGCCCATTGACCTTCAGTTCAACAATCGGTTCGAATCCCGTCTCAGGCATGAATGTTTGTAGTAGCTCGGAATCCATTTAGATATCGTCTCGTTAACTTTCGTTTTCTCTATAAAGAAAAATGTGACCGTAGAATAACAAGCCAATGAGCTGTGCATTGAATATAGTAGCATCTTGAATAATTTAGAAACTGTCTCGAGTGGTTTTAATTACTAGCAATAATTTTCTTCCAAATTTCATGTGCAGCGTAATGATAACGTAACTGTTTGACTGGTTTAAGGACCGCTAGCAAATTATCCCTTGACTTTAAAAAATGTTCTTTATAAATCATTATCTTTAGCTTCATGCTCGTATTTCGCCTTACGAAAACCTTCGCGTTCTTGTTTCATATCCCTGTGAATTTAATACAGAAAATTCCAAAGTTTTCAAAATGTCCCAAAATAGCTTCTTTCATCTGATACATCAGTTCAATTAATCAAACAATTCGCTGGGTGTACAGTTCACATCTAAAAAATATTAAGATTTCTGATCCAGATATTTTCGGCTGTTATTTGCCATGACAATCCTACTTCTTTTGAAAGAGGAACGCTACTGCTTTTGGAAGTTTTTTTCTTTCTGCCATTTTACAATGATAAGTGCCCTAAAAGTTTAATTTTTAAGTTATTAATTTAATGTTTCGCATCTTACGTCTCATTCGATAACGGTGGCTTGAGGCAAAAAATACACCAGTCAGAATTCATTTCGTACATGAAAACAAAATATAATTCAAATTGTTATTGCACCTTCTTGTGCCTAGCCTTGAATTTGCCATTTAGAATATCTTGAATTGCCTTCATCATTCAAAACCCAAGCAGAATACCCCCAATATTTGCCTGCTATTCATTTTGAGAACTTTGGGACCCGACCTGTTGAATGTGTCCCAGCCGCCTTAAGCGATCAGAAGAAGGGGATCGAGTGGTCGAGGCTTCTATAACTAATTTCAAGTACCAAGACACCCGCAGTTTATGAACTCCAGTCTACCACCCAGCAGCCGCCACCTGCCTTGGTAGACGAGCCCGCGAGCCATACCTTGATGAGACTCGTCGGCACCCACTCTCTTTACATGACAATCAGTACACTCTAGGAAGGTTTGTACGATACCTTCTCTTTCAGATCTCTTGCATTATGAACTGTTTTTCATCCGTCAATTCCTATACTATTCCTGATGTTCGATTAAGCCGGGATTCGAACTCAACTACCTTCAAATTACTGAGAACGATGCCCTAACCAACCAGGTCACAGCGGCCTTGCTTAGATTATTAAACGTTGAGCAAAATTTAAAAGGAAATTACCAGGGTCACCTGTTAACTTTTTGCATTGAAACTTTATTACGCCGAAAGTTGAGTGAGATTTTTTAAAATTTAATTTAAAATTAGTCTCAATTTTCATTCTATCTCAAAATTCCAAAATGTATTCTCAGAAATACTTTTCCATTACGTGAATTCCGGGGAGGGAAATAATATTTACATTCATCTGAGAGAAATACGCGTTTGGTTCATATTTATGAATGAATTTCATAAAAACATCTCCGAAAAGTAAAGAATTTTGTCTTTTTTAATATTAGTAGTGAGAGTAGCATAGTCAATAAGAATAACATCGACCTGAAAGTAAACAAACTGCTGAAATATTTAGAATAATTAAGGGAATTAATGTGTATATATTTGAATACAATTTACCAAATAAATAAATAAATAAAAAAGGCTGGAGAAAAATTTTATTTAGTAACGAGATAATACATAAATGCTTAAACTCAAGTTCGGATCACTGAATAAAATAATCAAAGACGCACAAATGGAAATTACGTAACAATATGAAGTAAGAAACTCAATCTTAAAGGATGTTGTTATTCCTTCAGAAAACTTGGAATTTAGATAATAACCTATTTATTTATTTAAATTTAGGCAAAATGAACAACTCATTCAGCACGACGCACTTTAACGAGCGAATCATGTCACTAACAAGGGTCTTTGGAGAACTAATGAGTGTGAGTGACAAATATGACCTCTTTGCGCACATATAAAGGTATGCATGTGTTACTGCAGACATCGAGTGATACTGACTCCTTCAGAAAGTGGGTACACTGAAGGACAATGAAAAGTTGCGATGCCGGAAAGTACGCAACAATTCACGTTCTGTTGCCAAACGCTTTTAATCCTACTATGTCATCTTATGATTTTGGTTTCAAATAATTTGCACTGTGAAATAGAAGAGTGGATAAAGTCTTAATGACTCAAAAAGATTGCTTTCATTGATAATAGCTGCACTGTATTTTCTGTGAATGCATCATACCTTTATACAGCATTAGTTTTATAGAAGCTGAGTGAATTTATTGGTATATTTATAAATTAAATTTATCATTCTTATATTCTTTACACTGCAATTCCGAGCTATACTCGATGAAAGAAAATGTGTCTCAATAATTAACATAATGGATTCAGTTTCTTTTAGCTTTTCCACGTGGTTGTAAAAGAAACGAAATGGCAAAGGATTAATTGCTTCATTTCAGGAATGCTTCTTCTCCGCTATCAGCGCCAGCGGCAGGGAGAGGGGGCGGAAGAGGGCGTGAGCCATGACCACGAAATGCGACGCAAGATCAACGACAGAGACCTGAAGGGGGAGAGCCACCGAGCGGCCACGCGCAGCACCCTCATCTGCATCTTCGTGTGCGGCTCTCTCCTGCTCTCCCTCGGTCTCGTCGTTCTCTTTGTGGGTCTGCTCGTCCCCGGACCCCGCGAAGACCCCACACCTTGGCTGGTGATCGGCCCCACCTGCATCGTCCTCGGCATCCTCGTCCTCCTGCTCTCGGTGGAAATCATCCTCAAGCTGCGCAAGATCTCCGCCTCCACCAGGTACTGCAACTTACATTTCCCTGCAAGGCATGCATGCGTAGGAGTGCAGCTAAAATTTCAGTTTCAAAAGTTTTTTTTTTTTTGATAGCCATCTATTTATGTTTCTTACAGCAGTTTTAAAACCTAATTTTGATTTTATTATAACCAGACTGAGTAATCCACTAAAGTATGCATTTCCTTTACTTTTGAATATTTTATCTTTAAAAAAATGGTATTTTAAATAGCAAATGTGAGCAATAAAAATTTCATACGTAATGTTTGAATAAGCTGTCGATGGTTTTATCTCGAAGGCTTTAGAAAAAAAGATTAAACAGTGCAATTATACAAGTGGTAGCCAGTTAAAGAATATTATTCATTTATATATTTTATTTTCTTTATCATTAAAATAATGATGTTAAACTTTATTTGAAGTTCAATAAAAAATGTTGTCGGGATGTTAAAAAAAAGTGTATATATATATTAAGGGTGCCATTTTTCAATATTTATAACTTTTGGCCTACAATGTACGCTTTGTAAATTGAAAAGAAAAATTGCCAAAATATGTTTCTTAAAATTAAAACAGTTATTTAGTCAGTTTTACGACTTCACGTACTTACAAGCATCTTTACTATTTATTGCTTCCCTCACTTGTCTGCTCGTCATATTATAAGCTTTATAATATATTTTACACAACTCTTATTTATCAGAAATATTTTCTTTAAAAAAATACTATATCAAAGCTTAAACATAAATAAATTAAGCACAGAAACAATGCTGGCTGTTGCTCTGGATTGTAATTATGCAAGCTTTCTTTTTATTTGATTGGTATAATCAATGATCAAAGCTTGCAACAAATGGGAAACTCGTTAATCCCGCCACACTCTATACATTTCTTCCTTTGGTTCTGCATGACACTAGATAATAAGTGTATGTATGATGGGTTCCCGAAAATTCAAGCACGGCTTGATTTTTCTTTCTGTGAAGGACTTATTACCGGAAGTGCAATTTCGGCTGGCTGCGTCTGATTTCACGAGGTTCCTAGGGCCGTAGGACCTCAGCCTCTTCTGGAGCTGGAAATGAGTTGGTGAGCTATGGCTGCGACTGACCGCCGTATCATTGGTCAGTTACTTGAGTGTGAACAGCTTAGTGAAAATTTAAGTTGTTTGAAGTTCTTGAAATTGAAGTATTATTTTTAAGTAAAATTTTGATGGAAAGATAAATAGAATATTGATTTAATTAAGTAATAGTAAGAAAAATTTAATAAATTAATAAGTTAAATTTAATTATTCTATGTCTTGAAAATATTGAGTCAGATTAAATAGCTTGTCCATAGGGGACTTAATTTCTTTGAGTTCTTTTATTAGTTTTTTAATGGGGAAATTCCTTTAAAAATAGCTTTAATTTCATTAATCAGATAGATTATTTCAGAGAAATCTCCTGGTAATTCTGAAGTAGCCAACAGAGGAGTTTGTTCTGTATCTTTGTAACTCTCGCGTACGAGACTCCAGGCCTCATTGCATTAGCTTAGCTTTTTATTCCTGTATTGAGTTTTATGGTTTTGGCTGACTTCGGTTTTGGATCTTTTGGGCAGCCTTATAATTGGCAGGGTGATTACCCTGACAGTTTGAGCATTTGGGAGTTTCTACTTTAATATGAGGGCAATCCCTCGTGTTGTGTGCTCCTGCACACTTGACGCATTTTGATTTTAGAGGGCCCGTATCGGCCGAGTGATATTTTTTTTAAAGAAAATATTTCTGATAAATAAGAATAGCGTAAAATATATTATAAAACTTAACATCACGAGCAGGCAAGTGAGGGAAGCAATAAATATTAATAATGCTCGTCAGTACGTGAAGTCGTAAAACTGGCTAAATAACTCTTTTAATTTTAAAAAACATATTTTGGCAATTTTTCTTTTCAATTTACAAAGCGTACATTTTAAGCGAAAAACAATAAATATTGAAAAATGGCACCCTTAAAAATAACTTCCCATTTCAGATGTGCTTCCCCTGCTGTGGTCACCAGAATTCGAAACGCGCGTCTGCTTAATTACTTTCCACCCCCTCCTTCTACATATCCTAAAAAAAAATGTACAGTATGTAGCCGGCTTTAGAAAAAGAATTTGGTTGGAGGATTCGAATATTGTTCTTTTGACTATACTCAGATTTTTTTATTATTGGTAGAGAAAGTTAGCAGTTATTCAATGGAACATAATTTTGTTCTTTTATTTTGATGAAAGCAGTTCTTTTTTCGTTAAAATACGGCATTTAATGCGTCTCTGTGGTTATTTTTGCAATAAACAACAATTGTTTTAATACACAAATGTACCATGGTACAATACTGTACCACAATTGTTTTAATCAAATGTTCTAAGATATAAACTTAAAACAATTCACTCTGTTTTAATTTTCATTCAATAGACACTGGAGAACCATGTGAAGAAATTAGGCGTCAATTTAGTGGAATTACATCTATCTCTCTGACAGCAGGATTTCATCATGCAACCACTAAAAATTATTTTAATTTTCTTCTGTGCTTTACTTCTTTCTCCTTTTTCACAGGTCTTCGATGGAGTCCGATCCACCCCCTAAACAGAGCTGGACTCTTGCAGAAGAAGAGAAGGAATCCAAAACGATTCCTGTCGTCATCCACCCACCCACGCCAATGCAGCAGCTGGATCTGTCTCCGAGTGTAGTGCAGCACAGGTGATGGCGACGGGAGCAGCTGTGGAAGTGAAGCAGACGACGGAGGCAGTTCCGCTGCCGCTTGTGTGCCTCTCCTTCGGGTCCCGCAGAAGGACTCCAAGACCCCAATAGACCCTTTCGATATCGTCTCGTGCAGCTTCGGCGAGAAACTCCGCTCTTGCGTTACTTGCGACATCTTTGTATTGAAATCATGTTTACGAAATAAGGGCGCTCTTTTCTCGGGTGGAAAATGAACCACACCACTAACATTTAAAAAGTCACAAGAAAATTGAAACGAAGTATCTCTACAGTCATTAACAGCTATTTCTTAGATGTTAAAATTTTTAAAGTGTTAAATACAGTCACTCACTTGAAAGCTATGACATTGCTTTAAGTTAATGAAAATTTTTAAGTAAATATTTAACAAACGGAAAGAAAAAAAAATGTTAGATTTCTTTTGAATTTAAATCATCGTAAAGAGCAGAATAGAAATCTATAAATATATTTTTTGAACCATAAAGTAGTTGTTCTTTTCGTCTCAGTTGAGATCCTATTTATTACAATTCTCATTTGTTTAAAATATCCATGACGTCAGACAGCGTTTCATCCACGTCATACACATTTAATTACGATATCATATTGAGGCGGCGTCGTAAAATCGACCTGTCGACGAATTTGCATTCAAGTCGCATTCTTCCAGCGGCAGCAAACAAGGCGAAGTTCGCCATCGAATGTCTGAGGGTCTTCGAAGATGAGAAAAATTCCATTCATAATTTTTACGAATAATAGAGAAGTATTTTTTAACTATAATTTTTTTCCGTGTGTAAAAGTTTTCAGATTATGAAAGTTTCTTGTTGTTCTAAATAACTACTTTTCAAATCTTTAGCATTATTGCTTCCAAAATTTCCTAAAATTGCTATCTTTTCTATTTTGCGTCTTTAAACGATTCCAATTTTCTTGTCTAGCTCTCCGACTTCCCTTGCGCCCAGCTCGCCAAATCTCGTATCCTTTCACCTTCTTTTGAAATCCGTTGAAGCTTCTCTAATTTTCTTTATATATATATATATATATATATATATATATATATATATATATATATATATATATATATATATATATATATATATATTTAAATGTGTGAACATTTTGTGTGTAAAACATTGTTAAGAGTATTCGAAATCACGATTCAGAAAATTCGTTTTGAATCACTTGTCTTTGATAATGTTCGAATTGATTTGAACGTGACACCACTCAATGGCTTCAACTCGTTGAAATCAAAACTGAATATATTGTCGAAATACATTTTGTTAATAAAGTGATTTCTTATGTAAAGACAAAAGCATTGTTTTCCATTGATTCTAGCCATTAATACATTGACAATAAAACAGGTGAAAATCAAAATGAAAAAGACATACCATCTGCTTTATGGTTAATTCGCACGAATCTGCAAGAACGATTTAAATTTTTTATTATATTCGAAGGAAAATTAAGAAATAAATACATGTATATTTTTATGATATTGAAATGCATGACTCATTATTTTTCCATAAAGTAGTTTTATTATCAAGATTTACTTTTATCCAATCATATTAAATTCTATATAATATTAATAGAATTAAAAATTAAATATGATGTACCCTATTTTTGTAATGTATTTATTTTTAAGTATACCTTTATTGCTATGTTATTGCTAAAAAAAGCATCTTGATTCAAAGACTTGAATGTTATGCAGGCTGCTTAGTTATAAAGTCCTTAAGCATTTCGTTGTGCGATTTCAAGTAAATTTCCTTCAGCTGCTAACCTTGTTATTTCATATACCAAACATTGTGACGTGGACTCGTATTGTTACTTTGTTTGTCACCTAATTTTGTTTTGTTTTTTTATTAAATACATTTGCACTTTTTAAAAAATATTTTCAATTGTATATATATATTAAAAAACTTTTTTATTTGTACAAAATAATTGAAAAATTGTGTTGATTATTATAATAATCACTGAAATTTGGTTATCCTATTACTAATTTAGTTTTTAATAATCATTAAATGTTATGAAAGTATTTAGCATGAAAATTTTTGTATAAATTAATTTAATTTTTTGTTCCTTAATTTTTACATTAAATCAGGTTAAAATTCGAATTTAATCTGCAAAATTTAAATAAATTATGCATAACATTGTTTCCAAAAAGATCGCTCTCAAGAAATTCTCAGTGCACTCTCCGAAGTGGACAGGCAGACTGTAGACACATTTTTGAAGTAAATCTTGTAAATAAAATTGTTTTTATAAGTGTCAATGTTCAGCAAGTGTGATTAATTGTATATACACTGCACTTTTATAGCATTCAATGAGATTATGTGGGAATTTGACTTTTTATATAAGCTTTCATACTTTGTATTTTTTGGACTCAACTTATTGTTTTTTGCTCTCATAAGAGCTATTTATCTGTAGTAATTCATAAATGGTATTTGTTCATAAGTGACTGATTTACTCAAAGTTAAATTCACGTTTCGTGATTTTCAAATATGGAATAATTCATCATATTTATCTTAATAAATGCTCATACTAATGAATTATAATAATTAAACTTAATTGTATAAATAAGTATGAATAAGAAGTGTGATTTATTTAAATGTATAATTATTTATAATAATGATATCAAGATTTTATAAATAAAGTGATCAAGTTGTAAACTGCATTATTTTATAAAATAGAAACAAATCTATATAGGTTTTCATTATTATTTTCACTGAAAAAGCAGTTTTAATCATTTTAGCAACCAATGATTTTATTTTATGGAAAAATCATTTTTGAGCTTATAACTGGATATTTGAAATAAAGATGTCTTAAAACAGCAAATATTCATTATATATTTAAATTCATTATATAATTTTTAAAAACATAAATTTTATGTTAGTATGTTGAAAAATTAATTTGAAATATCTATGTGCTCTTGTAACATTTTATGTCTTAAAAAATGTTTCCGGATAATTTTTTTATATACAACAGAAAAATTTCTAAATTTCATTTTTGTAACTAGAATGTGCTTCAAATAATTTGTTTTTATCAAATACTTATTATTGTTTGAAATGAAATTATAAAAATCAAAAAACTGGAATCTTAAACACTAGATTTTTCTTATAAAGTATTTTTTAAACCACTTATTCTATACATTTCGAGACAATATAAAAAGTATTAACGGAAGCAATCTCATTTCTTTTTACAGGAATAAAATCTAATCACATGACTGAAGCAACTGAAAAAAGTTGCCAACATTTTACAATAAATACAATTCTAATAAAACTGAGTTTAATCTTTTAAGAAAAACTCTTGTGTCAAGTGATTTGATCAATAAGACTTATGAAACTTATTAAAGATTTTTTACCTCAAAATATTGTACCGAGCTTCGGGGTTTTCGTTGATTGAGTGTTGATGAAATAAACTCTGAACACAATCACAAGAATTTTATTTACACAACCTTCTACAAGATGGCGGAAAAACACAGTAGTTACAACAGATACGAATCACAGTTATACGGTATCAATTCAACGGTAAACAACTCCTGAAAACAGACGTCTTCAAATACCTCAGACAAACAGCTCGTATGCACTCGCTTATCACCGCCGCTGGAAACTCCAGAAACTGATTCAGTCCGTGGAACGGTGGTATTTACAGCTTATACTTGGCCTGAAAGCCTAGGTCTTTCTCCACGGTTCCAGGATATCTCTCTCAATAACGGCCCTAGAGCTTAGGTGGTGAAAATTTCCAAAACTATCCATTTCTCGCCAAGTCACCAAGTGATCGCCAAGCCGTCAACTCACTGGATAGGTCGTTCTTAACGTAAGCCTATATCTCTTGAGATTTTTGTCCCAGAATCTGAGCTCGTATCTCTCTGAAATATCTCAAGACGAATACAAAAAATAAAATTAAAATATTTACAAACTTTTTGTTACAATATATTATGTTTTTAAAAGTTTTGAATTTTTCAGGCCTATTATATGTACTTATATAAATACTATAAATGTTACTGAAATGTTTATAGAAAAATCATTTAACAACATAAATTTATACACACATATGCATTAATATTTTATATGTCCATAATATCTTATTTTAGATTAACAAGTATACTATAATGCACGAATGTTTTATTTGAAACTTCGAAAAAAACGGTTGAAGTTTCTATTCAATATTGCGGAAGTGTGCAGTTACTTTCAAATACATATGCTTGTTTGCAAAATGAAAGAAAAATTATTAGAAGAAAGATTCCTCAAAGATGTGCTCGAGGTAACATTATGCAATATGTACTCGCACAGAAGCATTAGATGTTGGCTTAAAAATGATTAAATAGAGTTCGTGTAAAAGAATTGATAGTGAATGTGTGGAGCGCTGCGCTCAGTGTGAAAGGAGAGCATTGAAAAATGCTTCACATCTAGCTAACACATGCTCGGTGATGAGGAAGCCATTCCATACTGTTTGCTGCTAAAAATAAATGCTCTACATGATCGGGTGTCACAACAAACAAAAATGCGCTCGTCATATACAAAACTAAGCAAATTTGCAACTGACATATTTCGATTGTAACCCCCATTTTGCATCCTGTAATTTTATTCAATACTTGCAATTTGATAAGCCCAAGCGTATATTCAAATTTTGTCAGTAATATTGGTTTGTTTTTAAAATGATTAATTAATATTTTTATGACATTTTTGTAACTTTTGAAAAGAAACTAGAATATATATACAGGGTTATTACAAATTAATCATTAGGTTCTGATGCATTGCTAGATCCAAACTTAGAAACGCTTACAGAGAATGTTAACTACAGCTTCACGCTGCGCATGTGCAATAGGCATGTGATTGCCATGGTTGCTGCACGAACGTCATATTCAAAATGGCGAATGGACAACAGAAAGCTTTTTCTGCACTAGAACTTTTAAGTGTGAACCTTTCGGAGAGCATTCCGGTGGACAAATAAGTGCAAACCATTCTGCACTGGTATAGACAGTTTAAAGGCTGTTTATGTAAAGGCAGTCAACCAAGCGTTACTGAAGAAACTGAAAAGCAATTGGAGAAAATTTCATGTGTAGTCCCAAGAAATCGACAAATCACTTCAGCCGCGAACTTTTCATTCTAAAGCCCATAGCCAACAGTGAGGAAAATTTTGAGAAAATCATTACAGTTTAAGCCTTACCATATGCAGCTGCTACAGCCATTAAAGTTAGACGATTATGTCAAAAGAAAGACTTTAAGTGAGACTTTCATCTTAATCGCAAGGTCAACCGACTGAATATGGGGCACAAAAATTCCCTGTGAAATTATGGAACATGATTCTGCAAAAATCAATGTTTTTGTGTATTTTCTCGTAAGAAGGTGTACAGAACTTACCTCTTTGGTACGCACAATGTGACGGATGCTTCCTAATTAGACATGCTTTAGTAATGGTTGTTTCTACTACTGGAACTAACAACGGTTTCATTTAAGCATCTATCAACGGTTTCATTTACCAATACGATGGAGTTCCAATGGCACAAAGAGGTTCGGGACCACCTTAACCGCAACTCTCACAATAGAATTGGTCGATATGACCAAGATGACAAGATACTGTTTTCATGAGCGTCCAGGTCGCCCACTCTTTCACCGTGTGACTTTTTCCTTCGGGGATATGTGAAAGACTATACGTACCTCCACTTTGGCTGAGTCGCGGAACCACATTATTGTTGCATTCGCGACCAGATTGAGTAATGTGTTGAGCTATCGCTTGACCTCTTCCCAATCACTCAGAGAGCTGGCATTGGACATCTACAGTATGGACAATTTCGGTTTCTTTTCATGTATAATTAATTGTTGTAACCCAGTTATGTTCCGAAATAAACGCTCGTAAACACTATGATTCTTTCTTTCGTGATAGCCCTGTATGTATGCTTGATATCTATCTATCTATATATATATATATATATATATATATATATATATATATATATATATATATATATATATATATATATATATATATATATATATATATATATTCCTGTAAAACTTTTTTCCCTTTTAGCATTTAAAAGAGTTTTCACATTTTGACAGATTTTAGATCTTAATCTTCGCAAATTTCTTTACAACTATTAAGTTTAATTTATCTAATTAAAGTTATATTACAATTATATATTATTGCAATTTTTTTATGTTGAACGAAGTTGTACATTCACATTATGTAAAATCTTACAGAAATGACCTTTTAGTCCAACTGGATACTAAACATTGTTGTGTATTTTTAATGGTAATATTATGTAAATCATTTTAGTTTATTGATTATAATTCGTGTGCATGTCTCTAGAATTGATCACATAACATTGAAAATAGTTTACACTAATATTTGACGCTGAGAAATGTGGCGTACAGCAAAGTGACATTTATTTTTATTTAATAGAGCCTGTTACCTCCCAGGAGGACGTTTTTATAAGAGTACATTCGAAACAGGAGAAAACTCTCAAGCACCTACCTAGATACTTGTGCATGCAGAGCGTTTATACTGAAGCAAATGAAATGATCTAATTTCTAACAAATCGTTCTCCCTCCATATAATTGAAATGAAGTCTTATTATTTGAAATTTCCTGTTTCTTAGATTTGTAATGGAGCTTGAATACCGTTAAAAAACTGCTATTGTATATCAGAAACTAGTATGCTAATGCTTTTTCTAACTATAATACCAGAAAAAAGATCATCCAACATAAATGAAACTTATATTCTGCATATATCAGGTACCTGTTATACCACGTGATATGCATTTACTCCAATGTTTTTTTTTATACTTACCGTATATTTCTTACTTAAGAAGAGAATTTTCATAAAAAGTGGACCACTTGCACGTGCCACTAGCGAAGGAGACAGAAAATCTTCCAAGCATACCTTCTGACAGATATGCATGCATAAAATAGAAATTCTATATTTATCTCCCTTTTTTAATAGTTGTTGCGACTGAAATCAGAATCTTCTACTATGAATGGTAGAGGAACAATAAAAAAAACTGATTAAATGCATACTACACTTACGATCTGGTTCAGAAAAGGTATTCTCTTCTCTACGTACTACAAGAGATAGTAGGGCATTATCCCGGGCATGCTCAGTTGATAATATATCCTGACGTATGCTGGGCCTGAAAAAAAAGCGAAACCTGTCAGAATGAATTTCAAGCAGTTGTCTTGCTGAAATACATTTCTAAAATTCCGTTTCATAAGGATAGAACCTTTATTCCCACAATTTTCTGACCCAAGGACCGTAGTTCAGAGTCCACATAAATTAGAAAAAATTTGTTTGCCTATAATATTCAGTAATTCTAAAGATCATTACTCCAAGCATTCTTCCTACATGATTCTGAACAATTCTGGAAAGGCATTCTTTTCTGTAAATTCTGATGAGAACTTTACCATTTTATAGTTTACACTAAATTGGAACTCATTTGAGAAGATGATTTCCTATTATTAACCACTCAAGAGCTTCTCTTTCTAACTCCGATTGTTGAGGCCCAACCCACTTCTTCTGTTTCAAATGTAGTACAATTTTCCCACTTTTTTAAAATTTATTTATTTTTAATTAATATGATTAATTTAAAACATTTAATAGGCTGTTGAGCTTGTGAAGAAAAAGAAGAATTTAAAACATTTACTATATTGGCGAGGCCTTTCAGTGAAAAGTTCAACTCTGCGATAAGTAAAAAGTAATTTTTTACTCCTTTAAGCAGCTGAGCTCTTAGTAATGTGAAAAGAATTAGAGAAACATTATGGTTTTCCTTGTTAAATTTTCTTTATTCAAAAAGTTACAGCATTTTCTTCAATCATCTTTTTCTTAATCCCTGCTTATAAATTATGAAGACTCTCCCACTTTCGGATCTGACGACTCAGCCGTCCAGTTGAAAGTGGAAATCCTAGCAGCCGGGCATTACCAGGTCTGTAACTTTAAAAGGCGGATTTTTCCAGTAGATGGCGCACTAAGCCTATAGATGCTGGTGTCATAACCAAAATATCATTTTGTAGTTGTGACAGCGAGCTTCAAAACTTCATATTTGCTTAAACGCTTAAGAGTTAGTAGCATATTTTTTTCGGGAGTAAGCATGTCAAATTTTGAGCCAAACAAAGAGCATTTAAGGCACTTGCTGATTTTCTTATTCAATCACAAGAAAAAAGCAGCGGAGGCACATCGAATTCTTGTGGAAACATATGGTGTACATACTTTATCTGCCGACATTTGCGAACGATGGTTTAAACGATACGGAAATGGTATTTCGATGTCAAGGACAAAGAACGTGAAAATCGACCGAAAAAGTTTGAAGACACGAGATGCAAGCGTTATTGGATGAGGACGCCACGCAAACTCAAGAAATATTGGCAGAACAATTAAATGTTTTCTCGTGTAGCCATTTCCAAACGCCTGAAAGCCATGCAAGAGATCCAGAAGGTTGGGAAATGGGTGCCGCGGGAGCTGAACGAGCGTCAAATGGAAAACCGCAAAGGCACATGAGGCACTTTGATGGGAAATATACCCACCCGCCGCATTCAACGGACCTTGCTCTTTCAGACTATCACCTGTTTTCATCCATGGGACACGCACTTGCCGAGCAGCACCTCCATTCTTATGAAGACACCCAAAAATGGCTCGACGACTGGTTTGTCTCATGCGACGTTCAATTCTTTTGGAATGACATCCATAATTTACTTACTAGATGGCAAAAATGTGTAGAAAGCGAGG
Organism: Latrodectus hesperus; assembly: GCA_037975125.1. Taxonomy (NCBI): domain Eukaryota; kingdom Metazoa; phylum Arthropoda; class Arachnida; order Araneae; family Theridiidae; genus Latrodectus; species Latrodectus hesperus. The sequence goes on along the minus strand of CM075857.1, from coordinate 11,889,621 downwards.
GCCGATACTTTGAATAAAATAAATCTTTCAATTTTTTCTAAATTGCGTATTTTTAATGAACTAAATCCGAAATTTAAAGTTACAGACCTGGTATATTTAACTACAACAATTTCTTCAAACAATTATTCTGCAACATCTTTTACAGGAGTTAAAGTAGGAAATTATCGAAACAAATAGAAACTGGTTGTGATGTTATCTCACAGAATTTAATTAGTGACAAGTATACTTTGCAATTCTGTTAAATTTAAAACACCTTCAACTTTTTCTATATCTGTCAGCTTTTTCTCTTATTAGCTGTCAGTAATAAACATTCAAGTTAGGATATCGTTTGAAGTTTTATGGAAATTTTATTTTCCATAAAATTTCAAACTTTTATGAATTGATTTGGAGAGGAGAGGTTTCTTGGGCAGAAACCTCTCCTCTACAATAGCTCGGCTATGTACTGGACATTTTAAGGGCATGAAAATATTACCAACTGGTATTAAATCCTATCCCCACTGCAAGCACTGTCCTCAATCCTAACTGACCCATGAACATGTTTTTAACTGTCAAGCCATCATCCGCTCCCTCTTCCTTCCTGGAGCACCACCCATCGAGATCCTCCATGGCCTCCGGGCCCCAGAACTGGCAGGCCTCGTCACCAGGACTTTTAGAGGAATATAAAATTCATTTGCACTTTGCACCTTTATGGACACGACAACAACAACAATTGATTTGCACAATTGCTTTTAAAAATATATTGCTTGAATTCCGTCATTTTGTTTAGCGGTCGAAAAGCATTCATTTTCTGTCGCATTCCATTGTTTGAAGAAAATGTGTGTTGCAGTCATCCTCTATTGCAGGCTTGTCAAAAGCCTTTAAAATGCAGAACAAAAGTAAATTATGAAAACATTTAAATTTACACTTTTTTATTAAGAAAAAATTAAGGTTTGCAATGTGATTCATATATTATTGATTCCTAGACATTTATTTTGAAATAAAAATTTAAATAAAAAAAATTTTTAGTAAGTACTAATTTTAGCAAGGTGCTTTTTGCTGTTTCGAAAATCAAAAGTAAAATTAATAAAAGTATATATTATTGTGGCATAATCTTAACACTCATTGTCTAGGAATAATTCTTTCTTGAAAGAAAACTTAATTTATAGTGGGTAAAAAGTTAGCAAACAGTTCTGACTGCAAACAAATCATACAACGAACACTTTCACAAAACATTTTTATGATCGGAACGAACACATATTAGGATAACGAACTAAAACGAATTTTAATGAACATTTTTCGGCTTTCGGAGCAAAATGGGCAGGAGTTGCCAAATCCAAATCGTCTCTCATCTCTCTTGAATTATGTTGCTTGCTAACTGTGCTTCAAAGTTAGAGGAAAGAAAAAATTTCCCAATAGAGTATTGTTATGAAACAAACAAACAAATAAATGACTCCAATTTTGAAACATACACATTTAATTAAAAAATGAACAAAATTTACAAGGAACCATGTATGGGTTCGCGACAATCTCTCTCGCCTGCTTCGCGTACAATGAGAGTCTCTCTGAAAATCAAAACAAAACACAAAAAAAAACATAGGATCTTAAAATCGAAAGTGCCGATGGTGAGACATTACAGACTAAATTATTCCTTCCTTCCCCGGAGTTTTTTTTTTTCTTTTTCTCATTCTAAGGAAATTAACCTGCAAATAAAAAAGAAAAAAACACACACAAACAACAAAGAGCAAAATTTAGTATTACAGATAGCCCTGATCAATCGGACTCTGGCTGAAACACAAAATTATATGGAATTATATAATATTAAATATAAAATAAAATTATATCAAAATAGCACAAAATAATTATCTAACACAACAGAATTTTCAACCTTATCTAAACTTACAAATAGACACATTTTTACTATAAAAAACATTTTTTTTATTATGTACACATGTAACAACAATTGAAATTTGTATTAAAAAAAATTTTAATTTAATATCTGAGAAAAAAGAAAATAATTAAGTTTGGTTATTCAGCATTCTACTGAGACTATCGGCATTCTGATGTAATTTGCCCTTTCTGTGAACAATATCAAAATTTAGGCTTTGAAGCACCAAAGCCCACCTTAAGAGTCTGGGATTAGATCCTGTATGATGTTTTAACCAAACTAAAGGGTTATGATCAGTTTCGATAATAAATTTATACTGACCATCTAAATAATATTTTAATTTAGTAACAGCAAAAATTATTGCTGCACATTCCTTTTCTATAGTGCTATAATTTTTCTCAGATTTTGAAAATTTTTTACTCAGAAATAGGATAGGGTGTTCATTTTCATTTTGATTTCTCTGAGATAAAACTACACCTATTCCTAAGTTTGAGGCATCACATTGAATGATAAATTGTTTTTGAAAGTCTGGACTGTAAAGTACAGGCTTCTTTATTACAGTGTTCTTTAATTCTATGAATGCCTTTTCGCAGTTATTATTCCATATTACAGTTCCTTTCTTGGACTTCCCTTTTAACAGGTCGGATAAAGGCGCAGCAACTACCGAAAATTCTGGTATATACTTGCGATAGTACCCAACAAGGCCTAGGAAAGCACGTACTTCGGTTTTGCTTGAGGGACGTTCGAAATCGGTAATGGCTTTCACTTTAATATCACCTGGTGTTCTTTGACCTTGTCCTACAAAGTGTCCCAAATATTTAACACGAAGTTGAGCGAATTTGCACTTTAGGGGTTTTACAGTCAATTTCGCAAATCGAATCTTCTCCAGAACACATTTAAGATGTTGGATGTGATCAGACCAGGTAAGTGAATATATAGCTATGTCATCTAAATAAGGCACAGCAAAATGTTCGCAATTTTTTTAATAAATCAGCCATTAACTTACTGAAATAGTAAGGAGCATTCTTCAAACCGAATGCCATTCTCAAAGGTTTATAAACACCAAATGTCGTCGTAAATGCAGCATATCTTTGAGCCTTAGGACTCAAAGGTATCTGCCAATAACCTCGTGTTAAGTCTAATAAAGATATGAACTTCGCTTTCGAAACGGATTCAACACGCTCTTCAATATTTGGTAATGGATAATATTGCGTTCTGGAAACCTCATTTAACCTGCGATAATCAATGCACGGACGAGGTTCTTTTCCAGGAGCTTCAACTAATATTAAAGGTGATGTGTAATCGGATTCACCTGGTTCCACCACCTTCAATTTCAACATCTTGTCTACTTCCGATTTCAGAATTTCTGTCTGTCATGGGGACATTCGATATGGTTTAGCTATAATAGATTTATTAGATTCTAACTCGATGTCCAGTTCAGCCAGTTCTGTACATCCCGGTTCATTTGAAAAAATATCAATAAATTGAATCAAAAGTCTACTCAATTGTTTCTTCTGATCGTCCTCTAACTTTTCATTAAAACAGCTTTCAGGAAAGGTCTCTAAAAGGGTAGATGAATTAATTTCAAAACTTGGGATATCTTCTTTCTCAGAATCAATATCTTCATTATCAGAATTAGAGGTAAAAATTAAATTAACATCTTCTGGACGCTGAAAATAAGGTTTTAACATATTTACATGGTATACATGTAATTTTTCCTTATCGGGAAATTGTATTACGTAATTTGTGTCCGATAGTCGTTTTACTACTTTTCCTGGACCTATCCAATGAACAGAAAATTTGTTTGATCTAGAAGGTGCAACAACTAACACAAGATCATTTTCTTTAAATTCTCTTTTCGTAGCCTTACGGTCATACCAAAGTTTTTGTTTTTCTTTAGCCTCTGTCATATTTTGCACAGCTAATTCTTGGCATCTTTTCATTCTATTTAAAAGATTAAAAACGTAAGCAATCACACTATCTTCTTCAATAGTTTTACCAGTTAGATTTTCATATAATAGTGTTACGGGTGTTTTTAAGTTCCGACCATGGACTAATTCTGCAGGAGAATATCCAGTGCTATCATGAATGCCAGTTCTAAGAGCAAAAAGTGCCTGAAGTAAAATCTTCTCCCAATCTGTACCTTTTTCTAAGCAAAGGACTTTCAGTATTCTCTTTAAAGTTCTATGCAATCTCTCAACAGGATTGCTTTGGGGATGCTGAACGGAACTATGCACAACTTTAATACCAAATTTTTCTAAAAATTCTGATGTTAGGATCATGAAAGATGTTCCTTGATCACTTTGCAACTCCCTAGGAAAACCCATGCGGCTAAATATCTGAAGAAAAGCATCAATCACAGTAGTAGAACGTATATCTGGTACTGGGATGGCATCTGGATACTTGGATGACATGCAAATGGCTGTTATAATATACCGGTTACCACAGGAAGTTATAGGTAAAGGACCACATGCATCAACGTTAATTCTTGTAAATATTTCCGGAATTACTGGAACCAGTTTCAAAGGAGCCCTTTTCTTATCTTGAGGCTTTCCTACTCGTTGACATTTGTCACAAGATTTAACAAAATTTTCAATCTCTTTAAAGCAGTTAGGCCAGTAGAAAGTTTTGCACAGCATATCTTTTGTTTTAGTTATACCTAAATGAGCTGCAGTTATCTCATGGCAGATCCCTTTTAGTTGGTTGCGAAACTTCTTGGGCACAACTAATAATCTTCTTACAGTTCCATCATTGTCCATTTTATTATAAAACAACAATTGATTTATTATAATATATTTATTGTCTTTTGAAGATTGTCGTTTAGCTTGCTCAAAGAGAGGTTTCAAATCTTCGCACACCTTTTGTTCCCGAGCAAATTCTTCTGGAGATGTTTTTATCAAATCCATCCCTTCAAATTCTGTTTCTAATGGTGGCAAAATTGTATTTTGCTCTAATTCTTCATTTGGTTTAGTTTGGAAGCAAGACCTAGAAGATTCTATTTCAGAATCAATAATCTCTTTATTCGTGCTATTTTCCTTCCGTCTTCTTTGAGCTCGAGTTTCTATAGCATTTATCATATGTATTTTCACCTCCTCATGCTTTTTAATTTCCTGAAATAAAGCGGCTGTTTTGTTTCCCAGTAAATATCTTCCTTGATCCAAAGAATCTCGAAGAACTGCTGCCTTTGTCAAAATGTGACCTAATTCACAATTTATTTCAACCTCGGCAATAGGTAAGCATACTAAAGTTTCATCAAGAGGTGTTCTTAGCCAAACCTTTTTCTTCGTGAACATATCAGGTTTCACGTATTTTCCACAAATCAAATCAAGAGTTGCTCCAGTGTCTCTTAAGATTGGCATTTGAATTCCATTAACAGTGCCGATACTAGTGTAAGGAGCCATCAACTCATTAAATGTACTTCTAGCAATTTCGTTGGATGCTACCGATTCTAAGTTCTTTTTTATTTTGTCACACTGAGGCCGCAAATGACTATAAGAACCACATTCATAACATCGGAGTTGTTTTCTTTTTCGAATTCCTTTTCATGTGAATAATTAGAGTTTTTATTCTCGACTCTTTTAGGAACATGAGATTTATGATTCCGAACTACTTCATTAAACTTAAAGGCACGGTTTTCATTTTGTTGACGAAAACCAAAATTATTTCGAGGGAGTTTTGTAAAATCTTTCGTCTTAAAACTATCTCTTAAACTTTCATATTCATCTATTTTCTCTGCCAGATCATACGGCGAATTTATTTTAAGCCATTCCGCCAAAAAATGTTCCTTAATTTCAATTGGCACACGACGTTTCAATTGATCTGTTACCATTAGTTCCTTAAGCTGTTCAAATGTCGTTATTTCTAATTCCGTAAGCCATTCCGTAAAGTAACTATTCAATTCTTGTGCATAATTTCTCCATGATTTGTCTGACGTTTTCTGGTGTCTAAGAAACAATTGTCTTAATTTTTCGCTATTTAACTTGAATCGTTTAAGAATAATTTCCTTCACGTAATCGTAATCATCAGCCCTTTCTGGAGGTTCTCTAGCTAACATATTAGATATCTCTGAAGGTAAAGCACTTACAAGATAAACTACCCATTCGTTTTTTGGAATATGAGCCATTTCTGCTCTACGCTCAAAATTTATTAAGTATAAACTCATCTCATCTTCCCTTTCATCGAATTTTGGCGTTATTTGCATCAATTGAAATTTTTGAGCATGTTCAGTCCTATTTGTAACTGATTCTGTGTTCGAAATTGCAGCATTTGAAGAGATTTCCAGACGTTTCATTTCCAAAATATGTTCTCTTTCTTCACGTCTTTCTTCTTTTTCTATTTCTTCTCGCCTAATTCTTTCCTCTTTTTCTAATTCTTCTCGCCTAATTCTTTCCTCTTTTTTCTAGAATTTCTCGCCTAACTCTTTCCTCTTTTTCTTCCTGTTCCTTTTTAACTCTTTCCTCGATTACCCTATCTAATATACATTTTACTTCTTCCTCGTTAAAGTTTTTACTAGTTAAAATTAATTTTTTAATATCTGGGATTTTAAAAGAATCTGGAACCATTTCCCCTAACTCTTCAGCTACTTCTACTAAATCTCCCTTTTTCCCCCGTGCTAAAAAAGCCATTTTATTTATTAACGCTTTATCTCAGAAGAGATGCAATAATGAGAGGAAAAACAGACTACACCCACCTATATACAAAATTTTGTAAATAACTATTGAAATTATTTAACACACTCTACTAATATAAAACATGTCCATAACATTTAAAAATTTAAACGAAAACAAACTATATTGTAATACAACAAATAGTGTATAAACAGCAAATCATTTATTTTGAAAAGAAGAACAAGTTTAATATTAAATCTTCTACTCTCGATTTCAAGTTTTTTTATCACCAAGCTAATGCTTGATACTCAGATAAATTTAATTATTAATCAAAAATGTATAAATTTTATAAAATCAGATTCTTATACAAATACTATTATATTAAATCAGAAAATGAAATTATACATATTTTTGAATCCTTATTTAATTCAAAATATAAAACACTACAATTCTTATCAACAATATAAATTAAAAGCTTTAACTAATCTAAACCAGAAATCAGCTTTCGATTTTAAATCAATAAACTTAGTTTGTTAATCATACACGACATGAAAATGATAATAACGTACGATATTTTAAACAGTAAGAAAATATCTTTTCAAATCTTTATCAATGAAAATAAACATATGCGTTTTTAAATATCAAATGAATCAGTTTGATACTTTACAAACAAAAATCAAAAACATATAAATAAATCTCACATTACTTTAAATTCAAACCTATTTGTAATCATGTACTTTCGTTTTCACATAACGAAATCAAAACCTTTCTAAAGTATATATTACTTTCATAAAATCTACTTCAGTGAAACATTCAAAAAATTATGAATATAAGTGTACTTTCGATTTTACACATTAATCTATAACAACATAGTTATTTTAACATATTCCTACGTGAATTGAAATACATCAACCATATAAAAATTATGAAATGCAAATTTATAATAAGATACACTTTTCTTATAAAAAATATTACACTGTAAATTCGAATACACGAAATACAGAAATTAGCTTTGTAACATGGAATACACCATTTACAAACTTATAAGCAAAATTAATTGATATAGCATGAACACTGTAAATTCGAATACACGAAATACAGAAATTAGCTTTGTAATATGGAATACACCATTTACAAACTTATAAGCAAAATTAATTGATATAGCATGAACACTGTAAATTCGAATACACGAAATACAGAAATTAGCTTTGTAATATGGAATACACCATTTACAAACTTATAAACAAAATTAATTGATATAACATGAAAACCACGTAAATAAGATTGAAACTAAATATTGTATAAATTTCTATAACATTCCAAACTATTCATTTTCAATAGTAGCCAGAGAAAGATTGATCAAAATGGCCTACCTGTATTCCAACATTGCGGCACGTAATCCAATATAGTGCACATAATTAATTTCCATAATGGATGCTAATGCAAAGCATTAAAAAAGCATCAAACCGCTGCCACCAAAAACATAAGTTTGTTATGAAACAAACAAACAAATAAATGACTCCAATTTTGAAACATACACATTTAATTAAAAAATGAACAAAATTTACAAGGAACCATGTATGGGTTCGCGACAATCTCTCTCGCCTGCTTCGCGTACAATGAGAGTCTCTCTAAAAATCAAAACAAAACACAAAAAAAAAAAAAACATAGGATCTTAAAATCGAAAGTGCCGATGGTGAGACATTACAGTATACATAGTTAGAGTAGACCATCTCAAAACTGAAACTGATTTCATTTTGAGCGTTCTCTCTCTCTCTCCCCCCCCTTATTCATTCATTGTCTCATACGTAGTTTTGAATAACGAATTCCAGACCGTTACAACAACAATGTTATTCATCACTTTACATCGATTATTAACTACTTCCGGAAAATCCCGTAAATGAGAGAAAAGCAATCGATGTCTTTTAACGCTCCTTAAGCAAAAAATGAAAAGGACAGATTATTATGCCAGACTATGTATGTTATTTTTTATGAACTTAATAAAAAACTATACAACTTTTTTAATTTAATTTTTAGGATCTCTAAAACGACTTAATAAATTTCAAAAAATAAAAAAAAATCTATGGTAAATTGATGAATCGGTTAACGAACAGTCTTGTGACAGATTATATTCGTTAACCGATCACCCACTGTATCATCATTTCTTGTTTCTGTTAACATATATGTGTTCAAGTGTTTTACAAATATATAACACTGGATATAGAAATAAGTAAGTTCTTGATTTTCCAGTGGCAACCCATCAAGCATTTCAAAAGACTCTGAACAGAATTAGAGAAAATTTTCATTGGGGTAATAGGTATAAACATATTTTAAAATATGTTAAATCATGTCCTTCTTGTGTTGCAAAGAGAGGTCATAAGCCCAAAAAACTAGCCCCATTACAGTGCGTTCCAGTCACACAATGCCCAATGGAATGCATAGCTGTTGATGCCTTGGGTCCCCTAACTTATTCACGAAACCTTGGTGATTTCAGATTATTTTACACGCTGGCCGGAATCATATCCGACACTCGATATAAAAAGTGAAACCGTTGCTAGAGCACTAGAAGATTTTATAAGTCGACATGGTGTACTTTCTAGTCTACTTTCCGATCGAGGCTCTAACTTTATCTCAAAATCCATTTCTGAAGTGTATTCGAAATTAGGTATTGAAAAACACTCTACTACTTCATATCACCCTCAGAGTGATGCATTGGTAGATAAACTTAACTCGACATTAATTAATTGATTAAGTCATTTAGTTAATTCTACTCCAACAGACTAGGACCGGCATGTACCTGTCGCCCTGCTAGCTCATAGATCGGCACGACATTGTACAACAAACGAAACACCATCATATCTCTTGTATGGCTGGGATATCCAATTACCGTATTCTGTAATGTCTGAACCTGTAACTTATAACTATGCGGATGTTCGAGAATATGCTGGAGATCTAATTGTACGTTTGCAAAATTCTTTTCAAATTGTTAAAAATAATTTAATTGCAGCCGCAGAAAAACAGGAACTGTATCACCCGCAAGACTGCAGTTGATTAACAAATAGAGAAATAGGGATGTAGTATATTTATATCTTCCCGAAACGAAACCAGGAATTTCAAGGAAACTAATGAGAGTAAATGTAGGCCCTTTTAGAGTTTTGAGTACACAAACACCTGAGAATTACGAAATAGCCCGCGTAAAAGAACCCTCAAAAACCCAAATTGTTCATATAGACTGACTTTCAAAAATTAAAGATAGAATTATATTCCCCTGACTTTACATGAAATTAATTCTACACCTCAGCAATTTACTGACCCAGATGAGGAAAATAAAATTAGTTCCCTCGTGGTTAACGAAAGCGTGTGAAAAAAGGTACAAAGGCATATGTTTTTAGCCCTGTAATTAATATTCAGGGCAATAGTTCAACGTCAATTCCAAATAAAGGAGTTTCGTTTGTCCTAAAATATTATCCTGGAACATCTGTGCAAATAAAACATAATCATAATACTCGTTTAGCTCGAAGGAACTGTAGCACTAATATGAACCGAAAACATTATGGACTGATTAAATGATTAATACAAACGTTAATAAAATATAGTGTCGAGTGTATTTACTGTAGTAAATAATTTTGTAGTTTATGTTCATACACATCTTGACTTACTTATGTAACTACTGATTGGATTTATGAATTTTAGGAGTCAGTAAGAAGTTTTTATATATTAAATTTAGCCAAGATTACATTGTGTGTAAATAAATATATACTTTATGTGCTATTTCTAATTGGAAATCTTCTTAAGTGTCACTTTATGTATGATTCTAAGTAGAAAATGGGGATGTACTAAAAAAAACGTAGAACAAATTAGACATGCCAAAATAGTTTAGATACCATATAAATACATTATATAAACTACATTAAATTTTGAGTGTAAGACATGCTACAAAATAGATAAAGGTTGCATTTTCTCTGCCAAGTCCCGATTTCCAGAGAAGTGATTCCTGTTCGGCGGAGAGGAGATTCGCGTTCTCTAAAGATGCATTCTAGATTGTGACTGTTTTTAACATGATTGTAAATTTGTGAAATTTTTTTCCCAGGTTGATTATTGGTCATGTATTAACTGGCTGGATAATTTTCATAAATTAATTAGATTACCCATTTTTTTCCTGGTTGGAAGTCCTTTGTTTTACATAATTCAATTCCCAATCCCCCATTTTGACGAAGTGGGGTGCCCTAACGTAGGACTTGAAGGAAACCGGAGAGCGAGGCAGAAGACAGGTGGACAAGAAAGACTGTTACACCCGACACACAATTATCAATATAGAAGGAACGCTTCTGAGTTACATCATTATATTCAGGTTTACAGTTATCTAATAAATGCATTTTAGAAGCATTAAACAGGAACGGGTTTGAAGAGACTACAAAAGCAGCCCTACAATGTCTTTAAACTAGCTGACCTTTATTGGATGGGGGAAAAAATTAAGAAAATCTCTGTGATGTGGTGCTCTAGACAACATTAAAAAAGCTTTTTCAAAATAAGCACTAATATTAATAGGATACATTCTAAATCTATCAAGAATATCAGGTATTAACTCAATAAGATTAATTCCCTTGTACAGACATTCATTTAAAGAAGCCTTTCCTTTCTCAGAGGCAGAAGCATCAAATACAGGGCAGATTTTAGTGGTTTTGCTCGCTAATTTAATGACTGATCTGTGAGACAAAAAATGACATTGATTGTTTATCTAAAAATCTTTCATGCGTTCAATAATTCTCAATTTTTCACAATCCTGAAAAACACGCTGAAAATCAATAAAAAATTCGCTACATTCTAATCTGTTAATAATTGGCGTGTGTCTTTTCCAAATTAGTTCTTTATTATTCGATAGATTCATATTATTATTTTTCCATGGGAGTTATACTTCATACCTTCCATCAGGAAGAATTTTTATTTTATTATTAAAATCATCTAAATTAAAATCACTTTTTTGTTTTTCGACTAGGGTTGGATCGGAAATTCCTAGAAGTTCAAGTTCCCGTAATTTACTTAAGGGTATCTTCATAGAATGCATCGATAGAGTTTTTGAAATATTATTCTCCTCACATGAATTTTATTTTCCAAATACAGTCCACTTGAGTTTCGTTTCAATGGCTGTTAGACCAGTTTTTAATTCGAATGAATTTCCAGTTAGTTATTTTCCTATAACATCTGCACCAATTAAAAGATTAATTTCTGTTTCCTTTAGAAAAGAATCGGTAAAATCTGTTTTATTTTCTATTCATTCATTCAAAATCTCTTTATTCTCAATTGTAGGAATAAATCCACAAATCTGTTCTTCAGGAAGAGCCTCAAACGAGCAAGTAAAACTTCCTTTCAAATTGACAACTTCCACGGAAAACACTTGATGCTGTTTTGGTTTAGTTTCATTCCCCTCAAAAAGCGCATGGATCCCCGTCCCTTTCCAAAGAGGAGAGGCCCCAAACTGGGTCATCAACCTTTCGCTCACTCTGACTCCCTGCGTCTATGACCGCGTGGAATAGATTTCTGGCGACCTTGACACCTAATCCAAACTGAAAAGGTCTGCAAAATCTCGTTTCTCTTCTGCCCGCAATAGAAAGGGAACTCTCCTTTAGAATTTATTTTTGTTCATTTATTTTTTCTTGCTTATTACACATAATATCATAATGATTATTTTTACAATAAGAGCAATGTAATTGATTTTTTAAACTACAGTATTTACTTAAATGTCCAGCATTTTTTAAACAAGAATAACACATGCATCTTTTTTTTTTTAATAACAATTGCTTTTTATCAACTAATACCATTTTTTTCGCTGTAAAACATTTTTAGCTTAGGTGCTATTTATCGCAAAAAATACAATTATTAATGGTCTTACCTGAATTGCCCAAACTTAGGAGTGCTGATGCTGTTACCTGTTCAATTTTCCACTAATTTTGACGGGAACCGAATCCAGAGAGGGACAGTCGTATCATTTCTTCACCCTTTACCTCCTGACGTAGGATGTCCATTAAAAGTTCTAATGATCTAGTTTCCGAAGAGTCATGGTTACGGCTCTTTTCCCAGGCGACCAGCACTTATAAATAATACCACTACCAAATAATATGTGTTGATATTACATCTCTTGATTTACGAATCAATAATTTAGAAAGATTCCAAAAAGGTAGTCTCATGATCTAATCAGTAACTGATTTGACTTAGTAAATGCAGCAAGATTTACCATGTTCTTTAGAATTCTAATTTTTTTACAAGATGTCTAAATCAAGTTGCATACCTATGAAAAATTGCAACATTGATTCTGGAAGGCAACTCTCAACTAAAGGTGTCAGGAAATCTATCCGTATTTTTCCTGAGCTCTTTCAAGACTTTCTAATGTGCGTAGTTTACTTTCTAGCTCATCATAAAGAGATGGTAAATCAGTTCTCGCTCTTCCTGTAGAGGCATTCTTCATGACCATCGACAATAAATCTCGGAGATAAACCTGCACTAGTAAATCTTCACGAACGAAACGCTGCTTTAACTTTTCAATTGCCTGATAGTTATCTGCAGTAGCTGGGTAGCTAAGCACTAAGCGTTCTACTTTAGAGCCCGGCTCCATAGATTGCAACAAATATTGAATTTTGTCTTCATCGAAAATGGTTGTGTCATCATGGATTTTTTGAAATTGACTCCAAAATGTGAGATATTCTTTTGCTCCGCCATTGAATTTTTTAATTTCAGTTTTCGGTAATTTAAACTTCAATCTTTCCTTATAACATGGAAGGGATAGTTCTTTCAATTCCAAATCAATTTGCGAAGAAATTTCAATAAATTGATCTCTGTAATTTTCAACTTCAACAAAATCACTATTAAATAACTGTTCCACATTTTCAGACTGCAAGCGTTTCTCAGAAATTTCAGTCTGACAAACATTTAGTTTTTGAAATTTATATTTTAACTGACATTTCAAAATTGAAAGCGTTTTTATATCACTTACTTCTTTCGATAATTCTAGTTCAATTTTCTTCAGAGTAAAAGATAATTCTGTTCGTAGTCCTTTTCTTTCCGAGAGTGCCAAAATCCATCTCGAATTTCGAAATTCAGTCGAAAATCATAACAAAATACTCCGTCCCGCCGAGGGTACCAACTACATGAAGCAGTGGCGTAGTGAAGGGGGGGGGGCAAGGGAATCTATCGTGCCCCGGGCGCCGCTTTGAGAGGGACGCCAAATTGTAGTTACGAAAACATTTTACAGAAAATTTTTTATTTCTTTTTAATTGAAATATCAATTTTATTAGGAGAAATATATTTTAAATTTAATAATTATTTTCTCCTGTTGAAGAGCTTGCTATAAATGAAAATGTTCCTATTTTTTATAGATCCATATTAATAAATTAGTATAGTTTAGTTCGTATTAAAAAGTGTGTTCTTTTAGTCGCGTTTTCCAATATCTTTTCTCACAGTTTTTTATATTTTGCTCAAGATTTGTGGTGCTTTATCATTACTTTGTATAATAAATCTTATACATGTAATGAAAGAAATATGTTAAATTTTTTCTGATAAAAATTCTGAAATATAAATTATATTGGTTAGTTTTTTTTTTTTTTTTTTGCATATGAGATGTTTTTAGTTTCAACTTATTTACCAAATAATATGTGTTGATATTACATCTCTTGATTTACGAATCAATAATTTAGAAAGATTTCAAAAAGGTAATCTTATGATCTAATCAGTAACTGATTTGACTTAGTAAATGCAGCAAGATTTACCATGTTCTTTAGAATTATAATTTTTTACAAGATGTCTAAATCAAGTTGCATACCTATGAAAAATTGCAACATTGATTAAACAAATAATCTTTTCTACTCAAAATAAAAAAGAAAACAATAAATCTAATGAATATTGAATCAACTGACAAATACATCATTTAAAAAGAAAATTTAAAAAAAACTAAAAAGAAAATTTTATAAAACTGAAATATTATTAATAAAAACTTGTCAAACTATTACTAAAATCAAAGTGTGAAAATTTTTCTTTAAAAGTTCTTAAAATTTGCATTTTTTAATAATTAATGAGAAAGGTATAAAAGCTACAAAAAATTTTATTTAAAATAAAATGAATGGATGTGTGTAAAATATTTTATTCTTCAATTTTTAATAATTTACTTTTATAATTACAATTATTATAAATGGTAAAAATATATTTGAGGGTGCCCTTTGGCACGATTTCAAATTTTCGCGCCAATTGCTCTACAGCTCCGTCCCCAACCTAAATTACGTCACTACGCGCGATAGCCGTCAACCAATAACGATCACGTTCGAACTTCAGCTTTGAAATCGCGCGTTTTTCCGAATTCCAAATATTAAAAATTTGAATATTTCATTATAATTAAGTAGTATAGAAATTTTAGAATTTTAATAACTAGAAACAAAATTTTTAAAACTCGATTTACCGCTACGTACTACAGTGACAATCGATAATAAAGGTAAAAATTTCTAACGTTAACAAATTTCATTATTTTATTTAAATTCGATTTTTAATGTACCGAGCAATGGCGCACACCTTAAAGAAATTTCAGTACGCGGCACATTCACTAACATGCAATACACACAACTTAAACATTCATTTACTTATGGAAACATTCATTTTTATAAAAACTTTAGTTTCTAAATATGAATAAATTTTAATGAAAAACAAAATAACTCACCTAATCTTCATCGCTCTCCGAATCGTTACTTTTCGGCGAATATACCATTTTTATCGCATCTAAAAATTCTTTTTTTATATTTTCCCGATGATTCTTTCTCCATACGTACTCCGCGTAAACGTAAAATCAATATAACCTCATCCATACTTATTAATTTTCGCAAGCAACACACCATCTCCAAAAATCGAATATCGAAACTCAATGCTTCAAGATTATTCTGTAATATTTTTAAGGGTTACATACAAAACGCGCATGTCACGCGATCACGTTACCTCAATTCAAAAATAACGGTTAAATCTAAGCCAATCAGAATCATGTATGGATTTCAGAATAACGTTTAAGGTTACTATAAATAGAACAACATCGCCCAGCTTGGCAATAAACTTGGCGATAATTCAGGGGGCACCCTCAAGTATAGTCTAACCATTATAAATATATAAGTTACGCCATATTTTAATCACTGAAATTTTGAATAGACAACAAATATATGATAATGGAAATATAGTAATAAGAATTTTGTCAGGGAAATAAACTCTATATCTCAGAGTTTATTCTTTTGCGGAGCTCCTAAATTATATAAGTTCCTGAAACTAGCATGGCTGTGTTCAATAAAATCCGAGAAAAATATATAGGTATTTAAATATTTAACATTCGCGATATCGCTAAAGGCTTCAGTGAAGCTAAATCTGGATGACATAGTGAATCTGTAGAAAACTTCATTTTAAAGAATAATACTCATTATAAATTATTAATGTTGGATAAAAAAAGTCTAATGATTTTGATTTTAAATTTTTTCACTTGCTGATTAAATTCACTAGAACCCCGTCCTTATTCAACAAAGAAGGGACCCGACAAGGATGAAAAATTTATAAACGTTGAAAGAATCAAATTACTTGAAGATATTGATTTTTAAATCCATTTCATTTATTAAAAATCATTAAATGTATCAGAAAAATAAGGAATATAAAACGTAACTGAAAGATGTTATTGAGACTTAAAACTTCTGGGAGAAATTCTTTTACATCGCCACAGAGAAAAGAAATCTGTTTTTACCTCAAGCTTTGTTGTAACCTCTTAGTCTACTGCCGCGTTACACTAGTGAAAAAATTTGAGTTGAAATGTATTTCTCATTAGCGGTCCTCTTTGTTCGAAAATGTTTGTGTTCATCAACAGACTGACCCACAACAGAAGAGATTTTTTTCTTTTTCAAAATAGCACTGCAATATTTAATAAAGAGAATTGTGCTCATGGAATTGAAATACGATACAACGTTGGAAATAGAAAAGTAATTACCTCGCTAGGAAAATTCATAATTTTCTTTTATTTTAACTATTTACCCGGTTAGAATATCAAAATTTCGCACTCACAAAAATTTTCGTCTTTAGTGTTATTTCGTTAAAAACTTCGTTGTCGAAATGTTGATTTTTGAGTAAATTTTATTTTCTGTCTACAACTTATTCTTTATATTTTGCTTACTTAGCAGATTTTTTAGCCATTACGAATATTTATTAACAAACATGTATAGTTCCAAAATTTAAAATCAAATTGCTTATTTAAAATTATTTATTTGAAATCTAAATATTTAAAATTTAAAGATTTTCGAAAATACTTTTTATTTGACTAGTAATTTTGTCGCCTTTTATGTTGAAAAACACTTTTTTTGCAGAGTTAAGAGATCAAATGTATTAAATATTTTTTATATGTACGCATAAAATAATTCTTGATAATTAATCTTTAACTAACTTTATATTTCAGTTTATATAATGAAAGCATAGCTTAGAAATCCTTTTAAAGGAATGTAATGAAATAAGGTAAAATTATTATGATTTGTAAAAAGCTACAGATTAGTAATATTTTTGGATGTTATAAAATAATTCGTAAAATGATTCAGAATAAAAATAAGTGTTTTTAGTAAGAATTAGCTCTTATTTTAATTAAGAAATCTATTTTGAAGTCATAAGGGAGTCTTTTTAAACATATTAAAATAAATTGAAAATTTTCAGGGAGAAATGTTCTCAGAGTAAAATCATAAGACAGTGTTGCGGTAAAAGTGACTCTAATCCGGCAATTGTGTATAATAACCAATGATTATACATAATCCCCACTAAATTCGGTAAATGTGATAAATTATTGAAATATATGGATAATCCTGTAAATATATGCATAATCCCCTATGCGTGATGGGAAATGTCATAGATTCCGATTACTTAGTAGAAAAAATATTTTTAATTCAAAGAATAAGTACTTTTAAGCTATATTAAATAATTCGTCCAGAAGAGTTTGAGAAACATCATGATGACTAAGAATAAAACACACAAAATTCTCTCAGTTTAAGAATTCAAATTGTAGTGTACAAATTGTAGTCTTCATTCTCTTCACATGATGGCGCTGTAGTCATTGAGAGAGAGGAGAGGAGGGACAGAAGGGGATCGTGTGGTCGAGGCTTAGTGCCAGAAGCCGAGGCTTCTATAACTAATTTCAAGTACCAAGACACCCGAAATTTATCGACTCCAGTCTACCACCCGGCAGCCGCCACCTGCTTCGGTAGACGAGCCAGCGAACCATACCTTGATGAGACGAGTAAACTCGTCGGCACCCACTCACTTTTCATGGCAAATTGAACTCTCTCAAAAGATTTGTTTTGAACTCTCTCACTTATAATATAATTTGAACTCACTCAATATAGAACGTTTATTTTCCATCAATTCCTATTTACCGTCAATTCCTATACTATTCCTCTATTTCCCAGTTCTCGACCGGACCATCGTCGGTGGCTCGCTGGTATTCCATCATTGGAATGTCATCCGGCACAATGGACATGATCCTTTTAAGGAACGACCAGTTGCGCCGGTCCAAGATGGTACTCAAGCAATCGCTATCGTACGCCAGCTTGCTCCTTTCTTCCGAGGTCCTGGTACAAGACAGCACGAAGTGGAGGCAACCCCCACCACATTGCACGAGCGACATAACTCACTAATCGGGTACCCTCGTTTATGAAGATACTCCGGTACACGTCCGTGTCCAGTCGCTATCTGGGCTATGATGGCATTACCGAAAACTCTCTTTTCAGTCACTGTTTGAAAGAGTCTGTAGGTCTGGCGGCCTACTACTTCATTCTCCCATCTCTGCTGCCATACACGCAGTGCTTCTTTATGCAACACCTTAAGAAGGTGTGACCTTGGACGTGACAGGTCCAGCGTTGGCTCTGGTAAGTCCGCAGCCTCCTTGGCCAGTTCATCGGCTCTTTCGTTACCGAAAGTGCCTGCATGAGCACGTACATAATGCAGGAATACCTCTCTTCGGCAAATCACCTCCCGATAAGAGTCCTTGACTTTATTAACCAAGATGTTTTGGTTATTTGGATCGGCCAGCGAGTAAAGGGAGGACAACGAGTCACTGTATATAAGAGGAGAGGAGGGAGTCCGCTCCGGCGGAGGGAAGGAGATTGTCTTTGACCAGCGAACCAGGAGGTTCAGCTGGCTCTCCTTGGGTGTTTGTTCTGTTGGCCGTGTAGGGCCACAATCAAATTACTATTAATTTTAATTTTTAAATAAATGTTTGTATTTGTTCGAGTTGTGCTTTCTTCTACAGAACAGACACTATACAAATAATTATGATTTTTTTAACGTTCATTTCAGTGACCGATATATTAGATAATACTATAAGTTATGTATCGGACTTAAAAGGTATTAAAAAATACAAAATGTGATCAAAATTACTGAAAGTAAATTAAAATCTAAATTGTTATTTTCATAAATAATTAATTTTTATTTAAATAATACAGAACTTTTAACTGACTATTAACTAGTACTTATAGATAACTTTTATATTTTGTTAATTAAAAGATCTGGAAAAAGAGAACAATTTAGATTAGAATTGATAAAAAACACTTCCATGTCAAAACAAATTAAAACCATATTCTAAAAAAGAATTGATTTATATTTGCTTTGAATTTACTTATACATGAGACTGCTATAACACTTAGAATTATAGTTTGCCAGATTTTTTACATTTGGACTTATCAAATTTGCACTGTCTCGAAACATATGGTTAATATCATTGAATCTCAGAAAAATGATTTTCTCAAACAAAATTTTTGACTCATTCTAAATTTCCGTAAATTTGATTTCTACTGATGCACACATTTCCGAATCCTATTCTAGTTAAGATGTTTTACTAGATTTTTTCATCTCAAATTTAAAAGTACAACCTGAACATTTAAAATTATTTATATTTAAGATTATTTTAAAGTAGATACTTTGCTGTTCTTATTTGCATTATATTCTTATTACATGTTTATTCTATACATTATATTACTATTTTTTGAGATGGGGCGCCAAAATTGATATTGTACCCGGGCGCCAATTGTGCTCGCTACACCACTGTTTTCTGGCCGCACTTTCTAACACTTATGGAGGGAAGTTTCTGTAAAGCGTCGAATAGAGGGCGCTACTACCGTGGAGATCTAGAAAACTTCCGGCACGAAACTTCCTGCTTACTATTCCATTATTGTCTTATACCATATAGCTTGTTTTCTGTTGTTTCCATTGCTTTTGAGAAATATTCATTTAAAAGTTTTTATCCTATAAAATTTTTTGAAATGCAGAAAGCAAATAAAGGTAGTAGTTGTTGCGTAGCATTTGGTTGCAAGATGCGATCTGGAACAAATTTACTTTCGCAAGTGAAAATGTTCAAATTTCCAATGGATAACCCGATTTACAATCCTTAATTTAATTAGCTATATATTAAATCAACTCTGTAAAATAAGACTTAAATTTTAATTGCAATAAAAATCAAGATTTGCTTAAAATATTAATAAACAACTCTAGTAAATAAACACATCATAACAATTTTGTTCTACTCATTTTTGATACCAATTCATATATTCTAGCACGATAAAGAAAATTTTAATAAAATTTATGTTACTATGAATGAAAGCATAAATAAAACCTTGCTTAATAGTTGAAATGATTTATAGTTCTATCGCGCGCAAAATATATTTCCTAAAATTTTAGAATAACTGCATAAAATTAAAAATTAGGTAAAGAAGAAAATGATTAACGATTGAGATAAATAATAACAAGAGTTAGAAGTTTTTTTTCCAATGGCGGGCACGAGAGGGTTTGAACCCTATGCCACAACAAGGCCAGAGACTGCTACTCATTTCTCGTTACCCAGCGGGCACCTGTGAACCAAGTCACGGAGGCGAGTAGCGTTACCCGCACCATACCACCACAAACCCGTTTATAGGGCCAGCCACATTCATACAGACAGACAACGAGAGATGGAAGCCCTGCTCTATACCAATAGGTTATCAGGTATGCTCCCACCTCAATCTGGAGAAACAGACACCGTCCACAGAGTGTCCGGCGTCCGCGGAGAACCATGGCCACAGCCACTTATTGAATCAAGTGATATTCATTAGTGGGGCACAAAGGTCTGCAGGTGTGCTTCGTTGTGATAGTTGGGCAGCTGTGCTGGGTTAAAGGTCTTCTTCACTGTCCGAGTCGGAGATGACATCGACTGGGGTTCGGATAAGTGGATCTTTACAGCAATCCAAGCCTTTGTTTACCACATTCATACAACAACACAAAAGAAAGAACAGAGAAACACAGAGAGAACAGGAAGAAACATCCATGCCTGAACCGGGATTCGAACCCGGGACCAACAGCTCAGGAGTCAGGAACGCTAACCATTCAGCCAATCGGTCGGCAGAGTTAGAATGTGGGTTACAATATATCATTCATCAACAATTGATCCTAATATCGCCAATAAGAGCGATTCCCCACAAAATATGGTAATCCATCAGGATTATTTAAGTAAAAATTAAAAAACATTTTTTTTTTATTTACGGGATCACCACTGATTCCACTCTTATTAAAAATTATGATTTTAACGGATAAAATAAAAATATTTTCGAAAACAGAAATAAATACCTAAAAATATTCAAATAAAAATCTTTGCGATTCTATTGATTTTCAATGGCAAGAGAGAAAACCGGAAGTATTTGAGATGGTTTCCAGTCAACTGAGGTTTCGGTAACAATACAATTACCAAACGAATTCGAAGTGGTAAGCGAAAATTTATTCTTACCTTAATTCGTCCCGGGATTCTTTTTCAGGAGACATTACATTTAGACATATAATCAAAGAAACAATCTCTAATGTCTATTATCTATTTATTATTAAAAATCATTATAGGAAAACATATACATATTTAAAAGAAATTATTTCGCTGCGCACGCATATACGGTTCAAAGCATAAAAGTATTCTATTTACATTTTTTCGCGTGGGAGAATGGGATCGTAACATGACGTCATCAAATGCTCAACAGGCAAAGAGAGTTACATTACTTTCTTGATGATCGCCAAGATTTCCAACATCCTCCCACCTTTGAGTTTACTTCTCAGAAAACTCAAACAAAATATTCAAGCTAAAATCTAAGAAAATTCTCAACATCACAATACAAATTAATAAGTATCAAAAATAAATCAATACACTTGAAAAATATCGAAATAACAAATTTCAATTATCAATAAAATTAATTAAAAATACAAAATTTTTCTTAACATTAAATCTTAAAGTTCTGAAATAAAGTTCTTAAGATATTACATAAAGTCCAAAGATAAAAAGTTCTTGCTCTAAAGAAAAGTTCAATTCTACAACACAAGTCTTTTTACCTGTTTTAACCTCCTACCATATCGAGAGGTTCGTTCATCAGCCTTGTCGAAAGGATCCCTTTTACTTTCACTATTATTAGAGCAGGTAATCTTTTTTGCAGATGCTTCATTTTCTTGGAACACTTCTTTTTCATTCTCACCAACTTCGAGAGGATATAGTCTCAGCACTGGACGTAGAACTACTCCATTTTAAGTCTTCAATTTGACAAGTCTAGTATTCCCATCTGGTGATGGAAAGATTTCGATCACTTTTCCTAAAGGCCAATCCAGCCTTTTCATGTTGTCACTGGATATCAAAACAACATCTCCTATCTTAATGGTGGTGAGCTTCGTACTTTTCTTTCAAACTGCCTTAGTTGTCCCAATTATTCAGAGCGAAATCTTTTTTAAGGTCCTGCCGTAGTCTCTGGCGATAGACATACCTTTTATTTAAAGATTTACTATCCAAGAGGTCTAGGTCAGGTGTACCAGTTTCTTTGACCTCCTGCAAAAACATATTGGGAGTAAGAGGTTCTAGGTCATTTAGATCCTCATTCACATATGTGAGAGGTCGTCCATTAACGAGACATTCACAATCGCATAAAACAGTGTTTAATTCTTCAAAATTGAGAGACGTTTGTCCCAAAACTTTCCGAAGTATTCTCTTGACTACTCCAATCAAACGTTCCCAGAAGCACCCCACCATGGTGCAGATGGCGGAATAAATTTCCAATTAATTTGGTTGACAGCGCTGTATTTCTCCACTGCATCCCAGTTAATTCTTTTGAGAAGATTGCTCGCTCCAACAAAGTTTGCCCCATTATCTGAGTAGACA
This sequence comes from Latrodectus hesperus, assembly GCA_037975125.1. Classification (NCBI taxonomy): domain Eukaryota; kingdom Metazoa; phylum Arthropoda; class Arachnida; order Araneae; family Theridiidae; genus Latrodectus; species Latrodectus hesperus. The sequence goes on along the minus strand of CM075857.1, from coordinate 11,866,958 downwards.
ATAGCTGGTCTTCCTCGTCGTGCTATAAATCTCCGAAATGACTGCAAAAATTGTTCCGTGGATAGAGAAGTAGCCAATTCTAAATGAATTGCTCTAAATACAACACAAGTATAAATTACAATTCAAGACTTCTGGTTTCCTTTGAGGAAGAGAGGTCCATCAAAGTCAATTCCAATTATTTCAAACACCGAAGCCGCTCTGAAACGATCTATTGGTAATGGAGCTGTTGGAATTTCTACTGGGCGTGAATCAAATTTTCTGCAAGTAAAGCAATTTCTGATAACCTTGCGTACAGTTTTCCTATATTTCAATATCCAGAATTCTTCTCTCAGATATGTCATTACTATCTGAATTCCTGCATGACCAAGAGAATAGTGTTTCCATCGTATTAGTTTTTCAACAATGGATGTTCACTAGGTAAGACAACAGGAAATTTACAATTATCTAAATCGTCTTTCAATGAGAGTCTTGTCTTAATTCGGAAAAGATTATTTTCATCAACAAAAATTTGAAACTTCTGAAGTCTTTAATCTTGTGGACCGTGAAAGACTCACGCTGCGTTAACTTTAATAAAGAAATCTCAGATCTATTTCTTTCTTCTACAGTTGTATTTCCGAATTCCTAAAATTCTTTTTTATCCTACAATTATCAAAAAATTTATAAATCCATGATACAACCAAGAGAAGATTAGGATAATAGGAGAAAAGGTTGTAAATTTTTTCTTCTTTTTCTGTATTGGTAACACTAACAACTGTTTTTCTTCTTTCAGCATTAATAATCCCTTCGTCGGGGAAAATATCGGATTTGGGCCATTCTTCAGGAGGATTTTTAATCCAAGCAGGTCCAAGCCACCAATTAGACTTTGCTAAATTTTCAACGCTACATCCTCGAGATGGTAAATCAGCTGGATTTAGCTGTACAGAAATGTCATGCCAATCTTCTGGATCACTCAAAAGACGAATTTCTTTGACACGATTGAAAACAAAAGTAGCCCAGTTTTCATTCTTTTTAATCCAGTATAAAGCATTACTGGAATCAGAACAATATTGTGTAGTCACTTTCTCCATTCCTAAGCTCTCTTTCACAGATTGACAAAGTCTTGCTCCTATATTGCATGCTAGAAGTTCTATCCTATATGGATTTAATGAGAGCAACTCTTGACCTAGCTTGTATCAGTTGACAATCTGTAGAATTTTCTCCTTCACTCCTTAAAAATATACACGCAGCATCCGCCTTTTCTGATGCATCACAAAAGACGTGGAAGGTTATATTTCCATTTCCTTCATTTTTGCCCAAGCATTTTGGTATTGAAATATCATTTAGAGTTTTCAGTTGATTTTTCCACTTTATAAATTTCTTTACCCTCCAAGGTGGCAAATCAGAATACCAAGATAATTTCCTTTCCCAGCATTCCTGTAACATCAGATTTGGTATCAAAGTTATGGGACAAGTGTATCCAATGGGATCAAAAATTTTGTGAACAGTTGATAAAATAATCCTTTTAGTAACTAGTTGATCTTCTAAAATGGGATCAAAATCTCTCAAATCAACAGACAAAATATCATTTCTGTTTTCCCATTTTAAACCCAAAACTGGAACAGTTTTGTTTTCTATTATGTCAGATTCACTTGTTTCGAAAAGGGTATGCTCCCACCTTCGTAAATTAAATTTTGCTGTTCTAAGAATTTCTTGGGATTCCTGAATAAATTTCACTAATTCCTTTTCACTATTCACACTATGAACACAATTGTCCACATAAAAGAATTTCAAAAGTTTTTGAGCAGTTTCTTTGTATTCAATAAGAACATTATTCAAATGAAATTCTAAAGTAGCTGCTAACAAAAAAAGACTTGAAGAAATCCCAAAAACTACCCTTCGATGCTGAAAAATTCTTAACTGTTCTTTCTTTCTCTTTTGCCACCACAAAAACTTTAAATATGGTCTATCATGCTCATGAAGCCCAATCTGTAAAAACGCCTTTTCAATATCAGCAACCACTCCATATTTTCCTATTCTAAATCTATTTATGACAGAAAGTATTAATTCCACCAAATTGGGACCTTTTCCTAAACAATCATTGATTGAAGGTGAATTTTTATCTCTAGCAGAGCCATCGAATACTGGCCTAACTTTCGTTGTTGCGTTTTCTTTGAAAACAGGCCTGTGGGGCAAATAGTGTTCAGGATCCAAGCTACCCACTTCTATAATACCTTGTTCCAACCAGTCCTTAAAAATACTTTCGTATTCTGCAATCTCTGTCTAACTTCTTTAAGGACTTGACACCATTTACAAGTATTTTCTCAGAAATGTCCTTACAATTTGTCAAAAGGGATTGTTCTTCTATCCAGGTTAATCGAACTTTGTACCTTCCATCTGAGTCCCTAGTGACTGTTCGGAAAAAATACTCTTTTGCTGATTGTTCTAATTCTTCTCTAGTTTTTCTTTCGGTTGGATCTTTTATACCAAGCGTATCTAACTTCCATAAATCTGAGATATTAGCATCAGTAACATGACAAGATAAAACAGAATTTGTACTGTCCTGATTTTCTATTTCTCTGCTCTTTCCCATCAAAGTCCAACCTAATCTAGTTTCTACACAAACCAATCCTGATCTAAGTTCTTTTATCCCCCCACTGAGCAGCTTGCCAGCGATATCAGCCCCAATCAACAAATGAATTTCTAAGGGAGAATATTGGTATAATAATTGATCATCAAACATGTGCATAGTATCAGTTAAAAATATTTTATGAGAGTTAAGTTCTTGTAAATAAGGGGACAATATTACTCTAGAAATATTAGAACAAATTATTTCTTGATCCAGTACCTCAAAATTACAATGATAGCTATTATCAACATTACTTAAGTGAACCAAATATTTTTTATGTTTTTCAGTTCTTTCAATTCCTCCAAATAAACAATGTAAAATAGATTCTTCATTAATAACATCATATTTCATAAATTTTGCAGCATATTTCGAAATATAACATCGCCACGAACCTGTATCAATGAGAACCCGAATAAATTTATTTTTATTGTTACTGAAAATTCGAACTACTAAAGTTTGTAAATAAACTTGTCGCATACGCGTAGCATTAGTTAAAGAACTTTCAACAGCAATATTTTCTTCTAACGCTTTTCCATTATTTTTATTTTCATTAAATTCTTCATTCATTTTACACATTACAAATAACTGTTGTCCGTGGCATTTCCCGCAACTAATTTTATTTTTACAATTACGCGCAAAGTCTATCGTTACCAGTAATTTCGGTGGTGACTCATTCACTATGAGTGCATTCATATATTTTTAATAAATCGCTAGGGAAGCAAGACTCAATAAGAGGATATTATAAAATTGCTGAAAAACTATCCTGAGCAACACCTAAGGATCTAAGTGATCCCACTTGCCCTTCTAGAGTGTCATACAGTCTAACAAGTAAATATTTTTGACCCTGAGGATTCGAATTATTTATTACTAGAGCAAGTAGCTCTCTTATGTAGACTTCAATCAACAAATCTTCTCTTCCAAAGCGCTGCTTCAAACACTTTACGACTTCTTCATAATTCTTTCCCGAAGGGGGAAAGGATTCTACTAATTGTCTGGCAGGGGAATTTTTAACTGTTGATTGAATTAAATATTGTAATTTATCATCATCCTCAATATCTAAATCTTCGTGTATCTTTTTGAACTGACCCCACCATTGGAGCCAATCTTTAATATTACCGTTAAACTGTTTTAATTCTAATTCTGGCAATTTAAATTTCCGGGAGGAATTAACATTTTCGAAAGAATTCTTTAGTGTCAGCTTTTCTTCTTTCGGTTTATTCAAAATATTCAATTGTCTCTTTAGTTTCGTAGCGGTTTCTAAGAACCTATCTTCGTAAGCAGTTATTGCTTCGTATTTAGTATCGAAACTATCTTGCGTGCAATTTTTATCATTTTGTAAAATCATTAAAATCTTTCTATCTAATTCTTTTAAATTATCATACTTCTGTTGTAAAAGAACAATTTGTGTTTTTATTATATCTATGTCATCCTCCTTATTTTTTAATATTTTCAAAGCTTTATTTAATGCTTTAGAGAAATTAGTTCTCATCGATGTTCTTAATTTACGAATGCTATCAACATCCATATCTAACTCTAAATTCTTATCTAATTCTTAAATAATTCAAATAATAATAATCGAATCGCGGCAGAGATGCCAAATTTCGGTAACAATACAATTTCCAAAAGAATTCGAAGTAGTAAGCGAAAATTTACTCTTACCTTAATTCGTCCCGGGATTCTTTTTCAGGAGACATTCCATTTAGATACATAATCAAAGAAACAATCTCTAATATCTATTATCTATTTATTATTAAAAATCATTATAGGAGGACATATATATATTTAAAAGAAATTATTTCACTGCGCACGCATATGCATTCCCTACGGCTCAAAGTATAAAAGTATTCTATTTACATTTTTTCATGTGGGAGTATGGGATCGTAACATGATGTCATCAAATGCTCAACAAGCAAAGAGAGTTATTACTTTCTTGATGATCGCCAAGATTTCCAGCATGAGGTTAGTTTTTGTTTACATTGAAAACTTCATCCATATAAATGAAGAAAAATAAAATAAATTACGAAAATATGCAAATAATTGTCTTTTCTGTCTTTTAGTAAAGAAGTTTCACACTGAGAAAAACAAATATAGTTTTTATGTATAGCATTAAAATGTACTTAACTGTGTGCAGCACAGCTGTGATTACATCACTAGTGATGTAAATCACAGCTGTGGTGATGAATACATTTTAAAACAAATTTTTCAAACCTATGATATAAAGTAACAGCAAAAAAACTTTTGAGAACCAGTTATCCTATTTTGGGCTTTTGGCAGGGAAGAAATACAAGCCCTGGATTTAAATTTTCTTAAAAAACAAATATTAATTTATTCAAAATATAAAATTTTAAGTATTTTTCAGATAAAATTTCAAATAAAATAAGTAATTTAAATTCAAGAAATGGAAATAAATAAAATTTAATTTCTGTACAAGATTTGAGTTATGTTAAAGAAATACGAGTCTTCAATACTTTCATACAGGCATTTTAAAAATTCATACTTTTTTCAGTTAATGCAAATATTTCGTACATTAATAAGTCTAATAAGATAATAGACATTTTTAAGCATTTAACAACATGATTTAAAGATATTTAACTCTTCAAACATTTTTTAAAAGAAATTTTTTATCGTTGGTGAACACTAATTCATCAAAAGTAATGAATGAAGTAATGAAACTTGATTTATTTTTCCTTTTAAATTGACTATTTGTGCATCAATATGCTGAACAAGAAGTCACCATTTTCGATCGATAAAAAGAAAAATCAAATTTTATAATAAACAAATAACAAAATTTCTATTTTAATTATCGCAAAAAAAGAAGAAAAAATGTACGGAAACAATATCTTTCAAGCTTATTTTGCCTGTTATATTCAAACTCTGTATCCTTCCCCGCAACGAAGCAGCGCCTCGCATTCTCTCATGCTACAGAGAAACTGAATAAAAAAATATTCTTTCATTCTAAAGTATTTTATGTCATCAATTGATTAAGACAGTTGAAGCTAATCACTGAAAGCATTGTATTTATTTTGTAGCATATAACCCACATATCAATTAATCAATCATAATATTTCAGTCTGCTTTTGAGATAGATTGCTTTTTCGCTGCTTAATAATCTAAATTATAATTCTGGTTACGATGTCCGTACATTTGTTATTCAAATGAGTTTAGAAAACTGTATAAATATATCTCTTTTATTTGCATGCTTTAATAATTTTCTCAAATTCTAATTACTTTAGAATTAAAACCAGTAAAATTTACATAATGAATTCAAATGGAGGGGTGTCATTTTTAAATCACATTCTTCGTGATAGGTGTTTCGCTTCAGTATTCTGCATTGTTATTTCTATTTCAATTTTGTTCAGCCTTATAATCGAGTAAGCATTAGAATAATTTGCTTTTTTTCTAAATAATATTAAACTGTCTTGATTATAAACTTATATTGATAAATCTGGCTTAATACACATAAGTCCAGAATTGGGTGAGAGGTTAATTATTATGAAGAGAAAATGTAATATTATAAATTTCAGTTGGTTAAACTGTATACATTACAAAAATGAGTTTCTTATAATTAATCAAAATTAATATACCAGGTTTATGTTTCTGTAGTATTTCTTTTAATTTGGATTTTAATATTTCTCAGGTTAAAATTCTGATAAAGTTGCAATTTTTTTGCTTTTCATCACTACTTTCCCACTGACACTAATTCTTAATGTCAAAGAATTTTAAATATTATTCAATTTGCTTTTTCTTTTAATACTTGGTTAGACTGATATTTTATACAAAAGAAAACTAGATAAACTTCTTGATTGGGGAAGCATTATATGATAAATGAGAGATTGTTAATTTCTCTAAGAGTAAAAAGCAAGTGAAAGAATCAATCAGAAGCATTTTTTCTAATAACAATTATAGTTTTATTTAATATTCCTTTTAAAAGATTGTATTCTATGAAGTTACTGAAAAGTATAGTTTTGTTCTTCATTCTTATTTAAATCTATACATAAAGAGAAAGGGAAATAATCTTGAATTTAAATATATTTTGTACTAAAATTTTATTTAATTGCAACATATGTAATGTCTCTCAAATTATGCAGCTGTCGTTATATGTTTTTACATATCTTATTCCACAATCTTTATAACCTATCTTATGATAAAATATTTCATATTCACTAGCCAAAATCTAGTTTGCATATTATTGCTTTTGATACTTCATATTTTTATTGATAGAAATCAATAAATGCTGAAATTTTAATATTAATAGTCAGCACAAGAATATATTACAAAAAGCACATAAACATTATAGGATTATAGGATAGAAACATAAACATTTAACAATCTTTGAAAAATATTTTATACAAAAATTTTGTGCAAGAGTATTAATTGTATTGACCTTCACAAAGATTTGCTTGTGCCATTATACATTTTGTGACACTAAACTTCTAGAAAAGTTTCTACTTAAAATTCAGCTTGTACTTTGATTTTTTAAGAAAATTTATTTAAGTGGAAAAATTTGCTTCAAAATTACTGCTTTCATTATTGCTAATACTTAGAAATAAATGAGTATCATTCTAAAGTAAATTCAGAAAATTTGTGACATTAAATTTATTATAAAATTTATTTTTAAAATGTTATTATACATCAGTTTATTTTAAAAACTTTTCTGATTATATCGTTACGTGTGTTATAAAGTTGTTTTTTAACCTTTCAAATTTTACTACATTTTTTATATTTTTCTTCAAAAGTGTATAAATAGTTCTTTGATATTATAATTAACTTTAATATAAATTATCCAACTTTTGTATTACTTCTACTAAACTAAAATTTATGACACATCTTCTATGGATCCAAGCCCTATAGTCTATCAGTTTTATGACCAAGAATTCTGGGTTGTGAAGCATATGACCTACCTTGGTGATCAGTCTCGTGTGAAAACTTTAGTCTTTAGTTCCCAATCATGTTTAATACTCAGGTTTATTGACCCACTATATGGATAAAAGGCTGATTCAACCTTACTTAACCTGTGGATTGTAAGCACTATCACAATGCCAATATATGTTAAGGAAATGTTATATGGAATATAGTTTTCTAATTTATTGTGTTATTTTTATATAATGGCATTAAGAATTGTGAAGGAATAAGTTTAGATATATGATGCTTTGAAAAAAGTGCTATGTCTATTAGAGTGAGTGTTAATTATGAAATATGTAACTTTTTTAAGCGTATAATAAAAATTTACTTGTTGACATTTTTATTGATATCAAGTTTCTTAATCAGTTTTTAATAATATTATGGACATGCATACATGATATTATGTATGCATTTACTGAAATTAAATTTTTTTCTAATAGGCCAGTCTTTACTATGTCTTAAAATTTTTTCTTCTTCTAGTATTAAAAGTGGTGTAGCAATTTTTGTAACTTTTCTTCTTGGTTGTATCAGTACTCATTTCATGCTAAGGTATGTATATTATTAATTAGCATCTGTTATTATTAAATTAGTGAACATTTGAAATTCAAAATGAAAGTGTTAAATTTTATTATATAGTAAGAAATACAAATGCTGAATATTTTTATTAGTACACTTTTCTGTAACCAGATAGTTATGTATATTTATTCATGCATTATTTGGAAAAATTACATAATATGCAGAATAATAAAAAATCTGAAGTTGTGCTTGTATTATTATTGTAAAAGCAAAAGTAATATTCAATGTCTGGTTTTGCAGACTAGTTCAGTAACTTCTTCAACCTTGTGTACTTTGTGGGAAAAACCTTAAAATTGGCAGAGCTGAATAATCTGATGATTGTTGTAATATAAATGATTCAATTTAATAACTTGCAGGTTTCAGAGTTGCCCTATTTTCTAAAAAACATCCTGAAATGTCCTTATTTTTCAAAATAAATCTTAAAATTCCTGAATTTTTATATTTAAATACTTTGAAAATTTGGTAAAAGACAACAGGGCTGTAAAGGTTTGATATGATTTCCAATTTTCATGCCAAGTGCTGCACAGTTCTGTTGCCATCCTAAATTACATCACAATGCACATTATCCGGCTACTAATACCGACCACATCTGAACTTCAACTTTGAAATTGCGTGCTTTTTTTAATTCCAAATATCAAAATTTTGAATATTTTATTATAATTAAATACTATGGAAGTATTAATTCTAATGACTAGAAACAAATTTATTAAAACTCGAATTTTAGCATACTGGGGAATTGCGCCCTCCTTAAAAGAAACTTCAGTGTAGTGCTACCTAGTACAGTGACAACTGGGGAATAAAGCTAAAATTCTAATGTTAACAAATTGCATTTTTAATGAAAACTCAAATTTTAATTAACGGGTGTATGATGCCCACCTTCAAAAAATTTCAGTACAGCACAATTTAACACTAGCGTGAAACACTCAATAAAGCTTACTTAAATATGAATTTACTTATGTAAACATGCAGTTATATAAAAACTAGAGTTTCTAATAATTTCTCTGAATGAAATTTTAATGAAAAATAAAATAACTCACCCTGCTGAGAAAGGAATGTTTTTAATAGCTTCAAAGAAATCTTCTACTGTATTTTCTTTATGTTTTCTCTGCCATACATCTTCTTCTTAGAATTGGGTTTGTATGTCTTTGGGCACCTCTGCTTTTATCAGCATTTTGTACCATTAACTCCAAACCCAATGTTTCCCAGTTACAGTTGCTCGGGTCACCCACTTTATTAATAAAGTCCGATAACCCTTTAATGGAGTTTAGGTGTAACTCTCTAGTATGGATGATGCCTAAAGAAGTTAATCTAGGGAGGGCAAGAGCCTCGCATTCGTAAATGGTATGCTCTGCTGTTTCCTCATGCGTATGACATTTCCAGCAGATAGGGTCTTGCTGAAACAGTCCCACCTGGTCAGAAAGTCAGTCATGCTAGCGATAGCTTCGTGACTTTCACCAGAAGAATATGGTTTGGAGGTCACTTCTATCTCCTGTGAAGGATTCATTGCTGCCCCTTCACTAGATTGCCTCTGAGTTCCCTTGTCTTTTTCAGCAAGGTCTACTTCAGAGGCTTCACCTGCAAATGCAGAAAGGTTTGTTATTTCTTGTGTCTTTTCAGCCACAAGATAACAATTAATAAGCTCAGGTAATATAAGTCCATCCAGCATTGCCTGAGTTACTGGGCAAGGCAAATTACTCTAGAAGTTTGCCAGGCAACTAGAGGCTCCGTTAAGACACCAATACCGCGGTGCCAATTAGCCCTAGGCACGGATCGCATAACACCAGGGTTTATGGGAGCTGGTTCACGGCCTCTGATTCTATATTCAAGGTTATCCTGTCATTCCTACAGGACATTCGGCGATCCACCACCTGCCGATGCGCCTGATGGCTGCTCAAGCCCCAGGAAGGTACGCGTACCCCCTGGTTCCAGGCTCTGCCATACATACTCTGCAATGTAAGAAACTGACTGGGCAAATGATTAACACCCAATACAGATCTTTTATTGGCTGACCAAATAAAATTTCGAAATAATGTAACTTAAAAAAATTCAAGCAATATAGTTTTGAAAATTTTGAAATGATATTTTAAAAATTATAAACAATACATCTTGAAAATTTGAGATAATATAACTTTAAAAAAATTCAAAGTCCAATAGTGGGAGTGTAGCATATTCTTAAATTGTAAACAATTAAAATTACTCATTAAACGCAAGGGTTGCACACAAATTGAATTTCACAAATTCATATGATTACCTTAAGTCATAAAATGAAAATCTCATCAGGAAAACGCATTCCGAACCGTTAAGCCAGTTTGGCGCACTTTATTGCACTCTTGGTGCATTTTACCCTCTGTACAGTTCTCTACTCTTTAGCAGAAAATTTCATTTAGCAATTAAGTTTATTATATTTTTCAGTTGTAAATTTTTCTTCCAGTGTAATACATTTCCTCTTTCAACTGCTTTCTGTGCAATAAAAAATGCAAATTTTTTTTTCTCTTTTCAAGTCCCCTTCAAGCTGAAAATAGTGTTGACAAGTTTTTTTCTTCCCATCATTATTAGTTGTTGGCTATGAATGAATATTTGACATCATAAAAATTTTTATTTGAGTTTATGGAGAAATTTTTGATTATTCTGCCATAGCAAAATCTCAAATTATCTGAATAAAGTCAGATGTATGATTAATTTTGAATTGGTGCCATATTTCAAAACTTTATCATTTTAGGATATCTGCACTTCATATTTAATTTTAGTTTTACTTTTTCAAAACTACAACAAAACAAATAAATACAGTTAGATATTGACATTTCATATTACTTTGCCAAACAAGGAAAAAACAACATTTGTAATTACTGCGAATCTCATTTTTAGAGCATGCTGAAACCAGTAATATTGTAAAAATTTTACTGAAGATAATGGTTTAAATTTAGAAATATTAATGCAGTTATCAATGTATACACCAAAAGTTAACTGTTTTAAAGCAAGTAAATATTGAGCTGAGTAAGAAAAGTCTTCCCATATTTATTGATTTGGGGTAAAAGACCAGGGATTTGTCATACACGTTTGGTGTTATTTCCAATTTTCACGCCAAGCACTGCACATCTATCTTGCCATAACGTCTTCATATCTTGCTATAACTATCTTGCTAAATTAATATCATTATGCACAATATCCGATTACCAAATACTAATCGCTATCAAACTTTGCTTTTGTGACACTTTTTTAAATTCCAAATATAATTGAATATTTCATTATAATAGCTTACTATAGAAGAATTGTAAAATACTAATAACTAGAAACTAACCGAAGAATACATAATAAAAAACGAATATAAACTAAGTATAAGAAAAGTTCACTTTTGCACAATGAAGCTAAATCTCTAACATTAACAAATTGCATTTTTTATTAAAACTGGAATTTTAATTAACTGGGCAGTGTCATCCACCTTAAAAAAACTCCAACGCAGTGCTACTATCAAAGTTTATTAAGTAAAAATTTATTTTGAAAATTTATAAAATAAATTAAGTTTCATATTGTTTTCTTTATTTTGAATTCTTATTCCAAATTATTCTCTTTATGGAATCTATATGGCTACCTAATCATTCCAAGAACATGTGGCATAATAATTGGGAGTCATAAGATCTGTCTATTGTCTGACTAGCATCAATGATTAGATGAGTTAATTTATGTATTTAATATTTCTACTGTATGTAATATATTATATATTAAGTTTTGCTTACAAGAATTACACATATCTGTATTTAGATTTATTTAAAATGGTAATGTTGATTAATTAAAAATTCTAGCTTTTATAAGAATGTATGCTTACGTTATTGATTTAGCTTTATTGCCCAGTTCAGTGCAACCCTAGATTGTGCTACACTAAAATAATCTTTTTAAAGGTGGATGGATTGTTTGATTAAATAAAATTTGAGTTTTCATAAAGCTGCATTTTATTTACATTATAAATTTAGCTTAATTGGTTGGTTGTCACTCATTACACACTGAGTGATACTTACTTTATGTTTATTTTTTATTATGTAATCTTTGCAAAATTAGTTTCTAGTTATTAGCATTTTAATACTTCTGTAGTAAGTAATTATAATGAAATATTAAAAGTTTTGATATTCAAAATTTTAAATAGTTTTTGATTGCAAAGTTGAAGTTTGAGTGTATTCAATATTTGGTAACCAGATATTGCACCTAGTAACATGATATAGGTTGTCATGATAACAGTGCAACACATGGCTGGAAAATTACACTAAACCTCATAGTTACTTAGGATTTTACCTCATTTTTTATTGTTTTCTATGTAGTTGCCATTTTTTCAAAATAAAAATTATTAATCCATGTATCAAATTATATAAACTGATTTTTCTTACATGTTTTAATTATGTATGCTAATGACTGTTATGTTTTAATAAAATCCTGTTTTGTCCCATAGCTTGATTATACTGAGAAAAAATAGGGGCTAAATTTGTTATTTGAAATTTAATATGAAATTAAAGTACTGCAAAAATTTATATACTGGTAATAAAATTTATTTATGCTGTATTTAAATATTAAGCACCTCTTTTACTTGATATCAATTCATTTCTGTTTAAAATATATATACAGCATCATTCTAAAAATTAAAAAGAGTAATATTATGTAACAAAATTTTCTCAAGATTTTCACTCTTGGCAATGGAATGAGTCCAAATATTATCTAACTTTATATTACTCAAAGTGAATATGATGTTTCATTCGAAAATAAAAAACAGCTTTATTCTGTTAACCTTCTGTTAGCTTTACATTTATTTAGATGAAAGATTCACGTAATATTTTTAAAACAATCTTCCAAGTTCCAATAGAACTATGTTTTAGATGTAAAAGTGACCGTAAAGCATCAATTGAAATAATCACCTTCTATTAAAATCAAAACTTTGATTAAAGGATTACTGTTTATCATAATGAATGAGATTGATATTGTTTCTAATATTTATGATGAGTTTAATGCTTTTAATTTTAAACATTTATTTCAAAATCATATTTCTTTCCATTTTTAGAAAACAAGATCGATTACCAAATATTATATCAACTTTTAAAAGACCAAAAAAGGTAAATTCTTTAATAAGAGAGATAATTTGTTTTAAATTTTTGTTCCAAATTAAACTTTTTTTTATTATATTTTTTTGTTTGAAACTTCAAAAATTTATTTTTAATATCATTTGTCATATATTTCCCAATTATGAAAGTATTTATGTATTTATATATATTGTTTACTGATTTAAGGACATAAAAATTTATCAAAAAAGAATAATATGTTTCTTTTATAAATGTGTAATAACTAATAATATTAAAATTTCTAGGTTATAATAAGTTTTAAACATTATAGAAATTAATATATGCTTGATACATTATAATGAGGGATTATTACATTTGGTAATTTTTCATCATTTTATGTAAATTTCTTAGTTTAAGATTTATGTTTCATGTCCAGTTAAAGAACTGGCTGGACATGACTCCTTGCAGGACCATCTCTATAGAGTTAGAGTGGTGGATTCCCAAAACTATGTTTTATATGACTAATCAACTAATGATTTTTAAACATTTAATTAATTGTACTGTACTTTCTCAGTATAATATTGTCAAGAAATATTGAAGGGCCCATGAACTAAAGGCTTAAGTAAACTCTTATATTGGCATTTTAGATTATCAGGTTAGTTTATTTTAGAGTTCTACTATTATTTATGCACTCCAAGAAAAGCAGATATGGGCCCATTAAAAAAAATAGCTTAAATTTTCTGTTAAAAATTGCTTTAAATTATTCAATAATTTCTTGAGACAGTACTTAGTTAAAAAATTTGTTCAGAAAATTGTCTTGTAATGGAATAAAAAAGTCTTGATAATTATTATAGTATAGAAATCACTATGTGCTTGGATAAGACTTCAAAATTCATATATATATAAATGTTCATAATTCTAATTTATTTTGGTTACTTATTTTATTCAGTGATTTTATTATAACTAATGCTTTTATCATTTTGTATTACATCTTACTTGATAGACATTTTTCCAGAAAAATTTTGCTGTAAGTTCTCTGTAATATTCAGATCTAGTGATTTTAATAAAGAAAAATAAGTTTTTTTTAACGAAAATTATTATTATTATTTTTGGAAAAGTGTGCTGATTTGTTTTTTATACAAACTTTAATTTTTTTTTGTTTGAAATTCCAGTTTGGGTCTGCTAATATTCTTCCCTTTTTAAAAAATTATTTTTATAATAATTTTTAAGAGTAATTTCTTCAAGCTTTGATTTACTTCATTTTTGAGAGTCAATCTATAACATGGTCAATTTAGCTTTATCATTTAATTAAAATTCCTACTTCCTCTAGTGCTATGTGGTATTTCTTTACCACATAGTTGTTGTAAAATACAAATTTTGCTGGTTTGTGAACGTTTGGTGCAATGGGCTTACATCTATCTTTTCAATAGAGCTTGAAAAAATTTTCAGTGCAAAGTAATTTTTTAACTCTCATATGTGTTAAAACTTGTTAACCAGACAATTGAAAAATATTAGGAAATCTTAAAATAAATTTTGTGTATTGAATAGTACTTGTGTGGTTTCCCAGACATATAGTCCTCATCATACTTTTAAAAATTTTAGCAAGAACTTAAAAGAACATTGTAATCTTTTGATAAATTTTGTATTTTAATTCACATTTTCGGAACTTTCCACGTACAACAATCTTTAACAACATTTAGGATTGTTGAAAATTTTAAAATTTTATTTAAAATAACTTATGATTGAAAGATAAAGTTATTTGGTATGAAATGTAATTGAAAAAATAGCACTATACTATATTCAATTCCTCTTAATTGAACTTGTTAAAGAAAGTATGTCTTGTTTTTGTGGAAAGAATTAATGTAATTTTTTATTCTTATTTTCAAAACTGATTTTCTGTTGTAAATAGCAACAGGAAATATATAATTGATTAACTTATTGATATAAGTATTGTTTTTTACTTAAGTCTTTGGTAAAGATGTTACAAACTAATTCCCCTACCTAAAACAATGAGTGAAACTGTTTTACAACTATAATATATTTTATTATATTACATGTGAATACTTGTGTTAGAATAATTGGCTATGAGGCACTAAAATTGAATCAAACTATATATAAATCTAATGTTTTTGTATATGAATTTGCTACTTGTAAGTTATTTCAAATGGTATTATCTTGTAAAGATTTTATTCGAAGAAAATGATAAGGATTTCAAATTATTTTTCAAATAGTTTCTGAAAAACTGAATTCTTGATATTTGAATTCCTGATCAGCATAAGCACTTTGATTTTAAGTAAATTATTGCAGTTTAAGTGAGATTGCTCTAATGGTAAAATATTAAATTGCTTTCTTTTTCTCTTGTGCAATTAGATCTGCTGATATATATCTAAATGAATTTTTATATAAGCTTATATTAAATTTTCTTTAAAAATTTTATTTTTACTGTAAGATTTATATCTATTAAATTATATTGAATGTCATTTCTATATGTATCTTTTGATAATGAATGCATGAATATTACTTTATTTTAATGAGAAGCAAAATAACTTTCTAACTTAGATGTTATGTGTACCTTTATGTTTTTGATGACTGATTTTTTTGTCACTAATGTGTTGCATTTTATTTAAATATGAATACTGATTATAAAAGTATTGTGGAATCATGCATGATTCATTGGAATTGATTTTCCATTCTTTTTACTTTTGAATCTTACCAATTAAAGCATTGTTCATTTTTCTCAAGTTAATAATTCTATTATTTTCTAAAAATGGAAAAGCAAATTGTTGCAACTATATTTGAAAATTTTTATGGAAAAATGTTTGAAAAAATAAGAAAGAAATATAAAAGTGGGAGTAAATACTTTAATGAGAAAAATATAAAATTTTTTGCTTTTCTTGTGAGTGAATTGAGAAAAAAACAATGCTTTTATGAATGATAATATCATTCAAAAATATTTTAATTATTTTATCATGATTTAATACTTCTAATGAACATTAGATTTCTTAAGATAACAAAATTTATTCTAAGACATCCCTTTTTTGCAATGTAAAAATAAATGATTTTAAAAATTTTATTTATCTATAGTAATCATAAGAAATTAGAACCAAAATGGTACTCTTCATAAGCGCAACAGCCCTTTACATGTTTTGGCTGCTTCAACCGTATGTTCCCTCCAGAGTCTTCTAACATTAGCGACTCCTCTCCAATTCTTGATTTTTAAAGTATTTTTTGGTCCTTTTCAGTATCATCCAACCATCTAGTAAATTGTCTTCCTTTAACCCTGGCTCTTTCAGGTTTTTTAAATTTCAAATTTTTTGTGGTATTTGAGCTTCTCCAAACATAGCCAAGTCATGTTAATCAGTTACTTTGAATGATTTGTGTAATCTGCAATTGTCTATAGAGCCTGTACATTTTAAAATTGTATCTGGTTCTCCAACATTCTTCTTGCACTTAACCAAAGATAGTTCTGAGGTTTTTTCTCTTGAACATATCTAGCGATCCTTGTGTATTTTTATTTAGTGTCTAAGTTTCACTAACATAATAAAACAGGTCTTATTTATATTAATATTATTATAAATTTTAAACTTAGTTTTGCGGCTAATAAGTTTAGATCTTAATTGCCTTTTCAGCTCAAAGTAACATTTTTTAGCCATTTTAATTCTGTTATTAATTTCTTATTTTAGTTATTTTTTATCATTAATTATTGCACCAAAGTATTTAAATTTATTAACTTTTTCAAAGGTGTAATCATCAATGCACATTGGGTTAAAATAATTTTTTCCATGAATTTTGTTTTGTCTTCATTAACAGTGAGGCCCATTTTTGTGTTGGAAGATTCAAGTGCTGAAAAACAGCTTTTTTCTGTTTTTCTTCTTTTACTGCTTTTTCTGATCTTCCAATTATATCAGTGTCATCTACCTTGGCCAAAATTTGCAGCAATCTATTCCACAAAGTATCTCTTTGACACTAAATATCCATTGTTTCTAATGCACTTTTCTAACACTAAACTGAATAGGATGCAATCAAGGGAATCTTCTTGACATAGACCTCTTTCTATTATAAAAGGTTCTGAGGGTTTATGAATTTTAATCCTAGATCTCACTTTACCAAGGGTAACCTTAATTAAATTAATCAGCTTAGAGGGGATTCCAAACTCTGCCATTGCTTCAAAGTGCTTCACTCTCTATATACTGCTGTACACCTCTTTAAAGTCTATAAACAGGTGATAAGTTCATTGGTGTGCTATATTAAATTCTTTATTTTTTTTCCAAGAATTTATCTTAAGTCATGAATTTGATCAATGGTGGATTTTTGGGTCCTAAACCCACATTGGTAATTTTTAATCTCTTTATCCAGAAAGAGTAAGAGTCTTGTTTAAAGTATGTTGGTAAAAGTTTTATGCACTGTATTGAGGAGAGTAATGCTTCTATAGTTATAACATTCAAATTGATTACCTTTTTTTAAATATAGGGCAGATGGTTCCTTCCTCCAATTCAATGGCTATTTTCACCATGATCCAAATTTTAATCTTAATTTAATGAATGACATTTAAAAATTCAGGTTCATCTATCTGCTATATTTCAGATGGCTCAGATAGACAACAGTCCAGACCAACTGATTTGTTGTCTTTTAGTTTCTTAACCACCAACATCACATCGTCTGCAGATGGTGGAGGTTCACATTTCTCCTGTAAAGAAGTATTTGGTTCATATATATCAAAGATATCAAAAGAGTTGCCAGTTTCATCACTTCCTTTAAGCAGACCCTGAAAATATATCTTCTATGCATTCAATACCTCATTGAGCTGTCCCATTCTTATTTCTATGTGTGATAGTTCTAGGTTTGTGTGTGTGAATTCTTTTCTTATATTATTGATTACTTTGTAAAACTCCTAGATTCTTTCTGGTTATTCAAGTCTTCCAGTCTTTTCAATATTTCTTTTCTTCTTGGGATGTTCTTTTCTTATGCTTTTTCTTTTCCATTTTTCGCATGTCCTTATACTTTTCTTCATAACTCCTAGTATAGTGTTTCTGTATCATCATCATCCTGTAAATCTTGTTTTTATTTTCTGTGGCCTCTCTGCATTCATCATCAAACCAATCCTTTCTTGTTCCAAGTTTAAGTTTTGGGAGTGTTTCCTGTGCTGATCTCAATATTATTATTTTTTTACTGAGTGCTTTACTTTTCCTTTAATTTTTTTTTTACTTTTCTCTTATATAATTTTGATTTTTGCTTTCTAGCCTTAAATCTTTGGAAATACTGATTTTATACTTTTCAAGAATTATTGAATCGTTCAACTCGGTACTGTCTGGTTTAAAACATGTGAATTCCCTTTCTTACTATGGAGTTTATTACATAATCTGTACCTGACTTTGGAGAAGACAATCAAATGGTCAGTGTCTACAATTGCACCCTTGTAGCTTTTCACATCCATTGCATTGCTATGATGTTTCCTGCTCACAAGTATGTAGTCTATTTGGTTCATAGTTAAACAATCAAGGGATTGCTAAGTGTACTTGTAAATTTGCTTATATGGGAATGATGTGCTAGCAAAATCATATTTTTAGAGATGGCAAACTCTGTTCATTTCCGTTAGTGTCAGCATGAAGACTTTCTCTAGGATTTGATGAATCGTTCTCTTCAAATCTTGCCATTAAAATCTCCAATGACTAATTTCATGTTCTTTGCAGGACTAGAATTAAGTAAATCATAAAAGGTGCCTTTTTCCACTTTATCCTTTTCTTCAATAGGTGCACGAGCACATATCAGGGTGGTATTGTAGTGTCTACTTTTCAAATGTATTTTACGAAGCCATGTTGATAACCTAGAAATCCAAATTAAATATCTCAGTCTTTTACTGACAATAAACTCCACACCAATTTGGTGGATTTTATCATGACAACTGTAATATATTCTACACTTCTTTGTATTCATTATTCCATGCCTCTGCTATCTCATTTTCTGTATTGCAAGGATATCAACTTGGTAACTGACAAGTTAATTGATTAGGTTTTTCAATGCACCTCCTTTAAACAGGGTGAGGATATTCCAAGTTAATAATTTTCAAGTGCTTTCTTTTTCTGAGTCACCTGGGCAGAACAAACATTTTTAGCACTTCATTGAGGTTTCTTAATTGAGATTATTTTTATAGGCCTTATACCTAACCCCCAAACTGGACAACCAGTCCCCTGATATAATCTCCAAAGGCAGGATACTCAGCTATGCCCTGCGGCCCTGGATACCCATTTTAGTCACCTTGTATGACATACATGAGCTATGTTTCGACTATTTTTTTCCCATGGTCACCACACCTGTGCCAAAATGTTATTAAAAATCTGTTTGATTACTAAATGCGTAAACATATATAACATATAAACAAAAATATATATATATTCTCAACTTAATAATATAAAAGTTAACTTTTGAAAGTCCTAATTAGCAAAATCTATTGTTTTGTTACTCAAATCTTAGCTTAAGCTAATTTTTCATACTTATGAGTTAAGTGAATAATTAGGTTTTATAATTTAAATATTCTTTCGTTTGAGTATATATATACATAATTTCCTACAAAAAAGGAATGTTTTTTATCTTAAAAATCAGGTATAATATAGAAT
This sequence comes from Latrodectus hesperus, assembly GCA_037975125.1. Lineage (NCBI taxonomy): Eukaryota > Metazoa > Arthropoda > Arachnida > Araneae > Theridiidae > Latrodectus > Latrodectus hesperus. Next base: position 11,847,222 of record CM075857.1, on the reverse strand, counting down.
TATTTTTTAAAACTTTCTTAAAATCTGTTGAAGTATCTGTACTTTGAAGAAAATTGATTATGATAATTTAAGTTTAATTTCCTTAATTTTATGCCAATCTATATGTATGATAATTTTAAATCAGAAAAAAATTGTTATGAATTATATATTGAATTTCAGCAGTAACCTGCATATGATAACCTTGTTATTGAATTATTTTGAACAAATTAATTTTTATGATGCTCTTCATGAGTTAATGCAGTGAATCAAGTTATAACTGTGATTGGTTGTTGTATTTCAGTTTGAGAATTTGTCTATTTTCCAGTATCACTTTTGGCATAATTGTTTATGATTCAAAATTCACTAAAACTGTCAAATCCTGATCAAATTAGTTTTTATTTGTTAAAAGTATTTATATAGAGAAAAATCTAAACAAGAGTAAAATATATTCTGTGTATTCATTTATGAAGAAAACAGTTTTATTATTCTTAATTTTATTTAATTGTTAATTTTAAACTGCATTTTTACTTTCTTTCAAACATTTGTTTAAATAAAACTGAACAATAATCCAAAGTTTTAATTCTTGCTTATTGCAGTTAATATGGATTTTGCAGTTCTTGTGTAGAATGTCAGTTATTTTGTATATTGTAGAGATTTATTATAAAATGACAAAGTCATTGTGTATTTAGTGAATGTTGTCTGTATATATGCTTTAATTGCAGGTTACTGCTTACTTTGAAACAAAATGTATGCTTTATACACTGCTTAAAAAAATAAAATTTATTTTGACTAACATGTAAATATCTTTTTTCCTAACATATAAATGTCTTTTCTTAAATAAATTTTAATAATTATATTCCTGCATAATTATTATTTTTTAATATAATTTAATTTAATTTTAAATAAAAATTTTATTTGTTACTTATTTTCTTATTTGCCTTTGCTTAAATATTTTGGTGTTGGTGAAAGTAATACAAATTATTTCTGTTAATTCAATACAAAAAAAATTTCTTTATAACATGGTTTTTTTATAAAAAAATCAAAAAAGGGAATTCAATATTATTTCAAAGAAAAATAAGTTGAAATATAATGTAACTTATTTTAATCTTTTAACTGGTAAACTTTATTTATTAACATGAGAATTTATTTCTTGAGTTAATTATTATTTTTAGAATGATGGGACATCTAAACTTCGAACAGTATGTTCAAGATGTGGTGTTATAGAGTGTAAAAGACATCGACCTGAATTGAATGTGTATACTGCAAAACCTTGGATGAATTTAAAAGTACCAAAAGAAGTAGATGCTGCCGTTGAAGAAGTTTGTATATTTTGCAATAATTCTGCATTATTATATTTATCATTACTATCACACAATAAAAATTAAAATATAGCGATATTAACTATATTATTTATTTTGATTCAAAATAATTTTAACAATGCTAATTATTTTTCAACATAAATTTTTTTAAGAACATTAAATTAATATTATATCTAAAATTAATTTTGGTATAAATATATGCATTAAAATTTAAATTTTTTTATATTTCTCTTAAAAATATTTTGAAAACTAATTTACTTAAATCTAAGGATGAATTTGAAGTAGGAGGTATAGTAATATTAAGCTGGTTGAATACAAAAAATTATTATAGCAAATATGAAGTTAATGTCTAATATCAAGTTAGTTTCAAATTTTATGTATTTGTATTTCTGAAAGTTGATTTCTTATTACTGTATTTTCCGTTATTTAATTCACATATTATGTGTTAATAAAGTTCCGAATTTCGTTGTGCATGTTATACACTGATATAGATAACCTGATAAAGACTTTCTCCATCAAAAAAGCTTACAGTAGAACTTTGAAAGAAATGCTGCTTATTATTTATAAAATAAGTAACAGATGGCGCCATGACTCGACTGACATATTTTATGTTTAATCCTTACTAGCAATTACGTTCAAAAACAAATTTGGTTTCTTGGAACGATATTACAATTGCAATTGGTGTAATTTTGCAATCTGTCTGAGATGTTTCAATCTGAAAACATTCAAATTTGTATATTGTCATGTGGAAGCAAAAACGTTTAAGTTACACTACAAATTTTAAACTAAAAGCCATAGGGGAAGGCAAACAAAAAAATGGTTAAATTGTGTTAATATAAGCTGAAAAAGTATGTGTGGTACAAAAGGAAAAATGTATCTAATATGCAGTTCAAAAGTAATCCATTTCTTTCATTTAATTATTAATGAAACAAATATATTTTATTTTTAACATGTTTAAACTCGTTTTAAAAGTTTTAAGAAACTAAAAATTGATAAGTTTTACTAGAATATTGTCAGATCTTTATCGATGACATGCTTTTATCTCAGTTTATCACACTTTGAGGTGGATCCAAAGATATCTTTAATCATACTGTGATTAAAGATATCTTTAATTATACTTTTAATCATACTGTGTATATTTCATTTTATTTGGCATCATATTATCAGCAGTATTTGAATATTCAGAAAAAATCACTGTGGGTTATACGCTGATACCGATTATGCGATGCTTTTTTCTTTTATTCAAAAAAAAAAAAAAAAAGGTTTTGTGGATAGTACTCTTAGTAAGTGACCTATATACAGGAAAATATGGTATTTATATTAGAAATCTTATTTGCTAATTTTAACCTGTAGCTTTAATTTTAGACACCAAGAATTAGTCATGTATGAATTAGTTCTTATAACAAAATTACTTATTTTATAGATATTTTATTAAAAAAAATTGTACTTCAACCATATGAGAAAGGTAATATTTCTTATAGTATAAAATGCATGTTTGAAGATCATGAAAAAACATTTTTTCTGCTCAAACATGAGGGAACTTTTGATTTTTGCTACAATATTTAGTTTAGTAAAAGTCAAATAGTATATTTAATATAAAATATTGAAAAAAATGATCTTAAAGAAGTACTAATTTTGAAAACCCAAACATTTATTATGAATTTATGTTGATAAACTTATGTAAGAAATGTGATTTAATATGTGTTTTGACTTGAACCATTTTATTTGAAATTTTCATTTTTAAATATATCTATTTTAATTTTGATTTTATAAATTATCAAAGTTTACATTGAACTAATTTCATATTTTTGAAAATGTATCTATATTTTCAATATTAGATATTTATTCTGTTTGTAATAAAATATGTTTATTTTCAATTACTTTATTTAATGTATTATAATATTCAATGGTACAAAATTGTCAGTACTTTTGACTCTTTCAAAGAATTTTTTATTTATAGACTATCAATTGAATTACTTCAAATCTGTATTTAAGTATATTTGGAGGTTACATGTAAATATACTATCATAACATGCTGTCTCTATATTTTATAATTCTAGAATAATACAAAAAGCTTTTTAAAAATTTTTTCTGCTGTTCTAAATAATTTCAAACTGATTATATTTTCCGTAAAATGTTCTTCATCCTTTGTTTTAAATAATTACTCTCCTAAAGTGATGTAACAGAAAGTTTATAAAAATTTTTTCAAAATATATTTATCTCATATTTGATTAAATCTCAATTGAATCTGCATAACAAATGTATGTAAAGTAAAGAAAAAATATTGACTCACACATTTCATCATTTTTATTCTGATAGCTGCATATCATTTTTTACTTGAGTGTTTTTACTAAAAATAAATTAAATAGTTTCTTGCAATGTGACTGAATACTATGATTGCCTATTCTATAACATTTTGGACTGTTTTTCATTTTCACTGTGGAAGTCATAGAAAAATTATTATACCAATGTTATTCACTTATGCTGGCTTCATATATATTTTTCTCTTTTATAAATATTTAAAAACCGCTTAAAATTTTATTATTTATTTTATTTCTCATTTTTAAAAATTTTCTAATGGAGGAAAGTTATTGATATATATGTGAAAAATTATAAATTTTTTAATTAATATATTGTTCTAGATCATTATACACTCATAAAATTCTGTAGAATAAAATATATTTATTAAATTCAACTTTGCAATTTTCCGTTTTTATGTTTTTAGACTCAAAATATTTATTAATTAGTCTCAGAACTCTTAATGAATAGATTTGCTTGGATATTTACCATAGATTTTAACTTAAAGATTTATTTGGAACTCATAACATCAAATTGTTTGAAAATTGTAATATTTTATTAAAATTCTGAACATTTCTTAAGAAATAAGAGTTATAAAGAAAAATTTCACACACATAAATATCATGATTTAATGCTCTTTTATGCTAAAAATTGGTTTTGTTCATGAAAGTTTCTCTGCTTTTTTCACCTTAGAATAAAAGAAAATAAGAAATAGGAACAGATTGGAAAGACCACTTTAGTTATTTAGATCCCAGATAACAATGAACTTAGTTATTTAAAATTTACTTCAGTTAGAAAAATATCTTTGCAAATGGTTGAGAATTATGAATTTTTCAAAGTTGCTAAAAATACTTCTTATATTTCATAACTTAGCTTATTGACCAATAAAAATCAGTATTTTTAAGTGCATTTATTCAAAAAATATGTTACATTATTTTATCATTGTTTTGAGGTAGATTTTTTTCTTTAATAATAATTTTGTTTATTTTGGCTTTGTTCAGTAGTTTATATACTTAAATATGAATCCTTTCATTTCTTCTTTTTATTATATTCATAATGAAAAATAATAATTTTGGTTTTTACAGATTTTAGACCTTGTGATTGAAAAACATATTTACTCTTGGTACAGGTAATTATTTATGTTATTCATTATAATGTATTACATGTAAGCTTGATGGAAATATCAATTTTTTATAAGTTTATATTTAATATTACTAAAATTATCTTAAATTTATGCTCTAATTATACTAATCACACATCCCTTATAAATGTGTTTCCATTAAATAGTTAGAAGTCCAATGTAAAAAAATAAAGCATTTCCATCAACATTTTCTGATATACTTGAAGAAATATTTATGATACGATAAATTTTCTATGACCTACTATTTCTGGTTTATTTTTTAGAATTTAATTTTTGCTTGGCATAAAAATCATTCAAAACTTTTTGGTGCACAAAATTTCAAACTTCTTTAAACTAAAAGGAGTATTTAATACTTGATTTGACAATAATTATCTACTTCTGTTTCTTAATCAGTGTCATTTGTATCTAGCGTTAACTTGAAAATTGATCATTTGCTTTGTTTTATATAATTTCATTCCATTTCCATTTTTGTATCAATTAACATTCAAAAGTTAAAAAGGGTTTGATAATACTATAATTTTACCATTTTCGTTAGATATAATGATTTGTTTATTAGCATAACTTTTTATGATGTTTAAAGTAAGTGTTAAAATGAAGAGTTGTAAAGAAAAGTATTAAAAATTATTGAAGTATTTATATGGGCAATTTATGTAGTTACTTTTAAGAACTTAGCATAACTAATCTTATTGCAATAAAGATTGTTATTGTTTTAAAATATTGAATTTTCTATGCTTTTTTAAAGTATGTCTTATAGTACTCATTAAGAAATATGCAAAAGATATTTTTTCATTCTTAACGTCAAATAATCAGCTATAAAAGAGTGTTACTGGATGTATCATTTATGTTGTTTTCAGATTTTACAAAAGGATTTTTCTATCAGTTCACAGTATCTTCAATGCAGAAAATGTATCTGTAGCTTCATAAAAATTCAGCCTGCATTTGTAATGCATGGAATCTGCATAAAATTATTAAAATAAATTTTTTTAGTATTTTAGTTAATTTAATTAAATATGGCAATTCAAAAATTAAAAGATATTATGTGAAAACTTCTTTATGTATTAAATATTTTATTGGAACATCAGAAAGTAGAGAAGTCGATTTCTTTTGTTACTAGCCTCATAATTTATCTTTTCTGTTACTTAAATTCAATCATTCTAAATATCGTGATATTTTTCAAAATTTCTCATACCTGTTATTATACATTATAATTATATAAATTATAATTTTTTATTCTGTTTTCTTACTAAATATTTGCCCTGATACATATTGAGAGTAGATAAGTTTCTTTTTATACTTTAGATAATTTTCTCAATTTTTTTATTTCCAAATATTAGAAATTATAATATGAAGAAGCTTCTCGCTTAAAAACATGTAAAAAAATATTAATTGAATTTAAATAAATGTTGTATGAGTTGACTATAATAAAATTAATAGGAAAATGGTACTTGTAAACCGAAAAGTTAAAAGGATAGAAAAATCATTTTATGCAATGATTCCTTGTTACAATATTTGTAAAGAATGCAGAATAAAAAACATCATGTTTTCAATTATTTTCTAAAATTTTACATTTTAATTTGTATGAGAACTTTGTATACTCAGTTCATGAGTTAAATATAATTTTACTATCATAAGTTATATGGCTTTTACTATATGTTGATCTCAATACTTGTCATGCAATTATGATGTTTTAATTGCTTTAATATTTTTATAATGTTTCTGCAATTTTTTAAATGCTAAAGCTTATTTAATAGTTCTAATAATGTTCTTCTCATCTTAGCACATTGAGCAAAGATGATGATTTTGTTCAAGAAATTAGAACATCCTTGCGTTTTCTTTTTTCTAGTCTTTTAAGAAGAGCTCTCCAAGTGAGTAAAAACCTGTTTGAGCTGCTATATTTTGTTGTAGCAAAAGTATGTGAGTGCATATATAACATATAACATATATATATATATATATATATAGGGCCGTGGTAGCCTAGTGGTTAGGATATTGGCCTTCCATCCGGAAGGACGGGGTTCGATTCCCAATGCCGCCAAAAACCCACCGAGTATTGATCAATTATAGTGAATTACGTATATCGCATGGATATACATAATTCACTATAATTGATCATTTAAAAACAAGTTAAATCTGTGGAATCGAAAGTCCTGTGGTTGGTTGTTGAGCAGTTACCATGGGTGCAATGACCTGGAGAAAATTTCCTCTCCCTTAAGATCAATGTCAAAATTGAGGGAGTGGATTCTCTGGTGGTGCCATCTATCGGAGGATTTAAAAAATAGTAAAGACGTACTTTCACCTTCATGGTGCTCTGATTAAAATGAAAGACACTCCCTATTGACTTAAATTTGCATTGCCAAGGCATAGCGAGCTTGGCTTGTCCAAGTGTCATAAGTAACAATATATATATATGTAAAGTCATTGCTGGCCACCCAAATTGTTACACCAAGAAAGACAAGAGATATCACAACAAAGTTTATTTTGTAGATAAGATAATGACCAAGTATCAAATCATTAAATTTATAGACTTCTGTCAAGTGTGGTTCCTGCCAAAATGAGTAGTCAGAATAGCCGGCATTGTTAGAGATCACTGCTGCCACACACTTCGGCATTGATTCAGAGACTTTGGATGTGTACTTGGGGGTACAGCAGACCAAGCAGATTTTGCACATTGCCAAAGTTGATCTAGTGTGGCAGCTGTGAATCTAATCTAGGTCAGTCATTAAGCAACCATTAACCACATGTTTTCTATCGGCGAATAGTACTAACTGGATTTGAAAACAAGAATAAGATTTATTCAATAACAATAAGTATTTAAAAATGTCATTTGACCAAATCTTTTGTTTGGTTAAAGTAAGGCTAACATACGCAATAACAATTCAATAGTAATATACAGTCTCAAAATTCAGTATTCATTAAGAAAAAATAAACAATGGTCAATATAAAACTGAAACTCTGAATGGTTAAACTAAAATTCATTGCAATCTATATTAAATAAACTTTGGAGAAATATCTGTCATATATTCAAAGTTTTCTAAATTCATGATCTATAACGAGAAGCACGAATTAAAAGCCACAGATTGATCAATAAGCACACTATGAAAGTAGCTGTGTTTGGTAAGCCGGATAAATCGAACTTTCTACTTAGACATACCTTTGTATGCCTGTACTAGTACTTAGCAAGCTTACTTTCTAATTGAGGCATAAACTAACAACATCACTTTAAATACCAGATATTCAAATAAGTTGAAAAATAGAGTACTTTAAGGTGCTGCCATTTTTGATTCCAAAGTTCTAGTTTAGATTGGCTTATTTTTCATTCAGCAAAACATGCTAATGTACAAAGTAAATTGCTGATGTAATAGACCAATTGGAGTGTTAGATTGATGATGAAATAAATCATCCTTCCAAAACTACTCATGTTTTGGCTGTTGTCAGCCAAACATTTACAAAAAACAAATTTAGGGGTATAGAGTGAACATCAACATAGCCAATAAGTTACAAAACCATGGAATTTGAAGACCAGGAAACAACCAAGAAATAAAGTAAGTTCAAGCTTTTGGGTTATCAAATTCAATCTGGCGATTGACAAAGAACCCTTGAACAATGCATGCCGCATGTGGTGCATTAGCCTATTAAAATATGGCTGTGGGCAAACCCTGAAGGTAAGGATGGATAACTGGTTCAAACACCTCAGAGATGTAGCGCTGGCTATTTAAAGTACCGGCAATGCATACTAGAGGAGTGCAAGAGTGATATCCTATACAACCCCATATCATAATACCCAGTGCATGTCCAGTGTGGCGGTGCATAATGCAGCTGTTCGGCCACCTCGGTGTCACCAGACTCGAATGTGTCCATTGTGGTGTTGCAGACAAAAGCATGATTCGTCAGTAGAGACATTTCACTTCATTTTGCCGTCCACATCCTTGTTTCATTGCACCATTCGTCATGGAGACGTCTGTGGTTCTGCATCAAGGCTAGACGAAGCAATGGACATCTTGCGGACAGACCACGTTGCTGTAAACAGTGTCAAATGATATATGCTGACCCTGGATGATGTGCTACAGACTGAGTGTGCTGTGCTATCGTTCGTGATGTGGCTGAGTGATCCGTCACTGCCATGCACACAATTTTCTTGTCATTATGTAAAGTGGTGTACTGAGGGGATGCAATCGAACACTTTGGCCCGTAACTTGTAAATTTAATGATATGTGCATGCTTCTTTCAGTGTGTTGCATTTATGGTAGCCAGCAGTGTATGTATATATGTATATATATATATATTAAAATTTATATAATTTTGCAATATTAATTTTCTCAGTGCAGGTTATTACATAAATGACTGTATTCTTTTTTTGGGTTGCATTAATTTTTAATTTTCCTTTATCACATATTTGATGTATTTTCTTTCTTTATAGTTTATGCAATTCAGGTTTCTTAATTTTCTAAATAGTTAATAGATGTAATCTGTGTTTCTTTTACAAATTTATTTTAAAATTTTTTATAATATATTTTGATTTATAATATATTAGGGTTTTAAAAATGTATTCATCTAAAACTCAAGTTTAGTGTAACTTGTTTTATTTTGTACCTTGTGCCAAATATCCCTACCAACCAACCAATCTACCTTTTTTTAATTTTACAGAGATTAATTTATTTTGATTAGCTAATTTAATTTAAAAACTGAATTTAATGGCAATGAAAAATTGTTAAACTTTAATCTTATAAGAATTTTCATAGGTAGCAGGAGTTAGAATCATATTTTTTAATTTATAAACTTGAATTCTTTTAGGTGGATCTAGTGAAATTAATTGATGAAAAAGTAGCTAATGCTCTGTGTAAACATTTAGATTGCTATCTTCAAGGAAAAAGATTTCATAAATCATCACTTACCATGGAGGAAACTGTATTATTCTACTTAGGTGAAAAATTGCATCCTGCTTTGCAGAGTAGACAAGCAGAACTTGGATATTTGCGGGAATTAACTTCAAATCTTCTCCCTTTTATTGTCCAACAAAAATATTTGAATTGTAGGTAGGCAAAAATATTTTAATTGTAATCTATATAATATGTATATTTATGCAATATAAAATTTAAATTAGATTAAAATAATAAAATAAATTTCTTATTGAATATAAATTTAATAAAATATTACATTTTTGAGTATTTTTTTTCTTATACATTGAAGTTATTGCTGGTCTAAAAACTCAAGTCTCAGTGAATTCCTAATATCTACCCAATATTTTTAAAAAATTTGTACCATTTTCTATATTAGGCTCCTGCTATAAGAAATAATACAGAAACCTGCTAACCATGATGAGGATCACATCTATGCTAAATATTGGCAATTTCAATTATTCTGTAAATAAAATGTTGGAAATGATTTGTACCTTGCATGTTTTATCACTCAACTACAGACTGCTTCTCATTTAGATTATAAATTATTAAATTCAAAAATAATCTAACATATATATAATGTTAAGGCTCCTCCAGACCGAGGTTGGAACTTCCGTTGTCTTATCGCCCCATCTGGTGTTAGTTCTCAAAACTTGTGTAAGGGAGTATTCAAAACAATATTATTGGTTGAAATCACTTGTCAATCAATCCCATGAAATTAGCAAGCATACTGCCTGTTTTGACACATTATATTGTGAAAATAAAAGTACTAATGGCATAAAAACAGCCAAAAAAGAGTGCTTTGTATTTCCCGCAACAAGCATAAAATTACCCCCAGGATTCTTAGAATGGGGACTAGTTCAAATGTTTAATAAAAATGACACTAAAATTACTAGTTGTCACCTTAGGTGCCTGCTGATTCCAAAGAAATAATTATTTCATTTACATTTTAAAGTTCCGCTTATATTATTTGCTCTAATGTTCAATGATTTTACAATTTTTATTCACATTAAACGGTCAAAAATGATTAATGAAATTCAAATCAAATTTGAAAAATATGAATGATTGAAAATATATTTATAAGTGCCTTGGCTCAATTAGATTTTGTTTCAATAAGATATAATTTCTCTTGATTTTAAGAGACTTGATTCATTGACTTATGAGATTTTTGATTCAGATTGAAACAAATAATTAAAGAATATAATTTAAAAAAATAACTTAATATAAAAATATTAAAATTTTTTCAAGTTTTTGCAATCTAACTGTATATATATTTTGTATTCAGTTAGATTGTAATTATATATATAGTAATTATATCTATTGGCACATTTCCATTATACTCACGTACATTAATTGCCGTAATGGGAAATAAAATTTGTAATTTCTCCATTGCATGCATCGTGTATTGCTTAAAAAGGTTTATGGTTTTAGAAATGACTGAAAAATGATACAAACATTTTATATTTCAAAAACTAAATTATTATCACTTTGTGACAAAACTTATTTAATACTTTATTTCTGGCAGAAACTGTTTAACAATCGCAACAGTGATTGATTGCATAAATATAATTTTAGAAGCATAAATTTTATTTTGTTACATTGAAAATACATCTTTTTCAATGAAACAACTTGCTTTTTGCTCTTGGTGAATTGTGACCATAATGCTCCAAAGTTATTACCAAGCAGTCTTTAGCATTTAGCTTGTTTAGCATTATTTTCACTTTTTAGATAATTTTTGCACAAAAAAATTCAATTGGTATATGTTAGATTTAAAATTAAATTTGAGCCAATAAAGACATCCTATTCATGTTCTATTATTTTCGCTTCTTCGTAAGAAACATGTTTTTTTTAGGATCATTAGTGGGGATATAGTGGAAAAGTGCCAATCTTATTTTTATGTAATTAGATTTATTAGATTTACTTAAAGTGAGCTTGAAAGAGAGTCATCTTTTCACATTGTATAAACACCTACATTTTAACTTTATTCCACAATATCAATGAAATTTACTATGTTATAATTTGAAATACATGTTTATTAAAAAGTCCGAATTCAGATTTAAAATGTAATGTAACATATGTTTTAAATCTAAAGATTTAAAAACTCTTCAGTTATTTTATTAGAAATTTTTTCTCTTGCTTAATAAAATAGAAATTAGAATAGAACTAGAAATACATTATAAAAATGTATAGGTAAATTAGACTAAAATAAGTAATAAGTTGAGCAAAACCGTGAAAAATATATAAATTTTGTTCATTTTTCAAAAAAAAAAAAAAAAAAAAAAAAAAATAAATAAATAAAAAAAAAAAAAAAAAAAAAAAAAATCAAATGCAAATACAACTTATGATAATACAAGCAAAATATGATTTTATACATTATTTACAATCACCCAAAATTAAAAAATATAAATCTACAAAGAAAATAAGTTTAATTTCATAAATATATGTAAAATTCAGTTAATACCTAGTCTGAAGTATATATGAGGTAAATCAGGGATTAAAAATTAATCTGTGAGTAATAAGCCATTTTTTTCATAAAAAAAGGAATATAAACTAAATATATACAAGATCTATGGACAAACAATACACAAACACTAATATATATATATATATATATATATATATATATATATATATATATATATATATATATATATATATATATATTATAAAACTTTAAATTTTTCGGATCTTAACAATTTTTCTACTTTATTTTACTGTTTTTTGCTTGCGCCTCAACTATATAATTTAGATTTCTTATGTTCATTGATCTGTGATAATGAGGATAAATTATTTCTGACAAAAGACAGTCAAAATAAAAACTATTTTATTTTACTTTTCATGTGTCTTCTAAAAGATATCTTTAAAAATTTGCTCAGTTTTAATGCCTATTGGAGCAAGTGACAAACCAACAAAAGTTTACAAATATGTAATTGCCTTTTAATTTGGTAATAAAATTTATGATTTTTATTTATATTCTTATTTTTATTTATTTATTTATTATTATTTTATTTGTTTTTGTTTTCTGTCGTTTTGCCAAAATTTGCATCCAGATATTTTTATAAATTCACTCAAGTGGATATTGCTATATATATGAGCTTTTAATTTCAACAATACCCTCTTTACCTACTATTCAATCTGGCGTGCCAGCTAAATAAGGCAAATTTTTATCAATAACTATTCCACATGATTCTATTTTAATGGTTCTTTTTCTAAATCGAGAATAGCAGTTTTATCATGAATTTTCCCATACAAAATTGCTTTACCTTTTACATTATAATATAATATTGCTTTCACTAAATTTTGACTTCCTTTAGAATAACTTGTGGCATACAGCACCAAAATTTAATGCTGTCAATCGGATTCTTCTCCAAATAGCATTTTCACTTTCAAGTACAGTATCTCTTTCTAAATCTTCAACTTTCTTTCAATGATAGAGCTAGGCTAGTCAATAATTTAAATTTTTTCCCCTTGTGTTTCATCACTTGGTAAATCTGACTTCTCAGCAGCTGGGCCATAATTTTTGTCAGGACCTTAAAATATATTTACCAAATTCCTTGACTTTGATTTATTTTTTTCTTTATTTAATTTATTTATTCTTTTATCTTTCAAACTGCTTGTAGTATTTTCCTATGCTAATTTTGTTTAGTACTTTGGTGCATTTCAATATATATATTTGGTATTTTGTGAAAGAACTGAAGTATAGCATATTGTTTGATGGGAATACTTTTGGCAATAGTTAACTCTCTTCCCATATGTTAATTTGGCAGCAGTTGAATTAAATTGTTTTACAATATTAGTATTAGCATTAGACAAATGCAGTTATAATGACTCTAAAATTTCTATTATTTTAAATAAAATATCGTATTGCTTTTTAAGAGCTGAAGAAAACTAACTATTTTTTGATCATAGGGTAGCTGTTTACAATAAATTTGATTTTTTGTATAACAGAATTCAGAATCAAAATAAATTATAATCAAAAATTAACTTCAGAGAACATAATAAAGGTTTCCATTTCTAAATTTCTTTGTGATAAAGATATCAAGCTTGTTTAGTATAATCAGTATAATAGTTTTGAATTAAGACATTTCATCTCGAACATCCTATTTTACTGTTAGTTACATATTTTATAATGCCCCAAGTCTTATAAAATATTTACTCATTCTTTTGATATTTATTTTCATTACTTTCTTGTCAAAAGTAATGACATTTGCATTGTGCATGATAACAGCTTTCTTAGATAACTCTCATGTGCATAAAATCATTCCCCTCAACACACTTTAAGACTTTTATTTGTATTGTAGTGTATTGAAATGTATTTTTATCCTCATTCGTCTTGCTATTGAAGTGCTTTTAAGTTTTTCCTCTGAACTTTTTTTATAACAGACCAAACTTTTTTCAAATATATATAATTTGTCAAATTTAATGTATTTAAATTCTTATTAGATACAATTACTTAATAGAATAATATCTTATGCTTATTGGTTGTACCTTAGCTTACAGTATTTTTTGTTTTCTTCAATGAAGTAAGTTGGAAGTAAAAATAAATGTCTAAATGTTTGTAGAAGTAAAAACTTATAAAATTTGCAAAATGATTAAAAATAAAATTAATATATTTGTCTCACTATTGTTCTGATAAACATGTTATCGTTCTTGTTATTAAATTTTTGATTTTATAATGAAAGTTTTATATATATATTGCAAAATTCATTTATTTTTATTAATTTCCTCTTATTTTTAATATATAAGTAGTCTTGTTTCAAAATCGCAGTAAATAATATAATTGAATAAGGTAACAACAGAACAGTTTATAATATTTCTGTTTTAAAATTTATTTAATTTATTTAAATGAAAATAACAAAGTGGATTTAAAAGTACATATTATAGTTTCTTTTCCAATGCTAATAAGCAAGAATCTAGTATGCATTATTTACAGATGTCTCTTCTGTTTCATACAAATTTCGTTGAATAAGAAGAGCTATTTCTCCATTCTCAACTTGTAAGCTGTCCTCTATTGCATTGCTAAACAGCAGGAATGATATGAGGAGAAGTTTCTCCCAGAAAATTTCCCCTCTTTAGGTTACCGTAAGACTGGGAGCAAATGCCCTGATAAACGAGTGTGATATGTTGTTCGCGATGATCTAAGCGTCACACGTAAAACACATCTGACACAATGATGTCATTGTGGAGCACATGACGATTTTGGATTTTCAGCAGGTTTAAAATATCTGGCAACGTTGTGTGCAGAACTCGATTTTCAGAAAGAAGAGTGAGTTTGATTTCTAATCAAAATTCAAATCAAAAAATTGATGCATTCAAAAGCATTTTTAGCTTAAAATTGTATAAAAAAGAAATATCGCTAAACCAAATTTTAAACTGTTTTTGACATTTTAAAAATATTTGGAAAAATTTTAAACACTAAGAATTTTCTTAGAGGTAAGAGTAGTTCTGTTTTTTTTTTTTTTTCGTAATTTGTAAAAGAGGGGAAGTTTCTGTTGTGAAAATAGCACTTGTGTGACACATTAAAATGTGCTCTATTGGATTAACATAGGATTCAATTTTCCCCAATGGGTGTCTAGCAGTGCCTTAATGATCAGTGAAGAACTAATTTATTACTTATCTGTAAATTTGCAATAGTAAATACAACTTTGGTACTAAAATTAACAGTACCACCTTAGGGTTTTTTATCCTAAACCCTAACTTGGTTTTTCAACTATTAGTCTATATGGAGCAGCCTAATATATTCTAGAATGAAGCGAAAAGTCATCTTCTGCATGATTTCTAACTATGACGTCAGTAATTCCGGGTTAACAGTATAGGTAGTCATCAGTCATTTCTTCAAGTTCACACAAGGGGCAAGCTGGAGAGTCAATTAAACCAAAGTGGTTGAGGTGTGCCTGAAGATAGTCTTGCCCTGTCCTAAGACAGAAATTTACAACGCTCACAGCCCTATGGAGATTGCACGGGACAGGCTTAGTCAGTAAAGATGACCAAGTCATTCCCCTCTTGGAATTGTTAGACATATTTTCACGAAAGAAAGCTATATTTGTCTTGACAAGCTTTTTAATAGTACGGTACTCCAAAACTAGACAAAGGTTGTTGTAATTTTGTGCCGGCCTTGGCCAATTTGTCAGCCAAGACATTTCCAATGATACCACAGTGGCCGGGTATCCACTGAAGCACAATTTGATGTCCCTCCTCTAGAGAACTAATAGCTATCTGACAGGGGAAAATACATTTGATATTGCTAGGTATAAATAATGTTAGGGGCTTGATGGCAGCCTGAGAGTCAATAAAAATATAATGTTGCTCTCACTATCTTTTCATATTTTCTCAAGAGCCAAAGAAACAGTTGCAACTTCTCCATTGTAACTGTTATGATATTTGCCAATAGCTTGTCTAAGCCTGATGCTTTTTGAGTAAATTCCAGCAGCAGCATTTCTAATGGAATCCACTACAGAGCCATCTGTATATTCATGAAACCAAGATGGAGAGAAATAATGCTTATCAATAGTATCCAGGTCAACCATCCCTAGTTCAGAATCAGTAGAACATTTCAGAAAAGCTTACTTCTGGAATATCCAACGCCCACAGCTTCATCAACTTGATAATTCCATCCCAATCTTGTATCCAACGTGATACCCAGATATTTAGCTTTCGCTGTATTGAATAAGTAATGCAGGCCATAGTATTGACTATCATCAGAGGGTTTTGTACTTAATGTAAAGACCTGGTAGAAGGTTTTATCAATATTTATGATCATCTGATTTTCCTTAGCCCAATGAGATCTCTCCCAGGGCCCTGTTAAGAGATATTTGGATATGCTTCATAGTTCTGTTTGAAGACCAAATGACCAAGTCATCTGCCAAAAGAAGGTCCTCAACTTCCGTATCAGCATTTATGACTCTCAGAATTACATCATTTATCATGATATTGAACAAGATAGGGCTGAGCACAGACCCTGAGGGAGACCCTGTCTAGTCTGTTTGTAATTGTAGACACATCCGCCAAACCTAGTTCTAATAAACCTCTGGGTCAGGAATGACTTGATCCGATTGTGCATACTTCCACAGATCCCCATATCTATAATTCTCTTCAGCAATTCCCTTCTCCACACACTATCAAAGGCAGTTTGATAGTCTATAAAGACTGCCATGGAACACAGTTTTCAATGAAAACCATCTTTAATCATTTGTGAAAGTCTAGCTACTTATTCAACTGTATTTCTATTCTTACGAAAGCCAGCTTGTCTATATGCAAGAATAATTTTTCAAATAGAAATTAAGCCTATTAGAAATCAAGTATTCTTTCATCAAAAATTTATCAAAGAATTTATCAAAAATTCTGTCAATCTACAGATTGCACTTGTAAGGGAAATAGGTCGATAGCTAGCTATTTCACTAGGATCTTTGCTGCTTTTGAGAATCTTTTTTGAAAGCTTTTGGGAAAACCTCAGCCTTATGCCACTCACTTGGAAGGATCTTCTTCCAAGACATATTAATTATATTCAGAAGGAAATCAATAGAGCTCTTCTTAAGGTTTATTAGGAAGTCAGTCACAATTTTGTTCGGGCTAGAGCACTTACCCTGAATCAGTGTTTTTAATCTGCACTTAAGTTCAAATAAATTGAACGAAGAATTGAACAAACTGTCCAACTCAGGGCATGCCTCAGGACAAACCAAATCGTTATCATAAATCCTATGAGAGTAATAATTGCTAATGTTTGTATAATATTTATTAAAGGCTCTAGCAATTTCCCAATGTGTAGTAAGTAATTTATTGGCCATTTTTATTGGTTCTTTTCTAATTTCTTTCTGATTGTTGATTCTAGATAGAAAGGGATGTGCCCTCAAGGCATCCTTCCTGTAATCCAAGCCCTCTAAGAAGTTCTGAAAAGTGAGGCATTTAGGTTCTTTAATAGCCTGTTTAATAATTACTTGTCTTTTGCGAAATTCAATGCAATCACACATTAGCCCGGGGGCTACAGCTCTAGATCTAGTCTCATCACGGTGCTTTTTAAGCAATTGTAAATGATAATTCCAGTAGGGAGAGTATCTCTTCACCTGTTCTCTAAGAATACAACTTTCAGCACAGGTTAAAATAATTTCATTGAAGCCATTAACAATCCTATTCAAGTTTCCTGTTAAAAGGTGTTTTTTCATTAGTGAAGCCATAAAAGAATCCATCAGATGTTTATACGTCGTCCAATTTGCAATTGTAAGTTCCACCGAGAGAATCTAATCTCGCTATGCCAAAAAGATTTTGTAGCCAGCTCCACCAAAGGCTGGCAGTAAAGAATGAGTAAGAAATCTTGAGAGATTAGTGTGACAGATTAACAAATCCAGATGAGAAGTAGCTTCTCCATAGGACGGAAAACTTGGTAGTCTCTCAGAGTTTTCAATAAAATCTGCTTAAGTTGAATCAATAAAATTTTCAAGAAGACGACTAGTTGAGTTAGTGTTATTGTATCCTCATCTCTGAGAATGAGCCTTAAAGTTTATAAAAATTGAGCGCCTATTCCAGCAATCATTAATCCAATCTATATTCGGGTAGTTATTGGAAGGGTTGTACATGACAAAAATTCTGTAATGCTGAGTATTTCTTCAAATAATCAGTTCCACAGCCTCAAGTTTATGCACTGCAGTCATAGTGTGTCTTAAAGACATACTAGCTGTATAAGTACTTTTAACAAAGATAATTATGACAGAGACCACTTGTCGAGATCGTTCCAAACAAAAGGTTTGAAATCCTATAATATGATAATAAATACATTTTTGGTAGAAGTCCAACTTTCTACTATGCCTAGGATATTAATGTTATGATTAAAAACAATAAGCTTTAGCTCGATGAACTTGTCCCTCGAAAGACCACCAGCATTACAAAAAATCACTTGCTTAAAATTACCATAGTCAGGGCCTTGAAAAAGACCTTTTTGAGAAACAGCAGCAAAATAGACCTGTCGCTGAAAGAAGGCAATAGGCTACCCGAAGACGCAGGTGTCAGTCGTTTAGTGAGAACAGGGGGCACCACATGAAGGCAACTGACATCACCCCTCATTACCACCTTAGTAGCCAAAATAAATGGTTGTTGATTCAGTGAATATTCTTGAATTATTATAATTAAAAATGAGAAGATATTTTATTAATATTAATGTTATTCCTGAACATAAAAGTTGATAAAAAAAAGGAGAATATTTGTTGTAATTCAATTAATTGAAAACAAGTATATTGTTTAAAAAAATTGAAATGAATAGAGTTTTGAAATTAATGAATTTGTAATGTATTAAAATTTTTGTATTTTTATAAGTATAATGAGGTTTGTAAAACTTATCAATTTTATAAGAATTATGAAAGTGTTTTATATAGTCTTAAAAAAACAGACATATTATTTGAAACATACAACAAATTTTATTACTTTTTTAGGAGCCTGTTGGTAAAATATTTTATCTAAATCAAGAAAAAATAAGTGAAATTTAGTTTTTTTCACAAAAAGTCCTTGTTTAGAGTTGATCTATAGCAGGTTTCTTTATAGGCAATTCCTTAATTATGAATACTATATCAAAGAAAAAAATAATAAACAACTAAATTCAATTAAAACAATTAAGATGAAAGAAATCCCAAACACCCATGCTCAGTCATGAAAACCAGAATTTCATGTAGAGTTACATATTATTTCTTTATGTATTGTGTCAATTATGCATTCCAAGATTGCAGAATTTTTTATATATTATATATTTAAGGCCTTTCAAAATGAAAGCATATCCAAATTTTAACAACATAATTTCAATTGATGGAACTAGTTGAAATTAAGTGAGTCAAGAATTGATTACATAACTGAATCAATTATGTGAGCATTGAAAGAAACATAATATTAAAAAATATTCTAATACTATTATAACAATATATACCTATATCTATATTACAAGCATATTATAAAATCTTAATTTTTAAATTTTTTTATATATTAAAAATTTAGTGCTGACAAGCTTTGTATATAATAGTATGTAAATCTGTATACTATTTTGACACTATTGAGTTGAATCTAATAATTTTAAGTATATAAATTAAATAATTTCTAAGAAAAAAGTATTTTCTTATTATATTAAATTATCTAAAATAAAATTCTTCATAGATGAAAACTTTTTTGTAATGAAAGTTAATATATATGATTAACTATTGGAAAAAAATGATTTTATATACTTTGTAGGTTTATAATAAATATACAGGGTGATCTTTTTTAAAGTGACAGTGTTTGGATCGTCTTGTAGCACGATCTAATAGCCGAAATGACACCAAACTTGGTGTTTAAACTAATCAAAACATGGGAAAAAAAGATTCTGTAAAAAATATTTATTTCCAAAAGTCGCTGTTAGGGTATTTTGTGGCGCTGCTATAGCTTACAATAATGAGAATTACCACAAAACATGATTATAAAAAAATGCAAATGTTGTGCAATTACAGTGGGAGCAATAGGGGCTATAAAACCAAGTAGTAGATAGCTCCGACAAATAATCTCAGTTGAAGTAAACAAGATCCAGTGACCATGCCTCTCACATTACCGAAATCTGTGTTTATGTTGGCGGATTATCAAATCTGTCTATTCTAAAGGACAACGTAACAAGGACAGTGCAGAATATTCCTCGTGATATGTTACGGCTGTGGAGAATGTTGTGCACAGAATGCACAGTGTTATTTCTGAGAATGATGATCACATTGAATGTGGTTTAATTCTTCACCGGGGAAGTTAATAAAGTAAATAAATATTAGTAATTTAACTGTAGGATTGTATGTGTTGGTTTTTTTCTTTTCTCACATTTTATACATTGTAAAGCCCCACAAAATGCCCTAGCGGTGATTTTTGAACTAAAATTTTTGTACGGAATTATTTTTCTTGTGTGTTGATTAGTCTAAATATCAAGTTTGGTGCCATTTTGGTTATTAGATCGCGCTACTGAGCGCTCCAAACACTGTCACTTTAAAAAAGATCGTCCTGTATATATATATATAGGTAATAGGTATATAAAATATATAGTATATACTCGTATACATCCCATGTATACGAATATATATGATATATTATATAACTTACTGTATGTTCTTCATATTATTTCTTTAAAGTTTATATTTAGTGTAAAGAGAAATTTTTCAACTTTCCTTTATATATATTGTTTTATACTTGCATTAAAACTTTTTAAAATGATTATTTCTAGAACTGCAACCTCTTTGGTTCGTGAAATTTTTTGTGGTATTGTACTTCTTCCAGTCATGGATATTATTGCAGATCCAGTAAGTTTTCTCATTAACATGAAAAATACTTACAAGCATTATGAATTTACCATATCTGCCATAAATATAATGTTTAAATACCATTCTCTTTTTAAATAATAATTTTTAATTTGCAAGCATATATTATAAAATGTTGCCAAATTTTTCAATTCTATTTTCTATGTTAAAAATTTAGCTCTGTCAAGTTTTTGCCATGCCCGCAGGATCAATTTAAAAATATTTATATGCAGACATGGTAAATGCTCATATTTGAAGCTTGAATGGGTTGAGTTCCCTTCAAGCTGGAAAGTTTTTGTTTCCCTCTCATTATCAGTCATTGGCTATGATTGAATATCTGACATCATAGAATTTTTTGTTTGTGTTTAAGGAGAAATTTTTGATAATTCCATTATAGCAAAATCTTAAATTATCTTACAAAAAGTTAGATATATGATTAATTTTGAATTGACACCATATTTCAAAACTCTCTTATTTCAGAATATCAGCTCTTAATATTTTGTTTTATTTTTTGACAAAACTACAATAAAAAAAAATAGAGAAACACAGATACTTACATTTGATATCAGTCTGCCAAAAAGGAAGAAATGACATTTGTTACTGTGAATCTTATTTTTAGGGCATGATGAAACCAATAACATTGTAAAAATTTTATTGAAGATAATGGTTTAAATTTAGAAAAATTAATGCAGTTATCAATGGATGGAGCAAAAGTTAATTTAGCTGTTTTAAAGCAAAAATAGTGAGCTAAATATGAAAAATCTACCATTGCTAATTGATTTGGATACTTATTGCTTACATATATTCCATGAAGCACTATGTAAGGGAATTAACAAAATTAATTGCTATGTTGATGTATTTGCTGTAAATATTCACCAATTTTTCAAACTATCTCCTGCAAGAAAAGAAGTTTAACATTCTTAAAATTGGAGATGTTCGAATAAACCTTAGTTGAATATAGATTCCTTTATTATGTTGTGAGCCATTGGCTAACTTTGGGATCAATTTGTGAGAGGATCATTGTGCAGTATGATGTTCTAAAACAATATTTTACAGTCTAAGTCTTCATAAAGAATTGAGATATCATCTTTCTGAAGATATCTTCGAATTGTAAAACAGTTGAAAAACTCTAAAACTCTGGCATATCGTTATTCCATTTTATTTTTTTGGAAAACTTTTGCACCATACTTTTAATGCAAAAAGGTGAGCCTTTAGTGCATGTGATATATAATGGATTAAATGAACTTGTTCACAGTATTATGTTGAAATTTTTAAATCTAGAAGAAGTCAGTGATAAAATAGTGTAAAATTGATACATAATATTCATTCAGGTAAAATTGATTAAATTTTTAACAAAATTGGACTTGGTTATGGTGCAACAGCAGTGCTAAAAGAGCTTATTGATGAAACATCATTTCTACTAAGTGTCAGTAATTGCTATCTAGCAATTTCTAAACATCTGCTTCAAAAACTTCCTTTAGCAGATCCATTACTTAAAGATCTCTTGTGTTTGTCACCTTGTAATAGAGGCGAGGAAGAGTTCAAGATTTTATTTAGTAGACCATTTTAATATTTTCCTCATGTGAATAAAACTTCTTTACACATTGATAAAATGAATGATGAGTGGATTCTTCACATGTGTGAAGATGTGACTTTGCTTTTAAATAATTATGGTAATGTCAAAAATATTTGCAAATATTGGAATGTTTGACAGCCTGTGAGAGATTTTTCAACAAACAATTCTGTTATGATAAAGGAGAACTTTACTTTATTGGAATTTACAGTTCAGTGATTAAATTCTTGTCATGATGTCATTCAATTGTATTTTTTCCATTCTCTTTATCAAAGAAATGAGGCATTTCAGAAATCTCATACAGAATATGCAACATAAAATTAAGAAAATACGATACAACTGGAGATGTAAAGAAAGATTGGAAAAGTTATAGCAGCTGTTTGTAGAACAACAGTTTAAACAATCTCACCTGTTAGAAAAGCTAAATGAACTTGAAACAGAAAGGAAAACTTTGCTTGATAATTAGAGTGCATCTCAAAAGAGATTTTTGATAATGCAAAAAAAAGCATGTGCTATACTTATGCTATGTATGTATAAAGTTGAACAGACAATGCTGTCTGCCATGATGCATCGATTTCATCGGTCTATGATAAGCTAAAAAATGTCTTGTATTAAATTATCAGGAATAAAATTCTGATGCATCCAGTTCAAAATGAACATAATTTCATTATATATTTTATTGTTATTTAAAGCAGTTATCATAAAACTTATTAAGTCTCTAAAATGTTCAATATATTAAGTTTAATTTCTTCTTCATTTATTATACTGTGTTACCAATAAAATTCTGAGTTTTTTAATTTTTAATAATTTCATTAATAGTATATTGTTTTCTAAAAAATGTTGTATTCATAATACAGAATTTATTTTGTAATGTAAAAGTTCTATTGATTTTGTGTTTAATTATTAAAATATATGTCCTGAAAAATGTCCTGACATTCCTTTAAAATAGTGTCCTGAAAAAATATTTCAATATTTCTACCTTTGAACTTGTAAATTCAATACTCACCTCACAACTGTGGATATTCACAATAACTCAGAATCTATTTAAAGCTGTAGGTCCTGGTCAAATTAGCACTTGTATGTAAAAGATGATCATAGATAAACACCTTTTGTACCCAAAGTCTGTTAAGATTATAAAATGCTTAGCTTTTATAGGTTTAATTATTAAAGGTAAACCAAACCATGAAACTTAAATTTTTAATGGAAAAATTACTTAGTTGTGATTAATAAAAGGCTTTGAAAGGAAAATTGTCCAACCATATTATAACCATAAATTTTTAGCTAGTTGAAATATTGAAATAGTTTTTTATATAAAAAACTGCATAAATATATGTAAAATAATTTATAGTCATGCTTTAGATGCTGAAAAAAGACATACAAAGAAAGTATAAGAAATAAAAAGAAAATCTTTATCAAAGTATGTTGTTAATATAGAAAGAAATCATATTGATGTGGAAGTTCAGTCTAAATCAAAGATTATTGAAGGAGAAATTGATAGAAAGTTATGAAACTGAAGTAATAGAAATTTAAAACATATATGGCATACTAAATAGCGTAGAGAAAAGTCAAAATACAAGTTATGAAGAAAAAGTCCAAATATAGAATATACCTATCACCATCAATCCTACTTTTGTTTTAGAAAATTTAGTCATTTCTTTGAGCACTTTAAATTAAGCACAGGCATGTAACATAATTTGCTTATTAAATCGCCATTAAATATTTTGTTTATGCGTACCATTAAAAATTTTGTGTAGGAAAGTAGAAATACTGTAACTTGGTCATTAAAGAAATATATTTTCACTTGCACTAAAGCAAATAATGTAAAAATAATTGTTGAACAAAAATGGTTAGCATATAGACAAAAAGTTGAATATCAGGGTCAAAAATCCCCTGATTACATCAACTTTACTGAAACTTAAAGTTATATCATAAAGTACCTTTAAACTGATAATATGTAAATAAATGTCTTGTGAAATAAAATTACTTAGTAAAAATTACAGAGACCTTAATGAGATTTTTAAAATACTTCATACAAACTCAAATGGCTATATATAAATTGAGCCTGAATGTGTTATATTAGTGAAAACAATATACTAAAGACATTGATATAAAAGAAATTTTAAAATGGATAAGAAAGAAAAAATGGAGGAGAAACGTTTGCAATTTCTATTGCTTTCTAAATGCCCAAATTAAATGTTGCCACCTGATTTGTTCTGATTTATGACTACAGAAACTATCAAATTTTTTTAACTTGAAAATCATTTTAGGTACATTTGTAACTTTGCTTATATTGGACTGGTGAAAGATTGTTTTCAGTTTTAAAGAGTATAAAAATCTTTACAGAACTCATTAAGACAAAAATAAATTCTTGTATTGATACATAATCAAATGCATGTTTGTAATTATACCGACAATAGGAACCAAGTTAAAGATTTTTGAAAAATTGATTATTTTTGTTAATTATTGTAATATTCCTGTCATTTATTATTGCTTGAAAATTTCTATTTAAATTACATTCCTGGGGGTGGGGGTAGTATAGAGGTCTAGCAGGAAAAAATGTTTCTCTAAGAAGGTTAATCCATCCCTGCTTCAATAAAAATGAAATTTCTATTCTGTTAATTTGAGAAATCAATAATTTCAATCTCATCATTAAATGTCCCAAAATGCTGCCCACCCTGTCTAGTGGTCAGAGAGGGATAGGGAGGTCCTGGTTTCATTCCCAGTTTGGGCATGGATGTACTTTCTCTATCATATTTTTGCCCTTTCTTTGTATGAATGGGTTGTGAATGGTTACCTACCCTATAAATGGGTATAGGGGTCAGGAAGTCGGACTCCACACCAAAAATATGGTTCAGTTGGAAAAGTGGAGCAGCACACCCTATAATGCCAGTCTAGTTGGCATTATAGGGTATGCTGCTCCACCTAGTAGATACCAACAACAAATGTCCCGGATTATCTAAAGAATAAATTAATCACAATATCTAATATCTTATTTTAAACTTTTAGGCTTTTCTTTAATGTTAAATACTTCTTGATAAAAAGAATTTCATGGATTGAAAATTGTTAGCTGTTCTCTTTTTCTTCGAAGATTGCATTGAAGAACATTTTTGGAAATAGTAAGCCTCCAATAAAACATAAGAAATTATTATAATTGTGCTAATACTATAAATTTCACTGTATATTTGAACAAATGAAAATTTCTCTGGAAATTAAATAATATTGAACTGACTAGGTTATTCTTTCTATGCTTATATTATTAAATTTTCTATGAATAAAAATGAACTGTACTTTTAATTATGATAAAATTAGTGATTTTTATGGTTAAAAATAAATATTAATAAATAAATTTCTTTCTTTTTCTAGGATATGATAAATCATTTACTTATATTGTTCTTTGATAAAACTTCTGTAAGTATTTCTATAGTAAATTTTTTATAATATTCTTGAGACTTAGATTTTACAGCTGTTTTTCCCTTTCGTTACAGATGGTCGAACTCCCTGATAGTAAAGAACCAAAAGTAGAATTTTTATCAAATTTCATATCTTGTCATTCTGGCACTAAGCGACCAGTATGTATAATTTTTAAACTTCTTTAGTATCTTTAAAATGCCATTTTATTTCAGTTTCATTTAAGGTACTGCAAAAAAGGTATATTTTGTAAATAAGGTTAAAAAAAATTTACACATAGATGTTAGCACACTCAAGAAAATATCCAGTAAATGTTATGTGTAATTTTTAATGTTATTTAAAATAAATAATTATGTGACTGCTTAGCTTTAAGAAAATACACATAATTTATAAAAATTATCTAAATACTGTATATTTAATTGATTTATGCTAAACACTTCTATATTTTTTATTTCATAGAAATAAAAATTTGAGTTATTGATGAGAGAAGATACAAAAATGAATATCAAATAACTCAGGAGAAATAAGTTTTTTAAAAAAATTAAAAACAAGAATATATTTATAATGTTATAAAACAATTTAAATTAAATAAATCTATTAAATAAATCAGGTATGTAAATTTTAATTTCATCATACTAATTTCCATTGCTAATATGATATTTTTGTTAATGTAATTTAATTATTGAAGATTTGATAATTTATAAATGTTAGAAATAAACAACTGTAAAGCACCATGTCTTTATTTTTAATGAATAATTTAAATTGTTAAATCTGTTTTGTTTCTTATATTTTTATAATGAAAATAAAAACTATGTATCTCTTTGACATCCTCGTATCTATGATAAATATGTCAGTTTGCTCTCCAATTTATTTTTTAAGAAAGATTATATGTTATGATTGAAAATATTATGTTATTCTTCACTAGCATATTCAGTCATTCCAAATGGGAATTTTTTTTATGTATGTAAGAAACTGATGTTTATTTTTAATTGATATACAAATGTAATTCAGAAATTATCTAAATTTGTACAATTCTTTTGATTTATAGGTTCTTTACACTGATTTTCAAACTATTCTCGAGGATCAGCGTTTGCTGTATATATTTATGCAGTTTTTGAAAGAAGAATCTTCTCTAAATGTGTTGCAATTTCATTTGAGTGTTGGTGAGCATTTATTTTTGCATTCTGTATTATATTTTCATAACATATGAAACTGATGATTAGTATGATATTTTGCATAATATTTTAGAATAAATACTTAGCGAAATTTAACTGGATATTTCAGATGAATTTAATACAAGAATCCTTAATCCTGATTTAACTCGAGAAGAACTGGAAGCTTTGCATCTACAGGCTCAGCAGATGTATAACACTTACTTTGCCTCTCATGCTCTTGACAGAATTAACTTTGATGATGACATTGTTCAAGAAATAAAAGACAGTGAGTTGATTTTCAATTTAGTGCTTGTTTAGGCAAAATGATGGCTCTTATAAATTATTATTTAAATTTATTGAATGTTTATTTAAATATTAATTTAAAAACATTAATTTTTATTTCAGTTAAGTTCATTAGGCAATATATTTTTAATACATTTTGAGATAAAGCATTTTATGCATAATGCATGTATAAAATTTTATATTTTGTAGCTAGAAATATTTTTAATCATTTAACTGTTACTTACTGTATTTAATTTATTATTGTTTAATTTATTTGTATTTTCTTAATTTATTTTTATTTTTTTTAAGATTTTTTTATTTTTATTTAGTGGTAATTATTTAAATCTTTAAATTATTTTAAGGTACTACTATAAAGTTATTCTATATTTGTTTATTTTAATTTTATTAGAGTTTTATTTGATTTAAAAAGGAGTGTAATGTGTATGAAATGTTTGCTATATAATATGTGATTTAATGTGCATGTAAACTGTATATATTAAGAATTAGCTAAACTGAGTAAGAAATCTTTTAAATTTATTTTAATGTCACATATTTAGAAAAATAACCTTGTTTTCCTTAACTATTATTTATTCCTTAATTGTTAATCATGAGCTCTTGATCTTATTAAAAAAAATTTCATCATTGAGAAAATTATTTATCAAAAACTTTTATTTGTTGAGTTGGTTATTCCTAAATATTTTAGGATAGAAACTGATTCTTATTAATAAAAACTGTGAAATAAATAAGAATAAAAGTTGTTACAAAGATTTCCACAAATAAAGTAACTAACATTTGTAATAATTACAGTATAATTACTTTTTCAAGTTTGTTTTTAAAGAAGTCAATCTTTAGTGTAATTAATATTTCAAGAGACAAAAAACAATTATTCATTAATTTTATACAAACAAAATGCCTATTTATAAATTGTTTATCCTCTTTAGTGTTATGTTGTTATCCAGCGACATGTGTTCTTTCTAATTAAAGAAATTTAGTGAAATTGTGATAAAAGTAAGAAAACTAGTTGAGAAAATTATAATCCACTATTTTTTTGCAATTTATATTTTTATTTTAAATTTATTCATGTTCAATTTTTAAAAATTGAAATGTCTGAAGACATTTTATTATTTAAGTCTGCTCCGTATTAAACAATCTGTATTTTAAACATGATATCTGTTTTCATGAATTAAGTTCTGAACACATTCTGATATGAGATTAAATATGCAGTCATTAGCAGTACAATTTTTAATATGAAAAACATTGAATATTTCTCTTATATTGAATTTTTCATTATTTTTATAACTTAAGATCTCAGAAGGTTTTAATGTCATCTTTATCTATAGTCACATCACGATTCTCATTCATTACACTAATTAATTGGGAGAAAAAAGATAAATTTATAATATATTAGCTTTTATGAGCATGCTTGAGTGTTCTAATTTGAAATTTATTTAAAGTGTTTTTATTTTTTTTTATTTTTTAATGTTATAGATTTTTTCAATTCAGATAATTTCAGTGGTTTGGTATTTCTCTCTAATGAACTATTTGTACTCCAGCTGATTTTATTCTATCTGGCATTCCTTTCAGGGGGTTTACTTTCTTTAAGTAAACACAGGTGTCATACTCTTGAGTTACCCCAGTGATCTGTCCTTATCTTTCTTTTCGTCTCATATTCTTCTTTCTGTTTTCTTCTTTTTCTCCCTCTTTGTGGTTGCCTAGTAAAAAGTTGAGGGCTCCCCTTGAGCTGTGGCTGTCTAATACTGTAATGCATGTGTTTGCAGCACACCTGTTTAGTATAATATACATGTTTATTCTAATACAGTTTGTATGTCACACATTGAGTGTTTGCCACACATTGAGATTCATGTTCTTGGAAAGAAGGATCCTGGTAATTGAGGCTCCCATAGACTAACACAGAGCTTTCCAGACCAGATTTGATCCCGGGCCAATACAAATTGATTGGAGGGCCACACAAACATATTTTTTCACTATTCAAACTCCACAATTACTTCGTCTATATACTTCAAGTGATAATAAAAGGTAAATTTTTCAAAATTTTCCATCTCTGTGTAATTTTCTTTGAAACTCAGAAAAAAGAAAAATCATTCTGCTCTAGAGATGCGTTTTGAACAATTTCAGTTTACTTCTAAAACTATTCACATATTGTTGCCAATATTGTGTCTTTTGCCTTGTAACTTCAAATTTTATTTGTTCAAGTATTGTGTGATATCAGTAAAAAATTCAAGATCAGCCAGGAATAAAGTATCTTGTATACAATTTTTCAGTTCAGAAGTGTCTAATTTTATTTCATTTTTTAGAAATAAAGGTATTTCTTTTTGTAAAGCAAAAACTGTTCAATGCACCACCCAGCACTAAACCATCTTATTTAAGAGTGTAATAACAAATCTCCATAGGTTGCATCAATTTCACTTAAAAAATCTCAAAATTTTCTATGAGTCAAATATTTGTTTCCATCTCTGAAATTTGTTATTCTAACAACTTTCATGGCATTTGTTTGGTGCAAAGATTTTCCACATACGGCTTTTTGGTGTATGATGTAGTGAAACAATGGGCAATTAGTACCATTTTCTTTAAGAAGTCCCACTAATCCTGTCACTGTTTCCATCATAGTGTTTACTTCATCAGTTACAATGCAAGAACATTTTTGAAATCCTCCGTAGTCCATGACAGTTTTATTGACTGCTAGATAGATATCTGCACCTTAAGTTGTTACAGGTAATGGTATCAAATTTAACATTTTCTCCATAATAGTAAAATCTTTTGAAATGCAACAAATATTAATAATTGACAGATATCTGTCTCATCGATGCTTTCATCCAAGCATATTGAGAGCATTCGCAATCCAAAATGCAATCACTTAATTGTTTCCAAACACATTCTCCCATATTATCTACTCGTCGTGCCACTGTTTGGTGAGATAATGCTACAGATTCAAACTTATCTGCCAACTTTGGCTGCAAGAAAGCTTAGCCATTGAATCTGCATATTTTTTCATTAAAATCCCATCACTGAATGTGTTTTTTTTTTTTTTGCTTTGGCTAATAGTAAAGAAACTTTATAAGATGCAGCCAAATTTTGTTCATTGTCTGTACTTTTGAAAAGATATTTGTTTGATGCATTAGTTTTTTTTATATATATATACTTGGCTATAATAATTTTTTTTGTTTCTCACCGATGTTTTTTATACTTTTCTTCACGTAGAGTAGTATAGCGCCATTTCACATTGCATTCCTTATTCTCTGACAATACTTGTATACAAATTATGCACTAAATTTTATTGTTATTGTTGCAGATCAGATAGTCTAAATCCCATTTTTCATTAAATGTGCGATTTTAATCACTTATTTTTTGCTTGTTCACAGACATAATGAGGCTTGTTATTTTGCACAATAGAGTTCTGTTTACTCTTTATTTCAATCACAAGTTTAAATTGAAAAAAGAAATAAATAAAGGCTCGAATTACACACAATTACTACAATTAATAAATAGCTACTTCACAACACTCATCTCATCAAATGACAACCAGTAAATTAACGACAATTAATGGCCAGTGTTGTTTTTTTCCATGTCCTATACAACAAACAGTGATGCCTTAGAGCCATAATTATGTTCCTTTTACTGTAATAAATTACCTTTTTGGTTTTTTCCAATGATCTCTCTTTTTAGGCTTCACATTTAAAATTTTCTTATTATTAAGTATTTTAATGTGTGTGGATATAGGTTTCTGTAAAACATGCAATGAATTTTAGCATCAGTCTTTATGAAAAGAATTTAAATTACTTTGAAAACTTACTTTTTTTACAATTCAATTTTTACAATATTTTACAAATTCCATCTAAGAAAATAGTGTCTTGAAATAAATTAATAAGTAGCTCTGTAATTAAATATAAAATTTTATTGTTCATAATGATTTGATAGAACTCTATGAAAATGTTATTATTTTATTCAATTGCTTTGTTTAATGTGAATAGAATTTTACAATCACAGCATACTCTAATGTTCTTGTTAATTATTAAAGATAGTAATCAAGATTGAAATTTATTTGAACAAGCTTAAATGTATTTAAAATAATACATATATGAAAATAAAACAAGTGTGTAATTATGAGTATCATGAAAGAGTATTTGTACTCCAGCAGACTTTCTTCTTTATTCAGTTATTGCAGGTCCACCAGAAAATGTTATCAAACTCAGAACAACAACACCTTTATTCAGAGCATATGACCATGCATACAGGTTGCTGGAGAATATATATTGTCCCATGTTTTTACAGAGTGATAAAGTGAGTATTAATAACTATTCGTTTTCCCATTTTATGTACTAATTTAATGATTCATTTCAAAATCCAAATAACTATATATTATATTTTTTTCATATATATATATGTGTGTGTGTGTTTTTGTTTGTTTTTCTTCATGCTATTTTTAAGTAATAAGGAATGTTTTCAAAATTGATTATACCAGTAGCATCTATTTAAAAGCTCTGAGTTTATATGTTTGTCTAAATGTTAATTTTAACAACTGCTATCTCTTCATTCATGAAGTTATAAGCTGTTCTTTTACATTGACACTTTATTGAAAATGTCATTGTTGTATTAAATTAAGTTCCATTTTTATTATAAGTATCTGCAAACTATTTTCTTCTCTCTTTTGTGGATATGGAATATTTACTATAAGCCTTAAAACTTACTCCAGGGTTTCTTATTTGTATATATTTTGAACAAATATAAAACATAATATTTAAATAAATATTGAACTCCTTTCACTGTTTTTTTATCTATAATCATTAATACCTTGCTGGTAACAGGCTGAATTACATCATTGTATATTATTAGGGTTATAATTGCATAAAATTTGTCGCTAGAACTTCAGTTCTAAAAATTTAATGCTTTTGTTTTTTTATATTTATGTGTGTAGTATGCTTTGTTGGGTTGGTGCTTTCCGGAATGCTCTCTGGATGGTTATGAGCAATTCATACTTTGAAAATTCTTGTACACATAACACTTTTCACTGCTTAGTCACATTTTTAAATGACATTTGTGCAGCAATGTCGTGAAACAACCTTGGCAACCATACATACATTTACGCATGCGCAGCTGGAAACTATAGTTAACATACTTTTATTAATGTTGTCATGGAAACATACATGTCTCCAAGTTTGAATATAGTATTTTATCAAAACTTGATAATTCATTTGTAATAGCCCTGTATCTTATCTATATAAATCTTATCAAAATATGTATTTAGGTTTATTGAGTTAAATATTTAATTAATTTTAATGTGTTTGTGCGATCATAATATTTTCTTACATATATATTGGCCCTTTTTACATATCATTAAAACATTTTGATGTATCTATTCTTTCATTTTTAGATGCATTGTTACACAGTACAAACTGAATTTATGTATCCAGTGTAATTAAATTCTTATCTTAGTACTGTTCTATATAATTTTTCTTATCACCATATTTATCATTAATTTAAAATACTTGTGTCATTTTCTTTAAATTCATTTTTATGCTATACTGTACCAACATGCTGTTACCCAACTTTTGTATTGCTGATGCACTTAGAACTTTATTTCTTTGCTGATCTGGCATTGCTTTATTCAAATCTAATTGTTAATTTGTTCTATTTTACTGTTATTAATTGCATTCACATGCCAATTCGTAAAAGGGGTCGTATCCCAGTTGCTTGAAAGTAGCTGGCTAGAAGAATCAAAATGTTGTAACCATGTTTGTATAACTCCTGCCTGATAGTTTTAGTTAAATTGTAATGCCTTGGTATTATAGTTTATTTATTTTTGCTAGTAGTAACAGTGAATGATTTCACTGAAATTTTATTTATCTGTTATCAAATTTTAAACTTAATTTATATGATGTATTTATTTTATTATGTTTGATATCAATAAACTAAATTGGCTATTTTTATTTAAGTCTAATTAATTGATATATTAATTGTGAATTGTGCTAAGTGATATATTAATTGTTCCATATCTATTTGGTTCTATCAATAAAACAAAATTCTCTATAGATACTTAAACCAATAGCTAGTGTTTCTTTTGCTTCATTAAACACTTAATAATTTATAAATCTGCTTATAGTTATAACTCTTTGGCAATTAGCCTTATTGTTTATATTGGTAACAGAATATACAGATTCTTAAACTTTATTATAGGGACCAACCCAAGGTTATGGGCCACAGGTTTCAATATCTTAAAATTTATCCTGAACTAAGCTGTCTGTTAAAATGTGTTAGACAAATTTTTATGCTCTTTTGGAAGAGCAAATTTATATGACCATACTTCCAGGTTTCAAAGTGATTAGTTAGAAAGAAAAAATCTGTCATTTAGATCAAGTTATATGTGGCTTGTGACAAAGTGATCGACAGTGGTTTTATGAACTCCATTATGTTTTGTTAAAAATTGGTTTTTGTAAATTTCAGTTGAGTAACTGTGCTTCTTTATTAGGAGATTACTGAATTTTGATATTATATTTGATATTATATGATTCTGTGGTATATGGTAGAGTTCAAAGGACAATCGATAAAACTATTAATAATTTAAAAGATCCTTTTGACAAATAAGTACTCTGTAAGACTCATACTCTTTTAGGCATGGAGTTTGGTGAAGAAAATGGTAGTCATTTGTTTCATTAACACTCATACATTGGGGAAGTACATGATCATTTCCAACATTTTAAAATATCAATTACCATACTACCCATATCTAAAGGTTCAGTTTATTCTAAAACTTTCTGTCCCTTCACAGCGGAGGAAGAAAAATGTCAAAATTGCCGTATAGAAATGCATTAGATTGTCTATCTTTTTTGGCTAATAGAACTCGCCTGACTTCTTTTATGCTGTTATCGTATTCAGTCAGTTTCAGTCTATCCCAGGGTTGAATCATTGAGGTGGTTTATTAAAACTTTTACTTTATGTTGTTAGCATGGCAGAGTTTCATTTAGAATTTTCTTGTAAACAACCCCAAATCAGAGTTTATTCAGATACTGATTTCACTGGAAATCGAGATGACAGAATGCCTTTGAGAGGTCAAAGTTTTTTACTATGAAATTCTGCCATAAGTTGGCTTACAGTGATAGAGAAGAGTGTCAGCTTGTTAACTATGGAAACAGAGTTAGTAGCCATGACATAAGCAGCTAAAGAAATAATTCTGTTTAGCTGTGTACTAAATGACAAAAGTATGGTGACAAATAAATCAGAAAACCCAATTTCGTTTGTAAAAATCAAGCTACTATAGATTTTGTAAATCTTTATTGAAAATTTTACGTCCAAACATATGGACATTTTGTTGTTTTTGTTTATAATGTGTATAATACACAAAAGTTTAAACTGAGTTTTGTGTGAAATAAATTGAACTTAGCTTGCATTCAACAAATCTGAACTGCAGAAATTCATTTCAAATATATTTGAGAATTAATAAAAATGAAATTTTCAATTTTTTTTCTATTTTTGATTTGTTAACCAAGAAAGGTGTATATATTTATGTCGTTGGAACTGAAACTAATTAAAATATTTGTGTGCATTACTTTTGAGTACTTTGTATGTTGTGCATTGGGTGTGACTATATGTGTGAATGCTAATTATTTATTATGTAAATTCATATTGCCTATTATAATGCGTTACCTTTAATTATATGCAACACACATATAAACAAAGTGCACACACATAAGTGAATTACATATTTTGTATTGCATACCATTTTTGAACTCTTTTCAAAGGAAATATGGATAATGTATTAAATTTGTGTTAACTAATGGATACTTATGTGATATATTTATTTGATGTATTAATAAATGCATACTTAATACATTAAACATGTTTATAATCTTAAGCTGTAAAATTTAGTTACGTTATTTTCAATGAAACTATTTTATAATGGGGTACTGGAGTTCTTTAAAATTTCTTGGGAATCGGAAGTTAATGGTGATAAAAGGGAGTCATTGTAACTCCAATATAAACTAAGTTTATGTATCCAGTGGTTTTAAGTTTTTAGTCTAGTACAATTCTATTTAATTTTTCTTATCACTATATTTATCATTTATTTAAAATACTTTGGTTATTTTCTTTCAATTTTTCTTCTATGCCGTATCAGCATAGAAGAAAAATTATTTTACTTCTACATAGAAGAAAAATTATTTTACTTCTATGCTGGTAATTTTACTGTTATCCAACTGTCCGGTCGATATTTTTCTTAGAAGTTTATCTCTTTACTTATCTTACATGCTTTATTCAAATCTAATTATTAATTTATTTTATTTATCTGTTATTAATTATATATGCATGCCAGTTCATCAAAGTTGGCATATCTCAGGCGTTTAAAAGCACTAGCTTAGAAGAATCAAAAAGTTGTAACATGTTCTTATAACTCTGGTGTTGATAGTTTTAGTTAAAGCAGTTTTAGTTAAATGCCTTGATATTGTAATTTATTTATTTTTGTTTGTGGTGACAATGAATTATTTAACTGAAATATTTTTATTTTATCTGTTATCAAATTTTAAACTTAATTTATATTATCTATTTGTTTTATTATGTTTGATATCAATGAACTAAACTTGCTATTTTTATTTAAGTCTAATGATTGTTGTACTCTCAATTTCTAATATATTGGGTTCTATCAATAAAATCAAATACTTTATAGATTCTTAAACAAATAGCTAGTGTTTCTAACTCTTTGGCAATTGGCCTAATTGTGGGTATTGGTAGCAAGACGTTTACCCACAGATACTTAAATGCTAGTGTAAAGATCAACATGTATACAGTGTAATATCAATATTTATAAATACTCAAATATATTTAATAATATTATTATTAATAAATTTTTTTTCTTTTTGCTATATTTTGTAATTTGTATGTTAATTTACATTTTTTATTGGACCTTATTTTTAATAACTCTCCTAAAGTAAATCTTTTCAGAAGTTTTAAAAACTAGAAATTATGGAATATGTGGATAATATAAATATGGTATCTATTTAAAGATAAAGAATTTTAAGTTAAATTGAATGGGAAAATAAATTCTTAAAATTCAAGTCTTAAACAAAATAATTTGAATTCTGCTATGATTTTGATACATTTAAGTGTTTTAATCCATTTATTTCTTCAGTATTTCAGCCTGCTTTGCGGAGACAGGTCAAAAAATGCTAATGCTAAATCGGGTGGAAAGTAAGTCAACATCTATCTTTTGTAAATATCCATTTTTCTATATTCTACAAAGGCTAATTCTGTACCATATTTTTAGGGGTTCAAAGAAAGGCTCTACAAACCCTTCAACTATATCAAAACTTGGTACTAAATTGAAAGGTGTCTTTTCTACACATGTTGGTGTGTGTTTTCAGAAATAGTTTTTAATTTTTCCATTGTATCATTGTTTATTTATCACTGTAATTACTTAAATGAAATTTATCAATGCAAATGCTATTGAGCTCATTTTAGATTATACAAATAAAATTTTAATGCTTATTTTCTTAGTTCAAATTATCATTTATATATCAACATATTTAACTTTTCTTACTTTTTTTAAGGCTAACATAAATACTAGTTGAGTGTGATAGCATAATTATGGATCAGCATACATGTGTAAATTTACACATGTCTCCAAATTATTTACATATAATTTATTAAATAATTATTAATCTTTTTTAAGCTTTTTATTGTTTTTGTGTTAGTTTTGTGTTTATTAAAATACATTTTAATTTATAGATGAGGGTCAGTTGTTTGAAGAAGAATCAGGAATTGATTTAGCTGAAGCAATGTTTGTAAGTTTGATGTATATTGTTTTATGATTCATCAATTTCTTTTATACTTTTTCAAGTAAATACTTGATTGTAAGCTTGTAGTATTAATAATTTCATTGTTTTTTTTTTATAAAATTTGTGCATTTTTATTAAATGCTTAAAGATTCTTTAAAAAATTTTTTCAAAGCCATTAAATTCTAGAATTTGTTTAAATTTCTTAAAAAATTGAGACTAGAATTTTCAGAAAGCTTTTTATGCTTTTTACTCCTTAATTTAAATAAAAAATGTAGTTTGTAATTTTAATAAAATCTTCAACTTTATTTATAAGCTAACATTAAAAATTTAGCTTGTTTTAAATATGAATATTTTCAAAGAGCTCACAAGAAGCAGAATCTCAAACTTTTGTTCCTTCTTATAAATTCTTTTTTAAGCTATTTATCATTAAAAGTTTTCCTCAGTATTGAATCATAATATTGAAAATTTCCATTTATAATAATTTTTTCTACTTGATAAAGTTTATTAGTTATTAAAATTTTAACTAATAAATAATATAATGATAATATTTAAACAGTTGATTTATGCATTATCTTTATATTCTTAATTAGATAAAAATTTATTTAGTTACTAATAGACTTCAATTAGAAACTGTTATGTTAGTAATTATGAGTTCTATGTTTGTGATTGAATTTCTAAAGTGATTGATATGTTTATATGATTTCCTTTATTTTATTTTACATAGAATTATATATAGAATTTCTATAAACTATTTGTCTGTTATTTTTAAAAGCCAATAACTTAATAATATTGATGAATGTTTTATAATAATTAGGAATTTTTTTATTTACTTAAAATATTAAACATCTTAAAAGGAAAGCAGTTGAAAACTAATGATATTTGGATTCGGATGTTTTCTTTTCTAACAGCAATTAATATTTTATGAAAGATTTATTGATTTTTATGCTAATTTATATGAGGATTTATTAAATTTTCAAATCAAAATTTTAATCATGATTCTTTTAAGTACTTTATTTTATACCCCTAATGAAAGAATTTTATGTTTATGGATGGATCTATATTAAATCTACTGACATATTGGTGCTAAAACTTTTTAATGCTAGAAAAGTGCCTTGTAATGCCTGAAAATTATTTATCGCTTTGATGGTAAAAATATGTGCTAATTCTTTACATAAATGAATGCCATAGCAAAGTGGCTTTTGTGTCTGCTTTATAAAAGTGTAACATCTATTTTTTCTGAATAGTGCTGTCTTAATCTATTAATCTTACATAATGAAATCTAACCCTTCTCTTATGATTGTACTTTGCTTAAATTTAAGGCTTTGTGACAGTAATTATTTTCTTTCAAGCCAGTAAATTAAAAAGCACTTTTTCATTAAAAATATTCATGGTAAAATATCATTAATGTATTAATTATTAGATTAATAATGTTGTGCTTCATGTGTTTAAGTTGACTGTCTTTAATTAAATAACTTTCAGGAAGATTCTACATCATCTGGAAAAAATGGGACAATGTATACAATGGAAGATGATCCAAGATTAAAAAATTTGAGTACTTGGCGAGTTTTTATCCCACAAGTCATGATGCGCATGGACAGCAACTGCAAATATTATCACACATTCAGAATAGAAGTTCAAAGAATAGATGTGGGTGATAAAGGTGATAATGTCTTCACACTAAGTGTTTTTAGTATACATAAAACATTTCATAGCTACTTTTTAAAGATAAGTTATAAAGCATGATTTTCTCTGGTTACAAAACTTTATCATTCGATTATATTAAACAACTTGTAAAAGTGATTGCTTATGTACAAGAAATCATTTTATCTATTTTAGAATATCTCTTGAAATTATTGTAATTTACCAAATTGAATAAAATTGAATTAATATGTAAAATAAAGATCAGGAAAAGTGTTAATTACATAAAAAGCTGAAAATTAAAAATAAAGTATTTAAAAAATTAAAAATTTATAATTCTTGTGATACATTGAATTGATCAACTAAAATATATTTAAAAGTAGCATTTTTTGCTTAGAGTAACAATACATTGGGAAACATTTGCAGGCTTACTGGTGTTGAATGCACATAATGGCAAAGATGTTTTAAAGAAAAAGTATGAGTACTAAAATTATAAATATGAAAAGTACTAAATATGTAAAATTGTAAGTTATAAGACTTATTTGAAAATCTTAAAGCTTACTTATTCTTATAACTTGAAGATAACTAAAAGATAGAAATATTGTGTTTGTAGTAAATAATTGACATTGAATTCTGAAATCACTTACATTTTTTAAAAAAATGCTGTAAGTTTTTGAGAGCAAAAATTATTCATAGCTAAAAATTATTAAAAAGGAATATGGAAAGGAAAAATGTCAGAAATTATTGAT
Source organism: Latrodectus hesperus (assembly GCA_037975125.1). Lineage (NCBI taxonomy): Eukaryota > Metazoa > Arthropoda > Arachnida > Araneae > Theridiidae > Latrodectus > Latrodectus hesperus. Next base: position 11,807,725 of record CM075857.1, on the reverse strand, counting down.
CCAAATAACCATTTGAATATCTGTAATTTGTATTTCTTCACGTTAACGTTTTTACTTATTAAATTTCAAATTTATCCTTTGTTTCTCTTTACTATTTAAATTATAACTATGAAATACATTTTTAAAATGTTTCATTATGCTTAAAGCTATCAAATATAAAATCATATTGGAAAAATTTGTGTAAGGTGTGTATGTACAGATAGTGGAATGTCTGAGCTATGTTAGGAAAATGAAATGGAATTTAAATATTCTGCAATGTTATTTATATTCGCCATTTCTAAGAGATCTAATTATTTTATTATTGTATTCATGCTTTCAGAAATATTCATAAACATATTATATTAGCCTTTCCTTAATTTAATAGTATATATATATATATATATATATATATATATATATATATATATATATATATATATATAATATGAATTTTTTGATTAAAATGTTATGTCTTGTTTAATCACAGAAAAGAAAAGAATAATTTTCAGAAGTTTTATATAAGGTGAATTTTTATGGTTATAATGTTATAGTTTAGCATTTCTTCATTTATTTGTAAAATTTCATTTCCCAATATTAAAACATTAAAATTGGTTACTAAGATAATGTCTTTATCATCCTGTGGTACATAATTATTAAACTGTTATTTTGATTATATATATTTTAAACAAAATAAATTTTTACTTAAAAATGGACTTCCAGAGAAAATTGAAAAATTGTAGTGGTCTGAACTGAAATGTAGAGTAAAATTTTAAAGTTCAGTGATGGTATTATTTTTATTATCTTTATAATCAAATATATAATCCAAGCTAGGTAAATGAACTTCACTTAGGTAAAAGTAAGCATTATGAACACAGCTTGTCAAAAGTTTTTTTGCTAAGCAGAGAAGATTTAGAAATTGGAATTTGATTAGTAAGCCACAAAGGGCACCAATGGACTGTTTGAAAAAAATGACAACCATATAAGAAAACAGATTTCCGATTTCAAATTGCTATATTTAACATTAAATAAGAATACATTAGTTGTATCAAGAAATTATTAAAAAATTCAATTTAAAAATATTTCAGAATTAAAGTCGGAGGAAATATGAGGAAATAACATAGCAAATACAATAAAAAAGTAAATAATAAAAATATCTTAATGAAACTTACATTTAATAACAGCTAGTTAAAAATAAATAAAAAAAATTTAAGAATTATTCAAAAATATCATTTCATGCAATTCTTCAAATTTAAGAATTTCTGCAGTAACTATTAAATTAAGGAAACAAATCTGGAATAAATTTTAAAAACTTTCATTTAATATATCCAATTGAAGAATAATGGAAAATATTACTGAAAAAAATATTAAATTTGGGAAAAAGAGCAATTCTGTAGTTTCGTTTATTATTGAAAATTTAAATTCCTAAAATAGAATTCTAGGAATTCTCTATAGTGCAGAAAATGAATAGAATAAAATTCTTACTTTAATTCTTTTACGTAACTACGTCATGACTCTGTGGAGGATATTGTCGGTTCTTTTAATAGAGATTTAGTATTTAAAAAATATTTTGTTTTATTCATAGATATTAGAAATCAATAGTATATCAAATTTTCGACTTAAAATAAAACCAAAGCAACTTTAGTTTATTGATATCACACATAATAAAAATAAATACATTATATAAATTCAATTTAAAAATTATTTCAGTTAATTTATTCATTATCATTACTAACAAAAGTAAACTATAATACCACAGCATTATGCTTTAACCAAAATTATCAGACACTGGAGTTGTATGAACGTGTTTCCAACTAAATAATTTGATTTTTCTAACCTGTTGCTTTTTAAACACCTGGTATATGTTCCCATTGACGAGCTGGCATGCAAACGTAATTGATAACAGTTAAAAATACGATAAAATAATTATTAGATTTTATTAAATCAATGCCAAATTATCAAAGTGATTAGCGATATAAAATATGCTGGTAAGGCATAGTAGAAAAATTTATTTTAAAAAATTACACAAGTATTTTAAATGAGTAATAAATATGGTGATAAGAAAAATTATATACATAACATTATACTAAAAACTTAAAAACACTGGATACGTAAATTTAGTTTATATAGTATATATAGTTATATATATAGGAGTAACAATACCCCTTCTTATCATTAATTTCAGATTTTCAAGAAATTTTAAAGAGCTCCATTATCCAATTACAAAATAGTATAATTAAATTTTACAGCTTAAATTATTAACACGTTTAATGTATTAATTATACACTTATTAATACATCAAATAAATGACTTAATTCAATAAATTCTCTGTATTTCCTTTGAAGGGAGTTCATGAATAATATGTAATACAAAACACAATACATAATTCACAATTTCCATTCTTGTATGTTGCATGTATTTAAAGATAACATAATACATAATAATCGTTCGCACAATAGATAAGTATTCACACATGGAGCCCAATGAACAACATACAAAGTAGTCAAAAATAATGCACATAAGTACTTTAATATCAAATCAAAAGACAAAAATATTTACATATTTGTTGGTTAATCCAAAGATAAAATGAATGTTTCATTTTCATTAATACTTAAATGTATTTGAAATGAACTCCTGCAGTTCAGATTTGATGAGCAGTTTGGTGAAAGCTAAATTTAATTTACTTTGTAGAAAACTGAGTTTAAACTTTTGTGTATTATACATATCATGAATGAAAAACAACTTAACGTTTATATGTTTTGACGGAAAATTTTTAATTAGGAATTTTACAAATTCTATAGAAACTGTCGGCCAAGTAACTACTGGATCTTCTATTCCATCTATCATATGTTGATGATCATCTTCAATATTCAAATATATCAAAGATAAAGCAATCTCTGATTTTTACTGAATTCTTTCAGACTTTTAAGATATACAGGGTTATTCAAATCTTCAAATGAATCAGGTTCAGTTTTTAATATCAATGGAGTGGGAGCCTTTTCTGTTCCTTTTACAACTTCCCACACATTTGTTTCCATTAGGAGGTACTTTATGTCTGAAGTCTATGTCTCAAAAGTTTTGCTACCTAACTTAGTTATTGTGTAAATAGCCATGGTAAAGAAAAATCACAATATTGTGAGATATTTTTTTGAGAAAAATATTAATTTAATTTTGTATAGTTTCAAGTATATATATATATATTCATTTAAATTTTTTATGTAATCAAAATATCAAATTAGAAGAAAGATTTATATCATTACGGCCCCCAGTCTAAATTATCTAATACATTTTAAGTTCGGTAAAAATATGTCTCTTACATTTTACAGACAGATTAGCTCAAGATAAATTATTAAAATATTATACATGAAACCATAACCTTTTGTTGGTCTTTTTAAAAGAGTTTAAGTGTTTATAAAATATTTTGTTCATTTATAGATATTAGAAATTAATAGTATATCAATAATTAAACTTAAAATAGAAACATAGCAAATTTAGTTTTTTTGTATTAAACATGATAAAAATAAATACATTTTATAAATTAAATTTAGAAATTTCATAGCATATAAAATAAAAAATAATTTCAGGTAAATTATTAATTGTCACTGTTAATAACAATAAACAAACTGTCATACCAAGGCATTATGCTTTAACTAAAACTATTGGACACTGAAATTATGTGAACATGATTCTAAATTAACTATTTGATTCTCCTAACCTGTTGCTTTTAAACATGTGCGATGCACCCCCTTTAACAAGCTGTCATGCATACATAAGTATTAACTGATAAATGTAACAAAATAATAATTAGATTTTAATAAAGAAATGCCACAAATCGACAAAATGATCAGCAATAGGAAATATGCCAGTATATAATTCATAGTAGAAAATTAAATTTAAAAAAATTAACATTTTTTAAATAAATAGTATTTTAAAAAATAATAAATACGGTGATAAGAAAAACTACTTATATTGCAGTAGTAAACTAAAAACTTAAAAACACTGGATAAATAAATTTAGTTTGTGCAGGGGTAACAGATATATTTGAATTATCGATACAATTAAATTGTAAAAAATAATAATAATATAATAAAAATTAAAATAAAAAATCATAAATCTTACCATATTTTTACAGATTCCATTTCTATCCACAATATACAAATAACTCAAATTATAAAAATATAAAAAGAAATATTATTTTTCCTGCACTGCTACATTCAACACAAAATGCAAATGGCGAAAATTCGAATTATATCATGTGGTTCATGCATGTACCTGGACACCATATTTGGTGATTAATTCTTTTGGGGAAATCAATTTTTCAAGGGAAAAAAAATCACCAAATTTTACCACATTTGGCAACTTTCTGTGTTTGGCGAGCTGTGATGGTAACGCTCACTTTAACTTTTACTTATTCTCAAATTTTGAATTTGTTATTACTATATCCCTTCAAAGAAGTATGCTTATTTAATTTGAATTTTTCTCTGCATCTTATTATAAGAATTATCAAAATTAGAATTTATTAATGTATTTTGAAAGCATTCATGAACAAATTGTGTGTACTTAATAACTGCATGTACAATACAAATCAATTAAATTTTGACTGTTTTCAAATTAAAATAATAGAAAACTTAACTATTAATATTTTATTTATGTTGTGAAATTTTACTTTTTTGTATTTATACTCATTTTTATATTATGAAATCATATTTTTAAAATAAATCATATTAAACATTTATTAATGCAAATGTATTCCCAGATTATTATAATAATATATTACAAGGATAGAAAGTATAAGATCCCAGATAGAAAGTATAAGATAGGTATAAGATCCCAGATGCAGATAGAGTGCATTTATTTAGACCCCCTATCTTTCAAAACCATATTTATAGAGCTGATTGCTGTCTAGACCTGATACTACCTGTTAGTAAGAAGGTCTCCACTGATTCTGAGCTAGGGATGGCTACCCTAGCTACTATCAATGAGCATTATCCATCATCTGTTTGGTTCCATGTCTATACAGATGGTTCAGCTGTGGATGCCATTAGAAATGCTGGTGCAGGAGTATACTCTAAGAGTTTCAGGCTTTGCCAGGCTGTTGGGAAATACTATAACAGCTACAATGGTGAAGTGGCCGCTGTGCAATTAGCACTTGAAGAGACCAGAAAGGGTAATGAGAACAACATAGCCACTGTGGTATCGCGGGAAATGACGCAACTGATAAATTGGCAAAGGCTGGCCATACTTGGAGTACCATACTGTTAAAAGGCTTATTAAGTCAAATATAGCCTCCTATCGTAGAAATGTTTACAAGATGTGCATAAAGGGGAAAGCATGGGCTTCCTTACTAACAAAGCCTATTCCATGTAACCTCCACAGAGCTGTGGGAGTGGCAAATTTTCGCCTTAAAACTGGGCATGATTATCTGCAAAAACACCTTCACCGTTTGGGTTTGAAGGACTCTCCGATCTGCCCTTTTTGTGGACTAGAGGACATGACTGGTGACCACCTTTACACTTGCCCTGGACTTTCGGATGTCGCAGTTAGAAATTCTGCGAAAGATGACTTTTCATTCACCTCAAGATTGTATTGGACTGCCCGACAGAGACTGATGGTTTAAAAAACCAAGGTCGGGCATAGGATAAAAAAAAAAGGATAGAAAGTAGGTACTTACAGAAGTTGACAACTGTCTATGTAGATTCCTACTTTCTTTCTGATGTTTACTGTCTTACATTGGGTTTTTGAATTTCAAATATGTTTGTGTATATTTATCTGTCTAATATAAATGTGCATGTTTATAATAATATATAATTGTAATAAATTATTGCAATATATATATATATATATATATATATATATATATATATATATATATATATATATATTATATATATATATATATATATATATATATTTATATATATATATATATTTATATATATATATATATATATATATATATATATATATATATATATATATATATATATATATATATATATATATATATATATATATATATATATTTATATATATATATATTATATATATATATATATATATATATATATATATATATATATATATATATATATATATATATATATATATATATATATTTATATATATATATATATATATAATGCTTTCTGCTATAAATCTAAATAATTATCATTTTAACAATTTTAGAGAAGATATAATTATTTATCACTGTCATTTCATTTGTCTAATTTATATTTTCTTTTTTGAATACCCAGTCTTTTACTTTATAACACTATTTATTTGAAAAACTTATTATAATTATTTTAAAATTTATTCCATAAATTGATTATTGACTGTTAGAATTTTATATTGTTTATCATGTTCTAAGATTTATTTTGAAAATCGTTCTAATTTTTTTAGATACTCCTGATGATATGCATTGGACTGTAGAAAGGTAATTTTCGTTTTTCAATTTCTTACTATTTTTCGTTAATATTAATGAAAAATCTTTTTATACTGTTAATTTAGAATTCTAGCTTTAAAAGTTAACTGTGATGTATCTTTCAAGAGCATCTCTTGGTAATTTTAATTATAGAAATGCCTCTACATTTAAGAAGTTCAGTAAACTCTTTTGAATCCATTTTATTGCACACAGCAAAATTGATTATTTTAATTTTTTCCTTGTGTATATTTGATCCAGTGACATTTTTTTAAATTACCATTGCATTTTTATTGCTCTATTGATTAAATTTAGAGATTTTCAGGACATTAACAAAAATAAAATTTTAGCATATTAATATGTTCTAAAGTATATAATTTTTTTTTAATCAATGATGGAAAAAGTGAAGGAAACTTAGAGTTACAGTACAGTGAAGAAATCTGGTCAAAGCCATTTGCTAAATTGATATCTTCTGAAAAATAATGACTTTCCTCTTCTTACTTTCTAGTAGCTTTTATTAATCTTCTGAAAAATAATTACTTAAATATTTTTTTAAAGAATATCAGACTAATACTCCATTTGTTGTAATCTTGTATTTGAATCAATGTAATTTCAAAAATAAATTTAATAAATCTTGTTAAAAATTCATTTTTTAATGAATCTTTTGATTTTTTTCATTCTTATGTAGTGACTATTAATTTAAATAACTTCTGTTCTGATGAACTTTAAAAATTTGACATTGGAACATCAAAACATCAGTGAGTAAAAACAATTTGCTGAAGTAATTTCACTCAGAAATTAGAAATTTTTAATAAGCTATTCATGAAATTTAAAAGAATTATCAACATCAATTTAACCACAACAATTAATAAAATATTTTCTTTGATCCTCTTGTTTGCCTCACTGAGCATGTCATTTATTTTAAATATATTGACAAAAACCCTCTCTTAACTACTGTGGAATGATAACTGGATTTTTGCTGGCAAAATTTAAAGTCAACTTAAATATGTATATCTGGCTGTATTTAAATAAACTTTTTGAGAGAGAGAAAATTCATTATTTTGAAATAATATGCAATGTTTCAAAGAAATGCTTTGAAATTTTAAGCTCTGGTAATAATAGAATCATGGCATTATAATTTTAAATATTAATTCATCATTTTTCAACAATATTTGCTAATGGGGCTTGGTTGAAGAATCTTACTGCGAAATAAATAAAATTAAAATGCATAAATGAATTAGATTATGATGTTACTTGAAGAAAACTACTGAATTTACATATTTTTAAGAATAGAAAAGTAAAACGTGATTTTAAAATAGTAATTCTGTATGCCTTATAGAAAATGGAGTTTAAAATTTTTCTGGCCTTTCATAAAAATTCCTTGTTATTTATAAACAAACAAATAAAATTTATCTTTCTTAATTTTTAAAACATTAATAGAACTTAATATCTATTTTCTATCTCAGATTTATTTCAATTGACTTAAACATTGTAAAAATGATGCATTGTTTTTTCTTTAAAAAATCAAATCATTGTTGCTCTGTCTTTCATTCAATTATTTATCGATTCATTTCTTACCTTAGGCAAGGAGTTTATTATACTTTGAAATCCTCTTTGAAGTGCAGGGCTCATATTAATTTCCCTTTATGTGCAAAAATTGATCGCAAAGTGACCGTCTAAGCAAGTTAAAAAGCTGCAAATTATATTTGTATTGATTTCAATATCTTCCAGCGATTGAGCTGTCCACAGCATAATGTCAAATATGTTGATTATTTTAATTTTAGTATTCATATATTATGAATATTTTATTACTATTGAGAGGATTGCTTTTATCACATAATTTGTTTTAATTCTCTACTGAGCTTAATGCTGAACACTATTCAAAGTAATCATAAGCTCTTTAATTTATTTTGGTTGATGTACACTTGTATCAAAAATATCTGTAGACTCAGAATGGTTTTATTTCAATTTCTATTATTCCTATATTATATAATCTACTGATTACATTATATATGATGAATAATAAAATACTGTTTTTTATTCTAAAAAGCATTCATATTAAATTCATCTGCTTTATTTATTTTTTGTTAATTTAAGCTTTATGATTATTCTTTCGTGATATGTATACTGATAGCTGATAAGAAGTGTGTGACACTTGAAATAGAATATGCTTATATATAATATATGAAATAATATATGAAGTAATATATAGTTTATTTAAAATATTCAATCTATTAACTTTAGAAATTTTTTAACATTAAGTGTAATTTCCTTTAAAATAAAATTACTACTACACATCAAGCAATTTTTATTATTAGATTTTAAAGAAAAGTTAAAATCTTTATGTTATATAATTAGTGACACTTCATTTTCATGTGTTTAGCTTTTATTAATTTGATTAAATTATTTTATATAGAAGGTACAATGAATTTTATGTTTTGGAAGCTAAACTTACAGAATTTCATGGTGAACTCCCTATTCAACTACCGCCAAAAAGATCTCAGCAAAACAAAGGTTTAACTTATCTTGAAAGCAAACGACCTGAGTTTGAGCAATATTTGCAGGTGATTTATAAGTTTATATGTTTAAAGACTATTTTACATTTTAGTCATGTTTGATTATTTATTGATTTTGTTCATTTAAATACATTTCCTGTTCATGTATTATTAATTAAAGTATTTTGCAGTATGAAATAATAATTAAAATCATGAATGATATTTTTGAAATTACTTGAATTGAAGAATACATGTCAACTGCTTAAACTTCAGAAGGAAAAAACACCAAAACAAATATAAAAAAAATTGGAGTAGCTTTATTTTTTTGTTTTTTTTAATGAATTTCATTGCTCCACTGTTTTCTGCCACATAAATCCAATTAGATATGAAGGGAGATGGTGATAAGCAGTACCTTTTTGTCTTTTATTTCCTCACTATGCAGAGCCTAAGAATATCGTGCTAGTGTACCTTGTAGCTGGATTCACAAAGTGGTATTTGTGATTTACTATGATAATATTTTGCTCTTTTGATATTTTCATTTTTATTAGTACTCTAAGAATCTGAATATATTGTGGATCCTTTCTCAACACATTTTACTATCCTTCCAATCAGCATACTTTATCTCATATTTTACTATCTCAATTAGGAAACATTCACAAGTTTCTCAGAACACCCATTGGAATTCATTATTGGTTACAAAAAATTCTCCTAGTGCTGCTTTTCTTTTCTTTTTTATCTTTCTTTCCTTTTTTTTAAAGTACAGTTTTCTATTTTATCAATTTTAATTATTTTTTTCAAAACCATCTATTCCTTTTTTAGGGTGCTGGAGAAGATCCAAAGATCATGCTTCTCGCATAAAACAATTTCAGTCAATTGTCTTACCATAATATTTAGTTGCTCTTTGCACTAATTAGTTCAAGTAAGTTCCTCAGCTCAACAGTAAATAAAATGTAGCTCTGTTGCAAAGGGAATTCTTGATCCACTAAACCAATTATCAGATCAAATGCTTGTTTTAAACTTACAATTCTTTACACTACAATGCCATATATTTCTCTTGATGTAGTGTTTGTTTTGTGTCCATCTGTACAAGTTTGAATGCAAGGCAAAATACTTTTCATTTCTGCTTCACTTCTCAGTAAACTGAAAACGTTCATCATTTATAGAACAGAAAATACATCCAAGTATGGTAAGGAATTATGAAATTGTGAGAAAAAAGACATGGGGCTCAATAAAGATGTGTATAAACGTTTCAAAATGACCGTTTGGTACAATAATAATCTGGCGAATGTTTTGGCAGTTTAACGCTTCTGTAATTACCATTGGTTTTTTTTTTGTTGTACAATAAATAATATTTTTGAATTAAATGATAAGTTTATTTCAAAACAATATGCTTTCTTTTTTCAATTATTTTTTTAAACGTCAATATTTGAAAATAAGTAAATAGTATGTTAGTTTTGGATAATATTTATGTTTAAAATTAGCTACATTAAAAAAAAACTTTCTGTAAATATTTTCATTGATGTCATTTAGTTTTTTTAATGAGAAATGTTATGGATAAATACAAAATTACAATATGCTAGTAATATCTTGTTAAGAGACATCTTGCAATCTTTGCCAGATTTTCCAACTTTTAAAGTTTGCTTGTTACAAGCAGGATGCAAATGTATAAAAGATTTAACTATTTTCTAAATTATATAATTTATTATTAGGTTTGCTTTTCAAAACAATATGGAAAACTATTTAGTACATTTTATATGACATTTAATTTTTTATAATACATACAGCAGATCTATTATTTTAATATGTAGTGCAGTATTACTTACATTTAAAAAAAGTATGTCATACATTTTTTTTTTTGCAAAAATGATCTTGTATTTTTTGTTCAAATTTTTTCATTCTTGAGCTATTCTAATATAAAATTTTCTCTTATTGATAGACTCTCTTAGCACTACCTGCTTTACAAGGAAGTGAATTGCTCTTTCAATTTTTAAAATCACCAATTTTATTTACAACAAGTTTTTTGCCTGATATCAAATTAGGTATAATATTTTAATTACTTACTTTAAATTTCATCTCTTATAATTTTTTCCTAAATTGATTTTTTTTTTTCAAATTGTAGGAAAAATGATCAAAACAGTCCCAATGAAACTTATGAAAGAGGTATTCACAGTTTGTAGATTCTGGAAAAAGTCTTCTTTTCTTTATAATATTAAACTTATTACTTTTTATTTATAGAAAGGACAACATTTACTTCCATTTTTACAAGCTTTCATACAGTCAACGGAAGCTGCCAAACCTAAGCCTAGGTAAATTGGTGATCTTTGTGCATATTATTTCCACATGGAAAAAATTTAACATATATTTATATATTTTATTTAAAGAAATGTAATTCATTAATGTCATTGGAATTGAAACATCTTTTAATGCAATATCAAATATTATATTTTTCTTAATCTCTGTAAATTTATAGTTCAAAAGACTTCCAGAAACAATTTAAGATTATTTTTAATTCAAAATTTAATTATAAAATCATTAATAAAATTGAGTTGATGTATATAGTAACAAAAGCAAATAAAAAATAAACTGTATTTAGAATTTGAATTACTTATTGAAATTTTTATGAAGAAAAGTTTATAAAGGTGCAAAAAATTATGTTTTTTAAATGTTTCATTTTATAGTAGATACTAAGAATATAAACTACTAATAATATTTAATATGCATTAAAAATAGTCTCATTTGATTTAAGAATTTTTGATATCAATTTCATTAACTTTTTACTGCAAGGTTAACAAAATTTATATCTCCAATTAAATTTATAGTTTGATAATTTCATTTTTATTAAAACAATAATTTTAAAAGATATTTTATTTTTGACTACATGTTTTTTTCGTTAAAATTTTTAATTTTATTTTATTACTATTAATTTTGATCTCAAACCAGCCAATTCTTCCTAAATTATTCGTTATTTTCAGTTTTAAATTTACTTGTGGAATAGGGTTGTTAATTGTAGAATAGCTTTTAAATTTTTATTGTTTAGATGATGAATAATCAATCATCAATTTTATTGTTTTATAAAAAAATCATCTTTTGCATTACATATAAAACTACATATATCCATTACATAATATCATATTTACTCATCAAAATTAATCTGCCTTTGAACTTTGGTTATTTTATAAATTTTCTTACTTGATGATAATTGCTTCTTAATTAGATGTCGATTTTTTTCGTATATTTTCCATTGTTTTTCCAAATGTAGAATCATATATGAGATTTCAAAAATCTTTCTGTAAGTATTTTCATCGGTTTTAATCCCTTGACTAAATACTGTTTTAAACTTCTATAGAGAAGTACCTAACTTTCATTATTGTATAATTATTGATTTACTATGCTTAGATCCATCAGGAGTTCTATTCTCTTCTATAAAGGTATGTCTGATTGGTAATTATGTCTAATCTAGTAGATTTAAATAAACGTTTAATAAATGATCAATCTCAGCATTTCCTTTTACGAATATTAAAATCATATCATAATCCTTAAATATTCCATTTTAGTTTGAGTTCTTTTTAACATTGCACCCTAAGTAATCCAGGAACTATTAAATAACATGCATTTTCGAAACTTCAGGTTTTAAACATTCTTTAAAATTTTTAAAAATATCTGCTTATATTAATATATCTGATTTCTAATAAAAGTGATTGTATTTATTTAAATTTTTAATTTTAAATACATATTTTGTGCTTGTTCGTAATTTATACTAGAGTACTTATTTTCATTCAATATTTTATTAAATTTATCTTATGATAATTCCATTTCTATAAAATTTTCTTCAGTATCTGTATAATCATAATAATAAATCCTGTTTAGACAATAAGACTTTTTTCTTCTGAATGAAATTTTGACTTTTTCTTGACATTTTTGCTAAATAATTATAATCTTTGTTGATCTTAGAGATTTTTAAATAGAGTTTAAATTCTAAGGAATTGATCTCTCATTTCCATTTTACAAATCTTTTTTCTAAAGTCAATTTTTAAATCATTCCTTTAAAATTTTACAACTTATCTTATTTTTTATATTGAGCCATTCTTTGAATTTTTTTAAAGGAATTTAGTAAAACAGTTCACTTAAAAACATTCATTATCATTATTTTTCATATTTATTGTTGGATTTCTTAATTTGATTTTTTCTGATAACTGAATATAAAAAGAACCAGAAAGATTATACATTTATTTATTTTTAATTTTAAACATTATTATTATTATATAGAAACTGCTTGAATTCATTTTTGTGTCTAACTTGTGTAATATATTTCAAAATTGACTTTTAATTGTTTTATTCCTAATTATATTTTTAATTTTTTCTATCATTCTGTTTCACACTTTTGCTAAATAAACTAAAAATATCATTACTTTATGAATATTTTTAATTCTCTGTATTTCCAATATAGATGTATAAGCATTTTCAAAAAGCTCAAATTCTTTGTTATTATGGGTTGTATTTCCAAAAACAAAGCATTTCAAATGCTGAATATTTTTCAATTTGACTTACAATATTTGTTACAAACTTCACATTAATTGTTTTCATTCTAGAGTGTTTAGATTTAATAAATAAGTCTTCTTTAATGCTAAATTTTTTAGTAAATATTTGTATTTGAATTTCAACACTTACTTATCTTTTGAATCAGATTTTTAAGGTATCAATAAAACCTAAAGTATTATTTGTTTTCATTACTCATATAGCTCTTTTTCAGATTTTAAATTGAATATTTGCTTTAGAAATATGTTCATCAATTACATATTGAATTAAGCTCAGACATGCTCAATTTTGAATAACTTTTAATTCTATGATATATACAATACTCAACACTATCACAGTTTTTGAATTTATTTACCTTTATTTTTAGAAAAAATATTTTTAAGAATACTTTTCCTCAGTCTTTCTTTTGACTAGATAATTTCATCTCATCCCTTACATGAAATGTATTAGGAATTGGTAACAAAGTGTGTGCAGATTTTTTTTGGCAGATTGGTTTTACCCTTTCTTTTGTTTTGGTAATGTGTTCAAAGTACCTGACCTATATTTTTTATTGTTTGCACTTTTGCCTTTCATTTAGTAAAAAAATATATTGATTCGTTTTTTAGTTTTCATCCAAATTTAAAAATTATGAGCAAAAGATGTGCACTTCCAACATGTTGTCTTGTTTCTGAAAAGGCAAAAACACACAAGAAGTTATGTTCCATAAATATAATGATATCTTGAAAGAAAAGCATCATCAGATTTGCCAGATTTGGCTCTAGTGAATTTTTATTGAAAAATTCTTACTAATCTGGCTGTCCAGTTGATATCAAGATATATACCAATGCTATTATAAATTCAGATCATTGAAACATAACACATGATTTTGCAAAGAAATTCAATTTATTGCATACATGAATTTAAAAAATATTACAAAATTTGCCTATGTCAGAAACTCAATCTATGGATTTGTAACTACCTTCAAGAAATTCATTTGATGCAGCATATTAGGGTCTGAAATGCAATGAAATGGACCTATTTCTGAAAAAATAATCACATGAATAGTGAATTGTTTAAAAGAATATTAATTGGAAGAGATCGTGCATGAAGCAAGCCGAGCTGGCAGCAGCATGGTTAGCACTCTTGCCTTCGGTTCAACAGTTCATGGGTTCAAATCCCACCTTGTGCATGGATGTTTATAGTGGTTTAGAATCCACTTTAAGCCATAGGTCCCAGTCTAATTAGCTCTCATGTGCAAAAAATGGCGGTTGAACGACAAACAAACCAAACCGTGCATTTCTAAATTTATTTTACATGTTTATAAAACCAAAGGAAGATACTAATTTTTTTAACCACAAACCAATAATTAAAATACTTGTATCACTTATATATTATTTTAATAGTTTTTTATTTTTTTATAAGTTTTTGCCTTTTTTTATCACTACTGTCAATTTGATTCATATTTATAATGTCTGGAATGATATAAATCAGTATAAAACTATTTTCCAATAAAAATGTTTTCAAATTCTGAATATTTTTGCTTACATTTTATGCTTATTTATAATTTTGTTATAAAATAGTACTTATAAATGTATTGTTTTAAAGATTTCTAAAATGTTTAATATTTTTATTTCAAATTTCCTATTTTCTATTTGGAAATAGCCTATATACAAATAAGGTATACTTAGTGACTGTTGGGGTTATAATTAGACATATTTTGGTGGAAAAATATCTACTAGAGATAATTCTTAATATTTATTTTTTCTAATAATATCAATAGAGTATTCTTAAGATATTTATGACCAAATTATATATATATATATATATATATATATATATATATATATATATATATATATATATATATATATACATATATATATATATATATATACATATATATATATATATATATGGTACTTTTCCATTTCGCTGGCGCAAATCTCGCCAAACACCAATCAAGTCGTCAGTTGGCAAAAACACACAGTATATACAAAATATTGTTAATGAGTGTTAGCTATAAGAATTTTTTACTTTGGAGGCATAAACATTTTAACATCATTTAAAATGTTTTCAAATGGATCTTTCATTTCCCTTCTCCACATAAATTCCGCGAGATAACTTTCCAGATGATGACATGCTGTTCTTTTGTGCTTCTTATTTCGCCATTTGGCGCTATCCCACAGTCTTTCTATTTTTTGCATTCCAGTTTCAGGATCAACAAAATTGTATTTGTGATTCACTTTGAAATGTTCAAAACTTTCCTGTTCCAGTTTTAGTGCACTATGATTTCCACAAATCAGAATATATTATAGTTCCTTTTATGATATTTTCCTTAATGGCATTTAATATAGTACTCATAGATTCATTTGGCACCTTCACAAGGAAACTTTCATTTGTCTCACGGCAAACTCCACTGAAAATCCAATGTTGGGGCAAAATCCATCCCGCATTGTTTTTACATTTCATGAACATACTTTCATCCACTTCAACGATCTTACCAGGTCCTCCTATTTTCCGTTGTTGACGCTTAAGCAGTGAACCCACACAAACCTCACACTTGTAGTTATTCCAGTCCACAACTATTCGAAGACTGGGCAAGGTTGACTCAGTCTTTTGATTCTTCTGTAGGTTAATAGACTGAGTACCAAGCATGCTTTGAAACTAAACACTAGGTGTTTCATGTTAGTCTGATCACATAACCAAGACATATGCTTTACTTCTCACTGCCCTCAGTCAAGAAAATAGATATGGGCACTGAAGACCTTGGCCTACATGGGCCTCCGCATCTCTGGTTTAGTTTTGTTTGTATTTAAATATCCCTCTTTAATATCCACATAGATTAATCAAATGAATTTGAAAATAACACTTTTCAATTAATTTTGATTTTTTCCCATGGTAGATTACTTTTGCTTGTTTAACAATAGTCATCTCAAATGACATAAAACGTGAAATGGAAATCAGTTAATTTCCCGTATATATCATTAAAGTGGAAATAAAAGTATATAATTCTCAATTCCAATAAATTATAACTAAGAAAAAACTCTGTAAAATCATATTATGTTTTTAATTTGTATATTTCTAAATTTAATCATAAACACAGTTACTATGAAAGTCTTTTTACAAGTGAATTTTTGTGCACAAATTATTCAATTACACTATTTAAGAAGTATGTAGATACAATTATTTATAGGGTATTTTAATAATATTATATAATTTTTTTACAGCAAAGAAGCTTGGAAGGAATTGTATGAAATGCCAAATTCTACTTTAGATGAGAAGGTATTCTTCATGTTTTATTTTTGTGTTGTATTTTTACGAAAGAAACTAAAAGTTTAAATTTTATTAATCTTCACATAGATTTCTTTGAATAATCAATAGCTTTTCATTTTCTCATGGCAGTTTGAACTTATAGGATTCAAAGATCATTTTTCTTTCTTCAATTGAAATTTTATAATGTAAATATTATGTTTACTTAAATTGCTAGTATTATAAAAGTAAAAGATGATGTGATAAAGGATAGATCACATGCAAAATCATGAAGCTAAAGTTTATTTAGGATGCTTGTCAAACAATCTACATCTCATATTAGATGTATGCAAATAAGTCAATCTTCTTCGAGTTCAATTAATTATATACATACATACATACATACATACATACATACATACATACATATATATATATATATATATATATATATATATATATATATATATATATATAAAACAATGCCACTTTAATTATGAAAGTGTGTATTTAAAATAATACCCATACATTCTATAAATACGAAGTTGCCATAAATAAAACCACAAAACAACTCAAAATTATATCTTAGTTTCACAATATAATCCATGGTCTGATTTTCTTATGCTATACTTGCACAAAGTATACATGGAAATTCTTGCTGTTTTTAATGATCGAAAAGAACATGACCTTCAGAAAGTGTAGCGTTTTGTTAGTCCTCGAAGTAATCAACATCATTGGTAAAGGATTTCTCACAATGATGATTGTCTAGGGAATAGAGGAGATCGTAATCTTATGGTGCAAGGTCAGGTGAGTAAGGAGGATGGTTTAAAGTCTTCCATCCAAGATGCTGTATGGTACCTTGATAGCTATAAAAGCTTGAACTTATTTTATCCCTTTATCATTTCTCGGTCTTACAGTTCCATAGTTTTGTAGTTTTTGTATTGGCTGTTCTGTTGTTCACTTGATATCCGTAAATCTAAATTTTGTACATATGTAGCTGCCGACAGCCAAAATACATGCAGTTTCAGATTGGTGATTTATTATGTCATCAAACTAACTCTCTGATCTGTCTATTATATCGGCAATCCACTTTGTACATTAGCACATTTTGTCGAAGAAGAATGACACAAACCGAAACTACATTTCACATTTATGAATGGCAAAATTTTAAAGTGCTTCATTTTTTACTTATGCAAATGAGTAGTGGGCGTATAAAACAGAGTTGTGAGTAACATTCATCAAGTATTAGTACAGGCTTAAAAATGTATGCCTAATATTGTTAAGATAAAATTTAAGTTGAATTCCTCGCCATAAATGCTGCTTCTTTCTGAGCATGTTTACCAGTCTTTGCCATCAATTCACACTTCTCTTTAGCAATATATTATATTACCTATATGAAAATAATTTTTGAATTTAATTTTCCGAAATTTATTTAATATAGATTGCATTGAAATTAGTTTAGTTTTTCAGAATTTAAATTCTATATTGCCTGTTGTTTATTTTCGTTTTTGATTATTGTATTTTGAGATTGTATATTACTGTTGAACTGCTATTGAGTTCGCCCGATTTAATTTAATTAAACTATGATTTTGTGTATTAATTTTTGTAAATGTTTATTGTTATTGAATAAATTTAATGTTTTTTAAATCCTGTCAGCATTATTTCGACATACGTTTAGTTGTAGATGTAGATTCTTGTACAATAATCAGTCAGTCAAATTCTTGGCCACTCGCGCGATGTGTGGCTTTGCATAATCGCCCAAGAAAAGCACTCTCATGCAATTAACCAGTGCTGGCTCCTTCTGTTGCAAATGCCTATTTTGCAACTTCCAATTATTGTGAGTACATTTCCGCAGTGACCGTTTGGCCTGTTGGTAGCAGCTTATAGTGAAGTACTTTAAAAATAATCTACCAGACACCAATTTCATCTCAGGACAATAAATCTCCTGACCTGAATTTGTGAAACCAATGCCTTGCTGTACATTCATTTACAGCATTTTCCCCAAACGCTGGGGATATTCAGTGACTTGATGCAGCAGCTAATGAGCCCATTTTGAAGTCGTAAATTAAACAACACCAAATGAGCTTCTTTGAAACGCCCATTTCTCTTTGCTGCTGATCAAGTTATGATCAATGAATGTGTACAATGGACCTGTTTTTATAATGACTGATGTTTCTTTTCTCGATTGACCACTGTCTCAACTATGTCACACGCTAATTTGTATATTTATTCTTACTTCATTCAATAGTGGTGCCATATAATAATTATTTTTTAGAGCAAATAATTGAGAACTTTTGCAAAATTTGTAAATTGGAACTTTCTCTAATAATGCATAACTTTGTCAATATAAATTTCACTACTCCAAATTGCAGAAAATTAAAAATATTCCATATTAAAATATGCTTAAAGTATTTTTGCTTAATTGTATAATTACTTCATGTTGTAAGTTTATAATTTCTTTCAGGGATGATTCTTTAGACCAATGTTTTCAATCTCAATTCTATTGATCTAAGGAATGAGATCTCATTTCTTGTTGCATTAACAGTGGATACTGAAAATTTTCCTATGATTTCATTCTTTTTATGCAAGACATCAGCTTAGAATTTATATGAAGTTCCATTTGAAGCTATTAATATGAGTATTTAGTCTCAACTTTAAGCCGATCCTTTTCTCTATATAGTGATGGAATGTTTTAGATAATAAGGTTATATAAGCATTTTCCCATTCTATACAAAGTTATTCTTTTAAATAAAATAAATTCTCATAAATTTATTTTACATAAATTCAAAAGGATTTCATAAGAGTTCACATTTGCATTATTTTTTAATTATATAAATGTAAATTCTCACTTTTGCATTAAGTTTATATTTACATAATGTTTAAAAACATTTAGAGAATAAATGTTTAGAGACAGAAATCATCTAATTTGTAAAATTCAGAGAAATTAATAAAATTGTAGAAAGCCATTTTTTAAATTATGAATTGCAGTAGAGAGATTATGCTAAACTTGGGAGGGGAGAACACAATAATGCCATTACTTTTACAGCACATTTATGAAATAATTTCTTATAAAAATTTGAAAACTACTAATTGTCTTACATTGTAATCTGTAAATATGTAAGATTTACTAAAGAAATAAAATAAAAATATTTAACAGTATTTTATAAGATCTGTTCAAAATGCTGTTTAAATATTTTTTCTATGTAGCCAATATACTTATTATTTCATTAAAAAAATAAACTAGTCCTTTTTTATTGTTTTTTCTTTATTTTGTCATTCTTGATTTTGTATTGTTAGATACAAATATTTTACTTCTTTGGTTTTTTGGAATATCTTTATTTTTATTTTCATAATTGCATTTCAATGGCAATAAGATATTATGTAATTATAGTACTTCAAAAGTGAAATGGTATCGATCATTATTAAGTAATTTTAGAATTGCTTACAAATTTTGAGGTGCTGCACTTTTTTTATTCTATTAAATTATAAGAAGAAAGTCTCACCAACAATAATTTGGCATTTTGTTAGAATGAGTTTTATATGCATGAATTCAAACTTTTATAGTTAATTCATTATCTATTATCCTTAAAATTTTATAATTTGTTAAAAATTTTAATTCCTGTAAAATTTATTGTAATTTGTTAACATACTGTATTTTCTTGTATATAATCTTGGGATTGTGTGTTTAAAAAGTTTTGAATTTTGTTAGTTCTATATGCTACTTACAGATAATCTGATAAAAAAAATATTCATCAAAAAAGCTTTTAATAAAAAAATTCACTTAAAAGAATACTTGTTCTGTCTTGAAAGAAATATTGTTTATGTTTTATAAAATAAAGAATAGATGGTGCCACAACTCCGGTGACTTATTTTAGTTATAATCAGATTTGTTTGATTACATATAAGAATGAATTTGATTCCTTGAAAAGACAAGTAGGTATTACAGTTGCTATTGGCTATCATCATGTGGAAGCGAAAGCATATGTCACACAGCAGATTTTATGCTGAAAGTTATAAAGAAGGCAAATAAAAAAATATTGACAAACCTGTTAATGTAAGGTGGAAAACATAGCATGCGCAGTACAAAAGAAAAAATTATTGTCAGTCTGTACTACTTTTAAGTATCTGTGGGCAGATGTCATTTTTACCAATACCCACCATTAGGCTAAGTGCCAAAATAATTACCACGATAAGCAGAGTTGCAAATATTAAATTTTAATGCAGTTAAAGAAATGCTAGCTATTAGCTTAAATACCTAAAGTATTTCGTTCTATTAATAAATAAGGAACTAATAACATACTACTTTTAAGCTAGCTTAAATATTGGCAAGTTTTATTTATTGATACTAAATACATAATAATTACATAACATAAATTAAGTTTAAAATTTGAGAATAGATAAAGATATTCCAATTAAATAATTCGTTACTAACAAAAATAAGTAAAATTATAATACCGATGAACATAAAAGTTTCCAACCAAAACCATCAGACCAGAGTTTTTGAGTCCGGTGCTTTTAAAACACCTGGGATGCGTTCCCTTTGACAAACTGGCATGCGTATACAGTAAATTAATAATTCAATCATGAATATAGAAATGCCAGATCGGCAAAGTAAAATGGTATAGGAGTATGCCGGTAAGGCAGCAGAAAAATAAAGTTGAAAATAATGCACAAGTATTCTAAATGAATGATAAATATGGTGATGATAAAAATTATATAGAACCGTACTAGACTAAAACTCAAAATCACTGAATATATGAATTTAAGTTTGTACTGGGGGGACAATGCCCCCCCCCTCTTATCACCATCAACTCTAGATTTACAAGAAATTACTAACTCCAGTATCTGATTACAAAATAATTCCATTGAAGATCACTTATCCAAATTTTATAATTTAACATTATAAACATGTGCAACATTTTACACTTAGCTCAAATAAACATATCACATAAACATCTGTTAATTCATTAAGTTTACAAATTTATACAATATTCACATTTCCCTTGAAAAAAGTTCATAAACAGCATGTTATTAGTTTCTTATTTATTAATAGAACGAAATACTTTAGGCATTTAAACTAATAGCTAGCATTTCTTTAACTGCATTAAAATTTAATATTTGCAGCTCTGCCTATCGTGGTAATTATTTTGGCACTTAGCCTAATAGTGGGTATTGGTAAAAATGACATCTGCCCACAGATACTTAAAAGTAGTACAGACTGACAATTATCCAATGCTCAAATCAAAAATCCACTTCCTTCATTTAATTATTTATGAAACAAATGTATATTATTTTTAAATATATCTAACCATATTTTAAGAGTTATTAAAAACTAGAAGTTGATAAGTCCTTCAAGAATCCTCTTGGAATTTTCTCTTGATCAATCTGGTGTTTTTATCTTAGTTTATCACATTTTGTGATGAAGTGGATCTACTCAATGTTTTTCATAATAAATGTTTTCCAATACAATTTAGGATATTTTTAATCAATGGTACTATGTATTTTTTATTTTATGACACACTCTACATTATCAGCAGTACATATTTTTAACTATTCGCTAAAAAAATTGCCACAGATTATGCGTCACTTTTTTCTTTTACCCCGAAATAGATCTTGTCGATAATATCTTGCGGCAAATTATATACAGGCAAATATAGTTCTTTATTTTCATGGGTTGGTAATAGTTATCGAGCCATTTTTGATTCAACTCCATCTTAAAATCCAAAAATTTAATGATAATCACTTATAAAATCCATTTTCTTTTCTTTTAAAATTTATTGAACAATGCTGTACTTATAATTTTTTTTTATCTAACATTTATATTATCTGTGAACTATGATTAGTCACATTTGTATACTTATTAAATAATTGTTAGTTTCCTTCAATCTAGAAAATATTGGTGTTACACTCATGTTTAATGAAGCACAATCAACTGTTATACCTATTATTTACATATTTATCATTGTGATAAAATTTTATCAATTTCATGGTTATTTATTATCACATACTGTTCACTATAATAAAGTTTAAAGTATGCTATTGATTATCTCTTGTATACAAAACACTTGCTTTTCATTTCTGAATATATTCAGTATATTGAATATTTATTTAATTTTTGGCTATAGATTTTGCAACAAATAAACTTACATTAAAAAAACCTTAATTTTTTTCTCAAACTAGAATTCCTTTATATGCAGAATTTATAGTATTGGCGCATTTCATTAAAATAAAGTTTTGAATGGATTTGTTATCCTTTAAGTCTAAGTTACTCTATCAAACTGTACCTTTTCACAACAAAAACTCAAATGATTTTTCATCTATTATGATTAGTATGAGTTTTTTTATAACCATTATTTAATAATTAGGAGTTTTGCATGCTAGTTTTCACATTTCTATGGTAATAAATATTTGTTTTCTTTTACTTTTTATTGATTTTAAAACACTGCAAATTTAATATATATTAGAAATTTATTGTAGTTTTAGTAATTTACACACGAACCTTACTCTTTTATTCATATAATTTATTCTAGATAGTTTTTTATATTTTAGATATTCTAAAAACTAAATCTAATCTTTAACTGCAAAAACATTTTGTGCTCAAGCATAAAGATCATACTTGTAGTGCTGCAGTAATAATTTATTTAAAAAATCAATATAAATTTTTTCGAAAAGTAAAAATTGAGATTTTTATTAAAAAGTAAGACTTTCTTAATTAATATTTGTTTGCCTATACTCTAACTCATAGTATAGTAACTGTAATATAAATCATGATATTATATTGGTGATCATTATATTTTAATATAGACTCAGTATAATTTAGTATTTTATATGCATCCTGAGAAAGATATCATAAAATTAAAAGCTATATAAATTGCTTATTAGAAAAAATCTTTTTATATTCTCTAGCAGTGACAAACCTTCTATTCTGCTATTCTTTGAATGGGTCCCCTTTATCAGGAAATGAGTTGGGTGTCAAATTTTAGATATTTGTTTAGCAATTACTTTGTGCATGTTTTTAATTTCTGTATTACAGTTGGTCTCTGGATTGTATAAGAATAATTTTGCTAGTTTGGCCAACAAGCAAAACAAGTACATGGGAGGCTCCATTGTTTCTGTAGTTGATTTAAAAGAAATTTATGATTATATATTATATATAGGTAATACTTCCATCATATTTCTTTAAAATGCTAAAAATTTTTATTTCTTTAGAATTCTAAAATTTTAATTGTTTGTTTCAAGTTTTGTTCAATATAATACATTATTAATCATTTTACATAAAATTTAAATATTAGTTTGTTTTCGTGATAAATGCCTCTAATTTTAGATAATAAACAAATATGAGTCACTTTTTCATTTGGGCAATTTTTTTCATACTATTTTTTAAAATAAAATTGTATAAAATCCTTTAATACTTAATAATGCTGAACATTTTTTTTATTATTTGTAATTTTTGATTGTTAATTTGTATTTTATATATATTTTTATATAATATGTAAATTGATTGTAACCTATGTCCATTTTTAGTGATGACATTTTCATTGTGTTGATTTTGGAAGTGTATAAATCTGATATTTTATTACAATATTTGTTACTATCACATCTAATACAAAAAGATGTTTTGAGCCTAAAGCTGGATACTTTGTAGTTTGCTTTAGAAATATTAAGCAATATGGATATAAACACTATAAAATATTGATGTTTTTCATGAGGAATATAATATTTGTTATATTTATACTTTTCTGTACCATGTATGTTTTGGAAAAGATCAGAAAGTAACTCTTCTCATTACTAAATAATTACCTTAATGAATTGATTCCTTCATTATGTTTATTAGAACCCCATTTCTATTTCTTATATCATTCATTTTCTTTGTTAACTTTCTATTGTGCATAAAAATGAATATTTTTATGTTCAAGTATCTGAAATTTTGAGGCAGTGCATCATGCTTTAATTAACTAATAGCTGTTAAATAACTAATTTATTTATCTAACTAATTAAATTTTGCCTCTATTTGTAGTAATGAAATCTTGAATTTACTACAACTTCAGTGTGCCTCACTTTCGCTTAATTATGAAGATATCTTGTGCTGTTTTTGAGATTAAAATTTTTGCTATGCTAATTTTTCATTGGTTACTGCATGCAAATAGTTTATATTTAGAATTTCTATTCTAAGACTTTCTTAAAACTAGTAAACTACATCATGAAATCAAAGAAAATAAAAATCCATCCTGATGTTATTTGCTTGCTTAACATCAGGATGGATATTCTTTCTTGTACTTTTAACTTTTTATAATGTAGTAGCTACATAGTGTTCACTCAAAATATGCAATCATTAGCTGATGATATTCATAGGTATGTAAAATGGCTTGCATGAGTAGTAAAAAAATTCATATTCTCTTTTTTTTCTTCAGGAAAAATTAGAATCATATGTATATTAAAATTTAAACTGTGTTTTTTGTACCTGTTAATGAGAATAGCAAGAAACATAATTTCATTATTGGAAATATATTGTTAGTTGGATATTAATATTGATTAGCTATTATAATTGATTAGTTAGATTCAAGTGAATTTATATTGTTCTGTAGAATTAAACAGAAATCGAGCAAATACAAACATTTATTTCAAAATTAAAATTAGTAATTAATAGTGTATATTAAAATTATAATAAATAGTAATTTGATTGTGGCCCTATGCGGCCAACAGAACAAACACTCAAGAAGAGCCAGCTGAACCTCCTCGTTCGCTGGTCAAAGACAATCTTTCTTCACCAAAGCGGACTCCCTTCTCTCCTCTCTTCCCATGACTGCAGTTCCATCACATGAAGAGAATGAGGAGTATCCTACACTACACCCTTCCCATAAGTTTTGGGTTTATGTTCCACATAAACACATAACTGAATTAAATACGTTAGGATGCAAAAGAATAACACAGACTTGATAATATTTTTCCAAACAATTAAAGAAATATTAAACATAAGAATTAGAAAATAATCATACGTATGTAGGAAAAATCATTTGCAAACGAATTACTTAATATTCACAAGTAGGCAAAGAATAATCAATATTAAATATGTATATAAAAAAGTTATAAAATAATAATAAATCTATCCACTTAATATATAAATGGAAATTAATGTAAACAAACAATATACCAAATACAAAGATGCAAATAAAACAAAATATTTTCAGTGAAATATATTTACAAATATAGAGTTTTTCCACTAAACACTTAAGTCAGTTTTATCTGGAAAAAGTCTAGATAAAGCATCTGCATGAGACATCATAGCTCCTGCACAATGTTTGTTAGTTATATCTATGAAGAACACACACCCACTTCTGAAGACGAGGTGATTGAGGTGCACATTTGATCAAGTATGGTAAGGGTATGTGGTCAGTATAAAACTCAATTTCTGAACCAAAAATTATTGATTCAACCCTTTTTAACAAGCATACTATTGCAAAAGCCTCACGTTCAATTGTAGATCAAGATTGTTGAGTTTTAGTCAATTTTTGACTTGCGTATGAACTTTACAAATAATCTACCAGACAAAATTTTTGACTGAGACAGGTAAGCACCAACTCCTACCTGTGAAGCATCAGAGTCAATTATGAAAGGCTTACCTTAGTGATGGAGTATGAAGTGAAGGTGCCTTAACTAGAGTTTGTTTTAGAGATGTAAACATGTGTCATGCACTTCAATCTAGGAAATATTGTCAGGCACACGTTTCTTAGTAAGCTCAGTTAATAGACCAATTCAGAATATTTAGGAATGTACTCACAATAAAAGTTACACAGTCCTAACACACTTCTAAGATCCTTTTTGGTTGTTGGTTTTTTAAGTTGCTGTGTAACTTGAACCTTTTTTGAATCAGGTTTATGTCCACCTGATCAGTAATATAATATAGGTTGATGTTCACCAGACTAAAAAAACATGATAGAATGCTTGGCAAAATCACACTTGTTTACATTGACAGTAAATTGAGCTCCTTCAATTTTCCCAAAATAATATTTAAATGCAATAAATGTTATTCTAAATTATTTGAAAATATAGCTGTATTGTCAATGTAAAGACGTGAAAATTTCTTAAAGGTAAATAATGCTTTATTCAACATCCTTTGAAATGTTGCGGCAGAATTTTTCAATTCAAACGGCGTTACTTTGAAATGATGCTGAGATCTATGGGTTTTTAATGAGGCGAAATCACGACTTGCTTCCTCTACTGGAACAGCACAGTAACTCACTCTTCAGTAGATTCAATGTCAAAATAATATTTACCTTTCCATTACAATGAATTAATTGCATTGAATCTTCCATAGGAAAATCATCCATTTTTGTCCCAGCATTAAGAGATCTGTAGTCGATTCACCTCTTTATTCCTCTGTTCTTTTTCTTTACACATACCACCGGTCCTTTTGTTTATACACATCTGCTATTTCAGCAAAGCTGTTCTCTATGAGATCTAATTTCAATAGCTCATGAACCTGGTCATCTATTTGGGATTTAAGAGCCTCTGGAATTCTATAAACATAAGGTTTTTAATGTTCTTTACCTTCTTCTAATATGATCTTATGTTCTTTAACTTTGACTATTTTTACATTTCCAGTAAACAAAATCTTATAATTACGTAATAAATCCAAAATCCTTACTCTGTCATATCTAGATAAATGTTGCATTTGTTTATTTTGCAAAGGATCTTCAGTATGTAATATACTAGTAAGTCTTAGAGAAGCATGAATTTCACCAAATTCTTTGTCATCTTTAAAGATAATTCCCACAGCATTGACTCTTGGATAATATTTTCTGATCTTGTTTACATGGTAATGTCTAATATTTCCATCTGGGAGATTAACTTTATAGGAGTGAGGTGGGCAGTATTCAACTACTTCATCAAGACTTGTCCATCCGGCATACAATTTGTTAGAAGAGTCCAGAATCAATAAATAAGCCTAATCACCTACCTTATATTCCTTAGGAGCAGTCCGGCGATTGAAATAGTTGGTGTAGGCTTCTATTTTCCCACCAGCTATCAATGATGCTTGTCCCTCGGCTCTTTCATAATTTATCTTCTGATCTTGCAAATAATCAACAACAGATTTACTGATATTTAATGTAATAGGGATTTCACCAGTCCAGCTTGATTTCACAACAATTAAAAGTCCTCTTGCTTCTCTACCATACAAAAGCTTGAAGGGAGAAACGCCTGTA
Organism: Latrodectus hesperus; assembly: GCA_037975125.1. Classification (NCBI taxonomy): domain Eukaryota; kingdom Metazoa; phylum Arthropoda; class Arachnida; order Araneae; family Theridiidae; genus Latrodectus; species Latrodectus hesperus. Next base: position 11,779,868 of record CM075857.1, on the reverse strand, counting down.
GTGCAATTCGGCATTTCTCTGTAAGCAAATAGTAAATAAGGACTATATTTATCCCAATTGCTCGGATCTGATCGTATGACATGATAAAATAAGTTCACCAGAACTTTATTATATCTTTCAATTAATTCATTGCTGGCAGCATAGGATGGTACTGTAAATCTTTTTTATATCCCAAACCCTAACTTGGTGTTTTAACTATTTGTCTATGTCGAGCAGCCTAATGCACTCTAGAATGAAGCGAAAAGTCATCTGCATAGATTCAAACTACTACGTCATTAATTCCAGAGTAAGAGCAGAGGTAGTCATCTGTCATTTCTTCAAGTTCACTCAAAGAGCAAGTCGGAGAGTCAGTTAAACCGAAACGGTGGACGTGTGCCTGAAGATAGTCTTGCTCTGTCCTATGACAGAAATTTGCAACGCTCATAGCCCTACAGAGATTGCACAGGACAGGCTTTGTCAGTTAAGATGACCAAGTCATTCCCCTCTTGGAATTGTTAGACATATTTTTCTGAAAAGAAGCTATATTTGTCTTGACAAACTTTTTACTAGTATGGTACTCCAAAGCTAGACAAGGTTGTTGTAACTTCGAGCCAGCCTTGGCAGCACCAGTGTTTCTAATGGCATCCACATCAGAGCCATCTATGTATACATGAAACCAAGTTAGAGAGAAATAACACTTATCAATAGTAGCCAGGTCAGCCATCTTTAGTTCAGAATCAGTTGAAACATTTTTACCAACAGGAATTACCAGTTCAAAACGGCCATCAACTCCATAAACAAGATTTTGGAAGCTGGAAGGTAGGTCTAAATATAGGTTCTCTATCTAGGGATTTTAAATCTCTCTGACAATTCCTAGGTCAGCCTCTGAAATGTTCTCTAAGATTTCAATCTAGGGTGAGCAGGTGTATAGTTTTTCCAAAATCCCTCATCCCTAAAAAGCCTTTCAGAAAGTTTTAGGGCAGCTCTTTGTCGCCTGTCTGTCAAAGGTTCCAGCCCAGTTTGCATTTGCATTGTTTCAATAGGGGTACAAAAGGCTCCACCAGAGATAAATCTAAGGATATTGTTTTGTACATTCTTCAGTTTTTTTTAATAGTATCCGATGCAGTAACCAGGAGCTCGGCTCCATATTCAACTGCAGGCCTTATATAGGACTTTAATATGGTACAAAGTAAATCCTATGTAGCACCCCATTTCGTTCCATCAAGTCTTTTTAAAAGCTTACTTCTGGAATATACTATGTTCACAACTTCGTCAATTTGACGATTTCATCCCAATCTTGTATCCCAAGTGATACCCAGATATTTAGCTTTAGGTGTATTTAATAAATGATGCAAGCCATAGTATAGATCATTATTAGAAGGATTTGTACTTAAAGTAAATACCTGGTAGAAGGTTTTATCACTATTAACGATCATCTGATTTTTCTCAGCCCAATGGGGCAGCTCTCCCATGGCCCTGTTAAGAGATATTTGGATATGCTGCATAGTTCTATTTGATGACCAAATGACCAAATCATCCACAAAAAGAAGGGCCTCAACTTCCCTATCAGCATTCATGACTTTCAGAATTACATCATTTATCATGATATTGAACAAGATAGGGCTGAGCTCAGAACTCTGAAGGAGACATTGTCTAGTCTGTTTATAATTGTAGACAGAGCCACCAAACCTAGTTCTAATAAATCTCTGAGCCAGAAATGAACTGGTATATTTGTACATATTTCCACAGATTCCCATTTCTATAATTTTCTTTGGTAATCCTCTTTTCCACACTCTATCTAAGGCAGTTTGGAAAGCTATAAAGACTGCCACAGAACTGAGTTTTCGATGAAAACCATCTTTAATCATTTGTGAAAATCTATCTATTTTTTCAAGTGTATTTCTATTCTTACAAAAGCCAGCTTGTCTATATGAAAGGCAAGAAAAATTTTAAAATAGAATTTTAGCCTATCAGAAATAAAGCGTTCTGTCAATTTACAAACAGCCCTTGTAAGGGAAATAAGTCGATAGCTAGCAATTTCACCAGGATCTTTGCTGCTTTTGTGAATCGGAATAACTTCGGCCTTACGCCACTAACTTTGAAAGGCCCTTTTTCCAAGACATAATAATTATATTCAGAAGAACATCCAAAGAACCCCTCACAAGGTTCATCAGGAAGTCACTCATATTTTTGTCCGAGCCAGGGCACTTACCCTGAATCTGTGTTTCTATTCCACACTTGAGTTCAAATAAATTGAAAGAAGAATTGTACAAACTGTCCAACTCGGGTCATGCCTCAGGACAAACCAAATCGTTATCATAACTCCTATGAGAGGAGTAAGAATTACTAATGTTTGCATAATATTTATTAAAAGCTCTAGCAATTTCCCAATGTGTAGTAAGTAATTTATTGGCCATTTTTATTGGTTCTTTTCTAATTTCTTTCTGATTGTTGATTCTAGATAGAAAGGGATGTGCCCTCAAGGCATCCTTCCTGTAATCCAAGCCCTCTAAGAAGTTCTGAAAAGTGAGGCATTTAGCTTCTTTAATAGCCTGTTTAATAATGTCTATTATTCCCAGGATGTCAAATTTATGATTAAAAACAATAAGCTTTAGCTCGGTGAACTTGTCACTTGAAAGATTAATAAAGCCATAAGAGAATCTATTAGATATTTATACCTAGCCCAATCTGCTCTCCGTAGGGTTCCACTGAGAAAATCTAACCTCTCTATGACAACTTTGATGATTATCTAGCGAGGCCAACAAGATACTGTGGCCAGCTCCACCAGGAGCAGGCAGTAAAGAATGAGTAATAAATCTTGAGATATTAGTGTGCCAGATTAACAATTCGCATGAGAAGTGGCTCCCACATTAGAGAGAAAAGTAGGTAGTCCCTCAATGTTTTCAATAAAATCTGCTTGAATTGAAAAACTATACTGAAAATCTGATAAAACAACCTAAGCGATTAATAAACTCTTCAATAAATAAAAAATTTTCATTTGTATTATACATTGCTCTTGGATTTTATTGATTTTGATCTGATATCTTGGATTTTATTGATTTAATATCTTGGATTTTATTTGTAACAGCTGCTATTATTTCAATGGGTTTCGAAAAATTTAATTTTTTCTGTTTTTAACACTACTTGAAAGCTTATTTTAATTCGGCTTCTATCTTCTCTCTATAAGCACTGTTTAAAATAACTCTTCCCTTTTCTGTTTTTGATTTTGGAAGTCATTATTTATGACTGGAAGTTGGCATCCAGAATCTACGAGGGCTTTTACATGGATATTATCCACTTATTGAAGAGGATTAATTTCAATTTTCGTTCTTTTTTCTTTTTAATAATTAGGATTGAATTTCTGCTGTCAAAGCATCGCTTTTCTTATTATTTGCTTTAAATCTTTTTGGGCGTTTTTTTTTTTTTTTTTTTTTTTTTTTGCAAAATGTGAATTTCCACAAATATAGCATTCTTTTACTGTTATTTTTTTAATTTTCTTCTTTTCAAAAATTTTTAAATTTATTTTTTGTCTAACATATTGAGGAATTTGTTTCAATTCTGATGAATATTTTTGTTCTTTTTATTCATTACTATTATGTCTCTTGAAATATTCTTTGCGAGGAAATTACTTTGGTTTGATATCAATATAAATTTTGACATTTTCATAATCATCCAATTATTTCTTCCAGAGTTTTAAAATTTGACCAAATATCAATAAAATGTTCTTTAATTTCTAAGGAAACTTTACGTTTTATTTGATCAGTTATTATTAGATGTCTTGTAATTAGTATATTATTGACAAATCTTTTAGTAAAATATTTAAGAAACTTTTAAATGTTGAATTTTGATGAATAAAAACTTACTTTAACAATTGATTAGAAAGTAAACAAAAATAAATTGTTCATATTTCTTTAATGCCAACCTATGCTTGAGTATTAGCTTTCCTGACTCCTGATCTGTGGGTCCCAGGCTCGAATCCTGTATCGGGTATGGATGTTTCTTTCTCTCTGTGTTTCTCTGTCCTTTCTTCTGAGATGATGTATGAATGAGGCCCATCCTATAAATGGGTTTGTGATGGTATGGTGTAGGTAATGCTACTCGCCTCTGCGACTTAGTTCACAAGTGTCCATTAGGTAACGACAAATGAGTAGCAGTTTTTGGCCTTGTTGTGGTGAAGTGTCCGCTGTTATTAAAAAATATATTTCTTTAATTATAAATTGCATGTACGATCTTTAAATACTTATTCACAATTTAGTACCCCTTAAAAGGAAGATCATACATTTTGCAAACACTTTTTCGAAAACTTTTATTTATATTCTTGAAAAAATTCCCTGAGAATGGATGACTATAAATATTTAAAAGCCAATTATTTATTTAAAAAACATGATTTAGGATGCATTTGTCAATAGTTGTATTTTTGAAAAATTAAGGAAAAAAATTGAATAGTTTAAGTAATCAGATACTTTTAATACTGGTGAAATTTTTGATTAAACTTTTGATCATTTTGAAGCTTTTCAAAATAGAATTTACGTTATTAAATATAAGAATATTAAACTAGAAGGATTCTCAAGATTGAAAGGCCGATAACCCTGATCTAATACATTTTTTATTCCCTACTGACATAAATTTTTTAAAAAATACTATTTAAACTGTAATTAATTTGCTATAAGAGTAGTGCCTGTGCGTTCTTTCTTTAAAAATAGGTATGTTTTATTGTATTCATAAGAGAAAATCAATGAAAAAATATCTAATATTTATTTTTATTTTTATTAAAGCAATTGAAGTTGTTCGTGTTCCTGATTGCATTGTACAGCTATTGGTTACTTGTGATATTTTATTGAGACATACTCTGCAGGCAGGAATTGAATGGTATTTGGATCTTAAATTGCAGCAAGCATTTAAACCCCAAAGATTAGCTGAAATCTTGAATTTATTAAGGGGTAATATATATTTTCAAAATAACTTCCAAATTATTCTATAATTTATTTTAAGGAATTACCTTTTACATATAATTTTAGTTCTCAAATAAAATGAATTAAATTTATTTTAAATTCTATGTTCAAATATATCGGTTTATTTGCTTTAAATTAATACCCAAGAAATTTGTACTTTTTCTGAATAATTTGATTTCTACACTTAAAGATTTCTTGAATTTATTTTAAAATTTAAAAGTAAGGCAGCATTTCAATATTTTAAAATTTATTTTTAGATATACAGAAAATTCAAACGGATGTGTAACATAACTATCAAATCAATGATTAAATGGAAAAAATAAACTAATTTTTTTTTATTTTACTTATTAAAACTTGTCAGTACCATAAAAAAATGAGAACTTAAAATTGATAAATAAAAAATCAACCATTTTGATAACTGTTTAACTATTCAAGAGACTCGTTATGGATGTTTTAATTCTACCTTAAGAACAAAATGAAAAAAATGTTTATAAGGTTAAATGTATATATATATATATAATTATGTTCTCTTTTTTTATTACGCTTATGAATTTACATATTTTTTAGGATCAATAATTATTCAAACTGAAATGTTGATGAATACAGAATATAAACTCCCTTTTTAAATGCATAGTTCTTTATAGTCATATTAAAAAATTATCTTTTATTTTATAAAGTTAGATTAAATTATTATTGGTCTGTTCTGATTTCAGATGCTCTGTTCTTTGAAGATGATCCGCCTAGGTAAACGATTTTCCTCATTAATCAGTTATGAAATCAATTTATTCAATAGTTTAAACATTTTTTTTTTGTTATTAAAAGGAAAATTTTTGCAATTAAAAATTTTCTGTCTATTTGCTATAGTATAACATTAGATTAAAAATTTAATTAAAATACCAATATTTATTTTATAAAAAATCATTAGGATTTTAAATTTTGAAGTGTAGATCAATCCAAGAATATAAGTCAACTTTGATTAATGTTATTACATAAATTCTTATGATTTCTTAAAACTAAATCTTGTTATTTGTTTATTTTAACTGAATTATTGGATCTTTTAGTTGAATTACTGAATTATTATCCAACTCAATTATTGGCAGCTTTTATACCAAACTTGTCTCATAGTTCATTAAGTATGTCATAGTGATTAATTGAAATTGTCACAAATGTAACATTTTCTCCTGAATTTTTATTGCCGAGCTGGCAGCCTAATGGTTAGCGCTCTTGCCTTCGGTTCAACAATTCGTGGGTTCGAATCCCACCTTGGGCATGGATGTTTGTAGTGGTTCGGAATCCACTTTAAACCGTAAGTTTCGGTCTTATTAGCCCTCGTGTGCAAAAAATGACCGTTGAGCGACAAACAAACCTGAATTTTTATTGTATTTTAAATGTGGGGATAAAGCGTGTTTAACCAAACTAAATTTTACAAAACAGCCGAAGTATAATGTAATCATACCGTTTTTTCAATGAAACCAAATTAAATTTTGCTGTATTTTTTTATATATATATTTTATTTTATTTATTTTTTTATTTTTTTATTATGATTTTTTTTTGTTTTGGTAAATTGTGACCGATATACTCCTTTTAATCAAAAAAATGATCACCAAGCAGTCTTAGCTCTGTCCAGCATTTACGTGCTTACCATTGTTTATCAGGTTTTAGTTAATTTTTGTACAAAAAAATTCGTTTGGTATAGATAGATTTGAAATAAAATTTTAAGCCAAAAAAATCATCGTATCTATGTTATATTTTCTCTTCTCAATAAGAAACATGTTATTTCCTTAGGATCATTATGGAAAACTACCAGCATATTTTTATATAATCAGATTTATTTAGAAAGAGCTTGAAAGAGCATCGCATAATAAGTGTTTACATTATAACTTTATTTTTCAATATCAATGAAATTTACTATGTTATAATTTGAAGTATAGGTTTATTAAAATGTGTTATAAAATATGTATGATATTTAAAATTCTTCAGTTTTTTTATTAGAGATTTTTTCCCCTTGCTTGATAAAAACAAAATTAGAATAGCACCAAAAATACATTATAAAAAGACATGGATTAATTAGACTAAATAATAAATTTTGCTAAACTGTGAAAAATAAAAATAATGTTTTTCAACAAATAATCAAACGAAAATGCAATTTACAGTAATAAAAGCAAAAAAAGATTTTATACATTATTTACAACGAAAATTAAAAAATATAAATTAACAAATAAAATAAATTTAATTTCATGAACCTATGTGAAATTCAGTTAATACCTATATTTATATATAGTCTGAAGTATATATAAGATTAATCAAGCGGTTTTCATCTACTTTCGCTGATCATGATGAAGATTTTTGTTTCAATGTCTCATTATGTGGTCTATTAGAGCGTAGAGCATCGCAGCAGTTGATGTGCTGCATCCCCTTGTGGTGGGTGATGCCGTCTAGTCCCTGAATTTTATGTTATGCTACATGAACAATATTATTAATTCTTCTCTCCCTTTGGAGCAACAATTGTCAATGATAAATGCAAAATATTTTATTGTTAAAAGAACAAAACGAGGTTCTTTTCAATTTGTGTCACCTTTTCTCATTGAAAAGAGTATTTCATCTTATGTAGGAGAAATGAAAAATATTCGAAGGCTACGGTCTGGAAATATTTTGGTTGAGATTGCTTCTGAAAGACAAACAATATTCATACAATCACTCAAATCAATTGGAAATATAGATGCGGTCGTTCAACCTCATAAGACATTAAACTTTTCTAAGGGAATAATTTTTGCAGCTGATCTCATATACATCAACAGATACTTGAAAACTTAAAATCTCAAAAAGTATGTGCTGTGAAACGTATAACTCTTAATTAAGACGGTATATCAACCAATACCAAACATCTCATTTTGACATTTACCACTCCAGACTTGCCACAACATATAAAAGTTGCATATATGAGATGCTCTGTAAGGACTTACATACCAAATCCGTTACACTGCTTTCAATGCCAACGTTTTGGCCATTCAAAAATAGCTTGCAAAGATAAACTTACATGCGCCCGTTGTTCTGACATTGGCCACGCTAGTGGTACCTGCAATGCTAAAGAGGTTTGTGTCAACTGCAAAGGTGACCATCCTGCTTATTCACGATCTTGCCCAGCATGGCAGTTGGAAAAAGAAATTACTTCCGTCAAAACAAAAATAACGTGTCTTATCCGGAGGCTCGAGGAATTGTCGCCTCACGTACACCACAACCAGGTATCACCTATGCGACCACTATCAAGAAAGTAACTAGATCTTGCTTATGTGTCTCATATAGATGTGTCTTATCTGGAGGCTCGACGAATTGTCGCCTCACGTACACCACAGCCAGGTATCAGCTATGCGACCGCTGTCAAGAAAGTAACTAGATCTTGCTTATGTGTCTTATCTGAAGGCTCGACGAATTGTCGCCTCACGTACACCACAACCAGGTATCAGCTATGCGACCGCTATCAAGAAAGTAACTAGATCTTGCTTATGTGTCTCATATAGATGTGTCTTATCTGGAGGCTCAACGAATTGTCGCCTCACGTACACCACAGCCAGGTATCAGCTATGCGACCGCTATCAAGAAAGTAACTAGATCTTGCTTATGTGTCTTATCTGAAGGCTCGACGAATTGTCGCCTCACGTACACCACAGCCAGGTATCAGCTATGCGACCGCTATCAAGAAAGTAACTAGATCCTGCTGCACCCAAACCGATACTATTTCAAAGCCTTCTCCAAAGTCAAACGAAACAAAATCTTCAATGCCCGAACTGACTTACAAAATCAAGAGCATCATAAGCAAAAAAATTAAAACATGCTAAGGAAAGTGCTCGTAAGTCTTCCTTGATAGAAAGGAAAGCCGGGCTTGCATTAGAGGAAGATACCGTCAAATTATCCCTCTGATGCTGATAGTTTGGAGGATTCATCTGAGACAGCAATGAACACCGCTGGTGAATAACATTTCTGTCATTAATGACTTACTTTGTTTCATGGAACTTTCGAGGTTTTCGTTCTCGTATTGACGACTTCAAATCTGTTATCTCTCGCTTCAACCCCGCATGTGTGGCTCTCCAGGAAACATTCCTGAATCCCACTGTTATCACCAAACTGCGTGGGGTTCAATGCTTCAGAAAGGATAAAGGTGGTGAAGCAGCTGTATCTGGAGGAATTTGTATGTTTACATCAAACTCATACGCAAGTACAGCACTTCATCTGAGAACTAGACTACAAGCTGTAGCTGTAAAAATACACATAACCTGTCTAATCACTGTATGTAGCCTATATTTACCACCACAAGACAAATTCAGAGGAACTAGATGATTTATTTGACCAACTCCCAGTTCCATTTGTACTCCTCGGTGATTTTAATGGCTATAATACTCTGTGGGGTAGTGAAGATACGGATTCTCGCGGTCGTCAGATAGAGCAGTTCATATCTGACAATTGCCTCTGTCTGCTGAATACCGACGAGAAAACTTATTTCCACGAACCAACACGGACGTTTCACTCTCTTGACTTAGCTATTTGTTCTCCATCACTCCTGCCATTGCTGAATATATCTGTCGAAAATGACCTTTACAATAGTGATCATTTCCCTCTAATCGTGTCTCAGGCTGGAAGTAATAATGTGTGTCAAAACCCACCTAATTACATGTACAGTCGAGCCAATTGGACGCTTTTCACTCAATTGGCTGTGATTAGTGAAACAAAAGTTATGACAGATGTGATAGATGATGCCGTTAAATATATCACCGACTCAATAATCCGAGCTGCGGATGTTACTATCCCTAAAAATTCCATCATTCCACATAAACACAAGAAACCTTGGTGGAATGAAGAGTGCCAACCCTCCTATAAGAAACAAAGGAAGCAATGGAATATATTCTGAAGATACCCTACTACGGAGAATCTTGTTGCTTTTAAAAAAGCCAAAGCTCAAGCTCGAAGAGTTAGACGTCAGAGTCAAAGAGAATCTTGGATTTGCTATGTGTCGTCAACCAATTCATCGACGACAAGCAAGCAATTGTGGAGGAAAGTTAAAGCAGCCAATGGTATTTATCACGATTATTCCATTCCTGTATTAAAAACCGGAGCTGCAATACACTCCTCAGCGGTAGATATTGCTTATGTCATCGGGTGAAACTTTTGCTAGTGTTTCCAGCTCTGATTCATATAATCCTACTTTTCTTAAGATTAAAAGAATTGCTGTGCGGACACATCTAAGTTTTCATGATCGACATAATCTACCCTATAATTGTGCTTTTGAATTGTCAGAATTGAAGACTGCTTTTAAGGCAAACGACACCAGCCCAGGACCTGATGGAATCTCTTATCAAATGCTCCGTCATTTAAATCATGATTCTGTATTGAACATACTATCATTGTTTAATAGAATCTGGATTGAGCATACTTATCCTACATCATGGAGAGAAGCCGATTTTGATAGTTATTCCGATAGATCGATTTTGATAGTTGATGGAGATAGATAGTTATTCCGATTTTGAAACCCTGCAAAGATTCATCTGACCCTCTGAGTTATCGTCCAATAGCTCTTACGAGTTGCTTGTGCAAAACTTTCGAGCGCATGATCAATGCTAGACTTAATTATGTCTTAGAGAAGAATGATTGCATACCTCATCATCAAAGTGGTTTTCGAAGAGGACGATCCACCATTGATAATATTATAGATCTAGAATCTCAAATTCGAAATGCTTTTGTGAGGAGAAATCACCTTGTTGCAATCTTGTTCGATATTGAGAAAGCATACGATCGAACTTGGCGTTATGGCGTTCTCCGTAATATGCATAATCTTGGCTTTAAGGGTAATCTTCCAATATTTTTATACAGAATTTCCTAGCCACTAGGCTTCTTAAAGTGCGTGTTTGAACTACAGTTTCCAATACTTTTACCCAGGCTGAGGATGTCCCTCAAGGTAGCGTTTTAAGCATAACCTTTTTAACCTTTTCATCAGTAACATGAGTTAAGATCTTCTGTACATGGTAATTTATATGTTGATGACTTGCAAATTTCATATCATATCAGGGTTTAAACATAAATATAATTGAGAGACAATTGCAAACAGCTGTAAACAATCTAATTACTTGGTGTGAACGAAATGGTCTTAGTATATCTCCTAGTAAGAGTTGCTGTGTTCATTTCTGTAGGAAAACTAGTTTCCATCTTGATCCTATTGCTTTACATAAGCAATAGACCTATTCCTGTGGTCACTGAGATAAAATTCCTTGGGGTAATTTTCGATGGAAGTTAACTTTCCTTCCGCATACTTTATATCTACGGAAGAAGTGCGAGCGATCGCTCAATATCCTCAAGGTGTTGTCGAATACATTTTAGGGTGCAGATCGTACTTCACTGCTCCAAATTTATCGATCAGTCATTTTATCTCGTATTGACTACGGTTGTGTTGCTTATGGATCGGTTAGATCTTCCATTTTACGCAGATTGAACACTGTCCACCACTCTGCTTTAAGGATTTGCTCTGAAGCATTTCGTACATCACCCGTCTAGAGTCTGTATGTAATCTGCCAACAGTTATCATTAGACTTGCGGCGGATACAGTTGTCTCTTAACTATTATTCTAAAATCATGTCCATTCCTCATCATCCCTTACGTTCCACGATTCTAAGTGCTGCTCTTAAGAGATTATATAATGCTAGACCATCAAGCATTCAACCATTTGTCTCTCGTGTTAAATCATATCTATTCCTCTCAGACCTAAGTGATGTCCGGATTGAGTCTATAGACTTGTTCGCACATCCTCCTTGGTATGATCCACACATTATTGTGCTGAATCCCTTTGGAAAATATAAAAAATTGGACACAAATACTGTTATATTTTTCAACAGCTTTACTCATTTCATCGCTGTCAGTATACTATGTACACTCCCGTATTCACTGATGGATCCAAAACTACAGGATCCGTTGGCTGTGGAGTTTATTTTGATGATATCTCCTACAGTTATAGCCTTCACAAATCCTGCTCCATCTTCACTGCTGAGGCTACTGCTATATACCGAACACTTCAGCTGGTGAGAAGTAAAAATGAACATAAATTCTGTGTGTACACCGACAGTAAGAGTGTATTAGAAGCTTTGAAGAATAATAACTTTAACTGCCATCCAGTTGTGTCTAAGATATTCAAATTGTTAGATTCTGTTACTAGCAAGGGATTTGAGATATTGTTTTGTTGGATACTAAGCCCCATAGGAATAGATGGCAATGAGAAGGCTGATGCGGCCGCTAAGTCTACATCTACTTTCATTTTGCCTTCAGTACCATCAATGGACATGAGAAAAGGATTCAAACATTTTATGTATTCTCTTTGGCAGGAATTCTGGAACTTGCAAGTCAATAACAAAATCCATTCCATCTTTTCATTCATCATTCCATTATCTTTTTTAGCCACACGAAGCGCAGACGTTAGACTGACTCGCCTTCGAATTGGTCATACGCGTTTCATCCACAAACATTTGATCTTAAGTGATCTCCAACCATGGTGTGAAAAGTGTGATGAACCATTCACTGTATATCATATTTTAGTTGTGTGTCCAGATTTTAACCATCATCGTTTTAGATATTTTAATATTTTAACATTAGAATACCTGCTTGCGGAACCACCCCATCGCAATCTCAACGTTTTAAAAGAAATAGGATTTATGAATTTTATCTGATTTACAAATATTTTATTTAAATTTTAAGCTTTTAATTTTATACATGTATATATTGTTTGTATAGAGACTTTTAATGTACATTTTAACTTCTATGTACTATGTAATGTACTTCTATTCTATGTTTTTAATTGGTTGAAAAAAACTTATATATATTATAATATCTTGTGATTGGCGCAGCTTGTCCTTATCTGGACCTTTCGCCATTAAACCCAACCAACCAACCGATACGAAGTGCTGATGTAAGATTAACTCGCCTTCGTATTGGGCACACACGTTTTACACATAGACATTTGTCCTTAAGTGAATTAAATCCATGGTGTGAAACGTGTGATGAACCATTTACAGTATATCATATTTTAATTTCATGTCATGCTTTTGACCAAGAAGGTTTACACTTTTTTAAGACTGATTTTAACTTTGATTTAATAGGGGAATCGCCCCATAGAAACCTATTCGCTATTTTAAGGGCAATATAGGTTTTTTTATATTATAATTAATTTGTATTTTTTAAATTTTAAAATTATATATAAATTTGATTCTTTCCTTTTTTTTATTCTTTATAATTAGATTTTAAAATAAATTAAACACCAGTTTTTGTTTTTTAAATTTTAATGTTGCTTGGGTTTAAAAAAATGAAATAATTAAAAAAAATTAAATGTTTTTCTTGGCGCAGCATGTCCAGTTTCGGACCTTATGCCATAAGACCCAACCAACCAACCATCATGCTCCTAACTCCAGTAGAGATAAGACTTTTAAGGCTCTAATTCTTTACATATCATGGGGCTTTATGATATATTCAGACTTCATTGAACTGAGTTTGTCCATGCTGATCTACAGGCATTAGAATCAGTCTATTCGTTCCAGATTTTGATCCCAAAAGTTTTGAAAAATTGCCTTGCATCACAACTTAGATTTTGCGATGCAAAAATTCATTGTGATAAGGATTTATTACTTTCCTAATGTTCTCGATTCCCTAAATGTTTTTATTACAACTTCTATTAATGATCGGGTGAGTCTTGGTGATATTCCTAAGACAAGAGCGTTAGGACTAGGAAAAACTGTTCAACAATTCTCCGATGAAGTAAAAATAGGTTTTATACAAAGCATCTTGAGAAGAAATTAGTCTCAATTAATTTTTTACAGTGGATCACACGATATATGTAAGCGTCACTTGACGTATTGATGGTTTTAAAATCGCTACCAAGATTAATAGAAAACACAGTTTGAGTAGGTAACCCCGCCAAGATCCTCTCCAACGCAATATCATAAAACATTAACAAGCTTACAGATTAAGGCTCCTCCAGACCGAGGTGAGAGCTGCCGTTGTCTTGTCGCCCCATCTGGCGTTAGTTCTCAAAGCTTGTGTATGGGAGTATTTAAAACATTAATTGAAATCGCTTGTCAATCAAACCCACGAAATTTGCAAGTTTGCCAGTTTTGGCACATTATAATGTGAAAATAAAAATACTAACGCCATAAAAACCGCCATTTATGTTTTGTATTTACCCATAACACAGATGCAAGCATCAAATTATCCCCAGGTATACCCCCTTGAAAATGTTCTGTGTAACATTGGTCAATAAACTTATCTGTTTTTGTCAAGTCAAAACAGATGTTTTCAGCTTTTATTCATTTAATGTATGCATGAAACATTAAATATTTTAATTTACATACTTCTGTAAGTCTCATGTTGTATATTAGTGTTCAAAAGTAAATAAATCAGTACCACGCTGTTTTGCTGCACTTGTGTGCTTTTTTTAAAGTTGATATTTAATAAAATGTTATTCTAAGTTCATGTATTAATGTTTGAACCATCAAAAATTAACACACCATTGTTTTTCGTTCAAATCATCAAGCTGTTAATTTAATTAGTTTGCAATTTAAGAATTGTTTAGAATTGCAAATGTCATTAAATATTGATTTATAAATATATTTTGATGCTTGAAAATTTTTTTCGTGTAAGAATTAGATAAGTAAAAATAATAAATCACATGTATCACCTCTTTTCACTGTCAAAACATTAAATAAAGGACAATACTTTCATTAAATTTTTTCAATAAATTAATATTGTTCATGCATGAAATATCACTAGTTTAAATGTTTTCTGTGCTTCACTGAGCAAAAATTGAATGAATAAAGTTGAAGGAAACTAAGTTTTTTTTTATATAAAACAAAACTGTTCACAAAATTAAAGCAACTTCATTTGATATCATTGGACTATCTATGTAACTGTGAAATTTATAATCATGTTATACAAAGAGATTTGAAAAACTTTCTTTACAAGTTTTCTTTATACATTTAAAACATATAAGTTGCAAATGCTGTATTTGTGATGTCATTTCAGATCTAAAAGACAAAAGGCCGAAAGAGCCAGGCAAGCATTACAACAGATCAAAGACTTCTTTCCTCGTAAGATATATAATTATTTATTTCAATTATATAATTATTTGCCTGAAAGAAATTCATGTGGTTAGAAAATATAATTTGTTAATTTACAAGGTGCTTTCATTTATCTCGAAATACAAAGATTATGTAAGAGTACACATGCAAATATTAATTTAATGGATAATTTATAACATAAAATATATAATTTATACTAAACTATCTTATTTTTTTCCTATCTTTATTTGTAACATATCTGTTGTTACAAATGTATTGAACTTTCTTTATGAATTATTTATTTTAAAATCTTAAAATAATTTATATTGAAATTAATAGATATAAAATTTATCAAAATGGAAAGATTTAGAATACACTCCAAATAATGCTCATTAATTGTATTTTTATTTATCTTATTTATATGAAAATGAGAAATAAAAGTATAATATATATTTAATGATCATTCTCTCAAAAATGTGCTAGTATATTTCTTGAAAGAATAAATGTTTACATGAAACACAATGCAGGTGTATTAACAGTTTTTGATATAGCAAACATTTTAGTATATTAAAGGAAATTTACAACTCATTGTAATTATACTAAATACTATTTTTTTCACTTTATATTAATATAAGTAACTTATCTAATGGAAATTGTGAAAATAGTAAACATTTGCAAATACTTTCTGTTCAAAACTCCTTTTTGGTATTTATAAATAATTCATTAAATTACATAAATATGAATGTACAAAATTATGTTTAAAAATTGTTTTTAATATTTTTTCATCAGTATTATAGTATTTAAAGTTACTTCATTATTGTTGATATGAATTATCTCAAAGTATAGTTGCCTAACTGGCAACCAAATGGTTAATGCTGTAGTTTTTGGTTTTACACAGTTCATGGATTCAAATCTTCAGCATGAATGCTTGTAAAGGTTTATAATTCTTATATATGAGATGATATTAATATCCATAGTTCATGCTATTTTAGTGGCAAGTTACCATATAAACAATGTCATCAATGAAGTTCATTTTTTCTGTTTTATAAGAAATTAGAATTACTAGTCTTATGTAAGATTATATATTCACAACCATATTGGAAAATTCATTCCAGGTATTTTCATGCTGTTTATGAAATATTGGAATAACAATTGAAAATTTCCTTCTTGAGATTAGCTCTTAGGATTAAACTTATCAACTTTTTCTTTAAATTAATTATTCATATAATTCATTTACTGATTCTCATTCACTATTTTATCTTTAATTTACTAAAATACTAAAAGTGCATTTTATAATGAAATTTTATAGGCTTTATGTTAACAAAAAAATTTGATGAAAGTATTAATTTGATGTTTGAAGTTCTTCAATATCCACTACTTAATAAACAGGTAAGATTAATGTTTCTTACATTTTAAAAACCATTGTGTACCATTGTTTAATTTAATCTGGTATACTATTTCATTGAGTCCATTTATATGTATACAAAATATTAACATGCTTTTTTAATTCATTCATTATTATATGTTTTGCATAATAAAAATCTTGAATTCTCAGAATACCATTCAAATCAATTACTGAACATTGCAAAAAATAAAATTGTTATATATTCTGCATTTTTTTAATTGGTGTTGTTTTTAAAAATGTACAAGGAATTGATGTTTTTAAAGAATTAAATTTATTTTTTTTTACTCTTAATATTTCTAAAAGTATTAAATTTAGATTATTTAAAATAAGGTTTGAAATATGACATATTTCAATTAATAACATTATCGAGAATTTTTTAGTGAATACAATACAAATACTTGTGAAATGGAAAAAATTTTTTATAATGCTTGATCACCCTTAGTCCATAATTACAAAATGCATGTGATCAAGAATGAAAGCATAGAAGTCACACACAATGGTTGCAAGATATTGAAATCATTCCTACTATTAGACAATTTTGAAAGTTGGTTGGTGAGAGTAATCGAGCAGTGAGTTTTGATTTAAATATACACATAACTGTTTTTTTATATTCATACTAATAATGATGGTAGTTGGGAGATATGTTCTATTTCATTTTCATGCTCTTCAAACACATCTATAGCATGAAGAAGAGCATTGTAATCTTGAAAAGGTGATCGCTATCCATAGAAGGCAATCTAGACAGAGATGTTCTATTTCATTTTCATGCTCTTCAAACACATCTATAGCATGAAGAAGAGCATTGTAATCTTGAAAAGGTGATCGCTATCCATAGAAGGCAATCTAGACAGAGATCATCATCAAGAATGACCTGAAAATAAATGGCAATTACCTCCCATACAAGGGAAATAAACCAAGATCATGCATTCCAAATCATATGAGAACTATCCTTATACTTCACAGACATCAACCGACAAGCAAAGTTAAATACTTCTTTGGACATTTTTCACACACCTTTTCGGTCGCCTGAAAAAAGTTAATATGGATAATTTTTTTCAGTGAATTGTGATTTATCAGATGAGAAAATAAGTTATCACTATTGTTTGATCCAGCTTTGATAATCTCTATACCTTGGCATTGCCTGCCTCATTAGTAACTTTAAAATGACCTGATGTTGTTGCTTATCCTATCTGGTTGGCCAATAAGCTAAATCAGATCCATGAAATGAACAAAAGGTCCAAAACAAGTCCTCTCTTTTTTTACTTAAGTCCTAAACAGGAAAGTAGATGAACAGAGGAAGCGCACATAGGGAAGATCTTCCCTTGGTCAATTTTTAACACATTTCAAAGTGTCCACTTATCCCACTAAAGGCCAATGTGTGAAAAGATCTATTATAGATGTATGTTATGGCAAGAGATCTTTTGTAGCAGGGCCAAAATATAGATCGAAGCTCTTTCACACTGAGACCAGTCTTGGAGGATAGAACAATGACTGTTAATCATGATCCAGATACCTTCATGGTCTGTGCAAAGATCAGCAGCCATCTTCAATTGTTATTAGTTCTGAATGAAAAACAAAATAAAGGTCTGGATTTTTAATCTTGATGGCAAAGCTATTAGGTGTTTTAATAAAGGTGTTACCACCCAATTACCATATTCATTTTTGATGAACTATCTGCTGAAGGTAATTTGGTAAGTCCGCATTTTTTTGTTTGAAGTAGAGAGTAAGTTTTAGTGAAAATGGACACCAAGAAGTCTTTCAAAGGATTAATTGCAAATTTTAAAGATTGGCGATCAACAGTTGTATTAACATAAGATATGCCGAAGAATAAGAGTTGTTTCTTTTTGTTCATTTTAAATGTCCAATTATGAAGTAGGATAGAAGTACGATTTTGAGAACTGTAACTGTAGAGCTTATTGAAATACTCTGATGATTTAGCTTAGCGTCTTAAAAATAAAGGTTGTATATCACCCTCAAAAAGAGCTGGCTCAGCTATTTTAAAGACCAGCCATAGAGCAAGCTTCACTTAATGGCTAGCTCAAGTTTTGACAAATTAGTGGTTAAGGCATAGAAGTAAACTTCAACTCCGTTTTTCAAAACAGGTCTTATCAGAAAGGTATGGGTTGACTTCAGCGTAGATGAATCTGCTCCACCGTCAGTACCAGAAATAAATTTAAGAATATTTAATCTTTTTCTTCCATTCAGCACAAGATTTTCAATATGCTTGTTTCTTAGCAACTCTGGATCAAGTCAGAATCCCAAATAATTAGGTTGCTTAGTGTAAGGTAAATATTGACCCATCATAGTGTTATCTGGAATATCCAGATGATAGTTGTCAAGTTTTCGATTCATTCTGAAGAAACTAATAAAAGATTTAGAGATGTTAAACTGTATTTTATATTGAGTAGCAAATACTTCCACTTCAGAAAGGGTGAGATTAATATCATTTTCAATTAATTCAAGATTTGAACCAGATTTCCATATAATTATATCATCAGCAAACAAACCTGTTTCACACCATTAACCAATAATACTTTCCATTCCAGTCAGATATAATGATAACAGCAGTGGACTCAATATAGAACCCTGAGGCAAGTCTTGGCTCATTTTAAAGTCTCTAGAAGAGGATACATTGGATTTAACAAAAATTAATCTGCCCCTCAGAAAATCATCAATATAGGCTAGGGCTCTCATGCCTCTTGCAGTTTTCAAAAAGTTTCATAAGTAGTTTGTTTATCCAGATTCTATCAAAGGCTTTTGTTAAATCTAAAAAAAGAATCACCATGATTTGTGGGTTTCAAATTTTGAGAATCTCTGACCAAGGTATAAAATTTGATCTATGGTAGAATGACATCTTCTAAAACCATATTGTCATTAGAGTCCCAACTAAAATGTTAACCTGTGCAAAATCATTTTTCTATTAATTTACGAGAGAAGCTTGTCAATACAATGGGTCTAAAAATGTAAATGAGCCAGCTGTTGTATTAGGTTTCCTAAATAGTATAATATAAGAACATTTCAATCATGAAGTTCACCTAGCTTCCAAGAGCATTGAAAATTTCCAAGAAAGCCTCTTTTCCTACAGGGCTAAGATTGTTGGTCATTTATTATGAATATTGTCTGGTACAGGAGATTTAGATTAATTAAAAGTTATTAAAAACAAAAAAAGGCAGTATTCATTTCCTCCAACAACAAAAAATAAATAAATAAATAAATGACACTGAAAGTAACAACATTGCAAATAGCACTGCAGCAACCATGAATAACACATCTGGCTTTATTTTCAATTGTTTTATCTTCATATGCAAAAATTAGTTTGCTTTCTGGTAATGACGACCTAGGAGATTTGCAGCAAATTTATCATTGAGAGCAACCTATCTTTGTTCATCAAGAATGGAGTTGTTATTCCATAGTTTTGCACTGGGAGTTCGAACATGAGTTTCCTACACAAATCATTCCAGTTTCTCCTCTTGAGCAGAGCATAGGTTTTCTTTATTTCTGCAGTAGAGAGTTCAGTTTTAATGGAAGAGTTTCCTCTATCCTTCAGATTTTTCATAAGTTGATTTCTTTTTTTAAAAATTTTTTAATGTTACATTTGTGAATTACTAGTTTTGATGCTTGAGTCACAGTATCTTTGAAAAACAGCCTTTTGTATCAAGATCTTCATGAATTTGATCGGTAGCAAGTTTTTGATCAATATGCGCTTGCAAGTACCCCCATTAGGCCTTCTTAAAGTTCCAGTAATTCTTGCTATTTAATGTTTTCTTATTTTTAACAAAATAGGCAGATGGTTACTTCCGATATTATGAAGCACAGTTCATGAACAATCAAAGTAGAGGTCAGGATAAACCAAAGTTACATCAAGCACATCTTCAGTATTATAGCTGAAGGAGGAGAAAGTTTTTGTGCCATCATTAAGAGCAAAAAAAAAAAAGTGATTAATTAAAAAAAAAGTTCTTCCCCCTCTCTGATTAACAGTAGTGCAACCCAAGGCAGTGTTCTTAGCATTCATGTCACCCATGATAATAATGATGCTGAAAGTCACATTAGGATCTTCGAGAATACTATTCTTTGATTTGGCAGCAGATACACCCAAATGACCTTTCTGCCATTTTTTCTGTGTGGATCTTCCTTTACTCAATCCTAATGTAAAAGGTATCCTGCAAGACTAGATATTACTGTAGACAAAGATTGTTTTGAATTTTGGCCCTTACTTCAACACCTGTTTATTTTAATCTGTCAGCTTGAACTTCTATATGTTTTGCTTTGTTAACATTATTTTTGTCTTTTAAAAATCCTGCTAGTTTTTATTGTGCTTTTTGTACATCTGATAAATTTCTAGTTTTAGTCAATGTGATTTCAACTTCATACGAGTCTTAAAATTGCTACTTATCCAGGAATAGATAACTAGCTGTTAATAACACCTACAAATACACCAATTCTAATAACTTTACAGCCACTAGTTAGCTAGTTTCTGTGCTACATAACAACTGTATTGCAGCTGTAAAATAAGACCCCACATTTTCACAAATATTTATTTTGTCATCCCTCTGTATCTTTAACTAAAATTTATTTTTTTAAATTTTAGTTATAATCTATTAGTGAAGAGAAATTGTTCGAGTAAATATTTTATTTTTTAAAAATTTTGATTTCACTGTGAAAATAAAATGATTTTATGGATATGGGGTGGATAAAATATATTTTTAAGTTGTCATCATGAATTAGCAAAAACCTTTCTCATGTTTTATAGTAATTTCTAGAATTCACTCATTTTTTGCAGATTTCTTACGTATTGCTTGATGTTGTTGCAACTGAGCTCTTTCCAGAGCTTTTAGAAATGCATCGGACAGACTCAAGAGTTTCAACAATAAATTAGCTTACAACTGATATTTTGATTAGAATTCCATATTGTATTTATTACATTTGTTTATTTTTATTGACTTTATAAAAATATTAGCTTATAATTAAATTATTCTACATTATATATTCCACTGAAACTGAGTGCTTCATAAATTATTTTTGTTTTTATTAACGCATTACTCCTTTATATGATCATTTACATTTTATACTTGAATGATTACAATATTCTGCTTGTAAATTACTATATAGAAACATTATTTAAGCAGTCAGCATAATCAATGTTAAATTAATGTATAGATTTAATGGAAGACAGCAAAATTGTATACTTATTCTGGTCATAAAATTTATTTAAATTTTTAAAAGTATTCTGTGATTGAATATATTTTATTAATTTCAAATTATAATATTTTGTGCATCTTTTAATTAAAATAGGAAAAACTATTTCTTAGAATCAAAAGTAAATGTTTAAAAAATTTAAACAAAGCAGAACATAGGTAAACTATGAATACATCACTGTTACAAATACTGGGCAGTTATAAATATTTAAATGCAGATAAAAGATAATTTGATTATCATAAAGCAATGAACAGTTTATTCATGATTTGATTATCATGTGTTATTGAACAATAGTAAATAAAAGTTCAATCACGTTAACATACAATAAGTTCTTTGATTTTAATCCATGCACTTTTTCTACTTATTTTTGGTTAAATCGTCAACTTGGTTTTATAAATTTACACTAACATGAAATTTGAGTCATTGGTAACAACGACAGAAATCAAGAGAAGACTGATGTTTTATATTGTTATGCCAACAAATACTGGTCACAACAATATATACTAATGAAAAGTGTGTAATTTGTCGTCATAATTTTTGCTTTGTATCAGACTTGCAGAATTATTTTAGAAAAAGTGAAATATCTTAGTTGCTAAGTTTATATTCAAATTAACACACTTTTATATTGTTTAAATATATTAAATAAATATAAAATAAATTTATGACTTTAAATATTATTTGAGAAGTATCAGCAGAAAAGAATTTCAACAAGATTCAGATTAGAATTTGATTATTATCTAAAACATAAATAAAATAACTGGATTTTTAAAGAATTTTGGGGTAAAAGAAAATGTTGAATGATGAAGTTCAAATTATTATTTAAATAATTATAAAATGTATGTCATATTTATTTTACATTTCTATAGAATTATGCTTATTTAATAATGAAAATTCAAAAAAAGATTATTAGAAAATGTGTGAAGAAAATATTGCAAACGGTATGAAATGAAAATTCGTTGTTTTGCAAAAATCTTAAAAATAATTGAAACCTTAAAAAAATTTATGTATTTCTAAAATTTTAAGAGAAGCTATTTCTTTTTCTAGTTGTATAATAGTCATATAGAAAATTTAGACTATAGTTTGAATCACTTTAATTAACAAAATGAATCATACATATTTTATACACTAAAACATTATGTGTACTGTATCTAAATAAAACTTCTAATAGAATCTAAATAAAACTTCTAAACACTTTTTGATGTCGATATCCCTTGTGATCAGTTTTAAACCAAACATTATCACCAGCATCTGGATTGAATCCTTCATCATATTTTTCTCCAGGAATCTAGAAAAAAATATTTCAATATTCATAAAATTAAGAAATAAATGAGAAATCCTTTAATTGTATTCAAGCTTTGCAAACATATTTCAATGAAAGAGAAATTCTAATTTTTGAAAATCGCCTTTTAATTTGTATACATAAATGTCTTGCAAATATGTTAATGCTATCTAATTGTACCTGCTCCCCCTGAAAAATATTTGAAAAAGCTTTATAAGATAAATGGATTATTGATATTACAACTTATTCTGTCACTGTATATTTAATTAAATCAATTAGTTCAAGTGAAGGAATTTTAATTAATTCATACAGAAATTCTGAATTTTTAGAAAAGAATTTATAAATTATTAGAATACCTCTGAATCAATATAAAATTGTACTTCATGCTCATAAATGTGAATAGAAAATAAAACTATATATTTTTTCCTAATAAATTTAAAATATAAATCGTTGGACAATTTTCAAACAAAAGTAAATATAGAAACTCAATTTCATATTTTCTTGCAAATAACTTTTTTAATTCGATTTTTTTTTATATTTGCAGTATTAAAAATTCCCGTACATTAGTTTCTGCATTTGAAAAGCTTTTTGACAATCAATCCACAAATTGTGTCTTGTATTCAATAAAATCTAACACATGTAATTTTATAGTTATAAATTAGTTCATAAAAATTTTGAAACTGAAATAAGAACAGAATTGCATAAACTAATAAGCAATTCTGTTCTTATTTTCTGATTATTCAGTTTATTTTTTAAAAAATTTCTGCCCTGTAATAAATATACAAATACATAACCATTGCTGCCAACTCTACTGATTTTATAGGGAAACTTCTAAATTTTTATCATTTTTCCATATTCCCCGATAATGGATGAAAATCTGATTTTTGGCAATTTCAGTGAAACATTTAAAAACAGCCAAAATTTTCCAGACAAAAAGTATATTGAGTTGTTTTAGTAGCTTAAATAGTCAACAAATGGCACACTAAATATAATGATAATATATATAAATAATATATATAAATATTTTTAAATGTGTTCCTCTGACTTTCGAGTTCGCTGTGGGAGTATGACGCTGTAACCACTAGGCTGTCAAGATTCCTTCATAGTCATATAATTAACATTCAGAACAGACTTGTATAAATAAGCAGTTCAATTAGAAGGAATATTAGTATTTAAATTAGGAAAATATTTCCATCCAACAAAGCATTTGTCATTGACTTAAGTTTATTTAGTAATGTATTTTATATTTTTATGTAATTTTATAATTTTAATACTAGTGTAGTAAAAGTTGCCCTATAAAATAAATATTGGGACATAAACATTGGTTATTTTTTTACATGTAGTATATTCTTTTATCTCTCATACTTCCTTCATAAGGTTGATGTGAATGTTTTATTAAAAAATGAATATTAACACAAAATATTTTTAACATAAATCATTTTGAGAATGCATAATCTAAAGAGTAAAATTGTCTTTTTACAGTATTACCATTTTAAATATTCTGTTTCGAGCAAAAATCACGCTAGTAGTGTCTCCTGATTTTTTCCCTTAAAATCAGTAGAATCTACTGTTTTTCTTCACTCCAAGGTTGGCAGGTATGCACAACCCAATATAAGAAATATAAAACCAAAAAGTGGTCAAAGAGAAATGAAGTATCAATATCAATATAAAATTTTCTCAATAAATTGGTGTTATGTTGCCAAAAAATTAGAATTTTTAATTACAGAATTCTGTATAATAAATAAAACATGAACTACAACCATATATTAAAGTTTATAAATCATTTAATTAGAATTTTCAAGGCGATCTTTATTTGTAATATTCTTGGGTACAGTCCACAAAATTAGAACCTTATTATTGATGTTGTGTTACAGCATTGTAGACTTTCCTACTAACAATTGTTAGTAAGGCAATTATGTTCATCTGCTATTATCAATTAACATATTTCTTTTGTTTTACATTGCCTGTTTATTCAATCTTTACTGCATTAAATTTCTTTATTTGTAATATTTGATGATTCTTAAATGAGTCACATACCTATCTATAAATCAGGGTTCATACAGATTTCCAAGAATCAAATAAAAATTTCCTAGGAAGTATCGACATTCAAGTTAAATAATTTTTTATTTTATTTTAAAAATTGTTTCTTAACCAAATATACATGTAATTATGTACATGCAATATTTTTCATTCATTTCTGTAAGTAATAAAAATAAATAATTGCAAACATTAATGAGACTATTTTTTATTTAAGTTAAAATTATTAATGATTATTTCAAAAGCCTTCAATGAATTTACAGCTATAACAGCTAATTTTTTATTTAAATATCCACATTCTATATAATATTGGACTATACATTGTATAAAATAATGAGTTGTTTTAGAGTTTTTAGACATTTCTAATAGATTCCTGTCTATTAATTTATTGAGTATTTCAAAATGTGTATGACAATTTCTTTTCAAATATAAATACACTTGCTCAAAACAAATACAACTATTAGATATAGTTTCAAGAGTCCATTGGTCATTGAAAAGAAACTTTCCACCCGGCATATTAAATAATGTTTATTTCAGTCTTCATTTCATTTTCATTAATAAACAAATTTATGCTGATTCAATTGAATTATACGTAATTTTCATCAAGGGAAACATGGAAAATTTGTTTTAACTCAAAAATTTTATATTTAAATATTAATATTTAAAGAATTTTATACAATACAAGGAAAGCAGCAGCAAATAGAAAAAGAATCAATTAAAATCGCCAGTCTTAATTGCGCAGTACATTAATTTTTGTTTGGTAATTACTTCACTTCACATAAATCTAAATAACTAAATCAAGTTATCATGAATTTGTTGTAGCTGAACTATATCCTGAAAACGTTTATACAAGTCAACAGTTAAGAATACAAAAAATTTAATATCGATCGCGCCGCCATCTAATGTCAATATTAAAAACTAATACTAAATTAAATTTTCCAACTATTTTTTTGAAAATTTTAAATATTAAAAAACAAAAAAGTTCCAAAAAATTATAATATTTTGTAGAAAAAAATAAATGTATCAAGGTAAGAAAAAATTCCAGGAATGATTCACGATTTTCAAGGAGTCGAATTGAAATTCCAAGAGTTTCAAAGGCCCTTAAATTTGTTTTTGGAATTTAAGGAGTTTCCAGGAGTTGTGCAAACTCTGATAAATTGTTAAGCTCATTTCAAATCTCTACAACCAGGGGAGTTTAAAATTTTAAGCAAATGATTCTCCAGACACTTGACATAACAGGTGAAATAGCAAATAACTCCATATAAAATTAACTATTGAGCTTCCAAATGAACACTATCTTAGACAAAATCACTCATCCAAATTAGCACAATTATGGACAGTAGTTAAGTAGAACTTATTTCCTTTTAATAAAGGATATAAATTCAGTTAAAATTCTGGTGACAGGCATTCTTGTTTGAAAATTTCATAAGATTTCAATGCTACTATGTCTGTTTAGATAAAATTACTCTGAAATACCATACTGCAAGAAGTTATTTACATGTAAATTTAACAATTAAAGCATTTTACACTCACAGGTTTTGTTTTCCACTAACACTAATCAAAAGGCGCTTTAACTCAGCAAGGGTATTACAAGAATGCAACAAATTGGAATTTCTTTGTGGTTAATATAATCATCAGATTTGACCATTACACAATTAAGAGAAGGCTATAAATTGAACATCTTGCTACAGATTTAAAGATCTATTTTCATTGTAGTAAAAATATCTGAAAAGTTTCAATTGTATTAGAAGCCATAAAAAGTTCTAAAAATCATTTCACATGCAAGTTTTTCAGAACTAAATTTCATTTCAAGTATACATAAATAATTTTCTGTTTAACCGGTTACGAATCATAAAAAATAAATAGGAAGCACAAAGATTAAGACTGAATAAAATACATTGCCTTAGTCAAATGAGAATCTTTTACCTTTTTAAGAATTTCATTGAATTGAACAACTTCATCTCCTGGATGATGCAGTTCTTCAACATGTGGTCTCAAAATGTATGCATAATTTAAGAGCTTATATTTATCATTTGTAAACCTAAAAATAAGACATTTTTAGCAAATAATTACACATTCAAACATAAAAGGCTTAGATAATATTTTTAAAAATATTATCTAAACCTCTGCATTTTAGAAACAATCCTGCACAATACCACACTTGAAAATATTATTTTAAAATGAAATAATTTTCATATAATAAGTAAAATACAAAAATTAATAATAATACTAAAGTCCAGAAAAAGTTTTTAATCTATTTTTTTCTTTTTTTTTTTACTATACATATATTTCAGCAAAATCACATCTAGACTCATTTCAAATTTACATTAATGTTAATATACATGCAAATATAATAATTGTTAACACAAACAGAACTATAAGGTAATCACAAAAAAGTAAAAAAAGAACAAAATGAAATATGACTGTCTTTGCAAGCTAAAGATTTGCTGAACTTAAGAAACAATTTGAAAATTTATTCAAACACAAAAAATAAAACAGATTATATGAATAAAGTCAAAAATAACATAAGCATATCATAAAACTTTCAGTAGGACATAATAACTTAAACTACAAATCATAGAAAGAAAAAATTTTTGTTTTTATCAGGGCTCGTAGATTTTCAAAAAGCAAATTCCAGGAGGCAATTAAAAAATTTCCACAAGGTATCAACATTTATGTTAAATAATTTT
Organism: Latrodectus hesperus; assembly: GCA_037975125.1. NCBI lineage: Eukaryota > Metazoa > Arthropoda > Arachnida > Araneae > Theridiidae > Latrodectus > Latrodectus hesperus. Next base: position 11,752,248 of record CM075857.1, on the reverse strand, counting down.
TTTTACCAATTGTTCTTTATTAATTACGTATATGCCACATTTTTAAATTATATTTGTAAATAATAGAAATAAATAACTGTAAAAATTAATAAGACTTTTTTACTTAAGTTAGAATTATATTTAATGATTACTTCAAAAGCCTTCAATGAATTTACAACTATAACTGAAAAAATTTATTTAAAAATCAATATTCTTTACATTGCTGAATTAAATATTATTTAAAAACTAAAATTATTCATTATTTTATGCATCTTTATTAGATTTACATCCATATATTTATTGAGTATCTCAATATGTATATAACAATCTCTTATCAAATAAATATACTTATTCAAAACAAAATAAATATAACTATTAGACAAAGTTTCCAGGATTTGGCTTTTTTCCTGATCATTATTTAATAAAATGAAATCAATTTTAAATGTTTCTCCTATTTACTTTCTAACTCTTTTAAAACTATACAAATTTCATGTTTTATATTTCAGAATTTTCTATTTCTATAATCATTCAATAGATTTTCACATTTCTTGGTTATTTATATATATACAAAATATTGTTAAAAAATGCTAACTTTCCACCTCTAAAGCTTTCACTTTCAATTCATTAGTAATATTGAGAAATAGGTGTTGCTTCACTGAAGCACCACAGTGAAACATGTTAATTTTGCAATTAATGTTAATTTAACAGTTTTTTCAGCATATTTTATTGTAGATTTTTCAAGCTCATTTATATCATCTTCCAAATCCTTTTTTATTTTTAGTTAATTAATTTCTTCAAGTACTTTTCACTTTTTCTCTATTATTAGTTGCTTTTGCTGTTTAATTCATCTAAATATTATTTACACTTGTACCTGGCACCAAAACAAAGTAGGTCTTGGCTAATTATTATATTGTTGATACCTCCTGTGTTTCAGGCATGATTGTGAATGATGCACTTAACAACTGATTATTTAAATTTTCTACTACTAAATTTTTGTTACAAAAAACGCACATTCAACAGATGCATTACTATGAGAGAATAGTAAAAGCAAATTAACTCATAAGTGACAATAACTTTGTCTATTTGAAGGTAAGTTAAAATAAAAAATATCTATTCCATATTTTAATAGGACCAAATTTTTTATCAATATAATCTTACAGTTGGTTGTCATAATTTAAACTACTACCAATTTTAAACTTCTACCAAATTACGAAATTCTTTTAAAACAAAATCACATTCTAACAGTTATTTTAGACTCATTAAACAAATGCAAAAATTTCTGCATTTTATTTAAATCAATTGATTCATTACATATCAGAGCTTGATGATCTAAACATGAATGTTTCATACCACAGGATATTACAAAGTTCATTTTTCTATTAACTTTATTGTCAATAATACAAAAATGATTTGCAATTTAAAAAAAATTCCATCTTCTATTTTTCTTTCAACACTTACGCTTTTCTTATAGTTTTACTTATATACAACTCTCTAATGATTTTGTTTTGATTACAAATCTAACATCTAATTGATTAGCATCTTTTTTATCTTTATCTGTTACATCAATACTAATAAGTTTAAATGAAAAAAAGGATAAAATTTTTCTTTAACTTTTTAAAAATTTATGAAAATTCTGTAATAAATAGCAACATTGGTTTATCAGTTTGATAAAGTGTCATAAAAGATTCCACTTCTCAAGTGATAAATATAAAGAAAAAATTAATTTTGCAGAACAAAGATTTCAAGCATCTGCTCAAAACACTTACATTTTCTAACCATCAATGCTTGCAAAATTTTAAAGGTAATTTTACACCTGACCCAAAGTTATTCCAATGTGCGGTTGAGTCCTTAAAGTCTGTAAACCACATTTGCTATTACTTCAACTTCTGAAATTGAGGAACATCCATGGATGTAAGCATTGTGCAGAATGTATAGGTTTCAGCTTCCAACATTTGCAATTTTTAATGCAGTTCACTTTTCAAAAAAATCAGCCATTTTAATGAAAACAAGCCTGTTTATATTTGGATCATACACTGACAACTGGAGTAATCCACTTGTTCCAAATTCTAAGCATTTCTAGTTCACTTCTTCAAAGAAAATAACTCCAGTTAAGTGACCTAAACAATTTGACGAGTAATACAATATTTTAACAGTATCATTATTCCAAAATCTTACCAGGCAGTCCAACCTGTCTGCAGATGATCATTTAAACTTAACAAGGAGAAGCACATATAATTACTAATATTCTTAATTTTTTCTTTCTCTAAGTTAGGAAGATAACATACAATTCCAAAAACTGTTAGATCAACACATTTTTTTCACTGCAACTGAATTGATTCCACAAGATCCAACTGATCAAGCTTGGAAACATTGCTTAACCCGTTTCTGCCCAGCGTCATATTTATAGGACAGTTCATTTTCACCATTATAAAGCTATTCAATGTTTCACCAATTCTTTTTCCACCCTCTGATTAGTAATGGTTTCACCCTTCTAACTGAAAGCGGTTTGGAACAGATGAAAGCATTTTTCAGCCAGCCACAGACACATAAACTTAGCCATTTTCATGATTTTTTCTTGCTGAATTTCATTATAATCATACGAAAAAGTTTTAAAGGCAAGTTAAAATATTTTTTCAGATATTCTATGAACAGATATCTTATAAAATTTTAAAATTATATTTACTTTCTTTTATTAGTTTTAATTAACAATTTTAAACTACTGTCCTAAAATTAGGAAGCTGGGCAGATTCATTAAATTTTCTGATATTTAGTTTATTTCATAGATTCTCAAAATGTCACGTAAAAAATTTTAAAACTGCAGAGGAAGCTGTGTAATATCTATTTTCAGAGGAATTAAGAGTCCAAAATGATTGCTTTGAAACTTGTGGTAGATGAATTAACAGAAGAAGGTTTTGGTGACACTGAAACTTGAGCCATCTGTAAGAAACGTTGTAGGTTTTTGAATTTCTGTACCTTTGAAAACCATGATGATCATAGAGAGAAAGATTTATCAAACAAAAGCAAAAAGTGAAGTAGCTCTGAGTCAGGATCAAATACACATATGAAAGGTAAAAAAGCATCAATAGCAGACTGGAAAAAAGTTCTGCCAAATTATAATTTTTCTGATGAAAGTAATGTGCCTGAAAAATAAAATATGAAAAAGCTGTAAGCACTTTACAGGGTTTATCGCACGTAGAAGTTTTTGAAGAAGTTTTGTCTTTGACATATTTGGAGCATATTTTAACGGAAACCGAAAAATATTCCAAACAATGGAAAAGCAAATCAGATTTTTCCTTAACAACTGAAGAATTAAAAACATTTATTGGTTTTTTGATTTTCTCTGGATAACATACACTATCAAGTGAATGTGATTATTGGTCAGATGAAGAAGATTTAATGGTTCCTATAGTAAAAAACTCAATGACTAGAAACAGATACTTAGAAATAAATCAATTATTCATTTTGCTGATAATAATGAAGCCAAGTCCCAAACAAATGACAGAGCTTTTCAAATTTGAAAATGAATTACTGAAATCAATGCAAATTTTCAGAAATGGGGAATTTTTGACAAGAAGCTAAATGAAATGATGATTGTATGTTATGGTCATCATTACTTCAAGCAATGCATTAAAGGAAAACCTATAAGGTTTGGCATTATGTGGGAACAATGGCTACTGCTATAAATTTGATTTGTATTGTGGCAAGGAAGTTGTTGATGCTGCTTCTACCGTGGTTCTTTAAAAAAAAATTAGTTGACCAAGAGCGGATTTTGAGTAACAGAAACGATAAAAATAACAGAATACAGCATTGTCATCTTGAAATTGATTCTACTTTCAAAAGACTAGCCATTGTTCACATGATCTCTACTTTGATGTGAAAAATAAAATTACTGTGATAAAATGGAATGATGACAAATGCATTACATTTGCAACAAATTTGAAGATAATTGAGCCATTAACATGTTTCAAGTTGTGGAAAAGAAAAAGCTGAATAAATAAAATTGAACAGCTATGTCTCATAAACAATTATAACAAAAACATGGGTAATGTAGATTCTCATGATTAGTTTTTAAGAGAAACATATCATAAAAACCTGGAAAAAATGGTATTGGCTAATTTTTACCCAAATTGTAGACCTGGCTTTTGTAAATACCTGCATTATTTACAACATGGTAAATGCAGAGAAAAAGAGCATCAAAGAAATAAGGAGACATATTGTAATAGCCTATCTAAAAAAAAGGCAACTCAGGACAAAAGCATTTGTAGACCAAGTTATGCAATTTCATCTCGAGTGAAGGAAATAGACATTGTTAGACCTGATGGAGCTGGCCATATAATTGGTAAAAGAGAAAAACAAAGACAATGTCAAATGCAAAATTGTTTGGGAAAACCACTTACATTTTGCATGAAATGTAATGTAATTTTATGTACAAAATGTTTTCCAAATTACCATAAAAAGTGTGTGTGTGAATATGTTTAAACTTAATGAAAAATGCCAAATTTATTTATGTTTCATTTTATTTTGCATTAAATATTAAAGTTCAATTGTTTCGGAACAGAAACATAATTAAGTAACTAAAAACAAAGAAATACTAAGTGTTTTAATACTTACATATCTGCCTAGCATCCTATTTATAGGATAGTAATTATCTCAGCTCCTAAATTAATGGTATGTAGTTTAATTGCATATTATATTTAATTTAAATGTTTAAAACAAAATTTTAAATATTTTTTATTAAATATAAAATATATTTTATGTTTAATAAATATTAAATTATTTCCCATTTATTCCATTGTTAAACAATCAAATTCATCTCCATTCACTGAAATTGTATACAATTTTCATCAAGGAAAGTATGCAAAGTACATTTTAATTAAAAAATTTAGAAATTCAAATATTTAGTGAATTTTATAAAATATTAAGAAAACAGAAACAAATAGAAAAAGAATTAAAATCACTTGCCAGATTGCATTACATGACAATCTTATTGGTAATCACTTCACATACATAATTCTAAATATTACATCCAGCCCTGACTGAACTGGATCATCATGAAGTTATTGTGGCTGAAGTTGAAAATATTTGCTCAAGTTTCAGATAATCATTAATTTGGTTCAATTATTCTGAAAACATTCATTTGCATGAATTGTAATCAATTTGATGAAGACTGAAGACTATTCCTTAGCTTCAGCCTAGAACATTTTCTACATCTTTTGATAAACTATAAAGGGGAAAATCTACTTTAAAGATTATAAAAAATAATTAAGGTAAGGTATAAAGTCAACTATTATTTAATCCTGAAATAATCTTAAAAATTAAAATTATTTAAAGAAAGGAAAAATATAACAATAAGGAAAGTACTTTCGTCGAAAATGATTCCATTCAAAATCATCCTCTTGTCTCCAATCTCTCAATTTTTTATCATATTGTGAAAAGCGATCAAAATCTATGCGTTCAATATCTTCAACAATCTAAAATAAAAAACATATCAGTTTATCATTTAAAATTATCTCTTTGCTCATATCATTCTGTGAATAAAAATTTAAGTAACACATTAAGAAATGCCAAAATAATATTCATACACTTAATTTTTCTAACAAATATTTTTGTACAAATATGATAAACTAATCATTTCAAATTTAATTTTAATAAAATATATAAATATATTAATACAGAATAAATACAGCAGTTTCAATAAGTATAAGATTTGTTTAAAAATTTTCATTTATAAAATACATTTAATAAATGAAATAATTGCAGCTAAATGTATCTAGCAAAGAAAACTGTAACTGATATCCTTATTAGAAACTACTTAAAAGTTTCATAATCAAAAACATTTCAATATAAAGCATTTTTCAATTAGAAACATTACCTAAGATAGTTAGATAAGTGAATTGTGTTTGAAACAAGTCATATTTAAAACTTTTGTTTTTAATTTTTATTAAAAAATTAAATTTTTATGTAAATGAATAAACAAAAAAATCCATTTACATAAAAATTTTTAGTTTTTAAATCAAGAAACTCGTAATTCCAAGAAAAATGAATAACAAACATGACAAACTATCATTTTTTACTTTCAATTCTGTAAATTTTATATATGATCCTTTACTCAAAACTGTTTTTTTCCTCCTCATTTAAACAAATTTTACTATGAATAAAATATCTTTAACTGTACAAAATACTTTATTAAAATTTATTTTCAATTATATAATTATTTCAAAGCATAAAATAAATTAATCAGATCATAGTTTTCAAAATAATCAGGACAGTGAATTATCATTTTTTCTTAAAAATCAAAATAGTTTATACAATCAAAAATGAAAAACTGTTAGCAGGATTAATCAAATAAAAAATATTTATTTTATCCATTTAGTTTAAAATATTTATTATTTTTTATAAGAAGTATTCTTTTAATATATGAAATAAAAATAAAAGCCAAAATATTTCAGTAATGAACTGAAAACAAATTTTTTTTAACCAATCATATGATTAAATACTATATATACATTGCAATTTTGGAAGGTTTGCTGATAATAATTCAGTCAAATAAAAAACTTTTATACTTATTTAATCGACTACTATTAATTGAAAAATTGCTCATTACAGCTAAGCATACTTACTACTTCAACTTCCCCATAATTACTCCAATCATAAATAAGGAGTTCTGAATGTTTCCTATAAATTAAAAACATGAAAAACTTTGATACATAAAAGATATTTTTTATTCAATAATAAATAAAACATTTAAAAATCCTTTTCTCAATAAGAAATGTAAAAACTAGTTTTATACAAAATTCCAATTAAAGTATAATTTATCTTTTAACAATCTCGATATTTTTTCAATTAAAGCAGATTATTTAATGCTACTCATATTAGTTATTTCTACCAAAATGTTCAGTGCATTAAAATGTGTCTATCAGATTAAAAAAATAAAAGCATTTCATTTTTCAGTAATGTGCAATTAATGAATAATAAACTTTGTTAAATAAGTTATCTCGGTAGTCAAAAATAGAAAAAAAACTTTTCTTTGAATTGGAACAATATCATATGTTAAATGAATTGATTTCATTTATATACATCTAATGTATCTACTAACCATATTCAAGAAAATCAATAAGGAAGCACATATGGTGGAATATAAGGTGCATATGATATGCACAGATAGATAAATAAGATATTATGCAAAGATAGAAAGCATCCAGTGAAGTCAATATAATTATTTAGAATCTGAATTTAAGTTTATTATAAACCATAAATTTTTTCAATTACTGAAATTTATATAATATTGAACCCTTTAAAATAGAAGCAAAAGAAAAAGAAAATGCTGATAAATAAAAAAATGTACATGGGATGCTTAATATTTTATGAAATTAAATTACATTTTTAAATAGATTGTTTAAAGCATATTGAAATTTAAATAGCTTTAAGTAATTTTGTTAAGTTGTCTCAGTAGTCAAATCAGTAGTAAATTAAAATCAAATGACAATTTCAATTTAATAATATTATTTTGATTTGTGTACATATATATGTGTCAAAGCATTTAATTCAAACATTTATGTGCTAAATTATAATCTCTTTTGCTTTTCTACTTATAATCAACTTAAAATATATATAATTATTGAAAATATTGTAACACTTATTGTGATTATAGTTGTAAGTCATTTAACAAAGTATGAAGAGAGAAACAGCCCATATACTGCAGTAAATAAAGAATGCCATCTAATACAAAGTTCACCTTATAAAATTATATTTATTTTAAAATGAAAAAAAAATATTTGTAAAAGACCATTTTAGCAAAACATATCTAATAAACAGTTAATCACAACTTATACCTGATAACATCAAATCATAAAATATAAATCATTTAGCATTAATCCACTTTTAAAATTTCTCATAAGAGAAAAAAATACAACACAATATTTTAAATAGAAAATGCAAAGAAATGACTAAATTACTCTAAAGGAGTTTGTAAACCATTACATTATTGCCAAGTATTTTTTAAACAAAATAATCAATTATTTAAAATTATTGTTCTAACCTACAGAATACAAATTTTAGATTTAAAAACTGCATTAGGTTTTAAGGCAAAATATAGCAATTTAATATAAATAGAAATTTTCAAATTCATTCAGGCACAGAATTTGCGTTAAACTTTTTGAATAGTTTCTTTAATTTTAATTTCATCAATTCATATAATATTTATACAACTCTTAGTATTTTGAATTTTAAAGAAATTTGCATTTTGCAACACTATAATAATTATAAAATTAGGAACTGCTCAATTAAATTACTGCAGGTTCTATTAAGACCATTTATGAAATTTTTAAACAGCTTTCTCTAAAAATAATACAGAGAAATCAAAGTATACATTTATTTTATTTTATTTTATATTGAAATTAGATTTTTAAAAATTGTTTCATAGTAATCCTTTAAAAAAAGTTTAAAATATATTATGAAATTAAAATAGAAATTATTTCTAATATGTGAGTAAATTCAAACTATAAATCTTTCTTAAATATTTTACTAAACTCAACATCAATACTTCTAAATTGTCAGCATTTTTAAACTAAAGAATGAAACACATTAATTTAAATTTAATATAATTAATATGGTAACTTTATAACTTAAAAGTTAATTTTGTTAATTTTAATTTATTATTCAGCAGCAAATATTTAAGAATAAAAAACATATTTGCATAAAATTCTTAAGAACTGAAATCAAAATTTTAATGACAAAAGATACATATACAAGAAACTTTAAGTCAAACTTAAATTGAGTAAGTTCAAGTATTACCTAAATAAAAGTTGATAAAATAAAAAAAATTTCTCATTCACAATAAATTTTGGTGATATATTTATATTCTCAAAGAATACAAAAGAAAATACTAATTTAAAATATTTGTGTTATTTTCTATAGACTCACTTTTCTGCATGCCTTACCAGTATACTACTACCTACTTTTGCATTACTAACGCAATTAAAACTATTATTCTGCTGACTTGGTATTGCTGTATTCAAATAAAATTATTAATTTGTTGTATTTAACAGCAATTAATTATATACATATGCCAGTTCATCAAAGGGGACATATCACAGGTGCTTAAAAGCAGCAGATTTCGAGAATGAAAAAGTTGGTGAGGTTATTTATTTTAACCAACAACGACAATGAATTACTTTAATGGATACATTTTTATCAAATTTTCTATCATCAAATCTGTTATCAAATTTTAAACTTAATTTATATTATGTTATGATTTTTTATCATGTTTAATATCAATATTATTTTTATCTATGTCTAATTAAAGATATACTATTTGTTCTTAATCTATCAGGTTCTATTAGTAAAATGAAATGCTTTTTACAGACACTTAAACCAATTGCTGGTGTTTCTTTTACTGCAATAAATAATTAATAATTATAGTTCTGCTTTTAGTTATAACTCTTTGGCAGATAGCCTAATTGTTGGTATTAGTAACAGGACATCTGCCCACATATAGTTAAACCCTGTTATAGAGATTAATACAAGACCATGAGAAAAACTTTTTGTATTTAATATCTTAAAATTTAAAGCTTATCCATCTGTTAAAATGCATTACACACCTACCTATTTTTACCTATTTTAAAAAATAGTTTATTTAAGACATACAGATAATTAATATAATTAATGCTGATATAAATTTTTCTTGTAATTCAATATTTAAAATTTTTTATATCTAAAAGTAAAAAGTTAAAAAAATATTTTAAATTAATAAAATTCACTATAAATTTAGTAGTAATTTTTTTTAGATTGCGATAGTTTTTTGCCATGGCATTCACACAATAAATTAAACAACCAAAACAATAAGACATGGACATCAGACAAAAATGTTCAACGTGATAGAGAACATGTGAGAACTCATAAAAGAAATTGAAAATGCTTCCACTCCATCAGGCATGTGCAATAACATCAGTGAAAAAACAAGTTCTTTGTAATGGTTGTGAGCAGCCAGAATATTACAGAAATTACTGTCCCCTACGAGTTCAACCACCGAAAGAATCAAAATGTTTTAAACCAAAATACAGGAGAAATTCCAAATGTTCTATTCCAGAATATAGGAGCAAAACCAAATGTTGCAGTTCACGTAAGTTAAACGTTTCTACTACAAGCCCTTTTAAGTCAAACTGAATAAAAAATAACCCTGGTTTTTTAAACAGCAGCTTTATCACTTTAGTAGAGAAAGAGACTTATTAATTCCGTGCCTTTAATAAATGAAAAGTATAAGTTGCCATTGATGGTGTTGATTTTCCTATTGATGGAAAAGGAACAGTTAAGTCATTTGGGTTACAAAAATGTACTTTAAATGATATAATATACTCTCCGATGCCATGGAGAGTACATTACCTCATTTAAACTCCATTTTGGGTCTAAAACTAGATATTAAAGGTTTATATTGTGGTAGTAACAGTGCACACACAGTGACAGTTTAATAAAAAAGAGGAAAAACAGTTTTTAAGAATATATTAAAAGGAGGTATTTATTAAATTTCACCCAGTATGGTTAAAGCAGAAAATTTTTTTTTCATTTGCAACAAGATAGAAGAGCTCTAAAACTATGGCATAGGCAATTTGGACATATCAGCATATCCACTCATTCTCATAACAGTAGGAGTGGGGGAGTGAATGGCTTGCCCATCTTGTGTGATAAGACAGTCTTTTGCAAACAATGTAAAATTAGTAAATATCAAAGAGTTTCATTAAATCCTTGAGAAATAAGATCCAAGGCACTTTAGAGCTATTATATGCTGATGTTTGGGAATCTCACTCACTCAAAGTAAAAATGGAAGAAAGATATTGTATTACCATAATTGATGATTATTCACATAAAGTTTCATTATTTCCCATATCAGAGTAATCTGAGATTTTTTGTATGATTAAATCTTATATTGCCAGGAATGAAAATATCTTAAATAAAAAGGTTATGGCATTTATTTTAGATAATGGGACTGAATTTATAAATAAATGGAAGCAAATTATTTTGCCACATAAGGAATCATCCATGAGTTAATGAATATATTCATTCTGCAACAAAATGTGTTAGTGAAAAATACAACAAACTCCAGCAAGTGGTGTTAGAACAGTTTTGCAAGAATTATGTCTTCTTGAGTGTTTTTAGCCTGAAGGCATGCAATATTTTACATATATTTGGAATAGAGTTAGTCACAGTAAACTGAAGAAGAAACCTTGCGAATTATTCTCAGAGTCTAAATCTTCTGTCAAGCACTTAAAGGTTTTTGGTACTGTAGTATATATAAATGTACCCTGATAACAGTGAAAAAAGCTAGATGCCAGAGCTTATAAGAGATTTTCTTGTTGGTTATGTATTATATGCAAAAGAATATCAGACTTGAATGCTAGCAATAAAAAAAAATATATGAAACTATAAATGTCTCTTTTAATAAAAGAATTGTGTTTAAGGACACATTAAGTGGAGTAGTGCTAGGCCGCTATAACAGGATTTCAACGGTCTATGATAAGAATGAAGAAGAAAGTGATAATGCTGATGTTATTTGATACCACATTATGCAATAATTCAGAAAGCGAGTAAAGTGATTTTGAAGTCACTATAGGTGATATTTCTAGAAGTATATCAGAACCTAGATTAATAAACTGACATAACTTACATTAAAATGATTATAGTGTACAAAATTGTGAGCTCTAATTTCTTCTTACAAAGACTGTGAGGTGAAATTAATGAAAAAATTTTTAACGGAAGGTAGCGATGATTGGAATTCATCATCAGTTGTTTTTAATGTATGGATTAGATGTGATTTTCTGCAATGAGACGTGGATTGCTCGCTTCATCAGAAATCAATCAATAGTCAAAGCATTGGTGTCACAGTGAATCTCTAGTACGGATGAAAGTCAAGCAGACTGTATCCACACAGAAATCGATGTGCATGGTTTTTCTGGGACAGGAAAACCATTTTGCTCACTGACTTCTTTGCCAAGAGATAAAACAGTAAATACCATTCAAAGAAGGAGGCATGGGATGTTCCTTATCATATGGCAAATTTCACAAAAAAAAAATTGCTGGAGAAGTTTTGTAGGTAAATATTTGACCATTCACGCTTTGTCCTGACTTTGTTCCCAGTGATATCTATCTGTCCATGTCTTCTTCTTCATTGGCCTGACACCCCAGGGTGGGCCTTTGCCTTCCTCAGAAGTGCATACCAGGAGCCCCTATTTTTGGATAAGGTCATCCAGTTTGTCACTTTTAGTCTTTTTAGGTCGTTTTCAAGGCAGCCACGCCATCGGAGTTTCGGTTGTCCTCTTCTTCTGGTGCCAATGGGGCGATCCAAGAAAATTTTTTTGTCACCCGATTGTCGTTCATCCAGCTCAAATGTCCTGCCCATTTTAATCTCTGTATTGAGATAAATTTAACAATATCTGGTTCTTTATATAGTTTATAGAGCTCAGAATTACTTCTTCTTCACCATGTATTCTCACATTTTATTCGACCAAAGATGCTTCTTAAAGTTTTTCTTTCAAAAATGGAGATGGTTTCTTATCTGTCCATATACATGAAGAAATTCCTTTTTAGGCGTCCCTTTCCTACAGACGAAAACGTGCTGAGAGCTGTGACATGATGGCTCTATTCCCAGTTGGCAGACTTTTATGGTATTGGAATATAAAAAGTTATCTAACAGTACGACAACTGCAATAATTCTTACATTTAGATGCAACTGAAGTATTATTGTATCTTTTGCAATAAATATTTCTAGGAAATTAGGTTTTGTCTTCCTATTTGAGCCATAATGACTCTTGAAATCTTAGCAAATCTAGTTGACTAGAACATATTCCTATACCTAGGACTTTCAAGCAGGGGATTGAATCAGACTATAAGGGCAAATGGCTAAATGCTATAAAAGAAGAACTCTGCATAATGAAGATCATGGGAGTGCAGCAATTTGTAGACCTAAAAGAAAATACTGTACCTACTGGATGTAGGTGGGTATTCATCATAAAACGAAATGATACAAGAAAAATTGTAAGAGTTAATCTTGATTAGTAGCACAGGATTATAAAAAAGAGAAAGATATCTCAAATGATGAAACTTTTCCCCCAACTTTAGTCTAATCAGATTTTTCTTTGCGTCTCTTGTATCCTATAATGATGATGACACCTTCAATGTGGTATAAAAGCATACCTTTATGCCCCTTCGAAAAAGCAAATTTACATAACACAACCTCAAGGTTTTGAAGTGATTAGCTAGAAAGAAAAATTCTGCCATTTATTTCGAGCTATATATGGCTTGCCACAAAGTGGTCGATAATGGTTATGTGAAATCCATAATGTTAAGAATTGATTTTTGCAAATTTCAATGGGGTAACTGTGTTTATTTATTAGGAGATCACATATTTTTGATAAAATATGTTGACAATTTTATATGAAATGACTGTATTTTAAGATTAATTTATCTTGATAATTTAGTTATATTTAGTAAAGATCAATGGATAATCGATAAAATATTAATAATTTAGAAGATTATTTTGACATAAAAATACACGATAAGACTCATATTCTTTTAGGCGTAAAGAAAATGACAGTGATCAATGCTTATACATTAAAGAGATACAAGATTGTTTCCAATGCTTTAAAGCAATAATCTCGTCACAATCTATATTAAAAGGGTTCAGTTTATCCTTAAACTTCCTGCCCATCTATAGCAGAAGAAAAAGAAATATCAAAATTGCCATATAGGAATTAATTAGGTCAGCTATCATTTTTAGTTAACAGAACCCTAATTCTTTTTTTTCTTTTTTCCCTTTCTTTTCTTTCTTTTTTTTTTTTTTTTTTTGTTAATAGAATAGGATTTTAAATATCTCGTATGTTGTTATCAACTTATTCAGTCAATTTCAATCTAACCCTGGTATGTATCATTGAGATGGTTTATTAAGACTTTTAGTTTAAATTGTTAGCAGAGTAGATTTTTATTTAAAAACTTTCTTGTAAACAACCACAAATAAGAGTTTATTCAGACGATAAATTAACAAGCAAACAGAAATGAAAGAATGTCTCTTGGAGGTCAACTCATTTGACTAAGAAACTCCCCCATAAGTTGGCATATATTCAAAGAGAAGAGTATCACCTATGGAAACAGAATTTATAGTAATGACAGAAGAAGCTTAAGAAATAATTTGGAACAGCAGTATAATAAATTAATGTTATGATATAGGCATTGTGACAAGTGAATCAGAAATCCCAATTTAGTATGAAGATAATCAAGCTGCTAAAGATTTTTTGAAATCCCCAATTGAAAATTATCAGTCAAAGTATGCAGATGTTAAGTTTTTTTCTGTTCACGACATATATAATATGCAAAAGTTTAAATTCATTTTCGTTAAAAGTAAATTAAACTTAGCTGATGCATTTACTAAGCTGTTCACCAAAACTGAACTGTAGAAATTCATAACAAACATATTTATGAAATAATAAAAATGAAATTTTTGATTCTTTTTTATGTATTTTTAGACTGTTAATTTACAAAAGTGTAGATATTGTCTTTTCAATTTAAATCAAAATATTATGTGCGTGTTTGCATTATTTTTGGCTACATTATATGTTGTGCATTGTGACCATCTATGCATGCTTGTCATGTATTATAAGTTGTGTATTGTATGTATAAGTAAAGTATTGTTTGTATTAAACACATTTTATGAACTCTTTTCAAAGGAATTATGAAAATCATATTGAATTTATGTAAATGTGTTAAGTTAATAAACTAATGGATAATTATGTGATATGTTTACTTCATGAATTAATGAGTGTCTAATCAACATGTTTAATATATTAATAATGTTAAACTGTAAAATTTAATTATGCTGCTATCTTCAATAAAATTATTTTGTAATCAGAGAGTGGAGATCTCTAGAAGTTTTTGTAGTTGATGGTGATAAGAAAAGAGCATTGTTAACCCCAGTACAAACTAAATGTATATCTTGTTGGTCCTTTTAATAGTATTTAATTATTTATAAAGTAATTTGTTTTATTCATAGAACCTAATATATTAGAAACAGTATATCAATAATTAGACTAAAAATTAAAAAATAGCAAGTTTAGTTTGTTGATATCAAAAATAATAAAATATACACATAATATAAATTAAGACATTATGCTTTAACCAAAACTCCAAACACTAGAGTCATATGAACATGTCTTCAAAAACTATTTGACGCTCCTAATCTGCTGCTTTCAAATAGCTGGGATATGTCTCCTTTAAGGAGCTGGCATGTGTATATTGTTAATAACAGTTAAATACAATGAAATAAGAATTAGATTTGAATAAAGCAATGCCAGATTGGCAAAGTGATTAAGTTCTAAGTGCATTAGCAACATAAAACTTGGATAAAAGTACACTGATAAGGCATAAATGGCAAGTATTTTAAATGAATAGTAATTATGGAAAAAAGAAAAATTATATAGTACTAAATTAAAAAAACACTGGATACATAAATTTATTTTCAACAGGGTGACATATATTCAGTGCTTTCAAGTTCTTAGTTTAGTACTGGTCTATATACTTTTTCAGCTGAAGACTATGGAAGTGTGTTATTGATAAAATGTGCCAAACAGGCTTAATGGTTCAGAATGAGTTCCCCTGAAGTAAATTTCGTTTTAATTGCTAGTAATTCTGGAAGCTTTTGATTAGTAATTTCATTTGGTTACCATTTAAGAATTTGAGAAATTAATGTTTTGATTATTGCACATCAAACTTTATTAAGTTACATTAAGTTTTTGGGAATTAAATTTCAATTAAGAGTTTAAATTTTTAAAAGTTACATTAATTTGGAGCAAATCATATGTTATTTTTATTTCAATACTTGATTTTTAAAATTTGTGTGTAGCTTGTAAAAGATAAAAAATAAGTATGAATACATTAGATGAAAGTAAATGAATTAGAGCGTGATGGAAATAAGAAAGTTGTTGAATGATGTATGAAAATAGGTTTGATTGCTGATAAGTATATGTGCATTAAGTGTGGTCAAAATATGGTCTTATGTGGTAATTATGAAGTTAGAGATGGGTGTATTTGGATATGTTGAAAGGAAGGTGAAAATGTGCATCATATTAAGAGGTCTGTATGAAATGATTCTTGGTTTTCTAATTGTAGATTATTAATGAGTGTTTGTTTACAGATGACTGTTATGTGGGTGAAAGAATGTAGGCATGATTTTATTGTGAATGATTTATATTTAACTAAGCAAACTGTGAATGATTGGATGAGTTTTTGTTGAGAGGTATGCTAGGAAAGTAAAATGACTGGTATAGTGGGTGTTGAAGTTGGAGACTGATGAAAACAAGTTTGGTAAATGGAAGTATAATAAAAGTAAGCACGTGGATAGAAGGTGGTTGTTTGGAGTAATTGAAAAAGAATAAGTGTTTTTGTTACGTAGTTGAGAGTAGAAGTAAGAATGTTTTGTTGGATATTTTGTGTGAATGTGTTCTTCCAGGTTCAACTGTAATATCAGACTGCTGGAGAGTGTACAATTATCTCTCAGATGAGGGATGGTTAGTTTGATTCATACCTCGCAGAGTATTTGTGGCAAAGAAATCATAGAGAATATAGTTGAAGACTTCTTTGGTGCTTTAAAGGCCATATATTCTCCGACCAGAGTTGATGATTCCGAAACCAATGATTAGGTGAGTTATTTTATGTTTTCATTAAAATTGTTGTTGTATGAAATATTTTATGTTATATATTAAGTATTGTTTATTTGATGTACATATTCATTCAGAGTGGAAATGTTGATCAACTAGAAACTCTAGTTTTATAAAAATTTATGTTTACATAAGTAAATACATCTTTAAGTAAATTTTATTGCATGCTTTACTTTAGTGTCATTGTGTCATACTAAAATTTTTTATGGGGGTTGCCACTGCCTGGTTAATTAAAATTTGAATAAAAATGAAATTTGTTTATGTTAGAAATTTGGCTTTATTGCCCATAAGTCAACCTTTGTAGACTTTGTGATATTCAGTTTATATTAATTTCTTATTATGTAATCTTTGGGAAATTAGTTTCTACTTATTAGCATTTTAATACTTTTCCACTAAGTAATTATAATGAAATATTTGAAAATTTAATATTTGAAATTTAAAAAAGCACATGATTGCAAAGTGATGTTCAAGCACGAATGGTATTTGTGAAAGAGAGATTATGTGTAGTGATATAGTTTAGACTGTGCAGCACTTGTGAAAATTGAAAATTGCACCAAACCTGCACACTTTTATGATTTTTAACAATTTTTTCTTATCACTATATTTAATAGTAATTTAAAGTACTAATGTTATTTTCTTGAACTTTTCTGCTATGCTTTACAGGTATACTGCTAGCTTTATTATTTTGCTGACCTGGAATTGCTGTATTCAAATCACAACCCTATTGTATGTGCATGTCAGTTCAGCTAAGGAAACATTTCACAGTGTTTAAGCAGCAGGTTTGGAGAATCGAAAGGTTGGTGAATTGTTCATAGAACTCTGATGTCTGATAGGTTTTGGTTAATGCATAATGCTTTGGTATTAGAGTTTATTTATTTTTAATAATGACAATGAATTATTTAATGTATATGTTTTTATTTTATCTGTTATAAAATTTTAAACTTAATTTATATAATATGATTATTTTGCATTATGTTTGACATTAATAAATTTATTATTTTCCTCTATGTTTAATTATTATTATACTAATAATTCTTAATCTATCAGGTTCTATTACTAAAACATAATACATATTATGGATACTTAAACCAATAGCTAGCCTTTCTTTTGCTGCAATGAACAACTAATAATTATAACTCTTCTTTATAGTTATAACTCTTTGGTAGATAGGCTAAATGTGGATATTGGCAACAGGATATCTGTAAACGCATACTTAAATCCTATTATAAGAGCTAACAGTTCCTAAGTGGGGTTAATCTGTGGTTTGGGTACCCCTTTCTTGCCAAATGGGCAATTGATGCGCCTAGCGTGGTAACCCTGGCTATTTCACCCTAAATACACTCCTTGTGGCGCATGCTCATTAACAACTCTTTTGTTTCAGTATTCCTATTTGTAGCTAATTATTTTGATTTTGAAATAACCGTAGAATTTAAAATTTGATGCACGACTTTTTATTACCGTTGGATTTGCCCTGGAGGTAGTACGTGAGTTATTTGTTTCTGTGTATTTTTATTTATTAATTTTAAAAAATATGATAATTTCTCTCCATATTGTAGTGTATTTTTTGTTATACAATTTGTAAAAGAATCATTGTTTTTGTTTTCATTGCCATATCAATGGTGAAATTTGTTAAAAACACGGATTTCAGTTTCGTCGACATAGAATTGACGTTTTTGCGTAGTGTCTCTCGGAGCATTCATATCCGCGAGATAACACGCAAAAACGCGCCAGTTGGCAACTTTTTGAAAATCATCGAGCAGGGGACCCAAAGCACATTTTCACCCTAAGTGGATTTGGCGGAATTTCTAATTTTTTGCAGCAAGCACAGCATTTGGCAACTGAAATCACGTCACTATGTGCAATATCCGGTTTTCAAATGATAGCGCTTAAACTTCAATTTTGCAATTGTGCACTATTTAAAATTTCAAACATCAAATACTTCACTATAATTTACTACAGAAGTATTAAAATTCTAATAATTAGATACTAATTTCACAAAGATCAGATTATATATATATATATATATATATATATATATATATATATATATATATATATATATATATATATATATATATATATATATAAACTAAGTATCATGCAGTCTACATCAGGATAATAAAGTTAAATCTATATAGTAAGTAAAATGCATTTTTATGAAAACGCACATTTCAATAAACCAGGTAAAAGGTAATCACTTAAAAAAAACTTCAGCGTGACACAATCTAGGTCTGGATTAAACTGGGCAATAAAACTAAATCTTAAATGCAAATAAAAGGTATTTTTATGAAAATTTGAAATTTAACTAACCAAGCAGTGGCACCTACCTTAAAAAAAAACTTTAATGTAGTGCAATCTATTCCCAATATAAATTGAGAAACAAAGCTAAATCTATAATGTAAACATATGTTCTTATAAAACCTAGAGTTTCTAATAAATCAATGTTAACATTCTGAATAAATCTAAATATGAATATCTGAAATATTTATAAACAGCACTTAATACATAACATAAAATATTATATACAAACAATATTAGTTAAATACATAAAATAAAATAACTCACCCGCTCATTGCTTGCAGAATCATTGGCATCGGTCAGATAACAGATTTTATATAGCTTCCAAAAATTCTGCCACCACATACACGTTCTTAGAATAATTATATGAACATGTATTCCGCGAAGAAAATTATGATTCAAAATTATAAAAGCAATATGAAAATAATTAATTTTATATGCTTTCAAAATAAATTATATTTATGAAACTTAAAAACTTTACTGCAAACTAATATTGAAAATTTTAACTTTCAAAGAAAATTTCAAAATATAAACACTAAATTATAAACTTCAAAAACTTAAATTCTAATCAAATAAAAACAAATTACTAATTAAATGCTTCAAGGGTTATTAGCACACAAAACAAATTTTTTGTAATTGTTATATCATAAATGAAAGTCACACAAACACAAGAAAACATTCAACAAAGTAAGACAGTTTAGCACACTTTATCCCCGGCACTGGATTTAGCCCAATTTTTATGAACAGAAAAAATTACAATATGAAATCCTTTGTTACAGCACAAAATAAAGTTACGATTGAAAAATATCTTAACTTTTAAATATAATGCATTTGGTTGAAAATTATTTAATATAATATGCCATCAAAATTCCATTTAAGAGAAAAAATATTATATTAACAAATAGGTAAATAGAAAAAGAAAACTCACTCCATCTCTTTCAAATAATGTTGTTTATAAAAATATTCAATGGTTTCTAAATATTCTTTTGTGAGTACTTTAGAATTCACTTCAACAGGCTAAAAAAATGAAAATTAATAATCTTTTAACTCTTTTATATTATTTGCATAAACAATATAAACATTTGAAATTTCAACAATAAAAATTATTAATTTTAGAATTTACTACATTATTACAATTATTCAGTAATTAATAAATTTTAATTAGAAAATTTGAATTAAAAATGATTTTGAAATCTATATTATTTAGAGCAATGTAAATGAATTAAAACAGATTGCTTACATTATTTCTTTCTTTAATCCTCTGCAATGCAACCTCAGGACTTACATCAAGGTAAACAATAAGATGAGGTTTAAATAATTCATCAAGAGTATTTTCAGTTATATCTTTATATAGATCTTTTGCTAAAAAAATATAAATAAAAATAAATGAAACTGAAATGGAGTCCAAATTAACAAAATAAATATGGAAGAACTTCAGATCAGTGATATTAAGTTAGCACAATTTATATTTGTGTAAAACTTAAGCTAAAAATGAACAAAATTATACAAATTTGTTTTTAAGTGATATTATATTGTCAAAAATGTCATTTTTTCTGAAGAAAAACTTGATCAGTAAGGGTCAATTTTTATAAGCAAAGATGCAAGTCATTTTCCTTAAATACAGTAGAAATAAATATGTGGAGTTTCAGTTTTGCAATGACTAGAAAAATGTTGTGGTATACATGAATTCTGGTTCACCATTCATTAAGCTGATCATTAAGCAGCTTCATTGTTAAACAAAGCATTTGCAAATTGTGTTTTGCACCAGGGCTAATAAGACAGAATTCTAAAGTTTAAAACAGATTTTGAACAACTACAAACACCCAATAAATTCAAGATAAGAAATGAATTTGCAAAATGTTGAACCAAAAGCCAGAACACTAACCATTCAGTCACCAAATAGACCTGTATATGATAAAAGAGTAAAGGCTATATAAATTTAAATCTTATTAAGAACTTATTTTTTAGATTAACAAACATAAAAATATACACCAAAAACTTTAGTCAGAAATAAATCCAAATTTTATTCCAGAATATTTTAAGACATCAAGGTTTCTGGATAAAACAATCTGTCTTTGTTTTATAAAATATATCAAAACATCATATCATAACTTTTCATTGACATTAAATAATCTTGACATTTTTAGCAGGCATAATTCTACATCATGATCTATTCCCCAATTCTCCAGGCTAGCCATTTTTTAAATATGGAGGACAAAATAAGATAAAGCAGAAAAAAGAATGATGTGAAGTTATAAGAAAGCAAAGAACATTCACATCTAATAATGACTTTTTACTCTAACAAATTCAAAAAGTATTAGTGACTTTAATGTATTTTTAAGACTTTTATTACATTATGTAGCTTTTGTTTAATTAAAATAAATTTCACCCAAAATACTAAAATAAATTTTCGAAACTCAAATAAAAGTTAAAAAGAATTTGTAAAATACTACAATATAAATCTGTTAGTACATAAAAATTAGAATTTATAAGGAGCTAATAGTTTTTTTCAAGGAAAGCAAAAAAAATGAAATGCATTTTTACAGCAATAGGCAGACATATAGAACATACATATATTTGAAAATTATGTTTTATATATTAATCAATTGCTTTAAATAATAATATAAAAGCGACATATCTATTAGTTTCAATCAGAACATTTGGATTAATCCAAAATATAACAACAAGTTTAATAAGTGGTTACATGTTCTATTACAAATATACTTCTATCTCCCTATATAATCACTGAAATATCAAAAATAAATAAATAATTAAACTCAAAATTTTGTACAACCATAATTAAATTACTAAGCTATTGCGTTACCAATGACAATTATGAGCTAATATTTTAAATGTTATAAACCATTAAAAAATTTTATACAGTACCATTGGTATATTTTCTTACTTTCATAGTTCTTATTGTCAACAACCTCAAATTGTTCAGACTTATTTATATTTGGAATACGTTAATTATTCACAATAATTTGCAGTAGTAATATTTCTGCAACTGTCTCTAATAAAGAATTAAAGAAAATTGCTTTCTCCAAAGTATCTCTAATATATAACCTTTAGAAGATTAAAAATGTTGGCTACAGCACCTCCTTGCTTCCTATTTCAGCACTTTACAAATCCTCTAAATATTTTAAATATAAGTAGAGTATGCAATCACATAATACCTGTTCCTTTCAATCTATGTTAGTGACTTTGAATCATGATAGATTGCTATTTTTGGTATTTTCTATAGGACTGTAAAAACAAGCAAACACTGTAATGTCATAAGCCAATAATTAATAATGAAGAAAGGAATTAAAATGCAAATAAATATGTGATTCAATATATGAATGAGATCAAATAAATAAGCATTATCACACCATCTGAATATCTTTATCCCAACTTTGAAGTACAGACAAAATAGTATTTGAAATTTTATCCACATTTTTTATTTTCATGATATCTAAATAATGGGTAAGTTCATAAATATGTGTGCATTTTTTTGGTAAATTTTTAAATAATATAGGAAAAACGCAATTTAATATTTTCATAATATAAATTTTCCTCCATTATCTACAATGTCTCACCATCTTACAACCACCTTTTTTATGCCATTGCTGTAGAAAGGCTGACTTTGATGCAAAAAAACTTGAAATTTCATTGCATACATCCTGTTTAGAATTTGATTCTTTTCTCAGTAAAAAATTTTGTAGGGCACAAAATAATCTGGGGAGAAAGCAGGATGTGGCAAAATCTCCCTATTAAATTCACTCATTTTTTGCAGTGTTGTTTGGACCATATGTTGTCTGTCATGAACATCATGATGAAATAACACTTTCCAGATATTCACCCATCGTGGGGTTGTTTTGATCAATTATCAATTTAGATAGCAAAGTTGTTCAAAATAAATTACACCATACATATCCCAACAAGCACTCAAAGGAATCGTTTTGAGATGTAAAGATGACTTTGCTGTCGGAATCAGCTGCATCTCTCTATCTGTCCCTGTCCTTTTCTTGTGACGTTATGATAAATAATCCATTTTTCGTCACCTGTTATGAAACGATCTAAAAACGGCTCTCTTTTGAAGCACGATAAAAGGTAGTACAGATGTTTATTCGCTGTTGGCCACTGGCTTTGGATGGCTCATACAGTACCTAATTTCCAAGCTTGGATAGTTTCCAAATCTTCTTAAAATGATGAAAGACTGTTCCATAAGATGAATTCACTCTTTCTGCGTGCGAACTGATCCACTGTTAATAGTGCCTCTGACTCCACAAGATTTCAAAGAATGTCATCACCAAAATTAACAGGACATCATGAATGGGGTTTACCATCAAAGCTGCTTTTTCCAACTTTAAATTTTTTAAACTATTTCTAAGCAATCCTTATACTAATAGTGTGTTGACCATGTGCACTTTTATCATGGGTCTTATTAAATACAAATTATATGCTCAATGATAATTGCATATTAAATTTATATCCTAAAAGTAATCAAAGAAATCTTTATTAAATCAGTCCAGGAACTAGTAAATTTATTGAATCTAAACCATATAAATATTTTTTCAAAGTAGCGATATGGAAAAAAGTAGATATGCAATTTCTCAAATGAAAAGATTAAAATGTTTTGAATATAGCACAAAAAATAATTTTCTAAATAAAAAATATGAAGAATTATAAACTAATGAATATATGTCATGACTTATGTGTAGATATTAGTTTATGTTTTTTCTGCCTGGAATAATATAAATCTAAAAACTGATGAAAATTCCATAAGGAAAAATTATAATAATTTTAAAATTTCATATAGTATTTGTTCTACCCTTTTCAATCTTCAGATTTAAGAGTTTTCTTTTATGTCAAACTTTCAATATTAATAAAATCTAAACTACATTAACCATTTGCGATTCAGTGTTCTAGGTGATGGAACATCAAACTTTAATTTGTTACCATATTATTGCATTTAACTATAAATAAATGAAATTTGGCTTGAAATGTTCCTTAATCTGGTCTTCCAGAGCGTCTTTGGCCTGAAGTCATGTTATATTTTACGAATACTTGGAATAGAGTTTGTCACAATAAATTAAACAAGACTTGCGAATTATTTTCATGATCCAGACCCTCAGTCAAGCACTTGAAACTTTTTGGTACTGTAGCATATATAGGTTTACCTCAACAACTTCAAAAAAAATTAGATGATAGAGTTTGAAGAGGTTTTCTTGTGGATTACGCATTCCGTACAAAAGGACACCAAATTTGGATGCCTGAAAAAAACAGAATAATTGAAACTATTAATGTTTCTTTTAATGAAAAAATTGTTTATGCTGATACATAAAGTGGAGCAGTGCTGGACCTTAATGACAGGATTTCAACTGTCTCTAATGAGAATGAAGAGGAAAGTAACAATGATGCCGATGGTATCAGGTTTCACATTGTACCACATGATTCAGAGAGACTGAGACAAGATTCAGTCAAGTCACAGTTAGGAGAGTGATTCTGAAATCTCCCTTGATGATATTCCTAGTCCTGTATCAGAATCTATATTAGTAAACTGGGATAGAAAAGTCGTTCGCAGTAAAGATAGATCGCATATAAATATTTATTATTATGAAGAAGGCAAGAAGGAAAAGTTAAGATTCCTGAATGATGTTGCAAAATACTACAGTAAAAATAACATAGTTTTCAATCCTAATTTATTCGACTTTAAAAGAAAAAATAGGACAGAAGGTCTCATTTTAGGCAGTTATGATATAGTTTTAACAAATAATACAAACAATGGTACCACTAATAACCTTAGCATAACCAGCTGACTAGATTGCATTCCCATACATATAACTTATAAGTAAAGGAATACTTATAAGCAGGCGATTGAATCAGAATATAAGAACGAATGGCTAAATGCTATGAAGGAAGAAATATGTATCATGAAAAACCTAGGAGTGTGGCATTTAGAATTACATGAAAATATTACACCTATTGGATGTTGGTGGTTATTTACTGTAAAAAGAGGCATAACAGGAAAAATTGGCATAAGAGGCAAGACAGGAAAAAATGGATATAAGATTTAAATCTCGATTAGTAGAACAGGATTATAAACAAGAGAAAGGTATCTCTTATGATGAAACTTTTACCCTGTTGTAAACTTTAGTTTAATCAGATTTTTTTTTTTTTTTTTGCATTTCTCGTATCCAATAAAGGTTAATGTCACTCTTCAGTGTGATATAGAAGGAGTTGACCTTTATACTCCTTTGGAAGAGCGAATTTATATGAGACAACCTCCATGTTTTGAAGTAACAAGGCAGAAAGAAAAATTCCGTCATTTAGATTGAGTTATATATGGCTTACGACAAAGTGGTGGACAATGATTCTATGAAATCCATAATGTTTTATTAAAAATGTGTTTTTATAAATTTCAGTGGGATATCTGTGCTTATGTATTTGGAGACTACTTAATTTTGATATTATATGTTGATGATTTTGTTATATATGGTAGAGTTCAAAGGGCAATCGATAAAACTATTAATAATTTAAAAGAACCTTTTGACATATAAGTACTCAGTAAGACTCGTACTCTTTTAGGCATGGAGTTTTGTGAAGAACTCATACACTCATACATTGGGGAAGTACATGATCATTTCCAATATTTTAAAATACCAATTACATAACTACCTGGTAAAGGTTCAGTTTATCCTAAAACTTTCTGTCCCTTCACAACGGAGGAAGAAAAAAAAATGTCAAAATTGCCATACAGAAATGTATTAGATTGTCTATCTTTTTTGGCTAATAGAACTCGTCTGACTTCTTTTATGCTGTCAATGTATTCAGTCAGTTTCAGTCTATCCCAGGGTTGAATCATTGAAGTGGTTTATTAAAACTTTTACTTTATGTTGTTAGCATGGCAGATTTTCATTAAGAACTTTCTTGTAAACAGCCCCAAATCAGAGTTTATTCAGATACTGATTTCACTGCAAACCAAGATGATAGAACGTCTCTCGGAGGTCAACTTGTTTTATTAGGAAATTCTCCCATAAGTTGGCGTACATTCAAAGAGAAGAGTGTCAGTTTGTCAACTATGGAAGCAGAGTATGTAGCCATGACAGAAGCAACTAAAGAAATAATTTGGTTCAGTGCTATACTGAATGAATGTCATGATAGAGTTATTGTGACAAATGAACCAGAAATCTCAATTTTGTTTATAGATAATCGAACTGCTATAGATTTACTAAAATCCCTAACTGAAAATTTTCAGTCAAAACATATAGCTGTCAAGTTGTTTTTCCTTCCCGATTTGTATTATATGCAAGTTTAGACTTAGTTTTATATGAAATAAATTAAACATAGCTGACACTTTCACCAAATCTGAACTGTATAAGCTCATTTCAAATATATTTAAAAATTAATAAAAATGAGATTTTAAATTTTTTTATCTTTGTATTAGCAATAAATTTGTAAATATTTTTGTCCTTTGAACTGAAATTAAAATACTTGTATGATTTAAATTTGAGTACTATGTATATTGTGAGTTGATGCCCCATGTGTGAATGCATACTGTGTAACATGTTGTCTTTGATTAAACGAGTATTGTTTTGCATTACATACTGTTTAGGGATTCCAAAGAAAATACAGAGAATGTGCATTTATGATAATAGATATTTAGGTAATGTTTATAATGTATTTTAAGTGAATAATTTATACATTGAATATGTTGGCAATGATAAACTGTAAAATTTAGTTATACTATTTTCAATTAAATTATGTTTGTAATTAGGTACTGGAGTTCTTTAAAAATTTCTTGAAAATCTTAATTTAAGGGTGATAAGAAGGGGGCATTGTTACCTTTATCCAAACTAAATTTCTGTATTCAGTGTTCTAATCACCATATTATTTAAATTCATTTTTCTACTATGCATTACTGGTGTACTTGTAACAAAGTTTTGTATTGCTAATCCACTTAGAACTTTGTCAATCTGGCTTTGCTTTATCCAAATTTAATTATTTCATTTTATTTAACTGTCATTAATTATATACACATGCCAGTTCATCAAAGATGTATCTCAGGTATTTAAAAGCAACTGATTAAAAGAGTCAGCAAGGTTTTGTTCGACGTTTTTGTATACCTCCAGCGTCTGATAGTTTTTCTTTTGGGTTAAAACGCAATGCCTTAGTATTAAAATTTATTTATTTTTATGTGTAATAATAATGAATAATTTAACTGAAATGCTTTCTTTTATCTGTTAAGAAATTTATGTTTATATTTATGCTGTGTATTTTGTTATGTTTAATATTAATAAAACTGAAATTAAATGATAAATAGCTAGTCTAATTATTGATATACTCTTATTTTTAACACATAAGGTTCTATGTTTAATAATGAAATACTTTATAAATATTTAACTAATAGCTAGTGTTTCTTTTGCTTTATTAATCACTTATTAATTACAGCTCTACTCTTTTAGTAGTAACTCTTTGACAGTTAGCATAATTGTGGGTATTTATATTAGGTAAGCTACCCACGAATATTTAAACTGCATTAAAAGACTAACAGGAAGACTCAAAACTGAAATGGTAAGAGCACCTTTACAAAATTTTCAATGTATATTCTTTAAGGCTTAAATAGACGGCCTACAATTATTTATTTATTTGACATTTAACTTTAAAGAATAGTGCACCTGAAAAGGTTAATTTTATATTCAAAATGATATTGTTATAAATTAAAAAGGAAAATTTTATTTATAGATTTTTATAATTATTAACAGAATCTTATTTTATACATTTCATTCCCAAATATATGATTTTTATGCAAAATTACTGTTATGTGTAATTTGTAGTATTAAAATTGTGCTTTCTTAATTCGAAAATTTTTCAAGCAACCAAATTTAATTTTTATGAGACACTTATTGAATATAAATAAGATCGTTCATTTGCACACTTGTCCTTTATCCAAGGCGAATTATTACTATTCTTAGTTTAAGTCATTTGTTATAGTTTTTCTTTAAAAATTCTGAATAGTAACTTCCTTAAGTTTAATATTGTATATGCATATTGCAAAAATATACACAAGTTAAACAGCATACTAGAAAAATCACATTTTAAATAACAAATGACTTAAACTTTATATATCTTTGAATAGTAAGATTCTTCTGAAACTTAAATGTAGCAACATGGGCAGATTTGTAGATTTTGAATAACACAAAGTGATGTTTTTTAGGAAGTTTGATAAAAGTGTAAACTTACCATCTTGATTAAAATGACAGACATATACATTTGCTATCTTCAAAGGACAAAATAATTACAAGTTATTAACGAACGTAGATTGAAAATCTAAAATAAATAGAAAGATATGGGGAGGAGCAACAGAGCTTGTCAGTCATGCTAATCGAATATTAGATGCCGGAAATGTGATTTCCACATAATTAAATAAGGATTACAAATGTCTTCAATGCAGGCTTAAAGTTTCCAAATTAACTGTATACACTGTTTCGTAGTTGTACCGCAAGTTGCAATGTCTTATCATTAAGCACATTTCATTAAAACATGCTGCAATAACAAATGAGTAGCAGTTTCTAGCCTTGTTGTGGCAAAGGATTAGTCACCTAAATGTCCAATGTTATTAAAAAAAATTTACACTATTAATTTTTATTGTTGCAGATCTGGCAGATTCACCACACAAAAATAAAAAATGTAGCACAGCATGTTTACCTATATTAATCTATGTTGATTACCTATATTAATCTTCTTTGGTTACTGAAATGAGTTTGATATTTACGAAAGTTGGTGATGAACTAAATAATATTTTAGTTAAACGATGACAAGCTTTAAGAAGTTCAAAATCGTATTGTTTTTGTAAATGCATCAAAGTGAATTCCATGCACTCTCTTAATGTGCACGAACTTATGGGCGACCTGATAAAAATCATTTTTTAAAAGTTGCTTTAAAATTCACTAAACAACTACAGAGCAAAGTCATTAGTATTATCATGAAAATTTCAAGGAATTAATACAGACATGAAAGCTCAACATGTTAAGTAGTCACTCAGATGTATTTAGCTTTTTTAGAAGATAATATTAACTGTTAAATTTATTCAATTGCCTTAAACTTTAAAACTATTTTTGTTTAGCTAAGAGCTCTTGTTAAACCAATGGAATAAATCACATAGATTAAAACTCAAAGATAAAATCTAAATTAGAATATTGGCAAAAAGTTTACAGATAAAACAAAAATACTTAGAGAGAAAAATTATAGAATTGTCTGAATTTAAAATGTAAACTAATCATAAAACATTCTGAATTGTGCTTGTTAAAATGTATTAAACTTCTACAAAAAATACTTACCAGCTTTACTAATATACCCAAATTCATGCATAGTTTCCAAAAATACAAAATCACTGAATGCACATCGTTCTAGCACAACACCTTGGCCTGAAATATTAAGTATTGCAAATTATTTTTAACAAAATTGATTAAAAAAACTCTAGGAACAACAATTAAAGATCAAGTTTATAGCTATGGAATTTGATTGGAATTTTAAATAGCGTGTTGAACCCATACCAGGGACTTGGATTTTGATAAGAACTCAGAGCTAAAAATTACAGATCTTGCTCAAGATACATAGGTACAACTGTCATATAATCCAGCATGCCAAATTCTGAATTTGTTGATTTCATTGTTCATCAATCAACCTGTTTTTTATTACATCATACCAATATGAATTATGTAGAAAATTCTATTTTGGCAACCTTAGTATCTACGTCATTATGAGAAGATTAAGTACATTTGTTTCGTTTCCACATTTTATGAAGAGTTTTTTGCGAGGATACTTTATCTGAATTTTTTAGTGTCTTAATACTTCCTGTCTCAATTTCTGCACATTTTTTGACCTCTTAGGTACTTAAAATCCAGGTTGTATTATTCTTTTTCATAATTTTAAATAATTCCTTTTATCCTGAATAAATTTTTTATCATTTTTCAATATTTTTACAATTAATTATGTCTAAAGCTCAAAGTATTATTTAAAAATATCAGAGTATTCTGAGTTTTGGGCTGATGCTTAATCTCTCAGATGGTAAGCAGATTTCAGATCAAGATGAAGAAGCAAATCTTTTTTTTTTTTTAATTGTGTCAGACAAAGAATTTATTTTTGAACATTTTGTTGAAATTGAAGCCAGAGTTGGTATATTTAAAATGCAGAAGTCAAATGCAAATTTTTTCTTCAAAAAGCCTATATGATAAGTATGTATTTTTCTGCTGTTTTAAAGGAAGATCTTATGATTCCCAAAAGTTGATCAGATGTGGGTCTTGGTTTTCATAGAGCAAATAGAAGATTGAATTTCTTTTGTCTTATGAAATTGTTTGTGGTAGTAAAACAGCTGATATTCAAAGTAAATACTCTTTAAAACAGACATGCTTCATCAGATTGGAGGCATGTTCATTAATGAAATGTATTACTCAATTGAATCCTCTTCAGAGAAGACAAGAGGTAAAGGTAAGGTTGTTGAAATAGATGAATCAAAACTTGAAAAGAGAAAGTATCCCAGAGAGCATGCAATAAAAGGTCAGTGGGTGTTTGGTGGTGTTGAGAGAATTAGTAGAAAATTATTTTGGTAGCAGTGCATGATAAGATAAGAGAAACTTTAGTTGATATTACTAAGTGGATTGAGCCAGAAACAGCTATTTATTCTGATTCTTGGAAGGCATATGACTCACTGGGAAATGAGAGCTATGAGCATTTGAATGTTAATCAAAGTATCACTGCCAAAGATTCATCTACAGGATACCATACAAATACTATGGAAAGTACATGGAAACACATTAAAAGTAAATTACCGACGTATAATCATCAAGTTGATTTTAAGTTTTTGACTAAGAGTAAAAAACTGTACAGAAAGTAAATTGTGTTAAGTGTGCAATTGTATTACAGGCACAAAATTTGTTTTGTGTGCAATCCTTGCTTTTAACAAGTAATTTTATTTGTTTACAATTTGCTATGTTACTGTTCCCATTATTGGACTTCGAATTTTTTAAAGATATATTATCTCGAATTTTCGGAAGATATATTGCATACAATTTTTAAAATACTGTTTCAAATTTTTGAAAACTATATTGTTTGAATTTTTTAAAAGTTATATTATTTCGAATTTTTATTTGGTCGGCTAATGAAAGATCCGTACGTGAATGGGCAGTTTGATTCATACATTGCAGGGAATGTTTGCATGGCAGAGAAAGCATAAAGAAAATACTGTAGATTTCTTCTAAGCTGTTAAAAACGTTCTTTTCTCGACAGGGTGACTTATTTTATTTTTCATTAAAATTTCATTCAGAGTGATTATTAGAAACTAGTTTTAATAAAAATGCATGTTTACATAAGTAAATACATACTTAAGTAATCTTTATTGAGTGTTTCACATTAATGTTAAATTGTGCCGAACTGAAATTTTTTTAAGCTGAGTGTCACACGCCCAGTTAATTAAAATTCGAGTTTGTATAAAAAATGCAATTTGTTAACGTTAGAAGTTTAGCTTTATTGCCCGGTTGTTACTGTAGTAGGTAGAACTACACTGAAGATTTTTTTAAGATGGGCACCACTGCTGGATACATTAAAATTCGAGTTTTAATAAAAATTAATGTTAGAAACTCAGCTTTATTCCCCGGCTGTCATTGTAGTAGATAGCACTAAACTGAATTTTTTTTAAGGTGAGCGCCACATCTCTGTATATTAAAATTCGTGTTTTAATAAAAAAATGCTATTTGCTGACATTAGAAACTGAGCTTATTGCCCGGTTGTCACTGCAATAGGTAGTGCTACACTGAAGTTTTTATTCAGGTGAACGCCCTTGCCTAGTATTATTAATATTATGGTTTTAATACAAAAAATTGTTTCTAGTTATTAGAAATTTAATACTTCTATAGTACATAATTATAATGAAATATTCGAAATTTAGATATTTGGAATTCAAAATTGTGCGCAATTCCAAAGTTGAAGTTCGAACGCAATCGGTAAATAGTATGCGCTTAGGTATGTAATTTAGGTTGGGGAAATAAATGAGCAGCGCTTGGCGTGGAAATTGAAAATCGCGCCAACTCTGTAAAGTTTTGTCGTCTTTTACCTAAATTTTATCTGACTTTTACTTTATTTTATAAATCCTGTAAAGAAAAGAAAATGGGCCTTTTAAATGTTTTATGAGAAATCATTAGAAAAATTTATTCAGATAAGTTTTAAGTTATTGTTTAAAGTTGTGTCCACATATTCTTTATTTATACTATTTATGGTGTTTTTATTATTTATAGTATTAAAATAGGTAAAATTTTACTGTACGGTCACCCTTGGCAAAATTTTCAAAAAGTCACCATGGTTGTATGACGTCATACATATGACGAGTGACTGTACGATGGAAACCTGATCAGAAAATGGCTAAAATATTGACAAATATTTCATACTTTGTTGTTATCTATTAATATGCTTAACTAATTTTTCAAAATTGACAAAAAAAAGCAAATTTATAGATTTCAAACATCAATGGTAAAATAATAAAGTTGATATGTTAAATTTTCTATACAATTTTTTGATTAAATTTTATATTAATGAATTTAAATCGGTAAATATTCATAAGAAATTCATTTTATGAAGACCATTTAATTTATCATTAATTATGTAAATAATGAACAATAAAAATACCTCTCTCCAGCTCCTATTTTGCCATAGAAGTCGCTACTGCCTGCTCTGAGTCAGGTGTTTTTGGCGGGTAAACTTGTATAATGAAATCGATGATGAACGCAAGGAATTTATAACACATTTTATTGTTTTTTTTCCTCCACACATTTTCTGCAAGACAATAGCTGAAAAAAAGCTACGCACAGCAGACAACCTGTTTAAATAAAATCCCGGCGACAATATTTTGTTAACAGTAAATTTTGCTTAGTTTACTCTACTCAACAGAATTTTATTTGCGAAGAATGGTTAGGAGCGATATTTGAAAATTTGTAGATGATAGCATGAGACTTATCTTGCAAGGCAAGCTGAGCATCTCGCGAGAATCGCATCAGACCAAAATAAGGCGGTCTGAAATAGAATTAAATAAGGCAGTCCACGAATTTGTAGATGATCGCATGAGACTTGTCTCGTGAGACAAGCTGAGCATCTCGCAAGATTTGCATCAGGCAAATATAAAGCAATCTGAATGTTTGCCAAATTTGGCTTAAAAAAAACGTGCCAAGGATGACCATACAGTAAAACTGATCCATTAAAAAATTATATAATTTTTATTTACATTTGCAAAAATAGTATTCTTTCATTTTCCTTTAAAAAATTATTATAATTAAAAACTTAAATTTTACCTTTATAATTTTGAGCCAAAAGTATTCATGAAGGGCCATGAACTGCCATATTCAAAACATCCCAAATATCTGGGATTTACCTTGGATCAAGAGATTCTTTGTAATCGATATATTGAAAATCTAGTCACTAGAAGCAGAAAATGCCTAAATATATTAAAATACATCTCTGGGCAGGATTAGGGTG
Organism: Latrodectus hesperus; assembly: GCA_037975125.1. Classification (NCBI taxonomy): domain Eukaryota; kingdom Metazoa; phylum Arthropoda; class Arachnida; order Araneae; family Theridiidae; genus Latrodectus; species Latrodectus hesperus. Next base: position 11,718,769 of record CM075857.1, on the reverse strand, counting down.
CTGATGCCTCTACTCTGAAAATTATCTATACTTCCTTAATTAGACATTTGTTAGAATTTGGTTCAGCCATTTATTTTTGTGCTTCTGATTCTAATCTTAAAAAGCTTGAAAGAATTCAGCAAAGCGCTGCTAGGATCATTGGAGGACTTCACAACAGCTGCCCTAACAATTTAGCTCTGTACGAGTGCAACCTTCAACCATTACATAGGAGAAGGAAGTATTGCTTAACCAAGTACTTCAATAAACTGATCAGCTTTGGAGAGCAACACAGAACATCACGATATTTAATTAATTGGAGCAATAACCAAAGATTAAAACATATTAGTCCATTCTCCCAAGCACATTTACAGAACTTGCTATATCCTTATGATGAGCCCTTCTGCTCGACACCTTTGATTAACCCTGCATTTGGCCTCCAGGGAGTCACTTTCCATCCCAACCTAACGCTCGAAGCAAGTAAAAAGTCAGACCACCCATACTTACTAAATCTATTGGCTCTAGAGACAATTGACAAGATTCCTATCGAAGCAGCCAGGGTTTATACTGATGGAAGCAAATTGGAGACCAATGCAACTGGCAGCAGAGTATGTATTGAACTTCCCGACCATTCCATCAAGCTTAAAAAAAGAACTGCTGACCACACGTCCGTCTTCAGAACGGAACTCATCGCCATCATGAGTGGACTTTCTTTGTTAGCTAACAATACACAAAATGATTTCTCGGATATATGGATCCTTACAGACAGTCGATACTCGATCCAGCACCTTTTCAATTGGCAATCCATCGGTGACAGTACTAGTAGAAGTATTCTACTCTTGCTGAAAAGCCTTTCAATTCAACATCCAATCCACCTCCAGTGGGTCCCCTCGCATGTCAGTCTGCCTGGGAATGAAGTAGCCGATGATCTTGCAAAGGCTGCCGCCAGTAATCCTTTGAACCCGGAAGATCGCATGGCACTAACACCATCAGAGATCTCTTCCATTACTAAACAACTTACTTCTAAAACCTGGGCTGACCCTCCTGCTCATCCTTGGTACTTCTAAAGACATCCTGGAGCCGCCACAACATTTAAGGGCTCCAGAGTACATCAGACGACACTGTCTCGACTTTCTACTGGCCACTTGAAGTGTGTGATCTTTGAGGACTGTGAAAGAAAATACCCAACATGCCCCAAGTGCGACAATGCTCCGTTTTGCCCACAACACATCTTGAAGTGCTTGGAGTTTTCTCGTGAGGAGGCTGTGAAAAGTCCACAGCTGCTTTTGGACTTTTTGGCTGTTTTTGATCTCATGGATCTGGTCTAGTTCCACTAGACCAGATGGGGATTAGTCCCACCACCACTACTTAAATTGTATTTCATAGTTTATATTTATTTTATATGAACATTCCTAAATTTTCATTAAAATTTGCAGGCAAATTATTCTAGAATTCATTCAAATTACAGTTTCAAAATTGTTTCTATATTTTCCTTGTTTGTATTTCTTAACAAAATTATTTGTATGTTTTCTTTTTTTAAAGTTTAAATGTTTGAAAAATATAAATTTAAACTTTTTATTTATCAGATTTAAATTTATTATTTAGATTTTGAAACTTTTTCAGGAATGGATTTATAATGTCCCTATAACAAACACTTTTTGCAGCATTACATCATCTTGGCAACATTTATCTGTCACCAAAAATATTCAGAATTTGGCATACTGGATTATATGGCAGCTGCGCCATTACATATTAAGAATCTGCAAACAATATATTGAAACATTTTATTATATTTAATCGAATTGATCTCAATGAAAATCATGTTAATTTTCTGTTCATTAAAACAGTAATATGATTAATAATAAGCTAATATTTGCTTTCTAAAATGCAAATACTAGTATAAATTTACTAATTTTACATATAAAAACTAAATATAAATTATATCTTTGATCTATATCAAAAGTCTAAAAATTAGTAAAGAATGGTATACATTATATTATGTCAGGCAGAGATAAAATTCAAACAAAAAGAGCAGTGCTTAAAAGAGCAAAACTTCTATATGTAAAATATTTCCTACATATTGTCCAGTATATTTTACAGATGAATATATATATTAACATAATATGAGAAACAAAGTATATGAGAAACGTAACTGAAATAATTTTATCTATATTGAGAATTTATAATTTAAAGTCAAGAATAAATAGTTCTTACCAGTGTTTAAGATGTGAGCTAAGGCATCAATATATTGCTCAAGTCTAAACATATACATCCGAAATTGAAATTTCCCAACATTGTGATGATGTGGATTGTTATAAAATGTATTAATATCGCAACATTTAAAGGAATGTGGTAACAAATCATCGATTTTCCTCAAATCATAACCATATGGTGAAATAAAGTATTTCTCCATAGTTGGCTCTGGCATATAAACCAAATCGAAAGCATCTGCAAGTTCTTTAGCAAATGAGCTTTTACCAGCTCCAATATTGCCCTCCACGACAATAAGCTTCGTATTTTCATCAAAACGTTTGACAGTACCTTCGATATAGCCACGCAAAAAAGTAAATTTTTTAGTTTTATAAGGCCATGGTTTAGGTTTTTTTATGTTGGGATCTCTGAATTCTTTGCTCGTCATGTGAGCACTTTGAACATAATAAATTTTTCCATAAGAAAATATTTTTACAGACTTTTTTAAATCAGTGGTAAATACTCTAGAACAGGCAAAGAGGGCCATATCAAACTAAATTTTAACTTTCACAGTTAAAAGAAGTTGAAAGATTTTGAATTTTATATTTGGATCAAAACATTTCATTCAAGGTTATGGATTACCAATGACCAAGATAATAGACCAACGACTCCCCCTTTACTTCAAAAAATGGCACGCAGTCTTGGAAGACTTTCCTGAACATTTCGGACACCAGGTAGCGTAAAAAGCATCTCAAGTGTATATGATTGAATTTACTATCATTGCGTTGTGTAGCATTTACAAATGATACTTATGATATTGTAATTTTTAAATATTTTTATTATAATAAATGCCAAAATAATGCTTTTGTCCTGGCTGTAAAAGCGGCTATAAATCGGATATTAATCAAAGAAAGAAGAATGGAGGAAAAACTACTAAGTCTTTTTAGTGCACCAAAGGTATTGTCAGAAAATACAACGTGCAAAATATACTTCATCTACTTCGATTTTCAATGAATAATTTTTACCTTGATAAGTTAGTTTATGTTGTAAAATGAATAAAATGTATGCATTTGTATTATTTTTTGCGATCTGGCATGCAATCGGCGATTGAATTTTGTTGGAAAAATATAATAAATTATCTAGTTTAGTTCTTTTTTGTAATCAAATAATTGCTGGTTAAGTAAAATGCAACCATTTTAGGTAGTTGAATGTGTTTTTCCTTTTTATTTTTGGATATTGTATTGTAAAAAAATTTTAAAATCATTATAAGTAATTCATGAAATATTTATATATCAATCTAACTTCACCCCCATATTTCTCTATTGTCTTGTTTTTTTTTATTAAATTGCATTTTTCATTTATTAAATTAAATTGTATTTAGTATACAAGAGCTAAAATTAAGTAAATCACTTAAGTGACAGATTCTCTGATTTAAATAAAACAGGAAAATATAATTATAACTTGGTATTTAAAAAGCTGATATACTTATAAGTAAACATATAATTATAACTTTCTTGTTAATTTATTCTGCATATTATAATGTATTCTTGATTTAAGATCCAAACTTATTTGAGTGCTTAGAAACTAAGAAATTACCTCTTGTAGACTGCTTAAATCATCAACATTCTTTAAGTGCTTCAACCATAAATTTTATTTGATTACCAGGATGTACTTTATATGTGACAGAGCGAATAAAATTGATGCATCTTAAGTTAATAAAACAAAAAAATATAGAAAATTATCACAATTTTTTTTTTGTATAGGTGAGTCGTCAGAAGCTCAGTGGTAGATCACTAGTTTCCAATTTTTTATCTTTAATGAAAATTATTACTTTATCTAAGATGACTTGGGGTCCACTCAGGCGCAGAACACTGAGGACCAGAAGTAATTCTTGGTAAAATAGGCTGTCTAAGTACAGTGTCAACAACTTTTTTTTTCCATTGTCATTACTTTTATAGCTCTACCTTTATGATACCTTAATCCAGGCTTTTTTTTAACTACGTTATATTATAATTTAAAATTATGTGTGCATGCAGATGTGGAATTGTATTTGTGTGTGTTTTTTTCTGGCAATTGTCTTGATAAACATTTAGTTCTTGTAAAATTAACATTTATAATATTTGTATTTGGAAATAATTAAATATGTGTACTAATAAGTATGTAATTATTTTCCATGTATTCACAATAATTAATAAATTTTTACAACTTTACAGGGATGTTAGATGGAACATATGCATTAAAAATATTGAATATTTTATTTTATAATTTAATAACTATTGTAATTTGAAGTATTTATATTTTTATGTGTTTATAAGTGCTAAAAATTTAAATTAATTTCAAATATTTGCATGATTTATTTAAGGAAATGTTTATTATAATTTTTATTTCTACCATATTTATATCATTTTTAATTTAATCTTGAGTAACAAATTTAACATATACCTGTATTCTTTTTGTATTTGCATTGAATTTGATCTTGCTAATTTTACTTTAAATTAAATTCACTAAATTTTCAAATTATTGCTTTTTTATACTATTACTGAGTTTTGTGTATTACTATGTATTTTTTTGATATTTAATAAAGTTATTATTTTCTTTTAGCAAAACCCAACTCATTGTCAAGTTAGATACACAATATAAATTGAGTGAAATTTTCATGACACAAATATTTATACTTGACTGACATTGTTGGATGCATTGGACCCTATATCCGATTTAACTAAATACTCTATTTTTCATGAGTTACTATTATTTTTAAAAAAGTGACTCAGTGAAGTAGGATAGTTGGTTTGTAATTCATATTAAATGAAGCAAAAAGATTTAGTTTAATTTGCACTTTATGTTATTGATTTCTTTTTAAAGAAATGTAAATTTAGATTTTTATTATATTATTCAGGAAAAATAATGAAAAATAAAAAAGCCAATTGTAGTTGATGATTTGTAACTAAATTTAAGTAGTTCTTACCTGTAATTTTAAGAAATGTTATACTTAAATAATTATTTAATTACATAACTGTAACGTTACGCTCTATAACGAAACAACTCAAAAAAGTTTAAGCAGGGCTGACATCTACCCGATGTCGTATTTCGACAGATTAATTAATTTTACTGAATAAAACTCAGAATGTGAAACGAAACTAACATTTAATAAAGCACACAGAACATTACAAACTACATGGACAAAGTTACAAGGTCTACTAAAGAGAAAAAGTAATATAAACATATGACGTCAGCCCGTGCGGGATGCGCACGGCACATGATTGGTGGGTGAGGTGCTGCCATTCGCAACATCCTCCCCCCTTTTTGAGGAGCTGGATAGCTACTCAAAAACATCAGTTACAGTCACTAGGTTCAGTTTTTTTAGGTCTTCTTATGGCACGACCACCCAGGTAACTTGAGGTTGTGTGACCTCTGAAGACGGACTCAGCGATTTCACAGATTCAGTCTGTTGAATACTCTGCAGTGGCAAGCTCTCCAAGTCATCTCCACTGACTTCGAGGGGAAACACACGCTGAATTGGACGCACTATTGTAGAAGACTGAGTTTTTAATTTGATAGTTCTCCTTCCACTTAGTATCCAATATTTTTCACGAATTATGCTGAGAAGTAACTCGGTACCAGCATGATAATTCTCAGTGTGAAAATGCTCTATAAGTCTTTGAGTAAAGATACAATTGTTAGACAGTAGGATTGGCGATAGAAAGTGAGGAGCATCAATACGTTCAGTAATTCGAGTCTTTACACGGAAGATATTGTTGTCATCTTTAAATACACACAAGTTTGATATTGACTTTTCATCTGGAAAACTTTGAGATTGTACAGAATGAATTAGTCGGATCTCAGCATTCTCTAACTCTTCTAGGCTTAATTCCCCCACTTTTCTCTGATTAAAACTACTTCTTGCATTGTTAACAAATCGTAGAACCCAAGCCACTAATCTTATGATCGAATGAAATTTGGAAAATTTCTCAGCATACCAAGGTACATTTTTCTCTGTCAAATTTAGATTATAAACTCTAACTCTTTTCCTTTCTGAAGTAATTTCGGAAGTTTCGCAATTATTTAATCCAGAGACGGGCCATGAGTCTGGAGACTCAACTAACCATGATGGCCCTATCCACCAGTGTAACTCAACCAAATAACTAGGTGAACACCCTCGAGAGACTAAATCAGCAGGATTAATTTTCCCTGGCACATGTCGCCATTCGCTATCAGGAAAAAGTGTTTTTATTTCTTTCATTCTATTCGAAACAAAAACTGACCATCCCCCTTTATGTCTTAACCAATACAAAGCAACCATGGAATCGCTCCAAAAAATGGTTTCCATTTCTGTAATGTTAAGTGCTTGCTGCACCGAATGTGCTAATCTGTCAATTATATCCGGTATCTGCTCAATTAAATTTGGACCTTTGTGCAATAAATCATTTAATGAGCTCTTTCCAGTTTCCCGAGCCGAAGCGTCGAAAACTGGCCGTATTTTTGTGGTGCTACTATCGGTTTTCACAACTGGTCGGTGTGGCAAAAAATGAGTTGTTTCGTTATAGAGCGTAACGTTACATAATTTCTGGCGCCCAACGTGGGGCATTTTTCGGCAGCTAGTTGATTAGTTTGAGCCTGAAAAATGGATGTGACGCAACTAAAAAGACAACGAAAATCGTTTCGTATCTCATTTACTGCCTGTGCGAATAAAATTGAGACGGAACTTTGCCAAGAGAGCCCGGATGTCAATCGACTTTCGGTTTTGAAATCGCAAATTAGCGATAAATTTACACGCTTAGAAGTTTGCCAAGGAAATATTACGGACCTTATTCTGAAAGAAGAAGATTCCGAAACAGAACACGAGGAGGATTTCCTGACTGCCGAGGAATATAGAGATAAGTTCTCCGAACTATGTTCGCGAATTGATCGGCTATCTTTGAAAGAACCGAAAGCAATAGAATGTTCTGAAAAGAGAAAGTTCAAACTTCCCAAAATAGAGCTAAAGAAGTTCAGCGGCGATGTTAAAGACTATTTGACCTTTTGGAGTCAGTTTAGTAAAATTCACGATGATGCAAGTATCCCCAATGAGGATAAATTTCAGTACCTCCTGCAATCCGTAGTGCCGAAATCGAAAGCAGCTCGTGTGGTGGAGAGTTTCCCTGCAACGGCAGATAATTACTCCAAGGCGATATCCCAGCTTAAGGAGAGATTCGGACGTGAGGATCTTTTAGTGCAAGTTTATGTTAGAGACCTGCTCACCATGGTTATGAAAAATGCCGTCACCGGACGTTCCAAGACAGATCTTCCGACATTATACGACGAGTTAGAAGCGAAGATACGGGCCCTAGAGAGTCTAGGGCGAACCCAGGAAAAGTACGGTGATTTTCTAAGTCCTTTAGTGGAATCTTGTTTGCCGGAAGAGGTATTGCTGGCATGGGAAAGGAGCAGAAACATGAGACCAGCGTCTGATGCTGAGAATCGTTCACTGGAGAATTTAATGGATTTTCTTAAGCAAGAAGTAAAAGGAGAAGAGATGGTCGAGTTAGCTCGAACTGGTTTCGCTTCTTCTTCTAACTTCAAGAAGAAAGATGCAGTGCACAAATTAGATAATTACCCGACGGCAGCGTCATTGGTAAGCACTAACACTAGAGGCAACAAAGGTAAGCGAATTTTACTTTGTATTTTTTGTAATGGGAATCATCACTCCAGGGACTGTTTGAAAGCGAGAAAAATGTCCTTAGATGAAAAGAAAAAATGTTTGCTGAAACATAGAGCCTGTTTTTCATGTTTCTCTGCCACGCACTTTTCAAAATCCTGTAAAATAAAAAATTCCTGTTTATATTGTGCCAAGCCGCACCATTATTTATTATGTGACATTTCTAAAGAAAGTAGTAAATCGGACTTCATCGAAGCTAATTCATTAACCAATAGTTGTGTTAAGCATGATGTTTACTTAATGACTTTTATTGTTAAAATACGTGCAAATGACAGAGTGGTAACGTGTCGAACGTTAATAGATAGCGGATCTCAGTATTCCTACATCTCAAAGCATGCAATCGAAAAATTAGGTATTGTATCAACTAACAAAGTGAAAATGCAGCTTTCGTTATTCGGCGGAAGAGAAACGCCGAGTCAGATACATGATGTTTACGAATTGGTTATTAGTTCGTTGGATGACTCATTCACTCTAAGTGTTGAAGCTCTTTCCGAAAAGAGAATTTGTGGCAATGTGCCAAAAATCAACTGTTCTACTATTATGAATGAGTTAACTGAAAAGGGGATTATTCTATCAGACAGTGAGGCACCTGAATACGAAATAGATTTGCTTTTGGGTGTTGATGTTGTAGGGTTTTTGTTTATGGATAAACCTATCAAACTGAATTCGGGTTTGTTTTTGTTAGAGACGCGGTTAGGATTCATTCTGATGGGAAAACAGGAAATGCTTAGTAAACGTGATGCAATATCTGATACTGTTTTGAGTGTTATTTATTTATATGTTTCGAATTCATCTTTTACTGAGTTGTGGGATTTGGAAAGTATTGGGATTCTTGATCCAGTTCAGAGGTTAAACAAAGATAATGAGCATTTAAAGGTGATACAGGAGTTTGAAAAGAGTATGAAGATTCTGCCGGATGGCAGATACGAACTTTGTTTGCCTTTTAAAGGAAATATAGTTGAGTGTGAAAACGAAACTAACATTTAATAAAGCACACAGAACATTACAAACTACATGGACAAAGTTACAAGGTCTACTCAAGAGAAAAAAGTATAAACATATGACGTCAGCCCGTGCGGGATGCGCACGGCACATGATTGGTGGGTGAGGTGCTGCCATTCGCAACATAACATAGTTATTGGTTATAAGGAATTTGAGAAATATTTAATCTTTAATTGTGTAAAAAATTAATTACAATAAAATGCAACATCATAGCAAAACATATTAAAAGCTTTAACTAGGAATAAAAGAATTTATAAAATTAGAATAACAAAAAAAATTAATACTACAATTATTTTCTATAAAAATCACTAGAATAATTAAATTGAAATGTAAAACTTATATTTGATTCAAATAAGATTAATTTTAATGTAACTATATTTATATTTTAAAAAAAATTTGAATTGAATTTGATTTCCTATTAAAATATATTAAGTTTTAATTAATTATTCTAAATTAATTTGTAATTCAATTTCTAAAATTACAATTAATGGTAAAATGCATTAAAATAATGTATCCATCAAAATATCTTTCAGCTTTATAAACTATCTATTAAATGGTTAAAATCAGAGAAAATAAAAATAATCAAGGGAAAATATTCATAATTAAATGTAACTATTCAAATAATATTAGAAACAGATACAAAGAGTTTTTTAAAATAAATGTTTCTCTATACACAAAAACGAAAGTAAAATTGGTTCTATTCTGCATAACACCTAACAATAAAATGTCAGATTTTGTATTTCCATTATCATTTGTTTTAATATAATCAATGACAGATTAATATTCAATATATTTATCATGTAAATTCAACTATTTCACATTTTTTATAAAGAGAGAGTTTCATTTAATTAATTTTTAAAGATTTTTATTCCCATAGACATCAATGCATTTCCCACCCAATAATGATATCGTGCATCTGTCACGCCTCCTTTTGGCAATTAAAAATATTGGTCGTTGGAGATTAGGATGGATTGTTTTTGTTCCATTGATTGGTTGAGTGAATGATTTGCTGGCAAGCTGAAATAAGCATTTGAAGAATTTTGATATACCGCTAGAGAGCGTGAATCAGAACTTAATTAATGTATGTCATATGAGGAAGACAAAAATTACTAGAAAAAAAGTATCTCAATTTATGACTTAGTTCAATTTCTTTGAAATAAAAATATAAAGATAAGCTCTGAATACAATGAATTTTTATTTATACCTCAATGTAGAATAAGGAGTGGAGTGATCGCCATAAAATATTTAGATTTATAAAACAGAAAAATTTAAAGAATAGATTTAAACATGTTATTTTGGACAGAGTTATGATTTTGCCTGTAAAGAAAGTAAATGGGTGAATATATTTGCGGTAATTTAAATTACAAAAACTTCTAAAAAGTTTGAAATGATTTAAGCATTTCATATTATTCAATCCGTCCGTGATGAACATTTTAATTTTTTTCATTTTTAAGTTTACAATAAATTAGCTTAAAAGTTAATGTGGACGATATATTTAGAGTTCATGTAGATAGGAATAAATACGTTTCATTGTTCATTGTTTTTATCATCATTGTTATGGAAAGTGAACAAATTTTTGGCTCTAATATTGAGTAAGTTAAAAATGTGATTAAATAATGTATCTAAATTATTTTGTTTCACTGATATCTTTGTCTTAAATTTATTTATATATTAAAAGAAAAAATTTTGGTATAAATATTCACAATCATTTAAAACTACTGTTTACTGTGGCCATTGCTAGAAACACTCTTCGAACTATCTAATCGTTAGTTTTCTCATATTTCAGTTCAATAGTTCGATTATCACATCTGATAACGATGGTTGTAATGGCCCAAAATCCAGCATAAACTGGATCTTAGTAGAATCATTTATCAAAAAATCAACAATAGCATGACAAACTAAAGTATGAAATCACTACACTGGTGATCATTGTCATCCACGTTGCGTCACGATCTATTATGAAAATTTTTTGCTTATCACTTAATTCATTTTAATCACAAAAATCTTGAACCTCTAACAATTTTATCATATATAGTGATTATGTGTTAAGTTTTTCCTGCTACATGTGTAAAGTCCTACCAATTAAGAAAATTACTATGCCCAACAACAAGATTTTTCACCAACAATAAAAATCTATGTACCAAATACATGTCAAACTGTTGTTTATTTAAATAAGTTCAGTTACAATAACTGCATCTTTCTTTTACCCAAGAAAATAAAAATTTATGTGAAATATTTATGAGGAAAAAGATTTATTCCTGTTAAATTTCAATGCAATTAAAAAGCGATTATAATGTTGTTCAGTATTATTATATTTTGCAATGCAAATATCAATGTCACTCAAAAATAGTGTTCAGATTTTTTATGACAACTCACGAACAGAAATAATAACTGTTGGTAAAAAATATATTTTTAAGACTTAGTCAATTTTTCATTATTTAAAATGTTTGTGGAAGTTAAAAGTAATATTAGTAAAAGCAACAATGTAATATTTTGTTTCATTTGGTAATAACATTTGGTGACATTATTACTGAGCTGACAAAATGGAAACTTACTTGTTGATTTGATGTACATTTAATTAGCATTTTAGTTATTGTAAGAATAATTCATTTATAGTACTTTTATATTCAATTATTAATGCAAATGAAATGTGAATGTTTAATTATTAATGCAAATTTTTTAATCATATGTTCTAAAACTTTCAATATTTTTAAAAATAAGTTTTTGATTCCATTCTCATTCAATTTGCACGGGAGAATAATATGGAAGGATTTAATGTTAATTTGACCAAAAATTTTGTGCCACCTTTCCTAGTCATTAGTATTTTACAAGTATACCATTTTTTCTGAAAAGTATATAGTTTGAAGGAACTAATAGGATATCCCCTTCTATTATTGCGACTTTTTTCATCGCCTAGCGGCAAAGTCACAACCCAGAATGGGAAGCAATCTGCGTAAGAAACCGAGTTTTTCCCCAATTTTTAATTACTAGTCTTAACACTACATAATAAAACATTAATAACCATGTAAATAAAGTGGGGTTTCTCCACCCCCTTGATTTCAAATTGCTAAGCCTAATGCTATATAAGAAAACAGTGATTGTAATAAAAATTAAAGATTCTATTAAAAAATATATTAAAATTAAAGGAAGTAAACTAGCAAAAATACTTATATTTAATAACATGTAGTTAAAAATAAATAAAATAATGAATTTCAGTGATTTAAGATATAGACTGTTACAAACCATAACTACATAAAAGTAGACAAATCTAGAATAATTCCAAAAATACAACAATTCTATAATTTTGTTTATTATTGGAAATTTAAATACTTCACATACAATTCTAGCAATTCAATACCTGTATAAAATAACTAAAATAAAATTTTTTGTTTCTTTTTTTGTCTGGTGCTTTACATGCACAGGAAATCCAAAATGTATATGAAAGAGTTTAATTTCTGGCACGAGATTCATAATGAAATACAAAATGAATATAAAAGACAGGATTGAAATCCCGGCAATATATCCACAGAGAAATAAAATATGTGAATATAAAAAAAGACAATATTTATATTCCTTACTACATCCAAAGTGAATTAAAAAACAAATATTAAAAAATAGGATTTAAATTGGCGCGATTTGCATCCGATTAAAAAAACTAACAACTAAGACAGCGACAAGCAAAAAATTCAAATTGTGCTTAAAAGTGAAACTAAAAATGCTGTTGCTACTGAAAAGAAGCATATATATGACGTAAATATGATGTAAAACACGAGAAAAACAAAATTTGAAAAGTAGCAGAAACTGAGTTTTTCAACACTATAATAAACACTAAAACTCAAATTATCAACACTATAATCAAAACAAAGGGTGCTAGTTTCGGCATGAAATCACCTAGAGGGGTCATTACATCAGTTTGAATGCTGTTGAGAGACTTAGGGTGAAGTTTTAAGTGCTGTTTTAATTTTCTCTCAAAGCATCAAAATTGCAAACTGTAAGGAAATTTCTTATCATTTATCAATTGCATGAAGACTTCATGAGATAGTATAAGAAAGATTAGTAAAATTGTCATAATGAACCTTTTGTTACATTTTGCATTTGTTGGTTATCCAAAATATGTTGTCAAATCAATGTAATTGTTATTTAGTATTTCCTTTACAAAAGGTTCAATATAAGTATAAATGAAATGGGTTCAGTGTATAATCAAATGCTACTTAGTTAGGTGTAAAATTTGGCAATAAATTTAAATTTCTGACAATTCTGGTATTTATATTGCTTTCGTGTAGCAGCCGTCTTATTAGTTACATCTTTGCTCCTTGGTATTAAAAAAATTGCCATAGAATCAAGGGTATCCTGATTGTAAACTTTTACCAGTGAAACTATAAAATAGTAAGTTTTTTAAACAAAAATCAAAATCAAATTTGAATTGACATAAAAAATTACGCTGGAAGAACCATAGAGACGGTAAAATGCAGCAAAAGCAGGCGATAAAGTAGTGTGATAAGATTGCCAAACTGGCTTAACGGTTCAGATTATGTATTTATAACATGCTTTTCGTTTATGAAATAACATTGCGTGACATGTGCATTTTGTATATAACCCTTGAAACTATTACCGAAAAATCTTAAAGCATTGAGTTTCGATATTCGATTTTTGGAGTTGTATTTCTTGCAAAAATTAATAAGTATGGATGAGGATGTATTGATTTTACGTTTTTGTGAAGTACGTATGGAGAAAGAATCATTGGGAAAACATAATAGAAGATTTTGTAGGTGAGATAAAAATGGTATATTCACCAAAAAGTAACGATTTGGCGAGCGATGAAGATTAAGTAAGTTATTTTGTTTTTCATTACAGTTTTATTCATATTTAGAAAGTAAAGTTTTTATAAAAATGAATGTTTAAGTTGTGTGTATTGCATATTAGCGTTAGAATATGCTGCGTACTGAAATATCCTTAATGTGGGCGTAACTACTCGATATATTAAAATTCGAGTTTAAACAAAAAGTGAAATTTGTTAACGTTAGAAATTTAGCTTTATTGCCCAGTTGGCACTGTAGTAGGTAGCGCTACACGGATGTTTTTTTTTAAGGTGGGTGCCATTGCTCGGTATATTAGATTTTTAGATTAGATTTAAAATTAGGGTGGTCCAAAAGAACCTAGCACCGCGACCATAGGTCTATTGTACTATACCCCTCAGAAAGCCCTATTTGAAGAGACCAGTGGCTGAAGCAAAGTTCAGCAGACATTTTACAGGAATTTCCTGTAACATCTTAGGTTCAATCAAGTGCTGACCCAGGTATTCAAATCTATGTGCAGAAAAGGTTTCACATTCACATAAGATGTGTATTGAAGTTTCTTCCATATAATGACAACCTCTACAAGTGGGATCATCTGAAACTCCCATTATCGTGAGATGTCTTTTAAGGTGGCAGTGTCCTGTAAGTAGTCCCACTGCTTTCCTTAGACTGTCTCTATTGAGCTTTAATAATTCTTGTTGCCTTTTGCTAGGGCACGTGCTATTTAATAGCCTTGCTTGTCTTTGATCATTGGCATTGTGCCAATTCATAAACTGTTGTTTTCTGAAGAGATCAAAGACATTCTTTCTGATCAATTCTTTTGAAATACCTAGCACTGGTTCAGGACCAAAAAAGTCAGTTGTTGATCCAGTCCTTGCTAGCTCATCAGCTAATTCATTGCCAGGAACACCAGAGTGCCCAGGCACCCACATTAAAGTGGTGGGGTTATTATTAGCTAATTTACACAGGGTGATATAACATTCCCAGACAAGAACAGAAGTTATAGTAGACTTCTGTAGAGCTAGTAATGCAGCTTGACTGTCAGAGCAGATGATTATTCTTTTACGAGAATAGTTTCTGTCCAAGCATATTCTACTGCACATAAGAATGGCAAAGACTTCTGCTTGAAATACAGTTGTATATTTACCCAAAGGGAATGATAACTTAGTGCCATCAGCTGGACAACAAATACCAGCCCCAGTATTGGAATTCATTTTTGAGCCATCAGTATACCAGTAAATACAGCTATCACTGATAGCAACATTATTCCAGTCTTCTCTCAAGGGAAATTTGATTGTGTAAGGCTTATCAAAAGCATGCTTAACAATCGTGTAATCAGTAGGCATACTTATAAAAGGATGACTAGTTACGTCAGCATTGAGGTTTCCCCATGATAAAAATCTAGAGTATTCCTTCCACTGACCTGTATTTTTAAGCCTCTTCATGCTAAGTATTGCTTCTGCTTCAATACGCATATAAAGAGGATGCATACCAAGCAGAAGCTCCAGTGTAGATGTGGGAGTTGTACGAATACACCCAGAGATAGCTACACAAAGCATCCTTTGAAATTTTGTTAATTCTGCTTTGGCAGTTTCGTTTCTGATTTTAAACCACCAGACCACTGAACCATAGGTAATGATGGGACAAATAATCATAGTGTAAATCCAATGAATAACTTTGGGATTTAGGCCCCAAGTTTTTCCAAATGCATTTCTACAGGACCAGAAAGCTTTTTTTGCTCTTTCAATACAAAAGTTGAAGTGCTTGTTCCAACTTAAGTTCATGTCAAAAAATACTCCTAAGAATTTAACTTCTTTGGAGCAAGTTAATTCTTGACCAAAAAAAGTGATCTTTTTCAGATTAAGATTCTTTTTCTTTGTGAAGGCTACCATAGTGGTTTTTTGAGGATTTACAGAAAGGCCTTCTTTTTTACACCAAGTCTCAACTTGTTTGAGGGTGCTGGACATGATGCTGGAGATTGTTTCACCAAACTTACCCCTGACGATTATAACTAAATCATCTGCATATCCAATGGTGGTTATGCCTGGTTTTTTTAACACCTCTAGAAGGGAGTCTACAACATAACACCATAAGATGGGTGAAAGAACCCCTCCCTGTGGACAACCAGCTTTGGCTTGGATCATCATGTTTTCACCTAAAAATGAGGCAGTGACAAATCTGTTATTGAGCAGATTTTCTATCCAAGAACAGATTGTGTCATTAACTCCCTTTCTAGCAAGAGATTGTAAAATGGTTTCAATGGGTACCTTATCAAAGGCACCTTCTATATCTAAGAAAACAGCTAAAGCAAGTTCCTTAGCCTTAAAGTTCTTTTCCAAAATGAAGGATAGGTTGTAGATCGCACTATCAGTGGATCTACCAGGTTGATATGCATATTGAGAGTCAGAAAGTGGTTTTTCCACTAAGTAAACTTCTCTAATATATCTGTCTATCAGCTTTTCAATTGCCTTTAGAAGAAAGGATGTTAAGCTGATAGGTCTAAAAGATTTAGCATCATAGTAATTATCTTTCCCTATTTTAGGAATAAAAATAACTTTTGTATGCCTCCAGGCAATAGGTATATGCCCGAAGGCTATACTTGCCCTAAAGATTCTACACAGAATTGGAGCAATGCACTGGACTCCCTCAATAAGCAGAGCCGGTACAATCCCATCCATTCCTGGTGATTTATAAGGTTTAAAGGACATTATTGCCCATCTTGTTCGATCATAAGTTATGATTCTTTTGGCAACATCCCATTTACTTCTACCACAATTTGAAGTAGGGAGTGTAAAATTAGGAGTACCCTTTATTTCGTTAGAACCTGGAAAGTGAACTCTGAACAGTTCAGACAGAGTCTCTCTCCCAGATTCTGAAAACTTACCATTTGGCAATTTAAGAGTATTTAGACAGCAGTTCCTGTCTTTAGACATTATTTTAACGAGTCTTGCAGTAGCAGACACAGTTTTAATGTCAGTGCAATAATTTCGCCAAGAATTCTTTTTAGAATTCCTGATAGCTTTATTATACGTGGTAAGTGCCAGTTTATATTTCTGCCACTCACCATTCTTTTTGGCTCTATTAAAGAGCTTTCTACATTGTCTTCGCAATTTACTTAACTCTTTAGACCACCAAGGAACTAACCTTGGAGAGCAAGTATTGCTGACATCACAATTTTGATAGTAAGCTTGGAGAATGGCATGTTGCATTTGATCAACGGCCAACTCCAAATCTGCTACCGAAGATAACTTACCGAAGTCGCCTTCCTTGATAAGATCTTCTAGATCTTTTTTGTAGGAACCCCAATTGGTATTTTTTGGGTTCCTACCTACCACCTCTAGTCTGTTTGCCCCTAAAACAGAAAAGCTAATGTATTGGTGGTCAGATAAGCTTATTTCATCAGACACTTTCCAATCTTTAATAAAGTCAGCACACTTACTATTACATAAAGTGATGTCAATGACTTCTCTTCTATTTATAGTAATAAAGGTGGGTTCATTACCTCTATTAAGAATAAATAGATTATAATACAAAATGTATTCTAAAAGATCCTCACCACGTTTGTTGCAATCACTACTTCCCCACATAGTGTGGTGAGCATTAGCATCACATCCTATGATGAGTTTCTTACTCAAATTGTTATAATCTAAAAGATTAACAATTTGCTCATTGAATGTGTCTTTATCTTCAAAGGGAAGATATGAAGACATAAAGATAATTTCATCTTTGATTCCTTGCAGTAAACAGGATACTTTTACAGCAACATTATCCCCATTTAGGTAATTGACCAGAATGAGGGCATTTAATTTGTTGCTAATAGCAATACATGCTCTTGGTCTCAAACAACATTTATCATAAAATATGTTAAAACCCTGAACATGTAGGCCCAACACAGAACCATTGGAAGTCCATGGCTCTTGAATTAAAACAATATCAACCTCCCCCTAGTCATCTTCTTGCTAAGAATAGCTGAAGCTGATCGACTATGATGAAGGTTGATCTGTGCTACTTTGATGATACTTACCATTGTGGCACCCAAAGAAGCTAGGAAGAAGCACTGCCTCCCAAGTCTCCATAAGTAGGGGACTTACTTACTTGAGTTTCCTGCAAAACCTTTTCAATCTCACTCTCAGATAGAGGAGAGCTGGGTTGCAGGGTTATATCAGAACCAGAATCTAAATCTAGTTCTTCAAGGTTGGGTAATTCACTTTCCTTACTAGAAGTAGGAGAGGATTTACTTACTTGAGAGGAAGTTGCACCTTCTTGTTCAACTTCCATCTCTTCAATGCTCTGTACATCTTTCTGGTTTGGGTTCCGGAGAATTTTGAAAGTTCCCCAATCCAAACCAGTATAGGCACCATAATTTGCCTTTTTGATGGCTTCTGAGGCTTCCTTATCAACCTCGAAGATCCATCTAATAGAATGTGTCTCTACAGATTTCTGCAGAGTACGCCATTCTAAAGACTTCAACTCCGGGTTGAGTCTATTTAGCCGTTTCAGAAATATGGCAGGATCTTTGGTATGTGTGTCCCTTGTCTTAAAGGCCACCTTTACCGGTTTAGGTAGATCACTGGGATCCAGAACACTGAGCCCCTCACCACCAAACAGACTCTTGTTACCATGGAAGGATTTTTTAATCCATTCCACAGTTTCAAGGTCATCACATTGGAGAATTAGTGCCCCAGATACTAAGCTTAAGCCTCGAATCCTAGGCAGATGATTTCCTATGGGGACCTCATCTGTCCTGGTGAGAATCTCCAGCTGTATAGGGTCAATATCCTCCTTGTTAAGTTTGATGGTTGGGAAACCATCCTTCACAATAGCTGCTTTATGGCTTTTAACAGCCTGAGCAAAAGTCCCAGGTTGATGATCATCCCTGGGCTTTTTGGAGGCAGTGTTGATGGGAGAAGGGGTTGAAACCTCGGACCTAAGTCTTTTGGTGCCACCCACCTTCTGAACAGTCTCCACCTGCTCCTTTGCTTTATTACGACGCCTTAGATTGCGTCTTTGTGATTTTGTGAGACCTCCTGGTTCTCCAACTGTGGTGCCAGTGTGCTGCCTTGCGGCAACTCCACTTCCTCCAGCAGCCAGATTGCCAGTGTTCTCCTTTTTGCCGGGATTCTGTTCCTTAGGAACCGTTTCGCCGGCTGATTGGATAACACCAGAAGATGTATCCAATCCTTTATCATTTTCACTTTTTGTTTTTTTTATATTTTTTTCATCCATAACAGATCAAGGAACTGGGAGGAAAATATACGGTCACCACCTGCATGGCCTCCCTGTACAGGTGGAAGGCAAACATACAACGAGGTTTTGCCTGGTTCCTCGAGGGGCCCGTTAGCGACACCATAACCCTGGTGCCATTCATCCATCAGCACGGAGCCTAACACCTTGGATTGGGTTACCTTTCTGTATTAGCCAGGTGTATTAGCACAGCCTTCTCGCCATGGGTGACCCTACCAGGAACCCAAACTGAGTTTAGGTTCCAGACGTACATCACCTGTGCTACCTGTTTACACCCTCACACCACTTTGAGGTTACAGAATAGGATTTGTGAGGGTTGCTCGGTATATTAAAAGCCAAATTTAAATAAAAAATGAAATTTGTTAACGTTAGAAATTTAGCTTTACTATCGATTGTCACCAGTACGAAGCAGTACATTATTTTTTTTTCTTTAGGTGAGCACAATTGCACGGTATATTAAAATTAGAGTTTTAAAAATTTTGTTTCTAGTTATTAGAATTTTATAACACCTATAGTACTTAATTATAATAAATATTCAAATTTTTAATATTTGGAATTCGGAAAAACGCGCAATTTCAAAGCTGAATTTTGAACGCGATCGTTATTGGTTGATGGCTATCACGCGTAGTGACGTAATTTAGGTTGGCAACAGAGCTGTAGAGTGCTTCGCGCGAAAATTTTAGATTGCGCCAATCCTGTACGGGTTTTGGGTCTAATAATTTTTACCCATTTGCGAACACTAAATTTACATTTGCATGTGAAATATAAAATAATATCTGACCTCTGACAGTGTATATTCAGTTTTCAAATTAAATTACAACTTTTTCATGAGGACATTAATAATAAAGCATTTTTTCATATTCTTATAATTAAAAAATTTGTACCAATATTAAGCAAGTGAAACTCAACCAGTATATAAAAAAGTTAGAAAAAATACGGATAGAATTCTAAGATATCTATTTTAGAATACTGATAATTTCAACACTTGAGATATTTTAAGCTAGCTCTTGATTTTTTTCTGATTCAATTTGAAATTAACATAAATCAAGATGAGTTATCTATTTCCAATATAATTATAATCCAAAAAGCATCTGGGAAATTATAACTAATACAGATGCTAGAAGATTAAGTTCTACAATTAAAATATAAGCCAATGCTGATTGCTGAATTTTGGAAATTTGTACCAGAATCGAAGTATTTTGAATTGATTTAAAAAAGGCTTCTTGTCAAATTATTTCAATATTTAGTACAAAATACTTCTGTGAATATTTAAAAATTCTTGAAATCCAAGCAATGATCAATATTAACTAATCAGCATCCCAAAGAATTATTAAGAAGTAGTGTCACCAATTATTCACCAAATTTTAATGAATTATCCATTGAAGTAAAATAAATGTGTTTAATTTTGAATATTTAAATCGAATACACAAATTTTGTACTTTTATTTGCATGTTTTCAATAAATATAATTTCTAAAAAAATATTTTTAATACCTTTTTTCCATACCTTAAAAACAGGTATTTAATTGCTGCTTATGAAAAATAGCTCTAACTATCAAGGAGCTTGGCCATCCCTGCTATATATAGATAAATTTTAATATTTAAACAGCATTTGTTGTGCCAAAAAGAATAACAATATCATATAAAACATAAAATAGTATATGTTCCTGATACTTCCGAACAACATATTATAATGAAGATAATTGTTTGTAAAAGAAATAATTATATCGAAATTAGGATCAAAGAAATATTATGAAGTAATCAAAGAAAAATTATGAATAAAAAGGAAAAACACAACGTTGGATATAAATATCTACAGGCTTAGCAAATTCATTTAAATATTTTGATCAAATATGGTGTAAAATGTACATCCATACTTGCAACAATTTTCAATTCTACATACATGGAAAAGTTTGTGGAATTGAAAATTGCTCCAAATTGAACCACAATGAGATATAAACTAGGTACAGCTATCAAAGTTGAGTGACTTTATTTTAAATGTCCTCTACTTTTTTTTTAAGCATTCAAAAATCTAGGTTGAGAAAAATGGTAAAACCAGAAAATTCTGTTGCTTTGAGAATGTACCAAAAGCTGTATAAAACAGTTGTGCCGAAAAATCTGTTAGATACATTTAATGAAAATATTTCTGAGCAAACTAAATAAAACAATTGCATTACAGTAAGATAATTAAACTCTCATGCTTTTAGAATTTTAATAAATTTCTTCACAAATATCAAACTTTATGGAAGATACCATCACTATATATTTAATAAAGACCTTTGTTTCACATGTTGGATACTCAATAATTAGTTCTTAGACTTTTAATTCAACTGTGTGTAAGTCTGATTCCCACCTCAGACATGAATGTTTGTAGGGATTCAAAATTCATTTAAAATTGTATGTACCTATAATGTAAACCTAAAGTACAACCAAACTATTGAATGCTTAAATATTTTTATCTGTAGGTTATAAGGATGTTGTTCATTGAATTTATATTAATGGTACGCATACTTGAATAATATTTTTATTCTATTTTCAACTAAAGAGGTAATGAATGATATTAGCCTAAGTAAAAACTTTAAATTGTGTGCTACCAAAATTCAGAGTCAAATATAAGGCAATATTACCATATTAGTTACAAATAAATAACAATATAATTTTAGCTTCACCAAATAGTATTATTACTGGGTCAAGAAATGAATGCCATAAATGTTAAAACTAAATTATAACATGAAATAAATTAAACTCACAGTGGATTTGTAAAATTATATGGTTACCATGCAAAAGTTAGAGGAGGCTATATATGTGATTTATATATTTAAATAAATATAAAAGATTTCCAATATTGTATATTATACTTTTGTAATTACATGTATAAAAAAATCTGTAAAATTATATTTTTAACCAGTGAGAGACATTATTTATGTGATTCATGTTTTTTAAGCAAATTTTCCCATTTACTAAATGATTTTAAGTAACCAAAATGGGAAAAATACTTTACAGCATAATATATAACTGAAAACATCATGTGTAATATTAATAAATTTTGCAGAAAATAACATCATGAAAAAATATCTTTGAGAATTTATTACCAAAATAAGAATTTTTACATTGAAATCCATTGCTCTTGATATTTAAGTGCTTATATGTGACAATTTCCTTTGAGCTAGATATTGAAAATTATCTCATTTAAGTAATTTATAGTTTCAACTATAAGGAAAAAATGAAAATTTTTGCAACATTTATAAATTTAAGCAGTATTCTTTTTTTTTTCCACCACACAGATTTTGCTAAATAAGAGATTTTAATTGAAATAACCTCGTGTGTGAATATGATTGTAAAGCTACAAAACAAATTCAAACTGAGCAATAAATTTTTAGTAATTATTTTTAACTATGTATATGTGAAGGGATGCTGAATAATGAATCTCAATTCTTCCTGTTAGAATGCCATGGCATAAAAAGGATAATTATTGCACATATTGATGTGGAGACAAGAAAAGTGCTTGTTAAGAATCTTAGTTACTTTAACCTGTATTTAATAAGTTCTTTATTCTTATTTATTTAGCTGTACCAGAAATGCATAAATTATTGTTTATGTTATTCTCTTGTTTGTGTTAGTTAGTCTTTTACTAATATTCTTGATTCAAAAATGGAATATTCATGAATGACTTGCTATTTCCTCACTTGGAAATATCAGTTCTCTAATTCTAAAATTAAAATTATTAATCGCTAAAGTGAAGAGATGGGTACGGAGGGTAAAATGCGCCAAGCAGGCGATAAAGTGGTGCGATAAGTTCGTCAAACTGGTTTAACGGTTCGGATTACGTATGTATGACCTACTTTTTGTTTATTGGGTAACGTGATCGCGTGACATGCGCGTTTTGTATGTAACCCTTGAAACTATTTTAGAATAATATTTAATAATTGAGTTTCAATATTCGAATTTTGGGTGTTGCTAACGGTAATTAACTATGGATGAGAATGTTTTGAACTTACGTTTTTTTTATTTAGAGTGTGATGGTAGTAAGAAAGTAAGTATATGAATTTTTAAGTTGTGTGTATTGCATGTTAGTGTTAGAATGTGCCGCGTACTGATATTTTTTTTATGTAGGTGCCATTGCTCGGTATATTAAAATTCCAGTTTAAACAAAATGTGAAATTTGTTAACGTTCGAAATTTAGTTTTACTGCCCGGTTGGCACTGCAGTAGGTAGCGTTACACTGATGTTTTTTTTAAGGTGGGCGCCATTGCTCGGTATATTTAAAATTCGAGTTTAAACAAAATGTGAAATTTTTTAACGTTCGAAATTTAGTTTTACTGCCCGGTTGGCACTGCAGTAGGTAGCGCTACACTGATGTTTTTTTTAAGGTGGGCGCCATTGCTCGGTATATTTAAAATTCGAGTTTAAACAAAATCTGAAATTTTTTAACGTTCGAAATTTAGTTTTACTGCCTGGTTGGCACTGCAGTAGGTAGCGCTACACTGATGTTTTTTTTAAGGTGGGCGCCATTGCTCGGTATATTTAAAATTCGAGTTTAAACAAAAAGTGAAATTTTTTAACGTTCGAAATTTAGTTTTACTGCCCGGTTGGCACTGCAGTAGGTAGCACTACACTGATGTTTTTTTTAAGGTGGGCGCCATTGCTCGGTATATTTAAAATCAAGTGATAAAAATTTCCTTTCTATTTATTCGAATTTTAAAACTTCTACAGTATTTAATTGTAATGAAATATTCAACTTTTTAATATTTGGAATTCGAAAAAAACGCGTGATTTCAAAGCTGAAGTTCGAACGCGATCGTTATTGGTTGAAATTTATCGCGCGTAGTGACGCAATTTAGGTTGGCGACAGAGCTGTAGAGCGCTTGGTGCCAAAATTTGAAATCGCGCCAATCCCGTACCCATCTGGTAACTTTTACCAGGCTAATTACACAGTGTTTCAAATCAGAATTTGCCAACAGTTTATCTCTTCCGTTTTCTTTTAATGATTCAGATCTTTAGTACAAAGAGATAAAAGCATTTTAGAAATATTTTCTAAAATTATAAAGTGCATCATTGCTTAACCTGGGGCTTGAGCAGCTACCAGGCGCGAATACAGGTGGTGGATAGCCGAATGTCCTGTAGAAATGACCGGATAGCCTTGAATACAGAATCAGAGGCCGTGAACCAGCTCCCGTAAACCCTGGTGTTATGCGACCCGTGCCTAGGGTTATTTGGCACCGCAGTAATGGTGTCTTAATAGAGCCTCTAGTTGCCTGGCGAACTTCTAGAGTAATTTGCTTTGCCCAGTAACTCAGGCAATGCTAGGTGGACTTATATCTAGCTATTGCTAGGTGGACTTAGGGGCAATCTAGTGAAGGGGCAGCAATGAATCCTTCACAGGAGATAGAAGTGACCTCCAAACCATATTCTTCTGGTGAAAGTCACGAAGCTATCGCTAGCATGACTGACTCTCTGACCAGAATCATCAGTGAGGATTGCCTCTGAATTTCTAAGATGCTCTAGGCAGAAGATACGTTTAATCGTAGGCTTCATAACTGGGCACTACTATTTCAGAAAACAGCTCCATAAAATGGGACTGTTTCAGCAAGACCCTATCTGCAGAAAATGTTATACACAAGAGGAAACGGCCAAGCATATTATTTACGAATGCGAGGCTCTCCCTAGATTAACTTCTTTAGGCATTATCCATACTAGAGAGTTACACCTAGAGTCCATTAAAGGGTTATCAGACTTTATTAATAAAGTGGATGACCCAAATAACTGGAACTAGGAAACATTTGGTTTGGAGTTAATGGTACAAAATGCTGATTAAAGCAGAGGTGCCAATGACATACAAACCCAACCTTAAGAAGAAGAAGAAGATCATTGTTTAACAGTCATGATTATACAGCTTAAGTATTTAAAATTATTAATGATTTTATTAAATGCTTTATCAATTATAAATTTTAGCCATTCATGTATTTAAATTTCAGATTGCCAACACTTCCTGGCTTGAAGTCAGATTGTGAAAAGGAGCTAACCTTATTGATGAAGGAGATTGACTTTGAATTTGAAAGCAGGTATAAAGAATTGTGCTCAGAGCTATCTAGATTGCGATTACTATGCCAGGCCCAACATAATGAATTAGAAAATGCAAAATCAGTTTTAATGTCATATCAACAGGTATATATTAGCAGATTATAATATTTGTAATCAAATATTTTTTACAGATTTTTACTTAATAACTTTTATTTACTTTATTTTTAAAATGTTTTCCCAGTTTTCCTTGTTTAAATATAAAATAAATGTTTTCATTATCTAGATCAGGGGTGGCTAACCTGCAGCTTGTGAAAAAGGTCTTTGAAGGATTATATGTGGCTCTCGATAAATATACCAGAGTTCACATTTCATTTTTGTGCTATTATATTTTAAAAAATTATCATTATCTATGTATTTTAAAACATTACAGGCAATAAATATGAAAGACTAAGTACAACGTTGTAACACATTTCATTCCCGTCCAAGTTAAGAATATTACTCATCGAAAACTGTGCAAAGGAACATAAACAGTTATGTAATTGTGCATAATTGATCGACTAAAGACAGATTTTGAAATTGTAAACTTTCATTGCTAGTGGACAGTTTACATTGTGCTTTGGAGGAAACAATTTATATCACTAATGCTATGGATATAATTTGTAATCTGGAATTTGCGATAAATTAAATTTGTTTCATAGTATGTAACACGTGTTGCTATTGTTTAAGAAAATGTGAGCAAGAATCTAGATGTTTTTATAATGAGTAGAAAAGAATATTTTTATCAACAATAACGGAAAAGCATTATTGTTATTTGCAACTCTGGTCAAAAAAGTATAAAGCTGGAAATTTATGTCGACATTATGCAACTAATCTTCCTCAGTTTTCTTTTCAGTATCCACCAAATTCTAAATTAAGATCAGTTAAATTTGCTTATTAAAAATTAAATTTAAATAAACAACAGTCAATTTTGATCGCCCTTAGCAATAAAGCTAATAATTAGGCTTAAGCCAGTTTTATTATTGTATGGAATATTGCTCTTGCACCCCCCCCCCAATTCCACGAAGGTGAGTTTATTAAAAAAAACGAAAAGATATGTAATCAAAGTCTTGTAAAGGGGCAGTAATGAATCCTTCACTTGAGGTAGAAATGACCTATAAACCATCTTCTGGTGAAAGTCAGGAAGCTATCCCTAGTATGACTGACTCTCTGACGAGTTGGGATTGTTTCAGCAAGACCCTATCTGCTGAAAAAGTCATACACAAAAGGAAACGGCAGAGCATATCATTTATGAATGAGAGGCTCTTGCCCTCCCTAGATTAACCTCTTTAGGTATCATCCATACTAGAGAGTTACACCTAGATTCCATTAAAGGGTTATCGGACTTTATTAATAAAGTGGGTGACCCGAGCAACTGGAACTAGGAAACATTGGGTTTGGAGTTAATGGTACAAAATGCTGATAAAAGCAGAGGTGCCCAATGACATACAAACCCAATTCTAAGAAGAAGAAGAAGAATCAAAGTTTTAGATCTAAATAATATAGCGCAAAGTTGCTTAGCCAATTCCCATCTTAAGATACACAACCGAATGATGCATAACTGCAATTAATACATCTCTGTATCAAATATAATTTAAAACATGATTTGAAGAGTTGTATTCAGCTTAGCTCTTACGAATCAACATATATCACAGATTTTCTACAATTAGCAGTTTTCATGAATATTATTTCATCTGACTTTATTGTTAAAGAATTATTACATTTATTAGTTGCTTAAGAGTCAATACATGGTGTTGATATTAAATATGCAGTAGGTTCCATAATGAAACTGTTTGATATGTTTTTTAATAAACTTCTAAACATTATAACTGATGGAACACCCTCAACGCTGAGTTTAAAAAGTGGTATTTTAAAAGATGATTCTCAAATTCCACAATTAATACTGATTCACTGCATAATTTGTTGAGAATATCTCATTACAAAATATTCAAAATATCCTAATGTTATGAAAGCAGTGTTTAACATTGTAAATTACATTCTCCCCAAAAAATCATTAACAGTTTAAAAATTTGCTAAAAAAATCAAGACAAAAAACTTGCTAATGACATTAATTGCTTTTGTATTGTTGGGTGGTTATCTAGCTACAATGTCAAATCAATTTGTTTGGTCCAATAACTACATTCCTAAAAGAAAAGGAAATAACTTATTTAGAATTAGACACTGATGATTAGTTATAAGACTTAATGTTTTTGACTGAGGGTTACAAGAATTTACAATTGCAGGGGCAAGATAAAATAATATCTGACCTCTCACAGTATATTTATTTTTAAGTTTCAAACTAAGTTACAACTTTTTCAAAAGGACATTAAAAATAAAACAATTTGTCATTTTCTTCAAATTAAAAATTTTTTTCCTGCATTAAACTAGAAAAACTCAACAAACATAAAAAAACTGGAAGAAATATTGATGAAATTTCAAATCATATTTCAAGACTTGAAATATTTTAAATCGCTCTTGATTTTTTTCTGAATCCATTTGAAATTAGCATAATTCAAGGTGATTTCCCCATTTCCAATATATGATAATGACCCAGAAAGCATCTAGAGAATTAGAATTAATAGAGATGCAAAAAGATCAAGCTCTGCAGTTAAAATATAAGTCAACACACTGATTACTGAATTTGGGAAATTTGCACCAGAATCACAGTATCCTGAATTAAAAAAGGCTGCTTGTCAAATTATTTCAATATTTGGAGCAACATGCTTTTGTGAATCAGTTTATTCCTCTATAAAATTTGTGAAATCCAAACACCGATCAGTAGTAACTTACCAGTTCTTCAAAGAATTACTAAGAAGTATTGTCACCAATTAGTCGCCAAATTTTAAAGAATTAACAAGAGAAGTAAAATAAATGTGTTTAGTTTGTAATATTTAAATTTGATGCACAAATTCTGTATATTTATTTATATGATTTCAATAAATATGATTTCTGTAAAAAATATTTTAGTACTTTTTTGGCATGCCTAATAAATACACATTTCATTGTGGCTCTTGAAAAATTTCAAATTTTTGAAAAATGGCTCTGATTTAATATTAATAAATGTAGACTAATATAATAAATGTTAAAATTATTCATAGATTTTTTTAATTAATGTTTTCTTTTTAAATTAGTATTTTATTGCTATATAATATCTATTAGCTATCAAATTTATTATTTTTCTAATGTAGTGCTAAGCATATAGTTTATAAATTATTAATTTTATAAATTATTATATTTATATTTTGATATAAAGACACACAATGCTGTATCAATTAGCACAGTGCTAAATCAGTATAAATTTTAATATTCTATTTTATCCTTATCCATATTTCTTTATTTTAAATATATCTTTTCCTTTCTCATAGGTATTTATGTTATGAAATATTTTCTAAATTTGTTTCTGTGATTTTCAAAATCACCTAAAATTATTAAGTTGCTAGGAATGTACTTGGTATGTTTTATTACAGTTTGTTATTTTTGAATTAGTCTTAGTTTAAAGTTTGTCACTATATTTGCATTATATTAGAATTCTCAAATATAAGGACTTAAAAATATATACACTTAAGATTTAAATTTCTTATTATTTCATAAAGGTTCATTATTGAAAATATATATGCTTTTGTGTTTTATGTTGTATATTGCATGGAAATTTGTTTTTTAAATATAAGTTCTTGCAGTAGGTATTATTATTTTTTGTTAATAAGAATTATATACATTAAACTTGATTTATTAATATATTTTTACTGCTATCAGTAGTGCTAATAGTAATCCTCAGTAATTTTAATTATTTCTGTCATTTAATGCAAGGCAATGAAATTATAATAAATGACATAATTAAATTCATTTTTCAAAATAGTTACAATATGAAAATTTTATTTAAAAATTCCATTTGACACGAATAATATTGTTTATTTTAGGACTGTAAACAAGTTGTTGATGAAAAGAAAAATACTTTACAAAGGGATATTGAAAAACTGAAAGAAGAGGTATTTCCTGCTAAATTTTAAATTATTACTTACTATTGCTTTGAAAAGTTTATTCTTTGAAATTTTATTTTCAAAGAAATTATTTGTTATAGTTATATATTTGATACATTTTCTTATTTTTTAAACATTATTTAAACAATGATTCTTTAAAAAATGAAATAGTCTATTTTGGCTTAAATGTTCGTTAGTGACAATATGTATGAGATAGAATAATGCCAGGTATTGTCTGTAAATTAATATCAGAAATAATCGTTTCACTTTTATTATTTACGTACTTATATTTTGATATTTTATTGCATAGCATATTATGAAGTAGAAAATAGAAAATATTTTTAATAATAATTAATTTATCTTGGTTTTATTTGTTAGATTTTAAGAATAAAATTAATAAATTCATTATATTACTTTGCTATCATGTAAATCTCAAAATAACTGTCATTTCCTATCTTATTTTATTGGTTATTGCTCAGTGCAATAATAACTATTCACATTTTCGTCTTATATAACAACATTTTATACTGCTAAAAATTGATTTAAAAAAGGTTAATACATGACAGGGAATATACTGTTCTGAAAATAGTATAGGGTTTTTGAACTAAACATATCAGTTTAATTATTTTAGAAGCATAATACTTATAACTGCCAATCAGATTAAAGTTTTTCCAAATTTATCTTTATTTTCTAACTTTTTTTGACGAATCTGATTTTGCTATGAAGAATCTGATCTTTTAGTTATTTTTACCATAATATGATATATTTTCGATTGGTGAAAGGAATCCAGAAATTAAAAAAAAATCCATGAATTTATAAATATTTTCTGTGTGGAATTACTTTTTTTTGTGTGTTTCGAATTTTGCTTTCATAATATTTATTTTGTGTTTATTTTGGATGGGAAAATAAGTTCTGTTATATGGCAAAATAGAATTGTTTTTTAATGATTTATAGTAACTGTAAAACTTTATAAACACTTGAGGTTTTCCAATGATCTTATACTAATTGTCTTTCTCTTATGTTAATATGTTTTTCAATTTTTAATTTCTTTTTTCTTAGAATGGTTCTTTAAAAAAAGAAAATGAGCATTTACTAAGAAAAGCTGACAGAGCCTTAAAAAATGAATTTGAACTAGAAAATTTAAAAAGGAATTTTCAAAATAAAGAGGTATATATTTATTTTAATTTACAATAATTTGCTAAGAAAGACATTTTAATTTCATTTTCTTTAAAAATATCATGTATACTGATCTTCAGGAATTTGTATAGTATGCAAAGAGGATTGATAATTGTAAAAAAACTGTTTTAGTCTTTCATAAGCATTAAAATAAATTGCTGTTTTAGATATTTGATAAAACTGATGACAGGTATCTAATAAAAATCGTCCTTATTTTAAAAAAGTAAAATCAGAAAATATATATATATATGTGGGGATTGGTGGATTCATTATCAGGAATAATGACTGATAAATGTTAAATTATTTTAATTATATTTTCAAGGAACAAGATAAAGCTATTTACATATTAACAAGTTAATATCAAAGCACATTTTCCATTCTAACCTCATTGAAGTGAAAAATTCAAAGTTGATTGTCATATCTGTTTGAACGTCTTTACGTCTTCATTTAGGCTCTCCTCGTCATTCTCTTCTCTCTCTCATCTGCGTATCCAGCGGCAAACATGTGAATGGCCCTCTGGTGGCACTTTCAATCCGACAATAGCTGACCTTAGCATTCGTCTGGAATCAAAATTTCCTGAAATAAAAAATGAACAGGAGCAGTAACATGTTCAAGAAGAAATTTGTAAACATTGTTGTCAATTCTCGTCTAATTCGTCTTTTCAATTCTCATCTAAATCATCATCATTTATTCGTCGTGGAGGACTCCTTCATCTTCATCTGGTTATAAAATAGGTAGCTCCATCTTCACTCTCGTCATTGGCCATCTTCAAAAGAAAACGTCTTGAACACATCTCAGTTAATATCCTTTTCTAAAAAAAAATTGAAAAGGTAACAGTCTGAAATAAAAAGTTTTAGCCTTAAGAAGCAGCAATTCTGTGGGTAAAAAATTCAAAATCAGGAGTTGGTTGTCATCTGTGTCTTCTTTTCCTCTTTCAGCACAATTTAGGTTACATCGGGCCAAGACTTCATGTACTCAGCACAAGTACTAGTGATCAGGGGACCTTCGGTAAAACCAATCTTTTGAACATCGTATGTGTCATTGCTTTTAACTTTTATTATTTTGTAGGGGCCTAAATATTTGGGTTTTAACTTGAGACCTGGACCTTGTTGTATACATTTAATAGCAACAATATCACTTAATTTGAATTTTCTTGTTTGTTTTCTTCTTAAATTATAGGCTTTGCGATTTTCATTTTCAACTTTTAAAATTTGTTTTTTAGCTTCTTTTCTAAGGTTATCATGCTGAGTAATAAAATCTCTTCGCATTTCTGCATCTAAAAGGTCTTTAATTTTAACATCATTTTTTCTTTGTTTCATATTTGTACCAAACAGTAATTAAAATGGTGTTGTACCAATACTTCTGGAAAAAGTTGAGTTTATAACCTGTTGTACATTACTAACATACAAATACCACTTAGCTGGGTTGTCTATCAACAGTTTAGACAGAACAGAAATTATAATGGAGTTAAGGTGCTCTACTTGACCATTTGCTCTAGGTAAACTGGTGGTTATACAAATGTGTTAAATTCTTCGCAACAACAATATTCTTCGAAATCTTTTGAAGTAAATGCAGAATCTTTATCCGAAATTATGCAAGAGGGGTTACCAAAAACAGTCTTTTGTAGTTCTAACTTCAAAATTACTTCAGAAACGTCAGTAGATTTAGTTGGGTAAAGCCAAACATATTTGGTAAAACTATCGATCACAGCAAATATATCTTTATATATCTTATGAGTACTTTCTAACGAACCGAAATGATCTACATGATATGTGTGTAAAGTAGTATCGTCTTTTAAGATTGCTTAAAATACACGGTATACAATTAGATAAATATTTCTCAATTTTTTGTTTAACTTGAGGAATGTAAAAGTTGGAATTTAAACTATTTTTTGTTCTTTTAACTGCAAAATGACCTTTCTCGTGTGCAGATTTAATTATACTCATTTGCATTTCGTCTGGGACTACTAACAGTTCAAAACCATTAACATATTTATAATGAACATCGTTTTTGCATAAATAATCATTATGAAGGTTTTTTTTAATATCTCTTTAATTGTTTTGATATGTTGTCTGTGTTTTGTGCTTGAATTATTTTTTTCTTATATGGCGATAGTCGTCGGGGGGGTGAACAAATGGGGGTTTCATCAGTTAAATTAATTTTCATCTTAACATTAACATTTTTAATTTTATTAGAAACATAATTTTTTATTAATGAATGTATTTCAGAGCACAATGATTTATCCTTAATGTGACTTAAATCAATTTCTGATTCATCGTTAAGATTTACAAAATTAATTAAAATAATCCATTTTGTTCTGGTTAGTGTGAAACGATACTTCATTGGTTGAAACTATTCAAGTACTTTGTCTAATAATGTCAGTTCCTACAATTAAATCAGAACTTACAGAGTCATTATTTATAACAAAAATATTTGTATTAACTTTCGAATTATCAATTTCATCTTCTGCATTAAAATAACCTAGTGGTTTGGTTGATTTCGTTCCTAAACGAGTCAACGAAATATTAGGTGATTGTAAACCAACGGTGTCTCAAGTTTTAATTAATAAACTCTTTTTCAAAATCGTTTTCTGACTTCCAGTAACAATTAATGAAGTTTCTTTCAAAGTACCAATTTTAACATCAGTAAGAATTAAGTTTTCAGAACTGATCACGTTTGTTTTCGTTTGATCATCAAATGAGCTTGTTTCTTTTGATTTCGGACATTCCAAAGCTATATGCCCAAAAGATTGACATGAAAAACATTTTAAACCTTTATCTTTATGTATACAATATTTAGAAATATGTGAACGTGAACCACAATTATAATACACTCTATTTCTTGAATCAAAATTACCATCAAATTTTACTTTATTCATATTCATATTTTCATACTTAGAATTAAATTTATCATTAGATTCATACCTTGAATTAAATTTATCATTGCCATCATATTTTAATTTATTTTTATCAAAAGAATAAGATCTAAAATTTGCATCATGTTTTGTTTTCATTTTATCGAAACCATATTTACTCTTTGCTGAATCATTTTTCATTACTTCATACACTTTTTTAGTTTATTTTTAAATTCTATCAAGTTTTTGCAACCGTATAAAATTATTTTATTTTTATGTTTATCATTAAGTCCTTTAATTACAAGGTATAATGCTACATCATCGATTTTTCCTGAGTAAAAAAGTTCTTTCATTTTTAAAAAATATTTCTAAACAGATTCTGAATCTTTCATTTTCCTCTTAATTAGTGATTCGTGAAGATTAGCTGAATTTATTTCAACGAAAAATTCGTCAATTAAGGCATCTTTTAATTTTTCACACGAGTTTATTTCCGGCTCTGTTCTAACAAATAATAAGGCATCTTCTATTACTTTTAATTTCTTTTTAAATTCTTCACTTTCAATAACAAAACTTAAACCAGAAAATTCTCTTATACGCTTTCGATTTGACCGATCTCCGTCATAATCGAAAATAAATTTATGTAGAACTTTTACTTTGTCTGACTTAATGATCTGCAATGCAATGCGTATCTTTCTTATATCATTTAATTTCATCTTGAAATATAAAAAAATGTACATACCCTTTTCTGATGCTTGACTTGTAGGATATAATCCTTGTAACAGTAGTATATCCAAAATCCTAAGTTAAAATGTTCGGAGTACCAAACTTGAAAATTGCAACACGTTCATAAAATAATTAACAATTTTTTTCTAAATTACACAATCACCTCACATTCTTTTCTTAACAATATCATTATATCAATTTCTTTTCCAACACAACACTTCTGACTTCATTAATGTGGGTTCGGTGAATTCGTTATCAGGAATAATGACTGACAAATGTTAAATTATTTTAATTATATTTTCAAAGAACATGATAAAGCTATTTATATATTTACAAGTGAATATCAAAGCACATTCTCCATTCTAATATCATTGTTGTAAATAATTCAAAGTTGATTGTTTTATCCGTTTGAACGTCTTTATGTCTTCATTTAGGCTCTCCTCGTCGTTCTCTTCTCTCTCTCTCTCTTCTGCGTATCCAACGGCAAACATGTGAATGGCCTTCTGGTGGCGCTTTCAATCCCACATACATATATATATTTAAAAAAATCAATTTGTGATTTTAAAGTTTGTATGTAAATTTAAAATTTGTTGCTATGATAAAGCAAATGCACTGTAGGTATTGCATCTATCAAATCAAATAAAATGAAATAGAATTGTTAAAATTGATGTGTTAGTTAACATTTTGAGAGATAAATTATGATTGAATGAAATATGGTACAGCTAAACTTTGTAGGGCAGAGGAAGCTTAAGTTAATGTTTGAGTTTAACTTGTGATGTCACAAGACAGGGATTAAGACTTTCACTCCTCTCAGTTATATTTATTTCATCTTTATGAATTGTATATAAAAGAAATGCTATTGCTTTTTACTTGTTACGTGTTAACTGCTTCATAAGCTTTATTTAAATTGTTTTTCTATTATAGTATCAAGATATGTTTGGATTCACTGGTTCAAGTATTTTCAAACTGATTTACTGATTTTGTTTCACAATGCTGCTTTGTATTCTATTCAACCATCTGGAGTATTTTTATGTTAATTACCATCTAATATTATCCAAAAATCTTTATGAAATTTGTGATATTGAAGTGCAAAAGATGTTATTTTTTATTTTTAATTTAAAGCCTTTTATAAATTATTAATAGTGTGCAAGTGATTGCTGTCACTAAACCATTAATTAGATTTCTAAATTTCTATTCCTTAAATAATAGATGGTTAATATTCTGCTTATCATTTTCTCTTCATAAGAATTCTGTACCCATTAATCAAAAATTAATTTTTATTAAAAATATAAATTTAAATTTTAATTTAAATAGAGTATGAATCTATTTATTAACTATGACACTTTTTTATTTGTAAATTTTTTTTGCAGACATTTTTAAATTTTCAATTATAATGACACTCACTATCAGTCTTGCTGTTAATGCATGGCTAAACTTTATAACTTAAGTTACAGCTCAGGTGATGTCAAACAAATTAAATAGAATCTCTGCAACTAAAATTAACATAATTAATAGAAGTTATAGATAAATATATGCAAGTGGTAATAATGAGAATAATACCACAGCTAATATAACCAATTTATATTGAGTCATTTGCATGTATTTATTAGGATTACAGGCAATAATAGGGTTATCAAAGATATGTTAGAAAATAACTGAAGAAAAATGAGATTTTCTTTGGTTATTTTAAAAAAAATTCAAAAAAACTGATAATATTAATACAATGAATATTCCATGGTTGATTGAAAGTGTCATGTTTGGATTCGTAAATCAGAAATTTACAGTATGAAATGGAAGTAAAACTTTAATGTATTGACTTCAGGTTTTTTGAGGTAATAAACTTTCTGAAATGAAATTTCAGTATATTCATCAATAATTTTCATTAAATTATTACCCACTAAATTAAAACTTTAAATATGTTTTTCTTGTCCTAGCTCCATATTTTAGTTTTTCAATTTGATTATATGTATTATTTTACTGAGCAAAGAGAATAATTAGTACTGAAAAGAATATAAATTACAACATTTTCAAAAATTCCTACCTCAATTAGTTAGTTTTGTTAAAAAAAAGAATATTAGTTTTCTATTACTTTTCATTAACAATAGTGCAATATTTATTAATTTACAAAATCAGTGTCTTTACATAATTACCTTAATATTTATGCAACAAACACAAATCTTGTAAAATGTTAAACTCAGAGCTAATATCAGGAAATATTTATCTTAATTTGAAAAATCATTATGAAAAGAAGATTCATATACAAAAAATGTGTGTAAAAGTACAGTTTTTCCAGAAATAATAGATTAAACAATCCAAATTTAAAAAGAATAAAGAGAGATAAATGTAGAAATAAAATTTTATTAGAGACTTTTCTGAGACTGGGTATTCAAAAAACAAGAGAGCTAGTCAAACTCCAAAGCCTCAAACATAAATATAAGTCAGAAATATATTTAAACAAAATCAATTAGAAATATGGTCAAAATCTTTAAGATCCAGAATTAAAAATCTTAAATGCAAATTTATTCACAGTTCAAAGGAAAATCTAAAATTATCAAATTTTAAGCACTTTCAAAGTGAAATATAAAAAATTATGATAAATAACCAGGTAATATATACATTTAGCATCCCCACAAATCAATTAGTTAGAACTCTATTGAATTCTATATTACAAAATGAGATTCTAAATTTAACAAATTTCTGTGAATTAAAAAATAATTTAAACTATGCGTTTAAAATTATGAACTTTATCAATAAACTATTATAATTACGAAAATTGTCTAAAAATCTCTAAAGCTTCAAAATTGTTTATCATAAATATGTAAAATCCTTTCAAATTGTGAAAAAATATTAGATAGACAAGAAAGCTCTTACTGTTTTTGCATTACCATTGAATGAAGTGAGGATAAGTATGCAAATTAGTGTGTGACTAGTCAGTCAAGAGTAAAAATATCAGTAGCTGTAAAAGCAGGTCCGCCAAATGCATTCATCAATCATAATTTGTACAGTAGCGAGAAGAAATGGATGTATGAAAGCTCATTTGGTATTTTTTGTTTTACAACTTCAAAATTGACTTATCAGCTGCTGCATCAAGTCACTGACAAATTCAGGTCGGGAGATTTGACACTTTGTGATGAAGCTCACATGGGATGAGCACAGGTCTTGGATGAGGAAACTCTGCAAGCAGCCATTGAAGAGAACAATAGTCAAATGTGTGATGAACTTGTCAAACAATTTAACATTCCTAGTTAAATGGTTAGCTTCCATTTGCACCACTTAGGCAAGATGTACAGGCTGCGCAAATAGGTTCCTTGCATACTGCTGAAAGTCCATGAGCAACAATGAGTGATAGCCTGTTTATCATTGCTTTCTTGCCACCATTGCGCATCCATATTCAATAGAGTACTGGCTGATGACAAAAAACGGTCCTGTATGACACTCCCAAACGTTCTAAAAATTGTTTGTAACCCCAAGATACTACCCCACACAGCACAAGTCTACCTAATAACCCATCAAGGTTATGCTTTGTGTCTGGTAGACTAATCATCAAGTAGGTTCACCGTGAGCTGCTACCAATGGGCCAAATGGTCATTGCACATCTGTACTTGGATCAGTTGGAATATAGGCAACAGATGAAGCCAGCACTGGTTAATTGCAAAGATATTGGCCAATAATGTGAGGCTGCATGTTATGTGGATGGCCAGGAAAAGATACCGCAAATTGGTTGAAAGATTTTGCACCATCAGATTACCACTTCTTACTTTCTCTGGACAATCATCTTCATTGAAAATCTTTCACCATTGCAGTAAATTTGTTGCAAACACTAACAGACTTGTTGGCATCCAAAACCCTTAATTTCTACCACAAGCATAGCTAGAGAAACGCTGGCCGAAGGTGCTGGATGCCAATGATGATTAAGGACTAACAATAGGCTATACTTTCTGTAGGTCATTAAGATAATTTAAAACAAGAACTTTTTTGTTTACCTTGTATATTAATAACATTTTTATACAAATTAGCAAAGTAGTTTGTCTGAGAAATAACTTCAAGATTAAAATCTTGTTTTTTATCATAAAT
The DNA here is from genome assembly GCA_037975125.1 of Latrodectus hesperus. Classification (NCBI taxonomy): domain Eukaryota; kingdom Metazoa; phylum Arthropoda; class Arachnida; order Araneae; family Theridiidae; genus Latrodectus; species Latrodectus hesperus. The sequence continues at coordinate 11,681,007 of CM075857.1, read as the reverse complement.
CACAACTTTTTTGTTGTAGATCTATGCTTATTTTTTCTCTTATTGATTTTTGTATTATATAGTTTTCCATCATAAAATAATACATATTGAACATTATGTAATAAAATTTAAATTATAAATATGATGAGTTAATTTACTCTCACAATCTAATGGTTTCATAATATTTACATTTTGGATTTCGAAAAAGATTTAATTAAAAAATTAAACTTAGAAAATCTATTTAATTGTAGGCCAAAAACCATTGTCCTTATGGACTAAATAGTGAATTAAATGATAAAGGTTCATATGACGTAGAAAATAAATGTATTTACAATGAATTCAAAGTTATAGTTTCAACCATAATTGTAATATTAAAGATTCAAAAGAAAAAAAAAACAAATTTTAATAAAAGAATTCTCTAAAAGATTGAAATAAAGTTAAATTTGAATAATTGCTACATTTTAAAAATTATAAAAATTTTTGCTTTTGTTTAAAAAATAAAACATAAAATGGATGATAAAAAAATTGCCATTTAAACTGAGACTTCATTCTGAATTTACAAAATTCATGCATTGTTTTTTATTTAATTATCAAAACCAATGAGTTTTGCAAATTATCATTGTTATTATTAATAATTAAAATACAAGTTGAAATTTACTAAGCTAAACCAATATGCTGATGATAAAATAAGAATATCGTGTAATTAATTTTAGGAGTAGAATTTATTAAAATTTAGATATATTGCTAAAGTTATGCATAATAATACAAAAATATTTGTATTGAAAATATTAATAAATATTTTTATTATTTTTAAATACAATTCTAATTTAAAAAATATCTTATAACTATAATTTATAGTAAACATTTGGACAAAATTAAAAAGGTCAAAACCTTTAAAAACATCAGAATCATAGGAATATAATTTGGTGTAAAAATTGAGTGAGTACAGATTCCTTATAAAAGTTTTTCTTAACTGTCATAAATTGTGGAAAGGTAATCCTGCATAGTTAAAAATAGTAGTAAAATATAATGCATTACTTCCATAAATATGTTCATTGATTCATTTCAGGATTATTAATTTTAATAATAAATTTATTGTTTGAGTTTCGGTACAAAAATTTTTAGTTAAAATATTGTAAGTAATTTTAGGAGGAGAATTCTACTTTGAAGGCCCGATTGGAGAAACTTGATGCAAAACATAAAGCATTACAAAACAATTATCAAAAATTGCTTAATGCTGTGTCTCTACAACAAACTTCAAAAATTGATGAAAATAAACAAGGGTAAGCTTCTTTTCTTAATTATAAAAAGTGTTAAAATTGTTTAAAAATTTTCTATTTCTTTTTATGATATTAGTTAAGTTTTTGTTGTGTATTTAAAAATATCTTAATCAAAGATGAGTTTGCAATTTAAAACCTCTTGACTCTTGTTTTGTTTCTCACTGTGGTGTTTATTAAAATATTCTTTAATGAATAATGTATTCTGACTTTTGATAAAAAGAGAATTATCTTAATTTTTGTAAAATAATTATTTACTTTAGTTCATTTGGAATAATTTTGCTCCATTTATTTGTATTAAAAATTTCAGATAATTAAGTGTTTGAGTAATATAAGCTTGTTAATTACAATTATTGTATGTTTGTAAAGACTATTATCTACATATATCTTTTTATAAAGTAGAAGTTTGTTGATTTTAATTTTATAATTTGCCATTGCAGAAAAGGACATTCCTCTCTTGGCTCTGTGGATACCTTGATTGCTCATGAAACAGAAAAATTCCTGGAAGAAGAAATAGAATTGCGCAACAGACTCCATTCTAAAATACATAAAAAAATCGAAGATTTGGAACGAAGATTAAATGAAGAAATTGGTTAAAATTACTTTCTGATGAATTAATCTCTATATCTGTTTTCGTTCTCAGAAATTCATTAATACTTTTTTTTCATCAATGCATTTTTGGACAATGCTTTGTTTTTTTTTTCTTATTTCCATAAATGCATCATCTAGAATTATTTAATTTATAGACATTATTTTATTGACTTTTCTTTTTTAATTTAATTTCTATTGTTAAAATCTTAAATTGATGTATATAAGTACTTTAGGTGAAGATTAAAATAAAGCTCATATAAACAGATTTGTATTATTGATTATGAAATATATTTTCTGTGATTCTAAAATTAAAATATTACATCTAACCTTATAGAAGGAGCTTTGAAGCAACTTTTTTAGACTCTTTTAAATTTTTTTCACATAATTTGTTCTGTTATATATATTTTTTAGTTATTGTGCTTGTTATAACATCATTCATGCTACTATGAAAATACTGCACAAAGAAGAAGCAAGTAAAACAGTGAAATAGAGAAAAAAAATAGAGGGTAAATAAAAATTGAAAGTTAATCAGTTTTGTAACTGATTTAGATAGAAGGATAGTAAAAAGGTAGAATTAAAATAAAAAAATAAAACAAAATAAAAAAGAGACTTTGGGTTTACACATGCTTTCTTGCTTTCCAATATATGACAAATTTCTGGTGGTCATTGATTATTTTCCAAGATGTTAAGTGGTCTTTATTTGTACAAATTGATGAAGAGTGCATTTCAAATTCATTTGAATAACCATAAGACACTCATAAATATTTTTAAACTTGAAGACTGCAATTCCTTAGAAGCTGAAGTGTATGGAGAGTATAAAAATATTTTCTAAATCTTCTATTATTGTGTTAAAATATTTTGAGTTATTCTAGTTTTTTACCTCTTCTCCAAGGCTCCATATTTAAGCTTAAATAAATACCTAGAACTTGTTTAAGATAGCATTTAAAATTATGTGAAGATCTTTTTGCTGTACTACTTTTCTAAAACCTATTCTATCACATCAGGAAATAAGGGTTTGAAGTGGATAAGGCATTATTTCCTGTTTTTCTGAGATGTCAAATTTATTTTTAAAAGTTATCAATTTTGAAGGAAAGCCTTGTTAAATTATTTATCTTCTATTATGATTACAATTTATTGATTACTCGCTGGATACTAGAATAATTTTTCTTACAAACATGAAACTTTGTTGAATTAATTATTACTCCAGTTGGCACATTTCCTGTAAACAACTACATAGTATTAATTTTAGTTACTCTAACAATTTATACTTGTACCTATTACAATTTTACTATTTGTTATAGCTACTTCAAATCAATAAGATATAGGCTGTATGGATATATTATTAGTGAGAATTTAAAGGTTTCTTTGCTTTAATTCTATTGAATTCTGCTTGTCTTTTAAAAATTAGTGGTTTATTTCTTATTTTTCATTGTTACTGTGGCATTTATTAAAGAAACTTTGGACAAAAAAATGGAAGTTTGTTTTGTACTCTTAGATATGAGATTGTGACAATTATAATTTCAGTAGAATTTGTGAAAATAATGCTGGACAATCTTGGTTGAATTTTTTATAGTCAATTTGAAAATATGCTCAGTACTCTCATGCTCTAATATGATCAAATGAAAATACTATAAAGCAAAATTCTCAACTTATATGTATTTGCTTATTAGTTTAAATAGCAAAAATAAATTTTAAAAAGTTTTTTAATTTTTTAATTAATGTGATTTTTTAATCTTAATAATATTTTTTATTATTGTGGGAATAATAGATGTCATTCTTATTAATGTCTGAAGAATGACTATCTGTCATTTAATAATTTTTATCCTGAAATTTATGGAAAACATACTTCGTAATTTCTTTCCCTTAGAAAACCGAGACATTTATTGTTACATGATATCAATTATATATCTTTCTTGTCTTTTTTATCACTTGTTTTTAACTCAAATTAGAATATCATAAGAATATAAAAAAATATTATTGTTGATAATATAAAATTCTAAATATCAATATGTGTTAGACTCAATTTTAAAATCTTACAATACATCATACTTTATAAACTGTACAGGCTCAAAATACATTTATTAAAAAGTTTGTGCCCTTAATTTACCTACAAAAAAATTATTATAATTTTATGGAGCTCCCACAAACCTCATAAGTGGAGAGATTTTTTGTTGATTAAAATTTGGAATTAACAAAATGCGTTTAACATAAGGTCAAGAATTGATTATTTAAAGGACAATATTCTCTGTTATTACAAATTTGATAAATGTCTGTTGTTATAGTTTACTTATATTTATGATTAATTCTTAAATGTCTCTGAAATAATCATAGTAATAGTTATTTCCGATAAGTATTGTGCTATTATGGGATCAGAGTATCTTCATATCTGGGACAAGACTATAATAGCATTGTCTTTCAAATATTTCAATTGTTTACGAAATTTATACTTTTTTTTAAAAATTTTGAAAAAAAGAAAATGCACATTTTTACAACAGAATAAATTGTCATTTGTAGTGAAATCGTCATGTTCTTTTAATTATGGATTAGACAACTAGGGGTGTAAAATAAAAAGAATTATTTAAATACTTTGTGAATTTTTTGTAAATTAATTAAAATAAAAGTTTCAGGTGATTGCAAATATTTTTTCATCCCTTGGGTATTTCAATTTTGTGTTTAGATCTTATTATAGAATAAATGTGAATATTGATAATATGGTGTTTTAAAGCTATTTCATTTTATTTTTGACTTGTATTTTGTTAAAGCTAAAATTCTTTAATAATTTATTGCCATATCGGCACTAATCTTAATAATTTAGATAACTATCAAACTATTGTTTAGAAATAGTAATTTTAATCAAAGAAAGATCAACATTAAAAATGTTGAAATTAAATTTAAAAAAGTAAAGCGTCATTGCAAATTTTTTATTTATATATCAAATCAGAAAAGGAAACAAGTAAAAAAAATTCTTCCTTTCTCTCAAGACACAACATATATTAATGGATGTTAGAAGTTCTTAAATATTCTACTAAAGATGCTTTGAAATTGCTAGAGAAAAGACTGAAGAAAGAAAAATTATGAAGGAAGCATTTTAAAACTTGGAAAAAGCTGAGGAATATATTGAAAACTAGTTTCTACAGAAGCAAGCCTAGGATTAAGCTTTGTTAAACAAATATTTGTGTAAAATTAAAATTATTTTACTTTTATAAATCTGTCTTTCAATTCATTTAATCTTAACTGGAAGGAAATGAAGTATTAATTAGGCATGCTGCTTATCGCAGTGTGACTGACCGGCTTACTTTTCTTCTCTCATAGCTACAACAATAACTAAATCATCTCGTTTGCCCTTAAGATGCGATACGCAATGGAATATCGTCTCCTAACAGGTTTCTAATACAGCCATTATAAACTCTTCAATTGCAAGATTCTGTGGAACAAACATATGTAGATTCACCTGGACGTCTTTTCTCATTTGATGTTGAATGCTGTTTTTTGAAAAATAGAATTTCTCGTGAACACCAACCCCTTGATCAAAAAATAGATAGTTTAAAAAGATGTATATAAACATCCGAAATTATGCATTTAGAAATCATTAAATACGCCAAGACTACTTTGGTAAGAAAAATAGTTGAAAAAATTACCTTCAGCTCCTTAAAAGCAATGGATTGTATATAAAACAATAGAATTTTCGAGTCTTTATAGCCCTGCATTCCAGAAATTTATATTTTAACACTAATATTAATATTGTAGGATAATTTAATTAAATTCTTCCCACATTAACGGGTAAAAGAGATTATTGTCTAAAGGATACCTATCAATGCTATATATATATATATATATATATATATATATATATATATATATATATATATATATATATATATATATATATATATATTGAAATGTACAAAACATTTGCACTTAACAAAAATAGCCCAGAAAAATACTGCAAGCGGTTTTAAAATAAATAAATAAAATAAAGCAAACAATAAATAAAAAAATTTGGTAAAGATTTTTCAAGGCAATGGTAAAAATTATGGCTCAGCTGCTGGGAAGTCAAATTTACCTATAGAATGTAAAAATCAAAAGGCTTGCCAAATATGTGAAAAGAAAAATCTACACCGGAAACATGACACCCTCATATGCAAGGATGGCGAAACCATAAAAGAAGACCCTTTGACCGCGAAGCAGCGCGACACTACTGAGGTTCACTTGCGATGACCATCCACTGTTTCTCCCCTTCTTTTGCACCCAAGTACGCGTCATACAAATAAAGGGAAAAAACGCAACTTTATTTTCTTTTCGCTCCTTACTGGATTCTTGCTCGTCTGTTGAAGTTGTTAGGAATAAAGGAAAAATGCGTGTGTGCACCCATTGCAGGGATTAACGGATCCACTTAACAGTTAAAAGAATGATATCTGCAACAATTTCTAATCCTAATAAAGATTTCGAAACAGACATTGAATTTCTAACAGTGCCAAATATTACAGATCTCACTCCTTCAAAACAAATAGATATATCAAAATTAGATTTACCCAAGAATTTAAATTATGCGGATCCTGAATTTAATGAGCCAGGAAAAATAGACTGTTTAATTGGAGACGAACTTTTTTATCACGTGTTAAAATAAAATGAAATTAAATTAAAACATGAAAATATTTTACGCGAAACAGTATTCGGTTGGATAGTAGCAAGTTCGATAAACGAAACAGAAATTCCAAATAAATTGCAGTGCTGTTTTGCAATAAATGATCATGATTCTTTGAAAGATGATTGAGAAAGATTTTGGGATCTAGAATCCTTAGGTATAAGAGATGTGTGATCCAAAGCTAGATTCCCATGATGTTTTACAAAAATTTAATGAAACAATAACCTATGAGGATAATCGCTACGAAGTGTGTCTACCATGGATTTCTAATTAATTTAAGTAATAATATTTCAGTTGCAGAAAAGAGATATAAAACTCTTAAAATGACTTAATAAAAACCCCACTTTGCATGAACAGTATAATGAAATAATAGAAGATTATTTGAAAACAGGTGTTATAGAAAAGGTTCTAACCAAGAAATCCTGTTCAGGTAATCACATATTTTATCTTCCTCATCAACTTGTTTGCAAAAATGATAAACTCACTACCAAAGTACGCCTTGTGTTTGATGCGAGCTCTTATGATCATGGTCAGATATCTTTAAATGATTATTTGTTACCCGGCCCAAATCTTAATCCAAATTTAATGGACCTTTTAATCAAATTTAGCTTTAATAAAGTAGCTTTCACAGCCAATATCGAAAGGGGTTTTTTGCAAATATCCTTGTCGAGTGATGATAGAAATGAACAAGATTCCTTTGGGTCCAACAAGACTCCTTTGGAAAAATTGTAAAGCTCCTCAAAAAGATAACAACGAAATTGAAATTAAGCGTGTTCTCTTCGGAATTAATTCGAGTCCTTTCCTGTTAGCCTCCACGATAAAGCATCATATCGAAAGATATCCTGAGGAATATCCTACTACAGTTCACTTATTAAACACTTGTTTCTACATTGATGATTTGATTACTGGAGCAAATGATGTTGAAGAAGCCTTCCAAATTTCTTCTAACGCTAAGGAGATAATGCAGGAAGCAGGTATGAAGTTAAGAAAATGGAATTCCAACGAGTCCAGATTAATGAACAGATGAAGGAAAGAAAACTTTTTTTTGGGCGCTCCGTGGCTGAGTGGTCTAAAGCATCACCGCTAATCGCTTGAGAGCGTAGGAGTGTGGGTTCGATTCCCACCATGGCCCTGGGTGTTTTCTTCGTTATTCTTCTGTGGTTGTACATCTGTCATTGTGCTATTTGTCCTATTATCGACGAAGACTTACAAGCGGATCTAAAGAATCAAGTATACAAGTCTGAATATATGTAATGTAATAAAATAAATAAATAAGAAAACTTTGATTTTCACACACCAGCCTCTTCTGTGGAATTGGATGCCAATTCAGTGTAGATATTAGGTATTGCTTGGAATACTGCAGAAGACTGTCTGACAGTGGAAGTGAGAAATCTAATAGAATACCTTAAAACAAAGAAAAATACGAAACGATTCATTTTACTAGCTGCTGGGAAGATATTCGATCCTACAGGACTCCTAACTCCATTTACCATAAGAATTAAGCGTATCTTACAAGAACTATGGCGGAGAAATGTATCCTGGTCCGAAAAGCTTCCAACAGATTTAGAAGAACAGTGGACTAAGTGGTGCACGGAACATCCTCAACTTGTATTGTAGAATTGAAAGTTCCAAGATTTATTCTGGACTGCTTTTCCGACGCCAGCAACAAAGCTTATGGTTTAGCAATTTACCTTAAAGTTTATAAGCATAATGAGGTAGAAGTAAATATTGTTGTTTCAAAAAGTTGAGTTTCGCCTGTCAAGAAACTGACATTGCCTAGATTAGAGTTAAGTTAAGGGAAGAGCTCTTCTCGCATCACGATTAGCGGACAAAATAAAATTTATCATTCAAGAAAAGGCTGCAACCAAAGTTTACCTCTGGGTGACCCAGATGATCACTCGGATTTCCCTCTCGCGCCTGAAAATAAAGTGCCTCCGAATTGTAAGGAAAAGCGACTTTTAACTACATTAGAACCAAAGCAAAAATACATTATAAGACGCTAAAATTGTACTTAAAATTAGGACTAAAACTTACTCATATATATCGCATATTTCAATTTAAGCAATCAGCGTAGCTTCGATCTTATATCGATTTGAATACTAATTTGAGAACTAATGCGAGAAATGAATTCCATAAAGAATTTTATAAATTAATAAATTGCATATTTAGCAAATGTTTAGAATGCACAAGAAATCGTATGGACGTGCGTTTATGCACTTCAGCAGAACAAGCACGTAAATTAATTTCAAAACCTAGTTTTAGCCATCGAACCATATTTACAAAAAATTTAATGGCGATACACATGAAAAGAAGTTAAAGTTAAAATTTTTAAACCCATTCACGTCGGAATAGTTATTTTAGATCTTTCAAAAAATTTAATGTATTCTTTTCACTATGATGAAATGAAAAACAAATATAAAGAAAATATTCGCTTAATGTATACTGATACAGACTCTTTTATTTACGAAATTAAATGCGCAGATGTCAAACAAAATATTTTTTTATACGATACATCAGATTATGATATTAATAATGTTTATAATGTACTATTAGTGAATAGAAAAGTAATTGGGAAAATAAAGGAGAAATAATGACAGAATTCGTAGGATTGAAATCTAAAATGTATGCTTACAGAACGGAAAAAATTCGTGTCCAATAGCAGCAGGCTGACCCCCCAATATGTGTCGCCCATTCCCTTCTTGGAATGCAAGGCGTGAAATAATTCTATGTAAACTCTGAGGAAATACTTAAACTAAATTACCAATTTTTTTTTCCATCTCTCTCTCGTTAAGTTTACAGAACTCTAAAACATTTTTGATCGACTTTCTTGAGGAGCTATTACTTCAAATTTTAGAAAAATGTATAAAAAATTTTCCTTTATCATATTTACATGTTTAGTATATCCAAAATAAAAATTAATTATCAATTTCTAAACATCACTAACTTAACTCGTAAGATTTTGTTTTTTGGAAACTTGAATTTTTTATTTTTAAATATAAATATCAATTTTCTGTCAAAATAACTCTATTAATATGAATATTTAGTTTTGAAATTTAAAGTAAATTTGCTTAAAATTATTAGTTTAAATTGCTTAAAATAATTAAGTTAATATTTAATGATTCTTATGGAAAATATTAATTTTATTAGCACATTAATATGAAAGGATTTTTTTCGAACAAAGAATATTCCAAAGAGCAAGGTATGTTTTCTAAATACTTTTTATGTACTCGATCACTTTTTTACAAATGCTTCTATCATGGCACTTTTATTAAATTAAACTGGTTCATAATTTATTTAATTGAAAATATATTAATTAATAAAAACTGGAAAAAAAACTTCTAAAGGAATATAATGAAGTCTTGCATTATTATCTTAATTTTTTAAAGAAACTGCATAGTTAAAATACTAAAAATATATAAATATCTTTGCTTATTATAAATCTATTTAAAGAAAAGTATTTCATTTGAAATATCTTGTAAAATTCTTCAAAATAGTTCAATAATCACGTGAAAAAATACCTTCATGCAAAAGGCACCAAAAAAGTACAAAACCATGTTAAAAATACCTTTAAAATGCATAGTAAAAATTAGCCAATATGTTAATAATCTAATGAAGAACATTCTAAAATTAAAGAAAAATTAGATCATTTTGTCAGAATATTTCTGATTTTTTTAAATACAGAAATAAGGAAATCTGGGGCCTGAATTTATGCGTCTTGAAATGAATTATTTTTAAATTCTTGTCTTTAATGCAAAGTGTTGTGGTTGTTCACGTGAATGATATTTTTCTTAGTGATTCTGTTGCAATTCTCTCTGAATCCAAAACAGATGAAGATTTACTTCTTTTTCTCTCTGTGTCGCACTGAAAATGATATGTTTACACTATTGAATGTTTTTACTTATAATGGTTTACAATAAGAGTGATTTTGAGACTTGTGTATCAACAACTTAAACATTTATTTTATTTGTGAACATTCACATATCGTTGAAAATAATTTATTTGTATTTTTTCTGGAAAAATATAAATAAACAAAGCTTCATTTTTAACCTGTGGTAAGAAAATGTTACGAGTTAGATGTCACTGAAGAGTTGGATTACTCTTAAAATAATAAGAGAACTGTTAGCCAAAAAGAATGTAGTAAAAATTAGTAAATGAAGAGCTGGGAAAAAATATCATTTACCTTTATATCTCATCAAGTTCCACAAATTCGTTTGATTTCATCGAATTCAATGAATTATATTTAAAAAAACATTAAACAGAAATGGCTTGCATTTCGAAAACAAAATGGGTGTCGCATCCTATTTCACATGTGAAATACTTTATTAAAAAATAAAAGCACACGCACATCCGAAAAGGCTTGCAATTACGATAATAAAAAAAACCCTCATTTCTTAAATTATTTAAATTAACTGAAGCTGCTTTTCGATAAAGGCTGGAAATCCACAGAAATTGAATGAGTGGATGGAATCAAGACTGCTGAGCATCTTAAGGAAGGAATCAAGCATTTTCAGTTGATTCGTTACAGCTGAATTCTCTCAGGAATGCATTGACAAGAAAATGGGTTAAAGCTTGAGAAGTGTTTTAAAACGCACTTTAAATTCTGTGTAAGATAATCTTATATCCTTATAATCTTATAAGGGTCAAAAATCCAAGTCCCACAACGGATATCCTTTCAGATTTGCCTATGGTATTGACTGATAGTTAAAATCGGGTACTACAATGATTTTTAGACAAATATATACTTTAAGAATCACTTTGAAATCATTTACTTGGAGAAAAACAACTCTTAAGATTTTTTAAATGTAGTAGTTATTTAACGGTAATTGACGTAATAATTCCAGACAAGAGAAATATTAATCCATAATATTTGTTTGGAATTATTACCATCAACGATCTTTGAATACTTTAAAGAAATTTAATGGAATGAAACTAATTTAAAAAAATTTGAAATTCCAAAAATTAATTGCATTTTTTTTCTAAATTTTGAACCTTAATGTGATTTTGGTTTTCCTTACTGTCGACAGATGGCAGCATCAACATTATTTTAATTTAACGACAAAGATTTGCAGAATTTTCTCTTGAAAGCGGTGATTAATATCCTTTCAATTCTACATTTATAGTTAAGAAAAATCTCAGATTCAGAGTTGCAAACTTAGACTAATTTTATCAAAAAAAAAAATCCTGCGTTCTACGAAAAATGAAGTTTAGATCTCACGAATTAAATTGACGTTAGAATTAAATGTCGTATTAAAATAATGAAACATTTTATATATTAATCTGTTATCCAAAATCGTAGTGAAAAATACTTGTAATAAAAGTAACATATCAAAATAAATTGGAGAAAACGAATTCACACCTCTTATGTGAGTCATTTAAATTCTATTGAATTTCAGATTAGAACTCATTTTACTAAGGAATATATATCTGAAAGAGCAGTATGTTTCAAAAGTGCAAAAAAAGTTACAAACAAATTTCTGATAAACTAACTTAGTTTTTTCCCTACCTTAAGAGGGAGGTGATTTTATGAAGATATATTCTCTCGAATATGTACATTACTCAAGCTGGGCTCTATAATTGCAGTCAAACTTTGCAGTTTCAAATGCAAGAATTTTAAGTTAGTGTGAGAGTGGCTGATAAATCTGTCTTGAAGCTTCTGTGCACATCCAATGGGTGATTGCTTTCCAGAATCACTTTTCACAGTATCAAAAGGCTGGAAAACTCAAAAGTACCCACTGGAGATGCATGTAGAAATCGCGGTTTTATTCGTTCTACAGCAGTAGCTGGCATCGAACCAAGGACATTTCGCCCTGAAGAGAGACAATTAGGCCCAATTACTATTTTGACATGGCACAGTGGTTACTCTAACGAACAACAGCTATTGTAGTGTCAACTTCCGAGAGTTCAACCCATCAGAAAACCTTCAACTGTGACTGGAATCTATTCTTTTCCAGTTCGCTCCCCCAATTTTTGTTAATACTTTGACTTTTGTAGAGAATGCAGCGAGTGTGAATTTCCCTACAGTTGCCTTGGTTTCATTCGTGAACATATCGATCAAAAACCGAAATCATTTAATAGGAAATACTATTTCTGACCCTATTTTTTTACAGTAATTACATTTAAGAAAAACAGCTGAATTCTATATTGTTCAATGGCGTATGTGCAGGGTGTTCAAAATTATCAGAGACAATAATTTTCTGCACCTATGTCTACCTATGTTTATATGGTATATAATACCAGGTGTATGCAAATAAAATGAGACGATTATAAAAAAAGCAATGAATTTGCGAAAACTGTTAATATTTCTTTATTAAAAATAATGTACATCGCTAGCTACACATTTTTGCCATCTTTCGGGCAATTCGTGAATACCACACCAAAAAATGATCGGTCTTTTGAGGCCAGCCAGTCATCAAGCCAAGATTTGACGATTTCGTAAGAAGTGAAGCGCTGGTCAGCCAATACATGTCCCAATGATGCAAATAGGTGGTAATCGGTAGGACCCAAGTCTGGAGAATAAGCCGCATGCAATAGGGCTCCCAGCCGAGTGCCTTAACGATGTCCTGGGTCGGTTTAGCTCGGTGGCTAGATGCGTTGTCATCAAGGAAAATCACTTTGTGCTGCCGTTTCTTGTATTGCTCGCGTTTTTCGAGTATCGTTCAAATTCAAGCAATTGTTGCTTATAGCGATCAGTATTAACGGTTTCCCCGATTTAAGCTGCTCATAAAAGATTGGCAACTCTTGATCCCAGAAAATACACAGCATTCTCTTGCGGCCGAACCGATTCTTACTTGTGGTCGATTTGGACGGCTGTTTGGGATCAACATAGGATCGACTACGCTTGGGATTCTCAAAATAAATCCATTTTTCATAGCCAGTCACAATACGATGGAGATATGACTTGCGTTTGTAACTGGCAAGTAACATTTCGCGCACGATTTTTCGATTTTCCAGCTGACGGTCCGTTAGCTCATGTGGTACCCATCTACTGACCTTTATTATCTTGCCCATTGCTTTGAGACAACGAGAAACAGTGCTCTGGTCAACATTCAATTGTTCTGCAAGATGTTCTTGTGTTTGGCCATCATCTTCATCGAGTAATGCTTGCAATTCAGTATCTTCAAATTTTTTTGCTCGTCTGCCACGCTCCTCGTTTTACACATCGAAATCCCCATTATGAAACTTTTCAAACCACCTGTAGTACTGCGCAGACTCAGAGCATTGCCACCGTATACTTCAATAAGAATTTGATGCAATTCGGCAGCAATTGTCTTCAGATGGTAACAAAAAATTAATGCTCTCCGCAAATCGTGGTCGGAAGGCATAAAATTCATTATTTTCAACACAGTAAAAAAACACAATGCACGCTGAAACTCGTCCAAATATAAACTAAACGTAAGTATCAAAGGACAAACTATAAAAAAATTACGTGTTACGGTTTCATAATGTTTTCATATAAGCATCTCGACATCTGTTCGTCTCATTTGATATGCATACACCTAGTAAATATAATTTATAATATATTCAAATATTATCTTGATATGCTTCCTTGTATTCCCGCAGTGTGTGTGGTACTAGGTGCTGCGCCACGTAGTGCATTCAAAATAAAACTAACATAAGAAGTTTTGATGTACTGAGGCTAGTGCAACTATTTTTCCTGCAATTGTCAATCAAAATTATCTGAAGGTACGGTTTATTAAGCGTTGTATTAGTGTGCTGCAGCACTTTTGGTTTTTTGACTGATTAACTGGCCATACAATTCTGCAGACTGTTAATGTTTAAATTTATGTAAAGTAAGATTTTATTTTCATAGAAATATAAAAGAAATATTTCATCAATATAAAGGGAAATGTTTTAGTGTGGCAAAGTAACTTCGGTGATGTATTATATTTACAGAAATGATTCGCTGAAAAACAATTTTGTTTTGTTACACAAAATAGAAACAAATTTTAACAAAACAGATCAAATTTTATCATTCATTGTGTCTTACAGACAATATACAATTTATATCTGTAACACCATATCCCAGGTTTTGTTTTTAAAAATTGTCAAGATGTTTTTCGCAGAATATATGATTTCCAAATGTTAAAAACAATTAATATTGTTAAATGTGGATGTAGATTAATCAGAGGATAAAATTATATTTATTAATTTAATAAATATAATTTAATTCACTGACCGAACAAGAAACAGTTCGTTCTATTGTAACAGCGTGCAGTGAAATTCTCTGCACGTGAAACAGACGTTCGGTTTGTCGGCACCCATGAGCATCGCGATGAGGCAACGCAGCGGTGGGCGCCCTCTGGTGCTACGTTTGCTGAAAATATAAGTTTTTCGGGGAAGCCCGAAGCGTTGCTTTTTCGCCGCCGATATGATACCATACAACACAAGACATGATTTTTGATTCAGTGCTTGTAGAATTCTCATACGTTTATCTGTTTTTATACTTATACATCAATTACTCCTAGGTAAATATTTGATTTATTGTGTTCTTTAAATTTATATTCATATTAAATAACAAATTTAAGAATGGAGAACTCAGATGTAAAGATTAATTGGCAAATTCTTTTTCGAGACGAGACATTACTACAAATAACAAAATAGTTCAATTAAGTAGACAGATGCCAAATATTATTCCACGGCAACACGTTATGATTATAGGGCAATAGTGTGTACGACATTTTCAAAAACCTATGTATGAAAAATTTAAATGGTTAACAGGCTGTAGTGAATTGTTGTTGTTGCATGCCCCCAAAGGCCAGCAGCGCTAGACCAGGTCCATGACGTTGTACACTCTATAATAATCCAAAACCAGAAGAGGGTCGTCAACCAAGTCCTGCCTGGAGAGCCCTAGGCACTCAAGGTTATTGTAGTGAATTGAATAAGTTGTACTGTTAGCCATGTTTACATTTTGTTGTTAGATTTAATGATAGATAAAAAAAAGGGCTTCATCGATTGATCAACACAATGAAAAAGTAACAAGAAATAGAAATATTCTCAAAGAATCAATAAATGTAGTTTGTTATTTAGCAAGACAAGAAGATGCATTTCGTGGACACAATGAGAATATAAATTCCCTTAATCGAGGAAATTATATAGAACTAATAACTTTAATTAGTAAATACGATGCTCTTTTAGCAACCCATCTAAGAATTGATACTGTATTTTCTGGAAGCTAATAGAATATAAAATGATATTATTGCATCGATAAAAAATATTGTAATTTCAGAAATTAGAAATGAGGTAAAAGAACGCCATTTATTGCTAATATGCTGGATAAAATTTCTGACATATCTTACAAATTGCAATTATCGGTTGTGTTATCACATGTTAATAATTGTAGTGCACCAGTGCAAATTTTTTTCTTTTTTAAAGATGTTATATATAGTGGTGATCGTTCAGGGTAAGATTTGTGTAATGTTGTGCAAGAAATGATTTTGAGTTGAGGGTGTGAGAACAAACTGATTGCTCAAACGTATGATGGGACGGCAGTCATGGCAGGAGCATTGAATGGGACGCATAAAAAGTAAAAGACATTTTCCCAGAAGCTATATTTGTGCATTTGTTGCGCATATGTACTTAATTTAGTTCTGTAGCAATCTGTATTGTTTATAAAAGGTTGTAAATTATTTTTTGCAACAATTTCTGGCATAGCCTCATTTTTTTCAATGTCTACAAAAAAGTCATGTTTTAAAGGAAATTATTAAAAGAAAATTTCCAAAATTAGTTACAACATGTTAGAATTTTTCTTCTCATTTGGTTTATACTATAAAAAGCGAAAGGCAAGGCTTATCTGATTTATTTGAAAATATTATTGAGAATCCAGAAGGCTGGAATAATGTTATAAGTAATACTGCGAAGAGTTATCACATGTTTTTTGAAGAATTTAGCGGTAATTTTCTCCTAAATATTTTTGCCAAAGTGTTCAGTTATACTGATGTTCTATTTGATATTTTTCAAAAAACTAACTTAGGTATAGCATATTCTAGTCAAAAATTAGAGGAAGTAAAAGAGGCAATTCAAAATATGCGAACTTCTGTTGCATTTGATGAAGTTTATGAAGAGACTGTTTCTGTAGTGGGTATCCGAACTTCAAAGAAACGTCGTGTAAATTTATGGAACTCAAGTGTAGACCAACATTTTAAAAATTTAAGTATGAAATAATGGACACTATTTTTGTCTGCATGATGATCATTTTAAAAAATTAAATTCGCTCAAATTTTTTGAACTACTGAATTTTAGTTTTTTTAAAGAAATATCAAAGTAAGTTTCCGGATAAATGCCTTAATTCGTTAAAGAACGCTTATGCATAATATTTCGATTTTGTAAAGCTAACCAATGAATTATGCGTTCTTTATCGTAGTGAGTTATATCACAAAATGAATTTGTTGAAATTTATTCAGCATATATTGCTGAAAGATTTGACAGATGCCCTAAGTGAAGTAAATAAATTGGCACATTTAATTTCTACAGTTCCATCTTCAACTGTTTTGGTGGAGATATCATTTTCTGAATTGAGAAGAGTAAAAAATTATGCACGCAAATATAGATTAAGCCAGTACAGATTAAGCAATTTATCTCTAATAAGAATAGAAAAAGGAATGCTACACTTATTACAGTCAAAACCAGAGATTTTTAATCATGTAATTGATGATTTTGCTAGTAATATGGATAGAAGTATGGGTCTTGTGTGCAAATGAATTATAAAAAGTTAAAGAAATGCTTAAAGTATATTTTTATGGTTTCATTATTATTGTTGTTGTTGTTCTCTGCACACCCTGCATGACGTCACTGATATAGTTACTTTAAAAACGAGAATGCTATACTTTATATATGAGGGTCTGACCCAAAAAGACAAAGAGGACTGTTTCTAAATCTTCCCCTAGTAAACATGTGCCCTATTTTAACTACGCCATTACTCTTTTATTTTTTTTCTAATTGCATCAGTAAATGATGAAATCGATGTTGAATATTTTAAGTCAGGAATAAAAATTATGGTGCATTTTCAGTTCCTTAATAGATTAACTTGATTCTTATAAAAGCATTTTTTATATATAAAAAAAACGATATTTTCTACTTGCTCTCAGTGAAGCAATCTCTAGTTATCGAAATAATTTGCCACTTTATTTGCAATGTTCAGTTAAAAATTAGAAATAAGTTTTAATTGCGTTTATATTTTTAAAAATTGAAAAAAGAGAAACTTTACATGTTTTATATAGAAAATATTAAATTCCTATTCCTTGCACCTTAAAATTGGGGTTTGTCGCCTGTCAAGAAGTGTCTCGATTTTCAACCATGGACACCTGAACTGACATCCTCCTCTCCATGCCACACCATCAGGACACCACAGATTATCGTCCCAAACCCACAGAGCTGAAGCAGCCCAAAGAGGGAGAATGTGGTCACCTTCCCAGTCGGTGGCCTAGGCAAGAGTTGCTTCCTTTTGCGGATCTCGCAGAAAATACTGTATCTATACGGATAGCATAAGTGTGGTCATGCAGTTAGACCATTTCAATGATAAATGTCATCCAATCATTGTAAAAATATTGGATATTTTAAATATATTGAAGAATAAAGTATATGACATCTGTTGGGCTCCAAGTCATGTAGAGAATGAACTTGCCGATAATGCTGCTAAAAATGCCATAAAGCATTAACATTTTTTGACATTAAATAAATTGTCAAAGACTTTACTTCCTCCCTCTTGCCGGAAACTTGAGACTTGCAGACAAGCATCATATTATACAGTATATCCTCCCACAATTCCCATACGCGAAGAGTTGACGTAAAGCACACGCACCTTCGCATTGGACGTACTAGATTTATACGCAAGCACTTATTCTTGTCTCGGAGTGCTCTGATTTGTGACGTGTGTAATGCGCCAGATACAGTACGTCACGTCTTGATTGTCTCTCACAACTTCAATGATTCACGGATTGTGTTTCTTTATACCACGAATTTAATTTTATCAGACTTGATTGGGCTTAAGCCACATAGAAATTTGTTTGCATTTTTACATGCAATTGGTTTCTTGAATTCTATTTAAAACTCTTTTATCTCTCTTAATCTTTTACATAAGCTTTTCTTGAATTTTTAAACATTCCATCCTATGCATTTGACTAGTCTTTTAACACAGAGAAATCTTACTTTTAGTTTTAAATATTGTTCAGTGCAGAAATGTCCAATATTGGACCTTGCACCAGTAAAGTCAAATTCACAGGAAGCTGCAGAACCGCTGGGCCGAACCGATTTTACATGCACAAAAATTAATTCATTTATTATTAAGCACATGATCTATGCATTTTCAATCCAAGTGTAAAGCAAAATGACACTGCGATTGTGTGTAGAGTGAAAGGCAAGATCGTCCGGGGTTGAATCGAGAGTGGTTGTATGCTTCACTTAGATGAAGATGTCGGCGGTCTCTCTAGCTAATTTAACCTCAGTTAATTTTCAACTTCATCATTTTAAAAATGATCGTGTATTCTATGCAGTTGAAATCATGCATTAGTAAAGTTAATTAAAGGATTGGTTAATTTCTGTTTGCAGAAAGTTTTTTGCACATACTTTTAACTTAAGAAGATTTTTTAAGCATTTTTCTTACTGATAAATCATAGATTTTAGATTTATTTTTGGATAACTTTGTTCATATAATCCTGAATAAGCATTTATTATTGAATATATATATATATATATATATATATATATATATATATATATATATATATATATATATATATATATATACATTTTATTTCTAGCGATTTTGAAAACATATTAAGTATGGCAAGAGAGTTAATTTGTTGGCAGATTAATAAAAAAAATAATAAACTTTAGACAGTAAAAATTATGAGCGATACAATTATTAGTTTGTAAAAAAAAAACATCAAAGCTTTGGGGATGGTTTTGTTGATTGCATATGTTTTTAGTAACATATTTGTAAATTATTCTTGTGCATAAATTATTGATTTTAGAAACCTGTTATATGTGCAAGACTATTTTACAAATCTAAATAAAATTATAACTATGAATTCTTATAAAATTCAAATATAAATACTACACAGATCTTATTAAATTTCGAAACAAACGTGTTGCATCATCTTAGATGATATATATATGAGAATAATTATATTTCCAGGCTTACATATTTTGGCCAAC
Source organism: Latrodectus hesperus (assembly GCA_037975125.1). Taxonomy (NCBI): domain Eukaryota; kingdom Metazoa; phylum Arthropoda; class Arachnida; order Araneae; family Theridiidae; genus Latrodectus; species Latrodectus hesperus. Next base: position 11,661,363 of record CM075857.1, on the reverse strand, counting down.
CAGCTTATTTATTGGATTCCGTACACTTTGAACTAACGATATCTGAATTGGAATCCAGACTCAATGAGAACCTTTGAGCTGAGTTTGTGAACTCAGCTACCATCAATGAAAGGATTGACACACACTCTTCATGTTTTAACTTACAAATATAAATTTTTTTTTTCTTTTACCTTATATGGTAATATAACACTTTTTTAAATTCACTATTTATGTGAGAAAAAAATCGATCCATAAATTAGTAACACAAGTTTCAAATTCAATGATTTTTTTTCTTAAGAAAACATTTATCGTCTTGTCCTTGAAATAACTAATGAACAATGAAATGATAACCAAAGGAAATCTCCGCTCTCCAGTTTAATCTTTCAGGAGCATTGCGGTCGGCTCTTCACTCGTGACCTCAGACAGAGCTTCTGAGCGCTCGGGGGCTTCTCATAATTTCTTATTCGCATCGCGTTCACCTTTAATAATGATCGGGAAGTATATTATTACTCCTTTCAATCACACAAAATTTTTAAAAGACTACATGTTTCTAGTAAAATTTGGTGAATATTGATAATTTTTAAAATTTTTAAATCGAGAATAGCAATATATGGGGCCTGTTTATAGCTTTCTCTATAGGAAACACTATATTCTACTGGAAAACTAACGAAAATTTTATTTTGCATGATATAGAAAGACGATTAAAAATAAGAGAAAATAAGCTGTTTGAGGGGGAGGAAAGCCCCCCATTTAAAACACAAAATTTGAATAAAATAAAGATAATAAAATAAAATAACCAAATAAATACCTTATTTTCTAATTATAATATTTATCCGATTCATCTTTTAAATTTTTCGATAAAGTCTTCTGGTAAATATTGTGAGAACCAGAAATTTCTTCCCAACCTACTTTGTCTTTAAGTATTTCAATAAAGTGTTTTAATAACTTTTGATACATAAAATTACATACCAATATACTTTTCAATAAATTCTTCAGATAATTTTTTCATGTTTAGAAGTACATTACCAATGAACTTCAGTTCGATGCTCTATTTACTTAAACGCAGATTTTTAACTACTTTTAATCCTTTTCTAGTTCATCAGTCAATCCTCTAAAAACAAATTTATATTGACCTTGGTCGATACTTTTTGTACCTTTATTAGATAATTCATGATGATACTTGCTGAGACCTTCCATCGTTCTCATCTTATCATTCATGAATCATAAAATTTTGTCTTAAAGATGTCTTTAATTCATTCAATTTAAAAACTTTAAATCATTTTTTTAGAAATTGTTTTAATAAATTTTGTTAAAATTTATAAAAAACAAACCTTGTTAACATTTGTTAAAAAATCATTTTTTAAAAGCATTAGCTTCTTTACAGCTGAATATAGTTTTTATATTACATGCATTTATGCAGTGAAAAATCAGGTCTTAATATCCATCTATGCAAATCCAGATCAATTATGGAATATTCTCTCTCTCTCAATTCTTCTAATATTTCTTTTTTCTATTATCCCTCCTTTATAATTAATTCAAATTATTTACATATTTTACACCACTTATACATAAACTGTTACTATTAGGAATACTTTTAAATTGTAAATCATGTATTTTAGAACTTTACATTGACGCAGAGTCATATTTAAGTCACAATTAAGAGCTTAATTATATTAATATATTCACCAATTTTTTTAAATGTAATTCGCTTACATTTTTTTGATTAAGTAAGATAAATTCTTGAAAATTTAAAATGACTGTAATGTTACCTATTTAAAAATCAAAATCTAATTTCTTAAAACTGGGAGGGACATAAAAAGTTAATATCCAAAAGGTAACAATTATCTAAGAAGTAATTCTCGGCATAAAATTCTTCTTTTATCAGAACAACGTATATATTATTCGTTTCTTGTTTCTAACTTTCTGAATTCGAAATTGATTTATTTCAGTGGCTACTTAATCTTTTCCACCTGTAATCATTTTTATTTTTTCTACAATTTATTTTCCCTCTCCTCTCTCTCTCTAAGCCTTTTTTCCATCCTTTCACTTCACATGTCCACAGTCTTTATTGGATCCTCATCAACTCGGTTCATTTCCCCTGACCATTAGACCCGTGCCGCCATCAACATAAACAGTGCGGTCAAAACAGAGAACTTTATCACCACTTCATACAATCTCATGCCTGCTGAAACATAGCTATATAAATATGTGTATTAAAGTTATCTGGAACGTATCCATCTTTCATTTTACTTTTCATTTTTACACAATCATCGCTCTAAAATTTCAAAATTCTAATTTAAATTCTATTCTAATTTAAATTCTATTCTAATTTACAGTTCTATTCTAATTTAAATTTCAAAATTCTTTATTTTATAAGATTTAATTACAAATTTCCTTCAATGAAATTCGGTTGTTAAGACCTCAATTATGCCTCCCAGATCTGAAAAAAAAATGCATTCATAAAAAATGCTCTCCAGTCAATACATGACTTCTCTCAGAGACATCCAACGCGAGATAATTATTAGCATCGCTTGTCTTAGATTAATCAAGAGACTCAGTATTTCAATCCAATTCTCAGCTTCTTTATTAATTTAAAGTTTTATTTTAAAGAGATTTAGAAAATGATTTAAGTAGAGTATATGAGTATTTTAACTGTATGTAAGCAAACCTATATCAAATGTTTTTCAGCTTTTTTAATTCTTCTTTTACTTTGAGATTGTTTGTAATAAGGCATCTCACCTTAAAAGCATTTTTATACCATGTTCACGAAACCCAATTGTTCCTAGTTCCACTTTTAGGGGTCACCCATTTTATTTATGATGTCCGACAATCCCTCATTGGAGTTCAGGTGTAACTCTTTAGAATAAGGATTGCCTAAAGTAGTAAATCGAATAGGGGTAAGGGCATCACATTCATATATAATATCGGGTGCTGATTACACATCCTTATTGCATTTCCTGAATTTTGGTTCTTGTTGAAAGAGTCCCATTTTATAAAAGTGTTTTCTGAAATATTAGTGCCCAGTGATTAAATCTATAATTTCTTGTATCTTCATTCTTGGGATTCATTCTAAGAATTCAGAAGTGATTTCGTCAGAAGAACTGTTAACCAAACTTTTCGCATGTTTTTGTCCAAGAGTATTGCAACAAACTTTGTTCACTTCCTGTTTTTCCCCCTTGAGGTAAGCATATTTTGCAGTCTTCAAATTGATATCACAAAAAGACTACGTTCCTATTAGTTTGAAAGAGGATGCCTATTTTGCACAAGTTCATCAACTCTTCCATTTCCTTTAACTCCCAAGTGTCCTGCCACCCAGTTGAGAATAATCTTATAGAATTGTTGAGTTTGAGGCAGTCCAGATATTCAAACAAAGATAGTGGAGAAGATCTTCAAGTACGGTACGATATAATATATATATATATATATATATATATACATATATATATATATATACATATATATATATATATATATATATATATATATATATATATATATATATATATATATATATATATATATATATATATATATATATATATATATATATATATATATATATATATATTATAATTTTGTAATTTGTTCACATAATATTTTGATTGCTAGGGTTTTTGATAAAGCAACGAATACTCTTTCTTTGGAAGTATAAAAATGTTCTCAGATAATAAGTTTCTCATTGCAATTAATTTATCCAATTAAATTATCTTGTCTTAAAAGGAGATAGACATTCATTTCAGAAAGTGCGCCAACTAAAACCAGATATTATCTACCATCTCCGATTTTAATAAGTCACTTCAATGTCAATTTCTCTTTCATAGTATTGCATATTGAAAATGGATTTACTTTCGTGGAAAATTTTTCAAAGTCATTTAATTTTTATAAGAAGTAACGTTTCCAGTATTGAAGAGAAAGATTTAAGAGAACATAGATTTTAACTTTATGTTAAGTTTAATATAATAAAAAGCTAAAGTCATAATAAATTGGAAACTTGAGAAAATTATATTAAATATTCAACAATGAGATTAGATAGCGAAATTGATTCACTACTATACAGCTTTTTAGCACACCAAACTTATTTAAACCAGAAGCGCTTCTGAATAGCATGATAAATAAACATCTTTGTGTATTGTTCGATGTCGTCCAGGTGAGAGCTGTTGAAAGGGGATCGGAATATATTCACTGCGCCTTCTTTAAAGATTATGATTCATATTTAGTTGCCTGGGAAATATAAACTCTCGAGAACCCCTTCGAGAGATTCAGAAATTAGGAAAACAGAATCGCAAATTTCTTTTTCTTATCTGACTGAACGTGAAATCTTGAGCTTCCAAGAGAGTGTGTAACAAATTTACAATATTGGATCATTTTGAACATCATTACGCGTTCCCTGAAGAGAACCACCAGAAGTTTCCACATAACCTCACAAAAGCAAATCATTTCTGTTATAACTTAGATAAATGTATGTGCTTCCGATATCACATATTCTGCTGGTTATTGCAGCAAAATGAATGCAAGTAAATTGGAAAAAGACATTTCTTGTACGAAACATTGTAGCATGAAGACACAAAATTTTAAAATTTACTTCCAGTTTAGTAGTTAACAGTGGAAGTGAGGAATTAGTAGAAATAATATTTCCCTATCATATACGTTGTCCCTTACTGATTAGTTATCCAAAAGAATGAGGCTTGAATGACATAAGTGAGAACATGTTTGAAACATGCGACTTTGCTAGCCTTAAACATAGAACAACAACATGCCTTTAATACATCAAAATTAGTATCGATCCAACTTCGAAATGTGCATGATGTGAACTCAATGGCTGCCCATCTCATCATCCTGTGACGATACCGAATGCAGTGGGGTGATGAGTCTTCTCTTTAAGGCATCCAGACATGAATATGGCTAGTAGCATATTGCATGCAGAAACAGAACTCCCTTGAAAAGATGATATTGTACCACTCCAGCATCTAGCTTTGTTGTTGGTTGCACCACAATCTCCGCCTGCCTTTTTGCTGCATTTTCATAGGATGTTGAAGCAATGATCGCCATGCTGACTGTTCTCGTCCCTTCAAATGTCTTTGCACTCTATGAGCATATATAGGAAGAGCTGCAAACAAGTCCATTTCCTAACTGATGGCCCATGAGATGGCTGTACGGTTTTATAAGGCCTACATCACAACATATCTGTTTCCTCAGGCGTCAGTCACGGAAGGTAGTTGAGATTTTATATAAAATTTAATTTGACATTCAAAAATCCATCCTATTCGTTTCATATTCGCGTGACACTGATTGGATTATGAATATATGACTGGAAATACTGCAGAACGATAATCTAAACTCTCTATAGATAATGGTTTTGCTACTACCGAATTACAGTACTTGTTGGTGATTACAGGTTTTCTTCTTATTCTGCTCATCACAAGATATTCTGATAAAAAAAACTATTTTTAGACAGCGATTTTTTAATGTGAAATCCATTCCACAACTTTCCTCTTATTCAGTGCCTTAGATATCGGGTGTCTTTTTGCGACTTCCCAATGCACTAAAATACTAATGATTTTATACTTCAACATCTTTCTCTCTTGATTTTGATGTTCCTAAAACATTCTACCATTTCTGGTGTTACAAATTTAATCAAATTCATGATATGAACCATAAAAAAAAATAACCAACTTTGATTATGCCGAAATCATCATAATGCCTTTATTTCTGATCTTTGTCTCAAGAATTCACAAGTCTTAAAGAGATCTATTCTAACACATGTTTTTAAAACCTGGGCAATCGAGTTAGAATTTACTGTGGAAGCAATATTCCAACTCAGTGCTGACACAAACTCCTTTGTTTCAAGTGCCATTGCGTATTTTATTTACAAATATTAGAATATGAGTTAAACCAACCAAATGTGCAATCTATTGTGTAATACAAGTAGCTAATTTCACGGGATTCCCACGACTCTAGCTGACTCAGCAAAACAGCCGACCTACATCGGCATCAACCTAACAAATGCAGTTGCTCTCCAGCAGCAAGCAAACCAGCATTTCCGAATTTGATGAAACTATCAGAAAGGTCATTCTAAATCTTAAGAATTTTTTAAAGGTAATTAAAAATTTCAGTATCATACCTATCTTGTGAAGTACATTCCTTTCGTCATATTGAAAATCATAAAGGCAGTTTTCATCAACAAAGAGTCGGAGAGCCATCAAGTGATTGTGGAGGTGCCATTAGTTCATTGTTTCATGCATGCAATAAATCTATCCAACTTATTCAGATTCAAACTTATTCCAAATGTTTTTACATCAGTTTCATAGCAACCGTTTTCTGTTGCCACTCAAAAAAACCTTTATCAATATGCAATTCAAAATAATCACGTGATCAACAATAACATCGTTTTCATTTTACATAACACTTCCCACCTTTTTAGTACCCATTCATATAATCAAAACATGAACAAATATAAAAGTAAAATTAAAAATTCAAACATTTTTTGGTATTTTCATAGTTAGGCCATTTCTAGTGAGTGATTCCGATTGTTTCCCATTTCCACAAACATTAGAGTTATTGCATATCTAGTATCACGTGAAATGTTTATTTCGACTTCAACATGAAATCGCATAGCTTTGCTTTAAATTGAATGTGCCCAACGAGAAAATAACTTTTAAGAATGTAAGTGAATGTATTATTTCTTATTTTTATAAAAACATTACTATTTAAAATCGTTATATTAATATTCTAATAAAAAATAAATACAATTTCCTTTATGTAGTCTTAACTTGTTCCAAAATTCTTGTATTTTACATTAAAATTTAAGTTTATAACATTAAAAAGGCATTTTTAATTACAGTAAAAGTTGTACATAGCTATAAATATTATATTATAACAGTATGAAGATACTATACAAGCATTTGAAGGAATTTATTTCTAAAAACTTGATAAGTTTTTATAATTAGAAGAAAAATTACATTTTAATAGCTTTTAAAGTTACAACATAAAACAATTTTTGTGTTTCATTATATTTAAGAAAATCATCTGAAAATTTTTTGCATGTTAAAAATTTCTTGCAATTGACTAAATTTTTCAAGATCAAAATCGTTTGTCATTCTTGTTTAAGAAACATTGAAATGATATGAGTAGAAATACTGTAAAGTATATTGATGTCGAAATTTCTTAATAGTAGTTAATATCAATTTAAATAAGCATTTGCAATTTATAACCTGGAGAATTGAATTTATGAGAAAAACGAAATTATATTTATAAAAGAATTGAAATCATTGTTTATGAATATGAGATTAATTATTTTTTTAACTATTTAACAATAAGAAAAGTTGTATCTAAAGTGGGTGTTCAAATGCCTCGCAATGGGCTTCAAATAGAAACTCTCTGTATGCAATAACAAATGCTTTCAAATATGCAGAGCCTGTTTATTAAAAATACCTCTGGATTATCATACTAAATATTTTAAAATGACCAAAGTTAACAATTAAGCAGTAATTTTCCTTCAAAATGTAAAATTTTGACCACTGAGTGTAAAACAATAGTTTATTATTAATGAGCGAACACTGCATCGAAATCTTGAGATGACTACAAATATGAATCTATTTTAATTTGGACTTAAAACTTCATATTGTATTTGATGCTGAATTCAATATAATGGAATAATTTAAAATAGATGCGTAAATGTTTAGGTGAACATATAATATTTCAATTTATTATTTTTTTTACATTTAAGTCAAACATTTAGCTTATTCTTGTTGAAACTAAAATAATTATTCAGTAACAAGTTTGTATAATTGAACTCTATTAGAAATGGAAGCGTAAATTAGAAATTATTTTAACACATTCATCGGTACGTATAAATAATGAGAATGCTATCACATTTTATGATAAGAATTGTTGCACAGCAATCACGTGACGATGCATGTTTAGAGAAAACAATAAATTGCATTGTGTGATTAGAGTTATTGCAAATCTAGAGTCACATGGTTTAATTATCTCTATTTCAGTATAACATCCCATAGCTTTGTTTTAAAGAGAATGTATTTGACAGGAAAACAACTCTTTGAATGTAAGTACACATATTGTTTCGTATTTTTATGAAAACTTTAATATTTAAAACAATGATATTGTTATTGTAATAAAAAATAATTACGATTCCCTCAATACTTCCCGTATTAGCTTTTACAGAAAAAGCTTAGGAAAGTTTTTCATTTCATCACATATAAAAAAATGATCAATTTAGTTTTTTTTTTATCATACTACGAAATTTTAACATTTTGCTTCAAATTTTAAGTTTATAACAATAAAAAAGCATTCGCTATTTCTGTCAATAGCTTATAAGTTGATATAAAAATTTAATTATGGTAGGTTATCTATAGTGAAGGATTTATTTGTAAAAATTAGATAAGTTTCTATAATTAGCTATCAAAATTAATTATATTTTTGATAGCTTTTGCAGCAAAAAACAGTTCTTGTATTTAATAAGAAATAAGAAAAGCATCAAAATGTTTTAGCAGGTTAAGAAATTTTATTAACTGGCTAAATTTTTTTAGGTTAAAATTAGTTGTCATTCCCATATATGTACACAAAATTCATTGAAGTGATATAGGCGTTGAAATATTGTTGGACTCAATATACTTAAAGGCTTCATTTTTAAAATTCAGATATATTTTTAGTAATTATTTAAAATAAAACTTACATTTTAAAATTATATTCGACAAATTCAATTTCCCAGAAAATAGTTAAATTTATTACACAAAAATCAGTAATCAATTAAGTTAAAGAAACATAGTTTTTAAGCACATGTTTAAGAATCATGTTTAGGGAAATTCTGGTTTGTTTGGCACTCATTGGTCATTTATCTTTTGCACATGGGGTCTAATTAGGGACGGACATAAAGTGCATTCTGAACCACTACTAATATCCAAGCCCGATATGAGAAAAATTCTAATATTAGAATTAAGACTCAAATTAATTAGAAAATTTTTTAATTTGTAATTTAAAGAAACATTAACATGTTTGTTCATGTTGCTTAAAAATTGTAGATTATTCATAAAGCATTTTTATGAGCAAAGCAGTTATATTAAAAATAAATTCATTCATTAAATGTAAAGTTAGGGTAAAAATATATATCTTAAGTACATTATTGAATGATTTAAGCTAATAACACTTTGAGAATTAATATAATATTATAATAAATTGCATTATATGCAATTAAAAAACATCTTTTAAAAAGGTAATTGTGATAAAGATTTTTTATAGAATTCCTTAAGATTTTTGTAATTTGACTCGTAAAATAAGTTATTAAATATTGATTATTATTTTTAAATATAACATCGCAAAAATTTATCTTTTTCATACCCTTTCTAAATATAAAATTGGTAAATAGTTATTAATAATTATAGGTTAAGTTAGTAAAATTAAATTAACTTTTATTCAAAAGATAGCAAAGCAGTAGTAAAGGCTTTAGATTAACTTCATCACAAATCTCTTAGATAAAAATCTATGCAAAAATATTTTTAACTGACAATAAGAATAGTTGATATATTTCTACATTCATTAAATTTATTAAAGTTTACACAAAGACCAACAAATTATACTTACATACATACATATATATATATATATATATATATATATATATATATATATATATATATATATATATATATATATATATATATATATATATATATATATATATATATATATATTATTGAGTTTGGATTTGAGTGACTCTCCATATATACCCTATATGCGGACTATAGTATATGACTGGTGACCACCTATATCACTATGCCCTATACTATTCGGACGTCATATATATATATATCTGCGGATAGATGACTATATCATATCACCTCATAGATATATATATGGGCTGCCTGATATAGACTGATAGTATGAAATACTATAGGTCGAGTGTATGATATATATATATATATATATATATATATATATATATATATATATATATATATATATATATATATATATATATATATATATATATATATATATATATATATATATATATATATATATATATATATATATATATATATATATATATTATATATATATGTATATAAAATAATATATATAAATATTCGAAGCTTATTTTTAATACAACGTATTAAAAAAAGCTTCGAATATTTATATGATGAATAATTTTTATCAAGTTTGGCAAATAACTATAAGTTTCATCAAAACAAGTTGTATGTTTCTCTAACAACTATGAAAAGCTGTAAATTTAGAATTTTGTAGAACTTCTAATTCGTTTATTTAGTCTAAGATCGAATCATTAAAAAAGTATCCGTACTTTTACTTGAAAAATGAGAAGTTCTGAACTAAATAAAATCCAGAAGTCTTTATCAATAATATTACCCAACTGATAATAAATCACGGAAATCACTATTAAGCAAAGGTTATTTTAATATTTCGATGTATATTTATTCAACTGTAAAATTCTTAGCTACTGTATATTAACAGAAAAATTTAGAGTTCATAAAAGATCCATCAATCCATCAAAATCCATTTTATCCATCAAAAATATAAGAGACTTTTTCTTTTAAATATGACTAGAAATTAATTTCGCTATTAAGGCCAATAAATCATCGAACAAAAGCATAAAATAAGTATTCAGTTATTCATAATTTAGTATATAAAATGTATTTAATTTTCATGTTTCATTTTATCTAAACAAGTTGTTTCTAAACAAGTTCACGGAAAACCAAAACGTAAAATTAGAACATTTTGGCTGCCTTTTTATTTGACGTGTTTGATTTACAGTTTCAAGTAGGTACTTTAATATTGTAATGTATAGTTATTCAATTATAAAGTATTTAGAAACTGTGTATTAATAACTAAATTATATAGTAATAAAGAAATTTAAAACTTTAAAAGTATTATAATCTTTAAAATGTTATTACTAATAAATGTCGTTGTCGTAATCATATAACAAAAGCAAAAAATAATTCTTTTGTAATGTACCACTGAAATATTTCTGTTATGTTATTCAATTTTCATTCATGTTTTCTTTTATTAAATTAATCAAAATTTTTCTAATTAAATGCATTTAAGCTACCGTACTTGTTTTTAAAATATTTGGCTAAATTGTTAAACGTTAGAATGCACATTATAAATTGCTTAACATTTAAAATAGAAAGCTTACTGCATAATTCAATAAATTTTAATAAAATACATTAAAATTACAATGATTGAATTTTAAGTATTCAACTAAATGATTAGTCAATTTAAATATTCTTTTAAAAACAGTATGACTTGTTATTTTAACTTAACTTTTTGGTACAATGCTTAAAATAATACGAATACATGATATTGTCGATAAAAATTCTTCAAAAAGTGGAAATTTGATCCTAAAGAGAGTAACTTTCTAAATAAATTGTTATTCCATTAATACTCTAAAAATAAGTTCGTTATTTTTCAATAATTAAATTTTATTACTATTCTTAAAAAAATAAGTGACTAACTTTGTATTGTTATTGAATTTAGGATCCATTTCCTTTTCAAATAAAACGCTAGTGTAAATTTTAAATCATGAAAAATATATTCGACTTGAAATTTAATTCTATTAGCTCAAAAAATAAATTCGTATTATTAAACACGTTTTAAAGTAGATTATAATTCTTAAACATAAAAACCACTACAAAAAAATTCCAGGTCCTAATCATCCCTTTGATAATAAACCATAAAAACCATTTCCCAAGCGAGGCTCAAACAGCTCAGCGGACTCCACCGCTGCGGGTCGAGGCTCTCTTCCCACAGCTGCCAAAGTTCAAATTAAAATATACACTTCAAAATTATTCCAATAGAGGGCAGCATGAGTAATCATAGATAAGGTTTGAAAATTTCTCAATAGATGGCAGAACGATTCGAGACTATATATGACGTCACAAAATCTGCTTAGTGATAACACCGTCGTATAAGATCACAAACATATGACGTCATTCTAAACCCTCGTACAAGACCTATGACGTTTCCACGCTCCGCGTGTTTTTGAGCCGAGCTGGCAGCCGAATGGTTTGCGCTTTTGCCTTCGGTTCAACAATTCGTGGGTTCAAATCCCACCTTGAGCATGGGTGTTTGTAGTGGTTTGGAATCCACTTTAAACCGTAGGTCCCGGTCTAATTAGCCCTCGTGTGCAAAAAATGACCGTTGAGTGACAAACAAACAAAACCGCGTGTTGGTAAATTCTCATTTTATACCTAGTGACGCGCCCACATCCAATGACTTATTTGTCTTCTTCTTCTTCTTAAAGTTGGGTTTGTATTATATTGGGCACCTCTGCTTTTATCGGCATTTTGTACCATTAACTCCAAACCCAATGTTTCCTAGTTCCAGTTGCTCGGGTCACCCACTTTATTAATAAAGTCCGATAACCCTTTAATGGAGTCTAGGTGTAACTCTCTAGTATGGATGATGCCTAAAGAAGTTAATCTAGGGAGGGGGGCAAAGACCCTCGCATTCGTAAATGATATGCTTGGCCGTTTCCTTTTGCATATGACATTTCCTGCAGATAGAGTCTTGCTGAAACAGTCCTATTTTATGGAGGTGTTTTCTGAAATAGTAGTGCCCAGATATGAAGCCTACGATTAAAGGTATCTTTTGCCTAGAGCATCTTAGAATTTCAGAGGCAATCCTTGCTGATGATCCACAGATCATACTTTTAGTGTGGGTTTGACCAGGAGTGTTGAGCCAAGCCTCATACATCTTCCGTTTTTCCCATCTAAGAACATTGGTTTTTGCGGTCTTCAAATTGATCCCACAAAAAGGTTCTGCACCAATGAGAGCAAAAATACGATCCTTGTTTAGCAAGTTCATCAGCCCTTTCATTACCTTCTATACCTTTGTGCCCTGGCACCCATACAAGGATCACCTTGTTTCTAGTTAGCCAATTCTGTAAAAAGGTTTCTACATTCCAAAATCATTTTAGATTTGATTTTAAAGAACTGAGTGCTTTTATAGCGGCTTGACGGTCACTGAAAATGAGAATCAGCTTACCGTAGTAGCCCTTCCTCATATTTAGTCGCAGACAGGGGATAATGGCCAAAACTTCTGCCTGGAAGACCGTAGCGTATCGCCCAAGGCTTACAGGTAGACTGGTTCTTGGTGACACGCCACATACTCCCAGTCCTCAGAGGCTGTTTTTCAGTGATCCATCTGTGTACCAGATTAGATCTCCTGTTTTAGTTTTGAACGTGTTGTTATCCCGTTCGTCTCTATTTGGAAAAACTATTTCAAATGTCCGTTCAAACATGTATGACTTTTCCATGATGTCCGAGAGGCATCAGGAAAGTAGGATCTTGAATTTTCCCAGTAATACCCCTGTGTCCTTTGGCAACAGGTTGACCGTACCATTGGTTTTGTAGCTTCATTCTGTATGCAGTCATTCTGGCAGTGCTGTAGATGAAGATGTCTAAGGGAGTCAGATCCAACATAAACTTATTTGTCTTGCTCTGGACGCAATACAGGCATACCCTGAATATTAGCGCTGCTATTTTTCGAACGATACGTCCCTTTCAGACATGAAAAACAGGCTTTAATATTACCTGTTTCTCTCCGAATGACAATTTTATCCCTTTTTTCCCGATATATCCTGGCTTCTTCAGCAGAAAATGCAGCTTCGTTTAGAAGTCAGTGCTTTTAATAGCAAGCCTTAGCAAAAGAGGTCTCGAGATCCCTTTTTCAGTATGAAGAGTCGGACTGTCTCAAAAAATCTTCGGTTTGAAGATTTTTTTAGATAGCAATTATTAGCATTCAGAAATGATAATAATTGCGACACCATAAGAATTTGTGATATTTTTAGAATTACCTACTGTGCTAATTACAGAATTTCGAAACCAAATTCTTAATCAGTCTTGAGGTACACATGATTCTATGAGAGAAAATAACATGGAAGCGTATTTATCTTTTGTCACACGTGTGAATACAGATATGATTCCAATTTATCATAACGTTGCGCAATGTTAATATTTGCTCTTGTGTTCATTGCATTTTCATCAATAAATTTAACAACTCTCTTACATAATATTCGACAAGGAGTTCTTTGCGATTAAATCTCGTTTTTAGCATTTCTATTATTTTGGTATAGTTTTCAGAAGACGTGGTGGATATTTTTACACAATTAATCTACTTCCTATAGACATTAAATGAAATTTTGAAATTTGTCCTCATCATTTATAAATTCATCATCATGTATGCATCTAATTTGACTCCAAAAACTTAACCACTACTTTGCTTGCCGGCTAAATTTAACAAATTTTATTTTGAGACGGTCTAATTTTGACTTTTCAGCCATGACGGACACAACCTTAGCGGAAGATTTCTCCAGAAATACTATTTATTTAATACGAGCTGTGTCAACCTTTTCCTTATGTTCTTCAATTTTAACATATTTATCTATAAATTTTACATTTGAATGATGAATATTTTAACATATTCATCTATAAATAAATCGGGCATTTCCTCATCCAATAATGTCAAAAGATAAAAATTTAATTTGGATTTCTTCACGAGTATTTTTTACATCTTTAATCATAGTTATTAACGCGTGCATTGTAAAGTTTTATAAAAATTCCTCGAATAGGAATTCGTTTGGAGATGAGAATATCTATCACAAACACAAATTAGAACGTTAATATTAGAAAATTAAAAAAAACTGACTTTTTGCGTTGGTTTGCAACACAATGCTTCGTGCATAAATCTACCTAATTTACTCAAACTTATTTTTTAACATTAGCAATAAAATTCTTCTTATTTTAATATAATGGCATTTTCCACGCGTTTCTACTCCAACCGTTTCCCATTGCCATTCTAAAACCTTTATCAGCATACAATTAAAGATAACGATGCCATTAATTATTATAATATCATTTTTAGTCATTACCATTTAAGGAAAAAAATGCTTCTTACTTAGAGCCCTGAAGTAAGACGATAGATGCAAAAAAAGTTACATTCCTCCCATTCACTTTCTTCTAAACAATTAAACAAGACCAAGTTCAGATGGTTTGATAAAGTAACATTAATTAGCTTCATGATCGTGAAAATCGTATTATATTTTTTAGAATATCGCCAAGTCTAATATTTATAAGTAAAACTTGTGATAATGTTTTTGAAAAATGTATCCATTCAATCGTATAAAAGTTTTTTTTCCAATGCAAAATCAGAACAAAAAAGTGCAATTATAAGCCACCAGCAAAATGTTTTCCTCATTTTTCGATTATTGCACATAAAATATTTTATATTTCACATACATTTTTTACTTTTTTCTAGCTTAGTTGTCATTAGCTCTTTCTTAACGTGTATCTGTGGGGAATTTAAGTAAGGAAATATACTACAATTGGATGCCAAATATATTCAGGAGGCGCTCTATTTCCATGCTTTATGGGTCGCCAAATAAAATAATGAATCGTTTTTTAAGTAATACTTACCGAACTATTTTCTCCGCTTTGAAAATAATTGTTAACTCTTCTGTGGAGTTGAAAGAAATATTAAGAATCCTTTTTATTTGAACTAGATGAATTCAGTGCAAAATTGTTTGTGATATTGTGTTTAATAATTTTACACTTTATTAAATTTATAATCGAAAACAGAAGAAGATTAGTGTTTCAGTTTTCAAATTTCATTGAAAACTAGCTCCTGAACTCTTACGTTTTTTCGATATTCACTATGAAAAAAATTATTATCAGCTATTTGAATTTTTGTTTATATTTCCCATTTTGTGACTTCATATTTATGAGCTCTCACTTTAAAATATAATCAAATTTTTCATTTAAATGCATTTCTTGATAAGCAAGTAATTATTGTTTCTCTTAATGCATACCTTAATATATATATATATATATATATATATATATATATATATATATATATATATATATATATATATATATATATATATATATATATATATATATATATATATATATATATATATATATATATATATATATATATATATATTATATATATATATATATAAAATCACGCCGACCGATTGGCTGAGTGGTTAGCGTTCCTGACTCTTGAGCTGTTGGTCCCGGGTTCAAATCCGGGTTCGGGCATGGATGTTTCTTTACTTCTCTGTTCTCTGTCCTTTCTTCTGTGATGTTGTATGAATGTGGCCCACCCTATAAACGGGTTTGTGGTAGTATGGCGCGGGTAATGCTACTCGCCTCCGTGACTTGGTTCACAGGTGCTCGCTGGATAACGATAAATGAGTAGCAGTTTCTGGTCTTGTTGTGGCATAGGGTTCAGTCACCCTTGTGTGATTGTGATTGGTTAAAAAATATTTAAAATTATAGATGATTACACTAATTAATTAATTTTTCCAACAAATAATGCAACAGAAATAATTTCTCCACAAAAGTTGGTATGTGATTTATTTCCAACGAGTAAAATGCTTGAAAACAGTTCTCCTGAAGCTATGGTGATTTCCACAAGCACTCCACACAGATTGGGCACCTTGAAAGTGCTGCTCGAAGCATCGACACCACAAAAAGAGAAATTACTGTATCTGAATAAAGTACTTTTTGATTTATTGTTAACCAATAATTCACTCTAAAGATATAGAGCTTGAAATGAAATAGTGTAATTATCAATAAGTTTCTGATGTTTTAGAGTAAATGTAAGAGAGGGAAGGAATATTTCAATAGGAAAAATGGTGCAAAGTTCTTTGATTTTTACTATGCGACTCCTTCTTTCGTGAATGCACCATTGTTGCCACAAATAAGTTATAAAACTTAAAATGATTTAGTGAATGGATTCGGCATGCTTGTCATAAAAATAAATTCATTGTAATAAAATCTGTCATAAAGTACATTAAAAATGAATGTCAAGATCTTGCAAATATTATTTATAACACTAAAAGCCATGGCAAATTCTCTTTGTATTTTGCTTAATATCCTCGAACAATTGACAAAGAAACATTGTCATTTATCTTTGACGTCGAATTATATGTGTCTATTCATTTATTTTATTGACAATAGTTATCAACTCATGCGAGTAAATTCAATGTTCCCATCAACATTTTTTATTAAAATATAGATAAAAGTAACGGTATTTGAATGCCAATCGAGGCATAATAAGAGCATATAAATGCAGAATTCTTTGACTTCGAGGCAACACCTATACTGGATATCTAATGAAAGAAAATATTGGGGTATTTTGTCATATTTCAAGTACTGAATAAAACTTGATTCCTGATTACAGAATTTTGTCTCTTGTTCATGAAAAGTGTGTCAAGCATAAAAAATCCTATTATGAAAATAATCTCAGTTAAAATTTTTACTTTTAATGATTATTTCAGTCTTTTAACGACAAGAATTCATCAACCTGTTTTCCAATCCTTTGTTTGTTTATTTCAATAAATATCATCCTAGGCTGATGCTTGAAATCAATCGCGAGTATTTACTTTATTATCTCTTATAAATGAAACTTACAGAAAACAAGTAAAATGGAAATATTTTCTATATACATATATATATATATATATATATATATATATATATATATATATATATATATATATATATATACATATATATATATATAAATATCTAAATAAATTTTCTATATTTTCTATATATGTACATAAATATCTAAATAAAATAAATTTTTTTAAAAAAAGTGAAAAAAACTGCAGTGATTTTAAGAAATGCTTCATGAGAATTCTTAAAAATATCATATTTTATTCTTTTATCACTTGGAAATAGCTGACATTTTTAAGCTAATAATTAAAGCAATGTTTGTTTTTAGTTTTTACCATAAATTTATAGTTTTAATTTTAAATGATCTCTTTCAGTCCTGTTCTTTTATTGATCGAGTACGTAAAGTGACATTTAAAAAACCAAACAGAACCACAGCCCAGTACTTTTAATTTACTTAAAACAAATAGGGACAATCATTCTGAAGCGTCGAGAGAATTGGCGTCGTGACCCTTGTTCTATCGGATTCATCTCTTACTGGAATTCCAATCCTTAAGATCCCTTCTATTGTGACTGCCCTGGCTTTTGCTCTGTAGAGAATAAAAATTCATTAAATTCCATCTGCTAAGTAAATTGAAAACTTCCCTTTGAGAATTACTTATTAAAAATAAGGAAAAAAAATATTTTGAATATCGTTAGATGCGAAAATTTAAATTGAGCAAGAAAATCTCATTAAATACATTTAACAATCTTCATCCACTTCCTGTGAGAAGACACAATGCATTCTTATTTCTATTATATATCATTATCGTTTCCTTCGAAACATTCTTTTTTATATTATACTTTGTATTTTAGTTTTCCTTTCATTCAGACGATCCCCTATTCAAATAGAGTGGAATACACTATATCAGTTTTCTTTCTTTTTTATAAAAAGAAAAAAAAATAATCAGACTACTTTCTCTTTTGGTAACACTTGACAATGACGAGCAGACGATAGAGAAGATACACCCTTCAGTCAATTTCAATCCCCGTAAGGTCGACATCTCCCCTTTCTTCCCACCTCTCTTGGATTACGAGGGTTGCCACCACAAGACATGTCGCCAACGTTGCCAAATTTATAAAATTTGAATAAAATATTTAATTTTTTAATTAGAAATAAGGGGTTCTAAATAGAGATTATAAAATGATACATTTGAATATTTCTTGTCTTCATAAATATTATTAATGAATTGTTAAAAAGTAGCCTTTTTGGCAAATTCAAGATATAATGTTAAAAAATAACTAAGTTAAAAAGCTTATTTTTGCCGACAAAGGAATATTATAATCCGTTTATCTAAAAATTAGTTTAAGGTTAAGAGAAGAATATTTTTCTTAAAATCAGAGTTAGTGAAAAATTTATGGTGAATGAAAAATTTTATTATTTGAAAGAAAAATAAATAGATTTAGATGGAAGTGATTTTATTTTTAATGAAATCCTTTCGCAATTTTCAAAAACAGTAGCTTTAAATATGTGCATCTCAACTTACTTTCCAATGAAATTCGTTGCAGATATATTTTAGCTTTTTCATTCAGTCATTCATAAACAAAGATACGAAATTGCTGCTTTCAGTATGCTGCATTAATTTAGACTTACTTCAGAATGTTAGCTCTGTGACAGTTTGTTTTTCAAGAAAAGAGCTTGAAAAATGTATCAAAAATCACACAACTGACTTTAAAGTATTCGATGTTTAATATTAGTGTACCAATTTTCTTTAATTCCGTTGGTGCTTATTAACTTAAAATCCTTTCTCATATCACTAATCAATGGGAATCAAAATAATTAATTCCTACCACAGCCTTCATTTTCCCATAGCACACTCATGTTTACGAACACATACATACATGGTTTATTTTCTAAAAACATACTTAAAACTTTTTCACAGTAACGGCAAACCTCACTAGAAGAATATGAGTGAGACGTCACTATTGTTGTGAATTTACGAGTTCTTTATAAAATTAGCATTCACATCAATACTCTTCTTTTTTTATGGTAAAAGCACAAATTTTCTAAATTTAGATATATTAAGAATGATTGACTGGTAAAGCATACTGAATTAAATCTGATTAACGAGTTTACAAATAAATCAAATATTTATTTGCCATTCTTTTGAATTCATTCAGTATCTTCATTCATACTTTTATATCAGATCACGAACAAACATACCAAGAAACATTCCTTAATAATAAAAATAAAATGGAAAACTATAGCCGCATGTTGGAAAAGGTGAAAAATTGAGAAAAAAGAATCTTCTTGATATGTCTTAATCGGTGTAATTATTTTCCTGCCAATCTGTTGAATCAATTAAATTATTAAATGGATCTGAGAATATTGCAGAAGATTTTGATAAAGGGCGTCAGAATATTGGGTATGAATTTTTTCAAAATAAACTCTTGACTGCGCTGTTGAAAACAATGGATTCACCGTTCTTAGCAATACTCTAGTTGATGATGTTAAGGAAATGATTAGTTCCATAAGTTTCAAACAAACCTTAGTTCTGAAATTTTTCAACTGATTCATAGCATGACATGATTTTTAAACTAAAAATATTCCCCGCAGTAAAATAAGATGGGATGTAACAAACCACTAACAAAAGAACGAGTGTAACGGAAAAAAATTAAAACTTAGATTAAAAATGAAAATTAAACATAGTTGTTCACTAAGGTTCAGTATTTATCATTAATATTTCTGGTGACCACTGGACATACCCAAGATTCCTTGCGTCCATTACTTGAGCACTTTTGCGGAAAATACGCTTCATATACATACTTTTATATTTTTATTAATATTTACTCCTTTTGTATTAATTTAAAATTGATGATATTTTTAACTGGTTTTTTAAATATTGCTCATGGTTTGAAAAAAATAACTGGATTCATTAGAATTAAGTGTGCCGCAGATTGTTCGTGTCTTACGCCACAAAAAATCTCAAAAAGCAACCTTTGCATCGGAACAGTTTCAGAAAGTGAGCATTTGAAATTTCTTTAATTGACCAACAAATCTGCAAATGCCGGTTTCTAGCTAGCATGATTGTGGTTTGCTAAAATTAAGCGATGATACTAGAAAAAGTATTGTTTTTGAAGCTTTGAGATTTTAAAGGATAAAAAACAGTATTTCCAGAAACCAGAGGACACTTGATTTGAATTTTATCAAGAAACTACTATTCAATGAACCAGTCGTGGTTTAAAGAAACGATAAATAAGTGGATCCTTCATGGTAAATGTATGCTTCATCAAACAAAATAAAGACTGTCAAAGAATTTTCTATCAAATAACCAAAATAATAGTAGTAAAGTAGATTTAATCAGAGGGAAACACAAAAAACTTTCAATTAGAAACTTTCAACAGTTCACTGATAATAATCATGGGAAAAATTACTACAGCAATTAAAATATTTGAAAGCTTTTTTTATAAATAACTATGCATGGCAATTTACGTTTTAACTGTATCACTCTTATATTATAATTTAATTTTAAATATTTTTACCAGAGTATATTTTAAATTCGAATAATCAAAGGTACTTTTTAGCAGATGAGCAATAGATTAAAAGTTTTTTTAATTGAATGTGTTACTAAAATGAATCCCTAGAGCTAAATTTAGGTAAATTCGCAAAATCCATATCAAAAAATTTCTTCTTTCTTTTTAAAATTAAAAAAAATTTTTTTGATTTCTACAAATACGAAATATTTCTCATATTAACCCATTTATGATAAGTGAATGGATGTTATTTGATCAAAACTATTTTGATCTTTAGGTCTGATAGGATCGCAAACTCAATACTGATAGAATCATGAAGTGTGTCCTGGTATACTTACTTGTATTTAGCACAGAGTTGGGCTCCATCAGTTAGACAAAGGATACGATGAAAAATTGTTCGTGATTTAGAAGCAGGGATAAAACAAAAGATCCCTGATTAACACACTCAGAGGTATTATTTCTCTTAGAGGACATTACACTACTGAACGTGCCCCAGTCACCTTAATGAGCGGCTGGAATTCGAACTCACTACTTTGCTATTGGCAAAGGATTCCTTAACCAACTAGGAGTTCATGATTACAGGATAGAATTATGGCAAGAAAGTTCTTAAGTGCTATTTTCATTCAAAAAGAGCGTGATAATGTACATTGTTGGCCCGAGAATAAATGTATGCTGATGTATGTTTCCTTTTCTATTTAATCAACATGCACTTATCCTAATAAAAGAAAATTAATTACCTCATTTTAAAAGCATTATAAACAGTTTTTCATTTTTATTGGTTAAGATTGGTCCCGATATTTTGTTTACGACTGAAGAATTTCGGGAAAATACAATGGATTTATAAACAACTGAAGTTTGTTTCTAAGCATTTTATTCTCAAGAATCAAAAAAGTCATTTTATGCAAGACTGTAATCACGAGCCGCAGAAGAAAAATCTGAAAAGCTACTTTCGCAAGCAAGCTTCAAATCTTCTGTTATCAAGCACATCGTCCTTTTCAGTTATGGTGAAGGGAACAGGTTATCACCTAAGTTGATTGCCTCCTCTCCACAGCACAGCAGCATGAGATCCAGCTTTTTCAGCAAGTAGATCTGCTTCATATTATAAGGAAGAGTAATTCCTCTAATTATTGGTATGCCATAGCCTCATACCAAGAGTTTTGCTGTATTCCACAGGCAATCGTCATTGTTACATCAGCATGAGGTCCCAGAATATATTCAATACGCATAAGCTTTTTCAGCAGGCAGATCTGCTTCGTATTATAAAGAAGACCAATTTCTCTATCAACCGGTATGCCATTGCCTCATACCAAGAGTTTTACCGTATTCCAAACATTACCTACAGGCAAGAATCATTGTTTTCAGTATTTTAATAGAAACGAGTACCAACCCACAAAGCTATTCGTAGCACGATCTTGATATACAGGGCAAGAAAACTACATCATTTTTTCTCTGTTTGACAGGATCTAACCTTAAGTTCAAAGAGTTGAGCCAACTACTGGATTATACTAGTTTATCTACTTGGAAATCTCAAGGAGAAAGAAATGGGAAATGAAACCATTCTTTTATGCAAGATAGTTGTTGTAGATTGTATCCCTCTGGCTTTATCGATTCCTACTGTATAAATAAATCAATTTATAATTTAAATAAGAGAGTTTGTAAGTTTCATTTACAAATAAAATATCTGAGAAATCTGTCAATTATCATTCAAAATACTTTCTTTATTACAGAGTATAGATAACTTTAAGTAAACTTTGAATTTTTGATTGGACTATAGCCCAAAAGGATCTTCTGCTTTATGCACGTATGTCTATCGAGATCAGTGCTTGGGAGTTTCTTAGTTTTCCTCAATTGCATCATGTGAGTATGAGCCATTTTTTAGTCAAAGTGTTCCCAGAAAGTGCTTTACACTATGGATAATAAAATACTTTTCAACAGCCTTAAGCCATTAGTCTGTTCACTATGTAATGATAAAGACATGTGATAGGTTTCGATCTAAATATGTGTCGAACCGCTATATTCATCTGCATCAAAAGGAATTGCGGTTTGTTGAACTAAAGACACGAGCACTGACCATTCAGCTATACGAGATCGGTTAAAATAAAATCAGGAATTATTTTAATTCTTAAAGATCATGGTTGTTCTTTCTTAAAAATAATAGCGATCAAGTGTTTATGGACACATTTTCTTATAAATAAACATATTTAAAATCTCTTCTAAAATAATGAATGCATCTGAAAATAAAGGACGTAAAATATCCCATAAGAAAGAAGAGCTTGGCGAAAATGCGTGTGGCGATTGAGCGCCATTTAGTAGTGGTCCGCGTGGGGAGCATGTGACAGCGGACAATTTATTGTGAGCCTGTGCTTGAGAGTGAATCGAAAGTTTTAACATGCAAATACCCGACCAATGCCAGTGAATACGAAGAACCGATTCTATGGCGAGTTCTCCTATTATTCGGAGGCCTAATGCGCTTATCGGCCCACCGCAGAGGCCCACCTTTGTCTCTGCAAAACCTCAACTTTTCGAGGAGCTCCACATTATCTCGACTCCAGAGGCTTCTTTTTTTCTGACTCGGATATTTTATTTAGTAGAGCCCCTGGGTTTCTTTTTTTCTTTTTTGTTTCCGTGAATCATCTCCATGCAAATATTTAAAAAAAATGTCGCATAATTGATTCAGATGTAGTTTTCCTTCGCATTTAAAATAGTCCAATTCACAGTCGATATTTTTTTTAACTGAAAATATATGCTTATATCGCCTCGCTCACTCAGGCAGTCAAAAGTTTCCGAATCTGGTTCATACAAACAGATGTTTCCACTGAGCTACTGAATTTACATAGTATGAATCATAATGCTGTAAATTGCAATAATGGGTGAAAATATTCTTAAAATTAAAGCATTGAGAAGAAAAAAGGTAATACATTAAGTTATTGAAAATAATAGGAAATTAAAAGCTTATGAAAAACAATTTTATAGGAATGGTTTAAAAGTTTTTCTTTTCTTCATGTAAACCGCAAGCTTTCGAATATTTTTAGAGATCAACCTTGTGATCGATGTCACTAAAATGATAGAAGATAATTTTTTAAACTTTTTTATGCCCGATTATTTTTATACCAGAAATTATATTATTATATTTTCAGTGCATATATATATATAAATAGATTATGTATATAGTGGAACGATATAGATATTAAAAATACAGCATATTCTATAAAAAGTGTATTTTTCAATCCCATGTTATTTCTGTTCTATTAAAAAATATCGATATATCTATAAAGAAGGAACAGCATTTTTATTCTTATTAGATAACGAATAATATTAGCAAAAGAAATTTACTTATTTATATTAATGTGTTGAGAGTATTAGAGTAATATTTCAACCCATCGAATCAACTGGGAGAAACCAACCGACTGAAAACTTTCTATCTTCTTAAGAACGATGTATCGATGCATTTAATTTTGTAAAATACAATGTGTATGTTTTAAATTTATAATATATATATATATATATATATATATATATATATATATATATATATATATATATATATATATATATTATACAGTAAAAGATTGAAGATAATTTTTGTTTATTATTGGTTTTTATGTAAAATTTAATTTATTAATTACTCTTAGATTTAGTGTTTCCTCAAAAAACTGTTTTTGCAATTACCTAAGGTTCAAGAGAAGTTAAAAGTTCGCTTCCTGTTCCCATTTTCTAAGCTATCTTGCTAAGTGCTCATTCTCTGAAGGAAGAAGAAAATGAGCTGAAAACGGGACGTGGATGGCATGTTTGAAATTCGATGGATTTTGAGCAATCTATGCACTTAAAGTTAATTTATGATTTGCATTCAATCTCTCATGTTGTTCAAAATGAATTTGTAGCTCCATCGAGGATGGTCTTGGTAAGGCTGGGTACTTTCTATCATACTACGTTCCTTTTTTTTTTTTTTTTTTTTTGCAACCGAGGTCTTATTTCAAATCATCTCGGTTATATGAAATGAACATTTGCGTTGATAAAAAAAGTATTTAAAAGTGTCATGAAAAATTTTAAAATTTCTTAAATAGTTAATCATTATTATAGATAAAATAACACAAATTTCTATTTGAAACTGCAGTGTATTCATTGACCTTCAAATTAGATATCGAATTGAATATACGATGCTTTAAATAATATACGGAAGCGACTGAAAGGCAGGCACACTTCATATCAATTAGATTATTCCATTAAAGTGTCAAAATAATGCAGGATATACTTTATTGACTGAAATTTATCCATGATATTTTTTAATCGTTTTTAACTTTACAATTAATAATAGTTTAATTCTAAAGGAAATGTTAAGTACTTTTATATAATCACAATTAAAACTGCCGATATAGACAGAACTAAATATTCATAGTTTCTGGTGGGTAGATTTTATTAGTTATTCTCCAAGGAGAGTGATAAGTGCTTACATCTGTCTCTATCAGGCAGTTTTAGTTATGAATTATATAAAAGTACTTATTCGATCGTGTAATGGTTTCATATTTTGATTTTAATTGTCAGATATTATTGATTATTTTTAAGCAATTCCTTGTATCGTATATATAATACGTGAAATAGAATTCTAAATTCGATTGTTAGAAAAACCAGAAGCTTGAGATTTATTATTACAGTTGTGTTCTAGCTTAATTAGTTTTCTAGTCTTCTGATTTGTAATTAGAGCGATATTGAGCTCTTTTCTGAAGACACTAACTAATAGTGAAACATTTCATGTGCTTATGCAGCAGACTCTTCATCATTTAAAACTTGGCGCTGGCTCAGGAATATACGACAGATATGTTTAAAAAATTTAGAGAAAGTGCTTTTTTCTAACTGTTGCATTGAATTTCTCTATGCAAATGAGCAAAAATGTCATTCTTGGCCTCTCTTTAGAAAAAAGTCAACGGCGCCCATTTTCACCTGGAATGCTGAATATTTTTAAAAGCATGCCTGAATAAAATGCGCGTTATTTATTTCGATATGTCATCATGCTTACACATTCGCACTTATTGATCCCCATTATCAATTTATCATTAGAGCACGTGCTTAATGGGCCTTAAAAATCGGTGTCGTCATTCAGCCAATCAGATCAAACGCGTGACTCAATCAGCACCCGTTCTCACGCTGATTCGGACATCAAGCATTCCATCGGCATTGCTTTTCTCCTCCTGGTCCTCAAGAGGACGTTCTCGAGGCGTTGCGACGCGTCCAGTTAGGCAGCGCATTCTTCGTGAGATTTAAGCTCTTTCATTCCCTGCAAACTTGAATGCGCGGCTATAATCTACTAATTCATCAAAGCGTAATGCATGTTCCACTTGACAGCTGCGCGACAGCTGAAAGCGTGAAAAAAGCAAGACTTCGCTCTCCCTCATTTGGTATTCCGCAAGACGCTAAATGAGCTTAAGTCCGAGCCGAGCAATCAGTGGCGGCTCATTTTTTGTCCTCTGTCTGACGGGCGTGAAGTGGCATTGATTCGACAGTGATTAAATGAGCTTCATTAAAGGCATTCTGGTTTTTTAAACGTACCATTTTAAGCTTCTGTTCTTATTCACTTCCCCCCCCCCTTCAGTTACCAAAATAAAAATAAAAAAAATCATTTCATACTCCATTCGTTTATTGTCATTTCTATAATTATTTTAAGAAGCGTGACAAATCCCAAATGGCTTTGAATTTGAATACGAATCTTAAAAGCTATTTGAATATCCATTGTGCAAGAATAATGGAAAGCAAAGCAATACACCGTTCATATTTGATGTTAAAATACTTTATCTCATATAAAATTTGACGATAATGCTAAACTCAGAACAAAGAATTATAAAAAGCAGTTTATGAAAATCTCTCGTAAACTCTTTAAAATATCTTTACACAAATAGCTTAGACAGCTTTGTTATATTAACTATATCACTGGATTTTTAAATGATTAAACAGGAATTTCTTTATTGAAGATATCGCAATTTGTGTTGCAGTCCAAAAGTTAGCTTCCAGAATGTTTGAGATATCAGAAGAGCAACTTCATAATTTAGCTGAGGAGAGTTTTTATTTGCACAAAAATTGCAGATAACTGAATAATGCTATGGCAAAGAAAATTAAAATAATATAATCTGTACTTGTAAAATTACATAATGTATACGAGAACAAAATGTTTCTATAAATGTTTTTCAGTGCTAAAGACATCTTTAAATAGAAGGGAATTTGAGTTCTTAATATTTTTCTAAATTGTCAAGTAAAATCTTTCAAATCAAAGCAAGAAGTTATAATTTGATTTTTAAAATATAAATGATGGCTGTTAAGGTACAATGGCATTGCATCCGCCTCACCGTTTACAATTATTTTTGAATGTCATACTTGTCCTCTACAAAAAACTTATCAGTTAATGTTGCAGCAACATACTGTAACCAGCCCAGAGATGGACTCGATCAGTTAGATGGAAGCAAATGGGTCCCCACCCATTTGCCCATTTGAAGCCAAGCACACGAGTCTCGCAATCGGAGGTAGCATTTCACTAGGAGGATAGTGCGACGATGACTTACTGAATGTGGCCTTTAATAAACACGATGGATATTCAAGTCTGATCAAATTTCAGATCTGTTTATCAATGAATTCATGAAAGTCTTCAGAGTAATATTTGTGCTACCGTATATCGTTTCACAAGGTGGTAAATGGTGTGTAATCACAAATTATTATTAATGGTATTCAAAAACATCGGTATATACGCTTAAATTTGTTTAATTACAATTGCTGAAATAATAGTTTTTCAACAACAAGTATTGTTTAGTTTTCTTTATGTATATTATCTGAATGTTAAGGAATAAATTCATGAGCTTTTAGATTTTTAAACATAATTCTTTTATTGATTACAAAGCATAACGTTTTTAAATGATGACTAAATGTAATCGTTATAGCCTTGCATAACATGAACAACCACTGCTGATCAAGATCTAATAATGCCTTAAGACATAATCCCTGAAAGTTTCCCACTTTTTCAAATATTTCTGAAATCTTTATTTGGGAAAGGAATAAATAGCAGTTCCATATTAAAATAATTAATGTAATTACATATTTTATTTTAATTTGTTAACCTTTTCTTGCCTAATTGCAAGAATCAAGAAGTGAAATTTTAGAACAGTGTTTGTAAAACAATTAAGAGATGACAGTTGTGCTCTCAGTTGTGAATGAATAGGGATCACCTGAACACAAAATTCTTGGCATACAGATTTTTATTACTATTGACAGAGTCCAGCACAAGAGTCGTCATGATTTAGCCGTTGTCACAGTTGCCCAGCATTCACAGAAGGAACGAGCTCCTACAAATTCCTGCAAAAGCTGCATCGCTCATGAGACGGCATTCAGCGAAATTTCGAGAAGGTTTAATGTACTGTCCATCACTAACCATTAAATTGGTGGATTAACCAACAAAAAAGGTTCACTTAACTATAGAAGTTCTGTAAATTGCAATTGAGCATTCACACCGAAATAAGATTGCTTTTGTATTATTTTTATTTCACACTCAGAGCTTTTAGAATTTGATCTTCGCTCACATTTCCAAGAGAGGTGGCCAACGGATTTGTAACCCAAAATTCTGTCTCTCCCCGCGGAACGACGCCAAGAAAGGAAAGGAGCGTGCTAAATGATGCCATTTATTTTTATAAAATTTCATTCTTCGACGCTTTGTGAGCAGGCTTTTGATGGCGACAAAAGAGCCAAAGAAACCCAGACAACAAATGAATGCTAATTAAAATGAGGCTAGAGGTTTATTATTCTCCCTCCAATTTTCTTCTTTTGGCGAGTAAAGCAAAGATTACGCGAAAGATGTTACTTTGAGTAAGAGAGTCAATTATACTGGCTTCTTGTGTCTTTAGGCGATCGCTATTCATTCACCACAGAGGGCGCAACCGTTATCTATTTATTCTTTTGTTTAAGAATACAAAACGCTTTTCTGAAATTTCAATTGTTTAGTAAACTCATTAAATCGAATAAGAGAGTTCGTGATACGAATACGAGCTCGTGTTTCACGAAGCACTAACTTGACAATGGCCAATGAATGATGCCTGGAAAAAAATGGCAGCTTTAACAAATAACCCTTTTCCCTTATTTTTTTTATAATTATTATTTTTAAGTGAGTGATTACTATTGTTTTCTAGTCAATTTTTTTATACATATCTTGTTCATTACTGAAGTTAAAATAAATTTCAAATAAGGTTCTTTACATTCTTGTCCAAAGCAAATGCATGGCTAGTTTGAAGCTACGTTTCTGTTCCGTCTGATTCGATGAACCATTTTTCTGAATAATTACCAATGACTGCATGCCAGAGATATCATTGTGCTCCATTGTAGTAGAGAAGGTATGCAATCAATACAAAAAATTGAACTTCCTATCCCCTAGAGTATGCTTCGTAATAGCATATAACAGGTAATTGAAAGTTTATGCTTGCATTTGGCTGATATAATGTGCCTTGCGTGACGTGGGTGCCAGCTCAGGCGTGACATCGGTCCTGATCCTGGTTGAAAATTAGGAGACACTCGGTGATGAGTGAATATTCCGAAACCCTTTAACCTTAAGGTACAGTCCGAGGCTCACCTGCGCCGCTCTCTTTGCATGCAATAATGACCAGTTTATATTGCAGTAATAATAAATAACTGAAAATTTATAAGTTTCAAAAAATTTCACGGAAAGATTTATATTAGAGATATATTTTTAAGTTGTTGAAATATTCGTTTCTCTATGAAAAATTGTGCAAATGTATGCATTCAGTATTTGGACAAAAATTAAATCTTCTTAAAATGAATACATGAAACATTCGGGATTTTAGCATTAATGTGCTGAAATAATAATTATTAAGTTTAATAAAGTATATATATTAATTTATTAAGTGTAGATAAAAAAGTCATATTTATCATATTTACTTATTTATTTATTTATTCAATGAGAAAAGTTTTTCAAAAGCAATACTATTGTTAATATGAATTAATGTCAACTTCAAGAGAAGCTTTTCTAAAAACAAACTCTTACTTATTTATTACTTTATAAGTTTGCGTATATACTTACTTTCATTAAATGTAAAATATTTATCTGGTGACGGCATTTATATTTAGCTGTAAGATATTCCACCCTTTTTGTCTTTTTCCCATTTTGAACCTATTCTCATTTCAGTTACCTTATTGTATGTTTAACGTCTATAAGATGACACTCATCGATAAGGGAAAGAAATTGTAAAGACAAAACAGCAAATAAAGCTTTACAACTCTTGCCATTTGAATTCTGACTTGTTGGTCAGGGTTATTACATTTTACTCTAGAAAAATACACTGAAGCACAAATAAAATGGATGAGTTTTCTTTCATAGCTTTGAAATGCATTTCGAGTCCTAAAAGTCTTCTCAGCGTTTCGTAAATGAAATGGAAAGCAAGCTGTTATCCTGTGGCTTTTTTTGGAAATGGCGGAGCTTTTCTCAGGATGGGTGCGACATTCTTCATTGATCAAAACGGCGTGGGTCCAGAATTCCCACGTGTCATTTTTGACCCTCTTTACGTTACGTGGATTATCTACACTTGACATCAAATATGACAAAAACAATTAATCATTCAGCGTCAAACAAAAGACTTCAGCGAAAGTCTTACAATTTTCTCCCGCCTTTACGTGGTTATATAAATGACCGCCTCACTGTCAAAGTGACCTTTAATCATTATTAGGACACAAAAACGTCTTTTATTGGTTCCTCTCTTCCCCAGCACCCCCCACACACACAACGGCTGTGTAAGGTGTGAGGCTTTTAATGCACTGTTTAGAGGGGGATTAACATCTTTTTTTATATGAAAGAATCTGTCAGGGTGGCAGGTCTTCCTCCCGCCCGTTGGTTGAGCAGTCGGTCACAAAGGCGCTATGATAAAGTATCGACTGCTGTGCGCAGAGTTTTTCCCATTATTCTTAATAGAAACCAACAGTTATAAGCGTTTGATTTATCTGCGCATTTATGGCTGTTTAGAAAATCGGTATGGGTGGTTCTGTTTTTTCTTTTCCTTATTTATTTTTGACAAAATAGTTGTGAATGCACTTTTTTTTACTGTAAACTCTTTGAAGATTGAAGCTGTTAAGAGTTAACTATTGAATCTGATACTGCTTTATATTTAAATTACAGATAGGCTGCCATTATAATTTTATTTATTAATTTGCTACATCACTTAAAATCTAGGGAAATATTTTCACATTTTATATAAAAAAGAATTTTTATCGTAATTATTTAAAATTTCAAGAATATTAGCATTCATTTTTCGCTTGCTTATACCAACATCAAATTGTTTTTACTCCAGAACTGATTTAATTGGATGTAACCAGTGTTTAAAATTTTAATATGTGAAAAGGGGAAAATTTATTCGAATTTTTTTGTTTCCCATCTATACATGTACAAATCTTTTTATTTGTCAAAATTTAATTCAGCTGTCAAAGGGTTTCTTGCATCTTTGGGTTGTATTTACAAGTATGAGTGACTTAACTTTTTTCCAAATAGACACCATGATTCTCTAATCTTTTAACATTTCATATGGCTAACTAATATACTTTTGTATAAGCCCTTCCTTACTAAAAGCATCTCATTCACGCATCTCAGGCAAGAAATTTATTAAGTTCTTAAGCACCTTTCTTAACAAATGTTCAAGCAGAAATGAAGTATGCAATTCTTTAATTTCCTTGTTATAAGTGAATAATTCTTTAATTTAATGCAAATGAAATATGCCCACTCTGATTTGCATTAAATAACCATGAAGATAAAAGGAGGCACCGTTTTCTCCGGAAAACATAATCCTACTTCTTAGACAAGGAAAGCCTCTAATCAATATTGGATGCACATCTTTGTTATTCATTAATATTTTTCATACAATTTGACCTAGGTAATATGACGTCAAATTCTAAGCAGAAATGGATGTAAATTAATCATTAATGGAACGCTTTTGTATTGCTGAGAAGAAACATGATTTATAGATGCTGTTTTTTTTCTTATGCACTTCTACTGCTGATTAATTTCTGAGAGAGATTTTGCCACATGAATCGATCACTTAATCCTAAAATACTAGTCAACTTGTCATTAATCTCACATTTTCTTGTACTAGAGGAATAATGAAATCGGGACCTAGGGTTCTAAAATGGAATACAAGCCCCAAGCCCCAAGCCCGAGATGAGACTTGAATCCAGTAGCTGGTGCCACCGGTCGTTGAATAGGTACGACTTCTGTTCTCAAGGGACATCGTTAGAAGAAAGAAGTGAGTGCTGTGAAAAGGAGAAAGGGCAATAGCATGAAAGCCAAAATCTCTTGCAAGAGGAAGTTGGATATACTTGCAAACTGAATAGATTAAAAGAGGGAACTGTGACGAACGAAATAAAATGATGTAGAAAATTTGCTTTTAAATCAGTTGGATACTTTTGACATCGCGTTTTGTTTGGTTGAAATCAAATCTTTTGTCGCGAAGATATATAATTTTCCTCTGTATAAATATTATGCTTACAAAGAAGGAATTTTATTCGCTTGAGTAAACGTAGTCAATTTCTTAGATATAGAACAATATCCATGCCAATGCTACTCTCATAATTTCGTTTTAAAACAAGTACATGCTCTTGCCATTGTTTCATATCTTGATTGCACTTAAAATAGATAGAAATTAACTTTTTATTCATTCCCTTTATCTAGTGTTTTTCAAGTTTTTGAATAATAACGTATTTATTATTTTTATAAGTCATGGACATTAAACCAAACTTTTGTGAAATTTTCTTATCTGTGTTAAGTTGCACAATGTATAATATTTTTCATTTTCTCATATTAATGTTTCAAGCAAGTGTCAGTCACACTGGATTTTTTTCTCCAAGTAAGAATGCATCTTCTTCCTACATAAATGTTATCCATTTTAAAAAAATCATAGGAAAACTATTTAAGGCGCACGCTGTGTGACTTGAGATTTTTAAAGATTACGTTTTATGCATACTTTGAAAAAGTTTAAATTTTCTTTTTCTTTCTCGGTTCAGTAATCTATGTTATATTTAGACCTATGTGATGTTTATATCGTCAATAATGACTTCTTAAATTTAGATTAGTGTGATCCTCAATCCCATTGCACATAACTCATTCTATTTGTCTATATAAAATATCGTATATTGCACTGTCCCTTCACCATGTAAATATGAGATATACCTTTTGGTGCACTCTGAAAGCTTGAGAGTTATAAAAAATACCAACATATAAAAATACCCCAACAAATACCATCTTCTCAGATATTTGATTCCCTTATTAGCAAAGGATCTGAAATCGTGTTTTGCAATTTATGTAGGATAGAGATTATGTATTCAATGTTTCCCTGACTTCTGCTCACATATCTGAGATTTGAAACCTTTATTTAGCCTCTTTCGCAAGAATTATGGAGCATGAAAGTCGCCAATTCCATACATTGCTCATTTTCAATGTTATCACTGAGAATTGTTGATGTTGATTGGACGCAACTCATATTAAACAAATATGTTTGAGACATTTAATTTTAGATGATGGAAATCATTGTGGGAGACATGTCGAAGCATTCCATAATTTAAACAATCATCGTATTACACCAATAAGTTTCAACTTCTCGAGGTTTGATCGGACCCATGATAACATTTTCGAAGTTTTACTCTACACAAGGTTTTTACTTTGACGCATACTTTCAGAATTCAGACGTTTTTCAATTTAGACTTTCCTATTTATAAAAGCAAAAATTTTATAAAATTTTTTATATAATCTTTAAGAATTTATTAAGGTACCTTAATTTTGACTATAAAAGAAAAAAAACTTCACATTGACGCAATTCTTCACTTTGCACATAAAAATATCGTCCCTTGAATCTCTCCTTTCATCCTCAGGAGAAGTGGAAATGAGAGAACTTCAATTTATCCAAAAAATTCTGCTTCAACTGGTTTTGTTCTCCGAGAAATCCCAGATTATGTTTAGCTAATCAAACTTTTTGCTTAAACAATCTTTTTTAAATTGCTTGCAGCATATCGGAATACTAGTTGGTATTATTAGTTTCATTCTATTTAGCTACGAGTCATTGTTAATAAGTTACTAAAGCACTGCATTTTAAAGTAATTAAGGTACGTTTTATTTATTTATTTAGTAAAATTTCGAGATCAAAATATTTTTGATACTGACTTTTCTTTTCTTATTCTATGAAAATCATTTCAGATTTTTTGTTAATGCAAAATGTTAGGAATTGATTTTACTTGCCGAGATTCATGACAATATCAAAATTCTTAACAAAATCCTTCTAGAGTGAGATATTATAGACTTATTGTTTTGTTCGATTTTTTAAATTATAGGTTAGTAATTTATCAGAAGTTAATTCGTATATAACAATTAGCCATTGCCTCAAGAGTCGTGGAAAAATGCTGCACAAACAGCAGAAGCACGAATAAACCGTTTTAAGAAGAGCTTCCGTTCATCCCGCCGCCCACATTGAGGTCATTTCTTTAACAGGTGCTTTTATAGAATTTAATTACCGTGTTGTTAAATTGCATCAGGAGCCTCAGCTGCTTTGTTGCGGTGTCATTGGGATTTTAGAAAAAGCATTCCAAGGCAGTGACTTAGATCATCATCTGAAGGGTTTATTAAGCAGTTTCTCTTAATTGACCTTTCCGGCGGTGCTCCAAATGCACGTCACACATTCTAAAATAAGGTTTTGTTCAATTTTAAAAATGGCGCTTTTTACCCATTTCCTATATGAGTGTCTCATATATAAGAAGATTTCAGAAGAAATAAGGGTCGAGAATTTTCTTCAGTTAAATGCGAAACAATTATCACCCATTTTTCGTAAATGCAGGAATCAAACCTATTAACTTTTTCTCCATAAGAGAGGATGCGTTGTCCAATGCAAGCTAGAATGTAGAAAATATAAATTAACATATGCAGGCTTTTTTGCATTCAATTTTTGCTTACTTAAATAATTTTGCTTTCTAAAATGAAATGACCCATTCTCTTTGATAAATATTAACATTTTCGTTTGTGATGTTCGCACATAAAATAGGGGCGAAACGCGTTTCATTCAGTCACTTTGCAAAATTCAACAAAATTTT
This sequence comes from Latrodectus hesperus, assembly GCA_037975125.1. Taxonomy (NCBI): domain Eukaryota; kingdom Metazoa; phylum Arthropoda; class Arachnida; order Araneae; family Theridiidae; genus Latrodectus; species Latrodectus hesperus. The sequence continues at coordinate 11,626,330 of CM075857.1, read as the reverse complement.
ATTTCAGAATGGTATCACAACTTATAGCATCGTTTGAAATTGCTTTTGGGTAAAGCTACTGCAATAAATTCCAAATACATTTTTTAAAATCATTATGACTGTATTCTATCCCCATTAAGACACATGATGCTTCAATTCAATAAAAGTGTACTCACTGATTTAAACTAAACATGTTGGTTGCAGAGGGAATTTCGGTGTAATTACATGGTATTTTCTAAAAATGATTGTTTATTTCTCTGATTTAAGTGCTATTTTTTCTCATAATTCTTGAGCTCTTAACCAATGTTCTTCACGAAAAATGCCTATACTTTTACCAATGTACATTTCTTAATTTTATATTTTAGCAAATCATAAAAACACAAAATATTAAGGAAGATCCGGTTGATATCAGTGAGCTCTACTGAATTGTTATTAATACAATCATTCATTTTACAGAATATTATGTCGATTCGATGACAATTTTATGCGATGATCTCTTCTGAATCCCAATTGAGCACTGCTCCAAAACGTAAAATTCCGTTTCTCTCTCTTTTCATGTTGCCATAGTCAAAATAGTAATTTTTAAAGGATTGAGAGGAGATCCCCGGAGAAATCATTACCAGCGGCCAGGGTAATTGAGAGCTCACAATCGGCTTATCAGCCTGCCCGGCTTTCGCTCTCAAAGTGCCATTGTAAATAAAAAAACGCCCACAACGCATAACGACTGGAACTCGAATGCAAAGTGTTTGTTCAATTATTATGCCAAATCCGCATTCCCCTCAGATTCCGGGAGCGGCGCGCTTTCCCGTTTTTGACTGACGCATCGCTCCCAGATCGGCCGACGGCATAAGAAATGCGGGATTAGTGCGTCCTCAGGCAGGAGCGTGCGACGATACAAATTCCTTCCGCAGCACGGAAAGTGTACATAGAATTCTAAGACAAAATCGATTGGTAGAACATTACAGACACAGATTCTGACACGATCTCGATCCATACTTTCATTGTTAGTTTTTATAAATACTATTTTTGTACTCGTTGTATCCTCGACTGAAATTATGTCATAAATGTGATTTCTTTATATTTAGTGCGCTTCTTTCAGGAAAACACTTTTCTTTCAGAATTTCGAATGCTTTGCTTAAAGCTTTTTGTGTCAGAAAATACTCATTAAAATAATGAAAGTGCATAAAGAAAGAAAAAACAAATGAGTTAGTAGTGCATTCAGTGAACTTAATTGTGACATCAAAAGCCGCTGGGGTCTAATTGCTTAGGTTGTCAATCTCAGTATTGAAAGTGAGTATATTCGAATATCAACCTAACCGAAGATCCATCGCGATAACTGAAGAGGGTTCGGGTGCGCAACATGGGTTTCAGTGTCTTCCAAGTGAACAGACGCTCCCAACAGTGGAAAACCAGGTATATTTGCGGATCACTCAAATAAATGTCCTTAAAAACTAAAGAATATTTTAAAAAGTATAAACTATAGTAAAAAATGGCTATTATGACATTTTCTATCATATTATATAATACCTCTGTCAACGAGAGTTGAAATCCTTCATGCAAATGGATTTTCACTAAGTTCATTCATTTCTCCTCGAACTTCTATTAAATTTTATTTCCATATTTTGCCTTTACCGTTTTATATGGCAAACATTCTTGAAATGGTTCATTTAATATATTTGTTTTTATTAATTAAACAGAAATGTCAAGAAGACAATTGGTGGTCAAATTGGAGAAAATGTACAAAATTCATTTTTAATAACTGAAAGGCATTTAAGATTTTAATGAAATTATGAAAGACACAAAGTTGGTTATAACCAAGAAAGAGATTTCTTTACCAGAAATTAAGCATTTTGATGATAAAACAAATAATTATATTTATAAATTTTTAAGCCATCCAGTTACTGATTTTACCTCGCATTCATTCTGGTTCTCTTGTTCATAGATCTGTTAGATCTTTTGCCTCACACAGATTTGTCTCCCGCTGTACCCTGCTGATATGCTGTGGTACACATTGCACACCACCTGTTAATAGTCGCTTGTAATCTGTCATTAATTCCCATGAGGCCAGTATCAAATGCAGTTGTTTCAAATTTTCATTCTATCATGTTTGATCCAGATCATCCCTTACGATTCCTGACTCTTGCACTTAAGTTTTGTGGAGAGGTGGATGCCAGCTCAGGCGTGACTTCGTCGCCTAACTGGGGTTAAAAATTGCTAGGCTTTTGGTGATGGGCAAATATTCCAAATCCGTTCAACTCAATTCACAATCCGAGGCTCGCCTGTACCACTATGTATGTCACCGCAGCTTTTAATTCTGTCCCATGTGACACCAATCCAGAGTCAAGGGATTTATTTGCCACCTGCTTAGGTATGATTCAACAAGCTTGTTTTCATTCCCTTCCCACATATCGGAAGCTTCTGATATTTTTCGTTCAATAATTTTTTCTCATCACTGTCCGCATGCTTCCTACGAACTACAGACAGCAGAATATGATACCTGTGGGGTCTGAGAAAGTAACTTTGCTCTCCGCATGTCCTGCCTACTGTTTTTGAGTAAGTTACGATATTATATCGCGCATTCTAAACGTCACTATTAAAAATGAATTCATGTTTTGTGTATACACCGACAGTTTGTGTAATTGAAAGTACGCTGACAGTTAGTGCTTTGAAAAGTTAATAATTATCACCCAGTCCTGTCCAAGAGTTTTTGGAATATTTGATTCTTTTACTGAAAAGGTTTTTTTTTTTCCATATAAAACTTGGTTTTATACCATGATAGATAGAAGAGGGCAATGAACATCTGCATCACACTTTCCTCTCGGCCTGTCAAGCATATTTGTGTCAAACGATTTAAGAGATTTGGATTTCTACTTTGCCAGGAATCTTGGAACTGTAAATCTTGAATAAATTACATTCTCTTTCATCGCTCCATAATTTGTTTCAGAATTTTAAAATGCTGATATCAATTTAACTCGCTTTAGTATAGGTCATTGCGGCAAAAACATTTGTTTTTAGCTGACATTAATTCGCAGTGTGAAGTATATGATGAAATATATGATGATGCATACCGCATTTTTCATGTTGTGCCCCAATTTAAACCAGTATCATATTATTTTCCAAACTACTACTTTGATATTTAGTTATTTAATTACACAGTTTATATACATTGTTAAGCACAAAAGTTTTTATTTTATTTTGAACATATTACTCAATTAGTATTTTAAGCTTATCGATACAGTTTTGCATTTATTGATTTCATATAATTAAACTTAAATTCCATAATTAAATAAATTTAAGTTTGTATTTAGTTTATATAATTTTATTTTTTAAAATATATTCCTCCTGAATAGTTTTTAATATTGCTTAGGTTAAGGAAAGAAAGTCAAATTACAAAAAAAGGTTTTGTAATGTTTGTTTTGTATAAGCACTAATGGGTAAATTATTTACTTATTTTTGCAAAAGAAATTAGTAAATAAGAAAAAATGAGCAAAAAGATAATAATTACGATTTTTCCATCTTAAATACAGGATAATTGAAGGCATATATATATATATATATATATATATATATATATATATATATATATATATATATATATATATATATACATATATATATATATATATATATATATATATATATATATATATATATATATATATATATATATATATATATATATATATATATATATATATATATATATATATATATATATATATATATATATATATATATATATATATACAAGTTGACCCAGCCACGCGTTGCAGTGGCTGAGTTTTTATAATACATTGAACCTATTTTTTACTAATTCTTGGGTACAATCAAATTAATATTTTCTAAAAAAATTTAAAATAGGTTCATTCATATGAGATTAAAAATAAAACGTTTCGCAAAAATTTAAAAGTAATAGGTAAAGTATCGAAATTTTGAAATTAATCACAAATCAACATATACTTTCTGAATTTACATTTTATTCATCTTATATGAAATTATAGTTAGTAATCAGTGACTTACTTATAAAATATACTATATAAATTAAAAACATCTAAAAATAAATTGTTATAAATGAGGTAGATAACATTGACATCGAACTATTATTTTTTCAATTTTTAATTATTAAAACTAAAAAATTTTTCCGCGGTATTATACTGAAATAAAGAAAATTAAAAGAATTTATCATTTGAATAAATAAATTAGATTAAAATGTTCTACTGAATAAATTAATAATTATCAAAATAAAAATAAAAAAAATAAAAGGCTGTCAAGAAATACTTACATGTTTTGGAGGTGGTATGAAAATTAGTAGAGAAAAACAACAATAAATAAAATTTTATTTTACTATTTATAATATTAAAAATATTCAAACTGAACACGCACAATAATAACACAATACAAAGTATAATTATGAAAGTGATTCACAAAAAATTGTTATAGTATGATTATACACCATGAAAATATATGTATCATGAAAATATATGAAAATATATGTACATCATGAAAATATAATAATAAAAATATATGTAAATTCTATATTTAACCACGCGATTGCGCGCGCACGTTAATTTTCTCGAAGATGTATAATCTAGAAAAATAAACACGTCGCCATCTGCCGAATACCTGTGCAATTTAGATGCTAAACCGCCATCTATTAGGAACTTACAGAACTAAACAATAAATAAACATTAATGTCGTATAATAAATATTGAAAATAATAATTAAGAGATAAAAACTATTCTATCTTTTAAGTTGGACTATATTATAAATGGTTACAAAATTTTATCAAAATCCGTTCAGTAGTTTCGGAGTTTATCGGGAACATACATCGTGACACGAAATTTATATATATATATATATATATATATATATATATATATATATATTCAAGAATATAATTAATTAAAATTTTCTAAATTTAATTTCTGTGCAAGAAGTGTCCTTCATTGCCTCAACTCATGCAGACTGTATTTGTAAGTCAAGTATCAAAGTAACTTTCCAATATAATATTCCATTGCAGTACTCATTAAATTACTTTGGAATCCTGAAATTATAGTAATGTTTTTTTTTTTTTTTTTTTTTTTTTACATTCTAGAATGTTTTCTATTATTTTTATACTTTAATACATTACTTTCACTTGAACCTCTTATTTTGCAATTTTTTTTAGATTTTAAAAGCTTTTTATAGCTTAAAAGATGATAAAAATAAATTGATGGATGCTTTATAACAAAGGCAAAAATAGAAGAATTTGAGTTTTCTAAATAGAAGCATGGATGTAGGTATTCAGGTAATTAGATATCAAGTCAAAGAGGTTTATTAACTGATAAATATGCTTCAGTCAGAAGCTAATAATGACACAATTAAGTGGAATGCCAACACCGAATAATATGAATTTGCTAGACTAAGAGACTAATTGATTAAGGTAAAAAACAGTATGAAGCATAAAAACAATCATCAGACATCTTTTCCCAGAATTTGAAAAGAATTAATGTAGCAGCTCCTTTGCCCAATCAAATGACAGGATTTTTAGAAGTAAGGGACAATAGGCTGGGTTTCCATAGACATACGCAATCAGTAAACCACGAATCACGTGCTACACTGGTGTTTGCAGCGACGCAAGAAGCACAATAATTGAATCAGTGGAAGAATGTTATGTGGAGTAAAGAATCATAATTTACGATCTGGATCTGCGACGGCCGATTGTAGACCTAGAAAATGTTTGGTGATCTGGATTCGCAGGAATGAAGTTTCAGTGGCGTGCGGTAGGTTTTTATGCCGGGTGTGCAGAGAACAACAATGATAATAAAACAAAATTTACATTAAACACTTCTTTAATACTTTATTATTCATTTGTACACAGCATCCATACGTCTATCTGTATTACTAACAAAATCATCCATTACATGATTAAAAAACTCGGTTTTTGACTAAAATAAGTGAAACATTTCTTTTTCTATTGATATTAGAGATAAATTGCTTAGAATATCCTGGCTCATTGTATTGCGTGCATAATTCTGTACTCTTCTCAATGATGAAAATGATCTCTCCACCAAACAGTTGAAAAGGGAACTGTAGAAACTAAATGTGCCAATTTATTTACTTCGCTTGGGCGCGTGTCAAATCATTCAGCATTATATGTTGAATACATTTCAATAAATTCATTTAGTGATATGACTCACTACGATAAAGAACGCAAAATTCATTGGTTAGCTTTACAAAATCGGAATGTTTTGCATAAGATTTCTTTAACGCATTAAGACATTCATCTGGATATTTACTTTGATATTTCATAAAAAACTAAAATTTAATAGTTACAAAATTTCAGCGAATTTAACTTTTTAAACGGTCATCACTAACAATAAAGAATGTCCATTGTTTCATAATATAAATTTTTTAAATATTGGTCTGCACTTGAATTTTGTAAATTTACACGGCGTTTTTTTAAATTTGGGGAATCCACTACAAAAATAGTTTCTTCATAAACTTCATCAAATGCAACAGAATTTTGCAGTTCAAATTGCATCTTTTACTTCCTTTACTTTTTGACTAGAATATGCTGTATCTAAGTTTTTTTGTAAAATATCAAATAGAACATCAGTATAACTGAACACTTTGGCAAAAATATTTAGGAGAAAACTACCGTTAAATTCTTGAAAAAACATGTGATAACTCTTGCAATATTAATTGTAACATTATTCCAGCCTTCTGAATTCTCAATATATTCAATATATTCTCAATATAATATATAATAATATTTTCAAATAAATCAGATAGGCCTTGCTTTTCACTTTTTATGGTATTTACCAAACAAGATGAATTATTCCAACGTGTAACTAATTTTGGAAATTTTCTTTCAATAATTTCATTTAAACATGACTTTTTTGAAGACACCGAAAAAAATGAGGCTATGCCAGAAATTGTTGCAAAAAATCTGTAATTTCCAAACTTTTATAAACAATACAGATTGCTACAGAACTAAATTAAGTACATATGCGTAACAATGCACAAATATAGCTTCTGGGAAAATGTCTTTTACTTTTTATGCGTCCCATTCAATGCTCCTGCCATGACTGCCGTCCCATCATACGTTTGAGCAATCAGTTTGTTCTCACACCCCCAACTCAAAATCGTTTCTTGCACAACATTACACAAATCTTACCCTGAACGATCACCACTATATATAACATCTTTAAAAAAGAAAAAAATTTGCACTGGCGCCCTACAATTATTAACATGTGGTAACACAGCCGATAATTGCAATTTGTGAGATAGGTCAGAAATTTTATCCAGCATATTAGCAATGAATGGCGTTCTTTTACCTCATTTCTAATTTCTGAAATTATAATGTTTTTTTATCGATGTGATAATATCATTTTATATTCTATAAGAGTTTCCAGAAAATACATTTGCAATTCTTAGATGGCTTGCTAAAAGAGCATCGTATTTACTAATTAAAGTTATTAGTTCTATATAATTTCCTCGATTAAGGGAATTTATATTCTCATTGTGTCCACGAAATGCATCTTTTTGTCTTGCTAAATAACAAACTACATTTATTGATCCCTTGAGAATATTTCTATTTCTTGTTACTTTTTCATTGTGTTGAACAATCGATGAAACCTTTTTTTGATCTATCATTAAATCTAATAACAAAAAGTAAACATGGCTAACAGTACACAACTTATTCAATTCACTACAATATCCTTGAGTGCCTAGGACTCTCCAAGCAGGATTTGGTTGACGACCCTCTTCTGGTTTTGGATTATTGTAGAGTGTACAACGTCATGGACCTAGTCTAGCACTGCTGGCATTTGAGGGCATGCAACAAAAACAATTCACTACAGCCTGTTAACCTTTTAAATGTTTCTTACATAGGTTTTTGAAAATGTCGTACACACTATTTATTGCCCTATAATCATAACGTGTTGCCGTGGAATAATATTTGGCATCTGTCTACTTAATTGAACTATTTTGTTATTTGTAGTAATGTCTCGTCTCGAAAAAGAATTTGCCAATTAATCTTTACATCTGAGTTCTCCATTCTTAAATTTGTTATTTAATATGAATATAAATTTAAAGAACACAATAAATAAAATATTTACCTAGGAGTAATTGATGTATAAGCATGAAAACAGTTAAACGTATGAGAATTCTACTAGCACTGATGTAAAAATCATGTCTTGTGTTGTATGGTATCATATCGGCGGCGAAAAAGCAACGCTTCGGGCTTCCCCGAAAAACTTATATTTTCAGCAAACGTAGCACCAGAGGGCGCCCGCCGCTGCGGTGCCTCATCAGGATGCTCATGGGTGCCGACAAACCGAACGTCTGTTTCACGTGCAGAGGATTTCACTGCACGCTGGTACAATAGAACGAACTGTTTCTTGTTCGGTCAGTGGATTAAATTATATTTATTAAATTAATAAATAAAATTTTATCCTCTGATTAATCTACATCCACAATTAACAATATTAATTGTTTTTAACATTTGAAAATCATATATTCTGCGTAAAACATCTTAACAATTTTTCAAAAAAAACAAAGGATATTCTGTTACAGATATATCTTATATACTGTCTGTAAGACACAATGAATGGTAAAGTTTGCAGTGTTCTTTTAAAATTCGTTTCTTTTTTTGTCTAACAATACAAAATTGTTTTTCAGCGAATTATTTCTATAAATATAATACACTGAAATTACTTTACCACACTAAAACATTTCCCTTTAAATTGATGAAATAATTCTTTTGTTTCCATGAAAACAAAATCTTACAATATATAAACATTAACCGTCTTCAAAATCGTATGGACAGTTAATCAGTTAAAAAACCGAAAGCGCTTCAGAGCATAAGTCCCCTCTCTAATACAACGCTTATTAAGCCGTACCTTCGGATGATTCTGAATGCCAAGTGCAGGAAAAATATAGCTGCACTTGCCTCAGTGCTATAGTATGCTGTGCTTCTCCAGTAACCCATACATACAAAGCGTGATTTTCTGTTAGTGAGCAGTGCGTACACACCAAAACTCCCTATGTTCGTCTGCTTTTGAGCGCGCTACGTGGTGCAGCACCTAGTGCCGCACGCAATAGGGGAATACAAGCAAGCAAATCAACATAATATTTGAATATATTATAAATAGTATTTATTATATACCATATAAAGATAGGTAGACATAGGTGCAGAAAATTATTGTCTCTCTTAATTTTGCTAGGTTGTGACGTGAACACCTTGCACTTAAATAACCGCACCCATCCTACTGGTAGTTTTGCAATCTGAAAATGTTTGAGGGAGTCATTCGTTAGAGTTATTCTGCTGGTTTGAAATTAGCTGATTACTTTGAAATTATGAATCGAGGATTTTTGTTGTTATTAAAGCATTTTAGGTAATTGTATATTTCCAGCACAATGATGACAAATTGGAAAACAGAATTTTCTTTCTGTATCAAAATTAGGTGGAAGTGCTTGCTTGGCTTGTCAAATCCTCGAATTGAACATTAAAGAACATTTTTTGGATATGTAATGAATTAACTTGGTCAAAAACCAAAAAAATCAATTCACCAAGAAATGGCATACATTTCCGCCAACAGAATACCATATTAGTTAATACTCAAGTGTGATAAGATAAACAAAGCAAAAGGGAGGCCAAAACCATATTGAAAACATATGAGGTAGTTTTTGAACCAACAGTACCGGTTGAAAGGCAATAGCATTTGTTCAGAAGCTCAAACTTAGATACCAAAATATTATTGGAAGTATTAAAGCTAAGTATTCTATGCCCACTAGAGTAAGCTTTCACTTGAAATGGATAGATTCTGAGTTAATTGTAAACAACCAAACCAAGTTGATATATTATAATTTTATGAAGCTGAGATTTTTAAACAATTTAAATTTCACTCGTTTGAGCGAAGAAATCGAAGAAGGTTGAGTTCCCTTCACAAATAAGTAAAATTTTCAATTTATCATCAGCACAAAAAAGAAAAGAAAAATTGAAGTTCCATTTCTCCAGTCAGAAACTGCCCAGTCTGTTCAAGGTTAATCCATCATTCTTAGTTTATCCGAGATCAACACAGGCATTGAATCGATTGAGAAGTTGGTAACTATTGTTATTTTAATCGATTATGATCCCAGTTGTATGTAGTTTTCTAGCCAAAAAGCAAGTGTGATGGAGAAGATAATTGGTGTAGAAGATGCTGCTCCCCCATGTTTTCTGGTGTATTTTTATCCTCTGGTTTTCCTCAGACAGGCAGCACACGATTGTGCACCATCATTAAGCTCCATAGAATCGTTATGTACATTTTATTTAAAATTTCGAGATATTTAAATGGTTATCTAGCTCTAAACCCCTTGAGATAGATGCTTAAATATTTAAGATGTTTAAGATATTATTTAAGATGTTTAAAAGAACTTTGTACAAACCTCCATTGGCCATTGATGCTGCTGAAATGTCAATTACTTACATTACTCAATGAATCCCACCTTCACTCCAAATTAAGTAGCTCTGACTATTTTCTTTTCTTTGAGTATATACTTTTTACTGCAGAGTATATTTTTATTTAAGATGTTCTAAAGCTTTCATTTAAAAGAAGGATGGATATGTTTTCACTTTTCCGAAAATTCTAGGATTTTAATTATGTGATTTTTGAAATAAATGAGACATGTATCTCTTGAAACTGAATTGGTCTTATTAATACATAATTCTAAATTATTTATTCGCTTGTGGGGAGTGTATAGTAATTCTCAAATAAATGAGAGGATAGCATTCAAAGTCAGAAGCTGACAATTCGTGGATTCCGTGTTTCAACAAACCTTCTCATTGGTTTGAAAGTGAGTGCAGCAATCCTTCATCAACAATCTCTTATAATCCCAAGAGCTTGAATACTTTTGTTTTTCTGTAAAATTCTGGGTAATATGTAAGTTAAATAAAAAATACAATTGGGGAGAAAAATATGAGGAGTTTATTCAACAATTTGAATTATTCTCACTAGATGGCGCTCTCAGAGCATCTTCGTTTCATTTTACAATCTTCTGCACTCAGCTTCCTCTCCCCCTCTTTTATAAGATTATTACATTACGTTTTTATTCTCAAATTTTTTCATAAAATGAAGTTTCTGTTCTTATTATTTGTTCATTTAGAAAGAATATTTAATTAATTTTGAATTTCGCTTTTCATTGAACCATTAATTAATTTTCTCTACGTCTATTTCAAATTTTTATTTTATTCATATTTTATTTAATAAGCATTAATTTTTACAGATGTTTTTAGAAAGCTATATATTTCGAGCAAAATTTATTTATTCTAGCACAAACTTTGAATACAAATTTCCTTTAAGAACTTTGCCTTTGTTAATTCCAAATAAATGTTATTTATATCTATTTTTGAATTGTATTCATTTTTACCTTTGTAATATATTTCCTTAATTTCAATTCAAATTTTTAACAATAGAAGTTAGAAAAGTTGCTTGTAACAAAAAAGAGACATGAAAATTCCTTAAAAATGTAGTTTACTGCAACTCAAGTGATGTTTTTATATTTATTTCAAATCTATACTATCTAAAAAAAACTTAAGTTCGCTCTAAATATTTTTAAAATTCAAAATTCTGAAGAGTTCTTATCCCATTTATAACTTTGTTGAAAACGTGTCATTAGATGCGAAAAAGTATTTATATTTCATGGAAAAAAATTTCCTTTTGTGTATATTTGTCAAAAATTTTTTTTATCCGTGCGTCTCTGGTTTAATATTTTTTTTAACTTCTTAGTGAGAAAGAAGTCACTAACAATTTTGACGGTAATCCAAGAAATAAAAAATATAAAAATTATGATATTTTAATTAAAAACTAAAAAAATTATGCGTCTAATATTTATAATAACTTTAAAATATTTTTTGATTTTTCCTTTTTTCTTATCAAATGTAAGTGTTTTTTATTTCCATAATTTATTTACATTTCGCTACTAATTTTTGCAGCGCTGAATAATATTTAAGAATATACAAATATATGGCAAACTTCATATATATAACATAATTGCTTTTCCTATTATTTTTATGCCTTGCAGATTTTTATTCAGCGTACTATTTTGCATTAAAGACGATTAAAATCCTAAAACTCTAACTGTTGTACTTTTTTCTCTCTATGGCATGTGTGCTGGTTCCTTCTTAATCAATGTGATTTGTAGTGGGAAAAAGAGGTCGTTGATTTGAATTTTTAACGCAGACTCTGAATTAAAGAAATTACTTTTCATACATTAATCTGCGTCTTTTAACAAAATGAATCATCGACATGAAATGGAAGATTTCCCAGAATTAGCCATTTATCAAATTGAAATCCAAAATGTATCTGCACTTGCTCTCTCTAATGGAATTTTAACACAAGTCAACTATTACTAATGAAATAAAGTTGCTTAGATAAAAACAGCAATCTAACTAGACAATTTCATTCGGCTTTTTTCTTTAAATTTTTATAATATTTTGATTGCTATCTCAAAATGGAAGATAAAGTGAAGCATAAAATTTTGCGTCGGATACCTTTCTAGACAATATGTAGAGAACATCAATATAAAAATAATATTTTAAAACGGATATTTTTTGAAACAATATTTACATACGCTTTTTATATTTGGATTTAAAAATGTTTTCAAATCGTTGTGGAATGCAAATCGGAAATTAATGTATGGAATAAGTAATACTTTTTGTGCACACATTTATTTCAAAAACAGTTAAATGCTGCTCTATGTACCACACAGCTGTTCGTATTTAGAAATTCTAATTTAAGAATTTGATGTGTGAAAAAGTTAAAAAAATTTTTTTTAGTATGATAACTCTAAATTCAGGCATTTATTACGAGAAGTTAAGTGAAGACAATTATTCTGTATAAATTATATATTAACTTATCTTGATAAAGAAATGTTGTTTGTGCGGTTTATGACATGATATATTATAAGATTTCTCTTTCATATGCAATCTGAGTAAAATATCATCTTAACTAACGGAAATTCGATATTTTTGTTGCTAATCAAGCAGAGCAAGATAATAAATCCAGAAATATCTATAAAATCTAAAAAAATGAAAGTCGCGCAGAACCCCGTCCTTGCTAAAATTCAGAAGTACCGAAATCTGAGCAGGGGAAGAAGCCACGTCAGCAAACTTAAAATATGAAACGAAAGTTGTTCTTTAAGTTAATGAAATCTTCCTTGTTTAAAATTTTTATTTCAAGGTAATTTAGCATTCCATGTGCCAATCAATGACGGAGATGTTAGCGTACCTAACTTGGAAGCAGTAGGTTGCCAGTTCGGATCCCGGTTCGGACATGGATGTTTCCTTGTCTTCCTTTACCACTTCACTTTCAGGGTGAAGATGGCACACCCATTCTATGAGATGCCCCCCTTCGCCTATCACAGAGTGGAATAGGGCATTAGAAAAATAAAGCATTCTGGTTATTCTACCATTAGCAAGAATATTAACCGTTTTGTAAATGTTTCCTCATATATAAATAATTTTACTGTGTGCTCATCCTTTATTCATTTTTGAATTTTTTTTTAAATACTGCAATGATATAGAAAATGAATACAGTATTTTTAAATATTTGCAGATAGAAGTTTTTTCCACAAGTAAATTCCTTGTATTAGGAATTTAGTAGAAAGGGTACTTGTAAAAATTAAACGGAATGTTAAATGAATGAATGTGAATTTTGTTCGAAAATGACTATAAAATTAAATAAAACTATGTACAACTACTTCAAAAATTAAAAGTAAAAAACAGAAAAAATGAGCAAAAGAGGTGAGATTGTGTGTATGTTACTTAAACGAGTTAGTTAAAACTTAACAACATATTTATTAATATAAGAAAATAAGACGTGAAAAACATTCAAACATTACAAATGTTGCCAACGAGTACAATGCTGCTCGTTCAGATTGTTGGCACTCTAACATTCAACGTGTTTCCACTGCTGGCTTACAAACTTGCGACATGGAACTAAGTTTTGAGTATTGCTGCCACATCTTCCCCCCCCGCAGTTTTTTACATCATGTAAGAATACTTTTTGGAAAATGAACAGGTCGTCCTGAACATGTGACAACAGGCTGAGTAGGCGTGGAAGTAGTATCCTGAACAACATAATTTTTAGGAATGTCCAATGAAAGGAAAGCTGGTTTAAGGCAGTCCAACGAGATGGCACATTTACGTCCATTTATATCAATATCAAAAGTCTTGTGATCCCTCTTCAGTACTTAAAAGGATTTTGAAGAGGCTTTTTCCCACCGTCGTGTCTTAAGAATACGTGTGAGCAGTCTTTCAGATAAGGCTGCATAAAAATGGATTTAGTTCCATGTCGGGAAGCAGGCATTGGTTGAATGTCACGCGAAAGCACAGTTTCAATTCCTCAACAAACTGCTGAGGTAAGGACTCGGGTGCCGTGGGAACAAAAATTTCTCTTGGGGGGGATCGATGTGTAGTCCTGTAGACTAAGGTCTACTGTCGTAGCTCTGTTGTCCTCTTCAAAAGCAGTTCGAAAACCTAATAAAATGGTAGATAATGCTACAGACCATTGGTTCATGTTACATGCTTTTAAAGCCGCTTTGAGAGATCTGTGGAATTCCTCTATTATCCCGTTTGATTGCGAGAGATGTCGGAATTCTTTTAATCCCCAGGAAATGGGACAGAGTCTGGAATAGCTGGCTTTCGAATTGACACCCTTGGTCCATTGTGATGTGCGATGGGTAGACAAATCGTGTATCCCATTGGCAATAAAAAGTCTGGGCTGCAGTCCGAGCACTGATATCTGGAATGACCATAGCTTTCGGTCAGCAAGTAAATCTGTTGATTAGCGTCAGGCAAAAGGAGTTGCTCCTAGACGGTGGTAGAAGACCAACAATATCAAGGTGTAGATGATCAAATCTCTTTGTCTGGTCAAGAAAGGAACATACAGGTGTTTTAGTATGTTGGGTGACTTTAGCTTTTTGACATTGCCTCACACAGGTTATGCAATCTTTATTAACAGATGGTCAAATAAATCTAGATTTTACAAATTTTGTTGTGCTGAGAATACTTAGATGAGAAATATTATGCAATAAAGAAAAAATTTTGCTTACGAAATGAAATTGGAATGTAAAGTCATGCGGTACCCGTTGACAAATCACAATATATTTGAGCGTGTAGATCTAGCAATAAAATTTTCCTTAATTCTAAGCTGTTAAGATGATCTATTAAGTTTTTAAATTCTGAATCATTTTTCTGTGCCTTAGAAATTTCATCGTAATCAATAGGATTTGGCATTATTATGGCAGTGATCCGAGAAAGCGTCTCTGCTGAGAAATTTTCTGATACTTTTATGTGGTGGATATCTGTCGTGAACTTAGAAAAAAATCTAACTATCTCGTTTGCCTCTGTGAAGTTTAGTCTGAGCGTTGTCGGAAATCACATATGTTAATGGCTTGTGATCGGTAAACATGTTGAAACATTTTGCTTCACGCATGTATCGAAAATGTTTTATAGCAGCTTATACCGCAAGTAATTCCCTGCCATATGCGCTATAATTTCGTTCGGCTGGTGAAAGTTTTCTTCAAGGCAAGAGGCAAAGGGTTGTGATTCGTTATTTATTATTTGTGATAATGCTCTCCCGATTGCAAAACCTGATGCATCTTCTTGTACTTAGCATCTGGATGAGGGTGAGTTAAGTGAACTGCATTTCCAAAATTCCTGTTCAACTCCATCAGACAATTTAATTTTTGTGTTATCAATTTTCTTTGCGCCTTCCAAATAATTATTGAGAGTTGTTTGGTTTTCATCTACATTCGGCATAAAGAAACTTAAGAAACCCAGTAAACGTTGAAGCTTTTTAATCATTTTAGGTTGTGGGTAATTTAATATGGTTGCAACTTTGTCAAGAAGGGGCTTTGTTCCATTCTGTGAAACTAAATGCCCTAAAAAGGAAATTTCAGGAACTCCAAAAATACATTTTGAGTTGTTAATTTTTAAGAGATTTTCGAGTGGTTCAGAGCTCATAGAAAGAATACTCTGAATACCTGCTAGCAGGCACTGAAGCCATAAGTTTCTTAAAATATAGTCCGATAAAGTCAAACCGACTAAATGACGCATTTTCTGAGCAGGTGAGATGGTTTGTCGTCTTCCAACTGAAGCTTTGAGAGTAACTTTTGGATCTGTTGATTCTTGGAATCTGAAAATTCCCGAATCAGACGCTGTTTTAACGTGATATATTTATCCTTATCTGGTGGAGACAATAAAGTATCTGACACAGCAGCAAACATCTTAGGACAATTGCCGAAACAATGCTGTTGCATTCCGTAAGGTCACACGTTATACTGGATAATTGGAAATTACACTTAGCTTGAATAAACCATAGTTTCATATTATTGTTCCATAACGGCAGTAAGTTTATACCCAATATAAAATTTGTGGCTTGGAAACAATTGGCACATTATCCTGCATATTAAGCATGTCATTAAATAAATCAGATAAAATAAATTAGATCATTCAATTCCAACCAGACTCGGGGAAAAGAAACATGTGACTTACCAAGTGTATGTTGGGGCTGGCATCCGGTCATTCTAAAATGGTAAAATGCTTTGGGTCACCAGTGAGGTTGCGTGTATGTTACTTATACGAGTTACTTAAAACTGTACAACATATTTATTAATATAAGAAAATAAGACGTGAAAAACATTCAATCATGACAGATGTAGCCAACAAGTACAATGCTGCTCATTCAGATTGTTGGCATGTTAACATTCAACGTGTTGCCACTGCTGGCTTACAAACTTTAAGTTTTGATTAGTGCTGTCACTGAGGTATTTGAATCTGTTGCTCATTTTTTCTCTGGTATCCATTTGGCACCCCAAAGTAAAAAGAAGTATATTCTTTACGAATCACCTAGTAATTTTGCAGTAAAATTTTTTTGCTTTTTACAAATATAAAATTTGTTTTCTTATAAAAATATCAGCTGTTAGTCGAGTTATAAAAATGGGTGACTTCACAGATAAATCTTATGTTTGTTCAGTTAAAAGCTATGCCTCAGAAAAAAAAGATTTTTTTTCAATTATTTTATCACCACGTAATCGAGTAGAACGTCAAACACTAAATGATTGTGATACTACTCACAATACATGCTAAAAATGACTCCTATTTTTAATATTCGATTGAAATTATGTTGCTCATGAAACTCAACTCAGCTGGAGGATATAAAATACGTCGTGGTTACCATGGGAAAGAATAGCTTTGAGGATCTTCTGCTTGGCCTCTGCTTCTGGGTCACTAGGAGATGCGGAATCTGAGGGGAACCACCTTGCTGTCCGACTGTCCCTCCACTTCGGCCGCTGGCAGTGCTGAAAATTGGAAATCCTAGTAATCGGGCTGCATGTATGTAACTATAAATCCTGTTGATACAGAGAAAAATCCTCTCATATAAAAAAATTGATTCTAGAGTAACCAGAACTTTTATTTATAACTTTTAGCTTTTTATTATTAGCTTTTTTATTTAACTAAAAATTTTCAATGATTTGTTTCATGTTTGCAATTTGCCTTCCTTTTTTGCAATTAGTTCTTAAGTGTGAAATTTTTGATAGCTTCCAACATTTAATCAATTTTAAGACTTTGATTAAATGTTGGAAGTGATAGCTTCCAACATTTAATCAAAGTCTTAAAAATTTTCTGAAAACTTAATTTTAATAATCAGTTTTATGAATAACATGTTTAGTTTCAATAAAAGCTATTTTGTGTAATCAAGCTGTTTGTTTTAAATAAGTCAATAATGCTTATCTTTTATTTATATTCAGCAAAACAATTACTTAGGTTAATACATAGTTCCTAATTTTTTCATCTTAATGTAGGGGAAATACTTTTAATTGTTGATAACAGTCTTGGTTCTATTGTTGCCACACTCAAAATGGAATATTTTATGCGACAGTTTTATAACATCAATTAATATGCCATAAATTTAAAAAAATCTTCTATGTGCAGAAAATAAAATTAATGAAAGGATTCCAGATGTTATCACTCAATTCAGTTTTTAATAGGCCAGATTAAATAAACAAAGCTATTTTGCATATATACTTATGATTTCTTTAAATGTGTTCCTTGCAGAAGTGTGAAGATGCAATGTATAAATTAATTGAACTCATTGTGTAATCATTGAATAAAAAAGTACGGAAAAAATATTTTATACACATATTGTTCTCTTTTAATTCCGTTATCGATATATTTAAATATTTGTGTATTTAAAATAAGTATATCAAAAGCTATGAACATCAAAACATTAAATAAAACATTGAAGAAATTTACGTAACATATATACTGCTATTATACAAGTTTGAATTTGTTCAACCATTCATTTGCGTATTTCTATTTAAAAAATGTGTGTTTTTCACAGTAAATGTACCTACATCATGAATGCAAAAACAAACATGTTTTGTTTTTTATTGTAAGATACAAACAAAATTTTAAAATTATTATTTTTTTCCTAATGGGTGACTTCACCGCAACAAGGCCGACAATTTATTCATCGTTACCCGATAAAAGCCACCATCCGCTGGGCACGTACAGTGAAGGTGCATAAAATGGGATTCGAACCCAAAAGCTTAGAGGCTCAGCAATTTCATCCGGGCTGAAAGGAATTATTTAATTAATTGTTTTACTTAAAATTCTAAATATTTTTATTTGCTTAATTTTATTTATTTGTTATATGAAATTCTTCTCTTTATTATTTGTGTGTACGTAAATTATTGAATAAAAATATATTACTTAAGCATCAACTGAAGGTAATGAATACTTTGCGGTGGAATGATCATTAACACTCAGGAATAGTAATTTTTCAAACGTTAAAAAGTTGTAAATATCTTTTAGAAAAAATCTTCGTTTCCAAAAATTTATTGTTATTAATAGTTTTTCTGTAATATTTTACACTTTATCCTGTAAAGAAAAAAATTTTTTTACTGGCACAGCAGCTGCCTATAATAAAAAAAACCGACTTCTTTTTCATTATAGAGCCATGTGATGCAACAAAACACAATTTTATGTTCATCCAAACACACCTCTTTCAACAAAGCTGTTGGATTTGGGATTTAGGCAAAATACAGAAATTAGAATCTTGTTATGTGCTGACAAAAACGCTTATGTTTTAATTTAATGTGACAAAAATCTTCGACTGGTCTAAAATGTTGGGTTGCATCAGTTAGAATCCCGCATGCTATCCTTAAGAAATAAATGTGTGAAACATGCTGAGCAGCAATCTCTGGGTTGAACTCAAAAACTTTGCTGCACATTTCTCATACCTATCTAAAACTAGATAGGAAAAAAAAAGGGAAATTTAAGATGACAGCTGTAAAAGATTTAAATTTCTTAGATTTATAAAAATTTCCTTTTTATTGAGGTTTTTGTGGAATTAATGATTAGGAACCGATATAACTGTAGACAGTACTGAAATTATCTTCTTATTCAGTGACTCTTCTATTTTGAAGAGTCATTGCATAAGATTTCATTTCGGTTCGTTGCTGGGGGACCAGACATCCCATCCACTGTTTCTTCAGTTACTGGCAATAGGTAATACAGTTCTTTTCCACACTTGCGGTCTCCCTGGTTTGATCCCAACCCCTACTGAGAGATTTAAGTGGTCAGAATATTCTGGGTCATGTGACATTCATCTACTTTCTTGAGAAGTCGCCTAAGGAGAGCATCTGCTGCTCGAGAGCAGTTGTCACACGTTGCATTTTTCCTATGTTCAGTTGATCATTTTATTCATCAACAATACTCTATTCTGATTAGTTTCCTACAAAAATTTCAGAAGTCAATTAATCATAGGATGCTAGTATTCAGCTGATGCAGATTAGATTTGGTTTGTAATTCAATGGTCATCTTTTGAACACAAGGCTAATTAAATCAGCACCTACGATTTAAAATAGATTCCGAACCACTAGAAGCAACCAAGTCCTAGCTGAGATTTGAACTCACAAACTATTAAATTGAAGGCAAGAACGAATGCATCAGTGAATAATAAATAGACAATTTTATGTTCAATATTTCTTAAAAGTTACATTTATTCCCAACGCATGTTTATCACTGAGCATGATTATTATTGAGCAAGGGACACTTTGATTAAAAAGAACCAATAGGAAATACTTTGACATTTTGCTTTGTTTTTTTCATAAGGGTGTGTGGTAAATATTTTAATAATTTAATGAGATTATATCAATTTCCAAATCTTATTTTGAAAAACAGCAAAAATAATTAATTTTCATAGGTTTTATATGACTTGTTGATGAAAGACATTTTCCCTAAAACAGTTGGTTCGATATTCAAGCCCTTAGAAGATCTTCATACAGAAAAAAAACCCATACAGGTTAAGCAGCGGTTTATGTGGCAATGGTTGGTCGCAAAAGAATGCTTCCCTGTATCAAATCCAGAGTTGCTTTGGTGGGAGACTGGGAATCATCTAAGAACTAAGAACCAATCAGAAGCTCTTTTAATACTTGACCTCCAACTGTATCAGCTCACTTGGAAAATATTTCAACCATGACCTATTTATTGTGCCGCACCCACCTTTAGGGAATACGAAGGATCCTGGATTAAATCAGATTTGAAATCACTTCTTTCCAATAATGAGAACGACGCCCTACGACAAACATGCCTCAGCGGCTTTTTGACAAAGGTTAGTGTACAAATAATAAAGAGTGCTAACTTAGGTGAGGACCTCATTTCACCATACTTCAAATTGTTGAGGCAATTAGAAATATTGAGCTTCTTCGATCAGTAGAAATAATCCACCTGAAATCCATACTTTTTAAACCACAAGTGCTTTCCATTTTAACAGTTTTCCTCGGTGGTTTTCTAAGCAGCTACTTCTCACTTCAATCCAGATTTGATTTAATAAATATAGCCGAGAAACTGAAAGTTAATCAATGCACAGGTAACTTGAATGTGCCGAGAGCCGAGTGCTGGAGGGGGCGGTTGATGCGACTCACCTGTGACCTTCTGGAAGGATCACCACAGCGACGGTCTGATTTCGCTCTGAGAGCACAAAAGGAATGACAGGTCTTCTGGCTGAAAGGGAGGACACCCAGCAGTGCGCCTACAATGGTGGCTGTTTAGAAAGTGCGAAAACTGGTGGGGGTTGATACGGCTTTCTTATTTTGCCACGTTTTTTCTTTTCTTTCCTGTTTTGGAGGATGATGAAGTTTAAGATCGTAGGTAAAAAGAGAATGATTAAAGAAGAAAAAGTAGTTGTGGGATGGACTGCTAGATAAAGGACTGAGGATTTTATATTTCATTCTCTGCTGAATAAAAATGTTAATTGTAATCATTTTTAGTTGCATTTATTTTCCTGCTGAAACGTGATTTGCTATTCCTATCGCTGGTTGAAAAGATTAAAGCATAATTTGTTGATAATTTGAAAAGCATAATAAAGTTGAGTATTTGGGAGCCAATGAGCGCTTATACAAGTATATAAACTTTATGTGTTATTCAATTGTATATACATTGCTAAAGTCACAACAATCCTTTAAATTAGTTACTTTTACTATCAGTACTATTTGAGATGCCTACGAGGTGTGGCTATTAAATAACGAGACTGACGCTGCGGCGGCAAAAGTGCGCATGCGTAGTCCGCCATTGACTGTCAGCTGTTTAGTGTGAAGCTTTCTTTGCAAAATGCCCTAAGCCTCATTTGCGTAAGTAACACGGTTTAGTCATAACCTTCATTTCTGTTAACATTGTTATTTTATTTTGGCGAAAAAATGACTAGTGTAATAATAGAGCAACGAATTGTTGTTAAATTTCACTTCAAACTTGGAAAAACCGGTACTGAAACTTATAATTTACTGAAAGAAGTGTACGGCAGTGAATGTTTATCCCGTGCACGAGTTTTTGAATGGTTCAAACGTTTTAAAGATGGCCGACAAGACGTTGAAAATGATTCGCGGCCAGGTCGCCCTTCAACGTCAAAAACGGATGAAAATGTCGAAAAAGTTGCTAGTTTGATTCGGTCTGATTGTCGATTGAGTATTCGTGCAATAGCTGAAACTGTAAACATTGATAAAGAATGTGTACGGCAAATTTTACATGACAATTTGAACATGAAAAAAGTGTGCGCCAAAATGGTGCCAAAAATTCTCCTCCAAAAGCTTATTTCGCGTTATCTGTCAAGAGATTCCTGGCCAAACAAAGAATCCCACTGTTATAGCATCCATCTTACTCGCCAGACCTGGCACCATGTGACTTCTATCTGTTCCCTAAGGTGAAATCTGCATTAAAAGGAACAAGATTTGAGTCCGCGGAAGCTGTTAAAGAGAAAGCGGCAAGAGTATTGAAGGAGTTGACAAAAGATGACTTCCAGCACTGTTTCCAACAATGGAAAATTCGCATGGAGCGTTGCAGGGATAGAGAAGGGGTGTACATTGAAGGCGATAATAAATAATTATGTATAAAATAAGAATAAAACTTTTTACAACGACAGTCTCGTTATTTAATAGCCACACCTCGTACTCCTGCCGTCAAAGAGGATGCTAAACATAACTAACCATCTCTTCATTTTGAACACCGCTAAGTGGTGAGATGGACACTTGAATATCTTCTCCACGCGACTCTAGTGGAGAGACCTTGAGACTACGACCAATTTTACGTGCTGCCTTCTCTATTAGGGAACACTATGAATCTTTGACCAGGTCTCTTGGTTATGAGTATGACACATTTCCTGTCGAGGTTGCCTTGCTCTCGGTTGACTTAAATTTTAATTCAGATTAAGCTAGAATATCAAAAGTAGTTTTTTAAATTCTATTCAAATTGATTTGGATAAGAATTTTTACGGAAGAATTTCATACGTGCTGAGAGGACGTATGGATGTCAAACATTCCTTAGCCGCCACTGTCTTCTCATGGATTTGGCGTGTTATGGAAAGTGGCAAGCCAGCTTAGGTGAAGTTTCATCATTTGATTGCGGTTAAAAACAATACGGTATTTTATTGTACTTAATGGTTTTGATTGATAGTAATAAGAAATCGATAATGTATCGAAATAATGTAGCTTAACTTAATTAAATATAAAACTTTCAAAATATATGTTTAATGTATTTATCTTATATCAAAATTGATTTTGAGTTTATCCAACAATCTCTATATCACTGTGGCATTCTTCGAAATAATATTTCAATGTGATACATTTAACTTTAAATTAGGACATAGAAGGATTTAACATTACAATTCAATCCAAACACTGGAGTTTGATGATGAAAAGCGTCGTTCTCATATTTGGTCAAGTTTTCTTAAGATTGTTGTTGAACCAGCATGCCTCTCTATACCTGACCCATAGTAGATTTATACGAGTTGAGTATCAGCAGCTGTGTGAAAGTAATCATTGTTTACAAGCAGGAACCTTGGATATGAACTCACGCTATATTCAACAACGCTCTCACCAGCAAAGCAACAATGCTTGCTAAAAACTACCTTGCTGAAAAGAATTAAGAATTTTAAAGCGAAGCCAAATATTTTCTCATTTTTAATTCCTTATTGAGTGAAGACGTTCATTTCCATCCTCACACTAAGATCATCCTGATGCTAGATCAAGAATCAAACTAGTGATCTTCTGGTAATGACAGCGATAGCATTAATTAAATCATTAGCAAAATAATTAGTTTAAATGAAACATCATTAATTAGTTATTGGTTTATTTATTAAATGACCTGCAAAAGGACCTGAATGGCCGTTATATGACCCACATTCGACAGCTATTTTTTAATAAATTTGATGTTTAGCAAAGCTTTATAATTACCAAATTAATATAAAGGTAGATTACTATAAGATAGGAAGCTAATTTGACGTTTAAGTTCATTGCAGAGTATTAATAACTTAACTTTAAATTAATTATTGCATAATTATTTTAAGGTAGGAAGAGTTAATGTGACATTTAATCTCATAGCAGGGAATTGGTAGCTCACTATTCAATTATTAAACGGTAGTTCACTGCTAAATTTATTATCATTAAGTAGGAAAATAATCTGACGTATTTAATCTCATAGCAGAGATTTGGTAGTTCTCACCATTCAATTAGTTTCAGAGACAGCACTCTCTAATTTTTAGCTTTTAAAGTGTTTGGAACAATCCTACTCTTTCATAGAAGAAGCCCATATTTGAATTTATTTCATTGTCTTGGAGCTTTTCAGAGAAATCCAATGTCTTTTCCAAGTCACATCACAGAAAAAAAAAAGAAAAAAAAGTTTGCACATTTACAAGAAATCACGATAGTCAGACAGACATTTATTTCGCATTCAATTCATCAACTGTGAATTTCGAAGGAGAGATTTATTGGACCGCCACTTTTGACCTTTGGGACATGAAAAGAGACGGTGGCTTCATCGGAGAGACTATCAAGACAATAGCAGAGTGTCGGTAGGGTCCCGTCAAAAGCTCCGTGTGTCGACCCCCCACCGGCAGACACAAGAACCAGAACATGTTTCGAATTCCATGAAAGCAGATGGCTCCTCTTTTAATATGGACCATTTATCTTTGCTATTCATGTGGATAAAGAAAAAAATTAGATAAAGAAAAAAAACTTTGCTCTTGCTTTCTTTGTTGGCTGGATTGAAGTTCGTATTATGCAAAGCTGAGCATTGGAGACTTCTTGGATGATCCAGACACTTTTGGCGTATCGCCTCCTGCAGATGTGTCGAGTGTTGCGGATTTCGAAATGTGAGAACATTCTTTTCCTGGTGTTAACAGGAGAGTCTTAAGGATGACTACAGATTATCCAGTTATTTTCAATAAATTTGATTATATTAGCCAAGATTAAAATACTTAATTAAAGTAGATGATAAAAATTTAATCTAAATAAGGTAAGTTGTTAAGATAAGTACGTGGATGTGTATTTTACCATCTAAAAATCATTGAACACATCCAATCACCTCATCATGTTTAACCACAATGAAGTGACGAAATCAGCAGCTGAGTTGCATCTTCAAAATGGGAAAGGAATTGGATCCTATGGAACATTTATAGGTTTTCTTAACCTCACTATCTTCTGCGAGGTCTTGTATCGAACTCAGAATCTTCCAGACATAGACATACACGAGTGAGCACCTTATCGGAACTTTGGTTTTCAGGTAATAGTGCACCTAATAGTGATAAAGCTGCCACATATCCATTAAGACATAATTTCAGAATTATACAACGGACTCCGATATTGAAAGATGTAAATAAAGAAGTTAGAAAGGGTATCTCAATCTCAAGTACATATAGACTGTTGAGCTTATGAGAGATAGTATAGAGAATAAATTTTTCAACGGAAAAAAACAAAAGAGGTTTTTTTTTTATAAATTATATTTAAAAATAAATCACAATTAACTAAATGGATTACATTAATGATTAATAATATAGTTATATGCTGCATGAAAAGAATACAAACTCTAAAGAAATATAATTTATAGACAGAAACGTGAAAAGAAAATGTGTAAAGAAATTATCATTAGAACTACATTCAAGTAATTGTTTTCACTCCTGTGATATTCCTTATAATAATGGTGCTATGTTAACAAAATGATGTGCATGCTTTAATAAATAATGCATGGAAGATTAAAATTTTTCCATGCAGTAAGATTTTTAACAACAGTCAGTCTTTTCATGCTTCTATAAATAACATTTTCATCGTTAATAGGTTATTTATGGAAGTTATTGTGTGCAACGGAAACGGTACATAACATCGAGTCTCATTGAATCAATGTTTTACGAAGAATAAGAGAAGCTGTGGTACCATAAAACTATTCCTTAAGATATAACCCGTTTGGAAGCACGTTTTTTTCCTTAAATAAAATATCTATACCATAAGGGAAATTTGTAATACAAATGGTAAAATATAAAAAAAATTGTTGAGTGCTTTTTTATAATTTTAGATAGTGAATAAAAATTCTAACCTACTGTTGATTAATTTGTGTTCAAAGAACAATAGGTTTGTATTGATATATAAGATATTTTAATGAATAAAATATGGCCTACGTATGATTACTTATCTATATAAATGAAATAATTTTGTAAGTCAATCGGATTTTTGTTCGGTCTTGAAGGTGGGTTATGGCCAACATTTTGGAGGTAAGGTGATTATAGTTTACAGTGGAAAAGTGGGTGGGTCTCCATAATTCAGAAGCAGGAACGCAGCCTGAGATCCATGGGCTGCCACCCAAAGATATATCATTTCACATAAAGGACATTGTGACCACAGCCGGCCTTATGCGTTGCAGCCATCATCAACCAATGCGCAGGAACTTCGCCTGGTGGCACGCTGACATAATCTGCTTCCTTTCGTAAACTTGTTCATGATTAACATAAAGATTTTACCATCTTCAAAGAAGACGGCGAGAGATCTCTTTCTAAAATTATTATCTATTCATAACTATTAAAAGTAGAGAGTGTGGCATCGGATCTTTCTTTTTTTCGACATTACTACAGTCAATTTTTCTTTAAAAATATTAACGATATTTAAAAGTTTTCAATTTTTAAAAAATATTGTGGTTTCTATTTTTATTTCTTATTAGTTTAAGAATATTTTAGTTCAAAATATGATTTTAAGCAATGAAATCAGGTCTCACATACAGATCAACTAAACACAAATGGAATGATTGAAAAATACTTTTTGCTAAATAAAGAATTCAGGATACTTTTCACTCGCATTTCAAGTCGAGTAATATGAAATTTATTGGAATCAGTGGCATACTGTAGTGCAATTATTCCAAATTTGATTACATTAAACTGGTTCTTGATCTGCGGGGGGGGGGTGGCGCAACCCTCTCCGGGACGCACGAGATTACCGAAGAGAAAATATAATTTAAAAATTTGATTAACTGAAGAAAACACACGCATACGACAAAACAAAATACAATTCAAACAAATATATTTAATAATTAATTAATTAAATTAAAATAACTTACTAAATCTAGACTTACTTTATTTAAACTTACTAATTTGAAATATAAGTTAATGATTTTTAGTGACTTCCCAGCAAACACAAACTGCCGGCAAAAATCCGGGCCGCTGTTGGCCAAGCCGGTTTTCAATTGGCCACGGCAAGACGCTCATGGTTTCTTGAAGGCTCAGCTCCGGTCATTACGGCCGTGGAGGAGTGCTGGCCCAAATTAACCGGGCCGGTGCTGGATAATAAGGAGTGGGCCAACAGATTCTGGCCATTTTTGGCCCTGAAGCCGTTGGCCAGCAAAAGTAAGACAATTAGTTTTATCGCTATTTTTTAATTTTATCGGCAAAGACTATTTTTTCAAAACAGTTTTTTTATGATGTTAATTAATTTTCAGATAACTTCTAATTTTTTAAACCCTTTAAAAACTATTTTTCAGAAAGAAATCTATTTTTCACATTTATTGTGTATACCGCGTGACATTATGACGTCAGATAGTGCGAAGTGCTTTTGTCAGTGTCAGCCATTAATGTGAACTGGCGGAATATTCGATATAAATTTAATACTTTATGTAAAATAAGAATTAAAAATTTATTTTTACTTCTAAATAATTCATGATTATGTTAATTACTTGTGATGTAAATTTACTGGGAAACGACTGGAAGGCATGTAATCAAAATTTATCAATCCTTTGCATTAATTGACGTAATTTTTTCCATCAATCTGTAATCACTCTTGCAAAAAAAACTAAATTCCATGTTAATAAAATTCAGCATAGGATATTGTATAAATAATTCGAGATTGTCAATATATTTTAAAATTCATAGTATTTATTTTAATTACTATGATTTCATAAACTTTACTTATCTGTAATCGTAGTTTACAAGTAAAAATAATTTGATAATCGTTGATGTATAGTTTATTAACCATTTCTTATTAGTTCAAAATATGATTTTTTAAAGCATGAAATACAAAGTGTATATTATAAATTAATTACAATTTTTATTATATAATCTGGAAAATGTTAGATTCTATTTAAAACATTACATTGAAATTTTTGATGTCAGATGTTTAGAATTTCTATTAAGTCATTCAACTGAAATCATTTTCATTTAACCCAATTATTTGTCTTTATTTTTAATCAAAGAATTCTCAAAATTGATGAATGTTGATTTTTCATTTGTTACTTAGTGTTATTTACTGTAATGTGTGTGTGTATGTATATATATATATATATATATATATATATATATATATATATATATATATATATATATATATATATATATATATATATATATATATATATATATATATATATATATATATATATATATATATATATGTGTGTGTGTGTGTGTGTGTGTGTGTGTATTGAAATATCAATATGGGGGGATATAAACTAAAACTAAACTCTGGCACAACAGACCAGGTGGGCCAAGGCTTACAGTACCTATCTGTTTTCCAGACCGAGAGCCCATGGGCTGCGAAGCATATGTCCTGATTAGGTGCTCAGCATAACGCAAAACACCCAGTGTTTAGTTCCCAAGCATGCTCATTGTGGGCATTATGTTACAAATAACTATTCTCTCTTTTTTAAAGAGATAAAACTGAAATGAAGTAAAAGATTCCATCATAAAAAATTGTATTAGTAATATTCATTTTTTATGAGTTATTAATTCTGAATGAAAATTGACTCTATTATAGGCATTCACAACCAAAGTGCAGAATTAAACCCTTGGCATATATATATATATATATATATATATATATATATATATATATATATATATATATATATATATATATATATATATATATATATATATATATATATATATATATATATATATATATATATATATATATATATATATATATATATATATATATATATTTTGTAAGGTTATTTTAACTATTCAAGTTCTTAGCTTGTTTTGCTTTGATTGTAAATTTAATTATAAAATATTTTAAGTTTAAAAATAGATTTGTTGGTTTCTCCTTATTCAAATAGATAATACTGTGATATAATACCTAAATATGTGAAAATAAGTTTTATACATGAAGTTTTACCTGATTTAAATAAACATATCAACTCAATTTTCTCTGTTTTTTACCTGGGCTGTTATCAATTTAATAATTCTGTTTTTTTATTTTTATTTTCAGAGAATATTACTACAAAATGATAATCTTCACAAAGTGAAAAATTTGTTCCAGAGTACTAATTCGGAAGGTGGACCACAAAAATACAAAATAAGAACTTGTAAATTAAAAATTTAAAGAAAAATTATTTTCGAATGTAAATAAAAATAGTAGATACTTTTTTATTTTCAGTATTATCACAAATAAAAATTTTTAATTCCTTTAATATTTGGACTTTTCACTTATATATGGTTTTTTGTTGTGTTAATTTTATAAGTAATAAAAATGTTATTTTTTATCACTTTTTCTCAACACCTTGTTGCATGGAGTTAATTGATTTTGAAAATGAAATATTAATTTACATACAATGAAAATATATGTGTGCGTGTGCTTTAAAATAATTCTATTAAATTATCGTGAAACAACTGGAATTCTTTTTTACCTTCAAGTTCAATTTTAGCAATAAATTGACACTTGCTTCACAAGAATTTAAAAAAAAAAATTCTAAATAATGAAATTCTATAATAACAAAAAATAATTTTAAAAACAGAATATAAAAACTATTTCAATTATTTAAATAAAAACTGTAAAATTTAAATAGCATTGTACACTATTCAAAATATGAGTTAATAATTCATTTTTTTAAATCCTTCTATATAATTAAGACTTAAAATACACTGAATGATATTTGACAGTTACTTTGTTAACAATTATGTCTTTTAAAATAACAAACAAAATAGCAAATTTGATGGATATCCAATACTTCTATATAAACTTTAACAATATATACAATATTGATAGATAAAAATGAATTCCAATTTTATAGAAATAAATAACTAAAACCAGCCATACTTCAGTAAATGTGGCTATCGTCGGCCAAATGGCAAAGAGCCGATGGATAACCGTATATGGGCATGTACTGGCAATTACATGGGCCACATGCCGTTAGTATAGCATTGCTGGCCACCCAACGTAGGGCCAACAGCCGACTGTATAGGCATCCCAGCAGCAATGACGACGACCACTTTATTGACGGAGCCGACGAGGCTGGCCAAGACGGCTGATAGCAGAGGCTCGATGGATGGCCGGCATCTTTGTGTTTGCTGGGTTCTTGCTCTTGTCTTGTAAAACAGCCTTTCGAAGGAATCCTTCATATTAGAAATAGAACTATCACTACTTTTTCTACATATGTGGATATCTACACTTTGTCTTCAAAGAAGGCACACCATAAAATCGAATTTCACAAACATAGGGCGTTTGAAATGGTATTAGAATGCGAGATGCCCTTGTTTTTATTGTAGGAAACATCATCTATTCCAGCCCGAAATTCAAAGAGGGATTTATTCCTAAATGGTCTTTCAGTTTCACCACTTGTCGTGAAGTCTATGAAGGTTTCTTCCTCGGAAATTGAGAGTTCTTTGGGAGTATTATGAAATGGGTCACTAACCGACTTCTAACTTGCTATCACTTTGTAACACCATCCTTTCCATTTGCAGACATAGTTCAGTTTATCCGCTTTAAAATTCTGCGCTACAATTCTAATCTTTTATAAAAAGATTAAACTTTATCGCTCTTATCCAATATATGTGTGTCTACTTTAGGTAAACACTGGTGTCACAATCCCGAGGTACTCCAGTGATCTAGCCTCTTATTTCTTTTCTTTTCTCCTCTACTTTTCTACTTTCTTTTCCTCTTCTCCTTCGTTGTGGTTGACTTGAAAGAGGTGGAAGGCTCCCCATAAGCAGTTATCGCAGCTTTGTTGCTATTACCTACTCCAGAGGACTAAATCACCCACGGGTTTGCCGTGCCTGGAGATCCTTATCCCTGGAAAGGAGAATCCCGTTAATTGAATTACCCTGGGACAAATACATTACTTTAGCCTCTGCTTCATGTAAACGGTATCATTCGGTTTCTTATATCAAGCGATCGGTACATCCACTGGATGATTCGTTGAGGGTGGAGGCATGAATTTAATGTGAGCGTTAAGGACATGGATATCACTGGTGCATTTGGTATGCATATCCTTGTTTAACTCGGTGGTGAGTGGTGCGGTCAGGTCCAGAAATTTTATATTTATTTTAAGAGTGAATATTAATTTTTTTCCTCCAAAGGGAGCAAATAATGTCAGAAATAAATGCAAAATATTTCATTCTTAAAAGGAAGAAAGATACTTTTAAAAAAGTATCTCCTTTCTTTACACATAGAAAACTATCGAGAGTTAAAGGGGAAGTAAAAAATATACGTCAATGCCTATGGACAAGATTGTGGCCAAGATGGTGCAGTATTTGGCAGTGTAAGTATATTAACATCAAATAATTTTCCCAGCACTGTCGATCCACTTAATATTAAACTGCATGCTATAGCAGTTAGAATTCATAAATCTTGTTTAATAACAGTCTGTAGCTTATATTTGTCACCGCAGGATGTCATACGTCAAAAGGAACTCGAGGATTTAGTTGATCAACTTCCTCTTCCAGTTTTATTACTTGATAAATTTAATGGCCATACTTCTTTGCGGGGAAGTGATGATAAAAATTCTCGTGGTCTTTGAGCTGTTGGATGCCACTGTTGGAATTAACAGTGGAAAATGATCTCCATAACAGTGATCCTTATCTTCTTATCATATCTCAGACTAGAGGTACTATTGTTTGTCAATGAACACCCACTCACGTGCACAGTCGAGCGGATTAGATGTTATTTAACCAACTGGCAGATACTAAAAAATACAATGTTTATGATTTGATATTGAGTTACTGAAATAATTATTAAAGTAGCAGATACAAAAATTCCAAAGATTTCTTCAAAATCACGCCAGCATTGCAAATCCTGGTGGAGTGGAGAATGCTAAAATAACTATAAAGAAACAAAGGAAGTTATAGGGGATATTCAAAAGATACCAAACTACGGAGAATCTTTTTGCCTTTAAAAGAGAAAAAGTATTAGTTTGCAGAGCTCGTTATCGAAAGTCAAAAGAAATTCTGCCCTCCCTATGTATCATCAACTGCATCTTCCACATCCAGTAAGCAGTTGTGGAGAAAAGTAAAGGCACGCAATGGAATGTATAAGGAATTTTTCATTCCTATCTTAAAGTCTGGAGATGATGTACAATCTTCTCCTAAAACCATCGCTAATGTCTTTGATGTAACTTTAGTTAGTATCACAATCAAGAACTCTTAATGCGTTCGTTTTAAGGATAGAAGTCTTAAAGAGCGAACACCAATTCGTTTAACCATAAATAAATTTTGCCTTACAATTACGAGTTTCGGATGTTGAACTTTAAGAAGCATTTCAGCAGGCCCAGTTACCAGTCCAGGACCTGACATCTATCAAATTTTTCGACATTTAAATCCAGAATCTCTGTTGAACTTATTGCTTTTGTTCAATAGAATCTGGAATGAAAATAAATTTCCATTACTTTGGAACGAAGCAATAGCGATTCCGGTTCTTAAATTTGGAAAGGATCCTTCATATCCTTCACATTATCGACCATAGCTCTTACGAGTCGTCTTTGTTTGTATACGCGTTAGCAAAAATACACTTTGTATACGTGTTAGCAAAAATACGTTTCGTATACGTGTTAGCAAAAATTAATGCATTCATGTTAATCAGAGTGGCTTCCGTAAAGGAAGATCCACTCTCAATGATATCACATATCTGGAAACCCAAATCCGCGCAATGCATCTGCATGGAGAAACCATCTATTTTCCATTTCCTTTGGTATCGAGAGGTCGTACAATCGTATATGCGGTATGAAATTCTCCTAGCATTCTTTGATTTTGGCGTTAGAGTTTATTTTCCAACATTCTTGAAAAAAATTTTAACCTCCCGTGTTTTTAAAATTCGTATTGGAACAACTCTTTCCAATACTTTGATTCAAGCCGAGTTTATACCCCAAGACTTTATTTACTAATAAAGCCTTGGGGTATACCCTCGGCTTGATACACTAAGAGTCACTATTTTTAGTATTATCATCAACAATATTCTCTTTGAAGCTTCACCTCCTGTGTTTGGTACACTTTATGTTGATGGCATACCCATATTTTGTCTGGGGTCAAACATGTGGGTATTTGAGATACTACCCACATGTTTGACACACTTTATTAAAAAAAACTGTTAATATAAACTTGTTGCATGGGGTGTGCAGAGAATGGTTATAGATTTTCTCCCATCTAGTGTAAATGTGTCCATTTCTTCAAAAAGACTAGCATACATAAGAATCCTGCAATTTATATTAAACACACCTATTTCTATGGTCAATTAGATAAAGTTCCTCTGAGTGATATTTGATAGAAGTTAATCTTTGTTCCGCATGTTTTAC
This sequence comes from Latrodectus hesperus, assembly GCA_037975125.1. Classification (NCBI taxonomy): domain Eukaryota; kingdom Metazoa; phylum Arthropoda; class Arachnida; order Araneae; family Theridiidae; genus Latrodectus; species Latrodectus hesperus. Next base: position 11,593,008 of record CM075857.1, on the reverse strand, counting down.
ATTTGCAGAAAATGTGCGAGCGATCAATTAATATCCTCAAGGTGTTATCAAATACATCTTGGGGTGCAAAACACACGTCCCTCCTCATATCAAGCACTGATTTTATCTCTCATTGACTACGAATGTGCTGTTTACGGATCGGCTAGATCTTGTTTTTGCATGTGTTTGTGATGTTTTTGCAGAGATTGGACATTGTCCATCCCTCTGCTTTGAGATTATGTTCAAGCACATTCTACACATCATCCGTCCAAGCCATCAACTATTAGTTACCGTTGGACCTGAGGCATATGCAACTGTCTCTCAATTATTATTGTAAAATTATGTCTGACTCTCAGTTTCCATTATACTCATTTGTTCCTACTCCGGTAATGAGGAGGTTATATGATGCAAAATCAGTGTTTCCCAATGTGGAGCCCATGCTCCACAGGGGGTAATTTGAAAATGGATTCGACTTGAGTTTAACCCTTTTGCTCCAGATCATTTAAGTGCAATGCTAGATTTCGGTGCCAAAATTGAAAGAAAAAAATCAAATTTGTAAATAATTGCGTTCAAGAAATATTATAAACGACGAGACCAAAATATCAACTACGTTTGTGGCATCATCAAGTTAAACTCCTTGTGGCAAACAGCTGGCTCTGCGTAGATCCCTGGACGCCTTATGAACGCTCTAGACAACTCAGTTATTTGCTTTTGCATGGCCCGTCGCAGCTTTTGTAGTTTTCATAGCATTAAAATGGTGTTAATTTGAAATAAGCATCCATAAAAACTATTATTAAAGTTTCGTTTATTTAAGAGATATATACACTGTATAGATATAATTGGTAAGCATTTTATTTTATTTATTTATATTTTATTTTAGAAGCATAATTTTTTTGAAAGATTTATCAAATGGAAAAAATATGTTATTTTTATAATACATAACTTTGTGGTAGTGGTGAGGTAAGTGTGTTATATACATTTAAATAAATGTGTATTTTTTAGTATACTTTTTGCCTATGTCACAATAAGTTAATTAAACATATTCTATTTTTAGTTTTTAATTAATCATATACATTTATTCCAGTCCATAATAAAATGTGTGCTACAAGCAAGAAAATAATTCATCAATATTCGGTATAATAGTTACAGTTTAGATTAACTACTGTCCATGATGAGTGGCAAACTAGTAAGAATTAAGTTAAATAAAATTAATGCAAAAATAAGAAAATTATGTTCGCAAATTAAGAAGATAAATGGAGTGAATTATGCTCTAGCCCCTTGACTGAAGATCATTTAATAGAAAACTGGAATTGGTTAAAAAATATTGGCAAAGATCAATCATAGGTTGAACAATGCAATTCAATTTAGAGCGAGGATGGGAAATTAACACAAAAGGATGTGCAAGCGACCAACTTTTTATGTAAACATTATTATAATATCCGCATACTGAATTTCACTGTTGATGACAAACATGTTAAAATTATGGCCAGCAGTATTGTCCATGGCTACAGCAGCAATATTCAAGGCAGAATTCCCATTTTTAGTAAAGATTTCAGAATGTATGAACTCGAGGCCGCGATCAGGAATGTTAGTTTAAACAAGTCTTCTGGACCTGACAGTACACTTGGGCAACTAATTGCTAATTTAGTTTCTAGTGGAAGGCAAAAGTTATTGGATATTACAATTATTCCAGGAACCAGGGGCAGCTACTTCGGTACTGAAAAATAGCAGTGGTTATTCCACTAAGAAAAACCTACAAAACTGGTGACTAGCCTATCGTCTTAACTAGCAAAGCTTCCTAAATAATGGAGAAATTGGTTATGAAAAGACTAATTTTTTCTGCATTCCTATGATCTTCTTCCAAAGGAGCAGTATAGATTCTGAGAGGGACACAGTATCACGGATCAGTTATTTTCTTCTGTCAAGAGATGAGAGATGCTGAAAACAGAAATCCTACCAATCATACATTATCGGTCTTCTTAGATTTAGCCAAGGTCTAGAACCAATTATTAGTCATAAAACTTTCTAAAGCTTTAAGAATCGGTGGAAAAGCCCTTCCCTAGTTTTATAAATTTTAAGGAACAGAGTTATTGGAGTAAAGTTTAGCAATTCTCTTTCAAGAAGTTTAAGGATCGATCAGGGAATACCTAAGGGATCAGTGTTGAGTTCTACTCTGTTTTCACTTTACATATCAGGCATCGAAACTATTATAACGAAGAAATGTGACGTGGGCTCTTTTACGGATGATTTGGTTTCATGGAAATCCGACTCTGACTTAACAACATTGGAGCGAGACATAAATTCTGCCCATTCTGCAGATTGGAGCCCAACATAAAATCTTTGTGCAGCAAGCATTTAGCGCAAGGATCTCGGTAAATTAAAATATTAAATTATAATAAATAAACCCTTATTAAAATTATTTTTTTGTTCAATTTTAGATTTTCATTATTTGTTTTGAAAATTTACTGATTGTGTTTCGTTAACAATTTCCGATTGATTTCTTTCAAAAACCTATTACTTAAGTTCAATTTTTTAATATTAAAAATTATGTATATAAGTAAATTGTAAAAATATTAATATAATATAAATATTAAAAATTATGTACATAAATAAAATTATGTATATATTAAAAATGATGAGCATAAGAACTTTAGAAAGGCCTTGGTGAGGTATGGCACAAAAAAGGTTGGGAAACTCTGTGTTAAGCATCCCACCCTTCGTCATTCAAACAAAACTTCATTGTCTTTGTTTGACCTATGTAATGTTTGTTTCATTAAAACGCACATATTATGACATCCACCTTGGTATGATCCACAGATATTTGTTATTAATCCATTTGCTTATAGTAGAAAATTCTACAGTCTACAATTTACTAAGAGTTACTACTGATACTACTGATAGTTATTCACATCACTGTCAGTTTTCTTCGTACATGGAAATATTCACGGATTGATCAAAAATTGCAGGCTTTGGTATATTTATAAACAATGTTACTTATAGCTACAATCTGCATGCATCCCTTTAGGACTGAAGCTAATGCAATTTATAAGTTCGTGAAAATTGTAAATTCTCATACTTTTTGCGAATATACTGATAACTTGAATGTAATAGAAGCGTTGGAAAACTCCAACATTTACTGTCAATTGGTTGTGACCAAGATTTTCCAAGTATTGGATTCCCTTGCTGACAAGGAATATGATATCAAATTCTGTTGGATCCCAGGTCACGTTGGTCTTGAGGGTAACGAAAAAGCAGACTCAGCTGCTAAAGTTGCTTCCACTTCTGTACAATCCTCGATCCCACTTTCAGACGAGAAGAAATATATTACAAATCTTTTTATTTCCTCTTCCAGAAGTTTTGGAGCATGCGGGTCTCCAACAAATAATGTACCATTTTTCCATACCTCACTTCATTATCAGTTTTATCACTACGAAGTGCTTAAGCTAGAGTTACTTGTTTTTGTATCGATCATACACATTTCACACATAAACAATTGTTTCGAAACAATTTAAATCCATGGTATGAAACGCGTGTGATGAACCATACACAATTTACCATACTTTATTTTCATTCAGAGATTTTATTCAACATCATTTTACCTTTTTTAAAAGCAGGCTTTTAACTTTGGAGGATTTGTTGGGGGAAACCATAAAAATCTCTTAGTGAATTTAAAAACAGTAGGATTTATACAATTTATTTAACTTTTGCATTTTAAAGTTTGTTTTTTCATTTTATTTATTTTTTCAATTTATATACATTTAGATTTTAAGTAAACTTTATACACAGATTTTTAAATTTGAATTTTTTTTGCGTTTTAAAATTTTAAAGTTGATGGGGTTTTAAAAAAGTATATATTAAATTTGATTTTTCTCATAGCTTGTCCTTTTTGTAACTTGCTTTATTAAACCCAACCAGCCAACTAATATATGTGTATTTGATCTTTGGAGTTGTGAAGATTTAAATTATTTAATTTCTGGACTATGTCAACCAAGTAGCCATATTGCATCACAAATAAATCGTCGCGAAAATCTCGTCTGCTGGAATGTTTTCTTCTTCTAGGAAAATAACGATTTCTTCTCTTAATTCGTAGATAAATTGCAAAAACTTTCCATGTGATAGCCATATTTCCTCACAATAAAATAGTACGGCTGAATGTACTATATTCCTATCTTTCCAAAATGTTGAAAAGATTCTTGATTTCAGGGGTATCATTTTTATATAATTTACTACGATTACAACCGCAGTTAAGAAAATATTCATAACTGGGCTCAATTTTTTGGAGGCCTGAGCTTCTCTGAAGATCCTGTATGTGTCCAGTTACACTGAGATGTTTTTTGCTTTGAAAGTGGTTGCATACTTTGAAATTTTCTGGGTGTTAAGCGCACTTCATTGAGGCAACTTCTGACGCAACTGTTTTCCTCCTACGTTTGCTTCGTTCATAAAATTATTTAAGGTAACAAGTAATGCGTGTACTGTTAATTTGAGTTATATTGGTTTGCAGAAAAGCAGTTCATCACAAAATCGAATATAGGCCTGTCTTGGCATTATTCTGGATACATCCATTCCAGACCAGCGGAAGGGTTTTTGGATGCCTCAGGTTAAAGTAAATGCGTCCCCAACTCATGAAGCTCTTGCAACCCAGTATGGGAAAACGTGGTCATTCTTCCAGCCACTAAACGCGGCAAGTGGCACTTCACAATGCTGATCTAAAGGGAAATCGACTGGGCCAATAGGCTTCAAGTTTATCACTCAATTTTGAGTAAATGCTTCAAAATACTCAAAACAATTTTCCATGTCTGTATGTAGCATGTCAACAATCACAAGTATACTCGCGATGAATGCAGCTCTTATTTACTATTCTGAGATCAAGTCTACCTCACTTCTTACTTATGTTACTTGGTTTCCTTGCTCGTCCTTTCAAAATCTTTCCTTTTCTCACCCACACCAAACCGTGGACGTCGTTGTCTGTCTTGTGTGCTGTTGGATGAATTCAACTGACCGACTTCCTTTTTTTTTATACGATCCAATAATTATAACCCCTTTGCTGAGAATTGGACACATCATTAATTATTTTTCTACACATCTATTCATCAACTCTCTTTTGGTATGCTTCGTAGAAAATAGTATTCACAAATAACTCGAAAACTGCTGTTAGGTTGACTATAGAGTATTTGTTGATAACATTTATCATCGTTATAGCTGTTTACCATGTATCTCAGCACGAGAATACAAGTGATTCAACAATATTGAAACCGAGTTTTTTATGTCGAAGAACGCTCCCAAATCACTAATGTATAAGATAAGGAAATTATTTATGTTTGAGAAAGGGCTATTTTATTGGGCATTCTTTAATAAAATTACATTATATTTGAATGAGAGAGAGTGATTTATAATTGAATCAGTCTTCATCAAATTCTTGTTTTTCTATTGGAGCGCATGAAAATATATTTAGAAATTTAAGTTTTTCAAAATAGTAAAACAGAAGCGTTTATAACCTCGGCTCACACTTGCTCTTGTTTTCTTATGAATCTTAGCTTTTCTATTTTTAATAAAAAAATTTTATTTTGTACATTTATATTAGCAGAAAATTAGGTGTTTAGATTAGTATTTCTTTGCAAGTAAAATCTCTGAAATAATTTTTCGCTTATTTCTTCTGACTCTTTATTTGATAAATTACTTACAGTACTTCTTAATAGACATATGCAAAGGAGCATTTGGCTTGTACCTTAGATTATCAGGTATAACTCCACCTCGCAATATATCTGGTTGCTGTAGAATAGCCATGAATTTTGAAAACAGAATTACAACATTGGCTTTTAATAAATTCAAAATTACAAAATTGACTTACATAAAATATTATCGAGAAAATATTTACAGAATTTCCGTTATGGGAATGAATAAGATAAAAATTGCACTAAAAATTGTAAAAAATCTGTTATTCTTAAGAACTCCAGGTAACCTTGACAGTAAAATTCCAGTTAAATGTATAAGTGAAACAGAATTATATAAACAGGATATAAGTTATAGCCAATAAGATGATGCATTGTATAGAAAAGTATGAAAAAAGAGCAGGTAAATACATGCAGTATTTCTTAATAAATATGTACTCACATATACTAGTACACATTGAATGGTAACAGCACTTAACACATGCATTGTATAGAAAAGTATGAAAAAAGAGCAGGTAAATACATGCAGTATTTCTTAATAAATATGTACTCACATATACTAGTACACATTGAATGGTAACAGCACTTAACACATTGCAAAATTATATTTTATTTTTATTAAAATGCTCGTAAGAAAGAAGAAACGATAAAAAATGATTATTTACCATTGTTAAAATTCTAAGTAGGAATAATTAGTACTGTTTAGTTTTTAAAGCTCATATTCCTCTAATCCCCTTATATACATGAAATTGCCAATATTTTCCCACTTTTTGGTGTGGAAAGATATCATTCTAATTGTATGATGGAAGCGGAATTGACTGAAGCTAGCCAATTTGTTCGCTAATGACACCAAGCAAAATAGATCGTGCTGGCGATATCCTTTAAATGCAATGATATCTCAGGGGGTGACACGTTAAGTATGGTAGTTTTTGGCTTGGAATCTGTTTTCAAATGAGAATATTTCCTTCTTGAGGAATGGAGGGCACGTCCATTGGGTTCCTCATTGATTGAAATACCAAAAATTGTTAATGTACTAAAAATAGGCATTGTAAAAAAGCCATACTTCTATGATTTGATGGTTAAGAATAGGTACATTAGAGAAAAATATGTATAGATTCTGTGGGATATTAATAATTCTTGGATTCTGTGAGGAATTTTGAATCCTCACAGTTTGAATACCGAGAAAACTTTTCATGAATGGTCGTATTTATTTGTCAAAATTGAGTTCATAAAGAAGAGTCTTAAGTACCCACACAGGAAGATGTGAATGCATCATACGTTGTGGCTTCGGATCTAATCTAAGGTCTACCATTCAGAAAAATTGCTGTTCTTATCTATAGCCTATGGTCATCTCTCATATGTATGCTCATCTTCAAAAATATTATTCAATACACTATTATTTAAATATAATTTTAATATGCATAGTTAAAATCCTTTTAATTCATAACTCTGCAGGCAATGGTTTGGAGCCACCATTCAGGGTCCGGAAAGACTCGGAGCCTGTGAATGGATTGGAAATGGGATCGCAAGCACTTGTTCAGCAAGCTGCGTGCAATGTCATCGCATGACTAGAAATTCAACTGTTAATACACTGGGTGTGTCCCCGCTCCCCCCATCTGCAAATTCGGTGCTCCATGGCCTGGAATGCGAATTCGTGTTCTCCGCAATTGCATTAGCTCCCAACGAATTTCGGCCGCCCGCCACCCCTCGAAGTATGCAGGCATCATTTACGCTCAATTAGAGGCCGCTATTAAATCTTCGCTCAAGTAGGCGTAAAGAATCAACACGGGGGAGGCGACTTCTAGCGCCACAAATGGATACTCAGAGGTTGCCGCAGCACTAATCTGTCGCCAAGAGTTGACACATTGTTTTCACTATCTGATAAACTTTTAAAAGATTCATGTTAGCTTACTTATTATGATTTTCACGAATTTTTATTCATAGTTTTTATTAATGAAAGGATTTATATCCTTGGAATTTCAACTCTGATTGCTCCACTGCCTCGAAAATAACGTGAATTTCATAAAGAAAATATTTTTGTTATAAATGTAAAAGAAACACGATTTCATTTCCACTTTCTATTTTCATTAAATTCACCATTACTCATGTATCTTACCATATTTCTCTGGAATAAATTCTATACTGAGATATAAGTCTTGCATGACAATACTTAGTGCCTTGAATTCCTGATGGATTATATTTGCAACAAATTCATACTCAGAAATTATAAGAACAGTGGTTCACTTCAAGTTCAGTTAAGCTCCATCAGTTGAATCATGGCATAGATGTTCCAAACATGCAATAATTTTTCTAAGGAATAAGAGTTGAATTCATAAAAGCTTTCATCTAAAGTTTAAGCTTTTTATGGTATATTTGTTGTGGCTCAGAATCGAATTCATATGAGGTCTTAGTTCCCGATCCAATAAACCTTTACGGCGAAGATTGAACTAAAAATGACAAGAAGATCATATAATCGCAGAATTGTAAAATACTAATTGTTGAGAATAGTGATAGGCTTCTATATATTAAAAATAAAAATGTTGTTTTTAGGATCCTTATCAGTGAGGGCTTCGTAGACGTTATGTTGCTCCATTCTTGTTACCTCAGAAAGATCTCACATATTTACGCTTTGGTTTGAATATTTATAATACTCTGCATCGGTATTGCATTTTTATGAGTATTGCAACTTTTTGGATATATGGTTGAAAATAAGGCTCGGTAAATCGATATCTGGATAAGTTGGTGCATATGTTTAAAGTTGATGAAAAATTTATCTTGTGACTCATAAATTTTTGATGTAAATCAAACCATGAAATTTGTAGAGTTTGTGGTTTCAAAATATTTGTGATGCAATCTTTCTACTGTAAAAGAGAAGTTTGGGTTGAAAGAATACCACAGCAGGCGTTAATCTGGTAATTTAATTTTAGTTGCAAATTTCGAAATATCATATTTTGTTTTAAAATCAAAAGTATAAAAATAGAAGGTAAATAAAAAACTTTGGTGAAATTACATATCCAAGTTCGCTTTCTGTTCTGAAACCTAATTGAAACCTAAAAAATATAATGTCGCTCTGTTTGATTTGCTGTGTGTTATTTGTTAACATATTATGGATGGAAATTTTTGTAAAGAAACTATTAGATCTGTGCGTGTTCAGGTTTTGTTGTACATTAAAGTGGCACAACAGAAACTACTGCAAACCTTTATTTAGGGAATGTTTTTTTTTTTTTAAATTTGGGAGACAATTATAAAAACGTATATTTTTAATCAATATCCGTAAAATTATAAAAGATTTAATTTAGAAACGCTATTAATTGGGTAACTAATTTAATTAAATTTCATATTTGTGTGTGTGTGTGTGTGGGTAGTATTTAAATGCCTAAATCCAATTTATTGACACTGGATTAATAGAATACACACACAATATTTTATAATTCCTCCATTTAATTCTTTAATCATCAATCATTACTCTGACAATTATATGCCAGTTTCAGTAAATGCCAATCAGATTTTTACATAACTTTCTTTTTAAACAGTTAAAACATGCGCCAAAATGAGTTTCGCTCCCTTTGGAAGAAAGAGGGATTGCACTTGGATGAAATGGAAGTCGCCAAGTAGGCGAAAAAGAAAAAGAGCCGGATTCCTCCTTGGCAAAGTGGCAGCGTTATTTCTTCCGCTATTGATGCCTGCTAGGGCTTTTGGTACTCTGAAAGGTCAATTCACCGTCTTTTCTACCTCAGCGATTTGTTGTCGTTCACGATTGGACGCATTTTCGTCGGTCATTTTCTGCCGCCTCTTACGAGGTCTTAATACTCGCCTCGCCGAACACCGTGATGAAATATGAAAATTAATTACAAAAGAGTGCCAAGCTCTCCCTCGCGCTTCTCTTAATTTCATTTCTGCTGCCGTCGCCAAGAAAAGCCCGCCCAAAGGCATTTAAAAAGATTCTTCTATCGCCAGAACAAGTTTCGGAATTATTATTGCGATAAAAATTCGATTTTGAAAAGTGCGTTTCATCAGTTGACGGCGAATCCTGTGTTTGTCAGCTTCTGAACTCTGAAAATGGATTGTGGAATCCCTCCCCCATCCTCGGGCCTTTAATCCACCTCGCTGGAGAAGCTCTGAAGTGGGAATAGAAAGCTTCCTTCTCCCCTTTTTTCTGGTCGCTCCACACCAAATCCATGAATTTGTTCGGTGGCCACTGTAGCACGTGATCGAATTCCACTCTGAATCAAGCGTTGGAATTTAAGTGAGAGAGGTGCGTGTAATGGATTGGGAGCGGTGGCGGCGAATTTTCACGAATGGATTCCCTTGCAATAGAACAAGAATACCTTTTCTAGATTAATTTCGATACATTGGAAGTTCTTGAAAAGGGTGGCGCTATAGCGAAAAATAATTTCGACAACTGACTAAGAAACTTTTTTAAATGATTTTTAAACTTTTTTATATGATATAATACATTTCAAGTCAATGTTTATCTTTTAGATAAAAAAAATATTAAAAAAAAAAACTAAGCAAAAAATACATTTAATAATTATGAGTAAAAATACTAACATATTATATAAAGTGTAAGTACTAATATATATATAATAATTGCTGATAAATTTTCCAGCTAATAAGACACACCTTTTATGCACATTTTTGAAGGATAAAACTTTATAATGAATTTACAGTATTTTAAATATAAAGTAATGCAAATTCAAAGTAGTATTTTCTACAAATAACTTATTTAACTGGGAAAAAATGTCTTTTAATCTTCGTCAGAACTGAATTGTCGTGAATGTCAATCGATGAAATATAGTATCTTTCCCTTCATATTAGTCTGGCATCCTATTTCTCAATGTTTCAGTTCACATACAACACACGGTATCTTAAGATGTTGATCCAGTGGTTACAGCTTTCGCTCGATGAATTATCATGTTTGTAGACATTTAAATTCCTGCTTTTCTGTGGTCTACAAATCCAAGTATTTAGCTTTAAGTCATATTCAGGTCATTGTCAGTTTCCCTTCCTTTGATATGTTTGCTTTCAGTTTTTTTTTTATCCTATGCCTGTTTCTGAAAAATTTATATTATTCGGAAACATGCAACCCCAACCTAGTGTCCCGCCGTTTTAACCGGTTCAAGTCGCAATCTGCCTTCCGGTATTGAAAACGACGCCTTTACCAACCAGGCTTCTCTTATAAAAATATCCACACCAATATATTTCACTGATCAAAATGAGTCATTATGTTTTTCTCTATTACTTATTCGTTTAAAAGCAAAGCACTCTCTGTCTTGCTCTTCTCTGATTTGATTTCAATAAAGTACGGCAATTTATCTCACTGGTTTTATTAAAGAAATCTAATCTTTATAGTCTGTTCTCATAAAACGTATTTTTACCAAACAATGACTTAGTTGGCTAATATGCTTGTTGAACAGCTGCTGATGTAAAATTTTATATTTAATCCATTGCCGATGATTATGTCATGTGAAATATACTCTAAGTAAAGCATTTATGTCTCGTAAGCTAAACATTTACGTTTCGGAATGCAAATTCGATTACATATTTTTAATTTCAAGTCACGATAATTTAATTCCATTAAAGATTTTAAATTAATATCAGATTTTTCTATGGGATAAAATCCTTTTTTTAGTACATTTAAATTCGACATAGTTGATGACTTACCAGCTCTTACCAGTAATTAATCATGTTATCATTATCTATGCAATGCGAATGACGTGTGAGATTTGTTCTTGGAAATAAGATATCAGTTTTTTACATAGAACCCGATAAAAACTGATATAATCTTTAAACCCCTCACTTTTATCAGTAATTAATCATGAGGTCATTATATTCTAAAAGATTGTGTCTTGTGTGTCATGACATGTATCAAGTAAAATCTGTTTCTGGAAATATGATATCAGTTAGAACTTATAGAAGGAAAGAGTTTGAATATCATTTGGTATGTTATCAGTTCTGGCACAGTCATTCATTGGATATCAAAACGCCGAAACTATATCAACACATTTCACATACTTACTCTTATCTGTTTAAGTAAAAGAACACTTTTAAGTAATCCGCTATGGAATCTTAGAATCAGAATTCAACTATGGAATCTTCTCAAGTGACTAAATATTTATTTTAAGTTGAATTAATATTTAAAGGATTATTTTTCCTATTATTTATGTTAAGTGTTTTTCTATTTAGATTAAAAATTTTAATATAATTTGTACAGTGTACAGATATTTTAATTATGTATATAAATTTCCCATTGTTTTCAATCTACATATTTCAATAAATTGTTTTAAACTTTTTTTTATATTGTGTAGAAGAAATATTTCAATTGATAATGCGTTGCATTTCATTTCTTTAAATACATTTTAAATGTTTTGTACTAAGTTGTTTTGAGCTCTTTTAATATGCATATTGTAGTAATATTTCAATGATTTTAAATTTATAATGGTTTTCAGTCTACGCGCATAATGCTGTTTAATATTAATTTATTTTATATAGTGTGCAAATATAAAAGTTTAATTGTTTTAATGGTTTCAATCTACGCATTTTAATACAGTGTTTTTTTTAAGTATTTAGCTTACATATTATAGCTATATACATGTATCACAACATAAATACATTTTAAATGTTTTCATGAAGTTATTTTTAACTTAATTTGCATTTATATATTTCAATAGGTGTTACGTGCATTAACGTAAGTACATTTGAAACGTTTTGAGCTTAAATTTGCACTTTGACTTTCTCTTTAACAAAGGAAGAATTCTTCCTGCGTTTAACATATTTTAATTAAGGGAATAATTTAATTATATATAGATCTTTATACTAATACTTTTATTTTCTCTAGTTTATTAACTTTAGTATTCCCGAAGAGGAATAGAATGACTCAAACCCCGTTTGGGATGTTGAAATCACTACATCATCTAAAGACGAACCTGCAACTATCGAACAATCGATTGATAAACCAACGACTTCCGCCTCATCAGCTCACCTAAGCACTTACCTGTTTTAAGACATTATTTTATAATGAGAGTTTTTTTTTTTAAATAAGACAACTAAATCAGTTTTAAATTTTATTTGCGTTAATGATAGAATTCTTTCTACAATTTATATTTTCTAAGATTAGTATTTATAAAAAGTTTGCTAAAGTTTAAAATGATAATTTTATGTTGAATTTATATTTGGAGATTATTATAGCACTCCCAATTATTAGTGAAATTATACTCTACAAAATTGTTTCAACAGAAATTGTAAGGAAAAACTATTAAATTTTATTAAAATACTAAGAGAGAAATAAAAATTTTAAAACGAGTTATTTTGGTTTTTAAGTTTGAGATCATTATGGGAAAAGTTTTACTCTGAAACGAAATTTAAGTCTGCACTAAGATACACACAGCGATATTAAAAACTTTATTTGCAACATATATAAGAAAGAAACTTATGCGACAGTGATTTAAAACGATATGTATTAACTCACCAACGCAATAAAACGCATAAATGAGATCAATGCGAATCGGAATTCAATACAAGATCAGAATTAACAATACATGTTCGTACAATGCATCACATCAAACATAAGTCCACTGTCGTACCCACCAATCTATATGCCGTCAAGTTCACCTAAGGGCCCTCAATACTTTTGCTACCTTTAAGTCCGAACCTCTCAAAGAAAACGAATTTGATTTTATTCCAGTCTTCGAGGAGATGAGATTTAAGATTCTCAGTAAGTTGTTTTCGGACCTTGAAGAACTATTGCCGATTAAGTGGTACGGAGTTGTTTTAATGAGCAGGATGTCTGAAGATTCAGAATTCGCCTCCCCTTTCTTCTATTCCAAATATGCCATTGAACTCGCAATCGATACAATCGACCGCCACATTGAAGAGGGTGAAACGAAAATTCTCTTTGCAGTGAAGGGGTTCGGTTGGGCATTGGAGAAAATTTTATTTTTTACAATAAATTCAGCAAGATACCGTCCTTTAGCTACAAGTAGCTGCATAGCTCTTCCAAAGAAAATAGCCCTCAAGAAGGCTGTTTGAGAGGTGTTGGATGTCCAGTTTCTGTCACTAAAATTCCACTCACTGAAAGATTGAACAACCTTCGCATCAATGTCTTAGGATATGAGAGGAGCTGTTCCTATTATAAATTTCTGACAGGGAAGATTGTTGCAATCTATTACTCATTTCAAACGAACAGATCTCCCACCACTGCCTAATAAGGAACTTTTCAAGGATAATGAGTGGTTGTACCATGCATGAGGGTGTACAATATTATTGTTACAGATGTCACCATCGTTTAACAGAGGAATGATCACTAAAGGAACATGTTATTTATTGTTGACAACAGAGTCATCCAAATATTAGAATGCCAGATCACGAATATAACACTTTAGAGTTTTCGAATTATCATTTCCTGCATCATGTACCCTACATAGTGTTTGCTAATCTTGAAACTATTATAGAAAAAATATCCCTTTACACACCAAACACCACAATATTTTACATAAGCAATGTTGCTTATCATAAGCCATGTGGTTATGCCTATGTCATCAAAGGACCAGATGGTAATTCATTAAAACCTGTTACACTATACAGAGGACCCAATGTTGTTGACATTTTTATTGAAAACATAGTACGTGAGGGGGAGGAGTTGGTCAATAAACTAATTACAACAGCCCCTTTAAGAATGACACCAGAACGCGAACACTTATTTAGAAACACCACTAATTGTAACATGTAACAAGCCACTTAGAACTGATCGTGATACATCAGAATTTCTCAACACTTAAATATAGACACACATTACCTTACTCAAGAAATATAAAATTAAAATTAAGTAAAAGAAATTTTTTAGTATTCCATAATTAAAACATTATGATTGTCATATAATTATACAGGATTTGAAGCAAGTCAAAAATCATTCCTTGAGTGTAATCTCCCATAATTTAGAAAAACTTTCATTTGCAGTTCAAATAAAACATATAATAAAATGCAAGTTTCATTAAATTTCATAGATAGTTTTCAGTTCATGAATTCTTCTCTTGAAAAATTAGTATCTCTTACCTAAAAACTCATCCATTCAAAATTTTAAATTAAAATTTCAATAATTCTCTAAAGTTCATTTATTGTTAAAGAAAAGAGTATATTCCTATGAATATAAGTCTCATTTTTCAAAATTTAATGAGCAAATGCTCCCCTCTCTTGAAGAATTCTATAGCTCTTTAACAAAGGAAAGTATTTTCTCCGATGATTATCAACATGCTCAAAACTTTTGGAAAAATTTTAACATTAAAATTTAGATCAATACCAAGAGACTTTTGCGTTAAATCTGATATGTTGTAGTTGGCTGATGAGTTTCAAAATTTTAGATAATTTCGCATGCAATATTATGGTCTAGACTGTGCACATTTAATAATTAGTCCCAGTTTAGCATGGCAAGCATAATTAAGCATGATCGGATCAGAAGACAGGCAAACATGTGAACAAATGAATCATTACCCAAGTTGCAACTCAAACCGGCAGCCACAATCAGAATCCTTCTTACTTATAATGTTGGGGTAACATTAGAGTAACATAATTCTCATTTTACCTCAGTGTGTGAATAAGGATCGACGTGAATATTAACTCCGTATTAGGCAACTCTTCAGTTTTCTCGTGGGTACGGACGCAACAGTTATTGTTAATGAACAGTTTGGGATCTATCTTTAGTGGGAGCGGCCGGGTGGGAATTTTTGTCATTTAAAATCAGGGATCAGTCAGAAGATCTCACATTATATATCTGCCAGCCCCAGAGGTATTGTTTCACCGGACTCCCTCAGAATACGACTGATCTTCAATTAAGTCTGGATTCGAAGTCACTGTCTTTCGATAGTGGGAACGAAGCAGGAGATTGTGGATTCCCTTAAAGGAAAAGTGAACGTGAGTTATCATATATTTTGGCTTGTTGCATCAACATTCCAAAGAAGAGCGTGATTACATCTAACTTTTCTTTATCCGATTCGGATACTAAATAGGATACTCAAGGTATTTATATACACTAGTTTATTTGTAAATGAAAGTGCCCAAAGTACATCAAAGTGCCTTATTGCTCTTCCGGAAGATTCCTGCATTCTTCGATGCTGAATCCGCAGCATAGGCCTTTCGTCTGATTTCTTATTCCCATATGCTTTATGAAAAATGATTTTCATATTTTAAGACAAAATGTTTTCCTATTTGCTTTGAAAAGTATATTTTAAGGGAACTGTTTTCGTTTCTTTTTTTCGTTACTTTCTGTATAAAATGAATATTTCGATTAGGTCTTACAATTAACGTATATTCCAAATCAATATTAGCATCACACCCGAGGAGGATGTTGTTGGACTAAAGATCAAAGCGATAACTACGTGACTGCCTTCTAGGTTTTAGTAGAGTAAAATCAATAATGAACATCAAAAATAAACATGTAAATTGTGAAATAGATAGGGAAAAACAAATTGTGAAATAGATAGGGATTAGATAGATGAAATTAAACGTTTCTTCGTGCTCTTTGAAGATTTTTATACAATAAAGCAATAAACTCTGATAATAATTAAAACAAACGAGCGTTTTAGACATCAAATTCTTTTTACTTTTAAACTGCAACCTGTCAAATATTTGTAAATGGGACTAAGAATACAAATACTATGGTTAAAAATCATAGAAGCTCGAAAGGAAACGCATCGTGAACCGAAAGCAAATCGAGAAAGAACTCGTTTCTGTCTCAGTGGAGGGGAAAAGTCGCATGAAAGCAGATGGGGGGGGACTGCAGGAGAGAAGAATAGCTCTTTGAAGCGCTGGATTAGGTCTCTCTTCAGACTCAATTAGCATTTCAAAATCGTCCCCTACTTTCCCTCTTCATTGAAAAAGCTGCCTGTGAGAAATGAGACACTTATTGAGTCCTTTGATTCGGATTCCTCCCTTCCCACGACATGTTAGGGAGAGGCATCAGCAAACGAGAATCTCCCTCCGAAGGGAACAGATGGTCCCCGACGGGGAAAATTTTATTGCAGGCCTGACAGGCAGATATATACAGGTTTAAGAGACACATCGACGCATAAGAAACTGCATAGAACCCATGTTTTTTGAGATAAACATTATTACAGAATCCCAAGAGTACTTCCATTCGAATCTATATAATTCTCATTTTGTTTGTCCATCGTTGAATTGACAAAGGCTTCCTGAAATGGGATGAAATTTGTATCAGAATGCTGGTCTTCAGCTCAATTAAAATGAAAATGTATATTATTTACAAATTTTGAATAGAACGCTTGCAATTAATTGAAACTGAAATGAACGAAAATTTAAAGTTCGGAGATTCATTATGACGCTATGTAATTATCTTAAAAGGTGTAACACTATGATTCAATCTCTGGGAGAAGATAAGACGGGTACAGATACCCCTTTTGGCTTATAATACACAGAATTACTTAAAAAACGATATATGTCTCTTTTATTTTTCAAAATCTTTTTCCTGTTGCAGCAAATGTCTTTTCCTAGATGCATTGAAACGCTGAGAATGGTGAATTCCAACTTTGTTATTAAGTAGCCTCATAAGTGAAAAGTATTTTCAAGTGTTCTACAAGTTCTTTGACATAGATTCATTGTGAGACCGCATTTCAAGGTGCAAATTGGGATCAAAGCTGTACGATGTTCATGAAATATGTAGGAGAGGAATATGAAACAAAGTTAGGTAAAGAATTGATAATTCTTTAGTCTTTCAAATAATACTTTTTTCTCGAAAGTTGCTCACACAGCTTTTC
Source organism: Latrodectus hesperus (assembly GCA_037975125.1). NCBI lineage: Eukaryota > Metazoa > Arthropoda > Arachnida > Araneae > Theridiidae > Latrodectus > Latrodectus hesperus. The sequence continues at coordinate 11,575,595 of CM075857.1, read as the reverse complement.
CAGCATCTTAACAGAAAGGAAACCTTATGGAAAAGCAGGCTCGGCCAGCTTTTCCGTATTGATCTTCTTTCGGATTTTGAAGTATTGCAGCAATTTTGGTAGTTTACAATTGAAAATCATTGACAATCCTAGATTTGGTGGACAACTCGGATTGCAGTTGTGTTACAGACAGGGATAGATTCTCTTACCTTTTTCTGATTCGCTTTTAAAAGATTAAATACATGCATACAAATATAATACGTAATTTATGAATCGAACATTCTTTTTCTTATACTTTTCTTCAAATATAATCAAAACAATAAAATATATCGACTTGCAGTCATCGCCACTAGGACACCGTGAAGAGATTCAAGAATTTCGTCTCCAAAATAAATCTTTCTTTGCCATGTGAAGGGCCACTAAAATACAAACTGTGTTACTATGTAAATAAAATAATATATAAAACAGAAATGAATAGAAAAAGATATATTCATTTTTTGCCTCTATTAATGGAATTAACACCTGACATGTGCGAAAGACAATTTAAATGAGTGAATTAAAAACTTTGCGAATTTTATTTAAATATTCATCAAGTTTTATCTGCTCTTATATTTGAGTGGGCATTTTAACAGTTTCCTTAACTCGCGAGACGCTGCGTTTGTTGGTTGGTCAAATGTGTTGGTTCAAATAAGCTGCAGATCGATGCTCTCTGAAGGCATTTACCAAATAACTAAATACCCTTAACGATTTTGTCACTTATCTTTGAATATTTTGAAGTATGTAAAGGAATAATTTGTGGTCACATGTATGCTTTGATGGAAGGCTTCGAATTCAGGGCAAAAAGTCTTTCTATCTTTGCTTACTTATCAAATTTCTGTTGATTCCATTCACACTTACTTTTTCTGCTCTGTGGGTTGAGTCCTTGCATGAAAATGTTTGGCAGGAGTTGAAACATGCAAAAATATTCCAGTGAAATTTAAGGGTGCTATCATAACATGATTTATTCTTAGAATATTTGTGTAACCATATATTTATAAATTAAGAGTAAAAGATTTTTATGTTTTAAGAATATTGAATCCATTATCCTTGTAAAGCACAAGAAAAGATTTTTCCATGTTACTTTGGCGAATATTAATCTTGAGTCCCAAAAGAAACCAGCTATGTTTTCCATGTTCTTCTTTATGAGATTCTGTTAATAATACTCTGTTAAGATAATGAAAAATCTTAAAACAGAAAAGTGATAAAGTTATAATCTATAAGGTTAATACAGTAACAGATCTTATATGAGGTTAATACAGGAACTTTAGACTGAATTTATTGCATCTTGTTAAAGGGCAGAAATTTCGATTCTTTTAATGGCTTCATTAAATTCATATACAAATAAATTCATCTACATTCTAAAAAAAATGTTTCAATTTTTTACTATCTATTTTCTTCTAAGCATCATTTACTTTTTCCTCGTAATGGATAACATTATATCTAAAAATGCCAACGGATGGCAGAAGGAACTAGTAGGTCTCGAGTTCAAACCCTGGTTCGGACATGTATATTTCTTTTTCTCTTAGCATGTGTCTCTTCAGGGACAAAGATGGCATATCCCTTCACTGGTTGTCGCACTGTAAAAAATTGCTATCACTCTCACCACTTGTCGTGCTGAATCTGATTAAATCCTAAATGACAGCCGGACATTAGGAAAAAAATTATTACAAATCCTTTTACTTTTTGTAGTGTTCTGGGAAGATGTTCCATATACTCCACGCACAGAATCTGGGGAGTATTCACATGTCAGAAAGGAGAAAATCACGAAACTTACCGACAGATGACTGTGATTAAAACGGGAATGAAATATTCAACTGCAGCTGGAATTGAATTTGCGACACATCAGTGTGGAGAAGGTTCCTACGGTTGTTTTATGAACGGCCCAAGAGAGTCTTCTGAGGCGGAATCACTGACGATGTTTGGCGGGAAGCGTTTCTAGAAGAAAGCGCTTGAGGACATCTGAGTGATATCGAAAGTCATTCGAACTCAACCATACTCTGAACACTAAGAAGATTTCTGGCAGAGGCCATGTAATGAATTGCATTCTTACATTTTTTAACTTTTATGTGCTCATTTCTACAAACTTAAATTCAAAGTATATAACCCTTTTATATTGCACGAGAAATTAAAGTAAATATTTACTGTCTAAAATTTGTTTAACTATAAGCCATTACTTTACAGTTCATAAGTTAAATGTATATTCATTCAAATACTTTTTACAAAATAAGTATTTTAACGAAAAGTATTATTGAAATTTTAAATACACAGTACTCAAAATAAGCCTTATGAAAGTCTTTGATACCTTCCGTCAAATGACTTAACGTGATTCAGTTTTTTTCCTATCGAAGAATAGTTTCATTAAACCTTTTATTCCATCATAAAGAGCTGGCTAACAGGTTTCTCAGTGCTGTCTACAATTAACCCTTTCAGTTGTTTGACGAAAGTTTTATTTTCCGACAATCAGTCGCCTTTTTATCAGCGACGCCTGCCGGTGATGATCAAAGCCAAAGTGGATCCGTCGATGCTTGTTGATAAGCAGCATGGGTTCTGCTTCCCGACCGAGCTTTGCGAAGGGAACCAAGTCCTCACGACACAGTTTGAGTGCTGACCAGTTTGCGGTGCATTGAAAGGGAAAATGCGCTCTGATTTTCTTTTTGATGCTCTTTGAGTAAATCCTAGATAAAAATACCATATTTTGATGATCACAATTTATTATAACTTAAAACGATAATGTTATTATGCGGCAATACAACTAGGTTCGATTCCAAAAACGTTGAACAATGGAATTTCTTGCCCTGTATCAAGTGTGAAGCGTGGTTTGTAAAGACTTTATCTAATGATCGCGTAAGATAGTGAGGCTGAATCCAGATTTAACCGAAAATCCATAATGTTTTAAAAGAGACTGGGGCACGTTGAATAGGTCGTCCAAGTGAAATGATATTTACAGACATGATAATTCAAATATTAGAAGATCTTTTGCTTGGTCTCTGATTCTGAAAGACAAAGATTTCCACCCGGCTGCCCCCACCTAATAAGTAGCACCCAGCTCTGGAATTGGCATCGGGAAGAATGTTGGTGCAACAGTCATTTTGTTGAGAGGGGTACTTGAGACTTTTCCAGGTTTCCTCTCTTGTGATACATCAACACGGCTGACTATCTATGAAAAAACCATCTGAAAGACTTGCCGTGAACATTAAAATGCCCTGAAGCAGTTAGACTGTCTACTACTTGGTGTGAAAGCATACACAAAAAATTCGAACCAATTTTTTACAATCAACAATAAAAATGTCTTCGAGTTATTATATTTCACTAGAATACTTCTGCTGGGAATTTCGTTGAACTGCAGAGGGTTTGAAGTACAGATACGTAGTCACTTTCCGTTTACATTGTGTTGAAATCATGGTATCCGCAGCGTGACAGGTCTCCTAAGCGATTCATTTCCTGTTATTCACAGTAGTAGACGAATTTTTCCAACTTGCCGTTCTGATGACTCAATTCCTTTTGCTGTTATAGAATCCTGCGAATTTTTCTGCTTCTCATCACTGCAAATGGTGGAACGGCTAATGCAGGGGTGCATCGAGAGAGGGTCTTCATGAATCAGAACGCAAACTCGACCTGCTGCCTCCCTCTTACGCTGCTATCACGACCTATTTTAAGTGTCCATGTCGCCATTAGCGTACTCTCCCATTGATTTGGAACTCAAACTCGTTACTTTCCGATAACAAGAGCGAACCTCCCACATCACCGTGAACCCGATTTACTTATAATATGGTGGATATTTAACGTTTTTACAGTATCAAACATTCAAAAAGGTATTCCTCCGTTTAGATAAAATAAAATAATATTTAACAAATCACTGTTTAAAGCCGGGTATTGTTTTCCGAAACGAATGCATACCAGTTTTGCTTAGATAAAATCATTTGTTTGTGGGATAATGTAACAAATAAGACAGCAAATCATATATCATGTAATCATATAATGTTTTTAAAAATCTATGTTGTTGTCTTCTTGTGCCAGCTAGGCTGGGAATACGGGAAGCGCTGCTCCACTTTTCCAACTGAACCTTAATCTGGTGTGGAATCCGACTTCTTCAGTACACACATGCCAAAGGTAATCGTTTATAGGGTGAACAACCATTCACAACCCATTTATACATGGAAAGAACAAATATAAGAGAGAAAAAATACAGCTATGCCCAAACAGGGATTCGAACCTAGGACCTCCTTATCCCCAGTTAGGCAGGCACGCTGAACACTAGACCACTAGGTGGGCGGGGAAAAAATATAAGAAGTGGAATTAAATTAGAATTGTATTTTTATAAAAGTAATATACTTTTGAAATTTTATTGATTTTAGTGTGTACAGTTTTTGTTTTTATTCTTTTTGTTGTGTCTGTTTTGTTATTTAATTTATTTACCTTTTATGGATATGTGGGAGTGATCGAGAGCGTGCCTTTTTGAATTTATTTAAATCTTAAGTTTTAGGATTTTTGAACATTTCAATCATTTTTTTCTAATGCAAATGTTAAGAAAAATTAAAAAATTTACATATTAAAGAGAGTCTTCATAGGAAAAAAGTCCTGAATTATGTTTTCAGGACTTTGATTGAAAGTCATAGACTTTAAGTCAATTTTTTAGAAAATTTTCAGTGTAAAAGGCTGATCAATTACACTACTGGAACAGCGCGTTCTACTAAAATCGAAAGTAAACTCATCTCTCTATTTTTGAAATCGCTGCTCATAACGTTGTTTTATTTTTATGTTTTCATTTTTTCTTAATGTCGTTTTTACGTCTTACATTTGCGAGTATTTATATGTTAAATAAAGCGCTTACTTCAGAAAGCCTGTAGAATCACAATAGCATTCTAAGTATATAAGCAAACAGCTCATCATTTTTTTTGGAAGAAAAAATGTTACTCGCGTTTTATTAGTACATATATTTATTTTTCTCTGACAATAGCTTCTTCTGAAGGTTTAAAATAAATTATACAGTAACTGCGTAGAATACAATTTTCAAACTTTTTAAGGAATTTGACTGAAATATGCTTCATTATACATAAAATAAAGAGGTAATAAAAATGATCTATTTATCATGTTTTAAATTATAGAGAGGGATCAAGAAGTCTCATTTTATTTGAAATCAGGGAAGTTAATATATTATGATTCCCATCAATAAGGTTTCAAAGCGTGGCAACTCATTGAAATAAGCAGAGAGGCGCTTATTTCTGGAAACTGTCAATGCGCTGTGTCGAACTGATTCGATTTTGGAACTGCTTCAGTGAAACTTAACCAGGGATCGACTCGAAGTTTACGATGGAGGGACTCAGGCCAGTGTCGCCCGGGCAGGGAAGAAGTCTCATTCAAGGACTTATTTACCTTCCATTCATCGCTGAATGGAAAGGGTGAATGGGAATCTCGGCTGTAGCGCCTTTCAGCCGTCCGGACCTGTGAATGGTTTTCAATTTTGCATCAAACAATAGTCCAAATCACGGTGAAAGGCGCCCGAGTTGATCTCGTTACACTCAGCGATAATAAACGTCGATTTCGAGAGAATGGCTCCTGGTATTTGTCCTGGTGTCTTTCATTATGCCCTGCACAAAGGAGCGTGGAGGGGGAGTTATTGGGGGTGATTCTTTGCAGAAATTGTCCCCGTACACTTGCCTTTCGGGTTTCTTTCGGGTCGGTGTCACTTAGATTGGAATCTGTCCGACTGAGGGTGAGTCGAATTGGAAAAGGATTCGAAATAGAGTGCCGCGGCGGACAAAGGGAAATGATTATTGTGAGCTTTTGTTTCATTCTGATACCTTCTCCCGTTCTTTTATCTCCACAGTGGAGGGGGTGTCATCAGGACGTTTCACCTTCGCCCTGAAGGACGGACACCCTCTTGGGGTGGCGGAAGACAGGGATTCAATCTTTTGCATGACAAGAATTACGGAAAATGGGTGTTTCATGAAACAATAAGGGGAATAGGATGGTGTCATTCAGTCATTTACTTTTACTGTTTTCTTTGTGATATAACTAAAAGCGAAAACTGTTTCTCTCAAACGGCCGCATTCATCAAACACGATACAACACGAGTGTTACCTACCGCGGAGCGAAGTTAACTCAACATTCGCTTCACTCGTCGATCCTTATTCACACACTGAGGTAAAGCGAGAATTATGTTACTCCAGTGTTACCTCAACATTATAAGTACGAAGGATTCTGATTGGCTGCTGGTTTGAATTGCAACTTGGGTAATGATTCGTTTGTTCACATGTTTGCCTGTCTTCCGATCCAATCATTATTGTTCAACAGAATTTCGGCATACAAGTATAATGAATATGAAAAGTTTAATTAATGTAAAATAAGATTGGTTGTTAACAGTGAGAGTTTTAAATGTATAACAATCTTGTGTAAATTAAAACACATTAAAATAATTATAGAAAGGAATTAGAATCTACTGAATTTTCTATCATTTATTTGATTTAAACTACAGCTAGTTGAGTAAATCAAAATTTTTTATTTCATGAACAGTTATTTATGAAAAGATTTTCAGTTTTAATCCCAACAATGATTAGAAGAGTCAACATAAATTGCATGAAACATCTGAAAACATGAATTAAGAAAATTTTGCTTTCGTGCATGCTTATTTTAATGCACATTTCTAAATTATGAACAGACGTATTTGTTGGTTGTTTTGTGGTGATACATTTAATAAAAAATGGAATATATTTACCTATTATCACAATTTAAAACACTTCAAAAGTAAATTATAAATTTTTTATAGTTATAATTTCAGTTACCCAATGAAGCTTAATATAGCTGGGAAAGATTGAGTAAATTTATTTTGCACATTTTATATATTATACTGGCAAATGCCACTTTGAGTTACTTAAGAAATCTTTTTAAAATTAAAAAAAAAACTATCATAAGTTTTAAAAAGGAGTATTGATTTCATATTTTAAGTAGAATAATTTGAGAATGCAAAAATCACACCAACAATACTTTGAATTGTTATATATATGTGTGGGTGTGGGTATCAGGATTTTATTAATATCAAATTCATTAACTTTCTACCTTATGATAGTCTATTGTTACAAGTACACAAATTTTAATAACGTGTTAAATTTCAAATTTTTTACTCATATATATTTATTCAATCAATCATTTTCAATATACTCAGTGGGTTGATTTTATTTTAGAAAGCCTTTTTAAACTTTCATTTTATGCAACACAATTACAAATGAATTTTGTAATGGCTTTACCAAAATGTCTGAAAATTGTGTTGAATGAGTCTCAATATTATGTCATTAAGGAAAGATGTTACCTGACATTAAACAGTATATTAAAATTTATTATACTGTTTTCACAAATACATTTACTAAATTTTAGCACTACCAATTTTTTTTTCAAATATTAGTTCTCATTTTTAATCCATATATTGACTTTAATATATATATATTCCTTAAATTGTCCATGGATTAAATTCCATTTTGTTTTACAAAATTTATTTTTAAAATTTTTATTTTATGCAATAAAATTACAAGTGTATATTGCATTGACTTTATGAAAATTGTGTTGAATGAGTCTCAATATTATGTCATTAAGGAAAGATGTTACCTGACATTAAACAGTATATTAAAATTTATTATACTGTTTTCACAAATACATTTACTAAATTTTAGCACTACCAATTTTTTTTTCAAATATTAGTTCTCATTTTTAATCCATATATTGACTTTAATATATATATATTCCTTAAATTGTCCATGGATTAAATTCCATTTTGTTTTACAAAATTTATTTTTAAAATTTTTATTTTATGCAATAAAATTACAAGTGTATATTGCATTGACTTTATGAAAATTGTGTTGAATAATTTTACATGTGTAGTATTAAACAGTGTTTAAATAGATTTTATTCTGTTCTCACAAATACATTTTCTAAACTCCAGCACACCTAACTTTTTGCACTGTACAGAAATATTACTTTCCGCTTAAAATTCTTATTGAGTTGATACAGCTTGCAAAACTATCGCAAAGAAAGAGAAACTGATTATAACCGATTCTGTTGTTTCTGCGAAGCAGGCTGAATGAAAGGCCCGCTGCAGCTTTCTGATTGGACTGCAGTCTGTCGGGATCGACACTGGATGTCCAAAATGCTGTGAAAATTGTGTTAAATAAGTTTCAACGATAAGAAACGTATCTGTTACATGGCTTTAAAACAATTGTTTCATTACTTTCTTATTCTGCTTTAGCAAATCCGTAATTGAAACTTAAATTAAGAGCCAAATTATTTTGTTTTACATAAGTATAGAAAAATATTACATTTTATTTAAATTTGTTGACTTCACATAGTTTTCTAGAAACACCACATGGAAATACGAAATTCTTGCTATACGAAACAGGTGTTTTTAATAACGTGTAGCAGATAGTTTTATATACTAGAAATTATATACTCTGTAGCTTTTTCATAGGACTTTTGAACTTATGATAGGGATAAAGCATAGCAGTCCGAAAACTGTTTAAAGCACTTAAACATGCCCAATATGACTCTGGGGCAATTTTCCATAGCTAAGGATAACATTTACACAGTGTATGGGAGAAAATCAGGAAAATTTCCAAGCGCTAACATTCAGCTGTCTTGTCCAAACATAGTAAAGTTACTTACTGTTTGTTCAACGATAACTAAGTTGAAATCTGGGTACAATATTAAAAATAAATGTGTGATCCATCTTTACAAAAATATATGTAATATATTCTACTGAACTGTTTGATTATATCCAAATATTTCTATCTTGTGACATTAAAATCTAACAGTTTTCAACTTTGTAATATTAAAAAATATTAAGAAAGTAAATACTTAGCTGCGGTTCAGTTTTAAAATTTTATCTTTCCATTATTTAACAATACTTCTTTCAAATGTTGATGTCAATTTCATTCACGCAGTGATTTCTTTAGTTCTAGGTTATATGTAAATAAGATAAATATTTATTCAATGTATATTCATATGTACACAATGTGATTAAAGGGAAATTTTACATAATAGCTCATTCTGAAGAATAATTCTTTTAAAAATGACATAAATATGTATATTATAACATTAACTTTACAATTATATAAAGTTGTATTCTCATAGGAAATTATTATTTTCAGGTAAAATATTTTTAAAGATTGACACAGTTAACTATTTTTTTTTGATCAGCATTTAATTGCTGCAATTTTTAAATAAAAAATAGTATTTCGTTGATAGCTAGATTTGAAAAATTTATTTTATTTTGTCTCACACAATTAATAAATGTTTCATGATTTTTAGATTGAATTAGAATAAAATCTTGAATTGAGCTTCAAATTGAATTTAAATTTTCTAACACAAATTGTAATGCAATGTTTTAATTTATGTGTGTGTGGAAAATAAAATGCAGGAAAATAGTATACATAAATGTTTCCAATGTTGGAAAGGAAAACGAAAATATTGATATTATTTTTACATTAATGCAATAAAGATTAGTTCCAATAGCTACTAACTGACAAACATTTCACATCAGGTTTGGTTTGTTTGTTGCTTAACGGTCATTTTTTTCACACCAGGGCTGATTAAACCGAGACCTACGGTTCAAAGTGGATTCCGAACCACTACAAACAGGTGGGATCCGAACCGACGAACTGTTGAACCTAAGGCAAGAGCACTAACCATTCGACTGCCAGCTCGGCATATTTCACATCAGGAACAGTGTAATACCTATGCAAAATAAAAATACAAGTATGTATAAGCTATATACCAGTGACACAATTATTACAAATTCTACATACATATTAGATTGCATTTATTAGAATAAAAATTCAGTCTTCATTTATTTTCAACATATTTGATTAAAAAAGCTTTTAGTTTATTAAATAAATCTCAAGGTATCTAAAATGAAATATAGTCGAAAATAAAATACACACACATCTGTAATGAATTCATCTTTTAAGAATAATGAAGTAGAAAACCCATTAAGCTTTGATTTCCAATACCGGAAGAAAATATTGTTGACGCAATTAAATAAAAATGGCATGAATCACAGACATTTTGACTTTTAATTTTTTCGAAACATCAAAGTAGTCAGCTTCAAAACTATTTGGTGCCAAAAACATGGAAACATTTTACACTGCTTTCGTTAGCATATAATGAGCGTATAAGCTCTTTTCTCAATAACCTCAAAGAGCATTTTCAAAGAAAAAATGCACTGTCGTGTGCAATATTTAGTTTCATAAAACAAATTTCCAAATTCTAAATAAAAGTTAAACAAGATCATGGGAATAAAATTTTGACTGCATTTTAACATCGAAATATATTATACTTGAATTTGTATATGAACTATAACTTTATATGAAAAAATTAAGTAAAATAAAGAAATAATACTTAAAAAAACTGAATCATATAAATAATAAACTAACCCATTAATTTTTTAACTGAAAATATATTACTACATATCGCAAATTCCAAAAATCTTTGATAGAACAAATGTAAAATAATGTTTATTAAATAGATCAGTTAATTTGCAATATGCAACATTAAATCACAACTTTGATGACATACTTTTTCTTTACAGAAATGGTTGATGGGAAAATATAGCTGGTACAATATATATATATATATATATATATATATATATATATATATATATATATATATATATATCATTCAGACGTGGAAATTTCATCATTTTGTACATTCAGCACATGTACACAGACCATATATAATTCATTAAAATAAAATTTATTTGCATTATCATATAAATTAAAAAATAATATTTCTGCTAAATATTTTTCACAAAACATGTAAATTGGGGAATGTCCAATGAAAAAAATTTTTTAATAATGATCTAAATATTTTATTTTCCTAAATATATATTTTATGCAATAATTGCATATTATCAAAAGCATTAAACAAGATACAGAAAATTTTACATAAATTAGTATAATGCAATAATCATTTTTACATTATTGATTCGCAGAACAAAATGACTGCTGTAAATTTATTGTTTCGTATTTAAAATAAAGTGTACATTTAAATAAATACATGCATTATATTATTGTATATTAGTTAAAAGGTATGTTTTAACTAAAAGGTATGTTTAGTTCGAATGTAAAATTAAATAAAGAATAACACTTATAAAAGATTCAGAAAAAAATTTTGTTCTGAATAATTATATGAATTTTATACTTGTTTCAATAGCAATCTAGATATTTTTTAGAATTAAAATTATAGAGGTTAGCTGTAAAAATACAGCATTTTATATTTTAATTTGAAAACCTAGGTATTTTATTATATGCAAACAATTTGTTCGGAGATAAGTGGTATGCAACTTGTGCAATTCAGCTTATAAACTAGACAAATTTATTGATATATTTTGAATATAAATAAGCGATTACAATTTATTTACTTATTTGTCATCATTAGGCTGCCAATTCATAGAAAATTTTAGATGATAATTCGACGACGCAGAATCAAACTACACGCACACGTCCACCATATTTATTTACAAGAGGACTCTGGTGTAATGCGCTGAAATTTGCGGATTAAGGTTTGGTTTGTTCGTCACTCAACGGTCATTTTTTGCACACGAGTGCTAATTATACAGGGACCTACGGTTTAAAGTGGATTCCGAACCACTACAAACATCCATGCCCAAGGTGAATTCGAACTCACGAACTGTTGAACTGAAGGCAAGAGCACTAACTATTCGGCTGTCAGCTCGGTTGTTTGCGGATTAAATCGAGGTGCAATATAACATGCTTTTTTGAAGTTGGTGAATAAGGTTTCCTGACATCGGTCCTGTCTTGCGAGACGATGAGAGAAAGCACATCTTCGCCAATTGGCGAAAATGTTTGAGCCCTTACTATAAGTGTAATGGTCTGGAAAAAATTTCCTCCCTCTGCAGATCAAATTCAAAACTGAGAGAGAGTACCTTCTGGTGGTGACATCTATCTAGTCTTAGAGCAAAAGTCGTGCATTCACCTTCAAGGTGTTCTCATTAAATTAAAAGCCCATTCTTATTAAATTTCGTAGCCGTTGGCTGACGAGGTTGGCTTGTCCAAGTAACATAAATAACAACAACAGAATTAGCTTTAATGTATACTGAAAAACAAAACTATCAGAATAAAATTAAAAGAGTATGGTAATGTGTATAGTATATTAAAAATCTATGTTTATTAAAAATATTTATAAGTAATATATTTAATAATAATTGCATTTTTACCCCAGTTTTGTATTTAATCATTAAATAATGATTAAAAAATTGAAATAAGCTTCATTTTTTAAGAAATCGTATTTTTAATCTGATTAAGAAATCAGTCTTAATTTATACTAATAAAATATTCAGAATACAATCATTATAAAATGTAAAAAAATATTCCATATTTAGTTGCTTTTTGTTGTTAAATCTGGATTTGTGTCAAAAATATTCTTCAGTGTGTGAATTATTTAAAAAATATATCTATTTAATGTACTTAGAAGTTCTGGTTTTACTGGTTATAAGTTTGATTTTAATTGACAATTTTCGACTTTGATTTCAGAATAATAATTTGATACTAAATGCTCAATCGCACATTCATTGGTATATAGCAGGTGAAATTGCCTTACACATGAGACTATTTATGTTATACAGTAAAAGCTCCTTATTCGCGCATCCTTCATTCGCGTTTTCACTATTCGGGGATTTAAGAAATGCGATCCAATTCCTATATTCACAGCTAAAACTTTCTTCATTCGCGGATCTAATAATAAAATAAAAGGATTCCAATAGGTATCCAATCCAATATCCTTTGTAACTGCCGTCAAATGGACTAATAAAAAATAAAATAGATCTTATTACAACTTTGCTTAAAGTATGTTGTTAAATGACATTGCCGAGGACTTCGATGCAAGCCTCCAACGATGTTTTTGAGAATGTAAACAAACAGAACGAAAGGAACCTTATTACTCTCAATGAATAAAATATATTTTTAAATGTTGCTGCTCCGTTCTACGGTAAAAGCCGCTTTGCTAGTTTCAATGTTTTGTCTTTCACATTCGGTACAAAAATTGTGATCGAGTAACACGCCTCTACCACTCTTTCTCTAATTTATAATGTCAACCAAAAAATGAGAAACGAGTTTCGACACGAAAAAATCTGTGTTACCGCTTGAAGTGAAAATAGAAATGTTTGATCTTTTACGCCCTGGAGTGTCATTTGCATTCATGTCATGCTCATTCGATCAACGAATCAACTGTACGATCAATAAAAATCCGAAGATAAAATAAGGTCGTCTGTAGCTTCAACTTCACTGTCAGCGAAAATTGTTCGTGATCCAGCAATAGAATAAATGGAAGTGGCGTTGTCATTATGGATCGCAGACCACAACCAAAAAAGGGTTCCCCTAAATGGTCCAATTGTCCGGGAAAAGACAAAGCGTCTTTACACTCATTTAAAAGAACCTGAGGGTAGTTGTAGTAGTGAATGTACAGATGGAGGATTTCAAGCATCGAAAGGTTGGTTCAATAAATTTAAGGTGAGATAACCATTGCATAACAATAAAATCGTTGGAGAAGCAGCATCTGCAGACACTGCTGTAGCAGAACGATATCCAGAAGAATTTGCAAACCTAGTAACTGATGGAAGATACAAACCTCAGCAAGTATTTAATGCAGACGAAACTGCACTGTTTTGGAAGAGGATGCCAAGCAAAACATTCATTTCTAAAAGCGAAAAATCTGCTTCTAAATTTAAGGCAGCAAAGGATAGAGTTACACTGCTGTTATGTTCTAATGCATCTGGAGATTGTGTCATTAAGCCACTGATGCTTTGCATATATTTTAATCCTCGGTATTTAAAAAATCAAAACAAGGTCAACCAGCCAGTGTTTTGGCGTGCTAATAAGATAGCATGGGTTACAAGCACTATTTTTTGTGACTGGTTCCGTAATTGTTTTGTTTCTGAAGTTGAAACTTGATGTAACATTAAAAAAACAGAATTTAGACTTTAAAGCACTCCTAGTTTTGGACAATGCACCAGGTCATCCTAATGAACTTGAAACTATGCATCCAAATATAAAAGTGATATTTTTACCTCCCAACACGACGGCTTTGCTTCAACCTATGGATCAAGGGATAATCCAGGCCTTTTTAAGCTCTATTACATTAGATGAACCTTCAAAATAATATTGGATAATGTGGAATGTAATCCTGATATGAATGTTATGGATTGTTGGAAGAAGTTTGACAAAGCAAAATGCATCGTAAACATAAAAGAAACATTCAAGAAACTGAAACCACACACATTGAAGTCATGGTGGAAAAAAACTGTGACCTACTCTGACTGCGGAAAATGACAAATAATCTGTGCAAGGTCAAACTTTGACAGCAAGTGTTTGTCAAACGAAATCGTGAATGGAATAGGACGAGATGGGTTCGACCACATAGAATGAAGTGACATTCAGGAATTGCTTGAATCGCAAGAGGAAGATTTGACTGAAACCGACTTGGATGAAATGTTAAATTCACAGTCCATTGAAGAAGAGGCTTCAACAAGCACTGGAAACGTGACATTTAATTTGAAAAATGTCAGTCAAGGTTTAAGAATGGCAAATGAGCTTTGCGATTTCTTTATGAGCATTGATCCGTCTATGAAACGAAGTCTTATTTTTAAGAGGCAAATTGCTAATGCGACTGCTGCGTATCAGTCTGAATTGAAGGAGCTTTTAAAAACAGCCACAAGCAAGGGAAAATTACAAAATTCTTCAAACCATTGTTTATGCCTTAAGATAATTAATCAAACTGTCAAAAACTTCAATAAAATTGATTTTTTTATATATTTGTTTTTTTATTTTGTCACCTAGGGATGTATCCCCAATAATCCCATATAAATTACCATTCCGTATTCACAGTTTCTATATTCACGGCATACTTATGTGTGTGTGGAACATATAACCCACGAATAAAGAGCTGTTACTGTACATTTATGTAATACGTGAATGTATGTTTATACATGAGATTCATGTTACAGTTAACAATTTATTTTAATATTATTAAAATTTTATTTTTCGTGATTTATATTTCAAGCGTATTTTAATGTAACATTCTGGTAATAAGTTTTATATACATTAATCATTAGTTTAATTTAATTTCATTGTTAAATTCTTACATTTGTCATGTGACAATAGAAAAGAGTATTATTGAAAAAATGAAGTTAATGTAGTTAAACCATACATAAAAATTGGCTTTGATTGACTTTCGGAGGTAATTTTATTAAACAGTTCATTTATACATTGTAGCTGCTCATTTTAAGACTGCTAATCTAACAGATGAAATACACTGATGAACCAACCAGGAATTTTGTTGTTATATTTGACCAAAATTGAGTATATTATTATACAGAATTGTTAAACATAAAATATTTAATTGGTTGATTATTTTTTTGTTACGTATTTAATTAGATTATGAAATAAGCATACAAAATTTTATTAACTATGACGTTGAGCATTTTTGGTACAATTGCTCTCTTTCGTTTATCTGAAACTTCATTCATGATAAACTTAAAAGCATAAATTTACTTAATTGGGGAAAACAATAAAATATTATTTCTTGTTGGGAAATAAAATTAATCTGGGTTTTCTAAATCAAAATAATTTTTCTACAAATTTCTTATAATTTTTTATTAATATGAATTAAACATTTATAGAAAAAATAAACAAATATTAAACAAGAAAAATACTTAGATAGATAGATAAGCTCATGAGAGTAATTTTAATCTTTTCAAATCCTTTTTATATTTATTAATTTTTTATTGTTAAAGTTAAGATGCCTATTTCAAGTGTAAGAAGTGCTTTCACAGATTATCTGAAAAATGTTATTTTAAAATGGTATGAAGGTTAAAACTTCAGCCAAAATAGTTGATAGAAGAATTATTTCCAGCTAGATAATATTAAGTTACGAAATTATTTACATCACAATAATGTTGTGTTAATATCCAATGTAAGTGTTTTATACAGATCATTATTTCGTAATTATTTGGTTATGAGTAAGTATAAAATAAAGTGGGAATTTCTTGCTTTTGTGGGTTCTGTAAAATATTCTTCAACATAAATGCTAAGAAAAAGGGCCAAGCAAATGATGAATGAATTAAAGCTAAATTTATAAAATAAGAATATATTTATTATTTTTACTTTATCGAACTCGAAATGTCTCTTATTCAGAAATGTTGCATTTATTACAATTTGGATACATGTAACTCTTTGCCTAGGGAAGACATTCCAAATTACTAATCATTTGTAATAAGGATGAATGATTTATATCTTTCCGAAATGTTTTATTCGTCGTGAACACTCTAATTCTCTATGACTATTTATTGAGTTCAAGTTGCATACAGTTAAACTTAGAAAAGATTATATATATTTTTTCTGTCATATACTTTGTTCTGAAATGCTCTATTTGTTTGATTAATTTTAAAATACGAATGTTACATTAGCAAGTTATGAATAAACATTTCCTTCATTAGATATATTTTTTGACTGCTCTTTAAATGGATTGTAGTTTATAATAAATTAATAATCTAAAATTTTATAATATTTCACCTTTGATTTTATTTATTATAAAAATAATATAGACATATTTTACTATAACTTTTAAAACTCTTTGAAATTCAATATGAAGTCTTTAATTTTTTGCGCCAATACACTTCTGTGGAAATTCTCAACGAAATGGTAATCATTTAATGGTTAGCGATATTGGCTTTGGTTTTGTATAGATAAGACAATTGAAGAAATAAAAATTGAAAAAGTTATATTAATATTTTTATGTTGTAAATTATAATTAAAGTTTATAATTTGATTTTTTCATAAATTTTAATATTGAATTTTATTTTAATAATCTATTACTAAATTCTTTTCTCTTGTAATTTTTTTCTCTTTATAATTTTAGATTATAGTTTCAGTATTAAAGCTTTTATGAATGTGTGTGACTCATGGTTGAAAATTACCTTAGAATTCCAGATGAATATATTTTTAAATTACTTTAATTTTTCAATTTGTATTTACACATACGCAATCTTGTTTACAAAATTGGCTGCTATTATTTACTAAAAATAAATAATTTATAGATTTTATTTTTAAATAATAAATAACTTATAGATATATCCCTGCGAAAAGAATTGAGACTAAAATTATATTATTGTTTGTAAATTGCGTTCTCAATTCTTTTTGTTGAAGCGATGTTCAAATACAATTTACGTAAAGGTGCTCATTATAAGATGCTCATTGCAAGATGCTCATTACAAGATGGGATAAGTACTAACATTTCTGCGAAAATAATTGTGATACAAGAATTACAACCAATTTAGCAATATCATTACAAATTCATTTAGATCACATACATTTTTATTGTTGATATATTGTGTTTTTAACTATAAATTTATTTAATTATGAATGTTTATAAAGTAAACTGAATTTTTCTTTGTAGATTCATTTATTAACCAATTAGAAGCTGATGATCTTGATTCTATTATATTAGCTTTTATATTTATTATAAATTAAAAGAAATTTAACACTGTAATTTAAATGGTTTTATTCTTTATTGAATACATACTATATTCCTAATCTTTTATCACATATCTTAACTGTATAAAAAAAAACTGAAAAGTAATTATACAAATTATAAGTTGTTTTTTCTAGTAAATAAATAAAAATCATTCAAATCTTGAAAATTGTTTTCATGCAAGAAAGCTTCTTAATAATAAAGCTACTTAATTGACATTGCTATATCAGCTTCATCTTTTATACATTTGTAAAATACTCTCGCTCTACTTTTGAATTCAAATTACAGTTATTAATTTTATATAAAGTAAAAACATTTTTTACCTATTTATTGCATTTTCACTTTTTAAAATGAGTCTAAATTAGAGTGTTAAAAAGATTTTTTTTGCTACTGTTACATTGTATTAGTTTAATATTTTTTGAATTTATTGATTTTTCATGTATAAAAATTAGCATTAATCAAAGGATTCTAACTGTTTTAAGTCAATATTTTTAGTAGTATGTGTTGTATAAACAAGAATTTTTATTTTATTTCTTCAGAATTTTCTTAAAAAATATGTATTTTTCCCTTTCAAGAGGTATGAAATACTTATCTTCACAGTATAGAAAATTTGCGTTCACTGACTAAAAAAACTACAAATAAATTTTTTAACTGCAAGTTGTTTCTTTTTATTTATAGGATGCAAAATGTGCACATTTTAAATAAGATATCAAGTACATAACTATCAACAATTTAAGAGAAACATTTATGTGTTGTGTGTACTGCTATTAATTTGAATTGAGGCTTCTAAAGTATTTTGAACTGAGGCTTCTAAATTTTAGTGGAATTTTTTACATGAATACATACAATATAAATTACACCTTTTGGCTTTAAAAACCAAAACAATTTATTTCATGTACATATACTTGTAATAATACATCGAAATAATACGTATGATGTACATTATATTGAAGTAAAGTAAAATGTAATTTGCATTAAAAGAAGTTACTAAAATTATTAAGACTAGTGATTAAGACAAAATGAACTCGCATATATCATTGCATTCATCCACATTCACACTAATTATTAATAAAATTGTTTTATTTCTTTTATTGTTAAATTGTTATATAGTAAAAAATATTTTAATTAATATTTAAATAACTTTTTCAAGAAGCAAATTTTACTTAAATGACAATTTAGCTAAATAAATTCAGTAAATTTTTTTTATCTATCTAACATTTACATTTAGGAAACGTAATTTTCGAGTATAAAATATATCTAAGCAAAATATTTTAAATATACATTTTGAATCCATTAAAAATTAGTGTTTGATACCAATGCTGAACACCTAATCGTGGCTTCGCCTTAAATAGCCCACGGTTTAGCAAACAGGTATGGGCACTGTAGGACCTGACCCCATGCAGTCTGTTGTGACACGGAGACTCTTTTAGTTTCAGGACATTTTATTAAATAAAAGTTGCCGGTTTATTTAAGTAACATAGTTTAATTAAACTAAGAGACGAGTTTTCTAACTACTCGGACAGGAATTAGTTTTGAGTGTTAATCCATTGTCGTTTTTACAACAATAGTGAACAGATTTTTTACTAAAAACATGTGTTCTAAAATTATGCACTTAAACTGAGATTATAACATATTTACTTGAATATCTTCTTTTTCTTTTAAATTATTACAGTTTATTTGCTCGTTGTTGAAGTATAAGCCAAATGACAGAAGAAAATGCATTGACGGACAAATCTTATCATCAACTCTTGGTTCACTATCATTGAAGTGATGTAACAACAATAGATTGTATTTCGCTAAACTATTGTAAAAATGCAGTCCACTTGCTTATAAAGAGACTTGATTTAATAAAAAAATCAGATTTAACGAAGAACTCCTGTTTGTTTGGCTTTTATTTTCTTTATTGTAACTTCTATTAGTCTATTTGGTTGTTACAATGTTAAGTCTATTTTAAACTTATTCTGAGGACTAAATCACTCAACTGGTTGCCATGCGCTTAGATCCGGGTCTTTGGGAAGAAAGTGATACTGGAAATTGAGGGCTTTAAATTACTTAAACTTCTTTTTCGGAAAATGGAAGGGATGTTATATTCCAGAATACATCATTCGGTTTAAATGAATTAGGCCATCGTACACCTTATGATAATTTTCTATAGCTGGAATCAACTTTAGGAGGGTATTGAAATCGTAAAGGACCTAGCTATCCCCTTCTTGGATTCAGCAGCTGATGGTGATGCAAAATTACAAATTTCTTATAAATGAAGAATAAAATTTTCTCTATTCTTTCTAGAGAGCAACAGCTGTTCCTATTGAAACCAAAAATTTATTGAAAAAAGAGAGATTTTGAAACAATATACCCTTTCTTTATTTTTGAAAGTATCTAAAAAATTCTGGTTGAAGTGAAGAGCAGTCATAAATTAAGTTTAGGTAGCTTCATTGGTGAAATTTTTTCAAACACTTCAGCAGCGATAAGAAAAAACATTCACCTGCCTGATCACATGGAGATAAATTTATTGTCTCATGAAAGTATATTTTTCCCATTGAGAGTGTCAGTAAAATATCTGAGATCGTTGAAAATCTCAATGATAAAAATTTTTGCCGTAAATCACATTACTATCAGAAGTGTTTGTAAGTATATTAATATCAAATAATTTATTCTGAAATGTGCAAACCAAACCTCTGTAGTGTAAATGGTTTTACTCGGCACCTCACACTTTCCAAACTTTTTTGCATATGTGACGGTGCCAACCTTTTATACATACAATAAATGCTTTCAAAGGAAATCTTAATTGTACCAGTTTCACTGAAGTTATCCACAAAAGTTTTTATTACTCAGCAAAGAAGACGTAAAAGTTGAATTACTGGTTACTAAGAAAATTATTTTCTAAGAGTGAAATCAAGTCCCTTAAACCTGGGGTGAAATGAGTAGTGGTTTCGCCTACAATTCTAAAATAAAGCGGCTAAAAAGTCACAAAACAGAGTAGTACATAGAATAATTTCAATGTCCTTAGCAAAATTATTCCAAATCATTGATAGCCCCAAATTGTCAAAATCTTCAACCTTATCTTTAAAAAGTAATTCAACCAAGACTAAAGCAATTAAAACATGAAAATTAAAATCAACAAGGGAGAATTTAAAATAGTATTCCTGTCATCTGTAAACTTAAGGAATGTTTTTAAATTCTTCAGAAGATTACATATTTTTTAGGAATCAACAAAAGTATTGGAGTATAACTCCAAGAAAGAAGCTTTTTAATACAAATAATAACTTTTTTGTTTATTTAAACTATCATTCTCATCTAGATGGTATATCATTTAAATCCTGCCCAAGAATGGCACGTTAGGAAACATTCTAGAAACTAATTAATGATTTTTCTATGATAGAGATTAATTGCTTTTGTCAGCAATGATGATGAGAATGCTTTTTCTGAAGCTATTTTTATATTCACATCAAATATTTACACCAGAACTATTAATCCATTCAACAGAATTTTAAAGCTGTAGCTATGGGGATTTACATCCTTTGTTTTGAGCGGCTATTATATACATCTGCAGGTGGTGGATAACCGAAGTTCCTGTATCACTGACAGGATAGTCTCTAATTATTAAATAAAAGGCCACGAGCCAACTCCCTGAACTTAAGTGTTATGCAATTCATGCCTAGAATGAATGAATAACATTTCTGGTGAATAATAAGTAGTAATAGCCTTACTTAGCATCTCAAGAAATACTAGGTGAACCTCCTTATTACCTGAGGCGTTGCTTAATTTATGGATTTAAAAAATATTCAACTCTCTGTCCTGCTATTGCAGGAAAAACCTTTGAGGTAGACCTTTCTGTTAAAGTTAAGGAAATCGTGAGGGAAACAATTGAAGAAGTAGAAATGGTCCTTCTTTCTAAGGAATGGGTAGAAATGACTTCAACACAATCATCACAAGAGGATAAGGAAGTCATTAGTGATATGACTGCTTCTCTTGAAAGGAGTAAACTAAAGAAGAGACTATTAAGAGTCCGAGAAAAGAAACTGACCCGACAGAAGAAGCACTAAGGAACTTGGGTGGAAAAGCTCAGGGAGAAAGGTGTGAAAAGGCCAAGTTAAAGGATGAAAGATGGCTTAACTTCTAAGACTGTTAAAATGGATAGACCTGAAGTTTCAACCTACAAGGAAAGCTTGTTGGCGGTTAAGATAGCTGTGATCATTGAGGGACATTTTGAGAAGTTAACACAATAGGCTCGAAACCTTGAATTTTTGATTATTACAAAAACTTCAAGGAATGATAAAGGTTTTGTTCCTACCTTTCTTTCCTACAGACTGGAAAATGGGGCATTTATTATCAATTGTGCAGATCTAAAGAGCTCTAAGTGACTGGAACAAATTATTGTTGAAAGAAAGCCCTGGCAGAACCAAATTCTTTTGGTGAGTTAAAAAAAAACTTGTCAGAATCATAAAAATAATCACTAAACTACCAAAGGTCTGTTGTAAGATGAAGTCTAAAGAGGTCCCGAGGAAAATAGAGAGCAAAATGGTAGGCTTTTTCCAAATAAATGGAATATCCTTCACATAAAGAATGACTCATTTGGACATATCATCGCCCTGTGCATGCGTCAATTAGATACGGTGACACTTAGCAGAAAGAAATATAAATTTTAGATTATACTTCATCAAGTATAAGCCAAAGTCCTTAATAAAGACACCAAAAACGATAGAGGTGAAGGTACTACAAGCCAGCATCTATCACAGTAGAAATGACACAACTCAGCAGGAAATTATTTACTGAGTACTCTCTCTTGGCCCTGATTCAAGAACCTTGGCTTATCAGGAGCAGAATCAGTGGCCTCAAAGGAATAAATAATAAGATAACTAATGATATGAATAGTAAAGCCAGAATATATAACCTTATGGATAAAGACATTGAAAATTTTACTTCTAACTGATTTATTCTTAGGAATGTAACGGTTGTGAAATTCCGACACATCTTTGAGGGAAGAGATAGCGAAATTGTTTTTGGCTCTTTCTATATACCTTATGCTGAGAAGGTTTCACCTGACCAATCATTGTAAAAACTCAAGCAGTTCCATGCTGAAAATAAACTGCAGACAGTTCTCGAACTACATTGCAATATTCATCATGTTGTTCATCAACGTTCATCACATTGCAATGTTCATGATGTCAGTTGGGTTAGCACAGACAATAGCAAAAGAGATGAGTAACTTTTAGTTATTCGAAATCATGATTTGGACATTCTTTACTAGACAATGACCAAATTTTCATAACTTCTAATTGCCCTAAAATAATTGTAGCAACATCCCTTAATAGTAAAAATATCACAAAATGAAAATTTGATGGGAAACCTTTAAAACATTCAGACCATCAAAACATTCATTTTGAGATTAACTTTCAAATATAAATCTTCAGCATAGTCTAAATCTAGATATCCAAAAAACGTTTCACTCGTCAGATGTTAAGAAGGCCCTCATAAAATGCAAAGTGCCTGGCAACCTAGTCAAAAGCATCTTCATCTTTTTTTAAGATCGAGAGCTCGTTGCACAAGGTGACAAAAAATTTATTAAAATCCAGCACTCAAGTGAATGCCCACATGTTTCAGTCTGAGGTACAACCCTCTGGAATGTATACTTTGAAGCCATCCTGATCATCAGTTGGCCAAAGCACACCATCCGAATCAATTTTGCTGATGCTAGTGCTCCAGGGTAAAACCGAATAAACACTGATAGAAAATTGTGACAACTCACTTGAAATTTTCTCTCAACTCTACAAACTAGTTATGATCCTGAATCTTCTTGAACTGCCCAGAGTTTAAACAGCTGTTAGGGAGATCCTCCAATTAGAACTTCAATATCAAATGAATGCTCCAGCCAGTGATACAAATGATGTCCCACTCATAATTTAACTCTAACTCTCTTGCATTACTGTCAACCAACCATTGTAAATATTGTATACATTGGGCTTTGTATTTTTCAATAGGTCGAATGGGCCACCAAGCTTCTAGTTAGTAAGAGCTCCAATAGTATGCCCGCACTACTTTCACATCAGGTACTTCATTGCTTGTATTTTTGGGTCTCTTTTCTATTACTTCATGATTTTGTTTGGTCTTTTGGACCTGGGAGTTTTGAGAAACAAAACCCTTTTTTACAATTTTTATTGCATTATTTACCGTGTGCCATTTCCCATAGTGGAAATTCTATAAATTTTTTGTCGATGATATTTCTGTCAGTTTTATAGCTTCAACTATTAGAGCTTTATTGAAATGCTATACTGTAAATTCTGTTTTATTTATTCATGGCAATTCTGCCTCAACCAGAATATTACTTGGTGGAGCAATACATGATAACCTAAGGTACAGACCAAGAGATCCGTCATGTATATGTCTATATTTTTATTTCAATGTAGAAACAACTTTAATAATTTAAGTGAAACACTTGAGAGTTTCAGTATGATGTATTTTTACAAAAACTCATCAAAGAATATGCATTTCCATTTGTGGAGTGGGCGTAGAATGTTTAATTACTTTTGTGATTCTTTAGAGTTTTCAATTTTAAGCAATCTCGCATTTCTAATTGATCTCTATTCTATATTAGCCAAATTTTCTATGGATAATTGAAAGTTTAAAACAAAATTGTGTAAAAATATCATCTTTAAATTTTATGATGCAGTATCAAATGTCTTTGATGCTGCAGCGTTTATTTGATCTTATTTTGATATCAGCCATTTTACTTTGTTTTTAAAAAAATTAACTAAAATTTGTTTTGCATGTTTTTTAATTTGAAATATTATTTGCGTTGTTAAATAAAAGTAATAAGTTTGATATTTGTACTTGAATCTAGTATTTAAAGCAAGACATGTTGAGGAAATTGGTTCCCGTTTTAAAAGATTATTTCAGTTTTTCAAAATTTATGCTTATTTTGTTTGTGTAGTTTCTCAAAAGTTTAGATATTTGGTTACTTTATTTTTTAGAATTGGCCAACTTCATCATAATTTAGAAATATATATGTGTGTGTATGTATATATGTATGTAAATTGTCTTGGATAACTTGAGCTCTCCAATCACATCAGAGGTTATTTGATATTCAAGAAGTATGTTAAATAGCAAATTCATTATTAATGTCCGTAATTCAAAGGTTCATACCGCTGGATTACGGATATTAATAATGAATTTGCTCAATTTCGCTCAATTCAAGAAAACGGACGGACAGACATTGTGTATGTGTGTTTATAATCTGCAAAATGTTTTTACATTAAAACAAGGTTTACTAAAATATGATTATTTTATATATAAATATATTCAGATATATGTATAAACAATCTAAAAATATACTTTCATATGATGAGATTCAACTCTCAAATATAATAATTGCGATCGGAAGCTAAACGCCATATTTCGAAACTGGCGCTAGAAAAAGATTTGTAACGTGGCATTTCTAAGCGATTATCACTCAAATTTTGCTTATTTCATATTACCAAATAAAAGAAAAATACTCTATCAAATAGTAGATAAATAATTCATGATCATCACATTAATTAAATAAACCTCTTAATCACAAAGGACATCACTTTTTCCCCCTTTTATATTTTTCCCGATATAAAGTTTCTGAAACGATCTTTTCTCAAATACTTATTTGCATGCGAGTCCCTCTGTTTACTGAAAATGAAAAGAACAAAAAATGGAAGAGCGAATGCATCAGAGCGATTCCCAACTGCTCCTAATTTGCGTAACAAAAGCTCTTCGCAAATAAGAACTGCTTAATTGATCTTTAAACTGCCACAAACCGTTCCTGACTTCGAGTGCAGAGAGGAATGGCTTAAGAGCTCTGCTTATTTTAGTATCGTTTCCGTGTTTGAGTCGGAATACAAATTGATTAAAAGCTTTCTGAAGAGCTATTTCTGATTAATATTTTACAGTAAGATCATTTCGGCATTGTCCAAGTTAACTTTTATCTTCTTCAAACTGTATTTCATTGTGAGCTGCATGGCAAACCATTTTAATAGTAACAAATTGTGCAGAAATTCTTTTTGTTTATGAATCAGAATGAATGGGCTTAAGAAATGCTGGTATCACCTTGCAAGTTTCAATGAGGGAAATTTTGGTGGAGGGGGGAAAATATCAACCCGAATCAAGTACGTTATCTTATAAATGTCTTGCATCTGGGACACCAAAATTCCCAGGTTTCATCCGAGACATTGTTGAGTAACGGAAGGTGGATGTTGCGCTTCTCTAAGCACTTCTATTTCTGCAGCAATGGCCTGTGACAAAATTCACAGAACTTTAACCAAAATCTTGGTGAAATGTCAGTGGCAGTCCACTGATAAGTAAAAAAAAATGTTTTTGCTGATCTTGCGATGACAAATATCAATTCAAAGAACATCCACAGTAATTATTTTTAATTTCATGAAGAACTTATCAGAAAATTTAATCCAATTAAGTCTAAGTAATTTGAAGAATCTTGATTGTACGAGGCTATTCATAAACTCTACAAGCAATGACTGTTAGCAAAATGACTTCCTATTGTGTAATTCCTGCGGAGGATGCCCATTCTATCAGTAGCATCAAAATACAATATTAGACTCACCATGCCCAAGTGATAGGACAGGGCTCTTCCGAACGAAAAGTCCTAGGTTCGATCCAAGACAGTACTGAATAACAGATGATGGTTATTGTGCTTCTGTAATCACTTCTATCAAAGTGGAAAATTAGAAATGCTCCGCGTTCGCTTGAGTTACGGGAATGCGGCCCGCTATCTGTAAATATCTGTCTAAAGGCAATTTACGAGGTTGGCATTAAATTATTTTACAATAGTTTAAAGTGTCCTTAACGCTATGTAAAATGAACTAATATTATCTTCGACTTTTTAAGGCTCCCTGGTATCAAAATCCAACAATGATCATCATACAGGCATACTAGAGAGGCCAATTTTTTGGTAGTCAGATAAAAAATTGGAAAATTAAATTTAAATCAAAAAATACATTCTTTAATAATGATGAATTCCATTGACTATTCAAAGGCAGACAAAGGTCAAAGATTCTGTCTAAATTTGGGAGGATTTTATGGTAATTTAAATGTAAAGTGTTCATTCGTGTATAGCTCTATAATGTAAGCTCTTACTCTTGAATTTATGATAACCTTTTAATGTCTCTGGAATGCTTGTGAAGAGCTGTCATTTGTGAAGCAGATTATAGTGAATGGTCAATGACTGTCGAGTATCAGGATGGGGGTTCCTCATTTTTAAGAAGTAGGTATTTTAAAGGTTTTTTGTATATAAACATTGACGGTGATAGTAATTAATAATTTGAATAACATAGAAGCTACAAAAGTAATATTATAATTTATATTACTTTTCGAGACCATTTTTGATACTACTCGAGAAGAAGAATTCGCAATAGGTCTGTATTACTCCATCTACATCTTCTTCCAATATTTTATAATGAAAACATTCATTTTTTTTTTCATTATGACATTCAAAATGTCTTATTGAAACTAACTTTAGTACAGTTTTCTATATAAAACTACACATTAATTATGCAAGTTATCTAACTTTAAGGCCCTCACAATATCTTTATTCTTTATCAAATTAAGTATCAAAATTTTGATTTCAGAAATTTTATGCCAAATTATGTTTAACAACACAACGGAATCGAACGTTAGGAAATGATAAGCAGCAGTTTTACACGAGTCAATAATTTCCCTTCATTTTGGAAATCTCTTTTACTTACTTAGGTACAATACGTTAGTAATAATTTATTTGAAATTTTAAATATTTCACATCACTAAGAAGGGACTGGTTTATTCATATGCCTCTCTAGAGAATAGTTTAAACTTTCCCAAGGTTGTCATTGAACGGATAACCTGGAAACAGAACCGCAACACACGCCTCTGCTCGACAATGCTTGGGATCGAGCCTTTCAATCTGGAGAGTGCCATTAGGCCATGTTGATCCCCGAATGACAATAGAGACATCTGAGTGCACAGGTACAATTGATCAAAAATACATCCGAAATTCGATAAAAAAAAAAAGAAGTCAGTGAAAGTCATCTTAGAAATATCGGTACTTACGTATTAGCGTCACCGCGGCTTTTTAAGCTGAACAAAAATAAAAAATTTTTTTCCTATAGTTAGAAAATTTCTTTTCAGAATTATAAGTCCATTTTTCAAAAGTAGAAAAAATGTTCAAATTATAGGTTACACGCTAATTCTACTTAAATTTTGGAACAAAATTATCTGCAGTGTGACGCTAATACGTAAGTACCGAAATATCCTGTAATTGTGGAAGTAATATGATCCCAAACCATCTATTAAAGAATAACTATTTTAATGAAACGATGACTGTTATTGAACAGTTGATGCAAGTAGAATTGATTCCTCCATCATAGAATCAACCCTCAGCTATTTCCGAAAAAGATACTCAAAGAATTGATAAAATCGTACCTTGAGTACCTTCTAGATTGTTACAGAAAGCAGAATTCACCCGAATAGAAACTAAAAAAGCAAATTAGAAAAAAGGCTCAACTACCGTATAATCCATCATGCCAATTTCTGAACTTTTTTGGCGACAAAGAAATGTTTCCAATATGATATAATTTTTGCATAATAAATTTTTTCATGAAAATGCTTACGCATCTGAATAATAAACCTGATAAATAGAAAACTAAAATACTTTTCTAATATTAGGATTTTAAAAAAGAAAGCATAAGAATTAAGATTAATTTCGTAAATGTAAATGCAAGTAAGTAAAATGAATGAACAGTAATTTTGAAAATGTGCATTGGAATTTTAAGAAAAAGAATATGAATTCTAATGTAAGCATAGGAACATTCGACAAAAATAAATACACATTTAAGGTATAATTTGAGATTATTACTTAATAATTTTAAAAAAGAAAATATAGGAACAGAATTTTTTAAATGTAAATACCAGTCATAAATTACACATCAAATTAACAATTAATTAAAAATATTTTATTTTAAATTTATAAATAATAAAAATGCTATTAACCAAAAAAGGACATATCGGCATAATTTTTACCGTAATTTTAAGCGATTAACATATAATAAAGAAAATAATTATTTAAAATAATGAAAAAGAATTACACAACCTTGAATTTAAGTATCCAAAAGGTCAAGAAATCTATAAAACACACTAAATGAACAATCGTCACAAAAATGTTAAATAAAACCGGCAAATGAAATAAAATAACCTCTAAAAAGTGTGGTTGATAAATTCAATAACACATTCTTTTCGTTAGAAGTTTACAAAAGTTTTTTGTTCCTCCATTCATAAAGTAGAACTCTTGAACTTAAAATTCAAAAATCTAAATTTCGTTCTCACGTATTGAAAGAAATATTTAATGGAATAACTTCTTTTGTGCTTGAGAATAAATCAAACTGTGTTGAGATTTGCTTCGTTTTCAAATTAATTTACAGCAAATAAACTCATGTAATTTTAGTGAAAACACAATTCGCGTAACTCAGTCAGTTTTCTTTATTTTCAGATGATGAAGATTACGTAAATTGTTATGACATTTTTCTAGCTGCCTATTTCTGCCAATCAGACTTAAAGACATAGACAATGACGTCGTTCTTTTTTTAAATATAGTCAAATGAAGATGACGCTCAAGCTGGCACTTTTCCCTTAAAAAAACCATTTCACTGCCCCAGAGGAAAAATGTTAAAACGTGCAGAATAGGTAATAGATACAAGTGAAATATTTTAATATATTAGAATACAATGAGATTTGAATGCAATCCAATATTTTATACGCTTCATTATCATTTGAAAATTATATTAGTTAATTCACTATAATCAAATTTTTCAGTGCAGGAGAAATTTTTTTTTTGACGAAATATCCGAAAATACCAGTACTTACATATAATATGATAGAAACACCAATATTTGTGTTGTATTCTTTCTCTTAAAGCAAAAAGTCAATAAATGTTCACACAAAAACTGAGAGTAGCTTTATTTTTCACTTTGTGTTTTGTAACTTTTCTAAGAACCTTTATAAATGGAAAAAAAACTCAAACAAATGAATTGAAAAAATTATAATGTGGCTAAGAAAGAATCGAGCTGTCCCTGGAGGATTCTAGAACAATGGATTAAGCTGCCACCTGAATAAAAGTTTCTCCCCTTCTTTAAAAGAAATGAAAAATTTTCCATTAAATTGATTCCAGAACGCGATAAATTCCTCAGTTGTGCTTTCATCGCTGAAGGACTCTCCCCTTTGAAATGAGGCTGATGCCCATTGTTCAGCCATCAAAATTGGTGACTTTAATTAAGGACTTAAGCGTCGAGAAACAAAGGAAGAAACTGTGGAATGCCTTCAAGAAGAGATACGAATTTTTTAAGGAAGTGGAGGTTTTCTTGTTTCAATAAACAAGAGAGCTAAAAGAACCAGAAAATTAAAAGTTCGTTTTCGGATTTTATGGTATTGTAATTCTGCAATTCTAATGAGGAGTAGAGCTGCTACACTGAGTCATTTTGAAATTGTTTTCTCAAAATAACCACTTTTATTCTCTGACACGGCTTTGCTGAAATAGGAAATTCATAATTCAATAATAGCTTTGTATGACAAGACTTCATTAAAGTATCGTGTATTTTATCTGATGTATTATATTAAATTAAAATTGAATACACTTATTTCCCGTTGGAGCAAAATAAAATAATCTGAGGAATACACAGGGCACAGACAATTCTGTTGTTCAGCCCACATCAAAGAAAAGCAAAAGAATATTGGGAAACTGCCCTGTTAAATCCTTATATTTATGAAGTGATACAATATACACGTACCTATGTGTGTGTGTAGGGGATGAACTATTCATAAGCCGATTTCACTATTTCAACTGTCCACTCTTTAGGGGGTTTGAGAAGCGCGATAACTTTTTCAGCCGAAAGTTGAAGACATTGTAAGACGTTGCGCTTCATAACCTCAACACTGCTGTTAGTATAAACAAAGAGTTTTTGCTTGGCGAGATTGTGGATTATCTTTCAGGGAAATCAGTAGTCGTTTTGAATGAAACCAAACAACTGTAATGTGGATATGTGATTGTTAGACGCCGGAGGGTATGACGGACCGGCATGTTCGATCGCATCAACCTCAGTCCACCACTTCACGTGATGACAAGCAAATTGCGCGCATGGTAGTGACGGATCGCTCAACCACATCATGAACCACAGCACAACACATTCAATCTGTGGCGCCTCATCCAGTGCCTGCGCGTACCATTCCACGCCGCTTACAACAGAGTGGTCTGTCCACAAGACGTTCATTGCTTCGTCTACTTTTGACGCAGAACCACAGACGTCTCCACCGCCAATGGTGTGATGAAAAAAGAATACGGGTGGCAGAAGAGAACAATATTGTCTTTACTGACGAGAAATGCTTCTGTCTGCAACAACACGTTGGTCGCATTTGAGTCTGGACACTCCATGGAGAAAGGATGCTGAACAGCTGCGTTATGCTCCACTACACTGGTCCTGCACCAGGTATTATGGTATGGGGTGGTATTGGATATCACTCTGGCACTCCTCTAATACGCATGCTGGTACTATCGCTACATCTCCAAGGTGTTTGAGCCAGTTGACCTTCCTTACCTTCAGGACTTGTCCACAGCCTATTTCAACAAGTAATGCGTGACCACACGTGGCACGCATTGTGCAAGGATTCTTCGTCAATGGCCAGATTAAATAGATTCCCGTGTTGGCTTGCTCTCCGGATCTTTCGTCGATAGAAAACATGTGGTCTATGGTTGCTCAACGATTGAACCATTTTACATATCCAGCTGCCTCACCAGATTAACTTTAGCAATGTGTATAAGCTGCTATGTCTGCTGTACCCCCAAAACACATCCAAAATTTCTTTGAATAGATGCCGAGGCGTGGGGCAGTAGTGATCTCCAACAATGGCGGCTATTCTGGATACTGGTTTTATTAGAAACCACACTTCATAGAAGTCTATACATTTAATCATTTTAAACTTGTAATCAACATGTTATCTACATAATAAATTTTTTTGTGGTATCTCTTGTCTTTCTTGGTGTTGCAATTTGAGTGGCCAGCAGTATAAATTAGAAATTAAAATGTGACGCTTGAAATTTAAATAGATGATACTGAAAAGAGTCTCAGGATTTATAATTCACAAGTACTTCAGGTGGTGTTGGCAGAATATTGAGGTAACAAATTTTTTAAACTTGTGGTACCAACTGACCATTTTGAACTTTTTAAAGATTCAAATGTGAAATGGTTTATTGAAATGATATGATCATTTTCCTTCCATTACCATTTTTTATATACAGGGTTAGCAAAAAATAAGTTTCCCACTTCAGAGGGCTGTAGAATACGTTCTAATAGTCTAAATGAGATAAAATTTGAACTACAGATAATTCAAATAATGCGCTTGACATTTATTTAAAAAAAAATAGTACAAAATTTCGACAATAGATGGCGCTGTAATATTAATATTACTTATTTGCATATACTGAAAATATGAAAAGTTATTTGCTTTACAGCGCAAGCCTATTACATTATCTTTGGGTAAAAAGAAGGCGGATTCTTAACGAGCATTAGTTACTTCTCTGCACAACATGCCGTCTTTACAAGAAAAAGCGCTACTTGTAAAATTGTTCTACCAGAACCAGCAGAACTCCGTTGCAGCTGTAAAAGAATTTCGCCGTATGATGCAGATACGAAGAGGTCCAGTGTCTCCATGTGCGTTATGCAAGATGATGCAGAAATTTGAAAGAACTGGACAACTTGCAATTCTTCCCGGTGGAGGACGAAAGCCAATCCAGTCTTCTAGCGTCTAAAATGGGGCTACCGCGGACGTTGAAGCCAGCAGTCAGTCGCCGGATGTTAGTGTGAGTGTGCCAGTTGTTTCCCGTGTATTGGATATGCCGTATTCCCCTGTACGAAAAATCTTACGGTGGATTTTGCATTTTTATCCCTACAAAATCAATCCTCTGCAGTTGTTTCAGGACGGGGACTCAGAGGTTCGTAAAACTTTCGCACTTCAGTTCTTTGCTCGAATGGTGGTTGACATCACTTGGCCATGGAATATTCTGTGGACTGAAGAAGCCCACTTTCAACTTAATGGGCACGTCAACACCCACAATTGTCGAATTTGGGCAGCGGAAAACCCTCGCGCTATCCAGGAAAAACCCTTGCATCCTGAAAAAGTGACAGTATGGTGTGGGTTTACGGCTACTTTTGTGATTGGACCGTATTTTTTTTAAGGGATAACTGCAAATGGAATCAAAACCTGTTCGATCACAGGACAACGGTACCAAGATGTGCTGAGGGATTTTTTAATCCCACAACTTCAGCAGCGTGGATGCCTTCAGGACATCATTTTCATGTAGAATGACGCACCTCCTCATATTGATCGTCGTGTAAAGCAACTGCTAACACAGCATATTACTGAAGCACGGGTTATCAGCCGTCATTTCCCTATGGCATGGCCTCCTCGTTCGCCGGATATCACCCCCTGCGACTTTTGGTTGTGGGATTTTTGAAGGACAATGTCTACCGTAAAAGGCCAGCATCTGTACCAGATCTGAAGGACAGCATTCAGCGCCATCTCCTTGATATTCCGACAGACTCACTCCGGTCTGCTGTCGAAAATATGGTTCTGCAATTAGAGCACATTGTTGAAAATGAAGGGGGGGCATGTTTAACAGATGTACTGCTACTTTTTTATTATTATTACTTAACATTTATAAAGCATATCAAATGTTTTATGTGTATTACAGCGCCATCTATCGGTAAAATTTTGTACTATTTATTTTTTTGATAAATGTCAAGCACATCATTTGAATTATCTGTAGTTAAAATTTTATCTCATTTGGACAAATAGAACGTATTCTACAGCCCTCTGAAGTGAGAAACTTATTTCTTGCTAACCCTGTACAATCATTTTATAGTGTTATTGGAAAGTTATATTTTCTATTCTACTTTTTGAATATTTGGGAAACTTTTGCACATAAATTATTATTATTTACTATCACAAAACAATGTTTTATAATTTTGATCAAGTTGTGAAATCGCCAAAACAATACATATTTAATATTTGTTTTGTTAAGGAATTTCTTAAACGAGTATCGTTCATCCAATTTTTGTGTTAATTCAAGTACTTACATGTGAAGAATTTCTTTTTTTTTTTAATTTTTCCAAATCATGCTGCTCTTAAACCAAAGATTTTTCTTGTTATATTAGTTCAGTAGCACTTACGATCTCCCATCAGGACTAACATCACGTACATTGCTATTGCCAAACGAGTTTTTCAACAAAAAAGGCCTGAATGGGGAGCCTTTCATTGTTCTTTAGCGTTATCGAAACCTAACAGACTGATATATTCGGTTGTCGTCAGAATGGGCGACATTGAGCACATTTTTTGAACACAGAGACACATTATTCTACAAAAGACGTGTGTTTGCGTCAGAATATTTCTCTTACTACTTAAAGTGGAAGCAACTGGGTGCGAATCTTCATAATTTAGAAGCAGAAACAAGCATAAGTTTCATTCACTTCTTAAAAAGGCCTAATTTTTTGATCAAGAAAAATCTTTGATGCATCATTTGGAAAAATTAAAGGAAATTCCTCACCGGTCGAATTAACTCGTCCCAGGCACCTTTAGCAAATGCGATGGATCTTCAGATAAGTCTGAATTTGAACTAATTTCTTGGATTCGAACCTTCCGGTTATGAAAACGACACCTTAACCAACTAGGTCACTATTTCCTCTTATGCATTACTGTTCACGCCGGTCAATTTCATTGATCGAAATAAGTCATTATGTTCTTCTTCATATAATTATAAGTATTAATCTAAAAATGAATAGTTAAGCATACTTTTCTCTGAAGTGTTTCTTTAATTAGGTAAGACCATTCGCCTCACCGGTTTTATTTAAAAAATCGAATCTTATCATCTTGCCTTCAGGGAGCACGACGTGATCTGTCGATGGAAAGGACCGACGAGCCACCGTGGCCTTATCAAAGGGTGTGTCGCGGTCCCTTCCATTCAGATTAAGTAGTTCCACATAGAATGTAACTATTCTAAATCACGGGAGTGCAGCTTTTGTTTCATAGTGTATGTGGGAGTTCGCCGAATCTCTTCTCTCGGAAGCGTGCATGCTGGCTTCTCGCTGTGTGGATCTGGTGAACTAAGCAGCATCAAAATCAGCACAAAATTCATTTCTAGGTTTTTATTTTCTGAACAAAAAGTACAAATGAATTATGGATTTTGCGATGCTGCATTTTTCTTTCAAATGTTATATTCAGTTGAAGTGGGAATCATACCATGAATCAGAAAATAAGGTATCTCTTTTTAATTTCATTTCAATGAGAAATAGCAATAATGTTGTTAATAGAAAGAATTAGTGAAATATTTAAATATACTATTTTATTCAAGAATAGGACATATGATTTCATGAGTAGCATTAAGATCAAAAATCTAAATTTAAGATTGATCCCAAAAGCATATAAAATCCCAAAGAATGCGATTTTTAAAAATTTGATTTTATAAATGATAATTCTAATATTTTACGCATTTCGTAAAATATTAGAATTATCATATTAGAGTCTACGTAAGGAAAAGAAGTATTGACAGTCAGGTTATTTAATGTGTAACAATTATTTTAACCATGCTTTTGTATACCAAAAGACAATTTTTAAGTAGATCTCAATACTGCTAGATTTTGTTTAATGCATCAAGAATGAAACTGTGCTAGATGAATGCTCATAAACTTATAGCGCCTGTATATTTCGGAGTAAATTAAAATTTTATAGCATAGTATCGAACTACCTATTACACATCACCCACACACATACATTTTCATTCAAATGTAATACTTTTTCCTCATCAACATCTGAATTCATTATAATTTTATCCTGAATGAGATATTTTAAATGCTTTATAGTGTTACATTTAAAACTATGTGATTGTTGTTGTCGTATGCCAGCTATGCTGGCAATATGGGGTGCACTGCTCCACTTTTCCAGCTGATCCATATTTGGTGTGGAGTCCGACTTCTTCAGTACACACATGCCATAGGTACCCGTTTATAGGGTAGGCAACCATTCACACCTCAATCATACAAGGAAGGGACAAAGATAGGATAGATAGAGAGAAAAAAAGTACATCCATGCCCGAAGCTAGGATTCGAACCCAGGACCTCCTTATCCGCAGTCAGGCACACTGACCACTAGACAAGATGGGTGGCAACTATGTGATTGTGATAAATAAATGCTATAAAGCAATAGGAAAACACGATTAACTTAATTATTAAAACATAATTCTAGTGGTTTTACCATAGATTTTATTTTCTACTTATCATTTTCTGCCGTTGCAAGTAAATGCCAGACCATTTATCAAACAGCGTTTAGTTTTGCAATTTCATATTTTGCAATGTTAACTGAATTGTTTCATCTTGGAATATTAACTACAGCTCCATTGTCTCAGTGAAGTGAAAATATGTAAAGAGACTGAAGAAAAACGCTCCCAGACAAAGCGGGATGTAAAATTTCTTTTTCTATCTGTCACGCAGCTAAAGCGGTGATTATTTAATGCTTCTATATTAAAAATAAAATAAGTAATTGCGAGTACTTCTTGACACAATTTAAACATGCAGTCCACTAACAAGATTAGAAAATTTACGTTCGTTAAAGAATATGGATAAAATGCATTTGCGATTGCAAATGTTAATTAAATTCAAAACTTAACATTAAAAATTCTAAACTTTCAGTCACTGTAAGAAAGATTTCTGCTTAATTTGGAAACTTAGTCACAAAGATCTACTATCTGTCATAAATTTCAGACTGCCTAATTCCTTCAATCAAATCGACAAAATAAAATGAACTACCTAATCCTTTTTAAAGATGGTCACATCATCTTCCTCTCTGTAATACACCACCACATAAGCGAAGCATTGTACCGCATTGAATATTTAAAGTTTACGAGCCTCTCACACAACGATCTTGGGAAGAGTTAGTGCATTGAAAATGCTCACTTCCAGCTACCAGAGAACCGTTGCGAGCTACCAAGACACTCCTTGAAAAGTTCTGCGAACAAGTGAAATGACTATCAACGAGTCTTTGAGGGGATTTTAGTCAATTCTCGATTTGGTTTTCCTATCAAATGGGAAGCACATAGAGTGATTCTTTGATTATGATCATGTGAGCAATTTGATACCTCAGAAATTTGGTGAAAAATACATTAAGGAAGTCTTTTTTGTCACATTATTTTAAAACAATATCGGTGGTTCTTTTTTCGTGGGCACATGCCTGCTCCAGATGTCGATGAGAAAGGCTTCTTCCATTTCAAAATGGGTAAATTTTATCTCGTGGCCCTAAGGCAGGCGGAGAAAAAGCCTTAATCGCCCACTCTATGCATCCACACTCATAAAGTAGTTGAGGAATTTTATGGGTTGCGCTGTTGACAAGCGATTGTTATGACTCCTTGGGGCGTTCCTACTGTGCCACAAAACTATGACTGCATCTGAAGATTCGATATTCAGGTTTTCAAAGAAGCGAGAGATACGAGTGTCTCGCAGACATTCAAGCATTTCCCTCCCCGTCTTTTCGCAAAAAAGACTTTCCAGTCCCGCGGGTGACAACAATTCTCAAAATCTCCTCGTTCTTTTGCGTAGAAAAAACGAAAACCACATTTCCAGGAAAGATAGGAGGAATACATGCGCATCTATTTGGTTTGTTTATTTATTTGTCCTGTTCCTTGTTTGTTGGATACTGCAATGCGTCGTAAAAAGTACAATATGAAGTAATAAAGTATATTCAGTTCTCTTTTTTTTTCGTATTTTTTAGCGAAGAAAAAGTTTGGTTGACTAACAGTTTCGTCGTATGAGGAGAGGGAACAAAGAATAAATATTCTTTGTCGATCTATTTCATTTTTCAATTTTCAATGCATTTTTAAAATGACCCCACTTTCCTTTCGTGTAAGAAATAATTATGCGCTTTATGTGCGTAATGTTTTTTCGTCGTTTTTATAAAATATGTCACCTGGTGACAAAGCACGTGAAGGAGCAGTTTGTGCCATGCGCAGTGAGCAATGTCAGCACACAAAGCTTTTCATGCTCTTCTAAGAACTCTGAAATAATTTGACTTCGATTACAAAACATTTAAATTATTTATTCATTTTCCAAACATTAAAATTAATAAATGCCTTAAGAAAGATTAAAGCAAACACATATACGTAATTCATTACTAATAATAATTTTCAAATATGACGTAAAAATTTCAAAATTACATATGAAAAGTTATTTTTTCCAACATTAGAGAGCAAAATAAAAATATATATTATAAACTTAATAAACTATATATATATATATATATATATATATATATATATATATATATATATATTATATGATAAATAGACAGCCGAGCTGGCAGCCGAATGGTTAACGCTCTTGCCTTCGGTTCAACAGTGCGTCGCTTCGAATTCCACCTTGGGTATGGATGTTTGTAATGGTTCGGAATCCACTTTAAACCGTAGGTTCCGGTCTAATTAGCCCTCGTGTGCAAAAAATGACCCTTGAGTGACAAACAAACCAAACCTGATAGATAGACAGATTCATAGAAAAAAGATGGCTGTCAAAATATCGGAAACATCTGTGATAAATGTGGCATTTTTGAATTAAATTTGTAAACATTAAAATATGATTATCATTACTAGTTTTTTTATAATTTAATGAAAATTTATATATTCTTGTAGCATGTGGTAAATTTATTGATGTTTTGTAAGTCTTGGATTTTTTCAAAAGTTTAAACTGTCGGACACTCAGATTTTTCAAAAAAGGTCAAATTGTAGAAGTCCATCTAATGGGTGTAAGTGTTACCGGAAGGTCAATATTATTAGTCATTTCAAGGGCTTTAGTGTCTAAAGTCATAATTGCATACATACAGCACTGCATGACAATCTCATAAAAATTAATAAACGAAAAGAGAAACTCAATGAATTAAACCTGCGGGTATTGAAGTGAATTGTAATGCCTAAAAACCAGACAGTTTCAGTAAAAGTGGCCGTAGAGTTTAATGAAAATCTGAATTCCCAATATCAAGGAATACAGTTAGAAGCAACCTTCAAATGCAAAACATTTACGGGAGATTAGCAATTCCCAAACAATTTGTCACCGATTTTAATTCCAAACGTCTTTTACATTAGTGTTACTTTCACAATACCTGATCTTTTGAAAGGGGATAAAAGTAATATTGTCAGACGAATTGTTTTTAAAACTTTTCCCTATATACAGTAGGAGGGGTGAATATTTGGAGAATACCTGCACAAGCCTATAGCCCTGTTTGTCTTCTTTCAACTGCACAGCATTATTTTGAATCTATCGTGATATGAGCAACCATGGTATTCTGATGTAGGATATTGAATCTTCCAGCATGATAATGCACGTACCCATGCTGCCAGACGTGTTTTATCAGGGTTCTATGAATAAGAAGATTTAGTGCAATTGGGCAGCATTGTCACAACGCTGATATAATTGAACCGCTTATTTCTGTTTTATAGCGTTCAATACGGAATCAATATCCTAAACTGGCACATTTCTCTCAAAATTTTTATAATATCTGTATGAAGAATGTTAAAATATTGAACAATTAATAATATTCATCACTTGCATGAAAGTATTACTAGGCTAATCCAGTCTGTATTTTACCACAAAGACTCTCCAATACTATATTAATACAGAATTCGTAGTAAATCAAAGATGCTTTAATTAGTTTAAAAAAATCGATAGATATACTCCCATACACACATCTATGTATATTATCCACCAATAAGTATTTAGATACTAATGCAAATAAGACTTTTTACTGCCTTGATTTATGTTATGCTTTCTGCACTTAAATATCATGTAAATAGCGTTGGCAATAGTCAAATACAAAATTAAAAGCTGTCTGACTTAAGAAATGCAATGTTTTTGAATATCATAGAAATGACTTACGTTTAAAGGATACAGTTTATGAGTTAAATATTCAAAAGTCAACTGTGGCGTTTTGATTGAGAAATAGAGAGTGGTGATGGTTGAATGGGACACGATTCGACAGCCTCTCGAAACTAAGAGATGAAGATCAATTTGCTTTCTCTAAGGAAATTTGAAAAAAAAAAAAACTGCACTGAACCTTGTATTCATAGCTTAAGGTATCCAGCAAGCATCAGGATTGTTTTTGCGATAAACACCAACAGCAAAGATTCAGAATTTTTTGGTTTCCAAGATCAGGTTGCGGCTCATAATTGTTTGTTTACAAAATTCAACCGTGGTGCTCGGTTGAACAGGTGCGAGGCATATCGAAATTGGACCACTGATAAACGGGAACTGATTCGCTGAAGTAATGAATCCAGGTTCAAGCACTAGCAGTCGTATGGAAAAGTCTTTGTTTTTGTATACCTTTTGCCAGAACGCCTATAGTAAAATTCAATGAAGGTGGAGTCATGGGAATATCCCATGGTTGGGACTGAAACCCTTGATCCAAAAATCCCGTAAATGTTTTGCATTTAAAATGATATGGTAAAGACAACTTTACCATACCATTTTAAACAACACTTGTATAAAGTATACCCTAGAGGTTTTGATTATTGCATAGGAAGGCTCTACCAACATTAGTGAATATGAATAAATTTTTGTGTTTACATTTTTATCGCAAGAGCGCAAATACCCTTATTGATAGGTTTCGTGTATAAATAAATAAATAAATATATATATATATATATATATATATATATATATATATATATATATATATATATATATATATATATATATATATATATGTATGTATATATATATATCACAAAATTCAAATATATTTGAATGAGAGAATGGATTATTTCTTAATGTATGACTAATAGGATCTGTAAAATAGATGAATTTACATTCAAACAAGAAATTTCATTAAATATGTTATATTTTTAATAAACTCACTTCCAAAAGCTAAGCACGGAGAGGAAAATGCTAATTTCCGGAAGCCAATCAGAATTGAAGAGGATCCAAATCAGAATTGAAGAGGTAGCTGGAAGTATGCAAATATGTTAGGTAACAGCCAATCACGCTTTCATGTCAGGAAATATGCAAAAAAGTCAGTCTTATAAAATACCAGCTTTATGAAGGGTTGCAGAAGTTGATTGTAAGTGCTGATAGAAGGTGCTCAAAACTTTCGTTCAATTTGTTTTCATAACAAACGTGTTTCTGTGACTTCCAGAAGACGAATGGAAGATTCTAAGCGCTGGCATGCTGTGAGGCGCATTGAAGCAGAGCAGTCGAGAGCATGATGTTATGAAACAAACAAACAAATAAATGACTCCAATTTTGAAACATACACATTTAATTAAAAAATGAACAAAATTTACAAGGAGCCATGTATGGGTTCGCGACAATCTCTCTCGCCTGCTTCGCGTACAACGAGAGTCTCTCTGAAAATCAAAACAAAACACACAAAAAAAACATAGGATCTTAAAATCGAAAGTGCCGATGGTGAGACATTACAGACTAAATTATTCCTTCCTTCCCCGGAGTTTTTTTTTTTTCTTTTTCTCATTCTAAGGAAATCAACCTGCAAATAAAAAAGAAAAAAAACACACACAAACAACAAAGAGCAAAATTTAGTATTACAGATAGCCCTGATCAATCGGACTCTGGCTGAAACACAAAATTATATGGAATTATATAATATTAAATAAAAAATAAAAATATATCAAAATAGCACAAAATAATTATCTAACACAACAGAATTTTCAACACTAACTAAATTTACAAATAGACACATTTTTATTATAAAAAACATTTTTTATTATGTACACATGTAACAACAATGGAAGTTTGTATTAAAAAAACATTTTAATTTAATATCTGAGAAAAAAGAAAATAATTAAGTTTGGTTATTCAGCATTCTACTGAGACTATCGGCATTCTGATGTAATTTGCCCTTTCTGTGAACAATATCAAAATTTAGGCTTTGAAGCACCAAAGCCCACCTTAAGAGTCTGGGATTAGATCCTGTATGATGTTTTAACCAAACTAAAGGGTTATGATCAGTTTCGATAATAAATTTATACTGACCATCTAAATAATATTTTAATTTAGTAACAGCAAAAATTATTGCTGCACATTCCTTTTCTATAGTGCTATAATTTTTCTCAGATTTCGAAAATTTTTTACTCAGAAATAGGATAGGGTGTTCATTTTCATTTTGATCTCTCTGAGATAAAACTACACCTATTCCTAAGTTTGAGGCATCACATTGAATGATAAATTGTTTTTGAAAGTCTGGACTGTAAAGTACAGGCTTCTTTATTAAAGTGTTCTTTAATTCTATGAATGCCTTTTCGCAGTTATTATTCCATATTACAGTTCCTTTCTTGGACTTCCCTTTTAACAGGTCGGATAAAGGCGCAGCAACTACCGAAAATTCTGGTATATACTTGCGATAGTACCCAACAAGATCTAGGAAAGCTCGTACTTCGGTTTTGCTTGAGGGACGTTCGAAATCGGTAATAGCTTTCACTTTAATATCACCTGGTGTTCTTTGACCTTGTCCTACAAAGTGTCCCAAATATTTAACACGAAGTTGAGCGAATTTGCACTTAAGGGGTTTTACAGTCAATTTCGCAAATCGAATCTTCTCCAG
Source organism: Latrodectus hesperus (assembly GCA_037975125.1). Taxonomy (NCBI): domain Eukaryota; kingdom Metazoa; phylum Arthropoda; class Arachnida; order Araneae; family Theridiidae; genus Latrodectus; species Latrodectus hesperus. Next base: position 11,533,400 of record CM075857.1, on the reverse strand, counting down.
AACACATTTAAGATGTTGGATGTGATCAGACCAGGTAAGTGAATATATAGCTATGTCATCTAAATAAGGCACAGCAAAATGTTCGCAATTTTTTAATAAATCAGCCATTAACTTACTGAAATAGTAAGGAGCATTCTTCAAACCGAATGCCATTCTCAAAGGTTTATAAACACCAAATGTCGTCGTAAATGCAGCATATCTTTGAGCCTTAGGACTCAAAGGTATCTGCCAATAACCTCGTGTTAAGTCTAATAAAGATATGAACTTCGCTTTCGAAACGGATTCAACACGCTCTTCAATATTTGGTAATGGATAATATTGCGTTCTGGTAACCTCATTTAACCTGCGATAATCAATGCACGGACGAGGTTCTTTTCCAGGAGCTTCAACTAATATTAAAGGTGATGTGTAATCGGATTCACCTGGTTCCACCACCTTCAATTTCAACATCTTGTCTACTTCCGATTTCAGAATTTCTGTCTGTCGTGGGGACATTCGATATGGTTTAGCTATAATAGATTTATTAGATTCTAACTCGATGTCCAGTTCAGCCAGTTCTGTATAACCCGGTTCATTTGAAAAAATATCAATAAATTGAATCAAAAGTCTACTCAATTGTTTCTTCTGATCGTCCTCTAACTTTTCATTAAAACAGCTTTCAGGAAAAGTCTCTAAAAGGGTAGATGAATTAATTTCAAAACTTGGGATATCTTCTTTCTCAGAATCAATATCTTCATTATCAGAATTAGAGGTAAAAATTAAATTAACATCTTCTGGATGCTTAAAATAAGGTTTTAACATATTTACATGGTATACATGTAATTTTTCCTTATCGGGAAATTGTATTACGTAATTTGTGTCCGATAGTCGTTTTACTACTTTTCCTGGACCTATCCAATGAACAGAAAATTTGTTTGATCTAGAAGGTGCAACAACTAACACAAGATCATTTTCTTTAAATTCTCTTTTCGTAGCCTTACGGTCATACCAAAGTTTTTGTTTTTCTTTAGCCTCTGTCATATTTTGCACAGCTAATTCTTGGCATCTTTTCATTCTATTTAAAAGATTAAAAACGTAAGCAATCACACTATCTTCTTCAATGGTTTTACCAGTTAGATTTTCATATAATAGTGTTACGGGTGTTCTTAAGTTCCGACCATGGACTAATTCTGCAGGAGAATATCCAGTGCTATCATGAATGCAAGTTCTAAGAGCAAAAAGTGCCTGAGGTAAAATCTTCTCCCAATCTGTACCTTTTTCTAAGCAAAGGACTTTCAGTATTCTCTTTAAAGTTCTATGCAATCTCTCAACAGGATTGCTTTGGGGATGCTGAACGGAACTATGCACAACTTTAATACCAAATTTTTCTAAAAATTCTGATGTTAGGACACTCATGAAAGATGTTCCTTGATCACTTTGCAACTCCCTAGGAAAACCCATGCGGCTAAATATCTGAAGAAAAGCATCAATCACAGTAGTAGAACGTATATCTGGTACTGGGATGGCATCTGGATACTTGGATGACATGCAAATGGCTGTTATAATATACCGGTTACCACAGGAAGTTATAGGTAAAGGACCACATGCATCAACGTTAATTCTTGTAAATATTTCCGGAATTACTGGAACCAGTTTCAAAGGAGCCCTTTTCTTATCTTGAGGCTTTCCTACTCGTTGACATTTGTCACAAGATTTAACAAAATTTTCAATTTCTTTAAAGCAGTTAGGCCAGTAGAAAGTTTTGCACAGCATATCTTTTGTTTTAGTTATACCTAAATGAGCTGCAGTTATCTCATGGCAGATCCCTTTTAGTTGGTTGCGAAACTTCTTGGGCACAACTAATAATCTTCTTACAGTTCCATCATTGTCCATTTTATTATAAAACAACAATTGATTTATTATAATATATTTATTGTCTTTTGAAGATTGTCGTTTAGCTTGCTCAAAGAGAGGTTTCAAATCTTCGCACACCTTTTGTTCCCGAGCAAATTCTTCTGGAGATGTTTTTATCAAATCCATCCCTTCAACTTCTGTTTCTAATGGTGGCAAAATTGTATTTTGCTCTAATTCTTCATTTTGTTTAGTTTGGAAGCAAGACCTAGAAGATTCTATTTCAGAATCAATAATCTCTTTATTCGTGCTATTTTCCTTCCGTCTTCTTTGAGCTCGAGTTTCTATAGCATTTATCATATGTATTTTCACCTCCTCATGCTTTTTAATTTCCTGAAATAAAGCGGCTGTATTATTTCCCAGTAAATATCTTCCTTGATCCAAAGAATCTCGAAGAACTGCTGCCTTTGTCAAAATGTGACCTAATTCACAATTTATTTCAACCTCGGCAATAGGTAAGCATACTAAAGTTTCATCAAGAGGTGTTCTTAGCCAAACCTTTTCCTTCGTGAACATATCAGGTTTCACGTATTTTCCACAAATCAAATCAAGAGTTGCTCCAGTGTCTCTTAAGATTGGCATTTGAATTCCATTAACAGTGCCGATACTAGTGTAAGGAGCCATCAACTCATTAAATGTACTTCTAGCAATTTCGTTGGATGCTACCGATTCTAAGTTCTTTTTTATTTTGTCACACTGAGGCCGCAAATGACTATAAGAACCACATTCATAACATCGGAGTTGTTTTCTTTTTTCGAATTCCTTTTCATGTGAATAATTAGAATTTTTATTCTCGACTCTTTTAGGAACATGAGATTTATGATTCCGAACTACTTCATTAAACTTAAAGGCACGGTTTTCATTTTGTTGACGAAAACCAAAATTATTTCGAGGGAGTTTTGTAAAATCTTTCGTCTTAAAACTATCTCTTAAACTTTCATATTCATCTATTTTCTCTGCCAGATCATACGGCGAATTTATTTTAAGCCATTCCGCCAAAAAATGTTCCTTAATTTCAATTGGCACACGACGTTTCAATTGATCTGTTACCATTAGTTCCTTAAGCTGTTCAAATGTCGTTATTTCTAATTCCGTAAGCCATTCCGTGAAGTAACTATTCAATTCTTGTGCATAATTTCTCCATGATTTTTCTGACGTTTTCTGGTGTTTAAGAAACAATTGTCTTAATTTTTCGCTATTTAACTTGAATCGTTTAAGAATAATTTCCTTCACGTAATTGTAATCATCAGCCCTTTCTGGAGGTTCTCTAGCTAACATGTTAGATATCTCTGAAGGTAAAGCACTTACAAGATAAACTACCCATTCGTTTTTTGGAATATGAGCCATTTCTGCTCTACGCTCAAAATTTATTAAGTATAAACTCATCTCATCTTTCCTTTCATCGAATTTTGGCGTTATTTGCATTAATTGAAATTTTTGAGCATGTTCAGTCCTATTTGTAACTGATTCTGTGTTCGAAATTGCAGCATTTGAAGAGATTTCCAGACGTTTCATTTCCAAAATATGTTCTCTTTCTTCACGTCTTTCTTCTTTTTCTATTTCTTCTCGCCTAATTCTTTCCTCTTTTTCTAATTCTTCTCGCCTAATTCTTTCCTCTTTTTCTAGTATTTCTCGCCTAACTCTTTCCTCTTTTTCTTCCTGTTCCTTTTTAACTCTTTCCTCGATTACCCTATCTAATATACATTTTACTTCTTCCTCGTTAAAGTTTTTACTAGTTAAAATTAATTTTTTAATATCTGGGATTTTAAAAGAATCTGGAACCATTTCCCCTAACTCTTCAGCTACTTCTACTAAATCTCCCTTTTTCCCCCGTGCTAAAAAAGCCATTTTATTTATTAACGCTTTATCTCAGAAGAGATGCAATAATGAGAGGAAAAACAGACTACACCCACCTATATACAAAATTTCGTAAATAACTATTGAAATTATTTAACACACTCTACTAATATAAAACATATCCATAACATTTAAAAATTTAAACGAAAACAAACTATATTGTAATACAACAAATAGTGTATAAACAGCAAATCATATATTTTGAAAAGAAGAACAAGTTTAATATTAAATCTTCTACTCTCGATTTCAAGTTTTTTTATCACCAAGCTAATACTTGATACTCAGATAAATTGAATTATTAATCAAAAATGTATAAATTTTATAAAATCAGATTCTTATACAAATACTACTATATTAAATCAGAAAATGAAATTATACATATTTTTGAATCCTTATTTAATTCAAAATATAAAACACTACAATTCTTAACAACAATATAAATTAAAAGCTTTAACTAATCTAAACCAGAAATCAGCTTTCGATTTTAAATCAATAAACTTAGTTAGTTAATCATACACGACATGAAAATAATAATAACGTACGATATTTTAAACAGTAAGAAAATATCTTTTCAAATCTTTATCAATGAAAATAAACATATGCGTTTTTAAATACCAAATGAATCAGTTTGATACTTTACAAACAAAAATCAAAAACATATAAATAAATCTCACATTACTTTAAATTCAAATCTATTTGTAATCATGTACTTTCGTTTTCACATAACGAAATCAAAACCTTTCTAAAGTATATATTACTTTCATAAAATCTACTTCAGTGAAACATTCAAAAAATTATAATTATAAGTGTACTTTCGATTTTAAACATTAATCTATAACAACATAGTTATTTTTACATATTCCTACGTGAATTGAAATACATCAACCACATAAAAATTAAGAAATGCAAATTTATAATAAGATACACTTTTCTTATAAAAAATATTACACTGTAAATTCGAATACACGAAATACAGAAATTAGCTTTGTAATATGGAATACACCATTTTCTAACTTATAAACAAAATTAATTGATATAGCATGAACACTGTAAATTCGAATACACGAAATACAGAAATTAGCTTTGTAATATGGAATACACCATTTACAAACTTATAAACAAAATTAATTGATATAACATGAAAAACCACGTAAATAAGATTGGAACTAAATATTCTATAAATTTCTATAACATTCCAAACTATTTATTTTCAATAGTAGCCAGAGAAAGATTGATCAAAATGGCCTACCTGTATTCCAACATTGCGGCACGTAATCCAATATAGTGAACATAATTAATTTCCATAATGGATGCTAATGCAAAGCATTAAAAAAGCATCAAACCGCTGCCACCAAAAACATAAGTTTGTTATGAAACAAACAAACAAATAAATGACTCCAATTTTGAAACATACACATTTAATTAAAAAATGAACAAAATTTAAAAGGAGCCATGTATGGGTTCGCGACAATCTCTCTCGCCTGCTTCGCGTACAACGAGAGTCTCTCTGAAAATCAAAACAAAACACACAAAAAAAACATAGGATCTTAAAATCGAAAGTGCCGATGGTGAGACATTATAATGAGAAGGTGTTGCTCTTTTCTTCCCCGTTCATCATTCTGAAATTTTACGTTTATGGAAACAATTCCAAACCACACAGACGGTTGTCCGAAGGCCCGTAGTCGTTCGCCCTAGTGTTACAAACCCTGCGGAAGGTTGTGATTTTAGCCAAGCGGAATCGCAGAGTGACCTCCACACGTGTGACATCTATGGTTACAGTGTCCATTGATAAGGTGATATCTGCAGTTACTGTACGCAGAAGATTACGTATGAGTGTACTGTACGCTCGCAGTTTGTGTTTTTCTGTCCGTCCAATCAAGAGGGGCACGATTAAAGTGGTGCTGGGAACATATCAATTGGACTGTCTCTGACTAGGGAAATGTTATGTTTACTGATGAGTCAAGGGTTGCTTTGGAGCCAGATGACAAGCGTATAAGGATATGGCATGAAAAAGGAACACGCAATCAGCCCCAAAACATCACCGAACACCACGCATTCCGAGGCGGAAGCATTATGGTGTGGGCAGGGATTTCATTAGGATACCGCATTGACCTGCACATCTATAAACGGGGTTCTGCGACGGCTGTCCGGTATCAAGATGAAGTCCTAGAACCCATTGTGAGATTGCACGCTGCAGCAGTTGGCCCTACTTTTGTTTTAATGAACGATAACGCACGTCCACATAGAGCTAACATCGTCGATGACTACCTGGTGAATGAAGAGATTGCGAGTATGGCATGACCAGTATACTCGCCCGACCTTAATCCCAATGAAAATCTTTGGGATGCTCTCGACCGTGCTATATCTTCACGTTTCCCACTCCAGCCACTCTTATTGAGCTGGAAACTGCTCTACAAGAAGAATGGCTATTGTTTAATTCTACGGTGGTTGACCACCTAATTGAAAGCATGGTCACAAGGTGTAAACATTGCATACAGATGAAGGGGGATACCAAACCCCATTAATATCCTTTTTTTCAATTTATGCTGTTTGTTTTCACTTTATACATAATTCTGTTTGAATCTCCAGTATGTCAGTATCTGATAACTTACAAACATTTAATATTGTTTTAATTTCTGTATATAATTATTGGTTTTATTTTACGCAAAAATATATATGCTACTTTCCTGCCGAATTTTATGTTAATCAAAGCAGTATTTGTTGATTTTTTTAAAATTTGCATCTTCATGCTTAATTTTTGGAAGTGAGTGTATAATGGTATTAAAAATGTGCATAATAAGATAATTTAGCAATACAATACAGTGGCTGTTAAGTTAGAATAAATTTTCTGAATATATAATGTAATATGATTAAACTATTAGAGGATTTATTTCTGCTTTCATGATGAACCATAAAATTGTAATAAATATAATATGTAACATTAAAAACCAAAAGAGAATTCTATGTAATTTCTAATAGGCAGGTAATTGTAAGTAATTTCCTAATTAGATTTTTCCGCTTCAGAAAAGTATCTTTTATTTATGAAAGAAACATTTTGCAATTATTTATAATGATAAATAGAAAAGACAAAATGTATATTTCGCCTTAATAAAATGTAACAGATTTGTCTTTCAGATACTATGCGCCTCCTGCACCAAGAAGTCTCTGTTTAACATTGGAGAAGAATCACACCAATCGTTGAAGCTTTACTTCGCTCATGAATGTAAAGAGGAAATGAGAACTTGGTCTCCCACACATATGTAAAACCTGAAATATATTTGATAGTTTACAAAGACAAACAATTGTCTGTCTCAAAGCGTATGTATATACATCAATTATTTTTCGTTATACGAGAGTCACTCGGAAATTTTTGAGATACAACTAGGTTTTGAAAGTTATACTTACAAAATTTTAGGTGTGTTCAAAGTAGTCTCCTCCAGCATCAATGCACTTTTGTCGACGAATTTTCCATAGATTAAATGCCTCAACCCATTCATTTCTTCGAATAGATGAGAAAAATGCATTTATAGCCACATCAATCTCTTCTTCTGAATGAAAACGACGTCCACGTAAGTTCTTTTTTAGATTAAAGAACAACCAAAAGTCGCACATAGCTAGATCAGGTGAATACGGCGGATGTTCGATCACTTTAATTTGTTTTTGTTTAAGAAACTCAACTGTTATTCCGGCTGCATGGGAAGATGCATTGTCATGGTGAAGCATTAGTCCCCTAACATTCAGTTCTTGTTGAATTTCTGGAAGACATTTAGGGGTATACCAGTTTGCTGTTACTGTCTTCTGTCCTTCAAACTTAGTGGCTTTGACCCATGCCGTACTTCTGAAGAAAATGGCATACATTACTTTTTTCAGTGCGCGTTGTTTTTTCACCATTGTCGGCGTGGGATCATCTTCAAAGACCCATACTTTGCTTTCTTGACGTGTTGGAACGTCAAAAAACGGTATGTACGTTTCATCACCTGTTACAATTTTAGAAATGATGCGGTGGCCACCATCATTCAGCATATTAAGAGTTTCTTTAATGATTCTGACACGCTCCTCTTTTTGATGCTCAGTTAGATTATGGGGAACCCAACAGCAAACTACTTTTTTCATATGTAATTCTTCATGAATGATTTTGTGTATGGCTGCGGATCCAATGTTAAGTTCCTTCTGTGTCATTTGATAGGTACAGCGATTATCATCCATTAAAATTTTTCGTATGTCAGACACATTATTTGGGATTACTGCCGACGGCGGCCTTCCTGTGTGTTCTTCATCCTGAAAAAAATTGCGACCTCTTCTAAATTCTCTAAACCATCTGAATACAGTAGCACGAGCTGGAGATTCATCACCAAATGCTAATTGCAACCGTTGAACGCATTCTTCTTGATTGAATCCTGCTTTAAAATCGTAGAAAATCATAGCGTGAAAATGTTCTCGCGTCAACTCCATTTTCTCTTCTGTTTAAAATTTATTCCATGCTAAACAAGTTGAAGTAAGTCAGTAAAAAATTGTCTTCTATGTTAAAATACTTTGTACTTTAAAATTAAACCGTTAGTTTTATTTTGTAAATTCTAGTCTGCGCGTATCTCAAAAATTTCAGAGTAACCCTCGTATTCATTTGGTAATATTTCCTTGTAGTTTGTTGAGAAAAATGTCCGTAATATTAAGGTTTTAAAGTGCTTATGTAAAAATCCCAACCAGATGTTGAAAAAAGTATCCTGTTCATAGCTTTGTGAAAATATTTTAGTTAAGCACATGACATTTCAAAGTTCGAAAATATTTGGTTCCCATCCAGGTGAGCATTAATTACGCAGAAAGTATGGGTGCGTTACAATCTGAAAGGCAGGAAAAAGGAATATAATAATTCACCTGAATTGTGTTTGGAAAATGAATGAAGAAAACCAAAAGTTGTGTGTGTACAATCAATTTATTATTTAGTGAAAAAAATCACAAAAATGTTTAAAATAACGACAATGAGTGTCTTTACACAATTGATATATTTAGCGGTTCACCATTTGTTCATAAATGGTGTTGAAAATTCCAATCCTCCCGAAGATTTCTGATGTCTTGTTAATTTTGTCCTTGGAGACAACGATTCTCTTCACAAGATCTTCAACTGAGTCCACAAGCATCTCGCTCACTAAATATTTCATTAGAAAAAATCCAGCGGATTGAGGTTCGGTGAGCGAGGAGGCCAAGGCATAAGTTCTCATGTATTAATCCATATGTGCAAGACGTGTGTGTGTGTCAAGAAAGTTGGAAAAACTTACAGATATGCTTTTTGATTATGTTTATTTTAGATGCTCTAAAGTGTTTCAAAATTTATTTGATGAAATATTTAATATACCCACATTACCATTTTCAAAAGAAGTCACCATTTTTAATGTTCAGAAACGTTTTTTAACCTTAAGTAATAGTCAGTTGAAAATGATAACTACTTAAAAGCTTAGCCCTACTGGAAAATTTCGTAATGCATGAAATAAATGGAAGTACCACCTATTTCGGTGGAAAGTTTTTACGTAGAATTTAAATTAGCAAATTGATTAGTATTGTTAACTTTTCTAAATAGATCACAATTTATGTTCGAATTTGTTACATTTGTCAATATCCTTTAGTCGACTACCTAGCAATTATAATAAAAATGATTATTCGATTCGGATTAGCTTTGCTGACAGGCAGGCAAAATTAACAACCTTTTTGGAGGATCATTATGCACAGTTAATACATACATGCTTGATCAGTTAAGTCCTTAAAACTTCTTGACGGGGAAATGATAATTTGAAGTGTGGTGATTTTTTCAGTTGTTTTCCTTCATTATCAAACACCAAATAAATCTGTATGTCTGCCTGCTATTCATATAATAATGATTTTTTGTAATGCTTTATTCTGAAAAGTATAACATTAAACTAATTTTTGTCAGAAATGATCTGGAAATTCTGATCACTTTTTATGTAAAAAAATCCTGATAATCATTTTAGTTAAAATGAAATTAAATGCACTGTAAATTCCATCTTTTTAAATCTAGAATTTCTTCGAATAAAAATTCGAATATATAATGTTTATGTATTCGAGTGGGTCGTGGTAGCCTAGTGGTTAGGGCATCGGCCTTCCGTCCGGAAAGATGGAGTTCGATTCCCATTGCGCCAGGGACCCACCGAGCGATATACGTGCTCATTATATAAATATATATATATATATATATATATATATATATATATATATATATATATATATATATATATATATATACATATATATATATATATATATATATATATATATATATATATATATATATATATATATATACAGGGTGTCCCGAAAGGTCGTTGCCAAACTTAACGTGATGGTCTGTCATACCATGGCAAACAAGATTTACATAGGAACTTGTGTCCGAAAATGTGAACAGCGACCGCTAGAGGGCAATGTTTGCAGGCGTAGAGGGGGAGGAAGAAATGATGCCGAAAGAGGTTTCAATATGTCTTTTATTAAATAATATGGTTAAATTACAGAAAATGTTCAAAATTCCTTCCATTCGCAACAATGCAAGCTTCACAACGTCGACGCATGGATTGACAGAGCCGTTTAAAATGCGCAGGTGTGTCACGGATACGTGCTGCCGCTTCCACGATCCTGGCGACGAGATTCGTGTCCGATGTCACGGGAATCTCGTATATCAAGGATTTCATGTATCCCCACAGGTAAAAATTCAGGGGAGTCAGGTCAGGGCATCGCGGTGGCCATGGGACTGGTCCGCCTCTGCTAATCCAGCGATCAGGGTATGTCCTATCAAGATATTCCAGTACACTGTGGCTAAAATGCGCAGGCGCTCCATCATGTTGAAACCACATGTTTCGTCATGTAGCTGATGGAAGGTTAACCAACATATCCGGAAACACCCTTTCTAGAAAAGTATGAAGTAGGTAAGGGCCAACTAGCATGTCACCGATAATACCAGCCCAAACGTTTATGCTAAAGCATCGTTGATTTGCATGAGCACGTGTACATCTTGGGTTTTTATGCGCCCACACGTGCATGTTGTGCAAGTTCAGAACACCGTCCCGTGTAAAAGATGCTTCGTCAGTAAACAAAATTAGCAATGGAAAATCCATCTGTGCAATCCGTTTTTGCAAATACCAGCGTGCGAATGCAACGCGTTGGGAATAATCATCATCGCACAGTGCCTATACTCTTTGGATGTGGTAGGGTTGTTGCCTGTCCTCGTGCAGTATGCGCTGAATGATGGAACGAGGTACACCCAAGACGCGTTCGATAGCTCGGAGGCTTGTTCCCGGTTTCCTTTCAAATTCCCGTAAAACAGCTTCCTCTGCGACAGGTGTGCGTGTAGTGCCTTCTACACCGATGTGGCTACCTGTCTGTAAAGCTCCTGCATCGCACAATCTGCGAAACAGTTGCCCAAACAAAGCACGACTTGGCTGACATCTGTTTGTGAAGCGCTCAAGGTAGATCCTTCCCGCGGCTCGTCCATTTCCATCCCCAGCACATTACGCGTAAATCATATCGGCCAATTCTTAATTAGAAAACCGACTCATCGTTCTCCTGCAGCGTTGTCGCCTAAAATAATCACACTTCCCACTCTCCCATCAGCCTGCGAACATTGCCCTCTAAAGGTCGCTATTTGCATTTTAGAACACAAGTTCCTATGTAAATCTTCTTTGCCATGGTATGACAAACCAGCACGTTAATTTTGGCAACGACCTTTCGGGACACCCTGTATATATATATATATATATATATATATATATATATATATATATATATATATATATATATATATATATATATATATATATATATATATATATATATATATATATATATGCTAACATAAAGTTCAGTCTGAATAAATTTTACATGCTTATGATATATGATATTGTGATTTATTTTAATTATATAACTCTCATATAAACTTTCCACAATAAAAAATATTATAGCACAAAAAATAATTTTTTTTTAAATTATCATTTTGTTTTTAGTTGTAAAATCTCTGACAAACGAGGCAGAGATTGTAGGACTGAGGTCACACTGCAATTACACGCCAGTAAGCTTTGATGCACCTACTGGAAGACCATGTTAAAAATCTAAAGATAAAAAAATCTCCATGTAAACACAATCTAAAAGAGAATAAATATTTGGTTTAAGGAAAAATGTACACTTTTCGATTCAGGTGGGATGAGTGTTCCGAAGCCAACTGCAGATCTTCCTGGCTTAATGATGTCTTTGAGTGACAAAGAAATCTCGTTTGCTGTTGGTTATCGTGCGGCTGCGTTTCTACATGAAGCTTGGGATATACTTAAAGTGATTGTCTGATTTTTGTTAGGCAGTCTCTGTGCATATGTAATAATCGTTGAAGTCAATAAGGATTCAGTCATAAATATCTGATAGCATTCTTGTTAAAAAAATTTTGAATTGAGTTAAAGAGCAGCACTTTTTATTAGGGTCCATGGTAATGAAAACTCTTTTCTACTCTGAGTAAAAACTAAAGTGGATAAGACCAACTCATTAAAGAGACATAAATGAGCTCATGGGAAAGATGAACCTAAATTTTGGGAAAAAATATGTATTCAATATCATAAGAGGACTGATATTACGAAATGCTCCACAATCATATTTGATACTATTGTTTTTACTACTTGTGATATTTGTATCATTATTAAAAAAAGATAGGATTATGCTTGCGTTCAACAGTGCTAGCAATTTTCTGCAATTTTGTTGTTTTATTTAATTCTCTAGTAAAGTATATTGAGCCATCCACCTTACACAATTTTTTATGTACTTTTAGCCTATAACTTCCCGAGTGGTCATAAGGGAGGAGTCACTCACTGTCCATTTGTCTTTCACTCCTGCATAAAGATCATTTTTTCTTCCAATGATGTATCAAATAATTTCCTATCATTCCCGGATCAACATCGAAATAGAAAATATTTTCAACTTCTCGATATATGTCAGTTATCAATGGAACTGGTAGCTTTTGCTTAACTCTTGGTGGAACTGACACTTATGTTGGCGATATAACTCAGTTGTCATTTTAAATCAACAGTAAATTTCTTTCAAAGGAGAAACGTAAGCACAATGTGGTCGTGAAGCGACCGACTAATCCTCCGTTAGCGATGGATGTAACTCCGAGAATCCAAACACTAAGAAGACAAGATTTTATTGATATATTAAAGTCCTTTTTTATTTTGATCACACTGATTTTAATTATTTTTTTAAATTAAGATTAGTTGAAAACATTGATTTTAAATCACCACTGCTCTCTTCAGTACCAAAGATCACAGAGAACAACAGAAAATAGATGTTACGCTTCTGCTGTCGAGGTCGGTGCTTGGGAGTTTTCTCCTCTCCTGTGAATGTTTAACAATGCTTATGAAAATTTTTCCATCCTTTTATGTGGAAATACCTTAAAACAGATTTAGATGGTTCCATAATAGTTTTTTAAAAACAAGGACGTGTTTTATTATAATAGAAGAACCCCTGAGTAAAGAATTACCATGGAGAAAAATATTTCGTAGTAAATATTACAACCAAAATTAATTTATTTTCACTGATTTCTCATGTAAATGAAAATTAATGCATTTGTAGAGTAAGTTTACTGAAACAAAAGTGTTTTCTTTCTGTTTGTATCGTATTTACATATAAATTGAAAGCACATTTTTGAACAGTATCAGTGTTTAAAAGATTTGTAAAATATTCATAAGGATTACATTAAGCAATTACAAATAGGTGAAATACTGTAGCAGGAATTAATACTATTTTGGTCTAAGGAAAGTATCAGTTGAGTCCCCAGAAAGCTGTGGTACTGTGAGAGGCTATGCATATTACATGTTTCATGACAGCTAATGTCTTTCATTTGACAGGGGGAGAAGAGAGAATGCCAGCTGAAGCGTCGACCTCGTTTTTTGACCATGGTTTAAAAAGTAGTGGCTGGCTGTTTGGAGGGACCAAAATATTATTGGAATAATTTAGTACAGTAATTTGAATTACTCAAAACAGAAATGGCATAAAGGAAATTAGAGAAGCATTTTAATTAAGAGCAAAAACACAGATGCCATATAATCCAGCATGCCATATTCTGAGTTGGGGGAATTTTTTGTGGATTTTCTTGTGCATCTGGCAACCAATTTTTTATTACTTCATAGAGATGTAGACCTATTAGAATTAGGCAGATTATTCTATTATGAAAATCCTAGTATTTACGTCATCTCGCACGTCACAATACGTCATCTTGGCAATAATTCTTCATCGCTCAAAAATTTCAGCGTTTGGCATGCAGGATTATACGGCATCACAACAAGATAAACCTACAGGAAAATAAGGGAAAATAATTAGAGAAATGGATGGTAAGTAAGTAAGTAAAGTAAATATGGAAAATAAAATTAGAAACTGAAACCAGGAAGAAATGAATCTTGTTCCTTCCCTCTCTCTACACAGGTTTTTTATACATATGTGATAGATAAGTAGCATATATTATTTTATACCTAGTTTATACAATTCTTACAAGTTGCTAACTAAATTTTATATCAAAATGAAAAAGAAAAAAATTCATTAACTAAAAATATCAAATGATGCTGTTTGTGCAGAGCTTGAATAAAATATATTAAAGCCCAGGGAACAAATTTTGATATCAACAATACATAAAAAATTAAAATTTAACTTACTTAGATGAATGAATCTTTTCAGTGGATTTCTATGTTTGTTATGCTCCCTATATACATAAAGACGGTCATTAATATACATTAATACGGTTATTTCAAGACAAATGCACATCGTCCTAATCCTGGCATTTAACGTACTGGACATTTTCTTAAATACATTTTACAAATTCTTAATAGAAAAAGTACCTCCGAGGCACAATCCAATGAATATTCAACACCCACGAAAGATTAAACTGAAAAAGGACCTACAACTAATAACAGTTAAAGATGTTATTTATATTAAAAAAGCTATTCATGGACAAGAAAAGAAATCACTTATTGAAGCCAGAAAAAATGCATCAATCTTGTGGTTTGAATTATTGAACATCAAAAAATGTATTAGATGTATTATAGATGTGCTTCCTATAATACATCTAATATGCTGTTCATATATACTATTCATTGTGGATCAAAATATCTCAAACATCGTATCTCAATTCCGTGTTGTAACTTCCATATAGTTATTTATGAAAAGTAAATATAAAACAAAAAGTTGGTCTTGTATAAAATTTTCTTTCGTAAAAGTGTATACAAAGCAAATAAAATGCCATATTTTTGTTTTATGTGTGCAGATGCTGTCGGCCTTTTCAGAACACATGAGCTGTTACTGCTCTCAATCTCTCCAGTTTCTTTTATTATCTTTAAATATAAAACATTGTTTTTTGCTTGAATTCTATTGACTAAACACGAAAATAAGCTTTGTTCGGCAAAAGTGAGCGCATCGCTTTTTCCAGAATGCAGAAAAACAACTTCAAAACTTCTTGAGGGCAAATACTAGCAACACTTCATTTTTTGTAATTTTTTTTACATAAAATACAAAAGAGTAAAAAATAAGCCTTTTTTGCCGAAGCAAAATTAGACATCCGTTTTAAAGGAGGCTCAAAATATTTTTACCTGTGACAGGAGTGATTTTATGACCTTTTATTTTCATTGTTTCCTGCTCTTTACTGCCGGTGTATTTAAGGAAGCTTTTGTTGTCTCTTAACTGAGACATTATAGGTACGAGGTGTCTTTATAAATTACTGAAGCAAGAAACGGTGTATTTGTTCAGTCCTTAAGACCTCATTTATCGCTTCCGATCTTCTTTATTTAAGCGCCATTATTTCCTTATTTATCATCCCTCCCCCTCCCTGACTCTTCCACTGAAAAGGATATCATTAATTTGATGATAATGGGTGAGAATGGGAAAAAAATCACTGAGGGAAAAAGAGGAATTTCGGTGGGTGTAGTACTGTGAAGTATGTAACAATAGGAAAAGTTCTTAAGAAACAGAAAATGAATATAAAAAAATAATGAGAAAAAGAATAAATAAAAAACGAAGCGAAGGGACAGAGAGAGAGAGAGCATTGTGTTTCGCACTTTGCCGAGTTACGCGTGTTAAATGCTGCAAGAGAAACCGGGGAAGTGAGGGGGTGGTGCAGAAACAAAAAAGTTTTTAAAAAAATGAAAGCAGAGCATACATAATGGGGAGAAGAATAAGGAATTAAAGTAAGAAAAGGTTACAATAAAAGAAGTAAAAAAAAGGGGGATCTGGAAAAGGAGGAACAATGAGCGAGTATTACAATAATGAAATATTATTCCAGTTGTAACTTGAAAAGATTTCATCAAGCGGTTCCGATGCGCTAGAGGCCCCATTGTCGCCAGAAAAATGTCACCACGCTGCGTGACGGAAACTACAAAAGATCCCATTCAAAATAACAAACCTTGAAAATACCAATTAAGTCAATTACGTTATACGGGGTGCCGACGAGCACGAGACCATCATTTGCCTTCCCCACCCCCTGATGCAGGGACTTCTTGAGACTTCCCTATCTATCAGTTTTTGAAAAGAAAGAAATGAAAAAAAAATGCACATTTCTATACGGGGAGCAAAAGAGGAAAGAGAGAAAAATATTTTTTTCATTAAATGAGGCTGCTAAAAGCCGAAAAATAGACATATTTTAAAAGTTGCTGTAAAATTTTGCATGCTTCTTCATTTTAACAATGAAGAATTTAGAGCGATTCCTCCTGCCTACCCCCTCACTCCTTTTCCAACATAGTAATTATTTCATCTGGTTTCTGCAGGCAACTTAAAAACATAAAATGAAAATTTTTAAATGGGGAGATTGTAAAGAGATGAAAAGTCATTCAAATGCATACGTCCTGAACGGTTTTCTTGTGTTACTCATAGAACGGAAAGGATTTTCTGGAAATGGCTCTTTAACCCGGACGCGGGGGAGGAGCAAACGGGCCCTCAACCCCTTCTACTTCCCAGAAAATGTCTTTGTTCAATTGTCTCTCTTAAAAGCTCGCTATTGTGTGGGATCCCCTTCTGAGACCTCAAAGACTCCTTTTTCTAAACATAGTTTATCAGGATTATGTTTTAACAGTCTCAAGTGCTTTTATGAAAATGTAACACAAATTGATTTCTGTTTGTGTTTTTGCAATTCAAATGAAACAACAGTGGTTAAATAATATTCTCAGGATTCCGACTCGATTCATTTTTTCGTAAGCGGTTTGGTTTGGCTTATTTGTCGCTTAATAGTCATATTTCACATATCAGGGCTGAATGGACTGTGACCTTCACTTTAAAGTGGATTTCAAACCACAACAATCATCCATACATGAAGAGAGAATCGAATCCACTAACTGCTGAAGCGAAGAGTAGAGCACTAACCAAATGGTTGTTGAAACGGTTCATTCGAGAACAGAAACGTAAATCACTTTGCCATTAAGAAGTAATGATATTTAAATTTTGCAACCAAGGATATAATAGAATATTTGTCATGATACCAATAATGTGGCAGAAAATATAAACTATCAAATATTTGAAAGGGCTATTTTTAAAAATTTAAAATAGCTTTACATTGCATGTACATTATTAACTGATGTATTAAAAGTTTCGTCCTGAAGACTAATATTCACTCTTTCAAACGAATAAGAAGTAACTTTTTTTCAATTCGTTAAACAATTTCGAAAATGAATTAATCTAAAGCTTTTAAAATTTATTACTTAAAGTTATTTTAAGTAAAAAATTAAGTGCAAAAATTGGAAATTCAAAATATTTTATATTATATCTGCTGTTGTTGTTCCTTATTCCACTTGATCTAGTACAATCTAGACCAAGTCCAGTAGATCGTTCGTCCAGAGAAAGTCCTGAACCAGCGCAGGGTTTTCAAAAAGATCTCTCTTCTCCAAACCCAGACAGGAGAGCAGATAGTCCGGAGAAGCTTGGAGGAAATTACACCTGGGGCACACAGAGAACACCTTCTGACCCTGAACGAATGTAAGGGTGCGAGTATGTCCAGTAATGAGCCTGGTAATGGTGGTTTGCAATTTCCTATTGACCTTCAATATTATACCTAAGATTTTTATATTCTAATAATTAACACAACATAAAAGATAGTTTTATGCATTTTATAACATTGTCTATCAAGTACATAAATTATAATGTATCATTATGGGTATTTTTATAACTATGATCACACTTTAACAAGCATTTCAGCTAAAAATAGCTTTATTAATAAATCAATACATAAAAATGTGTGATTTTACATATTTTACAGTATCAATTTTTTTTAAGTTGAAGTGTGGAATGAAATTATTTCTGTTGGGGAAATATATTTGTATACTAGAGGAATTCAGTCATGATCATCGCACATGGCATTTGATTAATAATAATAACTTTGGTAATAACACTACCAAAGAGCACCGTCCCACCCGAAGGTATGCGGTGGAGAACGTCATTGGACAGTAATCCTGGAGGGAACCCAGGCTCAGCACTTGGCCAGGGCGTGTGAGAAGAACTCCTTAAGTGGTAGACTGTCCAAACCACAATCGGGACCTCGAGGGGACAAAAGGGCATTCTATTGAGACTCACTATGGCTGGAAGAGGGCCGGATGGCCTCAGTTCAGAAAGATACAGTACAAAACATACATATATGTATGTATGTATGTATATATATATATATATATATATATATATATATATATATATATATATATATATATATATATATATATATATATATATATATATATATATATATATATATATATATATATATATATATATATATATATATATATATATATATATATATATATATATATATATATACAGATATATATATATATATATATATATATATATATATATACAGATGCAGGCAAATTTACAGAGGGTATTTGCATATGTACAAAGGAAGGAGGAATAGGGGGTTATTCAGTGAGCTGAAGGAGGAGTTGAGCCTGCAGAATTGCCTTGGCACCTTTCCTGAATTCCTTAAGAGGGAGGAGCTGCTTGAAGTGTAGTTGGTGGAAGTTCTTGGGAAAGGTCATTTCCCGAATGTTGGAGTAACGGCTGCAGTGGAGGAGAAAGTGTTCCGGATCTTGTACATCACCGTCGTGTGGGCAGACATCTGATTGCCCGTGGAATCTGCTGCGATAGGTGCCGAAGACTCCGTGCCCGGTAAGAAGCTGGTTTAGGAAGAAGTCACCTTGTAGTCTTTTCCATGAAACTTTCGGGAAGAGTTCAAAGAGTCTCCTGGATTTGTTGGAGGTCTCCCATCTGTGCGGCCACATAGAAGTCTCATACTCGATGGTAAGTTCCCGGAACTGCTGTTTGCTGAGTTTGACAGTGATGTCAATGTTGTCGAATTGGGTGACATGCTTCGCTGCAACGTCTGCTGCTTCATTTTGGGTGATACCAATATGAGCCTTAACCCTGCAGGGCGAACTGTCTCTCTCGTCCTTTGCAGATCTCGACAATCCCTTGTATTTTGTCTCTTGAGTCTTACCTTCCAGCCAATGCCAAGAGTACTGACCTAGAGTCTGTGTGGATGCGGCATTTCTGGTATTCACGGGAGCGTACTTGATGGTTAGCATTATTGCGGTGGCTTCTGCCTCAAACAATGAAGCCGTGTCATTAAGTCGGGCTTGGATGGTCTTAATCAGCTCATTGTCTCTGTAGATGAGTGACGCACAGCCGACTCTATGGTCAATCTTCGAGCCGTCCATGTAGGCGTAGAAGTCTTCGTGGACCTGCTCCATATTCCAAGTCCAATGGTTGGTCGTCCAAGGGGGGTGAGACTTGGGACTTTGATCCAGGCATTGCAGGGGATCCAATCATCCCGTTGATGTAGATTGTGGACCCAAGATTCCACAACTTAAACCTCTATTGGAGGGTGTCCGCTTTGAGGAAGATCGGCGGGAAACCTGTCAGGATTTGGAGTGCATCGGTGGAGGTGGTAGGATAAACTTTCGTCACTTTCAGTAGTCCAATACGTTGGATTTGCTGGAGCGTTTTGTTGATCCTGGAAGTGCTGGAATGGCATTTGATTAGGTGAACTAAATAGTAAAAGAATTCCAAGTAAAAAAATGATAGTAAAAATAGTGTTATTATCTCCAGCTTCCAGAGCCCTTGCTTGTAATTGCTCAAGCATAGAAAAAGTTGATGAATTATTTTTTTACTTGTGGCAAAATTCCATAAAATGTTTCAAAATTAAATCCTGAAGAAGTCAGTAATTCTTTAAGCCCAAGCTGCATTAAAAAGTAGTTGAAAATACAAAAGGCATGTATAGTAAAATTATGAGCTAAAATTTATTCAAATAAACAAAAAATTACATTGGTACCTAATTATGTATACATACCATAATAATGCCTAATTGTATATACATATAAAATCCTTAATGTCCACATATAAATCATTAGGAAGACGCTAGATTGCTTGAAAAGAAAAGATTTTTGGCGAGGAATTATTTAAGTTAATAACTTGGGGGCAGAAGCAGTTTATCAGAAGTTGAAATCAACATGGCGTCTGAAATTAGCGATGAAGACTCTCGTTGAAATTTCAAAATAAAACATGGTTATTATTTCCGATTTGCTAGACATCCTGGCTTCAATGCTGTTCCATTTCGTGCAGCCATTTCAACTCAATCCCGAACGAAAATTCAGTGATCAAATGGCAAAAAGTACTTGGTGTATTTACATAGAATTATTTATGTTGGATTTCTGCTTTTGTGTGACCCCGAATGTATTTATTTTACTCTTTATGTTCTGATTTTATTTGCAGATTTGGAATTTGATAACTTATCTTGTCAATTCTGAAATTTATCATTATATTTATTCTTGGGTAATCATGTTCAATTAAAATTTTTTTGGTATAACTTTGGGGTGTAATGGCTGCATTTACACTTTAGTCATAGGCCATTGCGGAGAAGCCAAACTTTGTGCCAACGCAGTCAACAATCCCTGACGAAGGTGGCCATGTTGGTACTTCGTTTGATTTATTGTGCTTTTTTTCTTATTTCATTTTATTTTATATCTTTATTTAAGCGATTCTAATATTTTAAATTATTAAACTACACATTTAAATGCACATTTAAATTTTCTTTATGAACAGCGAACGAGGCTCAGAGGTCTTACGAGTTCTTTGGCTCGGAAGCTAAAGGTCGTCGGTTCGAATCCAGGCTATTCGAGTAAATTATTTAAGGTGCAGGTTGCATCCAAAAATTTATGTTAAATTATAGTTTGGTTTTCATGTTTTGGAAGTTTCCAGAACTTTCTTTAGTTATTCCAGAAGGTATTTCTAGAATGTTCCATTTGACTACAAAAGTTCATTTCCTTACAGTCTGTTGTTGTTCTACTACAAAGTACACTTAATAAACACGTGTTTCTAATCTATCTGCCTCTTCATCGTGACAATATTTTGCTTATATGTTCTATCACTATATGTAAATATAGTGATAGGTAAATGTCTTGTCTATTTGCTTTATTGTTCTTCTTTTAGCATTTGTTTCATATATAATTATATATATATATATATATATATATATATATATATATATATATATATATATATATATATATACACAAAATACTTGCTCACAAAGAAATTTTATAGATTTCGATGCAATTTGTGAATCTAAAAAGTGGTTTAGTAATGGCTTAAACAATGACATTATTAGAGCATGTTTGTTGTATAAATACAAATCTGGCGAAAAATGTGCTAACGCAAGCCGAAAAATATGAATGACAATCAGAGACAATGCATCAACTAAAGGCAACTCAAAAAGTTGACATCGTAAATTCAATTCCGGCGATCAATCGATTGAAGTGTTATCTCAATGTGCTCCAAGTAAAATGATGAGCAGGGCCGGTCAAGAATAGGGGTATTCTCTTTGATCCCTGCTTCTAAATTACGAAGACTCTCACTCGGTTGCCCAACCTGGACCTAAAGTATGCTGGTGCAACATTAACTCTGATCAGCATCTCTCAGAACCCTCTCACTCATCACGAGTCACCGCCAGAAAGACTCGGGGATATGAGTGAATTAGACAATTTGAAATCAACAACCCCTTCGTGTACTAAATACACTTTTCTATCCTGTGATAACTTCTGTAGCGGATGTGTGAAAGCTGGTATCTGGGAAACAAAATCTTGCATGATGAAGATTCCGAGAGGAAAATGAAGTGATGTAGTCTATTTGCGGGTTTGATTCCTATTACAGAAGCAGTGTATTAATTCCTAAACATGATGTTTCTGATTTAAAACCTATGTAATGGTGAAATGAGTAAAAAATATAACATTAAAGTTATTGATGAAACGCAACAATCATGACAGAAAGTGGGATGCACAAAGTAGCACCTTCGCTAAATTCAGCTAGATTTAGTTGTGTACATCACCCATCCTTTTCTAGGGAAATCAGGTGTTGTTTGCCAAAAAATTCGAGGAAATTTTGATCTGGACAAGAAGCAGTTTTTTTAATAACATTCATGAAAAAAGCCGCGTCTGATAAAGCATTGCTCTCTCTAAGGGTAATCTCTGCATCATTCCAAAAATACACCTTCAATGTATATTCTTATTAAGGCCACATTCTTCGTCCAAATGTTTATTCTAAACTAATTTAAATGAGTCATTCTCCTGAATCCTGCTAGATGATAATTCCTGCTTACCCTAAAATAGGTTGATGGAGAAGCTATTTCGAATGAAGGCTCTTCAGCAAACCTGGTTATAAAGTTCCTTAATCCTTTCCATTAGATTTGGGATATGAGCTGTAATATATATTTTGGTGTTAATCCATCTTCTACAATTCTTAAAACTTAAATCAGCAAGAAATTTCCTACCAGCTGATATAAAAAACCGAATTCTTAACCTAAAACACTATCATTTAGTCTGTATAGATGTTAGTTGAGCTTACACTCTACAGTGAAAAGGATTTTTCTCTTCTGTAACTATTAATTTTAGACAAGCTTGACTTTTCTATTTTTAAAGGATTAGAAATAAATTTTTAGAAAGCATTTTTTTCAGTTAAATTGTTTTCTATATTTCATGAAAGTTACAGTATAATTAAACTCTTATGCCTGTTTTTTCGAACTTTCTTAGGTTTGAGGAAAGAGTGTATCTGTGTCCTCATAGATGAACTGTATTCATAAGTAACATACATAATTCTTGTTGAATCGATTGGGTGCTTTATCTTAATACTCTTTTCGATGATTTTTAACGTTACAAAATAATGTATTTCTATTTTTAAATTGTTAAGTATATAATATTATGTTCTCTTCAGATTTTTAATGATATATCGTGGTGAAACAAACTTAAAAGTTTATCTTTTATTTACTTAATATTAGAGCTTAAAACCAAATTATTGACAAATATATTCATACCACTTGTAAAGAGATTAAATAGTCATAAGTAACATTTTATTTTGAAATAGAAGAATTGTGTTATTTTACAAACAATTGTGTGTAAGCGCATCCATTTATTTCAGAAGTAAGATTATTTCATTCTGGAGTGATATAGTAATAATGAGTTCCACAATTCATGTTTTCGATATACTTCAAGTACTCTTTTCAGAATTTTTAAATGTTTCCTCTTGGTGATTGTAGAGAGTTATCCATGCATAATTCTACAATCGCATCATATTTTATGGAAAATAGTATAAGATAAGAAAAGGAAGTTTCTTTTTATATGTGGCATTTAAATTCATCGGTAATAAATGGTGCAAAAAATAATAATAAACTTTCTGACTCTGCTCTCATTCGACTCTCTTTCTCCCTCCCACAACTGAGAGGAATAAGTGAACAAAAAAAGATCTACCCTCCGCCTCAATTGAAATTATTTAATGAAAAGCGCCAAGCTCTCCAGAAATAGAATAAGCCCGGGTATAATAATGCTTCGCATTTAGAAAAAAAAAAAAAACATGAAAAGTTACTGCAACAGAAGAGACTAAAGAAAAATCTCAGCGTGTACCATACAGTGAGCTCGAACTTAAAATACTCGAGAAATAATAAGCAAAATGGAATAAAAACCTCTTGGGCACTTTTCCAAACTTCATCAACCACCAGGGGGCGCCAAGAGCCCACCTACTGTTACCTGTGTACAAAGGGACGTAATTGTCCGTGTCCATTGTAAAGCAAAAGCACCCCCTGGTGGGGCAAAAGGCTCGCTGGGCTCCACCTTGCTCTTAAGCGTCTTTTTTTTTTTGTAAATATCTGCTGCTTTTTATTTTCAGCCTCTATCCCCAATCGCTCACTGAGCCTTATGGAAAATAATACTGCGGGGGGGGGGAGCAATCCTCTGCCCTTTATTGCATTAATAGGTGACCCTCTTCCTTGAGCTCTTTTTCCTTGACCCTTTTAATACCAAACTTTTCTTGATGGCTCTTCGATAAAAGAGGAAATGTTTTGACTTACGGCCATTGAATGAGAGGAGCGCATGTGATTCGACCATTGTTTGCAACCAACAACAGAGCATTTTTCTCTTGAATTGTGTTACCAAAATGTTCTTTGAATATGGCCTCTGCTATGAATTTTATGTTCGATTACGGACCATAAGCCTCTGGTTTTTCTTCGTGGTTTTTCGAGCAGTAATCAGCAGGAAAATATCTCTGAATGCTTTCTTATTTACGTCAAGAATAAGTTAAATCGATCCATTGAGAATGGATAAAGTTAAAGAGTTGCGCTGTCAATCAAATTTTTTTTCTCATTTCTTATACTAGATGGTTTCGGGAAAAAATGTTATTCAAAATATAATATGTTCACTAAGCATTTGATACTTTATTAGTTAACAATTTTTGAATGTTTAAAAATCTTTCGCTTAGACATATAAACCCTATTTCTCAAGTAAAATTTAGGAAACCGTTAAACAGTTGTTAAAAGAGATATATAGTTCATGAAATGGTAATAAAATCAGAATGGTGGAAAGCATCAATAGGCAAAAAGGACGAGAGGCATTATTGAACAAGAAGCAATATTGAAAGCAATATTCAGATGGGGAAGATCACAAGAATACTTATAAAAAGGTTTGTTTGTCTTTAAATTAGAACCGGAACTTCAAAGTGAGCTCTGGACCACAGCAAATATCTGCTGCTGAGGAAGGGAGCAGCAATCGAACCGAGTGATCTGCTGAACCCGGAGCGTTAATTATCTGTCCACGCTCTTTGGAAGAGGCAGGCGACGTCGAATGGGACAGAAAAGCTAATAAGAAAATTTTTCTGAGATGTTCAAAAAATTGTGCAAATCAATGCAATGTTTTAAAATATGCGGAAAGTAACTATACAGTCGAGACGAATTACTTCGCCTATTCTATTTGCGAGACAAAAATAAAATGAGAGAATTGATCGGCAAGCGTTACAACGTAATTTTTACAAATTTCATGATTGAAATTCAAATAAAGAACAACCTATTGAGTGGATTTGATGTGTGGAAGCTGTTGCTTGGCCTCCAAGATTTCCAGACCTTAATCTCAACGACTTCTTTAGGGACACATCATATTACTAGTATTTCAGGCGCTATACTTCTTGTAAGAAGTTTTGCACTTTTCACCGAGCAAGACACAAATTTTTGTTTGAATGTCATGATCTCTCTGATATTTTCTCATGCAGATATGTAATATGTGTATACATTTCTAACAATATATTATTAAGAATTTAAGTCATATTTAATTCTTAAAGAGGAGTAATTTAATTAATAATAGTTAAAGCTAATAACCTCAAAGGTTTTCAATTATGAATAACAGATAAAAAAAATAAATATTTAGATAAACCTACTCACAATTTATAAAAATGAAGGATAAGATTTTCTTGGCTGATTCTTGATGGCTAAGTGAGTAGAGCCTAATATATGCAGTCATAAAAAATTTAATATCATGAATTGCATAATTTTTTATTACTATGTAAAATAATACTAAAATTTTAATTAGAAAAAGCGCAAAACTAAATATGCTCACATATATTCCTTGTTGTAAAATATTACGTGAAACAAACTAAAAGAATGCATATGTGTGTACTATTTAATGAACTCTACAAAACCTTTCCTGTGAATTAAATTTTTCTTAACCTTTCAATTAATCTCGATTAAACTTGGCATCTATATTAAATTAATTTTTTAAGTCTTAAAGTTAATTTTGTTTATAAGTAAAAATATACTGCAATACTTTGACGCAAATAGAGTTCAATGATTGAAGGTAAAACAAAGCATTCTTTATAAACAAGACTTTTTTAACATTATAGGCAGAGATATCTCTATTTTCCAAGAGAAATACATAACCACTAAAAATGCATACTCTCAAAAATGTTTTTGTGTAATATAAGAAAATTTCAATATCAAATTGAAACAGAATTGGCGAAATTATCAATAAAAATTGAAAGGATTTGATAAACCATTTATTTATTTATTATTTTTTTATTTCCTCCAAGTCAATTTTATCACATTACAAAATCATTGCGTCAGCTAAATATATAACGTATATATTTTTACTCAATATAAATTACATTTACATATCAAGTGCTTTCAATTTCCTAGTTTAGTACTGGTTTCATAATATTTCCTACATCATTATATATTTATTTATCTTTCATTTATAAAATACCTGCCTTATTTTTATTAAAGTTCGCTTTTCTGCTTTACCTTGCGGAATATCGCAATCCTAAATGTTCCAGCTTTGTCTCAATTTCATTATCAAAAGTAATTCATAGTTATTATGCAAGGTTTTGAGTTGTTTTACTATGTGAGAGGTTTTTTATGTGGTCCGCATAAAAAATGCTTTTTAATTGCGTTCCAAAAACTATTTTTAGAGCTGTGAAACGAAAACGAAAAGTTTCGTGTGATTTTTATGCGTTTTTTATGTGGTTCCTATCTACCATACAAAAATATATTTGAACGTAATTATTAAAAATATATAAATCAACTGCTGTGGGAAAAACGCTTTTCAATGACCATGTAACATCCTATTTTCTTTGAATTTATCTGTTGCAGTGTGTGTCATTGTGCACTGTATGCATTTCTAAATTTAAGAATATCGATTTTTAATCTAAACTCCTTCTTGTTTAACTAGAAGGTCGCGAAGAGAGCTCAGAGAATTCCTCTGGAAACGCCTGAGCAGAAAGATTTTGATGCCGATTATGGGAAGACAGGGAGAGGCATTCTCAGTCGTCGAAGCGACAACCTGGAAACAAAGGCGTCGCAATTTCATCCGAACTGAAAGGTTTTATCTCTTTCGGGTAAATAAATACAGAGCTATTTATCAGGCCTTTGTCGCTCACAATGGCGTCCGTTCCGGGAAAAGGTGATTCCATAATGATTCAATAAAGGCTCTTTTATCAATTTCTAATTTTCGCTCCGTTTCACTTTCAAAAGCCGCGCGGGACCCTTGAAGTCAGACGCTGTCTGCGGCCCGAACACAAAGGGTGAATCCGAGATACTGATTACAATTTCATACTTATCTTCACACCATTCGTTAAAGGCGATGAAGTGGAAGAATTTTTCAGTAGTTGTCCGCTACTCTTCAGATATTTGCTGTCAGAATCGAATTTACTCTTAATGCTGCAACGGAACGGATTATTATAAATAAAAATTTTTTACTTTGTAGTAAATAAACTTTGTAGAATGGAGAATTTAGGTTGCAATGACCTGATCAGAAAATACACCGTTCTCATTACTAGAGGGTAGTGAGTTCTATATCCGAACTGACTAAAAATGGGTAGTGTTCACTAATGTGAAGAAGGCTGCGTTGGTCTAGTTGATGAGGCTGTCATTCTCATGATCAGAAAGCAGAGAGTTCAAATCCCGGCTGATCCGATGTGCTTATAAAAAGGCAGCTGAGGCACATGATATATGTTGTGGGTGTAATGATTTCCAAATGAAATATAATACCTTTGGTATCGCAGGCCAATTATTAAGTTGTTTTATGCTTGACCCCAGCTTTTACATGTTTAAATAAAGCTTCCATCAGGCAGCTTCCCCCAGCTGGTCGAACCCGATCTGAGGCAGGGAAGCGCGCTGCGGCAACAACAGCAACTCGCGATGATTAGGAAGTTCAAAATAAATCATGGTGGTGATGTCTTCCCTGAAAAGGGGTACCTTTAGGAATTGCAGGCCACTTTTTCTGCTTGGTTCTAAATTACGAAGACAAAACCTCCTTTGGGTTGACAACAGCACACCCACTGAGTGAACTTCTGCTTTATGAGCTGCCATCATTTCCCTCCTTGTGCCTGCACAATAGGATGTATGCTGTTCCTGGCATCCTGCTGTGACGCAAAATGCAGTTCCTAAATTAGGTAAATATTAGAAATAAAATGTGAAAGGGAGAAATGTAGTAAGCAGAATGTATTTAATTTATAAATCTAATGTGTTTTTATACCCGAGAGCATATTGGTTTTTGCGTATTCTTTTAATTTTACGAAAGCAAGAAAAAGAACTGTTGTACGAAAAACATTGCGCATTCCATACATTTTTTGCATTTGTCTCCGTCTTGCAATTCCATCAACTACAATTGATAATAAAAAGAATAGGTTTTGATTGATTTTCTAACAAGCTTTCGAAAAATGCTACATTATTTTTCTAAAAATGTTACATAATTAAGAAGTTACATTATCAAATGGCGTGGATGGAAATGTTATAGATTCAGATAAAATATTGAATCACAGAACATGCAGCTGCTCTAACAGCAGAAGCAGCACATCTGGACGTAGATTCAGAAAAAACATTCAAATGGTATTTTATTATCGTAACTCTGGTGGATTTAATTTTATGCTCGAATCATTTATTATTTCTTGAATATCGTAGAATTAATTAGGTTTACAAAGACTGCTTAACTTTTGTAGATGAGACATTTTAATTACTCACGTGAGGAAAACAAGGATAGGCTTTGCGGATAAAAACAATTTAAATTATTCTTTTGAAAAATGGAATGATGTTAGAGTAAGATGTAGAGAAAACAAGAACATTAAAAAGTCTTTAAAACGATAACGTGTGGGTCAAATAGGCAACAAGACCTGTCATCGCTCTTGAATGAAAAAATGTTCAAACTATTTCATCCATTTATGTCCTGTTTTCCATTCACTTCGGTAGTCAGACTCCATTCGATGTTATCGAAAAGCAAATTTATTTTTCATTTCACTGCTCGTAGCTTTGAATGCTACTTGGCAAATAGTTGATCTCTGTGCTGCGTCAAATCCAAAAAGAAGGTGTTATAGGTGTTGCACTCTTTGTTCCTTGCTGGAGAAGACTTCCGTCCAATCGCTTAGACCACAGGTCGTTCAGTGAGCAATTAATATCGAGATAAGTCGGTTAATTTCTTATGCATCAAGGGGAGAGAAGTACTACTTAAGTCACTTTGTAAACCTTTTTCATGTTAGTCCATTAGTACTGAAATTTGAAGAAAAGCTGTAGCATTTATTTAGAGCAACTTTTTATTAAATATTTTCTGTTTTATCGAAGATTGAACACGTGTGGGATGTCATCTCACTTGAAATTGGGATGGATGCTTCGGATTAGTATTCCGATTGCCTTCCCGTGAATCAACGGGAATTCCTCCTGAAAGGGCTTGTAACAGCTTTAGACTGTCCCGCACGTCGTCTCAAATCTCAATCGAAGGAGAAACAAGCTGGTTCGGTTTCGATACTTTCAACTACTTTTTGAACTGGACGATTTACTTCAGAGGGACATACTGTTTGAAATAAATTTCTAACCAATGTAAACTGCCTGCCCAGGGTGGGAATCAAACTGTTGGGCGGAATAATCAATTTCATAAGGGCTTCCATCTCATGACACTTTTAGCGGAATACTATCTATCTTATAACAATGTACAACTGCTACTCGAACTGTTTCTATGTGCTTGCATGTCTCAAAGCAAATTGAGATCCCAGTATTTAAAAAGGGGACAATTTGTGAGAATAATTTTATTTCTCATCTTTAGCAACTGCATATAAATGCATTTTTTTATTTTCTTAACTATTTCCTACAGTGCTTTTTACTTACAAATTTCATTTTGTTTTACTGGAAAAAAAAGAAGTTTTTTTTTCATAATTCATTTTAACTTTTTTTATTTTTCCATACCGTGTCATGATAATAAATGAGTGAATGCTTTTTCTTTGCATTTAACTTTTATCTTTTCACAAATGAAATAATGTTTTCCGACTGATTATGTTTTCAATGCGCGAAATGAATTTACGATATTTTAAAATCCTTCCTCCCCACCAAAGTTATTATCAGTAAATCATTAGGAGGTTTTTATTCGCCTTTGATAAGATAATTCGTTTTTGATTAATGAGAATTTAATGATTTGCAAGATGTGTCAGTAAATAATGATGATTTCTTTTGCCATTTGCAGAAATCGTAGGAAAGAAATGGAAACTCAATACACACACACACATTTTGTCGATGAATCTTATGCGATGAATTGTGATTTAGAGCCTCGGTTGATTTTCTCAGCCTTACACGATAAACATGAAGGTGATGCACTTTATTTTCAAAAACAAAAACTGCATCAATCTGTCTAAACAAATGAAATCCAATGTTTTTTCTTGTGTGCACACTCTTCGAAAAACAAAAGATGGGGTAGTTTGCCATTTTTAGCAGTTACCAGTTTTTTACAGCCTGTAGTGACGCAGTGTAACAACCCAAGGATGTAGAAAAGTTATTTAATCTCTTATTATTACCATCAACAATTTTTATACATAGTGGGCCGGCTTCTCTGATCGCAAGGGAGAAAATAGAAAAACTCCCGAGCTCTGATCTCAACAAATGTGAATGTAGAAACATCAGTCTTATTTTCTTCGGCTGTCATATTACACGGAAGAGCAAAGCTCTACCACTAACCCAATTCAAATAAAAAGAATAGCATTTAAACCAAAATAAATACTCTTTTAAGAAATAAACCACTGTTTTCAGAAAAATAATAGTTATTTTAAGGAAACGATGTTAAAAAACCACAAGTTATTTGCGTTTGCTAAATATAAAAAATCGCAACTTCATGGCATGACAACCCCTTGGGGCTATCGTTCCCCCGTCTGTTCTCGTAACCGAAGGCCCTGTGGCTCGAAGCATATGTCCCTGTTAGGTGGTCAGTCTAACGAAAAACCTTCAGTGTTCTCAAGCCTACAGGTACTCAGTTTTATCTACCCACTGAAGGGATGAAAGGCTGAGTGGACCTTGCCCAACCCGGAAACCGAAATTCAAACCCTTTTCCTAACCTTGGGAGTACGAACGCTACCACTATCCAGCGGGTTTATTTGAAAACTCTAATCCTCTAAATTCACGAACATTGAAAAATCCTGTCTCATTAAGGAAATAGATAAGGTAGGCAAAAGGGAATCGTGCTTTTCAGAAATAGAGTTCTACAAATATCCATTTTCAGATCTTGGCCATTTTGAACTATGGTCTAGAACTGAACTGTAATCTTTATGTCATATTATACCTGACGTGCAACATTATGTGTTCTTCTAATAATTGACATGCATGGAAACCATGGTCTCTGATTAGATCCAGGGGGATTAAGAGACATGAATCTCACAATCAGCACTTATTTCTAAGCACAAGACCAGCAGAAAAGTAAGGACCTTATAATAAAACCACATTTTTTCGAGTCTCAGATTTGATGCTATCCATTGTTTGTTGTATGTTTCAGCATACATAGAGACGATAAACAGGAAATTTTCTTGATTTCATTTCTTGCGACAAAGGAATGCAAATTTTTCATGAGCTGCGAGTTTTGTGTTTCAAGTATCCGAAAATTAGTAAGCCTCGTAACCAGCCTCCGAATAACAAGATTCAATTGCACCCATATCCTGTTTGCAGTGCTTTAGCTGAGGGTATTGTGAGTATGTTATCAGAAAAACCCTATCGGAAAAGATTAATTATTTGATAATTTTTGAAAAGTTTTACAACAGATATTTCAGCTGTTAGATTATTTTTTACCCGATATCGACAAAAGATATAAGTGGCGTTCTTTTTAGTATTGCTCTCTGATTATATATTTATTTTATAGCAAATTTATCAATCCTCCAAAAGATAATTAATTATTCAACTTTGCAAAATAGGGAATACATTCATTGACTGGGGGATTTAGGAAGTAGATTCTATTGTCTACTTGTTTGTCTACTCTATTGTCTACTAATGAACTATAAATTAAAACCACATTTTGTGAGAGTATAATATGACTCTAAGAATGTAGAACAAATAATTCCAGAGTGTTCCCTAGATGGCACATTAGTTGGAAAAATGAACAAATTTAATAAAATCAAATAAGTTGAAAGTATCAATTTTAATAGTTTGAAAGTTTTCAGAAGTCATTGTTGAAATTCATTCCTGGTAAAGCTATTCTAGAACAACACGGGAAAGAAGATTTTCTGCGATTCTCGAATATCCATAGTGAAAGGTGTCTTCGACATTGACTACTGACTACCAGCGGCTATCTGGAGTGACGCCGCTTTCTGTAAAATCAGGATCATCGCCGAGGACTGACCGCACTGGTGTGGAGAGACTCGCATTAACTGACCCGTCACAATTGCCTAGTGACAGTGCAAGTATTCCAAACTCGTTAATGTTTTCCAAACTCGAGTAAGTATTCCAAAGTATTCCAAACTCGTCGTTTGATAACTTCGCATTATTGCTGCTGTTTGTTTGGCAGAAATAAACAGCTTATGCATATTTTGTATAATACAAGTACACTGTTTTTAAATCCTGCATACTCCTCAAACATCTGCTTTTGTTTTAAGTTATGAAAAACATACAAAATATTTGATGCATTTATAACATGATATTTATGTATTAACCAGTCAAGGATTTCTTAATAAAATATTTCTATATTTAAAATCTGAAAATTTTATAAACTTGAAAATATCATATTAAAAATGCTAACTTTTACTAATATACATATTTTACAACTGTAGAAATATGACTCATTGATTGCCACTAATTTATAATCATTTAGATTTTATGTCTTAAGAAACAATATGAAAGCATCTAATGTAGCTTTCTCATATGGAATTTTATTCCATTATTGTTAGGAGCATGGTATTATTGCTTGAAGCACTTGTATAATATGTTGACGATTTTCGTGTAGAGAATGTCATCAAATATTGCAGCTTAGTGGCTAATCTTAGGTGACACATTTTATTATGTTTAAATTCAACTCTTATGTTTTTTTAAACCATAAAGTGGTTGTTTCTTTTGTTCCAGTTGAGATCATTATTGCATCGGTTTATTACAATTCTCATTGGTTTAAAATATCCATGACTTCAGATGACGCTTCATGTAGGCTGCGTAGTCACATTCCGGTTACCAAAACATTTTGGTAGGGACAACTGTTGATGAAAAAAATTAAAGTACCAATAACGAGTTAATAACTACTTATACTTTCATTTACATCTGGGATTGTTTTTCTCATGTAAAAAAAAAAGTTTCTTGTCCTAAAATGTAACGCTAAAAAATGTTGTAATACAAAAACTGATTTTCGCTTTTATTATCTAAATTTCATATTTTGAGCCAAACGCCCCCAACAATAGTCGAATTGATTTGAAGCCATGATCAGTAACGACTCTATGGCTTAAAGTCGTTGGAATCAAAGTTACAAATATTCCATTTTGTTGATAACACGATTCCTTACATAAAGACCAATCAATTTGAGAAACCGTTTTCTATTGATTCAAGCTATCAACACGTTGACAGTGGAACAGAAGAAAAAAGCAAAATGAAAAAGACCAAATGATATTTACTTTATGCTTATTTTTAAATCGGCAAGGATAATTTTTTTACTTTAGTCGATACAAGCTTTATACTTATAACTGAAAAATTGAAATCTGAATTAACGATAGCTTAAGTCAGAGTTTTAATAAATTTATTTCAATAAAAATATAAGTTATCCGCAGTGTTTTTCCCTTCACATTTTGGAAAAAAGTTAAATTTTAATAAATAATTATTAAAATTTAAGTTTATAGTTCCTTATAGCTCAATAATAAATTATATTAGCTAACAACATGATTTTAAATAACATAAATTAGTAAGGTGTACAAGTAAAATTATTATGATATTAAAAATAGTTAAAAAAAAATTGTCTGCTCTGATTTCAGAGTTATTTCTAATCTTTAAATTCACTATCCAATTTCAAAATGATAATAAATTAATCGTGTTCAAAATATTGCAATTGTAAACTGCATGAATATTTTATTGTTTCAATATATTAAGTGTAATTAAGTTAATCTTTCATAATCAGCGTGATTTCTAAACTTGCCAACTGTTTTTAATTGCATGATATCTCTTTTATTATGGGGTTTTATCGATAGAAATAAATAAGCTATAACTAGCCATATTTCGGTAAAATTGGCTACGTCCGGTCAATGGTCGATGGATAACCGTATAGAAATATGCAAAGTATGTACAGGCAATTACATGGCCAAATGATAGTGCTGAATACCCGCGCTTCGGGCTCGCAAGGGACCTTATTACTGGCCCAGCATCAATGACGACGACCACTTTATTCCCAGCAAACAAAAAGATCCATCTGCTGTCAGCCGCCTTGGCCAGCAATGGTCCGCCGCTCCGTCAGTAAAGTGGTCATTGTCATTGCTGCTGGGCCAGTAATAAGGTCCGCTGTTGCCCTACGCTGAGCAGCCAGGAATGTCGTATTAACCACGCGTGGCCCATATAATTGCAAATACATGACCATATATGGTTATCTATCGGCTCATTGCCGGTTGGAAGATGGTAACCGTTTTTACCGGCATAAGTTTACCGGTTATAGTTTATATCCGCAGATAAAATGGAATTCATTTTTATCTGCTAATAATTTATGCATTGTCTAAGTTAATGCAGAAGTACTGAAAATCCATTAAATTATTGCTGAATCTATTTTGGTTATTTTAATAAAATATGAGGATCTCTCCATGTTATTGTCAATTGAATGACATGAAATGCACTTTTAGTTCTTAATTATATAGGAAGATCTTAAAAAATGAGTTACGAACTCATATTTTAGCGTGCTGACAATGTTATACAAATTTTTATTTTCATTCAAATAATTTTTATACTCTATGCTTATTTTTATAATAGCCTTTTTACTTTGGAATTTTATTGTTTTTAATTTCGTTTTTGTAAAAAAGTTGTCGTTTTTGTAAAAAAAGTAAAAAAAAATGTCAATTTGCTGCTAAAATTTGAACTTGAAGGTATAAAAAAATTCCAATTAATTGTTTCATCATAATTCTATGGAATTATTTTGAAAAACACACACAAACATTTATTTTCTTTGTATAAAAATTAAAACTTAATTTTCCGAATCCATTAACTCCATGAAACAAATGATAAGAAAAAAGATAAAAGTGTATAAAGATTAGCATTTTTATTACTTACATATGGTTTTGTTTGTGTTAGTTCTTATAAATGAAAGGTCCAAATATTAATGAAAGTAACATTTTTTATTTATGATGATACTGAAAATAAAAACGTATCTATAATTTTTTTTATTTACATTTGAAAATAAATTTGCAAAAAATTTTTTAACATTTTTCATTTACAAGCTTTCTTTTTCTTTTATTTGTGTGTGATCTACCTTCCAGATTAGTACTCTGTGACAAATTTCTCCACTTTGTGAAGATATTTACTCTGTATTAACACTCTCTGAAAAAATAAAAACAAAATAAAAATAATAAATTTATAGTTTCAAAAAAAAAAAAAACTTTTTGCAATAAGGTAGGAAAGAAGCATTTAACATTTAAAGACTAAAGTTTATTTTTAA
Source organism: Latrodectus hesperus (assembly GCA_037975125.1). Lineage (NCBI taxonomy): Eukaryota > Metazoa > Arthropoda > Arachnida > Araneae > Theridiidae > Latrodectus > Latrodectus hesperus. The sequence continues at coordinate 11,497,944 of CM075857.1, read as the reverse complement.
AAAAAAAGAAATATTAAATATATACACTGATTCAACTTAATTACAAAAATAGAGCCACCAGGATGCTTATCAATAACAGCTAAGGAAAAAAACAGAGAAAACTGAGTTGATACGTTTATATAAATCCGATAAATCTTCAAGTATAACACTTATTTCCGCATATTTAGGAATTATTTCGCAATATTTTATAATTAAATTTATGATCAAAAGAAAACAAGACAAGGACTTGAAAAGTTAAAATAATCTAACAAATATATACAGTTCAAGAATTTAATTCCCCACCCTGGCTGTGAATGCCTATGATATTCATTCAGAATTGATAACTCATAAAAATTAAATATTGATAATATAAAAAATTTTTTACGCGATGGAATAATTTTACTTAATTTTAGTTTTTTTCCATTTAAAAAAGGGGAAATGATATTCATTCGTAACATACTCATATTGATATGTCAATATATATATATATATATATATATATATATATATATATATATATATATATATATATATATATATATATATATATATATATGCTAAAATTAAAAAATTCTAAAAAACAAATGAAAAATTAACATCTATTCCTTTTGATAAATGTTTAAAAAAAGAGACAAATAATTGGGTTAAAGGAGAGTAATTTTATTTAAATGATGTAAAAAAAATTCTAAGCACCCGACTCCAAAAATTCTTTATAATGTTTTAAATTGAATCTTATACTTTTAAGATTATAATAAAAGACTGTAATCAATTTATAACATATACATTGTATTTTATAGTTTAAAAAATCCAACTGTGAAATAATAAAAAATAAAAAATATTTAATAGAATATATATCTATGATTATAAAAATATTTTTCGAAATGAACTGGGATAACAAATAAGTGAAGTTTATAAAGATCATAGTACTTATAAAAATTGTACTGATGAATTTTTAAACAAATCCCAAATTCTGAATTATTTATACAACATTCTAGGCTGAATCCTATGAACCTGGAATTTAAAAAAGTTCTTTTTTATTTATTTATTTTTTATTTTAATTTTTTACAAGTCACGTTTTTCAGATTGACAGAAAAAATTATGTCAATTAATTAAAATGATTTACATATTTTGAATACATACGTTTCCAGTAAATTTATATAACAAATAATTTACATAAAGTTTTGTTTTAACGTTATGAAAATGAAATCATAAATTATTTACAAGCAACAAATTTTACGTAACTTTTTAATTCTTATTTTACAGAAATAATTAAATTTATATTTAATCCAATATTACTAGGGATTAAATTATTGATTATGGGGTAGTTTTAATAGGTATAATTTAGTTCGGGGTGGGGAGATGTTAGAAACACTACGAGCTTAAAAGCTACTGTATAAGACAAACTATGAACAAGTAGACATCAATAGATAAAACCGTAGTTTATTACTTTATTTAAAAAATATTTATATTTACTTGCGAACATTATTTATAATTACAATTATTTACACATATTATGTGAGCTGCATTTAATTACATTAAAAATATGTGTGTGAACTACTTGTTAATGTTATTTACCATTATAATTATTTGCCTAAATGATATTATTTTCAAATATTAATTAAAATTATTTGTTAATACAAATAATTTTAAAATTCGTAACACGAAGAAATAAATTATGCGATTGTAATTCTCTATTATATGGAAAAAGTGTTAAGGAAAAATGTGTATTTAGGCTTAAACTCATTATCGATAAGCTCATTGATCGAGACAACACAGAAGCATAAAATGCACATTACAATAAATATTCTGCATCATAATTATACCGCCTAACAGATATGCATTTTTAAATATGAGAATAGGAAATAAATACAATTAATTAATCACTATTTTTTTTCTATTAAATATTTTATGAAAACTGCAATAAATTAATATAAAAATAATTTTAAGAAAAGTAAAATGAATTCTGTAAATAAATTTGCATTTTATTTTAATCAGTGAGGTTTACAGTAAATGTACATCACAACTAAACAAAACATTATTAGGATTGCCTTATTAATCATATGTTTTAGGGATACTCTTTTTAGTATTTATAAAAAAAAGATTTTTTAAACGAGTTAAAGAAAAGCTATATTTGTCAACATCATATTATAACATGCTTTTTTTTTCTTTAGATTTTCACAACTAATCAATTTGGATTTTGAGAAATTACATAATTTGTAAATTAAATTAAAATCTCCTAATATATATACATATATAAATGAGATGAACACTTAGAATATTTAAGAAATTTAAATACTCTGTTGTTAATTTAATGATTAAAATAATTTCAGCAATATTTCAAAATTTATTGTATATTTAAAATTTTTAGTTAGAAATTACTTTCCTAACATTGTCATTACTCAGTGGCAATGAGGAAACTCTGATTCGCTTAAAGAATCGCCCTCATCGGCTATATTTTCACCTTCTTTGAGAAGTCATAAGCCATTGATCAAGATCACTTCTAAAAATGGGGAACTCCAGAACAGTGATGTTGTGGTGAGAAATTTAAATCGTTTTCAAGACAAGAACAAAGTGGCTACATTGGGTATTGGGAAAAAGAAAAATGTTTTAAACCTTAAAATTGATTCAATACATAGGAATATATTAAGGTCAATTTCCAGTAGAATATATTTATATCAAGTATTATTGACAGATGAGAAAATTTTTTAAAACAAATGTGTGTTATGAAAGAGACCACAAAAGGATAAAATGCGTAAATAAAGAAGCATGACCGAATTGTTACTTTTATAAACTTTGGGAATCTCGGATCACAAATTAGGAAAATAAAAAATATAGAAATGTATTAAAGATACAAAACAATTGAATTAAAAATGATTAATAATGTGCATTATATCTTTTTATAAATTCCTTCAATAATAATAACTGCGCAGCAAGTCTCCCGTCCTGAGAAGGAGTTGAGCTTAGCAGCAGACCGGGAACAAAACAGGATTTCCCTCGCAGTCATGTGAAACCCGGAAAGTCAATGCATGAAAAACGAAATATCAACTATAAAAATACTGCATTGTTAAATAAGATTACAAATTTAAATCTTATTCTTTTCATCCTAAATTGATTCAAATATTTTCAAGATGGATATCACAAAATTTTAGATAACAGGTGGTGTTTTGAATAATTTCATCCAATATCTGGGCTTTAAATTGAATCGTTTTATAGAATAAATTACAATAACAAAAATAATAAACGCTAAATAATAACAGCCAAAAAGGGTCTACTATCTGAATTGACTTTTATCTCAATGAAATACTCAAACAAATCCCACAGTAAAAAAGATATCGTGCAATTAGAAACAGTTGACAAGTTTAGCAATCACTCTGATTATGGAAGATTCACCTAATTGCATTTACTATATTAAAACTTTAAAATATTCATGCAGTTTACAAATGTAATATTTTAAACATTATTATTTTTTGAAACTGTATAGTGAGTTTTTTAAAATTAAAATTAAGTATGAAATCAAAACAGATAACGTTTTTTTAAGTACTTATAATATCTTTATATATTTACTTTAGTATACCTTACTAATTTACTATATTTAAAATTATGTTACCCTTATATAGTTTGACAATTATTACAAATGAAGTTGGTAAAGCACAAATTTAAATTCTTTATTTAAATTCAAGTCATTAAAGACAGTGAAAGTGAAATCTAAGGTAAATAAAAATTTATATCTAGGACAAAATTGCCATCGTAATCCTTAGACCTGTGATTAGGAATCTGTAAAGCAGAAAACGATTTGCGTTTTAAATTTATATATATATATATATATATATATATATATATATATATATATATATATATATATATATATATATATATATATATATACTTGACAGAAAAAGTCTGCAAACAAATGCACTGTAAGCATTATACAGAGAAATGGACATTTTTGTGTGTGTCAATATTAATTCTATTTTTATATAAAGCTTTTCTTTAATAATTCCTTAAATATCGTAACAATTTCAGAAAGGTAACACACATTGTTTAAAAAAAGTAATAACTAAAGTTACGCAAAAAGTTATCAGAAAAAGTTTGCAAATAGGTAAAAATTGCAAAGATATTTGCAAATTAATCTTAATTTTTTTAGCCTCCATCAGCTTGCATGAAAGGAAATATTGTCTACATTTATTTTCTATTACTTATACCTTTTAACTCTGGTGGCAATGCAACAAATAAAATGAAAAACATTATTTTGTTGATATGATAAACTAGTACTTGCAAACAAATAGACTTAAAATGGATTCTAAAGGAAAACAGATTGTTCCAGATGAAAAGAAATCCATACTTAGACAAAGGTATGAAGGAAAGATAAGAAGCAATTGGAAAGATAGTTGGAATAACTCATTCTTCTATCCAAAGAATAAATAATAATTACAAGCCATCGAAATCTGATTTGTTAAAGCCTCGGAATAACCGACGATCTAAACTTATTTTATGAGAAAAGATATGCATCCTGAAATCCATACGTTTAAATCTAAAGATTACTGCATCTCAAATAGCACTTGATATTAAAAAAAGATTTAGAAATCTTTTCACGAAGATACTATACGAAAAATTCTGAAAAAAATCTTGTCATCACTCCCATGTAGCTCGTAAACTGCCATTAAGCAAAACCGTTGAAATTTTGCCAGTAATGTTAATAAACTTCTGAGTTTTTTTGAAATAGTAGTAGTCTCTGATGGAAACACATTTTGTATCTTAGGTATCAAAGGGCGCCACCTGGTGCGGAGAAAACTAGGTATGACTTTTGAGAAGCAAAATTTTGTGTCTACAGTTAAGCTCGGGGGAGGCGGCGAAGAGATTTGGGAGTGAGTGAATGGCAGCAAGTGGAGTTGATCGATTGACTCCATCGTTCGGGATACCTAAACATATTAAAAGAAAGTTTGAAGTAGAGTGGACGAGATTTGAAACATGGTGATGACGTTCGGTTTCAATAAGACAATGATCCAAAATACACTGCCTACAAAGTAAAGCTCTATCTGTTGCACAATATCAAATATTATTTGCATACTCCTCCACAATCTCCAGACTTAAACCCCATTGAACATTTATGGGACTCATTGGAACGCAACATTCGACAACATCACATAATATCGAAAGATATGATAAAAAGAGTAATTATGGTAGCATGCAATTATATTTCCTCTGCAGAAATCGCCAAGCTAATTCACTCTATGCTTAAAATATTGGAAGAGGTTCTTAGGCATAAAGGTTTTCATACCAGACATTAAATTTTTAATTAGAAGCTAATTTTTAAGGGCTTTTCTCATCGTATTCTCAAGCTTTTTCTGGCAATATATATATATATATATATATTTAATATTCCAGTAAACTTATATTTTCATTGAATAAAACAATATTGTGAATTTATACTTTAATATTTTAGTCATAAATAAAAACATAAAATATGTGAGTATAAATTTAATAAAATGAAACATAAGAGTAGCCACTATGCTGCAATATGTGACGACATTCTTTACACGGAAATGGTCAACATATTATACCAGTAATTTAAGCAATAATACAGAATTGTACCATATTAAATTGGTTCAGATACTTTCATATTATTTTTCCAAATATAGAAATCTCCAAATGATTTTAACTTAATGGCAATTAATCTGCTATATTTCTACAGAACTTGTAAAGTATGTATAATACTGATCTTTAGTGTTATATTTTCAATTTTATGTAGCTTTCTAATTATAAATACAAAAAAATTTGTTAAGAAATCCACTATGGTTTTAATAGTTGACAGAGTAATACAAAAATACTAGGTTATAAATGCGTAAAATATTTTGTACTGTTTATGCATTGTGATGCTTTTCCTTCCTTAAAATCAATGTTTGATGAGTATACAAAATTTAAAGCAACGAACTCTTATAAGACAAAATTTCCATAAGTTGTTTCTTTCGGTCAGAAAATATTGTATGAAAAATAATAAAGATCGCATTTTAAAAACAAATTAATTAAAGTTTCTATGGAATTCACACACAATTTTATAATCATATATAAGTATTACAAGATCCTATGTAAAGTTTAATGAAAATAAACATTTATGCTCATTCAAATAGAATATTTTTAAACTGCATTTACTACATAAACTTGCTTCGCCGCAAACAAAAAAAAATGTAAGAAACAGGTTTAAGTCTTATGACAATCGAATTCTATTAAAATAATTGAAGACTGGCAAATGAATTATATTGATTGATTACATGTAACACATAAATGGAATGAAAAATTACTATGGTGCTCAATACATTTTTTTATTCCTAACAAGGCAATGAAACTATTCTAAAACATAATATGAAAAAAAATTTTCGAATGTCTTTATCTTGTTGTCATGTCATCAACAGCTTAGGAAGTTTTCTTAACAAGGAATCGAATTATATTTCAACACAGTACAGCAAAACATTTGCATAGAAATAAAAATCGCATGAACTAGGAAAATGATTTAATCGTAGAGTTAATGTCAAATATTTAAAAGTCTCCAAAATTATTCATAATTTTATATTTTCTTTACACTTAAGCTTCTTATCATTTTTTTTATTTTAGACTTTTTTACCTTTTCTGTGAAGTCTTTCTTGATGTTGCATTTTCAGTGTCGGGCAGTGTATATATGTATATATAAACATTATACATACATACATACATATATACATATATATATATATATATATATATATATATATATATATATATATATATATATATATATATATATATATATATATATATATATATATATATATATATATGTATGTATGTATGTATGTATATGTATGTTGTATACTCCAGAGAGAGTGCAGCGCCACCGTTACTGCCCACTTGAGACCCACTCCTCTACCCATAGAATGCGCGGGGAGATGGATCAGCCAGAACGTAGTAAATACGCTCTTGTAATCTAATCTTTTGTATTATTAAATAATATCTTTCTTAGTTAACATGCCGTCTTTATTCAACAAACCCCTAGTCATCTCCACTACAGCGCACACACATATATATATTGAAAATTTGTTATTCCATATACATTTTAGAATTTTGTATTTTTCGGTCTATTGTGATCTTATAACTGTTTTACACTCAATTAATTTATGTAAAAGGGATGGAAGCAGTTTATTTTTCAATTTTCAATCCATTAATAAACCTCCTTTGTTTATTCATTTTCTTTGATTTATCTACAACAGTTTTTACACCGAAAGGACCATTCAAACGTAGTTGAAAATGCGAAACACTCAAACATTTTCAATACCCATTCTCCGCTGAATTATTTTCATTTCCATTTTCATAAAATGTATACTTTAATTTTTTACTTTATTACTGCAATTCAGCATTTCATACGTCATTTTACTTTTTAGTTTGATGTCTTGATAATCGCTATTATATTTTTCCAAAATTTACATAGTTGTATTCTAATGATAATTCATATGCTTAAAAAATCGTACTACGTGTAATTTTTCCACGTAAAATTTTAAGAAAAAAAAATCATAATTTATAAGTGTTATTGTTTTTTATCTCTATTTGGCATGAAAAATTAAACCAACTTCATACGCCCTAAAACTTCCAAAAAATTTAGGAGCTTTGGAAAACACCATTGAGATACAATTTAAAATATGCTCAGGTGATTATTGAGCAGGTTTACACTTGGTGTAATTTTTAAAACTGACTGTCCCTGCTCAAAAGAGAGGAACCTCAAGTATCCACTGGCAAATCGCGAGAGACGCATCTTTTGCCTTCGAGACAAGTGGCACCACCAGGACACTTCCTAGAGTACCAGTGGTGTTCAAAAGGAAGTTTCCACAAGTTCCTTTTTCCTTGAGAAAACCTCATTGAATATCTGGTTGGGGAGGGGCTGCTTTCGCCTTTCGCAGCTGGACTTGAGATGGAGCCCGCTGGATCTGGACTTCAAAATTATTGTCAGTTGATAAGAGTTAAATCCCTGCTCAAACTCTTTCCAGTTACTTGGGGATTCAAATAAGGGTCTGCTGCCAGTGAAAATCATTAAAGTCAGGCTCAAACCTTCAACAATAATAAAGACAGGACAGTAGTCATAATTTCTGCATTGAAATAACACTTAAAAGTAGAAGTTTGGATGACGACACACGTTGGCTCTTATCAATCCTACGGCCGTATGTGCACACATACCTTCTCAATTTAAAGTATTCAAAAAATGCTTGGTAAGACTGTATTTTGAATATAAATACGCTTTCTTGTAATATATATTTGATCATTTATTTTCAGACATAAATTATACAACGGAAATACATACAAAAAGTTAAAAAAAATTAAGAAATGCTAATGAAGCTCAAATTTAAAATTAAATCAAAAGAAACATAAATAAGGAATTAAGAACCAACTTCGTCTTTTTCATAAAGGAGAGTAAACCACAATGCTTTCAAAAGGTTTTTTTTTTTTTTTTTTTTTTTTTTTGGAGGAGCCATCCTCGAAATTTAGCCACTAAACCCCAAAACCATACAGTCACTCAATATGTAAAAATGGAAGATTGAAGAATTGGCATAAAAGCAGACAAATAATATTCTATAATGAGTATTATTTCGCAAATATAAAATTATAAAAATAAACTCCAAACTAAGCAAAGATGCAAAATATAAATACTAAAAATTGCTAAGCAAACATTAAGAAGCATTTTCCAGCTTCTGAGATCTTCGAGGACCGGAGTTCCCTTCTGTAGTAAATAACTACTTATTTAATTTTTATAATAATGCATTTCTTTCTAAATAAGTTTTCATAAAATTTATGGGTAAATTATTATAGTATATTTTTATGGCTTTAATTTTTTCATTGATGTTTTTATATAATGTTTGCAAATGTTATAGTTATTATTATATTATTATCCAAATAATAAAATTTATATATATATATATATATATATATATATATATATATATATATATATATATATATATATATATATATATATATATTACATTTAAGGATGATATATATGCACACTGACAGTATCACATGTCAAAAAGGATGTGAATCGTCTTGAAAAGAAATAAAAAAACGTTTTATTTAAAATAGATAAAAAGTTTTCTTTTGAGGAAGTCGACTCTCGTTTTAAAGCCATCCCTTTTGTCTAAAGCTTTTACATGAGTGGCTGATCACTCGCCCAATGGAGGGAAGACAAACCCTTCTTTGTCTTTGGCTAATGGCTCATTCTATCGAGTCGAGTGGGAAAGCAAAGCACCGAGGGGGAAAAATTCCCTATCTCATATACTTACACTCCTTTCTGTTTTATTTATTTATTTTTTATGGGATTACTTTTACAATTGAGTTACTGTATTAGCATTAAAACACATAACTGAAAAACATCAAAAGTTTGTGATTGCTGTATATAAAAAATTATTACATTTAAGGATTATGAAAATTTAGAACACATTTTAATAAATGGTACACAATTTTAGTGGATTGATTATTCCAAGCCTTGACATATGAAAGCTGTACAGGAGAGTCCTTTTACAAGGGACTCGAATGGAGAGATTAATTCTGTTGTGACTTAGTAATTTTAAAACGGTGTACATCATACATACATGCCACCCCTTAAGATAATGCTAATTGGATTCTTACCGAAGACTGATAATAACCTGTTAAGTAACCACTCCAGGGAGTCAAAACAACGCTTTTTCACTTGCATATCCGAATTCTAAAAATGTGCTCCTTTGAATTGCTGACAGTGAGCTAAAGTTTAGAGCGCAACCAGGAGCCACTTTACAACAGAAATAAGAGTTCTCAGTGCAAGGCGATCAAAATGCAACATTTCTGGATGTAGAATTACAAAGAAATTAACTATGAGCAAAGGTCATCGTCTTTAAGAATTGGATTTCACTAGCGCAGTCATTGCTCTGTTTAATACATTGACCAAATCAGCTTTTGGGACCAACGCGCTTCATCACAGAAATGCAGAATCACACTTTGGAAAGAATACTTCCACCAAATTTGGAAATGCAAAGTTAAAAATTTCGCATAGTAATGAGTGCGCTAATTCAAGCGTGTTGCAAGGCTTTCTTCAGCATCGCATGATCTGAAGTTTTTAAGCAGATGTCGGACTCCCAACCATCTAGTATCGAAAAAAGAAATTCATTTTTACCACCAGCATATATATATATATATATATATATATATATATATATATATATATGTGTGTGTGTGTGTGTGTGTGTGTGTGTGTGTGTGTGTGTGTGTGTGTGTGTGTGGTTGTGTGCGTCTGTATAATTTTGTATTTTTTCCTTATTTTTTGACTTCCCTTGGATTTATATGGGGGAGATATAGGTATGCCGCCTTCGTACTGCCTTTATTTTAGGGTTTAGATGAAAGAAAATGTCATGAAGGGGGTTAGGTAGAAAGTAGGAGACAAGAGCTCTGGGAAAAGTCTCTTGCTCTCTCACATTATCTTATTCACTATGCATTTTTATAAATTTGTTATTGAATTGTTAAAGGAGGTCAGTTTGTCTCACTTGTATAGAAAGAGGAGCTCAAGCAAAACGCTATTAGAGAGATCTGCTGATGCAGCGAATATTCCATCCAGCGGTAGTGTGTTAACCAATATAAAGCTATGAAGTTACCTTTGAATACAAGAGGCCAAAGTTTTTCCTGGACTGCTAAGTTGAAAAACTTCGCATAACGTTTGCCTGCCGTGATAGTTATCAATTGAGGAAGTTGAGAGCAATTTTGTAAACTTGTAGTGGAGACAAAAAGGGTACATTCATTCCTTTAAAGAACTTGGAAAATAAGGAGACTCGTGAAATAGCGCAAATTTATGATTGAATAACTTACGGAAAATATTGAATAAAGAACCAAAAATGTGAGATATATATATATAAATTTCATGCAAGAATACAAAATTCTTAACTACGTGAAAAAAAATTAAAGTCGACAAAATCCCTTCTCTTATCTTGCCACATCATAGGGTCTATAGAGTACCACAAAACTAATAGTAGTTTTTGATGGATCAGCTGTTACTATTTTTAGAATTTCCTTCAATAATTGTCTGATGAATGGAGGAATTGTACAAGAGGATTTATTTTCGATATTATTGCGTTTTAGAGAGCATAAAGTAGCCTTCACGTCGCATGTAAAAAAGTTGTATCGACAAATTTGGTTTAATCTCAAACATTGTGATTTGCAACGAATAGTTTGAAAAAAAAAGTTTAAGTGAAGAGATTAACCAATATGAATTGCGTACTGTAACATACGGAACAAAATGTGCTCTTTACTGGACTACTAAAGGCAGTAAAATACCGGGCGGCTGCTGGTCAAGACGATTCTCTCCGTTGGCCACGGCAAGCCGCTCTTCGATGGCCCGGTTCCGGTCATTACGGCCCGAAATAAACAGGGCCGGAGTAAAAATCGCAATTTTTATTTATCATGTCAAACATATGGCATCTTTTTTGCGCTTCACCTTTTGTTTAATAAATAGACTTTACAAATAAGTCACATTTGTTTTGCTTCTCTCTCTTTCTTTGCCTGAACTTGCATTATCCTTAGTTTATGGACACGAGTGTATAAGATAAGTACGCGTTGATTATTTTTGTTTTTATCAAGATAGAGATGTTATAAATGATGCAAGAATGATATATTTATTGTGTGTTGAAATATAATTCGATTCCTTGGTAAGAAAACTTTGTAAACTGTTGATGACATGACAACAGGATTCGAAAAAGTTTTATTCATATTATGTTTCAGAATAGTTTCATTGCCGCGTTAGGAATAAAAAAAAGGCATTTTTTCATTACATTTATATGTTATATTTAACTAATTAATATAATCAGAAATTAAATTTTAAAATGCTGATTTTTTTGATATAATTTGGTTGTTACTAGCTTTAAACCTATTTCTTATATTTCTATTGTTCATTTCGAAGCAAAATTTTAAAGTAAATGACAGTCTAAAATTATTGTATTTGAAAAATGTTTTTTTTTTTTGTTTTTGTGCTTAAATGTTTTTCTTTTTTTTTCATTAAACTTAATATAGGATCTTGTAATATTTATTTATGATCATAAAATTGTGTATGAATTCCAAATAAACTTTTATTCGTTTGTTTTTAAAATGCTTTCGTATTTGCAATTATTTTGAAGTCAATTTTTTTCACTGAAGTAAACTTATGTATATTTTTTCTTATCACAAAAAATTTAAATCATTGATTTAAATTTTTTATACTTCTCAAATATCTGTTTTTGTTTTAAGTAATGAAAAACATCACAGAATATTTTATGCATTCATAGCATGGTATTTATACACTATTAAATCAACCTTTTAACTCATTGTGGATTTCCTAGCAAAACATTTTTGCATTAAAAAATTGTATAAACTTTTAAAATATAAAACTAAAAATACTCTATTATACATATTTTACAATTTCTGAATAAATAAGGCAGATTAATTCACACTAAGTTAAAATTATTTGGATTTCTATGGCTGAAGAAATAATGTGAAAGTATCTAAAAAAATTCGAATGGAACAATAATTCGGAATAATTATTTAAAATAGTTTTGTAATATGATGACTGTTTCCGTGTAAAAAATGTCATAAAACTTTGCAGCTCAGTGTCTAATCTTCGTGACACATTTTACTGCATTTAAACTCAAATTTTGTGTTTTAATTTAAGACTAAAAAAATCAAATATGTGTGTGAATTGAAAATGGTTTTAATCAATTTGTTTTAATAAAAATATAAATTAACTGCAGTGTTTCTCTTCACATTTTGGAGAAAGTAATCTAAATTTCAAACATTTCATGATAAATTCTATTATAATAGTATAAATAATTTTATGTCTATATAGTAAATGGTTGACAAGATAATGGGTAAATAATATACTTAATTTTGAATATTTTGCCATAATTTTTATTTTTATTTACTATTGATTTTCTCTTTAATTATTTGAAGTTAAATACAGAATTTAAATTTGTTTTACCAATTTAATTTTTAATAACTTTTATGCTTTATAAAGAAACATGATTTTAAAATAAATTAATTTGGTTCGAAATACAAGTAAACTTTTCACCCTACTTCTAATGTATTTTATCTCTATTGATTTCAGAGTTGACTCTAATTTTATAATTCAGTTTCAAAATGATAATAAATTAACTGTGTTCAAAATATTGCAATTTTAAACTGCATATTTATTCTATTGTTTCAATATAGTAAGTGTAATTAAATTAATCTTCCATAATCAGAGTATTTCTAAACTTGCCAACTGCTTTTAATTGCATGATATCTCTTTTACTGCAGGATTTGTTTCAGAATATCCCGGCATACATAGAGATTGAAAACAAAAAAATATGAGAGTATAAGCACTTTTTTGTTACCACAATTTGCGTTTATTATTTTCGTTGTGGAAATTATTACATAAATATATATTCAGTTTGAAGTAAAGATATTGGATGAAATTAGTGCAAAACACCACTTGTTATCTAACATTCAAAATTTAGTGATGCCATCTTGAGAATATTTTAATCATTTTTATGGAGAAAAGAATACAATTTAAGTTTATAATCTTATTTATCAATGAAGCATTTAATGTTTTTAAATTGATATTTCATTCATTAACATGCTACATATGCTGTTTTCACAAGACGGATTGTAAATTATTATGAAATCAAAGCTTAGAATCCCTGTTATGTTTGTTTTGGGTTCTGCCATTTTATTTTGCTAATGTGATTGTTCATATTATCAGAAAGAAAAAGAAAAGTTGTCACTAACTTATTCTTATTATGGGGGAGGGGGAAGATCTGCAGTATCATAATTATGATTGTTAAAATTTAAAAAGATGTAATTATAAACCATATTATTAATCATTTTTAATTGAATTGTTTTGTACCTTTAACATATTTCTTTGTGCAATTTTTATTTTCCTAATTTGTTAGGCAAAGTACATAAAAGAAATACTTTGGTTATGTTTCTTTATTTATACACATTTTATTCCTTTTATGTCCTCTTGCACAACACAAATTTAAAATAAAAATTTTCTTTCGTTAATAACATTTTATATAAATATATTCTACTGGATATTGATCTTTATATATTCCCATATAAATAATCAATTTTAAAGTTAAAAAAATTTTTGTACCTATATTCAACATTGGTCAGTCGCGCATATTTTATCCTGCGCATATACAAATGCAAAAAACCTTTAGTGTCAAGCTAACTTTCGATTGGAACAAATAGATATTTTTTATTAATAGAGCAACTATCTGCACAAAGATTTCATGCTGCAGAAGTTGCAAAACCAATTCCTTTAAAATGCTGCTATAATAGTGGCCTACATACAAAGACAAGTCTGTCTTTCTGAATATACTTTGTTCGTGTTTCGAAAAAGATTCACCTTTTCTGAGTACAATCTCACTGTTCTGGAGTTCCCCATTTTTAGAAGTGATCTCGATCAAAGTTCATAACTTCTCAAAGAAGGCAAAAATATAGCAGATTAAAGCGAAACAATTTCCTCATTGCCAATGAGTAATAACAATGTTAAAAAAGTAGTGTGTTTCTAACTAAAAATTTTAAATATACAATAAATTTTGAAATATTGCTGAACTTTTTTTTAATCATTAAATTAACTACAGAGTAGTATATAAATTTCTTAAATCTTCTAAGTGTTTAACTCATTTATATATATATATATATATATATATATATATATATATATATATATATATATATATATATATATATATATATATATATATATACATATATATATATATATATATATATATATATATATATATATATATATATATATATATATATATATATATATATATATATATACAAATATATATATATATATATATATATATATATATATATATATATATATATATATATATATATATATATATATATATATATATATATATATATATATATATATATATATATATATATATTATATATATATAGATATATATATATATATATATATATATATATATATATATATATATTTAAAGAGAAATAAATTTTTTCTTTATTTTAATATATTATAAATTTTTTTGTAAAAAATTTTTAAATATATTTTACAAAAAATTTAATTTTAATATATAAAATTTTTTTTGTAACTTAGGAAATTTAAAATTTAATATACAAATTATGTAGTTTTTTCTGACTATACAAATAGATCAGTTGCAAAAACTGGAAAATAACAAAGTTACAAAATTGTGTTCATAACTATAGCTTTACTTTAACTCGTTTAAAAAAATCTTTTTTATGAATGCTAAAAAGAGTTTCCATAAAATATATGATAAATAAAGCAATCCTAGTAATGTTTTGTTAGTTTTGATGTGCATTTACTGTAAGCCTCACTGATTAATGTAAAAGCAAATTTATTTACAAGATTCATTTTACTTTTCTTAAAATTATTTTTATATTAATTTATTGCAGTTTTCATAAAATA
Organism: Latrodectus hesperus; assembly: GCA_037975125.1. Taxonomy (NCBI): domain Eukaryota; kingdom Metazoa; phylum Arthropoda; class Arachnida; order Araneae; family Theridiidae; genus Latrodectus; species Latrodectus hesperus. The sequence goes on along the minus strand of CM075857.1, from coordinate 11,482,496 downwards.
TTTAATAGAAAAAAACTGGTTGAAATCACATTATAAATAATATGAGTTTACTTCGCAAACAATATTTGTATAAAAATACATTTAAAAAAATATTTTTAAGAGTTTTGACCATGATTTAAGAAAACTAGACAGTAGATGAAAGCGTTGACATTTAAACTGACAGAGATAATAAAAATAGTGATTAATTAATTATATTTATTTCCTATTCTCATATTTAAAAATGAATATCTGTTAGGCGGTATAATTATGATGCAGAATATTTATTGTAATGTGCATTTTATGCTTCTGTGTTGTCTCGATCAATGAGCTTATCGATAATGAGTTTAAGCCTAAATACACATTTTTCCTTAACACTTTTTCCATATAATAGAGAATTACAATCGCATAATTTATTTCTTCGTGTTACGAATTTTAAAATTATTTGTATTAACAAATAATTTTAATTAATATTTGAAAATAATATCATTTAGGCAAATAATTATAATGGTAAATAATATTAACAAGTAGTTCACACACATATTTTTAATGTAATTAAATGCAGCTCACATAATATGTGTAAATAATTGTAATTATAAATAATGTTCGCAAGTAAATATAAATATTTTTTAAATAAAGTAATAAACTACGGTTTTATCTATTGATGTCTACTTGTTCATAGTTTGTCTTATACAGTAGCTTTTAAGCTCGTAGTGTTTCTAACATCTCCCCACCCCGAACTAAATTATACCTATTAAAACTACCCCATAATCAATAATTTAATCCCTAGTAATATTGGATTAAATATAAATTTAATTATTTCTGTAAAATAAGAATTAAAAAGTTACGTAAAAATTTTTACTTGTAAATAATTTATAATTTTATATTCATAACTTTAAAACAAAACTTTATGTAAATTATTTGTTATATAAATTTACTGGGCAACTTTTTTGATGTTAATGAGGATTGTGATTTTGTTAATAATAATCTTATGTTTACAAAGAAATCCACCTTTAATACTTGTAATTCCAAACTCTGTAAGACTTGTACCAAATTCAATACATCACAAATTGATAACTCCTATACTTTTAATAAAGCCTGTAAAGCTTACAATGTTATATATATGATTGAGTGCAAAATTTGTAAATTTAAATATATTGGACAAACATCTAATACTATTAATATGTGCATAAACCTACGCAGATCTAATATTAAAAATTATAACAACAAAAGTTTTAACAGTGAATTTGAACACTTCAAAGTACAGAGTTTCGATAGTATTATCATAACTATTTTAGATATTGAAATCGATATTAATTTACGCCTAATTAAAGAAAATTAATATATTATTTATTATAAAACCCTAGTACCATTTGGACTTAATGAACTATTTAATAATTCGAAAATTAACTATGAAAGTACTAAATCATTTATGTACTTTAAACCTAATAATAATAAAAAAAGATATAAAAGAGGTGGTAGAAAAATTAATAAAACTTATAACAATTACAATATTGTTATAAGTTTTATTAATTTTTTACCACCTCTCTTATATCTTTTCTTTATAAAACTTATAACAATTACAAAACTTTATATATTGGAATGATAAACTGTTCGAATTAGAAAATCAATTTGTAAACTCTTATAACTATTCTTCTTGTAAAATCTTTATTATGAGTTTAAATAAAAAACAATGTATTTTTTCTTCAGATTTTTTAAATAACTTTAATTTTAATAATGAACATTTTAAGATTTTAATTTTTGACATTTTTAAATATAAACTAAGTAAACTAAATATAAATTCTAATAAAAATATCAAATCAGATTATTTTGTTATTTCTTTTAAGCATCCACAAGATGATAAAATTAAATTCTCGAGTATTATTAAAGAGCTTAAACATATCTTTCCGTTAAATAATAATAATATTAAATGTACTTTTCAATATGATCTACCATTTGGTAGACATATCTTTAACTATAATAAATTCTGTAGTAATATAAATATTAATAAATAAAATGCAGATTGCTTCTGTAATGACCCGAAATAAAATAAATTCGTAGATTTCACTTTTGGACACATAATTACCGGAAATACTGATATTATATTGAATGATGAATTAAAAAATATAGTCAATAAAGGTACTAAATTTCGACCATTAATTATTATAACCATAAACAAATTCTTAAATTTTTTCTCAATGATATCGATAAATTTATTTTTAAGGCCTCTAATACTTCTTCTATTCCAATAGAATTTTTCTCACAGTGGAAATGGAATTTCTACTGCAAATTTAAAACAAATGTAAATAATTTAAAATTTACAGGAATAAATAAAAAATACCTAAAGAAGTATATAAAAGAAATACAAAAACTTTTCATTATTACTCCTGTAGATAAAGCATCATATAATTATGCCTTTATATGTAAAAAATTTTACTACCAATTACTAAATGAAGAAATATCTAATTCAACTACTTACAAAATTATTAATTCAAACAAAACAACAATATTAAAAAAAATTCTTGCTTTTGCTAAAAAACTCAAAATTAAACTTTCAAATTCCATGTATTACAGTATATCCGAAATTCTATAAAAACCCTGTAAAATTTTGGTTTATTAAATGTGGATGCAGCACTTATGCAGACAAATTTGGTAATTTATTTTCTTATTATTTAAATATAATTTTACTAATTCAAATAATACATGGATAATTAAGAATAATAAACCTATATCATTGAATTTATTTCTGCCAATAAAATTAATGTTGTTTCCACTTTTGATTTCATTTTATTTATTTATTTTATTACATTACATTTATTCAGACTTGTATGCTTGATTCTTGAGATCCGCTTGTAAGTCTTCGTCGATAATAGGACAAATAGCACAATGACAGATGTACAGCCACAGAAGAAAACACCCAGGACCATGGTGGGAATCGAACCCACACTCCTACGCTCTCAAGCGATTAGCGGTGATGCTTTAGACCACTCAGCCACGGAGCGCCCTTTTGATTTCAAAAATTTATTCACCAGTATTCCACTTGAAAAACTTTTTGATAGTATTATGTTTTATTTTTATGATTTTAGTTCAATATTGAATATCGATATAAATTTTTGGAAAGACCTTAGTTTATTTTGTATTTATAATAATTATATTTCTTATGGAGAAAATATTAATTTACAAGTTAACGGCATTCCCCAGGGTTCCAAATTTTCAAGTATATTAGCAAATTTATTTTTAAACTACTATGAAAAATCATTTATTATACAAATGCCTTTTGCTTACAGATATATTGACGATTTTATAATTTTTAATTGCCTAGAATTTGATAAAATTTACAATAATATGTATCCTAAGGAATTAAAATTAATTAAAACTAATATTGATAACATAAAAACTGAATTTCTAGATATTTCAATTACGATAAAAGATAACCACACATTTACTGTCATATATGATAAAACTAATAATTTTGATTTTAAAGTTAATAAACTAATTTTCTGGAATTCAAACATATCAATTAAAATTTATAAAAATATAATTTTTAATCAACTTAATAGAATATACAATATATGTAATAATTATACAACATCAATAAACAAATAAATAGACTAGAAAATATTTTAACTCTTAATGGCATTCCAACTAAATTTATTAAACACTATTTGGCTAGTAGAGCATTGCTTATAAGAGTGAAGTAAGGCGTAGTTTTTTACTACAGAAGGGTCACCCAAGCCTTGAAGGTCTTATAAGAAGCTTGAAATGCCGATAGTGTTTACACTTAGTCGCTAATTTATGTATTTATTTGGCTTACATATAGTATTTGGTGAGGTTCTTGCAGATTTGGACTTGTATTTGGATATGGTTTTAATTTGATTATAATAAATTAAATGTATTTTGGCAACATTGGATTTTGACTTATATATTTAGATTAAATTCTACTTCTTTTATTCTGGCTTGATATTTTGGTTTGAACTTTTGGTATGGCTTTGGTGTATAGTGGCTTCTTTTTAAGACTATGTCTTGGGCCATTGCAGAAAAGCCATAATTTGTGCCAATGTGGTCAACACCACCTGACCATGTTGGTACTTCATTCCATTTTATGTATATCTTTCTTTGATATTTTCCTTAAAATTTTTCCAAATATTTTTCTTTTTTTTCCAAGTGTTTTCAATGTATTTTTCTTTGAAACTTTTTCAAGTATTTTCAATGTATTGTTTTCCATTTAGTATTTTCAATGTATTATTCTCCATTTGGCATTTTCATTGTATTTTATAAACTATACTATTAACTATATATATATATATATATATATATATATATATATATATATATATATATATATATTCCAAAATATTGCGAATAGTTTTCTTTAATTATAAATTTATTATTTATATTGTTGTTATTTTCAGAGAATGTTACAGCAGAATAAAAATCTTCACAAAGTGGAGAAATTTGTTCCAGTGTATTAATCCGGAAGGTTGGTTCAAACAAATGAAAATAACTTCTCGTTTAAAATATGTTAAAAATAATTTTGCAAATTTATTAAATGTACAAATGTATTTATTTATTAAATGTACAAATAATTGTTGATACTTTCTTATTTTGGGTATCATCATACATAAAAAAATTGATTTTTCCATTAATATTTTGACCTTTAATTTTTTGCCTTTTAATTCCAAAGCTATGAATTATATATAAATAAATCTTCAAAACACATATAAGAATTAACACAGCAAAAACCATATGTAAGTAATAAAAAATGTTAATCTTTAATACTTTTTATTAGTTTTCTGAACTTCTTTTTTAGAGCTAATGGATTTGGCAAATGAATCAATAACTTATTATACAAAGTAAATATATGTGTGTGCTTAAAAATAACTCTGTAAAATTATCATAAAACAATTGGAATTTTCTTATACCTTCAAGCTCAAATTGTAAAATATATTGACATTTGTTTACGCAAGAATCTTAAAAAAGCAAAACAAATTTATAATAAATTTCTATATTAAAAAAAGATTATTTTAAAAATAAATATTGAAAAAATATAAAAGTTATTTAAATGAAAGTAAACTGTATTTTTTTATAGCATTGGCAGTTTGCTGAAATAAGAGTTAGTAATTCATGTTTTGAAATTTTTGTATACAATTAAGGACTAAAAATGCACTTAAAAGAATCCGGCAATAACATGGTCTCCCCATGTTATGGCCGGAATTTTTTAAGCCTCACGCTCTTTTCAAACTATCCAAAATAGATTCGATATTAGTTTAATGAATTGCCAATGCTTCTATAACTTTAACAATATATAAATTATCAGCAGATAAAAAGAATTCCATTTTTATCTATAGAAATAAATAAACTATAACTAGCCCTGCGTCGGTAAAAGCGACTACCCGACATCAAGGCGCCGATGGATAACCGTGCACGGGCATGTACTGGCAATTACGTGGGCGACACGGAGCCAATACAGCATTGATGGCCACATAGGGTTGGGCCAAACACTTGCCCAGAAACGATGACGGCGAGTCCAAATAGCGGCGTTGCGGGCCAGGCATCTTTGTTTGCTGTGTTGTGCCTGGGAAATAATTTCTCTACTTTCAAAAAGGACTCGTAAATATTTCTGATGAAGTTATTTGAAACGGAATTTTTAAGAAAACATTTTGGATTCACCCATAAGTATGAGGGGGTGAGCACATGCACCATCAGCGGAGAGAGAGAGAGGACTTCAGACCAACAGAGCTGGTTTTCTTGAGAGGACCTTCACGAGATCAATAAAAGATCCCAAAGGATGCTAACAATAAGAAATATTTTTGTCATTAAATTATTTTACACAAAGGGATATATCAAAATATAATTAAAACCTCTCATTCATATATTTTAAAAATCATATAAAGTCCCATTGGAGGGATTTTTTAAAAACTCCATTATATTGAAAAGAAGTAATAACCATAAATGTTTAAGTAATAAGGTATAGTTTTTATTTCCAAAGAAGTTATAGTGGGATTTTTATTAGATTATATTTCATTGAAGATGTATCTTACAATGATGGATACAAACTGAAAGTAATGGGACCATTAGTTATTTCTTTTTTGATCGTGTCGTTAATGGGTCATGTAAAGCGAATTTATTTAGATTTGCAATACTTAGTTTTCAAAATAATTTTGACAGTTCAAAGTTCTTCATTGTTTTCATATTAAAAATTTTTCAAGAATAATTTGTCACACAAACTGATGAATCAATAATTTAATAACTTAAAAATTTGGCTTAGAAATATGTAAACTTTTGAAGACTTTATAAAAAAGGACAGCTGTTGTTTCAAATCGGATAGTTACTAATAATATACTACTATATAAATAGGTTTAAAACTGCTATATAAAAACGGATAGCTACTAGTGCTTAAAAATGTCTAATTTTAAACCTACTTACTGACTTTAATTCTGATACCAACTATAACAATATTATTGCAGTTAGGATTAACTTGTCAAAACATTACTCTCTTAACTGATAATATTTTTTTATTTATTTATCAGTGCCGCTCAACTTGTTAAATGGTCAGCGTACCTGACTGCGGACAAGGAGGTCCTGGGTTCGCATTCCGGTTCGGGTATGGATGTACTTTATCTAGTTTGTCTTTGTCCTTTCCTTGTATGAATGGGTTGTGAATGGTTGCCTACCTTATAAACGGGTACCTATGGCATGTGTGTACTGAGGAAGTTGAACTCCACGCCAAAATATGGATTAGTTGGGAAAGTGGAGCCGCGCACCCCATGTTGCCAGCCTAGCTGGCACACGACAACAACAACATTTATTTATGAGTGAGGATTAATTTGTTAAAAAGAGCTACACATTTAAAATTATAACTTATTTATTAGTAACTGTGGTGATAAAGTTTTATAACTTTAATTTTACGTTTCTTACAATTTGCTTAACTTATTGTGAGATTTCATAAAATTTGTGAGCACAAATTAATAAACACAAACTTACACGAAAGTTTATTTAAAAACTTTCTATTTGTAAATCGATTATTCTGATTGGTGGTATAAAATAGATTACTCTTTTATAGTAAGTAATCTCAATTATTTAAGAAAAAAATTCATACATGTATTGAATTAAAAACATGTTTTAATAAAAGAAACATGCTTTTAGTTGCAACAATGTTGCTTTTATTATATAATGACTGAATAGAATATACTTCAGATTTCGTTTATTCATGAAAATTAAAAATAGTGATATAGAAAAATATTTGAATATTTCTGTTTTTTCACCATTGCTCTATTTCTTATATATATTATAAAATAATTTCATTTTCATAGTAAAAAAATCATTTAAATTTACATAAAATAAGAAAAATATTTTAACTGAATAAAATAATTTTTATTATAAGAAAAATTTTTCAAAAGTTTTGTTTGCACGCAAAATAACAAAAAAAAGTTTCATTACGAGAATTCCAGAATTTTTCAGGTACGGGTTCACGAGTTCGTTCTCCGCTCACAAGCAAAGGAAGGAAGGTTTGGTTTGGTTTGTTTGTCGCTCAACGGTCATTTTTTGCACACGAGGGCTAATTAGACCGGGACTTACGGTTTAAAGTGGATTCCGAACCACTACAAACATCCATGCCCAAGGTGGGATTCGAACCCATGAACTGTTGAATCGAAGGCAAGAGCGCTAACCATTCGGAAGGAAGGAGCAATGAACTGCGGACTCCGGGGATGCGGTTGCAGACGTCAGCGCGGTCTCACGCACAACGGGACTTCATTAGAGCAGAGTTTTCAGTTTGAGGTGGATTCTGAGCCACTACAACCACATGCCATCGAAGCAGGAATCGAACACATGAGCAGTTGAATAAAAGGCCAGAAACTTATCCATTCAACTAGAAATTTGACTTTAAGCCTGTGTTTATCATTTGTTACTTTATTATCTAAATGCCGGTATTTAAAGAATAAACACAACCATTTAGAAAGCAATATTAATCACAGCAATAATATAAATAAAGCAATATAAATTATAACATCAGTGAAAAATTAAAATATCCATTTTTTTATTCCTTGCAGTACAATAAATATTCATTCTTTTGCAGGAAATTCTCGTTTCCTGAGTTCCTTCTCAGTTTCTGTGGTTTGACGCGAGAGGGCGCGTTCATCTTTATTTGCGCATGGGTAAAACTAATATTTCATGACCACTCCATCTAATGGACGCTTGTCTACAGAGAGAACACAAATAATTTCAACGTTTCAATATTTTCGAAGAAATGAGATTTCAATACAACGGATAAAAGACACTATAAAAATGCGATTGCTTTTTTGTAACTTTCCTAAATTAATTTTAAATGCGTTACGTTTGAGTTTTTCAGTTACTAAATAGTTGAACTTTTTTATGAGTATTTCACACTATTCATAATAATTTTATATAATTCAAAGAATCGCGTACGAGAAATAAACAGAGCTGCTATTCAATATTTTTTTTTTAAATTCCGCAATGATACCTGTCTTTGATACCACTGATATTTAAGCAAGAGATTATTTACATACGGCGCACATTTTCTTCAGAAGAAATTCAATCGGAAAGTGGCTATAGGTGACAAACGAAACAGCTTCTTTAAAATGAAGTGACCTCTCCCTTCTCCAAGAGTTAGCTGTTTGGCCTTATTTTTACGGCATTCAAATTTCGACATTTCCAAACGAAACATTTTGTTAATGTACAATATAAAAATACATAATCTCTTTAAATATGTATTATTTTTTAAATATTTGTATGATCTTGATGTAAGTATTTGGATCTTTCATGAATACTTCTAATCATAATTCTATAAGAAATATTATTTAACTACATTATTAAAAAGTTGGAAAAATTGTTTTTTATATATTAACTATAAATTTTGTTTTATATTTATCAGCATTTTTAAAATATTAAGCAAATATTATTGAATAAAATGCTATTCTCAATCTCTTTACATTTTTATAATTGCAGTCAATTGTAGATATAACTATTTAAGGTATATTTATTTATGTAGGTAATATTTAGTTACATATGTTCCTATTTCTACTTTCTTAGTAAGTAATAAAATAACAGTTTTTAGAAGGGAAAATGTAAATTATTTTCATCTATGATCAAATATTCTGAGTAATATTGTGGAAGAATAGGATTCAGAAGTAATTTCGCGAGAAATATCCTTTGATAGATTTCCTAAAATCATTTTAAGTCCTGCTTAAAAAATGTAGTTTTATAACAGAAATTTACTAGTCCCTTCTTTGACCGAATATTGTAATTACTGCTATAGTAATTACTTCAATTCCAAAAGTATTCTCAAAACCTTCGCTGCAACTTCACGTTCTTAAAGGAAACACATCACACATAATAAAAACTTTTGTTCATCGCTTTTCTCATGAAAAATGACAATGCGTAACAATTTTTAAAAACACAAAATAATCAAAAAGAACTTTCGCAACAGTTGAGCTGCGTCATCACCATTTGAGACATGAACCGATTCAGAATTTTAAATAAATGAATATTTCTTACTCAAGAGCTAAAACACAAACTTTATTCATCCAAACTGCTTAATCTTTTGATATTTTCACAGAAAGAATAAAATGAGACAAAAATTGCCATTTTTGCCAATTTATTTGCAACAGATGCTATATCACCGCTCTGGAGGGATTGTATTTTTTGCAAAATGAAATGCGTGGAAATGACGATGTGTATGTGTGATGACCCTAGTAAAAAATCTGTTACTCTTAAAAAGTGATTATAAATGCATAAATGAGTAAATTGATATTGATTAAAAATGACGATCTGTGAATAAATGTTATTAAAAAAGAAAAATATTAAACATAATTCGAAAAGTATCACGAAAATGAAAATAAGTTTTAGATAAATGCGTAAACACGAATTTCAAATAATAAATTTATAAGAACTGTTTACTAAAATAAAATATTCGGAAAAAAAGTTAAGCTTAGTGGAAATTTTCTTCTATTTTGGATCACTCTCTGCCCGTTAGATGTCGAAATTGAATGAAAAAAAGAAAAAGTCACCAAAAAATTGACCAAAAATGAAATTATGTCCATGAGATATTCATGCGTCTGCATTTATTTTTATCGTTAATATATGATAAAAAGAAGCAAAGCATCGCTTATTAATTTTTATAATTAGATTCCATTAAATAGTTACTATTCATATTTCATTTTAAAATCCATTCATATATTTTAGAATCAATATTTTAATTTCAGATTATCCCATTTTCTTCAAAATATTTCTAATTATATTTAATATGAATTCAGTGAATCATTGGTTATTTTATTAAATGTAAAAGCTCAGTTTTAAGCATATTTTCCATTTTTTAAGTAACATTTTAGATGCTCTCGCTAGAGCATCAAAATTTACATCTCTTTTCCATTTCAGAAAACATTTAAAATAATTTCTTAGACATCAAATTTATTTGTATAGGAAGCATGAGCATATTTGACTAACATCATACGCTACATTCTCAATTGTCTGAGTTAACACGGATTACCCGAAAATGTCATTTTACACATTAAAAAAACTTATATATTTTTAAAATAATTCAGTTAAAATAATTAAACTTATTTACATTTCCAGCTTTTTTTAATAGATTATATTTCACTATCAATTGTAGTTGTTAGTATATTTTCCTCAACAATCTGTGTGATCTAGCCTGTCACACCACATTCTATATTATCATCCAGGCCCAAGGTCAGAGTCGAACTAGAATACTGTTGCATTGAAAGCCTTATTCTTCCATTTACCAACTCATCTAATTATTTTGATTCATTTCGTAAATAGGAGATTTTTAAATATTCATAAGAGGCACAATTCCCTCTCAGATAATTAAGGTTTTAGTGCTCAGTATCTCACAAGTCTCGTCATTGTAAAAGCAATAGTCTCATTTGGCACTCTTCATTTCATCCTCTCCAGAAAACATCTTTTCTAGCTGAATTCATTTCGAAAGAGTCCTAGAGTTCAAAAGCGACTGGAATCCACCTGTTGAGCTTCCTGGACAGCCACGATAGGAGCCGGGGGGGCTGCATCTCCTCCACTCAGATGGGGCGCACCTGGAAGGGAAATTAAATATCCTTAGATACTTTGATATTTGTCCAAAAAGTAGAGACCATTTAGTTTTAAAAATGAATATTAATTAAAATCGGAAAAAGAAACATTATATGAAGCTTCCTTCCTTTCTTTGTAAAAGCACCTCCCCCCCATCTCAACATTTGTAATAACGAGTATTAGAATCTCCACATTACACTCTTGTGGCAAATTTTATGGTTTGAGTTGTGGTAGCCCCAAGGCCGTTGTGGGATTTTGATACTGTTGGTGGATTGACCAGTGGAAAAGGCTTTTGTAACTTATTCTAATAAACCCTGCATGTGAATAGGCTTCGGGGAAGATTTTTCACAGATAGTAGGCGGTATGTCCGTTTGAAACCTGGGGAACTTCCAAACATTCCCTTCGATAGACATGCATGCAGAAAGACAATATCCAAATCAGCATTGAATGGGATCAAAAGTTAAGAAAAAGCGCTGTTCAGTCATTAAACTTAAGGACAGCTGAGAAATTTTTCTCCATTCACCATTTTAAGATTCGCGAATGCAGCTCATTATCTCTTGAAAGGGATTATACGACGAATGCTTACAACAGAGTATCAGTAATTTCTATGCTCTTATTACAAAAGTTCTATACTTTCTAGTGTCTTACAGACATTTGCTTCCTTTTCTAAAATGCGTAATATGAAAAAAAATGCCGCAATTTACTGAAAATACAACGACAGATTTCCTGCGACTGATCAAAGACTGAATGATATAGAATCTGATGTTTTGAATTTGCATAGATAAAATGTGCTGCTAGCCGAGCAGCTGCCGAGATAAAAATAATGAATACTGGCCACTGGAACACATAAGCACAAGTAAATTAAACAGGCCATCTCTAACATAAGATGTTTATAATAAGCACCTAAAATTGACAAAAAGTGTCTACAAAGTGGAACGATTTAATTCGACTATAAATTGATAGTTTATCGAGTTAGCGTCAGTTTTGCTATAAAGAGTTGCTCTAATTTCTAATTTCAGTCTGTAACATTGAAGAAAACTACCATTTGTTTATAATGTTAAAAACAAGCATCTGTTCAATCTTACATACTCTATTAATTAAATTAGGCATAACTCCATTTATTTGACACCTTTATAAGAATGTGGAGGAAGGCAGGGTATAGTATCAATTAAAAAGCATTTTCATACTCATCAGACATTCCTTGTCATTTTGCACATTTAATTAATGTAGAAGTCGTCATCTGAGCTGACATTTTCTTTTCGACAGTGCATCAGCTTTCCTAAATTGACAGATGAAGATTTGGTAAACATCAACTAATTAATTTTCATGTTCAAATCAGGTTGTAGAACTATTTTGGTCGCAATTTTAAGGAAAGTAGAAATAATAAAATTGCTGACGATAAGAAATACTTCTTTGATATACATTTTTCAACTACCGTTATCTTCTGATTTGCAACAACCAGTCCTGATACCGGAGCAGAAGCCTCTTATCGCTCTGAAGCAATCGACTCCTTAAAGAAATCCCTCTCGGGGGAATAAAAATCCGTGGAGCCTTGATGCCAATCTATTGTTCTTATCTAAATATATAAAAAGAAGGCGGTCCTGTACGGCGAGCAACTTGTTCACCTGTTCGTGAAAATTATCTTAAGAGTTTCCACCGAGATAAGCACCCCCGCAGCCGAGACAAAACCACTGCACTCCGAAATGGGTCATTAGACCCAGACAACTCCTCACTGCCGTTGGAAATTTATTTCTCCCGAAAACAAACCCAACAAAAAGGGGCTCGCTAACGACCCGATAATTTGTGAGCAAAAGAACGCCCAACTTAAAAGGAGGGGATCATTACGTACCCCCTCCTTCCCTCTTCGAAAACCTTCGAAGTTAAAATTCCCGAAAATCAGTTTTGGTGTTTTCAATGATTCGAGCAAAATGAACTAATGACTGTTCAAAGGTAGAAGGGGTGGTGGAGGGCGTGGCATTTCCAATCTACTTTTCCTCCCTCCTTCGCCCAGTTTTTTCACAGTCACCTCCTCTTTTAAGGTCATTTATATAGCGTTTAATGGGTTTTATCTTCGCTTTGAGTAATGACGGGTGATTAAATGGTGGAAGGAAATTATCAGGTACGCGGGGACTTCTGCCCTCATTACAGGCAACATCTCGATGGGAATTTCTCAGCCCCCTTTTTTTAAATGTCAGAGACAGTGCTAGAGAACAGGGCCATAACACATCATGTATCTATAACCCTTCACTGCACTCTTCCCACATTAACATAATGGTTTTTGACAAGCCCTGTTGCCACAGTTTTTAGCCTCGGCCATCCGATAAGACTACATTAATGGCCACAGTTGACGATATTTAGGGCTACGTACAAGTAGAAGCTCTTGCCAAAGATATTATTGAATGACTTTTAGATCATCACTTTAGAATCTTGTACAGCTGTTCACATTTGAACTTAAGGAAGTGGTCAAGGTCTCATAATAATCCGGTCACCTATTGAAATCTCCCTCAGAAGGTGAAGGAGGAATGGATTTAGAGATGGCAAAGTTGGGTGTGTGTGGAAGTGGAGCAGATATTGGTAAACTATTCTTCTTGGCTGGATTGCTGTTTATTTTAGCTTCTGTCATTAAGATAGAAGAGTTGGAAACGCCAACTTTTGGTGTTCTGTTTTTTACTATATTTCTTGCCTCAATATTTAGTTTTATCTTGTTTGCTATAACTTCTTTCTCTAAGATTCATATTGAGCAATATTTGAAAAATATATCATGTAAGCCGGAAGAATACTGACATTTGAAAACCTCTGAAGGGCAAGCATTAGTCTCATTACCAAATTGTGCATATCTGCTGCATAAAATGGTACTCTGACATACCTGTTGTGAAGGACCCTATCTCTCAGACATTTAAAACGCCAAAGAGGGTTAAGGAATGCATGAACGAAATTTGCAACTAACGTAATCTGATTTCATGGGTTTTGTGTAATACTGGTATCTGAAAAGTTAAAACATGTTGGATGGGAATAATTTTACCGTCATGTACAACATATAGCACTAACTCCTTGATCAAGAAAGTTTTTCATAAATTCTGCTTCTGTTTCATTATGAAGTCTGAATTAGAGAGAATGCTACAGGATTCATTTGAAGTTATGTAAAATAACGTTTCTACTGGAAACGATCCATTATTTTTTTTAATTATTGATTACCAAAGCTTGTCTTGTATCCATTTAAATAAGGAGAATCCCAGATCGTAATTTTTTGACATTTGTATGTTAAAAATAGACAATGTGATCCAGTTTTTGTCCTAGAAAAGGAGACACTCCATAAAAGGTGTTGGGAGTACTTCTCAACATTTAACGAGTATAAAAATTGGTTTCAAAGACCAAAGAATTAGAACCCATAACATATTTGTAAATATTCAGGCTCGACGGCACGGCCTACCACGGAGCCCTTCAAAATATGGCAACCACTGGCCCAGAACATTTCCAGCCTTGGTGTTTACCATGATGCTGGCCGACACCTATACGTTGGGAATCTCACTCCACCCCCAGAGACAGTGACCACCCCTAACGCTAAACCCAAGAATGTAACCCCTTCACTTGATCCATAGCAGACTAGGCATGAATGTAGCCGATAGATACACTGGGAACCACTGTGTTCAAATGGTTGACAAGCATGGCTAGGAGATTTCGACTGTCCATGAAAAGCAGGGTTGGTTAAGTTTTCTGGCGCAAGGTCCAAATGGAACAAGCTGCGCCATATCATGAGAAGCAAAAAGTAAATATAATGGCTACAGCTACCGAGGAAAGCTCCCTTGCTAGCCATCGTGAAGTTTGGAGAAGATAAGGGAAAGATGAGGAGAAAAGAGGAAAAAAGAAATATAGACTCCTGGATACCTCGGGATTGGGATTCCGCTACTCACCAAAAGGTGAGCCCCATGGAATCTATTGGTGAAGAATAGTTTCGAAAGAGAGTGTTTACTCAATTGTTAACTTCGGCGTCGCTGGAATGTGGTATTGAATGAGAATATATTTAGGGGTGTTTAATGACAAAGCTATGCTGACGGTAGCTGAAGAAAATATTAAGATTTATATTTCCTCGTCAGGCTGAACAGTCACTTTTCTTTTACCATACGCTGCAGCTAATATGATCGTAACCTAATGTTTAAAATGTACTACAAACTGTAAGCCTCTCTGCTCGAATTGAATGTACGAGCCACTGAACACAAGAGGTCAGAAAAATTGATCCTTTAGGAGCTTGGCAAATGCCTAAGAGAAATCTGAATAACAAGGAACCCAAATGTTAAAATGATATAATTGATTTGTATTTTAATGATTAACAGTTTGAAAGTGGTCTAAGCAAATTACAGCTTGCATAGGGAGTCGCAATTAAAAATTCTATTGCATTGGGTGATGGACTTATTGAAATTTGTTTCGTATTTTATATAATTTATACAAACAATACCATGAAATATAGTTTGATAATTCCTACAAAATACATCAGGAGATAATGTAGACATTTTAAAATTTGGAATAAATAATTTTGTAATTTAATATCGCATAAGCAGTGTTTTTCAACGTCTCATGTTAAAAATACCACATCACTTTAGGATAAATATACAGAATAAGTTACGAAACTCAAAATTTGCTCAAACAATAAACTTCAACCAAATATAGTTCTCTCCCTTAAGTGAGGATACCCTTCAAAGAGAGCCACCAGAAATCAGATATTTAAAAAAATTGCTCAGTTTTAGTCCTCTTTAGGAGTCTGCAAGGAAAGCTTATTTGGCACGCATTGTTTTGAAGTGAGATTGGATGACTGATTTGCTTCCAATACTGCACACACAATACGCTGGACTCGGACAGTAAAGAATTTAGTATTTCAGGTAAAGTAAAGGACAGCTTTGGTTATTTTACTAGGACACAACATTTAACATTAATCACACATATATTTCTTATAAAAATAATAAACACTATAATGGTGTCATGTGTTTCTACGTGTTGTTGTTACTAATGACTCTTTGACAAGCCAAGCTCGCTATGCATTGGCTATGCGAATTTAAGTCAATTGGGAGCGTCTTTCGTTTAATCAGAGCACCATGAAGGTGAAAGTACGACTTTTGCTCTTCAAATCCTCCGATAGATGGCAGCTCTAGAGGATCTACTAACTCAATTTTGGAATTGATCTGAAGGGGGAGTAAATTTCTCCAGACTATTGCACCCATGATAACTGCTCAACGACTGACCACAGGACTATCGATTCCAGATTTAACGAGCACGTATATCGCATGTACTCAGTGGGCCTTTGGCGGCATTGGGAATCGAACCCCACCCTTCCGGATGAAAGACCGATACCCTAACCACTAGGCTACGTGGGCAATTGCACCCAAGTTCTTATGATGGTTTCAACACATAATATTGCTCGTTTTTTTCTTACATCTTAGTCAGAATGTAATTTAAATTTTATTCAAGATTTCTTATTTTCATGAATTGCAGATAAACAAATTCCTTTTTTATTTTAAAGACAATTTCTCGAGGCAGAATACTTATTTAAATAAATTAGAATAATTTTTAATGTTGATTATTTGGAATAGAATTTTATATTCTGGGAAAATTCTTACAAATTTATGCCAAATCTTTTCACTTTTCTAAAAATTCGGTTTAGAAGCAGAATCTACATTAGACAAGTGTATCTTAGTTTCTATTTATTGCAACATAAGCTCGTTTTATTAAATATGTTGATTAAAATTCATATTAAATATATTAAATAAAATTTACATTTTACTTATCTCTTAATAAATTTATCTAATGCTATCTCAATTTTATTTAATTTAGTTATTATTTCTATAATGCTATTTATTTTTAGTTGATTCCTGAATTTTCAGTGTACAATAAATTTATATTGACAATTAATCGATTCGAACTCATTTTAAGATCATCCCCAATTTTTTTAAAGTAGTAAAATAGTTTTTAGAATAAATATTTTCCACATGCAAAGTTGAAAAATTAAGTTTTCAAAGTCACGGTAATGCCAAATAATAAAAAATACATGAATTTGGTCAAAATTATATTATCGGGTGAACACTTTTTGTTTCACATAAATTTTCCTCTATGTGTTTTATGATTCCATTAAAACGCACATTTTAAAAAATTACGAAGTCTTAGTGTAAATAAGAGTTAGCAAAGTTAAAATTAGAAAGAGTAAAAATTGAAGATTAACTGAAGTCTTTTCTTTATAACTCTAAGTATAAAATTTTAAATAAGGCTTTTGAATCCTTTAATCATTTCAGTGATGATTGTATCTGATTATTTTCATACGTATATAATACAAAACTAATACAATTACGCGCTAATAACGCTCATGAATTGATACAATTTCTGTGTGGAAAAAGTCCCATTTATTTAAATTCGAATATGAAATATTTTTTCTTATTATTAAATTGAAACACAGCTACATAACACAAAAGATGTAAAATTTTATTATTACATTTTCGGCTCTTTAAAATAGAAGTTAGAGCCAATATAAAATATCACTTTTTACAAAGAGGTCAGAATTCTGATGTACGTAACTATCATCACTATGAGTTAAATTATATCTGAAATAGATTTCCAGAATAAGTAAAAAGAGAAATGCACTTTATATGAGAGTCACTATTTCCACATTCCCAGAAATAAGTTTGTCTATCAATATTTATCTTCCGTTACTCTTCCACAAGGAATATTATATCAAATCAACATAATGATAAAGGGAGTAACAGCTTTTAAAACTCTTGAATTCTGAAATACAAAATTTTATAATTTTTATTAACTCACGCTAAAAAATTTCCCTTTATAGAGCAAATAAATAGGTTCACACGATTGAAATTATATATCAATAAAATTTGATACAAAATCTAGCGAACACTTTTGGCAGAAAAATTATGCATTAGGAATAAGCACTGAAGATTAATCCCATGACGCGACACTCCACAAAACTCTTCAAAAACATTCCCTAGAAAACGCGCATTTGGATACGCTACTTCTGAGATTGAATCTTGAGAAAGGGTCCATACGGATTCATTGAGCTGCATTCCTTCTGACACAAGGCCCTGTAGGCAGGCTTCCTGGCGGTAGGTATTCAAAGTGAACAGCGGGGGAGGCCACTGCTGGTGTGACCTGCGGAGAAGTCAGCGAAGGTCTTCACGAGAGTCAGTTGACTCGGTGACAGTCCGAGGAGAGTCGCACTTTTCCTTGGTTTCTGTTTTTGGAAATTACGATTTTATCCAATTTTCAATCGATTCATAAAGGGATTTGGTCAATGGTTTATTAATTGGAGACATTTCGTTCACTAACAATAGCATGCAATGTAAAAGAGTATCGATAAATCAAAGACTCCACGATACTGCTTGTTTGGTTCATTTTGCCACGCAACGGCTTCCACGCCAAAGCAGGTTAGACCAGAGCCTACAGTTTAAAGAGGATTACAAGTCACTACAAACATTCACGCTTAAGATGAGAATCGAATCCACGAACCAAACGCTAGAGCGCTAACCGAGTGATACTGCTTGAGATCAAAAGGTCGAGGGGGAGCTGCAACGTTTTATAGGAACCCTCGATCTGGGGATTTGTCCACGAGAAACTGGCAGCAGTCACATGACATGCAGTTTACCATTTAAAGAAAGGCCTATATAGCACGGAATATGTTCATAAATAAGACAATTTTAAACTATAAAATAATTCATTTAAAATACAGAAAATTCTCTTAAAAATTTTCAAATTTTGACATTTTAGTTTGAATATATATGCACTTTCAATACAATTTTACAAAATCTTTTAATGAAACTTTCTCATGTAAAGGAAATAGTAAATTATATATAATTGTATAATGGGTTACATTTATACTTTTTAGAGATACACAATTGGTTATAAGAGATGTACCATGAAATAATCATCTGTAAAAGCTTTGCAATTGCTTTTGAAATAAAGAAATTATCCATCAACATTTCTTTTGTTTCTGTATCACAAACGTTAATTTTATGTCAGTTTTTAACAAGAAATTCTGATTGAGATAAAATAATAAATAAAACAGAGTTAAAAGTAAATTTATAAGCTTCCAAATTTTTTATTTTAATGGATATTGAGAATTTATCACTTTTTTTAAAGAAAAGGATAAACAGTAGGAAGTGGCAAAATTATGCTCTTGATAAAATGACAGGATTTTATTTTCAAATTTTAATATTGTATTGTTTTAGATAAAAAGTGCCCATAAATAACTTATCTCGATTTGGAAAAAATTTAAAGAAAAATTTGTTATATTTAATTGCATTAATCGATTTCAAAGCTATGAAATGTACTTTGATGTTGTTTGAACAAGATTTCAAAGTGAACGTGTTTTTTTTTCCTTCCCACACATTAATAGTTTCTATGAAGTGTTTCTTTTCATTCAATATTAAAATAACTCTTGTTACAAGACTATCATCATATTAGTTAATTTAGATTTTCTTTCGGTATTTCTCACTGTGATATCAGAAAATTTTCCAGACAAATACTTTCAAAATTTGTTTTTAAAAATAATGAAACAGAAAATAGTCTCCGAACATGCGAATTTATTTGGGAAAAAATTCCGATTTTTTTATTTTAAATATTAATGGATTTCATTGTATATTCTGTATTACTTTTCACAAATTCCAGGGAGGAAACATGATTTCCTGACATACAGGAAAAGTGTTGGTAGAAAATCTCATCAGAATGCTTGACCTTCATTTTGTTGGGTTGTTGATAATCATTTTTGAATTTAGTTTTTATTATAATTGAATAAAATTTTATTAAGTATTTGTAGCGATATCGTATCACCGGCAGAGGGTTATCAGTGGTATGGCATCTGAAAACTGAGCTCTCCTAATGGGAACACCGAATGGGTCGACGAATAATTAGTGCTCGTGTCTTATGTTCAACAGTTCATGGGTTCGAATTCCACTTTGGGTATGGGTGTTCGCAGTTGTTCGAAGTCCACTTTAAACAGTAAGACCCTGGCCTGATCAACATTTGCGAGGAAAAGAAAATACAGTTGAGTGACGAACCATTCTCTCAATATGAACATTTTCATACAATTCTTAGCATATGTATTTAAGGATAATCGTCCGTTAATACATATATGCTAAGATAATCTGCATTTGTGTAGTTTGAAAAAATGTCTAACAAAAATAAAAAAATTGCAGCACTGTAAGCATTTTCAAGTGTAGAAATATGGACATTCAAAGATTCATAAATGTAGAGGATACATAATATGACGAAAACATTTTCCTTTTTAACAATTCATCCCACATTCTTCAGGAGCAGCAGAACGCATCTCTTCGGCGCAAACTACTGAAGAATGCTCCGGTTAAAACCTTGCTCTGAGAACCAACTCTTCGTGAATTCACGGAGAAGAAATAACGTCATGTCATGTGACTATGTGACGTCATTGTTCTGTTGAACCAGTAAAACTATTTACATCATATTGAATTATTCTTTACATATTGACTGATGGGCAATCAGTTTTGTGAAATTATGACCACTGATTTAACTCGTATAATTACATGATTTATGCAAGTTGCATAGCATCTCTCATGTATTCCCATAATGTATTTAAAGTAAAAAAAAATTATAATTGACTTGTTATTTATATTTACGAACTTTTTTAATTTAAAAAAATGAAACTAAATTTTTTCTTAAGATTTGAAAAAAGCATTTTCGGAACAAATTGATGAAAGGTAACTTCTTTCAGAACACGTGAGCAGCGGTTACTGCGAAACATTTATTTTTCCTTACAGATCAATTAAATCTCTACACATTTGACATGTTAGCTGAAATTAAGACTCCAAAAGAGAACCACAAATTTACTTCCTGTTGTAGAATTTCTAGGAAAACATTTTTGTGTGGGCACTTGAATTGCTCATCATTAACTTTAACGTTAAGAGCCTTTAAAAAAACTTCCTTATTGAAAGAGCTATTTCACAATCTCTTTCATTAATTTCCTTAAATAAAAAATTTAAATATCTTTCATTTTCAAAAATGAAAAATATATTTCAGATAATTTTATTTTCAATGATTTTTTAAGGTTAAAACTTTAATGATTTAAATTATTAAAAAATATTTCATAATATTGAATTTTTGTTAATCGTTTTAAATATGATTAGCAAAAAACTCGGAATTCGTAATCTACAAACATTTTATCAACCATCATTATTTCAATGGTACTTATTTTGTCCCATTAAAATAAACGTAATTTAAACTACAAATAATAGTATATTTCAAAGGGATGAAACAAAACTAAATTTTCTTTTTCTCTAATCATTTCAGTCCCTTTTTGTTAAATGAGAAACTTTTCTTTTGATGATACAAGTTTTATTACGAGTTCGCTCTCCATAAAATTAAGGAATATCATTAAAGATATTTTTGCTGCAGAGCAAATGCATTACTTTTATTATTAAAAAAACATAGTTTACAGATTTCTGGTTAAATTTATTAAAATTTAACAATTAAATGAAAAATTTATTAATATTGAAGACTTAACATTAGAAATTGAGCACAGTATTTTTCTTTTAAAATAATACTTAAATATTTTAGTTTCCTATTTGCATAACAATACTTTTGAAATTTACTTATACATTGATGCATACAAAAAATAATTTCATTGAACGAATAAAGGTAATACATTCTTTATGCAAACTTTTAGATTTCAATTTAAAAATGTTATCCAATATAATTTATACTTTAATTATAAAAGTATGAAATAAAACTTTTAATTATGGACAGAAGTACAATTTTATAATTTTTCAATAAACTGAGTAACAAAATTCCAGAAATTATGTTCAAAAAGTGCATTTACACACACTGTAATAAAATTGTTGAAAAGATAGTTTGATAAAATTGCACTAAAGACACGTGCACCAAATTAACTCTTAAAATTATTTCTACATGTCAACAAGAATGAGAAACACTTATTGTTGTGATAAAGCTAGATTACAATCCCAGTTCCCAATGATTTTGATATATTTTTACAAAATTAATTTTTCTATAGCTCAAACCCTCTGGATTCCTCCGCTTCACTTTTCATACCGATAAAAACAACTCATATCGGAATATCTGTACTATTGAATCAGTTATAATGTACTTCTTTTTTGTCTGCGAAATTGGAGGGTGCTGTCACTATTTTAAGAAATATTTTAGCATAAAAGTATCGAAGCTAAAATTGGATTTCTGGAAAAAATGTTAACCCATGTAAATTTCAAGACTGCAATTGAAATCCTGATGTAAGTTTTTAAATTAAAACTTTATTATTTGCATTTGTATGCATTATTTTATAACTACTATATTTTTGTCAGTTATATAATGGAATATAGATTACATTTTTCAAACTGACCTCTAGTCGTTCAAGAGTTTCCCTGTTTACATTCTTTGGGTTGAATCTGGAACTTCAGCAGTGGATTCTAGACTGAAGATTGAGATTTTGGTTGGAATCGAGAGAAGTGAAAGAGCTCACCTGCGTCAGAGGACCGGTGCTGAGGAAGAGACGACCAGTGGACTCCTCGCTTCCTCCCGCTTCAGCAGGAAGTAGGCCAGTGGGTGCCTCGGGTCCTGCGGGGGCAGGTAGGCGGGAGGGTAGGAGTACACGCTGTAGGGGTGTCTGTAGACACCTGTGTACGGAAACGGTAGGCCAGCAACCGGAGGAAACGCTCCGTCCAGGTAGAGACTAGGGGGGCGGCTCAGGTAGCTCCCGGCGGCCAGGTGGCCGGATTTCCTCAGGTGCTCGCCGTCGGCACAGTGGAGAGTTCTGGCCGTGGCAGCCTTCTCGCTGTCCAGGGGTGCGCTGCCCAGCACCAAGGGGAAGAGCTGCTGGTCTTTCTTGGGAGCAGGCGGCTTCGGTTTCCGCCGCGGCCTGTACTTGTAGTCGGGGTGCTGCCGCATGTGGAGGGCCCTCAGCCGCTTCGCCTCGTCGATGAAGGGACGCTTGTCCGCCTCCCCCAGCAGCTTCCACTCGGCCCCGAGCCGCTTGCTGATCTCCGAGTTGTGCATTTTGGGATTCTCGAGGGCCATTTTCCGCCGCTGGCCCCTCGACCAGACCATGAATGCGTTCATGGGCCGTTTCACGTGCTGCGAGTCACACGCCATCCCTCCGACTCAGGACATGCTGCTTGGAGGAGCTTCCTCCGCTTCTTCTGCACTGTCTGCTGCCTCTTCCTCGCATCACTCGTGGTGTTGTTTTCACCAGTTGTAACACGGCTTGTGAATGGTCAAATCCTCTGTCACTCACGTGAAGTAGGTGGAGCTAAAGTTAGTTCTCTTCCGCCTTTGTTATTGCATAGTAAGTGATTGGAGGAAAGGGTGCGCAGCTTATGATTATTGGTTTATGAAGTGATCATTTGACGACAGCGTCCTCTACTTAACAAAAGAGTGAGAGAGATGAACACTTTGGTTTATTATTTAACGTATTTAACATCTGAAAATTAGAAGTATTTTATATCATAAGATTGTATTTTAATATATTCAAATATCTTTTTAGAATAAAACAATTAACGAAACAAATATTTATCACACACTTATTTTGTAAAATTTGTAATTGAATTTTTTTACTTGAAAATTTAAAGTGTTCTATCACCATAAACTATAATTTTGTTTTAAAAATATAATATTTCCTCAACAAAATATTATTTTAAAATATTGATAGTTAAATTATTACTAACTTGGCTAAACATTAAATAGCAAAAACATTTATAAACTTTAACATTTTTATAGTCAGATGAAAGTGGAAATGTGCGTTCCAAATTATATCAATATTTTTGAATTTTTTTACTAGAAGCGCATGACTTTACCAACTATCTGTGAATGGTTATTTTGGTAGAGGGAAGTAATTGATTTTATTTTACTACTTTTTCTGATGCACACACAGCACTAAAATTAATCACGAATATGACAAATTTCTTCGTATTCTCATACATTTTACTAGTTTTTTTTAACTAATTTTATACTTTACTAATTATATCAGTTGTAACTTGTTAGTAATTATTTAACATCATATTTCATGGAATACTAAATAAGAAATAACATTAATCTAAATTATTTTTTTTCCAAAAAGGAACTAATTTAATACTTTACCTTTATTAGGTTAATTCCTCTTAAAAAAATCAGTTATTAAAAAAAATTCCTTTATACAAATTTTTTTCAGGATTCAAACAAATCCTGAAATGTTGTAATCTTGAGAATATTTTCAGAATCACAAAATTTATGTCGGATATCTTCATGGTTTAGTAACCAAAATAAAAAAATCTCTTTTTTTAAGTAATACCATTTTTTATACTAATGATACAATCCTCTTAAGTCCTAAAAAGTGTTAAAAATGTATACACTGAAATTGGTAATTTCTGTCCAGTTTAAAATCTAAATTTCAAATTGTGTGTTTTGAAATTTCAATGCATTTGGATAGCATTCCATTATTTATTTGCCTGGTACATTTTTTTAACAGACTGCTGTGGGTTCGAATCTCAGACAACCGACAGCTGTCCTTCGACCTTTAGTAATTTAAATGATTCATAAAAGAATGCACTCGAGTGTTTTTCTGTGGTTGCTTCGTAATCTCCAATGTACTGTTTCTAAGAGCTCTTTGTAGCCCGTGATAGGAACTCACTTATCGAATGGAAAGGTCTCAAATTCGATCCCCACCATTATTAAGCAACTTATGATACAGATTCGTTTTTGTTTTCTGGATCCACGTCTGTTGAGTGGCAGGATTCAAGTTTTTTCACTTGTGATACGGGAATACGTCTCACGGGCTATGAAAAGTACGTCTAGTGTACACTAGGTTGAACTAGTAGACTTCCTTCCACTTATCCCGGATATCTGGGAGACACCCGGGTGGGAGTTCTTTCGAAACAGGTTGAAGACCCTCCTATTTGAGGACTTTCCACTCCACTTGCAACACACGGTGAGCTATTTAAGTGCCCTGAAAGCCTTTAATGAACACGATGCAGCTTCCAACTAAATCGAGATTCGAATCCACTACCTTTCGAAAGTAAGAACAACGCTCTCCCAAACCAGGCCGTCACAGCTTAAGACAGATTTCACCAAAGCTCAGAGGTGCATGTTAGCGGCTTCGGTATTCATCAGGATTCTCACATGAGGTGGTGCTTTATTATTCTAGATAAAGTTGCATAAAGGTCACGGACAAAAATACCATTCAATAATTTGAAATTTGCTCCGTTTTTCTTTCCAAAATTCTTTTGCTTCTATTATTTTTTTAAAAATAAGCAAACAAAGTTGTCACTATTAATCTTTCACAATGAACATGATTTATATAAATATTCTTTTTAAATCTCGTTATTTAATTTGATACCTTTTAACATATTGTACGTGAATTTTTATTGTAAGATTTAAAAAAATTTTTTTCTTCTAACTTTCTTTTTCAATGATGATGCTTTAAAATGAAAGTACTCTAAAAGGGTTGGAAGCTAATTTTACCGCTTCATCAAGAACTTTTTAGCTATTTTTCGTTACAGCGTTACTTAATACTTTTGAAATGTGCTACTTACACTGCTGGATAAAAGTAGGTTTTCTCCAAATAAGAGAAGAGCTTTGAATTTTTTACAAACTAATTTTATTATAGCACTTTTAGAATCGTATTTACACAATCAGATAACTATTTCTGTAACAAGAAAAAAATCTACTTGCTTATTACAATTAAAAATTAATTTCATTCCCATCATACTGTGTGAAAAAAGTTGAAGGACGGTTCTTAATAATGAAAATTAAGGTTTTATTAATAAAGAATTCTTCTGTTATTCGCTTTAATTTTACTTCAAACACTGTATTTGCTAATTGAATCATATATATATTAAATTTTAGTTTGACAAAAATTGCCCGAAATACAATTCAAAATTTCTCGAAGTTCGATCAAAGATTCCTATTGCTTGCCTTTGGCGTAAACACGCTTAATAGTTATTGACCATATATTTCTAACAATATTGAGGTCTGTACTTTTAGCAGGCTAGGGCGAAACCCAAAAATTATTTGTTTCAAACCAATTTTTAACGCCATTGGACGTGTGAATTGAAACCCCTTATTGTTGAAATATCCAATTTTCTCCAACTAGCTCAGCGCCATAGGGAAGAAGATCTGAATTTAAAATTTGAATGCAATCTTTCTGTTTCTGTCTTTAATCCAGAAATACTAAATTGGTTTTTCCAACGTAGCCAAAAGATACCCAAACAATTAAACTGTCTGATCCTATCTGTCTGGTAAAATAAGTTTCTTCTTGTGTACCCAGACAATGCTAATAACACTGACAACCGCCTGAGCCATCTAAATTGATTTTTTTTTTCATCAGAAAAAATAACTGAGTTCCATTCGGAGTTCCAAGTCATGTGTTCTTCAGCCCACAAGAGTCGGTGTTCAAAGTGTCTTTCATTCCATTTGAAATGGTGCTTAAATATAAACGTATCCGATCTTTTTATGAAGTTGTAATTTGTTCTTCTGGTTGTATGTGTGATTCCAGGTGGCTCATGTGCTTTTCCAATGCTCCTACACGGTTTTTTTTAGCGATTTTTTTTTGATCACGCAGTGTCAATTTTTTATGTCTACTAGGCTTTGCTTTTCTCTTATTCTTTGGATTTTTCAAGAAGTTAGAAACAGCGTTTGGACTAATGAGTGGGTGCCTTGCAATTTCTCTTACACCTTTGCCCACATCTTTACATAACACAATTTGGCGTTTTTGAAATTCGCTTAGAAGTTTTCCCTTGGGCATTTTAACTGTATAAAAATTGAGGATTTTTTCAACAAACTATATCATTGAAAGAAAGACAGTTTAAAAGAACAACGTTTTCGCAATATATTAAACAGCTATAGACTACAAAAGGAGAATATTTTTAAACGTGTCCTTTTACTTTTTTCACGGATAAAAAAAATTTATTTTATAATATTTTCTTAAAGGTAGATAAAACTTATTCACTGAAAGTAAAAAAAAATTTTATTAATAAAATATAAAAGAAAATTTACAATAATTGCGCTAAAATGTAAGGCATAATTTATAAAATATGAGTGTTCTACTAATTTCCAGCAGTGTATTTGTGACAAGTTTATAAGGGGGGAAACTATTACTATATAATAAGAATATACGTTATTGACAGTTTGTGTCATTTCGTTATTCAGGGGCAAAGTTTTCAGTTTGATTTTTTTTTAAATTTTTTTAAGGGTAGCTTTTTAGATTATAGTTATTTCTAGGAGCTACCTGATATTTTAATCTGTATTGTCTATTTACATCGCTATAGAAGATTACAAGTTCATTAATATAATAACATACATAAATTCATGACAGCCCCCATAGATTTCCAAGGCCTACAGTACCCATATATGTTTTTTTGATTAAGAGCTTAGGGGTTCGAAACATATGTCCAACTAGGTGGTCAACCTCACATGAAGCCCTCTGTCTTTAGTTTCAAAGCATGTTTAGTACTTAGATTTATCGACTCAATGATGGGATGGAAGACGTAGTCCACCTCGCTCAGACAGTTTCTCGAACCTTGTACCTGTGTCATGTAACACTTGAAGTACTACTACGCTACCACTACGGCACCAGTTTTCATTCATACATACTCTGCCCCACATTAAAAATGCAACACCAAGAAGGAGTGGCCAGAAAATTATGCACATTTTAGAATAGAAGCACATTACCGAGTTATGCAAATGATGTAAATTGCGCAGCTCTCCAGTGCTCATTAGATAAGATATAAGGTGAGCAGACCACAGAGGCGGCAATATTCGCGCCGTTATTTCTGCTTGGAAAATAATCGCTGAAAGTTTGTTCTTGTCTCAAGGACGCCTGTAATTTCACAAAATGCCCACCATCGTCAGTGTTCAAGCAGATGATCCAGTTTACGAGGGGCATGGTGATTGAACTGAGAAGGGCAGATTGGTCCTTACAGCAAATCACAGCTGACAAACACCTGGACACGTCCACAGTGCACCGGTTGTGGTTTGAGGCGTGCCGGTGAGGTCAGAGTTGACGTCAGCATGGGTCAAGGATGCGCAAGGCGGAAGGCGGCCCCTCAAAGCATGTCTACTGAGATTCTGCAACATATACAAGACACCCTGGAGCCTGCTCCCAAATCGAGCCTGAGGCTAACGGCGTCGTTAAGAAGACTAGTATTGAACCCCACAGCATAGATGCCAATGTTTGGAATGATGCCGGATTAGAGTTATATGATGGAGTGACACAGAATCATCTTCTCAGATGAGTCACGCTTCTGTTTGTTCAGTGACAGTCACCACGTACGGATGTGGTTGTGTGTCCACGACAACGTGACCTCATGGTTTCGTGACCCATTGCATGCGATTACAGGACACTTACAATTCGTATTCATGGCACTATGACAGCCCAAAGTTGCGTGGATGATGTGCTGTGGTCGGTGAATCTCCCCTGCCTTCATGGTGTACCCAGTGACATTCGTCAAAAGGCTAACGCCCGATCGCACATTGCTCGCATTAGACAACATGCCCTGCAAGGTGTACAGCTGCTTCCCTGGCCACCGTGCTAGCCAGATCTCTCACCAATCAAACACGTTTGGGATATGATTGGAGCCCATTTACAGACCTGCCACTACCTCCTTCTGAAGACTCCTTTTGGCAAATGATTGCTGTCTCTTTCTGTTTGCCAAGATTCGTCACTTTCTGGTAATTTATTTTTGGTGTTGCATTTTCAATGTTGGGCTGTGTTGTGTATATACATTAATTTTACTTATCTTTGTTGAAGATTCTGTTTTCGAATGCAAGCTGCAATTCAAGTTAATTATGAAGTTCCTTTTATCCAATTTATTTATCAATTAGCAAAATATTGAAATCGGCATATACGTTGCAAAAGACAAAAACAATACTTTTTCAAAAATTGTAGAAGAATATTATTGGCTTGTTCAGAAAGTAATTTCGTTTTTTCCCGACAGAGGATCTAATTGTATTATTTGCACACAACTTCATACTTAAGCCGTATAATTATTATATGCTTTGAGAGCTCATATAGCAAGGCTTGTGTGTGAAAATTCCAATTAATTCTACTCAGTTTTTGGTTGGTGCCCTTTTAAATATGGAGAGCGATAAACAGCATTTTCGACACATCTTATTGTTTTACTATTGAAAGGGTAAAAATGCTGTTCAAGCCAGAAAGAAACTGACCGATGTATATGGAGAAGGTTTGTTGACAGTACGCCAGTGCCAAAACTGGTTCGCTAATTTCGATCCGGCAATTTTGATGTCGAAGATGCACCACGTTCAGGAAGGCCGGTTGAAGCTGATAAAGACGCGATAAAGGCATTAGTTGATACGAACCGGCGAATAACAACAAGTGAGATCGGATTGAGGTTAAATTTATCAAATTCAACAGTTTATGACCACTTGAAAAGCATAGGGTTATCCTCGAAGCTCGATGTATGGGTTCCTCTTGTTCTCACAGAGAGAAATCTGTGTCGCCGCATTGACGTCTGCGATTCACTTCTCAAACGTCACGAAAATGATCCGTTTTTTAAGCGCATCATCACTGGGGATGAAAAATGGGTTGTATACAACAACGTCAAACGCAAAAGGTCATGGAGCAAAAAAGATCAACCGGCTCAAACCATTTCCAAAGCCGATATTCACAAAAAAGGTGATGCTGTCTGTTTGCTGGGATTTTAAAGGAACCGTTTTTTTTTTTTTTTTTTTTATAGCTTTTACCAGATAACATAACGATTAATTCGGAAGTCTACTATCATCAGCTGGACAAACTAAATGATGCAATTCAACAGAAAAGGCCAGAACTAATCAACAGGAAAGGTTAGTGTTTCACCTAGACAACGTGAGACCTCACACAAGTTTGGTCACTCGCCAAAAGCTTTTACTGCTTGAATGGAATACAACGCCCACCCACCATATTCTCCAGAATTGGCACCATTGGAATATTATTTGTTCCTGTCATTCCAAAATTTTTCAGACGGTAAAACCTTCACCTCAAGTGAGGAGGTGAAAAACCACCTTGATCAGTTTTTTGCCAGCAAAGACCGAAAATTTTATGAGCGTGAAATTATGCTACCACCAGAAAGATGGCAAAAGGTATTGGACCAGAATGTGGCCAATATATAACTTGATAAAGATTTATTTTTTATACGAAAACTGTCTTTCATTTCCACACACACACACACACCAAAAAAAAAAAAAAAACGAAATTACTTCCCGAACACCCGTATAAATACTATTATTCCAAAAATACATATTTGGTAATAAAAAAAGAAGGAAAGTTTCGACGCTGCCCTGAATATTTTTATTTCCTATTCAGCGGTTAGAAATAAATAATAATTTATAAAGGAGGAATAGAACCCTACATGCTTCTTTCTTGAAGCGAGTAAAGTTCCGGACCGGATGGTTACATCGCCTAAGTTAATTACGTCGTGGCTAAAGTAACTTTATAAGGAGCTCTAATCAATACTTCATTTTTCTAATATATAAGAACAATATATAACAATAATAAAATTTCAAAATAAAGCATAACTTTTATTTTAAATTGGCGTGAAATGCGACGGCTTGATAAGTTTCTCGCCCTTCTCTGCAGTCGTTCTCATTTCAAACCTGGGCAAACATTTAGAGGTCCAACAGGATAAGAATTCTATTTACACAGAAAGCTAAATGGTCTCATGAATGTAAAGTTTTGGAGCAGGGCTAATCATTGATGAAGATTTATGAATCGGCAGATCGCTTTTTTCTTATAGCTAGTTCTTTGGCATATTTTGCAACATTCAGAGTTCTCAATTCTGTTGGTAAATCTACAGTTTCAGAGAAAAGTGAATCTGAAAATATATCACATTCTCTGTTCAGGGGCGATTAAGATGTTCATTTACATTTGTTGTACATCGTTTTCGAGTTTCCTACAGTATCTAACTCAAAGGTTGTATCAAGACTTACATGAAACTTTGTGTAATGGATGGGGAAAGAATATAAGAGGACTCATAATATTTTTTGAAACAAGATAACTGTTCTGAAAAGTTATCTCTCTCATTACGTTATTTTAAAAGTGCTTATTTTTGCCCACTGACGGCTGGGATGGATTGACCCCATTGTATCCAGATAACTCTATAGATCCTCAGTTCGACACTTATGCAGGCCCATTCTTTTTCAAACTTACCCTCATAACCAGTGCAAAAACATTATGTGTTACGGAAATTTGGAAGCGCATGTGCACTCTTAACCGGAGAATCTTTGGCTGGGATTAATGTTAAACCTCCTACAGAGAAACATGCGTTTCTCCCCAAAGTTAGCACAATTAATGTACATGTCAATATTTTTATACATTTTTCTACCATTGCTTGGGGAGAGTTCAAGTTGACTAAGAGAATCCAAAGTTGCACCACTTAAGAATTCCCCCGCCCCCACAGTCTGATAAGTGCAGAGAAGTAACCCGCTGAACGCATAACAGTCTGAAACTAAAAATGGCATTTTAATCAAAATATTTCGCTAGAAAAATTTTATTGCTCTTTTCACTTAACTACTTTCTAATGGAATCGCAGTGGCATAATATGAAAATGCCTTGTTCCTCGACTGAGAGGTAGAGGATTCGATACTTACTCCACCTAAAAACGTCTTTCTGAGGAGGTAGACAAATGCGCGTTAAAATTCCGTTGGGCATTGTCCACTGTATGGCACGAATTTCTACCTCGTCACTGAACTGTGCCTTATAATATGCAGGTTGACCAAAAGATACATCTGAGGTTTACCTTCGCAAATAGCGCTCTTGTGAGATCCCAACTGCTTTGAACAACGGAAGAGTGTCGTCGCAGTTCTCTCAGGATCTTGTGACTGGGCCTCTCCTTCGGCAATCTACTCAGTAGATGTCAAAATAACTCACAGCAGACACGCGGTATTGGTTGAGTGTTAGCAACAGTTTCAGTCGACAGAAACAGTTTCGGTCGGTTTATAACATATCGCAATAACCAAACCTAACTTTAATTTTTTAAAAATATATTTTTTTAAAAATCATTCGAAATATTCATGGAAATCTGATTGCAATGGGACACATTAATGTTTCAACTTAACTCAGAGACATCAGAAATGACTTAGAACATCCAAAAAAGAGTGATGAAATAACAAAAAAGCTTCCCCAGTGCTGTTGTGGGAAATTAAAAACACGCCTCTTTTTTTCCAGAATGCCCTCTGACAATCGGAATGCGAATCATAAAAAATGGCTGCTTAGTGTGCGAAAAGAGCTTTTTAGCGGCCATTGAGATAGCCTTTGAGAGAAATCTTTTACAATAAAAAGAAGGGGGAAACGAACAAAAAATTAAATTCTGGTTTGATGGCTCATTCATGTCAGATCGCGTACAATGGGCAGACAGATATTTTTTAAAGTATTTGTATAATTGACTGGCAAATAGTTTTTGCGCCGAAAAGAGAAATAAGGATCACTCAAAGTTCCATTTCGGAACATTTGCATCACAAGAGAGAAGGAAACGGCTGCTTAGACCATAGCCCCACGTGCAAGGGAAGACCTCCCCTGCTTTTGCAAGTGTGGGAGACCACTTACATCCCCACATACGTCAGATAAGATGGATGGATTTCTCCGATAAGTAAAGCATGTATTCCGTGGATTGATCTTGCATTCTTGTACATACGCCATTTTAATGCGGACATTTTGTTTGCTGACAACAGAATGCATTCCCTTGTGCACTTCTTCCTCATTTAGTCAACATCATTTATTTTATTAGCGATCAATAGCTTATCTTGGTAGTCAATGTTCAGTGCTGAAGATCTTGGTGTGAGTGAAAAGTACTCCCTTTGCGAAATGGGCGCTTCGATCGAAGGCTTTGGAGAACAACCGAAAGCCTGTAAAGTAATTTGGATGCGCATTTGTTTGATGCATTAAATTTCTCTCTAAGTAGCAAAGCTGTAAAACTTCACTCATCGAAGTGGAAAGTAACTGGCTCGATCACAGTTTTAGTAAGAAAAAGCAGTGTATTTCTGAACTTTGATGCCACTTCGTGCCTAAGAACATTAAGCTGTCAAGGCGCATTTTGTAAACCAACCACGTGAATGGCTTCATGAGAGGATTTTTGCACAGCCACATTCAAGGGTCGCCAGGGAGGAAAGTCTTGAGCAACGGACATTTATGAAGAAGGTCCCTCCCTCGTTGTTCGAGAATGTCTAGGATCAAACCCAAGACTTTCTAATGAAGAGCGCTGTAGTACCACGTTGAGAATAAATCTACTAACATGAAAGATATATGATATAGGCAAATAGTTTCCTTACATCTACTTTTTGTCTATGTCTATTTTTGGAGTCTAGAGCTTTTACTCATCATCTCATCTAGCAATCTAGCGCTGAAATTTGTAATGACAAATTTCAGCGCTAGATGTAATGACAATTCTTGAAAAATGTAATGACAATTCTAAAATAAATATGACATCTATGAATAATAACGCGTTAGTTTAAAACCTGCGTTTTCAAATGTCAACTTTTTACTCAACTTGTATTAACATCTGTAACTGATGAAAATATATAAAGGCTCAATAAGATTTTACCCAGATAGAAATATGCATAAATCGGGCAAATTCACTGAATTTAGAAATTTTACTTTTAATTTTCTAAAATTATAATGTGCTTCCTTCAGAATAAATCGAAAAGGCAGTAACTTATCGTTTATTTTCCTTTATAAGGTGTGTTTACTCCTGCTGACTATTTTCGGGCAGCAATTTCCTTCCGGAGTAGAGAAGCAAGGTGAGACTGAGGAACGAGGACATCACCTGTCCACTGATTTGCAGGCAACCCACTTTTTCTTCATTGGTTACACCATAAAGGCTACAGAATATCAAGACATCCGAGTCTTTAATGTCCAAGGATCCCGACATTTTTGAGCTCCAAGGAGGGCTCCTGCTTTCACTGTTGGATATCTCGGAATCTAAGTCATTGTAAGACCCTGAAAAATGATAAAACTTGAAAGAAATGATAAAACATGTAATGAAACAAAATGGAATGTTTTTTATGTTGACACAAACAATAGATAGATTTCAGTTACTGAGAGTAGTTGTGGCCAATCAAATGAATACTAAGTTAGGCTATCGTAATGTTTCCGGATGCATATTTGTGTCATCCGCTGTCACAAAACATTGCTAGCCTCCTCTAATTTTTAATCAGGTCGAATGAAAATTGGCTGTATTCGCCGATCTAAAGGATGAAAACCCGACAGATGTACAGAAAAAAGTTGAAAAATAACATTGATTATTCAAAAATAGGTGAGATCAAACAGAAATAACATAGTCTAAGCATTGAGCCACAGTGATATGATATCAGCCCAAAATTTTTGAAAAGCACTTTAATATCTACTGTAAATATTCCATGTTATATAATTATGGACATTTAAACAGGAGGCCGGACAATACATAGGATATTGTCCGTATGAAAAATGTAATTTTTTCTTTTGAAAATACTTCTTTAGCTGAGTGTGCCTGTTAGGTGAGTTTAATGGAGCGAACCTAAGAAATGACAAATAATGCGACTAGCACGCAACCCAAATTGTTCCTTATAGGAATAATTGCTTTTGTTGCCGTCCCTATAAATTTTAAAGCAATTTTTGTAAGTTTGTCACCGCTGCAACTGTGAATGAACCAATGAAAGCGGTGCTGTGTGCTCTTGTTCACAGAAATATACTATTCTAACTATATTTATAATAATTGTTATATTACAGAAAGCTTGGCCTATGATAAAATATTAGTATTCCAAACATGGTGAATGGTATTCAGAAAGAAGGGCCTTGAAACTCTGAAGCATCTCTCTCTGTGTATGAAGACACGTTATAGAATTATTTAAATAACTGACCACTCTTCAATTCATAATATACTAAATTCATCTATACAAAGATAACACCTTGAAAAACTCATGGAATTAGGCAGAAATTTGAAATAAATAAATGTAAGGTGAGATAAATCCCCGCGTGTAGTAGGTTGTTCTCAAAACTTCTTGCTCAAAAGTTTGATAGGAAAAGGACCACCCTATGTTTTGATAGGAAAAGTGCCTACCCTATGTTTATCTGTGAAATGTGAAAATTTCAAGATAATCGACATGGAGAATTTTTCTATCATATAAAGCAGATCGATCCCTTCGAGGACACAGCAGCGATGCTGATGAAGTTGGGGAGAATCAAATGTTAATAAATGCTGAAGGCCATTCATTAGATCTGGATGTAAAGGAATGCTGAAAATAACAATATTAAAGGTTGCACTAGATTTAATTGTATAAACAGCTGGTTCACTGATACCTAAAAATAATCAAAACAAAGAGACTTACTATTATGCTTTTTTTCTATAAAAGAGTAATTTATTGAACATAATTATAATTTATTGACATAAAATATTGAAAAAATAATATTAATTTCATAAGAATTGGTTATTCCGTAATTTCTCCGCACGAAAATATACTTTCATTTTTAAATGTAGTTCCGTTTCTATATTCTAATTTTCTGCAGCAGTTACATTAAGCTTCCTGTCGATGGATTAAGTCTTCGGCATATTTAATTATATTTCAGTTCTACACAATATATTCCTCTGAATGTTTGTTAAGTAATAAAAAGTGAACATTTGATTTGATTAAGAGCTAAATGGAATCCTTGTCTCTATGGAAATAAACATTTTAGTTAGCTCTTAATCAAATCAAATGTTCACTTGTATTAATTCCCAACTTGTCTAGTGGTCAGCGTGTCTGACTGTGAATAGGGAGGTCCTGGGTTCGCATACCGGTTCGGACATGGATGTACTTTCTCTCTCTATCTATCCTGTCTTTGTCCTTCCCTTGTATGAATGTAGAGTGAATGGTTGCCTACCCTATAAACGAGTATTTATAGCATGTGTGTACAGAGGAAGTCGGACTCCACACCAAAATATGGTTCAGTTGGAAAAGTGAAGCAGCTCACCCCATATTGCCAGCCTGGCTGGCACACGACAACAACAACAACTTGCATTATTCTACTGATGATTCAAATTTGTTAGACGTAAGTATAGAAATACCCATAATAGGATTTTATTTAACTCCTTAACTTTTCCTTTCACGTGTGCAATATTTTACATATGCAAATTTTTTTTCGTTAATTTATTAATTAATCTATATCCGTACAGTTTATTTCGCAGATATTAATCTGTTTTAGAGTGGATTATACATAAGGTTGCAATTGTTACCCACTCACATTATTTAAATCTATGATGAAATGAAAGTAACTTACATCAATGCTATTTCTCCATCAGTTAGTGATATATATATTATATTAATAAGCTATTACAAAACTTGTGAATCATTTAAGAAAATATTAGTTAATGTCCAGTATTAAAAGATCAATTGGCTAGACCAGAGGTTGGCAACCTTGTCCTACAAAAGAGCCAAATCTAAATAATTTACAATCAAAATTTAATCAAAGAGCTTTTTTTTTTTTTTTTTAACATAAGCTTCGCTTTGGTAGGAGACTCTATCACGGAATTAATTAGGATTAGAAGTAAACTCTCAAACCTGACTTTGTTAAATAACTCTTAGTTTTATTAACAG
This sequence comes from Latrodectus hesperus, assembly GCA_037975125.1. Lineage (NCBI taxonomy): Eukaryota > Metazoa > Arthropoda > Arachnida > Araneae > Theridiidae > Latrodectus > Latrodectus hesperus. The sequence continues at coordinate 11,445,920 of CM075857.1, read as the reverse complement.
TGTGAATTAAATAAATATTGGTATCATACTTGTATGTTATAGTATTTATTTAAAAATATCACTCGTGAAATAATATAAAGAATATTCTTAAAAATAACTATAAGTACTCTACTGATGTGCCTTGGGAAATAAGAATAAGTTAGGTTTGGAAGAGAGAATTTTTAATTTGGGGCATGATTCCAAGTTCTCCTCGATAAGCCGATTTACTCATGATCTTTTTCTTGTCTTGTTATGATTTATTTGATTCTGTACACCCAAATAAGGAAAGAATAGAAAAAAGCCAGTTTTTTCAGTTGAGTTCATGTGTTAATTTTCATTTGAGTCAAGCATATTACTCCAAGTGTTAAAAATCAACATATCTTCCCTCTCTGGAACTTTTAAATTAGACCACTTCTGTTGTTAACTAAGTTCACACTTATTTCTCTTCGATAGCTCTAAATTGGCACAAAGACGCTCGAAGTTTGAGCTCCATAATTCTTTATTTTTCTAAATCAAGCAACTGCATTCCAAAGCTTCCAATATTAATGTTATAGGGTGAAGCATTAAGTTCGGTTACCATGACATTCAGAGGTTTAGTTTAATATTTACAATATTTTAATCGGCAAATCTTGAACAAAAACGACAATTTGTTATTAAAGGAAATTACGTCTTCAAACAAGGGCAAAATTATGTTTGCCCTTCTTCATAATTTATGATTAAGGTGATTTAGATGAGAAGTAACTTGCATAGTAAAATAAAATTTCTGGATCAACAGATCGTTCGTCAGTTCCGCATTGTGAACATTCTTCCAAAGAAAAAAGGCTTTTATTTCAGCGAAAAGAAAACTGAACATTTTAGAGAAGCCGTAAAGTGCTGCTAGCGAGCCGGAGTATCCGACCTTTGAGCTCTAGACTGTAGACTATTTGTTTATCATTCTTTGATCATATTTTTCATTCTCTAGCCAATTCGATCTGTACTTTCAATCTAAAGTGGATTCCATGCCATTCAAGTCTGAAATTCAGGAAATATTAAAAAAATGTCTTGACGATAGCCAGATCACAAAAGGTCAGAAGCAGTTTCGGTACCCATTATTGAACTTAGATCCGAAATGTTTGAAAGAGAATTATTTTCTCAAATGAATGCCTCGAAATCGCATTTTTTGAATCCAAATTTCTGTACATAGCACTCCTTTCTAGTGGTCAACAGTCTCCATTTTTTTCTAAATTTCAGCTCTTCTTAGTTGGATGTTGAAATTACATCAAACCGCATCTAATTTCGAAAATATAAAAATTCAAAACATTATAGCATTATTATATATATTATATACCAACATTATCATTACCTGCTTTTATTTAACATTAATTATAACATTTATCAATTTGAATTAAAATCTTTAATTTTTCCATTTAAATTAGCAAATATAGTTGTTAACACTGGAATTCCTATTGCAAATTTACATATTAGACAGTGATAGAAGAGAAATCATATTATTTTATGCATGTCATATTCGTGTTATATAAATAATGACTGCCTTATATCGTATAAGTAAACATAATGTGTAAATTGTATAACTTAGTTCACAATTGCAAATTCTGAACAATTAAAAGATTTTAGTATTATAAAAATCCTACACAAAGAAATCGTTCATCAGTATTCGATTCCAGTTGCATGCTCTGGACAGTGAATGTGTCTTCTGTGTGAGAGAGGAGAAATGAGAGCCTCCTTCGGTCGGTGGTCCAAGATGGCGGCGGAGATTAAGGGACTCTCGCAGGACTCGTTATCTGCAGCTCGGCAGGGCAGCCGGCGACCCATTGTGTCTGGAGAAGAGTCCGGGCCTTTATTCCGGCCAGATAACGGCCACAATCAGCCTACACCACCTCGTTAGGAGTCCGGACAAAGCAGGCGCATAGTGGGGCACTTTATTCAGCAGAGTACTGAGGGGGCGCCTGTAATGGCGGCTTCCTTGCGTCCTTTCTTCTGAGGTCTGATGCAAATGTGTTTGCTTTCCACAAGTTCTCACGGAAACCAAAAGAGAAAGTGTGGCAGGTTGTTGATGTCACACAGCTCAACGCTGATTTCTGAAGAAGAAGGAAATGTAAAATATGAAAGTGAATGTATAAAATATAAGATGCCTTTCTGAAAATCATGGCACTATTCAGTTAAGAACATTATTTTTGGAAACCTTAATATATTATTAAACTCATATTCTTGAAATAATACAACTAACTTTTATATTTTCCATAAATTATGAATTCTAGAGATTTTTGTATATTTTCATCATATTATAGCCGCACATTAAATTGTTGGTTAAATTTCAGAAACTGAAACTCCCCAAATCAGAATTCAAAGAAAATTATTTTATTGTTCGAACTGCACAATGTTCTTTTAAATACCTGTATGCAATATTTAAGTATTTTCGAATTTCACAGTTTTGAATTCCGTCATATAAATATATTACTTGTATGCACACATTGTGAAATTTAGTGAAAATGAGTCTTCGATGTGTGTGTGTTTTAATTCTCTCTCTTTCTCTCTAATCTATTTATTTCACTTAAATTTTTATTCTTTTCTTTTTCCTTTTAAAAGCGCATTCGCAACAGCTGCACTGCAGTCGCAAGGCATTCTCTTTAATGCTCAATGGGATTTCATAATTATTTTCGAAAATAAAATTATTATTTCAAAAATAAATAATTTGAAGTTTATTTGTATTGATTCTAAATTTTGCATAGCTAAATGAAAATGAGCCGTTTGTAAAAATTGTTAGTAAAAGTCTCCTTTGAATAACTAAATTAAAAGAAAAAGTATATTTAAAAACTCTAATTGCATGTGGGTGTGGAATATGCACGTGTTAGTTTCAAAACATGAACATTTGTAATAATTTGAAGAAACTGAAAAAATGTAAATCAACAGAAAAACACTAATTTAAAAATTTATCTTTTCTAATACTTCATTTTACACTATTCGTTTTTTATAAAGAACATTCTACCAAAATAAGACCCATAAATTTTTTATAAACGCAGCATTTTGAATGCACCCAAGTAAATGCCATCACCTTTTTAATAAACTTTTCTAATTTGTCTTTGAATTTAAATAGTTATGTGTTCCTAGAAATATTCGCTTATTTAGAATAAGAAATAATTTTCTAAAGATTGATTTTTCATTTTACAATGATTCAATGAAATTCTTCGCTAATGTGTTAAGAATGGGGTTTTAGGTACGAACATAGTTTTGCAGTTTAAAATAATTCAAGGGTTTAAAGCTATAATGGGTAATAAATAATGATATCAGGTGACCTAGCAGATCACTCTATAATAGATATCATAACTTTTCACCAAGATAAAAAAAATCCCTGGTTGGAAAGTATATTTTTTGAGGCGGGATGAAAATATGACGACCTTTTAATATGACGATTTTTTTTTGTTTTCAAAAATATACTTAATAAATAAGAGAGAATATTATAGTAATGTGTTAAAAGCAAACTCTTCTTTTGCTTGTCACGCTATCATAAAGAAGCCCAATATCTGGGTGCTTCTAAGTAAGACAAAAGGATATTTCTTAATGTAGAAGATTAATAAATGTAATACATTTACTGGTATTCTTGTGGAATGGATCTAAATATGATTGATAACCCTGTGATGAATGAGGCAGCAGGCAAGTTGCTTTGTGTTACACTTTGTAAAAAAAAAAAAAAAGGAAATGTGCTGCATTCCACTATTCCGTCAACATTTCCCCTTCTGATCAGAATACTTAATCCTTCAGCATGAGTTGCCTCACTTTGTGCTCAACCCCTTGTAGCCTTTCAGGGAGAGAGACTATGTTGTCGCCATTCACCACCACAAGCCAAGTCGAAAATCGCGGTAATACGGTGCGTGCAAGACGGCACTTCTCTCACAACCGTTATAACTGAAAGAGGGGATATTTATACACTCTCGACCATTATAGAGAGCACCTTTTAGATTTATCTGAGCCGCTCATTCATACCTATTGGGGGGAGGGGGTGTTGTGCCAATTGTCGCACCCTTCCGCCGCAGAACCAAGTCTATTGTCGGTTATCACTGGGTAACAAATCCGTTTCTTTGGGATGGAGTCTCCAGGAGTGCGGGGGGGTTCGTTATCATACCCCGAAAATGTGTGCTGGGGAAGATATTCGGTGGCCCCTCTCAATAGAGGGATCTGAAGGAGTGAGTATGTTGCGGTGATGCATTGTGGGGGATGATGGTCCCATCAAGCTCTTTTTTCCTTTCTCTTTGCAGCTGCCAATCGGCTTAAGCAGATTGTCAGAAGGCTTTGATGTCGTTTCAGAAATTGTGTAGTGATTGAAATTATTTTACGGTCTCGCGCTTTGTAATAATTAATTCCTTTCTCTGCTGACGACGCTGGTATGTTTGCTGTCATAAAATCTTTGGCTTTTCTCTATCTGAGGTTTGGTTTACCCTTCTTTTTAAAACACAGGAGTGAGTTACGTTGGAAACTAAATTGTAATCCAAGAGAGTTTAACGGTTCAATAATAAGGGCCTCACTTATTTCTTTCATGCAACAGTTGTAATTGTTGCGGAATTTTTATCTTGATCAAATTTTTGAAAAGTTTGTATTTAAAAATTAAATTTTTTCAAAATTCAGTCTGAAAATCTGAAAAAGTTGTGTTATATTAGAATAAAATCTAAGTAAGACTTCTAAACATTTATTACTTCATCGTTTTCTTAGAATATTCAACAGGACGCACAGTGGTACATCGAGATTGTATGTAATTAGAGTCAGGCTTAGTATTATGACAGTAAATATTTTTGAAAAATCACTTTATTATTTAGTCTTATTTTGGAATTCTTTCTTTTTTTCTTGCTCGTGTATTTTTAAGTAAAAAAGTAAAGAAGAGAGGTAATTATGTGAAGGCCGTACAATGCCTTACTATTAATCCCTTTCCACTCAGTTTACTTTTCTGTACTTGTTTTTGCAGCTCAGAAAATCAGCATTCACACGTACATATGTTTAAGACTACTCTTTGAACTGTCATATGTTACGTTTATGAAACATTTTATTTTGCTTTTTTATGTCTCATTATTCTCTCGTGGAAACATGTTTTTAACTCAGTCATACTTAGAAATATTCTCAGGAAAATATTTTTCAAAATCCTCTTTTCATAATCCCGAATTTCCCACAAAATATGAATTAAAATCTTCATTGGGATAAATTTCTTTCCTTGGAAGATAACAGAATACAATAACATTAAAAATATATCCTTTAACTTTTATTTACTCATATGGTGAACAGATCAAATTCAATTTTGAATGAATTGTAATTCTTCAACTCTCACATTATGGAGCTCATCAAAAAAAAAAAATCCAATTAGGCGAGTATTTGAAAACATTTGTTGTTCTCAAACAACAGTTTTGTATCATTTCTTGTTGACAAAAACATAAGGGCGAAATTCAAAAAATCTATTTAAAAATATAACCACTTTTTTTCGAAGTTATTATCAATATTTTCACAACTCCCTATCAAATGTGAAATTCCACATAAATATAACTTTGACATCATTCAAGGTTATTTTCTGAGAGGGGGCTCAAGCGATTTCTTAGGTATGACTGGCGTGGTCCAGCAATTCATGGTTTTGTATTGAGAGAGGAATTCTGTGAGCTTTTCGTGCATAACGTTGCCTCCACTTCTGAAGCGCTTATAAATTTTAACCAAAGAAATTGTTTTGTCCAACACTCCTGAATAAACTGAATCGAGAGTTTTCTGCGTTAATGTTAGATGATATGAATCAGATAAATTGATATATTTTTCAGAATCCTGATAAATGGAAATATCATATTTATTATCAAACTGTAAATATGGAAGTATTTTAACAATGCTTGGTTGAATCTGAACTTCCATTGGAACATGAGAAGAAAAATGATCATTATTGAAAGATATTTGATACTCATAATCAGATTAGGTTTAGCATTAAATTAAATCTTACATTTTTCTTCGGACAGTAGCTTTAGATACAGATGCATTCAAGATTTTCTTCATTCATACTTTTCCTAAATCTAAATTAATTTAATGCTTAGAGATTATTGCTAAAATTGAATTAAATTAGTACTTTATCTAAATACAAAGATTTTTAAGCAGCTGAGTGAAATTCTGTGTAAAACGTTCGATAAAAATGGATACTTCTTAGAATTTAGTTTTCTTGGAAAACTTCTGCAACTCTGTGTCATTATGTTGAATTGTTTGAGGTTGTTTTCATCTGAATGGCTTCATAATTTGCTCGGGAAGTTAACCCTGGCAGGATAACCCGAGAATCCGTTTTTCTGTTGTCTGTTTGATTCCTCTTCCATGCCTTCGCATGTCACCGAACGCAGATCATCAGATGAAGACAGTTGTGCTTCAAATAAGGAAGCGCCCAAACTCTGACAGATGTCGAGAACTATGTCAATTGCTATCTGATATATTCGATGAGACACTGTTTTGTTCAGTAAAAGCATTCTGATGCTTATACTGAACAAAACAGTGTCTCATCGGATAGAACGTTGGTTTCGAACGTGAGTTTGTTTTTCGATTGCAATTGAGAATAAATTCAAGGGAAGCTAACTGATTACATCTGATCATTCTGCTACCCATACACATGTGGACAGCTTCTTAGAAGCATTCACCTGAATTTTTTCACCTATTTATAAAACCTTCCACTATTTCATACTGAGCCATAATTAAGCATTTAAAAGGCTATTTAGATCATTTTATTACTCTTTCTCTGAGTTTTATTACCAACAAAAGACAACAGCATTTTTATTAGAAATGTTTGTGAACTCCAATGGGGATTCTATCTTGAACATTCTTCTGTCAATTTTCCTACTCCGTCTCTGACTTCAATTGCATCATAGATGGAGTAGCAAAGTTTTAGATTTATCATTCATTTGTAAATTTTTCTTTAGTAAAATATTAATTTGATCAGAAAAGTTTAATCGCCAATAAAAATGATGATAGAGTCGGGATGTCCGGCTCTTTGAAGGGTTATTTGAGGCTCTTGACTCGCGCGCCCGCGTTCTTCTTCCATTTTTATGCTGCTACATTTTAAAAAATTACTATGGTTTCTATTTGTTTCAAAATGTCTTTTAAATTACAATAAACAAATATGCAAAACTAAGTGTAACGTTGTAACAAATTTCAGTCCAAGTTAAAAATGATATGACTCATCGAAAACTGGGCGAATGAACTAAGCAGTGGCGTCCGTAATCAATCCACATCAGACCGATTTTGAATTTGTAAGCTTTTATTGCAATGGACAGTTGATATTGTGCTGTGGAGGAAACAATTTGTATCACCCTTACTACGGATATAATTTCTAATCTAGAATTTTTCGTAAGTTAACTACAATTTGTTTCGTACTAATACCCGTGTTGTGTTATTGTTTTAATAACACACACAAAACTTGCATTTTTTAAATTTTTGTATTTATTTCCTGTTTTTTAAAAAATATAATGACAGAGAACGAAAATAAAATGCGAGCGAGAAAATAGAAGTTTTAATAATGAGTGAGAGGAATTTTTTTTTTTGACAATAACGAAAAAGTATTATGTGTTGTTTGTAATTCTGCGGCCAAAAAGTATAAAGCTAGCAATTTATCTCGACATTATGAAACCAATCATCCTCAGTTTTCTAATCAATATCCACCAAATTCCAATTAAGATCAGATAAACTTGCTTCTTTAAAATCAAATTTAAGTAAAGAACAGTCAATTTGATGTCTCTTAGCAATCAATTTAATAATGTAGTGAAGGCAGTTTTATTATGGCCTGGAATATTGCTCGTACCGTATGTGAAGGAGGAGAGTTTATTAAAAAAATCTTGGAAAATGTACTTAAAGTTTTAGATCCAAATAATGCAGCAGATCACAAAGTTGTTTCGCAAATTCCCATTTCGTGACACACAACCGAAAAAGACACATAACTGCAATTAATACATCTCTTGAATATAATTTAAAAAATTATTTAATGAACTGTATTGCATTCAGCTTAGCCTTTGACGAATCGACAGATATCACAGATCTTCCGCAATTGGCAGTTTTCATACGTTTTGTTTCACATCACTTTGTTATTCAAGAAGAATTATTAATTTAGTAGCACTTCAGGATTCAACCCGAGGTGTCAGTATTAAAAATGCATTGGATTCCAAAACGAAAACTCCTGATGTGCCTCTTAATAAAATTGTAAATATTGCTACTGATGGAGCTCCGGTAATTCTGTGTAAAAATATCGGTCTTATTGCACTTTAAGAGATGTGATTCTCAAACTTCACTATTATACGGCATAATTCACCGAGAATATCTCATCACAATGTTTTTAAAATATCCTGATGTTATTAAAACAGTGTCACACATGTAATTATGTAAATTAAATTCGCACCAATTCAAAAATGTCCTTGAAGAATTAAAGGACGAAGAACTTCGAAATGACATTAATTTCTTTTCCTTGTTAAAGGGTTATCTAGCATATTACATCGTATTAAATCAATTTTTAGATTTATTTGATCCAATAACTGCATCTCTAAAAAAAAGAAAATAACATTTTTAGAATTAGAGACGATGACAAGTGGTTACAAGACTTAATATTTCTGACTGATGCCAGGGAACAATTGCAAGCACTGAATTTACAATTGCAGGGAAAATAGATAATAATATCTGACCTTTCACAATGTCTATTTAGTTTTCAAACTAAATTACAACTTTTTCGAAAGGACATTAAAAATTTTCATTTTCCTCAAATTAAAAAATTTTTTTCCAATATTAAACAAGAAAAACTCTACGAATATATAGAAAATCTAGGAGGAATATTGACGGAATTCCAAAATAGATTTTAAGACTTAAAATACAGGTTGATTATAAGAAAACTGTCCCGACATTTGGTTCCTTGACAATCATACCATTCACAGAAAATGAAAGAAATTTTGGATAAAATATTTGGAGTGGTGCGCTCAAGAATGATATGGAAAACAACAGTGTCTCTCAAACCATAACGTTTACAGTGAGAAAATTTCGAAAATTTCAAGAGGCAACACCCAGGTTTACGCAAGGAAAAAATGACTGTGTGGTGTGGTATAACGAGTGCGTTCATCCTCGGCCCTTACTTTTTTGAAGAGAATACTGTCGGTGATCTGTACAGTAACATGTGCTCGCTATAGGGACATGTAAACTCGTTACGCGATTCCCGTATTGCTACGGCAAAATTCTCTATCTGACGTTGGATGGATGTAGGATGGCGCTCCTCCACATGTAGGGTTTTCAGTCAAATGTATCTTAAGTCAATAATTTGGTGACAGAGCTATCTCATATCATTTCCCGTTTCCGTGGCAACCAAGGATTCCTGATATGACACCAATGGATTTCTGGCTGTGAGGATATCTGAAATCCAAAGTGTATCAGTTTTGTCCGAAAATTGCGTCTGATTTTAAAAATGCCATCAGAAATGGAATTCAAGAGATTCCTAGCGTCATGGTACGTGGTGTAGCGCTATCCACCATCTGCCTCATAGATAGTCTCATCGTGTGTGAAGAAGATCATGCGGAGAATTAGGAAAACACAATGAAATGCTTTATTTTATGCTGCTTCTCTGTCCTTATTGGTGGTCCCCACTTTTAGTTTATCTACCGCCTATGATTTTCATGCTACAGTTTTCCCCAAAGGAGACCACATTCCAATACAACAAACTTGGTGTTACCATTTGATATTTTTGAGATTTTCTCACAGTAACTTTAAAGTGACATTGTTGTTTTCCATACCATTCTTGAGCGCATACCTCAAAATATCTTGTAACAAATTTTCATTCACTTTCTGAGAATGGTGAGATAGCTAGGACGCGATCTATAATATATGACCTATATTTCGGGTGAGATTTTTTAATAATCACCCTGTATTTTAAATCGTCTCTTGATTTTTTTCTAAGCCCTTTTGAAGTTAACATGGTTCTCCGTGAGTTTTCTATTTCCAATATAATTATGACCCAAAAAGCATCTTTAAGATTGGATTTAATGTAAATGCAAGAAGATCAAGCTCTACAACTGAAATATAAGTCTACGCCAATTGCTGAATTTTGGAAATTAGGATCTGAATTGAAGAACCTTGAATTAAAAACGACTGCCTGATTTATTTCAATATTCGAAACAACGTATATATGTGAATAACTTTATTTCCCTTTAAAATTCATGAAATACAAACACCGGTTAGCATTAAGTAACTCCAAAATCACTTAGAAGTGCAGTCACCAATTATTGACAAAATTTTAAGAATTATCAACAGAAGTAAAATAAATGTTTTTAATATTTAAATTCAATACACATATTTTGTCCTTTTATTTATGTTTTAAACAAACATAATTCCTATATTAAAAATTTTAATACCTTTTTCGCATACTTTTTAAAAACGTATTTAACTGCTGTTCAAGAAAATTTTCTAATTTTGAAAAATGGCTCGGACTATCAAGGAGCTTTGCTACCCCTGTTACATACAATTGAATTTTCATTTAATTCAGATGGTTGCTGGACAATTTTAATTTTATAGACTGTATTCAATATTATATTTATAAGTATAAATTGTATATGACAATCTGAATCGGAGAATAAATTACATAAATGTTTTTCAATTTAGTATGAAATTGAAATATGCTTTCTGTATTTTTTCCATGTATGTGTTTTAGGAAAGCAGCATCCCTGTTCTCAGTGACGCTTGTCAGAAATCCCGTGCTCCAAAGAAGTCCCTTTTCATAGCACAGAAGAATCGGAAGTGCTCAATAGAGGGAATCAGACAGCGCCCTGTTCCCGGAACTTGACATCTTCCCCTTGCATGCTCTCAGTGTCTGCTCAACATGACAAAGGCCTTTCACACTCTCTCTGCGCCCTGTCATTCAGCTGGGGCACCCCATTGACCTTTGTGAGGGGCCCCTGTTTTGCATACACACAAGGGCTCACTGAGCGCCCTCCCTTTGCCATGCTACGCTGCATCGACTTCTTTCATTCTCCTGTTTTTCCACTCTTTGCACCCTACTATTCCCCCTTCTCCAGGAGGAATTTGGAAGATGATTGAAGGGGAGGATTAAAAAGAATCCTCGATTAGAAAGTTTATTTCATGTAAAAGGTGGAGTGAGAACACCCTTTTTATAAACTTCATACACATATTGTTTCAGTTAGCGGGCTATAATTGAATAATAAGAATTTTTCAGTCTGAAAAAGTACTAGTCAATGGCCTGCCCTTATAATCAGCGTATATTCTCCCTCACGTGCCTTTATGATCACTTGTATGTCGATCTTTTGTTTCTTCTTCAGCAGAACGCAGAAATAAAGATTTTTTTTTTTTGTAATTTCACAACTTCTATTTTATTTGATAAATTGATTAGTTTTTGAAATGTATAATACTGTTTTAGTTTAATTTAAAGGAATTAAAATTCTTTCTCACTATTTCTTAGTTTTTCATGAATGAATTTTTTTTTTAAATGTGAAATTGTTCTGTACTGAACGAAAAGTGAATATGATGAAATTCAACAAATTCGTAGATAAATTGAGAGGCAGTTTGATATTTTCTCATATAAATGCATGGTATCATTAAAAAAATTAACTATCGAAAAATTTTGAGAAATTGAATAATTTAAAATCAAAATCATAAGAACTTGATAATATATCAACCCGACTGTTTACTCGTGTTCTCAACTGAATGGAATGCGAAGAATTTAATGACAAATGAACATTTAGTATTAAAATATTTTTTAATAAATATTCATCTATTATACTTACTTTATCGTTTTGAGAATTGCTTATCTTTTATTTTAATGCGAAAAGATTTAGAAATGAAGATTATACTGATACTGAACATGTTGGAGACCATAAAGAATAATCAAACTATATCAGAAGATTAGCATATATTTTATGCTTTTTTTTCGTAAAATATAAATTAAAAAAGTGAATAAAGGCAGAAAGTTAGTGTACGAAATAAACATTTTATTTTAAACAAATACTAATTATAAACTCAGGGTTAGGTTTTCTTATCATTTTTTTTTGCACACGAAAGCTAATGAGACCATATTCTACAACATAGTGGGAATTCCAAACAATTAAAAATATACATTCCCGAACTGGATATTGAAACTAAAGGACGCTAACGATCTAGCTCCACATTCACTCAAACTGCGAAATTACATCTTTATGAAAATCATTGAAATACTCTTATTATAATTGATCAAGAGGACAATTCACGTATCCCGATAGCTTGATTCTGAGCATTTCATTACTTACAGCAGAATCAGATCTCTTTTCCAGCCAACCCATATTCATCTATGAGTGGATATCTTTCCACACATTTTGTCTTTCCAGAAATTATTCAAAAGATAATTGCAACCCAATGTCTCTATTATTTCACTTTACGACTGTCTTCGTAAGTAATATTGTGACTATTCTCATCATCAATCCAAAATCGAGAAACTACTAGGAATGGTGATAGAGTATCCAGTGATCCCATACAGGAGAGAATTGGTTATAAAGATTGTAATGGCATAAATGCGTACTTTTGAAAATATCCATTCAAATGTGCTATTAAGTGTGTGTGAGTTGTTGTACCAGCATACTTCCCTGTACTTAGCCCAAAGATGATCTCTATCACTTTGGTAGAATCAGCCGGATGATAGTCTTCGTAATTTAGAAACAAGGGCCAAACGTAAGATACCCTAATACTTGATCTGCAACCTCAGAAATACTATTTCACTTAGAGAACATTATAGTCATGTCCTATTTAATGTGCCCTAGAAGCTTTATTGAGCACGACGTATCTTAAGCTTAGACCAATTCGAACTCATTACCTACAGAGAATGATGTCCTAACCAACCAAGTCGTCGTAACCTGCTGTTGACAATAAATTGTGTGTTTCAACACTTCTGTGATTTAAGCCGATAATTACCATCTGCATGACAGCAATTACGAGGCTGGATAAGGCGTTGCTCTTGCAACTCTAAGGTAGGTAGTTCTATATCGATCCAGTCAAACAACTGTCGTATTCACTAACGGCAGCTTCGGCATGTAAATTAGCTTTCTCTAAATAAAATGATATTTTTGAGGGTGGCAGGCTAAATCCAGATCTCTTCTGTTTGGTTCTTGCTTCTAAATCACGAGAACTCACCCACATTAGCAAATGTAGCTTACCCGTTGAGTGCCTATTGCATAAGATGCCATCAGTTGCGGACATTAGAGTGGCAAAAGATGAAAAATTCTCTTGACCGATCCTTGTATGAAAAATAGTTACCTTGTTCTATTCAATTTCCTGTAATCCTTTGTAAGGCATATGTATAACGTATATTGAAAACATTAATCTGAAGACAATGAAAGAGAAATTTACTTTCTCCATTTTTCATTCTTTGATGATTGTCTTAGGTTTATTAGGCGAAATTAGTTTTTTTTTATTTTACTCACATAAAATTTATGTTTTAAATAAAATAACCATAAATAAAATATATGCATTATTAACTCTTTTACAAACTTCATAAATAACAATATATTTCCTTTCTGATTTCAGAATAGTCTAATACATTAAACAGTCCATCTATTCGTAGTTAAATTCGTAGTAATTTAATCCATAAAACCACATTTTATGAACTTACTTACATTTGTGAATCACAATTCTAGACATAGCATTCATAAAGTTGTTAAGAGTAGCATATATTTTTCCTTACTTTAGTTTGATAAGCCTAATAACTTACTTTAAAACTATAATTGCATAACTGATGCTTCCTTACATTGACTGTTAGGAAGAAAATCATAGATGTTTTGACTGAAGTAGACAATTGAAGTTTACCATCTCAGTAAATCAGTTATTTCTCGAAATTTAAATATATTGATCGTTTTTCAATTTTATAACGTGAGATGAAAAAATCTCCGCTATCGAATATAAATGATGATTTCCTTTTAGAACATATAAAATGTATTAACAGAAAAGAATTGTTCTAATGAAATGAAAATCTCACACATGTCTATAAATTAAGGATAATTTTGGAACTAGCAACTAAAAATGCAGAATCAAAAAAACATGATTTATTCAGAAATTATATATTTTAAGCATTTGACAAAGAACGAAAGTGAGGGTGTATCTATAATACCAATGATACCAGGCTTATAAATCACGATTAATGCTCCCTGGAGTACTTACACCTGGAGTACATGCTCCTTGGTGTACTTACACCATCTTCTATAAAACAATTCAGCAGTATCTAGTTGGTATGATGCTTATTACATTATGCGTCTCCCATATGAAGAAATGCAATCCGTACAACGCCGAGGCATGCTGAATATCACATTCAGAGCTGAACTAGGGGCAGAAAACTTCACTCAAAAAACAGTGCTGTCCTGTACAGATGTAAGAGGTAGTTGATGGGCTACGCTTCGTCAGCCAAGCATTTTTCGCATATTATCTATCGGATTCAAGTCCATAGAGAATGATGGCCATTCCATGCGAGTTATATCCTCCGATTAAAGGCGAATGATGATGAGCGACACAAATTCAGCTCCCACGGCAACCCTAAACAAACGAATGTATAGGCGGAACGCCTTTCAGGGCGTTTACTTTCTTTGTGTAAACACGAGTGTCACAATCCCGAGGTACCCCATTAATCTGTCCATTTTTTTTTTCTCCTCGGTTTTGCTTTTTGTTCCTTTTCTCCTTCGTTGTGGTTGCCTGTCAATAGGTTGAGGTCTCTCCTTGAGTAGCTATCATCGCCATGCTGTTATTAGCTTCTCTTGAGCACTAAATCCTCCGCGTGTTTACCGTATGTGGAGACCCATAACCTTGGGAAGGAGGCTACAAATAATTGAGGACCTCAGAGACCATCACATGACTTTGCATCTGTCTCTCTTTTTCTTACATCAAAGGGAATATCGGGAGTAGTCGGAGAGCTAAAAAAATATTCAGGAAATTCTCTCTGGTGATTTACTCGGGCCTCAGATACTCAAGTAGATACTCATCGAAAGTATGCAATGTTACCTGGAAATGACTGTTATATCTCATGGTAATCTTAATTTCTCCCATGGGATTATCTCAGCTAGGGATTCAATGAACACGTCGATGATTGAAATTCTAAAAAATCTACAAGATGGAAATGTCTGTGGACTTAAGCGGATCCGAGTAAAAAGGGATGGTAAGTTAATTGAAACTAAGCATCTAATTCTGTCTTTTGCGAATCCAGGCTTCTGCAGTATATTAAAGTAGCATATATGAACCTACACGTCAGGCAGTATGATCCAAACTCGCACTTTCACTGCCAGCGTTTTGGACAGTTGAAGATAGCTTGCAGGGGCAAACTCACCTGTGCTCAATGAACGGTGGTTGGCCCTGATATTTTGAACTGCACAGGTAAGGAGAAGTGTGTCAACTATCGATGTGACCACCCCTCCAACTAACGAAATTGATCACACTGTATACTAGAAAAAAGAGATAGTCCCGGTAAAGATTAACCAAAAAACATCATATCTTGAGAGCAGAAAAATATTCACTTCACGGATTCCACCAGCTGGAGTTAATTATTCAACCAAATTGCATTATTAACAATCGAGAAAATTTTGTAAATCAAGTAGCACACAAACTGATCATGTGATAATTACATCTTCTGCATTCCCCCAAATAATGTAGCAACATCAAAAACTTCCATTTTCAACATTACTAAAAGAAAAGTTCCTTTGCGGAAATCAAAAGCCACGAAGACTTATAAACAAAAATCTTAAAAGAAGAGACCTTGTGAGATTTCCTTATACCCCAGTAAACCCTTGTCCCTGGCGGCTGATGCTGTTTGTCTTCATCCCTCGGATAAAGATTTTTCATTCAAGGAATCACATGAAGAATCTCCTATCTGCTCCGGGAAAGAAGCTTTTCAATTTAAAAAAATAACTTCCTTTTCTTCGCAGAACTGCCACTGTTTGCGATCACATCTTGATGACATTAATTCTATAACATTTACTTATAAATCCACATGAGTAGCACTTCAGAAAACTTTCCTGAAATTTTCCAACAATATTTCTATGTGTGTGTTCAAATGCTTCAGAAAAAACTGTGCTGATGATGGTGCAGTCTCTGGTGGTGTTTGTGTATTTATGTCAAATAATTTCCCCTGCACTTCTCTTGCAATTAATATTATGCTACTGTAGCTGAGAGAATTAGTACAACATGCTTAATTACATTTCGTAGTTTGTATGTAACACCACATGATGTCATTCATCAAAAGAAACTCGATGCTGCAGTTTATCAATCGCCTATTCAGTTTTTGTTACTCGGTAACTTTTATAGTCGTGATTCGTTTTGGGGAAGTAATGACACTAATTCTCGTGGTCGTCAAATAAAGCCATTTATCAATGATAATTGCCTCTGTCTGATTAATATTGACTAGAAGACATACTTCCATGCACCAACAAAAACATTTCATTCTTTCGTTTTTGTGAATCGTTCTCCATTTCTTTAGCCGTCATTAAATTTCACAGCAGGAAATGATCGGCACAACAGTGATCATTTCTCTTTCGTCTTCTCCCAGAATGGGAGTAGCAGTATGTGACAATATCTACTTACTTCCGTTTACAATAGGGCAGATTTGATGTACACAACAGTTATTGATAATGAAATGGTGTTGATTTAGAGCATTCATGAAGCCGTATTAAAGACACTGAAACAATTATCCAATGCAGCTGCATATACAATGCTCATTGCAGCTGATTTAACAATACTTAAGAGTTCCTCTATAGTTATTGCAAACCATTGTGAAGGAACGAATGTCAAAAAATTTATAAAAAAACAACTGCAGTTAGTCTAATTGTGCTTATAAGAGAGCAACAGCAATAGCTTACAAGGCTCATCGTCGAAGCCACAAGGAATCCTGGTCTTGCTATGTCTTTTCTATAAAATCTTCAACATTCAATAAGCAGTTATGGAGAAAGGTGAAATAAGCTAATGGAACTTGTAATGAATTTGCTATTCATATTTTAAAAACCGAATCTTATGTATACACTTCTCTTACTGATATCGCTAAAATCCTTGGTAATGTCTTTGCTAATGTTTCAAGCTTTGACTTTTGCAGTCTAACGTTTTTAAGGATTAAAAGTCATGCTGAGCAAACTGCAATTCGTTTTCAACAACGACAAGCCTTATCACACGACTGTGAATTTGGAATGCCCAAATAGAAAAAGCATTACAACAGTCGAAAAATACCAGTTTAGTACCTGCGTCAACATTTAAATGGAGATTCTCTATTCAACTTACTTTATTTGTTCACTAGGATCTGGATATAAATAAGATCAATAGGATCTGGAATAAGATCAGGAAATAAATTTCCCATTCTCTGGAAAGAAGCAATTGGGATTCCTATTGTAAAGCCTGGTAAAAGTACTTGACACCATCAGAATTATCAACCATTTGCTCTGATTAGTTGCTTATGACTCTCAAACGTATGGTTAACGCTCTTATCGTATATGTCCTAGAAAAAAATGAATGCATACATATTAATTAGAGTAGCTTCCATAAAGTAGACACACTCTTGATAATATGGTATACCAATAAACTCAAATTCCCAATACCTTAGTATGGAGAAATCATCTGGTTTCCATTTAGCTTCGACATAGAAAAAGCATGCAATCGCACTTGGTGATATGGAATACTCGGTTCATTATATGATTTTGGCTTTCGGAGAAGTCTTCCGATACTCCTGCAGAACTTTATAAGCTCCCATGTTTTTAAAGTCCGTATCAGATCTTATACATCTAATAATTTTATCCAATCTGAGGGTTTACGTCAATGATCAATTTTAAGGGTCGCATCTTTTTAGTCTTCACATACTAATGTGAAGATGCAAAGAGAAGCATTCATTATCTTTCATCATCATCTGTTTATAGTAAATATTTTTTTGTTGACGACCTGCACATATCATGTGTGGAATCCATTATGTAATTAATTGAGAGACATTTACAAGCAGCCGTTAACAAACTTGCTGCATGGTGTGCTGAGAATGGTCATACATTATCTTTTAGCAAGAGCAGATGTATACGCTTCTATAGCAAGACTAGCCTTCACAATAATCCAATAATTTATATCAATGACATTCCAATAAAGGTAGTCAATGATATAAAATTCCTGAGAATTATCTTGATTTAAAATTATCTTTTTCTGAAAATTAAGTTTTCTTCCTCATATTTTAGATCTCCGGAAGAAGTGGGAGGGGTAGCTTTATATTTCCCAGATGCTTTCAAATACATCTTAGGGTGCAGATCGCATATCGTTACTTCGGCTTTATCAGTCAATAATTTTATCCTGGATTGACTACCGACATGTTTATAGATCAGCCAGGTCTTCTGTTTTGGGAAGATTAGACACTGTCCATCAATCGGCTTTGAGAATATGTTTAGACGTATTCCGCACATCACCCGTCGATAGTCTATATGCAGTTTACCAACAACTGCCTTCAGACCTGAGATGAATGCAGCCTTCTCTCAATTATTATCACTGCAATATTATGTCTGCCCCTTGTCATCCGTTATGTTCCATGTTCCTTAATGCCTCTCTAAAAAGACTTTATGATGCTTGTCCTGTGAGGATCCCACCTTTTCTCACTCATGCCAAACCATATCTACGGCTTTCAGATCTATGTGATGTTTAGATTGAGTGAATTGAAAAATTTGCTCATCCGCCTTGGTATGACCCAACAAATATTTTATCAACATCTTTGGTCAATATAGAAAATCGGACACAATGCCTTTTGTTTTTCAACAGATATACTCTTCTTGTCGTTGTCAGAATCAGTCATGCATACCTGTATTCACTGATGGTTCTAAAACAATTGAACATGTTGGGTGTGGAATTTTTTTAGTGATACTCCTTTTAGTTACAGCCTACATTCATCCTGCTTCATCTTTATTGCTGAACAGCAGCTATGTACCAGGCACTTCAGTATGGGAATACAGATGAATGTCGTCGATTTTGTGTGTTTACTGACAATCTGAGTAATTTAGAAGCTTTGAGAAATATAGTTTTACATTTCATCCTGTTGTGTCGAGAATTTCTAGAGCTTTGTATTCCTTTGTTTGCAAGGTATATGAAATTATATTTTGTTGAATACCAAGCCACGTAGGTCTTGATGGAAATAAGATAGTGATTCAGCTACATATGAAACAGCTGTAGTACTGACACCCTCTCTGACGTAACAAAAGGTCTAAAAATTTTATTCGTTCTCTTTGGCAAAAATCAAGGAGCATCAAACTGCATACCATAATTGCATGCCTGGCTTCATTATCAATTTTGCCACTACGAAAAGCTGATCTCCAAGCTGATCTCGGATGCACACGTTTCACGCATCGACATTTGTTCTTAAGCGAATTAAAATCATGGCATGAAACTTCAGATGAGCCTTATATTGTGTATCGTATTTTAAATTGATGTCCTGATTTTAACAATCAACGTTTAACATTTTTAAGCAGATATTTTAATTTTATTTGATTTATTGGAAGAACCCAAACGGAAATCTTTTTGCTTTTTTGAATGCATTTCTTAATTTTTACATAAATCCTGTAATAGCATATATTTTTAGTCATTCGAGCACTTAGACCATACTGCCCCAAAAGTCTGCACAGGGTTTGCTTTGAAACGGTCTTAACCATGGCTGACGATAGCTGACTAAGACAGATCCACTACTGTGCTCCGTCTGTTTCTGTTGGAGGTTACTGCCAAATACCAGTCCTCATTCGCTATTATCATTCAGAGGCGGCCTATACTGTAATGTTTATTGATATTTCCATGATCTTGGAATCCCCCTTCCACAGCCTAGGGATGACATTTTGTTCGATTCCGAGTTCCCCGACTACTCGTATTCCTTGCGTATTCTCGAATTCCAGGCGGTCAATAATTCTACCACAAAAAATTCCTCCACATACGTCCTCTGTGTCATAACTATGTGGTCATGGCAATGAACTCCATAAAAACCGGTTGTGAACACGTTTGATTTTCTGGAAAAGTTCCTTATATACCCTTACTTACGCTGTCATCATTGCGGCGTAAGCTCGGCATCATCAAGAGTAATTTGGTAATTTGGCATTCGTATAATTTGAATATAATGCTTGATTAGTGTGTGATATTACTACTGGTGGTGTTTTTCCCTCCGAATTATATTTCTATGTGCTTCTGGATTATACTTAATCACGTGTAGCAATCGTAGAGAATATGTGAACAGAAAACAAAATTACTTACATTCCAAAATAATTAACTTTATGTTAACGAATTACAGACTATTTTACCACCAAATCAATTATGTTTCTTTATATTTTGCTCTGGCGAATGCTGATATCTCTCTGACTTGGAAAAGTTTTGGTTAAAAAGACAAATAGCCTATTGTGTCAAACCTTGCAGAACACACACTAAATTTGCGAGATTTTGATACAAAAATCTACCTCTCATGTTAAGAATTGGAAAGAGACCTGGTCACTTGGACCTCTAGTCATCATGATAGATTTTCAAAGCTGAAAGTTGTTGGTTTGTTTCCAACCGCTATTGATAAAAGGAGATGATTATTTAGATTCATTTTTCTGCATAAACGTTTGTTGATGTGAGTGATTGAAGAATTCAGGAATTCATCCTTGGGACACATGGATATAGTGCACTATCTATTAAAATTTTCTCCAAAATCAATAATTTGTGATTTATGTTAAAAAGCAACAACTCTCAGATATATCATCCACTAAACAAAATTATATATTCAAGACAAGTATGGAAATTTTATTCTGTAAGAAAAAGAAAATATAAGCCCAGTGTATTAAAGCAATTAAAAAACACAACAAAGCATGGCAAATAATCAAAGTTTGACTATTTAGAGGTCAAAGATTGCATCCAAAATGTTATCGTATTTCAGATTCTAACTTGTGTGGGAATTTATTCGGTTTGTGTGTTTATTATCATAGCACCATACGGAGAATTCTTCCACAGTTTATATTTTTGTTCATTACCAAGATTCATTTTAATATAAAATATATCTCTAAAAATCAATACCGTTTTTGGTGGAAAGAGTAATTAGAGTCCTTTTCGATATTCTCAGATGAAGGGACGCAATGCTCCAAGAATTCTAAAAACGACCTTACAAGTGTGTCCCATATCATAATAATACTTTTTATCTTTACGCAATGTCTTCTCCCAAGGTGCACCGGCGTCACTTCAACGAAGCGTTCTGCGATGAGACAACTGTTTCAGTCTGCAACACTGGACAATAACATCACTTCCATCTTTTTTTTTAAACCGATTAATTTTATTTTTCCAAAATTATGGAATGTAGAGGAACAGAGATGAAAAAAAGAGCAGGTAAATCTTTGGTACAGTCAAAGTTCCTATGTGTGCTGACCAGAGGAAAAGAAAACCTATTACATTGCACGTTATAGCCTAGCAGTAATTCTTTTTTCACTTATACATGATCTGAATGCTTCTTTATTATATATTGAATCTTTCACTATTCTTTAGTTCGTTCGTTGTAAACTAATGCATTTTATGTTTGACTGAGAAGTGTTTGCTTCCGAAATTTCAGTAAGTCAAGTCATTTTGTTTTGAGTCGAAAAACAAGAACGAGTATTTTATACTTTACCCATACTTTTGATTTTCTTACATTGATATATTCTTAACTCTGTTTTTAAAATATTACTCATGTTCCATGATATCAGTTTGAATTTTTTCATTGATACTTAAAACACTTAATGGAGGCCTTATAAAAATTTAAAAACGATCGTTTATAAATTCAGAACATTCGAATAACTGATTTTCTGAAAGATTTTTCATACATTGTAAACTCTATTCAGGAATCGCAAGACCAGAAACTCTGGAAACTCCAAATACGGAACGCAATGGAAAATGCATGAAGTGAAGAGACATCATTGCCCAGTGGTGTCCTCCTGCTGAGATTTGTTTTCGGATACGATGATGTAAGCCAAACATTGTCTGGTAAGGCAGGCCGCAAACTCGGTAGACAATCCGATTGAGACGCCGTCTTATTGTAGACAAATGTGATCTCCTCGATGTTTTAGTGTGACGTTGCTAAAACGTTGTATCTGACGCCATGGAATTTTAAACCAATGAAAGCGCTGTCTCGCGGAAAGTTGCCAGATATTTCGAACATGCTCGAAAACTAGAAACGTCTCGCGCTCCACCCCTTTTCTGACAAACTAAGACCTCAATGACGTCATTTGGTCTGATGCGATTCTCGCGAGACGTTCTGAGCATCTTGCGAGACAAGTCTTATGCGATCCTCTACGAATTTGCGGACTACCTAAGATCAGGAGGGATTTTCTCTTTGAGAAGTTTTCTTATTTTGTTCTTACTATCGCGATTTATATACTCACCCTTGATTTTTATCAGCATTTTATGATCCGCTACAAATAACAGAGAAATATAGAAACCGCTTTTATTGAATACTTTATTGTCGTATTAGGACTTCTTGGGGAGACATTTAAGGAGGAGGAATACTCACTTCGACTGTAATGATTCCGCGTGTGATTGGATCCTTACAGTTCTGTGCGAAGTGATTTACTTTGGCCCCAAAAATGAGATATAAAACATAAAAATGACATTATGAAAGCACTTTTATAATGAGAGTGATATATATGAAATTTATAATGTTCTTATTTAACATCCATATAAATAAGATTGCAAAAATTTGACTCTTGTCTATTTCATGCAAGTGCTCGTATTTTAAAATATAAATTAAACAATTTTTATTTTTCTCCTTAATAAACTAATCCACAGTTTATGCAAAGAAGAAGATTGTTAAAAATGTTCTATATTTCCTAAAAATTTCAATATTTCTTCGATATATAAATAAAAATACTTGTGTTTTCTATAGAATTAAACATAAAAATACGATATTAATTTATTAATTAAGAATGTAACTATTTTAGGGATCTAAAAAGAGTAAAAGAACTTCTTTAAATTATGAAGATGAGTTTAAGAACTTTTGAACATAATTTAAATTAAAAGTAGAATAAAACGAAAAACATTCAAAATTTAAATGTTGTTTTTGAAGAGACCCATATAAAAGTATTTTAAGTTTAAAAAACTTCTCTCTCTCTCATTTGAAGATTATGAACAATAAGTGTTATTCATTATTTAGAACATTCATTTTAATAAATTATTTACTGCTAGGTGAGCGTTTTTTATTATAAAAAGCAATTTATTGTTTGGAAATATATTTATAGCAATAGATATCGGAATAATAAAAAGTTGAATTATATTTAAAAGAAATATATCATTATTGCACCCATTCAAAGAAAGTTTTCACGGAAAAGTTTTAATATAAGCTTTTTCTTTATTTTTATATGATGGTTTTCTATTTTAGTCTGTCTACTTGTTGACAAACTGCTAAATATCGTTACTATGATCCAATATCTTTGAAACACAAATTAAATAAACCTATTGAATTTAGATATTTTTTAAGAACATAGAAACATTTTCTTTCTTTTTTCCATTTTTTTCAGATGCATTCTTTTTTCTTTACAATTTCTAAAATAAATAAATTGATAAGCTTATAATTCAGACATTTCTTTTCCATTCAGTATAATAGAGTTCTAAGCAAACATTAAGCAATATGAAGTTTAAAGAAAGATGCTTACTGATAAATTTTTAAGTAATTTGAAAACGGTATTTGGGACAAAAAATTTTAAATTCCAATCCCTTACATCAATAATTCAGGATAATGTAATCTAACATGAAACATTAATATTAATTACACAGGAGTAAAAAAGAAACAATCTCAAAAGTTTTTAGTTACTTAAATTTAAAATATGCTGTATTCATTGAGAAATTTCCTCATTCTTTTAATTTTCCTATGGTATTTTCCTCTTGATTTACAAATGCTATACATCGAATTATCTACACAATCTATAGAAAATAAAAAGAGCTTTGAATAGAATTCTACAGACTTGTTATTTACTTTGAAATTCCATTGAAAAGGAAATAAATTAATAACAGGAGGATGACCTGTGCAATGATTTATTGACTCTCGCCGTTCAGCGTTTCCGTTCAAGTCCACAAGAAACGCTGCGAGGACGCTTCGTTGAAATATCAATCGCAGTGAACGAGGAGAGGAATTCCTCTTTCAGAATTACAAGAGGACGCACGTGACAGTGGGCATCAGCGAAGGTTGTGTTTCAGGAAAGCATGACTTTTGATGCCAGAACAGTTAAATAAGTGAGTATATTTATTGTTGATGATTTTCCAATCAAAAAGTTTAAAAAATAATCAGCACTTATCTTCTAGCTTCGGTTCACCGTTTCATCTACTAAAATAGTTAGATGAGTGTTTTAAGGGAAAGCCAAGTGACAGTGGATAAATTCTTAGCTCTTGCAGTCCAACCAATGGGAATGATGTCTCGACGTATTGAGCAAGCTGTCACCTATGATGGCCACTCGGTTATTGTAGCCGGTGAAAAGCCCCCGGAGCTGTTTGCCCTTTCCGGCAGACAGACGGTCAACCCTCTCTTCGTCCACAGAAGGCCTCGCCTATCAATGCAGAATTGGACAACGGATTCCCTCAGAATTAAAATCAACCCTCTTGCAGCTCGGAATGAAACCAATCGTGGCAAGAAAGGGGAGTCCGTGAAAATCTTTTGGATAGGACAATGGTAGCTCCTTAATATCTTGAAAATTCGATAGTTTGTACACAAAAATAAATGAATTTATAGTAAAACAATTTTTAAAATAAAAAAAGATTATATCCTTGTTATTCTCATTAGAAATGCCTATTTTATGTTATGTTTTTTATGTTGTTGTGCTATAATGTTATGCTTTTTTTCTATCAAAATAAGGAGTTTTGGAAATCACTTTTTTCTTTTTACGCAAAATTCCATGAGCTCTTAGCTTCTCGAGAGCTCTCCTTAGCTGGCCAACAACTCTTCCCCTACACAATCGACCCATGCTAACATCTTTCAATGATGCGTAGAGCATAGTCTAATGGTCATTAGTAGCTGATGAAATCATTTTTAATCACGTTATTTTCTTACGTGAGCATTTGACTTTGATGTAGGACACAAGGGATTAAGCCAGGAAAACTCTCAAGCACTCACCCTGGCAGATGCAAAAAGGAAAATTCGTCTCTTGTTGTTCCACAGTGACGAAGATTAAAAAGTGCTGTCCCACTACTGAGCAACAGCAAGTCTATCCATCAAAATTTGCGCTTACATTTATCTGGTACATTCTCAGTTGAGGTTCTTAAACGTCAAAGTAAACGCGTAAATGTCCATTCTAAAGGCCAATAACATAATACGACTTATCTTGAAAAATTTTAATCACATCTGTTTCCTTGAATAAACAATATAATTCATACGAAAAAATACATCATTTTACAAAAAAAAGAAAAAAAAACCCTCTTATTTATTCATTTTAAAATCAAAAAAATATTTTTTACACCTTATAGAATGGGAATCTTTATTACTATATCATAGTAATTGGTATGTCAAGGTCAAGGTAATTAATATGTCAAGAGGTTCCAATCAATTTTTATAGTAGCAAATAGTACAATGATAAAATTACATTTCATTCCGCATTCTAAAATTGTCGAAAAATATTAATTTGCATCGCTTCAATGTCAATTTGCCGGGCAATTTCAAACGAGAAAATTAGAGGAGATAATAGACTAAATAAAGTTAAATTTGCCAGTAAAAAAGAATAGGATGAAGAACAGTGAAAGTTATTTGAAATGATTTCCTGTTTCTCTTATTTCCACCCCTTGGAAATAATGTGTCAAAGGAAGCAAAATTGAAGCCTGTTTCACCTGGATTCAAGTTGAAATGACTCCTTCATTTTGGTATTGATAATACATATATGAATAAGGAATAAAATTTAGAAACTTTAATAAAATAACTAGTTTAAGCCGTATGCATGCAAAATATAACTTTCATTTGGCAAATCGATAAATTAAAACTTGATAATAAAGCACACGTGTAATCAATAAAATCAATGCAATTTCATTTTCTAAATCAAAATGCTCCATTACATTCACTGATGGTCGAATCGATACGTTATATTGAAGCAGTTATGTATTATTTTTATTATTTATCAGTTTGTATTATTTTTAAAGCAGTTATTATAGTAAGACGCCGCAAGTAAGACTATTGTAAATACATTGCATTAACTATTGCAAATGCATCCGTGGTAAATACTCAAGAGATGCTTAAATGATCCTTCTTCAGTAGATATTTCGTATTTTTTCTTCATCACTGACTATTTAAAATGAATGGCGTTATTTTTTAAATTCCTTGTTTACGACAGCATTTGATTTGTAGTATTTTTTTGTAAGATTAGAAAAACTCTAGTTTTCATTTTATAAATTTATTATTCATTGCCTATAAATTACTGCAGACCAAGAAAATTTCTTAGTTGAAATAAGGAGATGACGAAAGTCACTCCAAGAAACCTGTATTTATATTTTTGGTTGACTATTCCTATTCAGTTCCATTTTATTTTCTAAATGATAACCCTCGACTCCTAATGATTAATATGTTTTAGACAACTTGTAACGAAGCCTACATGATGGCAACAGATTTCAAATCCCCTTTGAGGAACTTGAAATTAATTTTAATCGATGATTTTAATTCATTTATTCTGACAATCAAATCTCTTTCAAGTAGTTGTGGCATCTGCTTTTGACGGATATTCATCATTAATAAAAGTGAATTTTTGGTTTGGTTCCCTTGTATATATATATCTATATATGGAGACACAACGTGATAGAACAAGGGGAAAGACACGCTGCTTGGCGCCCTTCTCTGGCAACCCCGGTTTCGTCAACAGGGAAGTGGGGGGGGGGCGCCCGGGGCTATTTTCACATCAGCCTTTTGCGCTCCTGATATGCGTGAGGGTGGAAAGGGATGAATTTTAATAAAGTTGTTCAAACAACACCGCTTACAGCAATTACCACCTAGTGTGTTCACTGTCAACACCTTCTCTCGCAATATGTCCTGGTAGAACAATCCCCTGAAAGGACGGCAGCTGATTGCAGTTTTTAATTTGAACTGATGGACAGGAAGGCTTTATGGAAAACTCACCCATTCACGAATTTTCTTTTGGAAGACTTCTTGAGCACTTTGTTACTGTTTTCTGCTGACATTTTAATGTGCCTAGCTCGCCTTAAAGACTCATAATTCAACTTGGATGGACGTAAAACAGCGCAATAAACCTGTTGCGATGTCCATCCAAGTAATGATGCTTGGCTGGATGGCTGCATTTTTCAGCTCTGCAACTCATGGGTTTGGATCCCATCTGGATGCTTGCAATAATTTCAATTCCATTTTGAGTTGTAGTCTCCATGTGTAAAATGCTTCCACTGCAAATGAGGTATCTATATATTCTTTCTACAAAATATAAATAAACTGTAAATGAACACTGCCTATTTTATCTTATTTAAATCATTTACATAAGATATGTTCTTTTTTTTATTTATCTTCACAGCACATTTCGAAAAGTTTTTCAACAGTAAAGGAGCTGAAATTATTTCGTAAAACATTTGCATGAAAATGACAGCTGCTCATGATAAGCATTAAGCTATATTTAAAAACAAAAGATTAAGTAACTTCTTGAATTGTAATTTGTTTAGAAATTAACTTCTCATTATTTAAAAAAAATTATAACTCGACCTTACATTTCTTATATTTTTTTAAAATGCAGCTAAATTTGTAAATGTTTTTTTGAACAATTGTTCAGGTAGAATTGTTCAGGAGTACTGGTTATAAAAATATTGTGTAAATTACCAATCCAGAAAAAATTAATTTTTATTACGTCTTTAATTTGTTATTAACTTTCAATGTTATATACATAGTATCACAACATTTTTGTATATTTCAAATTCAATTTCAACTATACGATGTTTCTCTATTACTATCTTTCCCAAAATTATTAATTTCAGTTCTTTCATGATATCTTTCATGTTTATTTATGTTGTTATGTTTTTCTGTAAAATGAGTTGGATTTTCAATGGGTAAATTTGTTTTATGATCGACGAAATAACAAAAATATTATAACTTCATAAATAACACACTTCATAATAATAATGAATATCGATTTCTGATGCATGAAGTCAATAAAATAGAAAAGAATAAACATTGACTGGTTCTACTGTCCATTTTTATAAACCGAAAAATATTAAAATACTTGAAAATTTTCAGAAATTTACTATCATTTGAAGGTGCTTTTTAATGATCTTAACATTTTAACAAACTAACTAAATTTTAGCAGTTTGCACATGAATAGAAATAATATATAAATTAGAATTGTAAATTTCTTTGAAAAACTGATTTGTGTTTTTTATACATTGTCTTATAAATGAAAGGGCAATTTAAGTCCTACATACGAATTTCCTCAAATGTTTCAGAATTTGTTGTGATATAATTTTCCTTGCATTTCTTTTCCCCGGATTTCTTCAAACATTTGAAATAATATCCAAAGTATACAGAAAGGCAGAGAGAAGGTAAGAGGTTTTGTTTTTCCAAAGACAAAGAAGCTTAAAGGGAACTCATTTTTATAATTAAAAATAAGCAAGGAAATAGAAAGGAAAAATAATAAATTCCCTAAATTAATTTTAAAGAAGAAAATCTCTAACAGTAAGCCCAATCTCAAACATAAAATTCAAATCATGCTAAGAAATAGGTTTCGAAATCAATGTGTAAAAATTGAAACTTAAGAGATCAATTTAAAATCATACAAGTATTATTCAGATAAATAATTGTATCTGAATACTATAAGGATTTTAAAAAAAATGTTTAAAAATTTTGCCCCCTAAACCAAGCAAAATACACTCGTGTCCATAAATTAAGGATAATGTAATGTAAGCCCAGGCAAAGAAAAAGACAGAAGCAAAACAAATGTGAATTATTTTTGAAATGCATTTATTAAAAAAAAGGTAAAGGGAAAAAAAGATGCTATATGTTTGACATGATTAATAAAAATTGCGATTTTGGCTCCTGGAGAAAATTTCAAAAAAGAACCCATTTACAAAAACCAATATAACATGGTTGGTATGATGGTTAATACATAGTATGCCCCCCAGACAATGCAATACAGGCTGTACAACGTCTAGGCATGCTGATTATCAAATTATCGTTCTAATCTTTGGGAATATTACACCACTCATCAAGCAATGCTCTCCGAAGTGCCGGTAGACATGTGGGAGGGGGTTCATCCATAAAGAGAAATTCTACCCTCTAACATCTCAAAAAAACGTATATGTTGTTCCAGAATGACATCCCGATAGATGTGGCCAGTCATAATAACATTCTGAACACAGAATAATTCCCCCCCAAACGAGCAATCCTGCAGCACAGTAACAGTGTCGTTCAATGGTGTTCTCTTGGTGGTAATGGGTATCTAGCCCTCTCCATATGAAATTACGGCAAGAATCAGACTGAAAACTAAACCTGGACTCGTCGGTAAAACATCACACAAGACCACTGTTTGGGTGTCCACAATGCATGCTCTCTACTCCAGGCTAACCACAGGCGACAGTGAGTTGCAATAAGTGGAACACATATGACATTCCTACGAGCATATAGACCAATATGTCCTAAGCATCTTCACACGGTCTGCCTTGAAACTGTCGTACCGTTAGCTGAAGAGAGCTCACGAGAAGGTCTGATGCTGTGTTCCGTCTGTTTCTTTTGGCAGCAACTGCCAAATACCGGTCCTCATTCGGCGTTGTAACTCTGAGGCGACCTGTGCTGTAACGTCAACTCACATTTCCTTCATCTTTGAACCGTTGCCAAAGCCTTTAGATGACATTTTGGGCAATTTCAATTTCCTCAAATACTTCCAGCGAGGTACGTCCATATTCCAGATGGACGATAATTCTACCACGTAAAACATTACCAAAATGCTTTCTTTTTGCCATAACTATGCGGTTATTGCACTGAAAGATTTTTAAAGGGCTTATGAACAATTTTACTTCTTTGCAACCATTCCGTTTATACCCCTCTCTTATATTCTCGTTATTGTGATGTACTCTCGGCGCCATCTGTTGGTTTCTTGTAATTTGCATATTATTCTTCAAGATGTGTGTGATTATTCTACATGTGAAATTTTTATTTTAGAGTTGAATTTCTGCATGATTCTGAATTATCCTTCATTTATGGACATGAGTGTAATATAAATTTAATTTTATTTTTCGTTTAAAGTTACTATATTTTCTATACTAATTTTTGAATGTGCTATACTAAAATTTTTAAAACTAATTCATTCCAAAAGGTAAGCATATGAAAATGGAACCATTAAATTTCGAATATGGCTAAGACTCGTAAAAAAATAATAAAAGTATAAAAGGATGATTTAAGAATTTATTATTTAAAGATAATTTATATTTTGGAATGCATACAAGACTTTTCAGTTTTGAATTTAGATTTTTTAATCTTAATTTACTCACATTCCAGTTTTTTGTTTTGTTTTTTGTTTGTGGTTGCTAATATTGCTGGTTGTAAAATCATTTTAACTTACTGTCAATTCTCTAACTTATTTTTATTTTGGGGGGGTTGCAAATTCCAGTGCCTCAAACGCGTCCTGGGGAGGGTGGGGGCCTCCCCTCTCAAGAGCAGAGAAAGTATTTGTGAACAAACCGGGGCTCCTATCAACTGTTGTGACTGCTGTAAAGGTCTGACTCCCCTTCTTTGCCAAGACTTCAATAGTCTATTTGATTTTCCTCCTTGCCGAGGCTTTTGTGTGTTTTTGCAGGGGCGCTTTTAAGGGCGTCAATGGCTCGATGTCCCTGCCAATCATCCGGTCTGAGGAAGCTTGTTTTTCACGTTTATTTCAGAATGGAAGAAAATGGGTTTCCAGAATTGGCGCACTGATCGCCACTTACTTTGAACGATAATTTAAATGCGGGCGAAGCAATAAGAAGAATTGAATGCATGAACTCTCAAATTATGCTGGTTTTTAATAGAGCGGAGTTCTATTTCATGTTCAGTTCTCTTACAGTTATATTTAATTTAAAATACTTCTGATACATCAAAATACGTCATTATCATCAAAGAATTTCAATACCAATGTTAAATTTAGTTAATAACTCTCTAGAGAGCAAAAGAATCCTTCAATCAAATAACTTTCATGAGCATTACATCACAATTGAGTGAGAAACCAATCTAAGCAAGAAAGAAAGTAAAAAAATAATTTTTTTCCGAATAAATGTTCTACTAGCATCAATTTTTTCCTACAAAGGATGTGGTTATTCAGCGAATGGGAGTACATTGCTTTCTTTTGGGCAAACATACACGGAACCCTTCGCCAGTGAGCATTTTTAGCTTGATTCTTTTGATTTATTCAAGAAGATCATAAATCACTCTACTTTCAAGCACCTCACATTGCAAAGGACGTAAGTTAAGTATCGCTCCTAAAAAAGCAAAATAACTTCCTCTTGAATAGTATGAATTTCGCAAAGTAAACTATTGCTAGGGAAGTGTCAAGAAAAATGCTACCCCCTACAGTACTTACCCTAGGCCGTGAACGTGAACGCCAGCAGGACTCCCTGTACCTAACCCAGGGAGGGTTCTACCAGTTTGGGTGGAGTCATCTAGAGAAAGAAGGAAGCACCAGTAGGGGAGCGCCACCCCTGCCTGTGGTCGCGAGCTCCCAACGCAACAGCTCATATCAGCGTTGTAGGATAGTTGCCTCACTGCTTCATTGATTCTTCTTCATTGGTTCTTGGGCTCTCATCATCGTTCAGGGATTATGAGCTCCCTGTGCTCCGAGAGGAATGTTATCAGCGAGATGATTTTGGCTTTCGCTTGCGGATGGTGGATAACATTTTTCAACCATTCTATTCTCAGGTGTTCGCTGGGGGTAGTAAAATGCCAGGAGCTGCTGAGTGGGCACGATGTGGCACAGTGAAGTGGATCACCCGTATGACCACAGGCACAGTTTTCGCTTTCCCGAGCACCAATTCTATGTAGATAGCTCGGGAACGGACCATGTCCCGTGACGAACAGTGTAATCTGTCTTGGCCAGCATTGGTTATTAGGTTTAACCTTTGGAATTATATCATGTACCAAGCGACCTGTTGTAGCTTGTCCCATGATAGTTGCCAGGATTAGATGGCCTTTGTTTTAAATTCCTTTTTGTGAAAAGATCTTGTGGTGGGCAGATTTACTTGAAGTTCGCTCGCTGTTGTGGCTTCTTTTGCCAATCTGTCGGCGGTCTCGTTGCCGCTAGTGGAGGGTACTAGCCAGCTGTCTCTAGCTGTCCCCATTGGACTAGTTTATTGTGTGAGCAAAATAACATTACTAGACAGCACAAGTACAAGGGGAGTAATTGTGTGTGAGTTTACACTATTGGTAAGATCAAGTTGGGAAAAAGACAAAATTTACAGACAATCATTAAAAAAAAAAAAAACTGAACAATTAAAAGGTACGTGACAGAGTATGGGTGCAAACAAATGGGAATAGCAAGGAGGGAAATATTTACAGAAATTCAACAAAAGGATTACAAAAATATTTAAAATAGCTTAAGCACAAAAAGGCAAGGGTTTTAGGGAATTATCTACATGAAGAATCTAGTAAATAACATCAATAAAAATTTTACAAATTCTAGTAGCTTGTTGTTAATAGGTACTTTAGTTAGTGGCACAAGAGAAGGGTCAGGTATCAAAGCATCACTAACAATGGAGAAGATAATTATCAATTGTAGTCTAAATAGAAAATAAATTAATTAATAATGCTCCTTAGAGCATTAGGAAGTGGAGGTATCAAGAAATTAGAGCAGCGTTATAGGACATGACATGTGGATGGCTTAGGTTGTACAGTCTTAAAACTACTTAAGCGCAGTTCCTGATAATTATGGCAATGCATACGATTTGGAAAATGAAATAAATTCAATTATAATAAGAAAATTTAGAAAGTAGGCTGGACCTAATTCCCTTAATAATTGGTGTAACTTAGTTAAGTAGTTTATGGAGGGAAAAGAGAATAGTATATAGCATAGTAGCTACAGATGCTGGGAGCAGTTGCACATCTATAGTTCCGGATCTATTTAGTCCTCCCCTTCATTTTCATTGTAGCTTGGAATGTACAGGTCTCTGTGGTCTATATGGAAGTTTACTAATGCTATTAGCTTGAACCTAGCATAGCTGTTAGTTACCAGATTTATTGTCCATTCCTTGATTAGATGGGTACTCGGCTTAGTAAAGTGCCACAAGCTGGTTATCAGACATAGAGGCCGTAATAGCTTAGTGGTTAAGGTATCGGACTTCTGTCCAGAAGGTCTTGGTTTGATTCCCAATGTCGCCAAAGACCCACCGAGTACATGCGATATACATTCTCGTCAAATCTCTGGAATCGAAAGTGCTGTGATCGGTAACTGAGCAGTTACTATGGTTGTAATGGTCTTGAAAAACTTTCCACTCCCTCCGGATCAATGTTAAAATTGAGACAGTGGATCCTCTGGTAGTGCCATCTATCGGAGGAGTCTTAGAGCAAAGTCGTACTTTCACCTTCGTGATGCTCTGATTAAATGAAAGATGCGCTCTTCTGACTTTATTTCGCATAATCGTCAGCTAGCAAGCTTGGCTTATCCAAGTGTTATAAGTAATTACACTCTAATCTAAAAAGTGCAAATAAATAAGCATTATCAGGTATATCTATCTGTACAATATAATAGATTCTAGAAAAATAAACCTCATAAGGAGTGTATATTTGTAGCAGTGCAATAGATTCTAGATAAATAAACTTTATGTATACAAAATGAGGAAATGAAATAAAGATTATAAACTTATTATTAAAACCCAATCAAGAATAAATTCCATCGTTGTTGAAATAATTGATTTATGAAAGGTCAACGCTTTAATTTTATGTTCAACAGTTTCTGGGTAAGACTCCTTTTTCAGTTATGAATGTTTGTACAATGTACTTTATGCAGTAGGTTAATCTTTGTATGCAAAGTAGCTTTAAATCGAAGAAAGTTATCTGCTCATTACTTGTTAGATCAAATGCGCATTTATTTCACGCCACCAGAATTACAAAATTTATAAATTATTCTTCAAAATTTCTACAACGGATTTTTTTTTGAAAAACATTTTCATCAGAACTCAGAATACGGACTTCATTAATGTTGAGTGTATTCTTCATATAAGAGGGTCAAGGGGGCCTGGTTGGTTAGGACAATCGTTCTCAATATCGGCAAGCAGAGAATCGTAATCCCACAAAATATCCATCCATGTGTCTGCTAATGGCTTGGGAGAAACGATAAATAGGTCGTAGTCCTAATATCCTCGCTATGAAAAGATGCCTCGGAGTGGGGCAGACCAGGTCTTGGGGACCTTCCGTTGGGTCCCTGCTTCTAAATTACGAAGATAATTTCGGGGTGAACGATGGCAGCAGACACTTCTTCCACTTTCCTTGTAGTAATGAAGAGAGGGTTCCCAGACAGTAGTTATTGCTTGCCGATCTTCACTACTTAAAATATATCAATGAGTTTAAGATCAGCCACATAATGTTTTCTTCAAATAACGTAATCATATGAAAAAAAAGTTCTTTTCAATAATTGCATCCTATTTTATTTTGTCATTTTGCATTCTAAGATATAATAATTGAATACAGTGCAAAATGTTGGTTTTTGTGGAGCGTGAGCTATCAGACTAAATCTGCAATAATTGTCTTCTATTGTCTCTCCTTTTGTTGCGCTTCATCGGGATGAGAATAGTGTTAAAAAGCGAGTCCCGTGAACTAATTACTTAAGCGCTTATGTTTGGTACTTGTAAAATAAAATCAATACATTTGGTCCTGGCTCACGTTGCTTATCTTGTGCGAATAGCGCGGTTGCGTTTCCTATTTCTTTTCGTGATTTAAATTCAACCGTGAAAATTGGCAGCTGTGAGCTGAGCAGTGAGTTCTGACGCAGGAGTCCGATTCTCACGGAACTACCTTTCAAAGCATTCTGTTTATTTCATTCTTTCTATTGCTATTAAGGGTTGCGTGGTCAGGAGCGGTCTCCTCTGCTTTTATCAGAATTTTGTGACTAATGTCCCAATAGGGGTCTTCGTAATTGAGTTCCCCAGATTGACCTCCAGAGGTATTACTTCCTACTGAACACCTTCTTATTTATGTCACCATTAGTGAATGCCATCTTGTACAGAACCTGCGATCGGTCGCTACAAAGTATGTCACCTTTTTAAACTGCGATTTCCTTAAGCATTTGTTGAACTACTTTTCCGATTGACAATTTTTGACTAAATTGGTTCTGTTATTACGTTAATTTCTGCTATGACTTTTGTGACTAAAAACAGAGCTAAGAAAATTACAAATTTAAGATGTAATGACTCGCAGATCTATCTATTAAATTTACTAACACTTTGTTGCATCAATTTTTTTTAATTTCACATTTATAGAAGAATGTTTCTTCTCGAGCCATTTTGAGAATTTTAACATTAATATTTTTTGAGATTCAATTTTATTTTCTCTCTGTCCTTAACAATCTTTTTAGTAATTTTAAATTTCTTAGTAGTTTTTAGTTCTTATATCACAAATTTGATAATATTCGAATAATTTGACCAGTCTTATATTTTATTTTGATAGTTTTTAAAACAATAAAATAATAATAAATAAATAAAATTTCAACAATTTGCCTAAAAAATGTTATTTTATTTATTACAATTATTTTGATCTTTTTGGTTGCTGGTAGAAAATTTATTCAGTTTTGAAAATTTTCAAATACTCTCTTAATTTTCATGAATCCATATGATTTGATAGGTTCAAAAATAGAAATATCTAGGTGTAAGTTACTGTCTATATTTAAAACAGAGAGTCATTATATTTTTGTTTTATTTTTATTACATTTCCAATTTCTGAAATTTTATGCATAGTTTATATTTCTTGTATCATCACTATCATCATCACAATTAATTGAAAATTTGTCTTTTTTATCTACAGGAAATTTTAGATTAAAAATTAATTTATATCTTTTAAGCAAAATTAAATTAATGTTATTATTCAATTTTATACTCATTTTCAGTAATATTTAACAATAGATACATAAAAAAATGCAAAATTTTGCTTTTATGTTGAAACCTACTAGGTAGTTAAAAAAAATTATTAAACGTAAGAATTTAAACAAAAGGAAAATGCTTGGAATGGTATATATTCATGTCATTTCACAAATCAAGAAATTTCCATGACACCGTCTAATAGAGCTTAGTAGAAATAATTTCGGCACTCAAGATTCAATTGTTAATATCGCAATCATTTAACAAAAACTTCACATTGTATCAAAAACAGAAACATTTTTAACTACCAAAAGAATGAATGAACTGTTGTCATTTTTTGCACAAACTGAAAAGTCGAGTAAAACGGCAATAAAAGAAATCACAAGTCTTCTCGTTGGAGGCGTGCATATTTCCTCGGGTCAGGAAATCAAACAAAGATGAGAGAGGAGGAAAAAATTGTCATAAAACTTCTAATATGAAAGAAAATTTCGAACTCTTCCAATGCAGGAGGGTTGAATAAATGCAGGGCAATTACAAGCGACAGTTAAATCTACGCTTCGGGGCCTGAAAAAACAATTCTGAAAATTCTTTTGCTTCCTCAAAAGAAGAGAAATAATTCTCATCTTTGAGTATAATTCTCATTCTACTGTTTTTCTCCGTCTAATAGAAGCGCATAATGAAACGGGATTCCAAAAGTTGAAAATTCTCTTCTAAGTAATGCAATATTATCCTATCAAAGGGAACTCTCTGCCAGAAAAAAATAAAGAGAAAAAATAAATAAAAATAGAAACTCTTGAAACTGTTTCACATTTCATTCTTAATAATGGTGGATAATAAAAGCAGACGTCATCGGACAACTCAACTTCTCTCTCCCTTTTCCTGGCTTTTTTCCTCTCCTTTCTGTGTCGTCCAATGCTTCTTCTGTTATTGTCTGTGCTGTATGAGATATATCTTGTGAAGTTTTTTCCCCCTCTAACCTCTCGGCTAAGTAAACTGGGATCTTTTATTGCCTTTTTGTCAGAGTCTTTTCTTGAAAAGGTAACTAAGTTCAATATAACGAAAGAAAAGTGATTAAAAGGAAAAAGTACCGCTAGAATTCCGCTTTAAAGAGTCGTAGTTGAATCCGAATTCTTCTTCCTGTCCACCCCCACTCTCTTCTTCTTTTTTCCCCCCACCTCCTTTTCTTTCGCCGCGCTCTGGAGGATTGTTTGGATAAGCCGTGGTACGAGAAACTCTCGCTTAATTTGAGCCCTCGCACTTCCAGAGCAAACAACGGGAGAACAGCTTTATATATTCATTGAAGAAGTTTTGTGTTTGGGCTGTTTTTCTTTGATTTCTCCTTAAAAAATGAGCTTTATCAAGATGACAAAATTTTGATTCAATAGTTTTTCAACCCTTCTTCAATGTGAAAAATTTTGAATGGCCTCCTTCATAACGCATGCCGTGGATCTCCATCCCGCGCGTCCTGGCAGGCTCTTTTGACAAAGTACGAAACAAAGCATCATTAAAAAGGCATTATACTCATTAATATATGAATCAAAGTATTGTGAATAAAGAATATAATAATGGAATTTGCCTGTAATGTAATTCATAACATTATAGGATCGGTTATTGTTGACAGTAACTACAGTTGAAAGCTACATTTTTAATTGATATCACACGAGTAATTACCAGCACTGATAACATTACAATTGCACACGCACAGCAACAATCCGACTACTTTATCATTTCATTATGAATCTCTTAAAGAAACCGCTATTGAAAACTGCGTGCACCGCTCAGTCTACTCGAGTCGCAATGTCCTGGCTGCAGAGGAAAGAGGTAGTGAGTTAGAATCCCGAGTTTACCGAAGATCCACCGCATTCATTAGAGTTGGTTGGGGTACGCTCAAAAGGTAGCAATGTCATCCAAGTGGCTTCTGAGGTTGGCAGATTAATCATTGGGGTCTTTAGCTCTTCCTCTGCTTCTAAATTTCAAAGGTTCCCACCCAGCTACTTCTTCCTAACTAAGCCCAAAGAGCTAAGTTTAAGAAAGCAATAGGTTGAAACTGCTTGAAGTAACTTTATACAAACACAGATATGCATCCATCAATTATTTTTATAAAAATTTATATCTTGATAATCAACTCTGAAGTTAAACGTTGCTTCATTTGAATCCATCTCAATAAAAAAATAAAATCCGTCTCAATAAAAATGTAACACCGCGAACACATAGTCAGAAGAATATATTAATTGCAAGTTCGACACAGCTATGCAAATGAGGTCAAATGCGTTGCATTCTGCTGCAGATAAAGTGATATAGGAAAATTATTAGAAATGCATGTAGATGCACTGAGCCGAATCGTATGCCGGTGAAGAGATCCGCTATCAAGATGTCTGCAACAGTGTAGCTTGTCAGCAGTCTCTCCTCTATCGTCTCAGTAAAATACTATGTAAACATTTCATTGTTCACACAATATTTTCAATAGTTAACTTCTTCATAAAATATATGTAAGTTTCTTATTTAAGAGGATTGTGGATTACAACAATATAATGTATAACATAATTTGCTAATAGGAATAAAAATTTGGGATTTATATTAAATTAGTGTAAACATTTCATTTTAAAAAATTCATAATGTTGGAAATTATTATAATTTCAAATATCCAGCTTCTGCTCTACAAGGTGCCTCTTTGCCTAGGGAAGAGCTGTGCCAGTCCTGAAAGTGGGAGGGGGTGTTTTATTCGCTTAGAAGAAAAAGATCCCAGAGAAGCTGCCACCCCCAGAAGTTAGCCTTCGCATAGATTCGACAACTTATTTCAGGCTCTCATGAGTGATTGGATCGAGATATGAACTCACAGTTTTTCGATAATAAGAACGAATGCCTTAAGCAACCAGGCTGCCTCGGCCTACATTTGAAACAGTTCTGCAGAAAAAGGAGGTTGCATTTTATGTAAGTACTTGTGACATTCGAATCTAAGGGCTCTTGGTAATGCACATTGCAAGTCTTGATTTTCCTTTCCACGTATCCTTCTGGTAGTAATTAATAAACGCTCTAATTTCTTTTTTTTGACGTGGGGGTAATTAATTTAATATCAGGATTTTATAAATATAAAATTCATTAAGTTTCTACATTATGATGGTCTATTTTTATAAACATATAAATTTTAATAAATTGTTCAATTTCAAAACTCTTACTCATATATGCTTATTCTATCAGCAATCATTTTCAGTATACTCAGTGGGTTAGATTCCATTTCATTTTACACACACACAAAACCTGAATTTTAAACTTTAATTTTATGCAGCACAATTACAAATGAATTTTATAATAGCTTTAACAAAATTTCAGGAAAATTGTGCTGAATAATTTTAAATTGTATCATTAATGAAAGATATGTTACATGGCATTAAACAGTGTTTTAATATTTTTCATTCTGTCCTAGGAAATTCTCGAAATTTAAGCAGATTCCCAATCTTTTTGTTCTGTATCGATACAAAATATTACTTTTAATTTTTAATCTATTAGCGCAGCAGTCTGTTTCATTCAGTAGCGCATCGCTACTTTACTATGCCTAGACACCACTTTTATAAATATAGTAGTAGTCCTTCCGAAGTTAAGAAGGTGGCAAGGGACTTTAGTGGACATCATACTGTATATATATATATAAATAAATAAATAAATATATATATATATATATATATATATATATATATATATATATATATATATATATATATATATATATATATATATATATATCATTCAACACAGAACATTTCAATTCTATGTAATCAAACGTAATACTTATTAAACAGTTTTCATGATTTGTAACTCTCCATATGAGCTATATGCTTAGTAAATGAGAAAATTACAGTAATAAAATTTCGATTTAGAAAATTGCTGATATTTCATACATTTGTAAAAACTAAATTAAATAAAATAAGTAATAAGAAATATATTCACTTTTCAATTAGCAGGCATTTGGAATTTTGGATTGGATTTTTTTACGCTATTGAATGAGAAATCAGTGATTTACAACTTGTGATGCTCAGTTTATAAACTAGGCAAATGTATTGACATATACCTTTTTTTATAAATAAGATATACATTATGTACTCATGTATTTACTTGTAATTTGTATTAAAGAAAAACTATTTAGAGGCAGGCAAATTTATCGTGATTTAAATGATAATCCATAGAAAAAATTAGAAGGTAATCCGACAAGCAAAATTGAGTTACACTCGTAACGTCCGCCATGTTTATTCACAAGAAAAGTCGGGTTTAACCCTCCGAAATCTGCGGGATAACAAGCGGTGAAATATTGGAGGATAACTCT
This sequence comes from Latrodectus hesperus, assembly GCA_037975125.1. Classification (NCBI taxonomy): domain Eukaryota; kingdom Metazoa; phylum Arthropoda; class Arachnida; order Araneae; family Theridiidae; genus Latrodectus; species Latrodectus hesperus. The sequence goes on along the minus strand of CM075857.1, from coordinate 11,405,671 downwards.
CTCTTTTGGTGTTGGAGAATAAGATTTCGTGACATCGGCTCTGTGTTAGCCCGACTCGCGAGTTACCTCTTGTTTGGGATACGACCGTTAGAAGCAAAGACGAAGCAAAGGAACCCCTAATCCTTGACCTAACACTCCTAAAAGTATCATTTCACTTGGAGGATATTGCGAACTATTCCACGTACCACATCCGCCTTTAGTGAACAGGATCAATCTTCGGTTATAAGCCGGGATTAAATCTCAGTAGGACGCCCGGAACAGCGAGGCCACTGCGGCTTCTCTAACCTCCATGGTTGTTGTCACTGTTATAAATGTAAGTTTTTGAATTATATTTTAAAGATTTACACATTTTTTTAATCATTTAGGAAGATTTAAGATATTTGCGTAGTAAAATTTAGTTTGGTATATGATTTTGAATTTTTTTAAAGAGTTATTGGCGTTATTTTAGAATTCTTCTTTTGCTCTGCCATTTATTGTTAATAATGTATTGAGTTGTGTTTCTATTTCAGAGGTATTTTAAAATAATTTTGATAACAAATATTCTGCAATGTGGGCCCTGCCATTGAATTTTGTGATGATTTTCTATTGTTAAAGTTTCTATTATCTCTCCAGTTATAGAGACAAATTTTCTGTGTTATAATTGACTGTATATTCATTTTAATGGAATCGGTAGATAACTGTGATAATAAAGATAATTGTCTGATAAAGATATTTTATGTTGATAGCTGATCATTTCTAAAAGAACTTTGGTACTAGCTACCAGATTGAATTAAACCCCTACTCTATATTCATTTTTTGACCGTCTACTACCTAAATGATTCTTAAACTTGCGTGTCCTGTTCATTCCAAACCAAACTTTATAAGTAAATAGATATAAAGCAATCAAACCAAACTGAATTTTTATATGTAATATTTTCAGTTTGTAAAAAGAACTTAGCCTATTGTTCTATCATTTAACATTGGTCGTATTGATTTGTAAAAGGCAACCGATTGTAGATTTACATACTTTAGAAAAAATATTATTTGCCCATTTTTTTTTTTTTTTTTTTTTTTTTTTTTTTTTTTTTAATACATTTGGAGAATAAATGTTTTCCAGCTATGCATTTATTTTAAGAGTTTGATCTTAGGTATGCCTTCATAAGTTAATTAGATTAAACTTTGTAAGTTAAATACATGTTTGTATTATTTAATCTTTTCTTGGTATTGGGGAAATTTGTGTGTATTTAAACTTTATGATAACATACTACAATTATTTCGTAAAGATTCTTATCTCAGAACAAGTGTTTTAGTCTACTTCATTCTTTTTTGTTTATATTTTACAAAAACATCAATGAGCAGTTTTATTAAAATTATTTACTAATTTTGAGAGTCGTTAGTTAATAAGAACCAATTAATTGATAATGATTAGCATGCTCGAGAATTAGCATGAAGAACTGAAATGGAAAGTTGATATGAACTCAAACAAATTAATTCAAGTAAAAAATTCCCATCAGAAGAATAATTATTCGTATGAATCAAAGTGTATGAGTAGGAGATACAGCATTTGAGAAAAACAGCAAAATTCGGAACCATTTTCAGCTCTTCCATTTCTTTACCAAAATTATTATGCGGGAAAAAAATGATCTTGTGTAGAATTATCCATTCATAATTTGGATGATAACTCATAATTGATCAGAATTTCCGATTAGCGTCTACCTTTGTTATCCCGTCTTCTTTACAAATGACTGGCTGTCCTCCTCCGTTTGCAAGGCTTTCGTTGAACGTCATGGAAACTTAATAAGCCTCTCGTTAGTGAATAAAGTTGGGAAGAAGAAACCGGAAAAAGTGGGAAAGGAGAAAAAAACGGACTGTCATAAGCACCCACTCACGCGATATTCCGGTGTACCGTGTGTCACCGACACCCGTCATCTGCTGTCCGATTGTGCGGGTGATGCAAGTGCTCTTTGTCTCTTTTGTGTCCCCCTCCCGGATTGCTACTTCAGGAGCTTGGGAAGGGAGGTTCCTCTGGGACACCTCTTCGGTGTATGAGTGGGATCCCTTCTCTGCCGGCCACCACGTGTATTGGACAAAAAGCTACTTGCGGACACACAGAGTGTCACTTATAAATTGCAGTTGTTTCCAAGCGTGCTCGATCCTCCGTTATTCTTTCGAGAAGACAGTGTCCCACAACAACTGAAGCACTTCATATCGAAATTCCACAAGCTCCTGAACTAAAGATAAAAAAGAAGATGACACTGATGAAGCGATTACTATTTTTCAAATAACTTACCTCGTTGGAAGACATAGTAGAGGGATTCATTAAAATATCGGCGCAGAGTGGAAGCCTTTGGGAAAACGCATCTCCTCCGACACAAGAACGCCTCACACATATATGTTGGTTGAGGGAGAGAATAGAATGCCCCGAATCTTTGGTTGCATTTGTAAAAAGTAAGACAAGCAATCGCTCTTTGCCCTGTTTGCTGAGGACAGTTTTCATATCCTTCGAAGATCGTAGACTGAAGTTGCTATGAAAAAATAAAATACCTAAGCTTATAACAGTTACAGGATCTAAAATTATAAGTACGACGTAAAAACTATCCAATTGACTAAGCAGTTTTATTAGTTTAATTTATAAGTGATATAATATTTATATAACTTATATATAATCAATAAGTTAAACTGCATTCATGTATTAAATTAGTGACACATTTTTAAGTTCGCCGAAATTCAATTGAAACATTCAAAAATATCTCACATTACTGATTGAATTAATTCTTTTGAATTAAATTATTTATAATACTGATTTAAATTAATTTTTTATAAAAGTTTTCATAGGAAACGAACATTTCATACGAACGTCAGGATGTTAAATGGCGCTTGTAATTCTCTTTCTATAGAAGGAAACTTGAGAAGTAGAAAAAATATATATATTCTTGTATGAGATCTGTCATGGCCGCTATTAGAGCTGAAGCACGATGTTAAAACTTTCTTGGCCACATGTTTGCGGAATTTATTGTAAATATGTAAATAGTTTTAACCTTCATTAAAATTTGAATTAGATATCAAGCTTGAATTATTTAAACAACTTCAAAAGGAAATTTGAACTCTGTCTTGAACAAACAAAAATTGTGAACACATGGACTATAATTGTTTTCACCGTGCAGAAAATGTATTGTTTTGGCTTACGTAAACAAAATTAATAGGTATTATTGTAGGATAGTTTTATTTTTAAAAAAATGTTCTATGTTGACATATATGCATCATTTGACTAGGTAGCCTGTATGGATATTAAAATTTCTAATTACTTCGTACATATTTAATTGCGTGTAAGTACAAATTAAACTCATTTGAAAAGTAGTTTTGGGATAACTTAATAATCGAATCATCCATCTGTAATCTTTTTCTTGTGGTTAAATTAACATAAAAGATAAAAAAGTTAAAGGAAGTTTAGTTAAATTGATTTTAGAGTTAAATTTTACACATTTTATTTCAAAACTATTTTCTAGAAACTAAATTTTGTTACTTTCCTTTCTCCAACATAGCTTTTGTGTGAAATTGGAAATCAGTTGTTACGTCAGTCAAAAATATACATTAAAATATGGCAAAATTGACAAGATGCATTGCGATGTAAATAAATGCAAATAACTGATGTTTTATTATGTATCATGAACAAAAAAACATTATTTAACTGAAAAGCCTTTACTCGTATGTTGACTTTGTAAAACGTCAGTTTATTAAATATTAGTTACAGTTCAAATAGTGAAAAATTACACGTTTTTATGTTTGGTATTTTTTGTGCCGACCGATGGCAGAGTGGTTAGCGCTCCTGACTCCTGAGCTTTGGGTCCTGGGTTCAAATCTCGGTTCGGGCATGGATGTTACTTTCTTTCTCTCTCCTCACTGTGTTTCTCTATCCTTTCTTCTGTGATGATGTATGAATGTGGCCCACCCTATAAACGGGTTTGTGGATGTATGGCGCGGGTAACGCTACTCGCCTCCGTGACATGGTTCACAGGTGCCCGCTGGGTAATGATAAATGAGTAGCAGTTTCTGGCCTTGTTGTGGCATAGGGTTCAACCCTCATGTGCCCGCCGTTGGAAAAAATGTTTGGTTTTTAATTTCTTAAAAAAAATATTTTAAAAATATCTTCAGAAATTTTTTCGAAATATTTTTAGGAACCAAGAGCATAAAACACAATATTCTTCCTTTTCAGATTTCTACTTGAAATGTATGAAATAGTTTTCCTTTCATAAAATATCTTGAAAATTCCTCCATACAGTTTTTAAATCCTCTTAATTATTTGATTTAAATGCATTCCCTGAACAAAAAATAATTATTTTTATCATAGATTATAAAATTTTTTTGCTTATTAAGGCCGACAAGAAAAAGCAAAAATTTCCCACATTATAATTTCAATATGAACAGAGCGTGTTAATACTTCTTGTTTCAGAGAAATAATATTCAACGATCCTCATGAATTGGGGACACACAAATAAACAACTTTGAATTTACTATAAATCGTAAAATAATGCATTTTTATCACTCAGAAGTCACAATTAAGATTTTTTTATTCATATTTCTGGTTTTAGCTCGTTTGTACAAATATATGTAATTTATAATATAAGTTTAATTCAGAAAATAAAATTATAATTAAAAATTTAAGTAATCGAAAATGTAACAAATCTTATTATTTATTTATCCTTCATTTAAGAACATTAGTAAGAACTTCAGAAATTCCATTATTTGGTAAATAAATTATGTTTTCCTCATTATTGCCTTGAAATTCAATATGTTAATTCAAAAGTTTGCGCTTATGGCAGTTTAACTATTAATAACTATTAATTTCAATGGATTTCATATAAATGCCATTATATAAAAGCGAAAACAGAAATAATCAATTTTTGTTAAAATAAATTTTAAAAAAGTATTGCAAATTTTACAGGTTAATCTTAGATTCGTGATACATAAAGCCAGAATTATAAATTTGTGTTATAAATGAATGAGACAATTGTTTTCTGTTATTTCTGATGTCCAGCCGCTATAAGACCTTTCAGCACTAAAAGTTTGCGGCAACTTGTATGGTAAACAATCGGTGCCCCGAAAGTGGTTGTGTCTTCTGAAGTAGGTACCATGCAAAAGACTCCCACCTGCCACCCCAAAAGGCATCATTGCATCTGTCTGACATGGCTACCAGGGCATGTTTAACGTGCCTGAGCCACCCCTAACAAATACGATAAATCTTCGGTTATGCCCGGATTCGAACTCATTATTTCAAGGTATGGAGACTGTGGACACTTTGGTCAAAGCTGGTGTGTCTGTGGACGGTGTGCCGTCGGCACCTCTCACATTTCAGGAGATTCAGTCAAAAATTAAATACGAGAATAAAACCACTTGGATTGTCCCTCCTGAGCATCACTGGTACCGCTGCGCGCGTACCAGTGATGTTCAGGAGGTCCAATTCTATATTCATGGGCCCACAAACATAAATGTTTATTACCGCCTTTGTATTTGCTGTTCACAGTTTGTTGACAAAGGTGATAAGTTGTTTACAGTTAATACAACTCATAATAGTGACTTCTGTTAAAATATTTGTAGAAGAATATGAATGAAATTCCTATCACTCTCTCTGAATGAAACCTTGATGGGGCGATTGCATCAGATCGAAGCTTCTTTGTTAAAAGTTTTCTTGAAACAGCACTTTTTTCTCCAAAAGAAAAAGTATTCTATCAAAGAAAATTTTTTTAATTTCTAATTATAATTAGTTTTTTTTTTTTTGCTTATAATAATAACTTGTAATATATGATTCTCATATATTTATATATATTTTATCTTTTTCTTAAAAAAAAATTAATCATTCACTGATTTGTTTGTTTCTCTACAAGTCAGTTTTTAATTTCATTTTGGAGCTTGTTATTTAGAAACATGATATGTTTCTGAAAGACGAAAACATTTTGCTGAAATGTCTCCTACAATTCCATCCCATAATAAAGTGGCATCCAATAAACAGCCCTCCACTTAATATGCTTTTAGGAAAGCCCTCTTTCCTAGAAGGCGCCGATATAAACCGAAAATTCTTGCAAATTTGCATACAACTCTGTTCCCGGCAAAAAAGGAAAAAAAATTCAAAAGAGCTTTTTCTCCTACAAAAGAAAGTCGGTAAAAAAAATTTTTGAGAATATTTTTTCATTTGCAAATTTTATTCGCACAATTCTTTCGCCACAAAAAAAAAAAAGATTCTGCCAGTTCATTTCTTTTCTGCCTCTTCGCATTATTAGCGGCATCTCTGAGTGTGGCTCCGGGACACAAAAATCTCATTTCATTGAACAAGGGCAAAGAAAAGGGCGGGAAGAATGAGAAGCCAAAGAGTGTCGTCCCTCCCCACTCGAGACACAATGAGACAGAAAGGAATGAAAACTAATTCCCAAAAAAGATCTATTCTGAGTTTATTTCCTCTCCACGAGTGAGGGACGGGAATCCTCTCTCGCTGAGAGAGTCTCTGGTGACGTGTTTGCTCGCCATTAAACAAAGATTTTGCTCACAAGGAACACAGCGCGTGACGTCAGCCTCGTAATGAAAAGCCTCGTGACATTCATTCTAATCATTTACGCATTCAAAACAAATTCTGATAAATAAGTTTACTTCATTTTTCTTTCAGCATCTCAATTCTCATCCTTAATAAACCCCTAGAATAATTTTTAATTTTGCTTCGAAATTTCATTGCTTTCATTTGATTTATTTTTAAATATATTCTAGCAAAATTATTTTTCTAGACAACATGTCTTATATAAACATTTTATGATTTTTGAAATAATATATTCCAGAGTTGAATCCATCAATTAAAAAGCAGCAAAACTTCCTGATGGATTGTTAGAGATCCATTCAAAGAAATGCGACACCTAGCAGCGAGAAGTGGAACTGCATACGAAGCAGCAAGACGAGTCCGCTTCCTTTCCGTTCACTTCATCTGCAACATTTGGAAATCTCTTACAAACTGCTTTGCGAAAGAAAGCGAGTCGTAGTGCAATCTGTCAGCTTATTATTCAAAAGTTGAACATAATAGCGGAAAATTTAAGATCCATTTTAACAAATTTTTAGAATCATCGATACCTTCGTTTATACGATGTTTTGATTTAAGAAAAAATACATTTCTGTAATTTGTATGTTTGTCATAAGACCATTGTAAAAATCAGGGAATCCTTAAAACTCATTTATTATCGAGTTAAATTCCATGAAAGAAAGGAACAATCTTCACATAATTTATATTTTTGTCATAAAAAAATGCCTTTCGTTTTTAATATTTGACCTAAATATTACTATAACACATCAATTGAATTTTTTTTCACTTTATATCAATATTTAATAACTAAACATTATCATGATTAGAGATTTTAACTTTTCGGATCAGGAGTTGCATTGAATCTAGAGTCATTAAAGACGAATCATTCAAGAAGTGTTAGAATATCTTTAAAGAACTGAATATCCTGTAATATCTTTTGATCCTCTTTAACATATATTATACTAATGCGTTTTAAACATTTGCTGAATCTACAGTGTCATTTTTTCCAGCGAAACTTTTAACAAAAATAATTTTTTCACCCCAAAGTTTTACATGGGTTGTGTTGTATGATCACAATTTCATCCAGAGGAAATAAATCCCATAAGAGTTTTTGCATATGAAAGAATGTTCTCTCTTGCCCGAGAAACTCTTTTTATTGAATGATATTCAATACCATGGTGAAGGGATGCGAAATCATTCCTTTAATGACTCAGAATTAAGATGAAGGGATTTGCATAGGTATGCAAAGACTGATTGAACACTGCGTGGCTTAAAAGACTCAATATTCACAGAGACTGCATGTTTTGAGTGGGAGAACGCACATCACAAGAGAATTTGCTCAGGGAAACCCCAAGCAGACAGTTAGCTGATGCGACCATTTAGCCTTCTGCTGCCACAGTGAACTTTACTGTGTGCTGGGACCATTTTATGCCGTGATTGACTATACTGGTACATCATTTAAAACTTAAAGTTACCTTAAAAGAAAGTATTACCATCAAACTGAGAAATCAGGTGAAAGCAATGTAGCAGCGCTCACGAAGCTCAGGGCTGCTCATTCGCAGTGAAACAGTTCATTACAAGAACCTGTGCAGGCTTAATGCATGTTCCCCCTCCCCTCGCTCCAGTGAGGTGCAATACCACAGTTGAAGGCCGACCCCCCCGAAGGTATCCGGCAATACTCTCCAGCGAGGTGTGTGCGCCGAAAGAAAGCGCATTTCTTTACTATCTGCAATCTGGTTCCCTTCCCCACCTTTTTTGGAGTGGAGGCGCGACAGCTCGTGAAATGGGATTTTTGACACATCCCACAGAAACCTATCCACACGTGGACACAGATAAAAGGGGCGCGCGTCAATCAAAACCACCGACAGGGGGTGTGGAGAGACGCCGTTATGTGGCTATTGAAAACAAACAATGGCGACTCTATCTGCGGAATAAAAGTGGTTATCGCAATGAACGGTCCTCGGGGAGCGCCTCGCGAGAGAAGGAGGGCATCCGAATAAGCAAGTGGAGTTTTAAAAGTGTGCATTTCTCTGCAGCATCCTCCCACGCCCTCCCTCTAGGCAAGAATGCGGTCAGTTCTTCCCAAAGTCAAATATAGAGAGAGAGGGAGATACCCGACTGTTCTTCGATTCCTCTTCTTTCCCCGGTCGCTCTTTCTACACCCCCTCCTCTGTCACTTTTTCTCTCTTTCCATTTCTTTTGTGGAACCCTCCCTCCCACGCCTTTCCAGGTGAGGAGCATTGGATATGCAGCCCATCTGCCTTTTGTGCGACCCCTTTGGCTGGCGAGTGTTTGGCGAAAGAATGGCGACTCTTCGCCGATTGGGGGAGTAAATGAAAAATATTATTCCCAAGGAATGGAAAAAAAGAAGAACGGAAATATATATTTATGTATTTAAAGTAGAAAAGGAGCATAAAGAGCGAGGATGAAAAAGGGGATAAAAAAGTTAATATTTTCTGCTCCACACCCCTCTTTGAACAGGCTCTCCCTCGTGAGATGAAATATATATATATATATATATATATATATATATATATATATATATATATGTATATATATATATATATTCCCATATATATCACGCTGAACCTCAAAGAGAATGATAGACCCACGGGGGAGAGGGGGGGGCCGAAGAAAATTGAATGAGAATGATAAGGGGATAAAAAATGCAGATGGATTGTGAGTGCTGGTTCAGAATGATAATAGGGGGAGAGAGGAGAAAAAGGGTTGAGAAAGAAAGAATTCCGCTAAGGATATCGTATATTCTTCTCAACTCTTTTACTTTTTGAAGGAGAAAGTGTCAGCAAAACGAAAAGAGTCTTTTTCAATTTGGATTATAACGCCTTTCGATATTTTTGTTATTAGCGAAATAGGCCTTCCTGCTCCATGTGCCCGAGTGGAAGAAACTTTTTCAGCCTCCAAACATGCTTGTTTTTTGCCCTCATGACACTATATCCTAGACCAAGCAAATGCGCATATCAAGCACACTAAAAACCAGAGCATTAAAAAAATAAACTTATATTTGTTTTGTTTTCTCTTCACCCCTTTTACATTTACTTAAAATGTGTTTATATATATATATATATATATATATATATATATATATATATATATATATATATATATATATATATATATATATATATATATATAACTGATTTTAATTTATTAGAAGTCAAGGGAATGGAAACTTTTTATTAAATTTAGACTTTCTTTTTTAAAAAATGAAAAAATCTATTGTTTTTTCTCAATTGTCACCCAATTGAATCAAATATTTTCCTCAAGTTGATAATATGATAGCCTGCTTCAATGTAAACATGAAACAACAACTATATAATTCGAGAAGTTTAATGGATACAAGCTACTTATCGGATGGATTTCCACAACAAATTGTTTCGAAATAAAACAGTTAGCATGATTAGAATAAATTATAATAAAAACTCAAGCTAATTAATGAATCAATAAGACACAAATTCTTAAAATTTTTATCAGAGAAACAAATCTTATCATTTTCGTTTAAGTTAATTTTTTTATCATATTCATTTTACTGTTAGAAAAACTATAAGAGAGTTTAATGAATTGTAAGAATCACTCCGTGATTAATGAATTGGAATTAAAAATTCATAATTGTGTGATAAATTCCTATTATATGTGTGTGTGTGTGTTTTAACATTTCCTTTATATTATAGAATGTAAGTAGGTATTCTAAAGAATAACAAATATTTGATTTTTAAAGCATGAAATTCGTCATATGTAAGTTCCTTGAACTGGTTTTAGCTGCTTGACTTTTAGACCACTTATAACAGCTTTCTAATGACGCGTGTGTCTGTGCCTAGGTATAGAATTTAGACAATTAAGCAAAAAATAATAATTTTAATGGGATGGATGTGCTTGATGGATTGACAGCAAAATATCAACATTCGGCTTCAGTTTTGTAAGAAGTAATCTGAAATCTCCTCGTTCTGTGATGTCATATCTGCTCCTTTGTTTTGTTAGCAGGCTGGTAACGGCACTAAAACTTTTTTTGACAAGATATGACGAGGGAAACGCAATCAAAAATTTTCTCTCAATTTCCTACAGCGCAGGATATTTTTCGGGGATTTCTGCCTGCAGGCAAAATATTTGATAACTTTTTTAAATTTCACTTCAGTTCTTTGTTGGTGCTGAGCTCAAGTAGCTCTCGTGTAATACCAGATTCGCCTCTTCCGTTTCATCAAATGGGGTTATGATCTATGGTGGCATTTCCATCGTCAGAATATCTTCAAATCTATTTTTGAATATCCTCATTATGACATTCTATTGGTGACAAGTGCTTAAATTGGGAGAATTAGTGCCGGCTAATATTTTGCTTCATTTATTTCAATTTACCAAGAAAAGGACCACTTTGAGAACCAATGCTCTAGATGAATGCTTTTTGCAAAAATTGAAGAAGTTATTTTTTTATAATTTAAGGATGAATATTGTTTCATTAGTTTTTAATAAAAATGTGCTCATTATGAAAAACCAGTAATTTGTTTCAGAAATTTCCCTATTCATAATTAAATGATTTGTGGTGTACTTACGCAAAAACAGTACTCAGATCAAAATTAACATTGATATTTAAAAACGAGTTTGCACTTTAGAAAATTTTCAGTCCTTTATAAATCATTTGTCAAAGTATCTAAATGAAACTATGTAAATGCCCAGGTTCCAGATTACTTTGTTAAACGATTCATATCATGCGATATGCTCATATATAAATATAAAAACGCGTTGCATTATAAGAAAAGTTGTCACTGCAATAAAATTTCCTGATTGATTTTCCATACTAAAACGTTAACTGTACATCAGCTTCACGCGTCCTATTTTTGTACGCTGCGTAAAATAATGAAACCCAAGAAAAGTCATTCATTTATTGTTTCATGGAAATATTTTTCGAAAGTACTCAAAAGTGAAACATTTTCTGAATTATCAATGAGGCAAAATTTTCTTCCACGAAATCCTTGAATAATCGAATTCAATTTTCCCCATTCAGTTGTGCGAATCTCCAATCTTGGGAAGAGTTGCTAATTGAAATACGCCGGGGAAGAGAGAAAAATAATAATCACCTACTCGTTATTAAACATCGAAATTGCCTTTCTTCATTGGAGGCGCAAACTGCTCGTAGATTCCTATCTTCAAAATGTTCATATTAAGACTTCACTGTGACCGCGATATTAACACTTGTCCACCATTGACTTCTAAATGAGCGCCTAAAATTCAATTTCGACATTCCACCCAGTTTGGAGAAGGGAAGGAAAAAAGGGGGGAAGCTGAATGGCGGCCGTAAAGGGAGCGAGAGAAAAAGCGGATGGAAAAGGCCTGCTTTTATGGCTTGTTTTTACGGTGAATAGGGATTATTAATGGAAAAATTCCCTGGCCCCGAATGTTGTGATTAGAAGAAATTTATGGCACGCGGGTATTTTTGTCGGCCGCCCATCTCAATCATCGATATTATTGACCGCACACATAAAAACATTCGCGGCCTCCACTCATAAATAAAGACCTTTACCTCCTATAATGAAATCATTAAGCAGTGAAAGGCATTGTCCCCATGCGCAGCCATCTTTGGCCACGCCACCTCGGCAGGAAATTCTTTTACTAGTATTTCACATTTGGCTGTTTCTTAACGCGGAATATCGATTGTTTATGATCGGTCAGAATTCAAACATTCCATTCTTCCTAACAGACTGTTTCTTTTCGATTTCCGTCATTTGCTTACTGGTCAACACTAGTGGAGTGACCTTACCAGGCAGTCGCGAGATTTAAAATCCTATTCAAACGAAGGAATTCTTTCTTGAACTGAGAATCTTCAGAGTGCATGGACTCTGTCAGCCGGATGACCATCGGCTGTTTCAGGTGTCGATCTGCTCGACATACACACGTACAATAGGGATTTTTGTATCTTCGATCCACTCACATATGTACTCACACACGATATCATCATCATCAACATCGTCATCAACAACAACATCATCAGCAACAACATCAACAAGATTAATGTTGTTCTTATCTAAGTAATACAATTTTACTTAATACAATTTTTTTTCAATTCTTTCATTTGATAAATTCTTCAAAAAATAAATACATAAATAAATAAAAAATCTAGCTAGAATCAAATTTTTTACTGGTTTTATTTGCTATAATAATGATTTCAAAAAAATGTTTATCTTTGACATTATAAAGTTTCCTTGTAAATTCCTTGCAACATTTCTCTAATTAAAGGAGCTTATGGCTTCATAAAAAATAAGAATAATTTTAACTACATAATTACATTATTTAAAAGGTTATAAAAATAAAAATTTTTGTGAAAAGGGATTCTACATAGTTTAGGTTTTTTAAGAATTTAAAATTCTAGTCACACAGATATTTATGTTGATTTTTTATCGAGTGCGAAATATAAATCAGAAATATTTAAAAAAATATATTATCAGTTACAACCCGAAATGAAATTCTATTGTAATTGTTATGATGAATTAAGAAGTTTTATTGTTAATAAATATGTTATTTTTTTAATTTCAGAATATTTATTGAGTTGCAATATTTAATTAAATGCATAGTAATTTTTGGTAAAAAAGTATTTTAGAATTTTTTGAGTTAGATACTGGATTTGTAAGCTTATTAATTTTAAGATAAGCATTATTTTGATTATGTGCGTTTGAGTTATACTAATTTTAAATAAACTAACAAAATCAAAAGAAAATATATAAAAAAAATTTAAATAATAATGATTCTTCTGATTGAATATTTTCAGAAAATAAATATGCATTTTGATGGCTGAACTTTTGAATCAGTACACTGAAATATATATCTAATGAATTTACTTTTTCTTTTGAAAAGTGTTGGTTATCTCTGACGAAGGGAAATTTTACTCTATTTTCTACTACAACCAGACAGAGATTTTAAGTTTAACACAGATGAAAAAAGAAACTTTCTGAGCAATTCATTTACTCTTATGACATTATTCTTATGGAAATTTCTCTAACCAGGGAATTATTTGCTCAAACGGAAAATTACTTCTATTGACACAAATAAATCACTGTTTTGCCATGCTTGGTGGACTGTCAGCCCTTTGTTTATCTCTCGTGACAGGAGCTCGCCGCAAACGCTGAGGCGAAGTGCTTGGAGGCTGGTTACATTGAGATCCTTCTGTCTTTACTTTCTAACAAGTCAAATCTATCAAACAATTTATCCACCTCATCTTCCCTCAACTATTATTTATCTAGCTTTCCTTGGAAAAAAATAAATAAATTGATAATTTGAAAAGTGGTGTGAAGAATTTGAAACCTCTGAGGGCAAAACAAAACAGCAGGAAGCAAGTGGTTTACTGAGCCCAAACAGAAAATGGATCATGTGTCCTCAACTCTAAGTTTAAAAACATTTATCTGTGTTTAATGATTTTCAGCCTTTGAGAGAATTACTTTATTTACAGTTACACTTTATTATCTTTGCCACACTCACGATAGGTTTCCTGAAAACCAGTTTCAATTCGTTACCTCAGATTCATGATGCCTTTTCTTATCATACTTCTATTATATATATATATATATATATATATATATATATATATATATATATATATATATATATATATATATATATATATATATATATATATATATATATATATATATATATATCCCATTGTAAAGTTTAATTTCCTAAATAGTCATTTGATTTTTACGTATTTTATACGTCCTCTTAACATGTTTAAATGGACATCATTCGCTTCGCGTGGAGTCCACTCTCCGCAGCAGATTGATTCGATTCTCCAAAAACAGAGTTGACGATCCTTACAATTTCTTTAGACATTGACCGAACAGTTCCATGAGAAAGTATTTAAGAAAATGCTTTCAACTAATATTTTACCTTAATTCCACTTAATTGAAAATAAATAAGGTAAGCATTAATTTAGCTCTATAGGCAGAGTTTAGTTATGAAAATTAAAATTTAATTTAATCAAGCAACATATTAATTTATGGAGAACTTTTTTGTTTAAACAGAGTGTTTTAGAAGTTAACAAATAATTTTTACAAAATATTGGAAATTTAAAGATAAAATACAGTTATTTATTTTCTATAACGCTTATGTTGATGCACTATGTCGGTTATCTTTCAGTAGATCTGAGTTCAAAACCATGTGAAGTATCTTAAGAGTTAATCAGTATTACGTATTCCAAACTTTATTTTTCAAATGGAGTTTTCAACATTTTGCCTTGAATTGTGACAAATACGGCTTATGAAACACTCTGTAAAAAATAAATTGAAAATAATTTTTCGTTTGTCTGGATTTCTTTATTTTAATAAATTTAGACGGGATAATTTTGAAAAAATATAATTCTTATAGGTTTACTTTTCGTTAAGATCATTCTTTAATTTATTGCTCTTAATGACTTCCGACATATTTTCAAGGATATTGTTGGGTTTCGGATGCAACCAAAATTATAATTTATCTCAACTGAATGTTATTTCCCACAACTTCTTTGCGTTTTTTGTTCCAAAATGTCGGATGTGACAAGAGCTTGACATTTTCTGAAATAAAAAACGACGTTCCGGTTCAAAAATGACGTCATGTGTCTTCTTTCTTTCTATTGGATAAAAGGGTTACATGTTCGCCAATAAGCATTCAATTCCGCTCGTTTTCTAGATTCCCTTATTCAAAATCGTATTATGTTTTTTCTTTAGCCGCGTTTTTGTGCTGTGTGTGGCGCGCAGATAGGCGCTCGTATAACGTCGTCCCTTCCCTATTAATTTCATTCTCTTCGCCGTAAATGGGCTCGACAGTAATTTGATGGTATCACTTTTATCGCCGATCCCGACAATTCAATTTGCTACCCCGACCAACACGCATTAAGTTCCTAATGAATACTTTTTTATATGTGGCGTCGATATTTTTTGGTGCTTTTTATTCTTTACGCCGTGATTTCATATTTTCAATGGCTGTTTGATTTCCAATAATCCTTGGAAGTGAATCAAGTGAAAAATGCTTTGTGGAGAACAAACGACATCGAGGTTTTATCTCTCCTTCTGCGATGCGCCGAAACACTTGGCAGGTGACAATTAATTATGCCATTTCATTTCTTTGACCGCCATTTGTAAGTTTAAGGAACTTTTATCTTTGAACGCTGTAATGAGGCGAAATTAACTATAACCGTAAACATCTATAGAGTGACATCATAGTCTAATATTTTTTTTAATTTATTTTAAAAGAAAATAAAATTTTAGTGCTTCGTTTGTTGCTGTATTCTAAATTGCTTCGTCATTTTATTGCAAATAAAAATTTCTTTCCATTTCAGTCATGGTAGAGATTAGTAATGGTAATTTATTCAACTTCTTTTTAGCTTCAATACAAATTTTGTATATCTTGCTTCTATATTTTTTCAAAAATGCTTACTAATTGCAAAAATTTAAAAAAGGAAAGAAAAAAACACCGTGCAGTATGACAAAATAAGTTACTTATGAAAAATACTTTTAAATATTCAGCATTTCTTGATTTACCTCTCTGCAACGCCATTTTACACACACTAGAGGTAAAACGTACAAATGTCCACGTTTATAAAGTGGAAGTCAAACCCACAAACTATTGAACTAAGAAATTAACAGAGAAATTACTGACCTTTCAGACAGCGATTCTTCCTTGGAACATTTTAGCTATAACAGCGCAACGATTTAAGTTTTTAAATTCAAATTCACATCAGTATACAAATTATTCGAATCACATACAAAGATTTAATAGGAAAAGTTCCTATTTTTGTCAGGGGACTCACAGTTGGCTGGGGAACAAATGGAACCCTCTCCCTCAGGATCATTCATTGCATTCATACAAGTGTTAAAAGTCTTGTCCGAGAATTATTTACGAAATAAATGACGTTGCGAGTGAAAAGCGGAGGAGAAATGTTTTCCGTGTTTCTATTATTAATTAGTAAGCGATTCTTCCACAAAAGAAGGCATCACTACGGCGTGGAGGGACAGTAGTTATCACCATTGAATTTTATTGCCACCCTTTCAAGAAAATTTAACTTTTCGTAAAACAGATAGGGGCCTTGGTAGCAGAAACAATTTTCCATAGCTTCAATGTATTCTCATAGCATTTTCTGTTGCAGGATCCGAAATGTATTCTGGGTAATAAGAAAAAATAGCATTAAAAAAAGATAATAATCTGGAAATCGACTTTTCTCACGATATTAGCTTCTCTTTTTATTAAAATCATATATATATATATTTTTTTTCAGTTTGATCATCAGTTGACGTCTTAAAATTTAGTTTTTTGAATTCCTTTTATTCAGCCACCAAGATAGCTATTCATTAAAGAACATTAGGTAATTTGAATAATCACAGCGTTTAAAATGTCCTAAATATGTATGTCGCATTTTCATAAATGTCATTTCTTGTTCTTTAAATGTGCTACGATGATAAAAAAGATAATGAGGAAAAATAACATTTCATAAACATATTTAAAATATCCTTTTGCATAAAAAAATGTATAAAAAAAATAATGTTACATCTTGCATTCATGATATTTAATTTTATAAAGATTTGCAGAAAATTAATTCTTTAAAGTACTGTAGCTGAACCATACACGTAATTCACACATTTCATAAAGGCATGGCTTAACATAATAAACCAACTGCAGTTGAAACTCCGTCCCTTAATAAATTTACTTTGAAGCTTCATGCAAAACTACTCTTTTTCAAGTCAATTTTTTCTTACTTTATGAGAGTCGGATTCACAACCAAATATTTTTGTACACCGGTTATCAAATTCTATAGCAAATGGATCGAAGAAGTTGATGGAGACGTTTGCAGTGCTCTCCATTATAGACCCATGCGGTTAAAAAGTGATCGTCGAAGCCAAGCCAAATTCACATGCATAATCAGACATTTGAGCTATTTAGACATATAACACGTCCCATCAAACACAAGCTTATCGGTATCCTGATGGGCCTACAACGGCAGTATCGGGTATGTGTCGGCAAGCTGATTTTGTAATGATAACTTTTTGTAATGATTTTGTAACGAAGTTCTGATATCGGCAAACGACATCAGAACTTCGTACTTTAATGTTATCGGAAACAAGTATTGGTCCTAATGCGTCTAACTGCTGGCAAATTGTGAATCTCGTCGGCTGATATAGGTCTGAAACATGCTTTCCGATTCTGAGCTGAATATATCATATGCGATATCGGTTCTATTGCGGAATTTTCTCTGAATTCAAGGCTTCATTGTTACAATATCAACACTGGCAAAAGAAATTAGAAATTAAGTTGATTAAAATTATTTCATATATGAGAGTTTTTTGTCTTAATATTGCATTTGATATTCACATTGATTGACAATTAATAAAATTGTTTTATTTCTGCTATTGTGAAATAGTTATTTAATCTATAAATATTTAAATAATTAATATTCAATTTTTTTTCAATAAACAATTATTTTGAGTGATAAGAGCTAAGTTTAAAGTAAATTTATGATCTATATTGAACAATTACATTAAGGGCTGTGGTAGCCTAACGGTTAGGGCATCGGCCTTTTGGCAGGAAGGACGTGGTTCGATTCCCAATGCCGCCAAAGACACACGCGATTTACGTGCTCGTTCAATCTGTGGAATCGAATGTATTGAGGTCGGTCGTTGAGCAATTACCATGGGTGTAACGGCTTGGAGAAAATTTCCTCCTTCTTTAGATCCTTGTGAAAATCGAGAGAGGGGATTATCTGGCGGTTCCGTCTATTTGAGGAGTTCAGAGCAAAGTCGTACAATGCTTTGTAGTGCGCTGGTTGAGCAAAAGATTCGACTGACTTCCATTCGCATAGCCAACGGTCATCCGCCACGCAGTGAGAGTCGAACCCATGATTTGCTGGACTGAATGCCAGAGCTCAACTTGCGCATCCGAAATGATAAAACTGAATGCAGAATTCCATTATTTTGCCGATTTTGTATTTTCTGCTTGAGCTGACGTCAAATACAAACAATGACCAGAATCAGACGCTGCGAGGAAGCTGAGTCATGAAGGCAAAAAGAAATGTTAACATGTAAACAAGTATTTCCTGAGATTTTTTTTTCCATTTGCAAACTTAGCTCTTGATTCACCCAGACGGATACTTCCCAAAATGTTCAAAAATTTATGTATAATTCACCCCCTCATTTCATAGATTTTTTTTAGAACAGATTGTTTTGGTTTCCCACATAAATCGAAAATCGATAATAAATTACTAACTTTGATGTGAGAAATTTATAATTAAATTTTAATAGAATCCAATCTTTATGTCTCCTATTCAATATATTCACCAAAATTTACCTTCCTATCTTAGACAATCGTTTCAGATCAACAAAACATTTTTTATCCTTTAATTTAGCAGACAAACCTGGATAATCAGACAAGCCCCCTCAATCTTTTTAGAAACTGCCTGGTTACAGGAGTGCTTCCCCCCCTCCCACCAGTCAGCCACTTCACTACAAATTTCGGGAATTCCCAGAATGAGCTTTGATATTCGAAATGGATTCGGCACACACAATGGCAACGGCAACACACAAATGAAGCCAATGTACACATCTGTTCTTCGATGTTCTTTGTTTTCTGTTTTTCAATGGAAAGAGTTGAAGTTTTTTCTTTATATGATGGAAGAAGTTTCAAAGGTTGTTTTTATCTAAGTTAGAATTCTAATTGCTTTCATACACGACGCAGACGCAGAATGCAGAGAATAAAGTAATTCGAAAATAAAATTATAGTAAATAAATGTTAGACTTTAACAAGACTAGTACTTTCCCCCCCCCCAACTTCAGATTAAGTAATTATCAATGTTGGTTTTTTAATTTTAGTTTTTCCATGTTTGCAAAAAATAGTGAAAGGTTTGATGAGACTTTGACAATATCAGGAGACATTTTTGTAATGGAAGAAAAATGCGAAATGTATTGATTCTGGATTTAAAAACAGGAGAAGAGAGGGAAAAAAACTGACACAGTGTTATGAGCTACCCAAGGCATTTCTATGAATTGCCTTTTTTTTTGGGGGGGGGAGGTAAAAACTTTACATCGATAGTGCGCCATATTTCCGAATCACAAATCAGGAACTCTGAAAAATTGTCAAGCCCACATCTTGATAAATGTGCTTTGCAAAATACAACATCAGTTTTCCAATGTTATTAAACAGTGAATGGGATCGAACTCGTGACCTTTTATTTTGCACACGGTGGTTCGTAAACTAGAGTGCGGTGAGCCTTTTATCTCCTTCCTTACTTTCAATCATCCATTTTATCCTTCAGTAGAGAGTCAGGAAATCGCTAATTTTTGTAACAATTTCTAGCAAACACACTAAAGACAGTTACAATATGGCCGAAATCGGATCGCCAGTGAGAGTAGACGAAGCCGCAAGCGGTATCACTGCCCGTTAAAACATGTCTGCTCCGGGAAAATGTGGAATTGTAAAGGTATAAGTAAAACCGACATGAATGCTTGCCCGATATTTTATCCGAATATTTTTGATTAGTGGCCCAGTATCGGCAACCATTAAATAACCGACACCACACCACTAAATAGAATTTATTTTTTTAATTCACGATTCTTTTATTTTTATTTTTGTTTATTATAAAATTTTTGCTGAAACTTTATAATCACTTACATTGTTTACCCACTCTGCATTAAAGGTTTCGTCTAAAATTACCATTTCGTTTATTACAGAAAAAATCCTTAACAACACTCTTAGTTACTGCCTTCATATTATTATTAACAACTGCAAATAGAAAATTTGTAATATTTATTGAATAAGTATTTCAAATATTTTAGATTATATTTCTGTTTAACTGATATCAAAATTTTAATACCTTTATAAGTGCTTATACATGTGAGAAAGCTGTTGGTTTAACATATTTTCATCGACAACAATTAAGCACATCAAAAATTATTTTAAAAAGGGCCAAATATATATTTAAAAATACTTTTATACTGGAGGAATAAATTTCCTTAATATGATGAATGTTCGATAGTTATAAATAAATATAATAAATTTATAATTTAATTTGATATCACTTAAAACATTTGATTATTGAAAAAAATGATTTAAATATTAATTGCTTAAATATTTTTTCATGAAATAACAATTTCATAATAAATGGAGAATTCCTTTTACTTCACAGATATCCATAACTGAATAATTGTACAGTATGATTCAGAAGAAGTACACATTCCCCCTCAAGTCCCACAGGCTCCTCATAGTGTGCGCTAGCAGCCTAGAACTCTAGTTGCCGGCGAGGGGGTGTTCTTTGGAGGAGTGGGCGAAGTACGTCGGGAGTGGCAGTGTCACCCAAGGCGTGAAGGCCACTCCAATATGCTCAGCTAACGCCTGGGGCAATGGAGCTAAGTCGGTCCTCTACTTATTTTTAGGTGCTCTGGTCAAGCGACTAACAGAGGTTGCAATTCTTCCCCATCTATGAATAAAGTTCCCGTCCCGGAGGCTCCCTGACCAACGTCCGCGGAAACAAACTATTCTCGCCCGATTTCAAAGTGGACATCTTAAAACCCTAAAATTTTCTGAGGGTTCCCGAACCTTTGAAACCTGTACTAACTGCTCTACCGAGCAGGCTTCGCCTGAACATATCCTTGAGTGCCTGGGGCTCTCCAGGCAGGACTTGGTTGACGACCCTCTTCTGGTTTTGGATTATTGTAGAGTGTACAACGTCATGGACCTGGTCTAGCGCTGCTGGCCTTTGGGGGCATGCAACAACAACAACAACAGAAGTACATATTACTACATGTAAACATGACGAAAAATAGTATATTTTAATTATATACATATATATATTAATACAATTTTTGACAAGTTTATTAAAATGTAAAAATAAGTGATTTTTTTAACATTTATTTTTAACTAAAAACGTTTTATCCATAAATATTACAAGAAATCAGTCAGAAAATTATTTTATTAAAACTACTACTTATTAAAAAAGCAAAGATTAATTTTTCTTTTACAAAATAAAATAGATTAAGGAAACTTATGCTTTCAATTAATCATGTGGGAAATAAAAATGCTTAATGTCATATTTAATAAAATTTTATTTATTGTTTTATTTTCTAATTAAATATGTAATTAAAAATAATCAACCACTTAATATATTTATAAATATTTTGGGTTTAAAAATTCTACTTTAGAATAGACCCATTTTTATTCAAATAGGACAAAAGTCCTGAATGCCTCATCATTCCACTTTATCTGTTATATTTGCAGTCTTAGAATGAAAAGCTGCAATGTAAATTAATTACTTCAATAAAACTGTAGCTCATTCAATCAAATCATATTTAACATGTTTTAAGCATATTTATGGCTCTCTAATTACAAGAATAGTTTTTCTGTTGCCACATAACGTAAAAGAATAAATTTAACACAATAAAATTAATTTAAATATTAACATAATATATAAGTATATTAATATTAACTGTATAAGTATGTACAATATATGTGTACACACATTTGAAATACAAAACTCATAATATAAGTTAAGAATGAAATTTAAATAATCTGAAAATAGATTTTTAAATATTGCACTGTGTGTGTGAATCTTATAAGCATGTTTATAAATAAGCAATTTTACCTGCTCCGTGACTGCACATCGTCATTATTTTAAGCGTCAGATTGTACATTGAATATCTATTTATTTTTCTGAAATCAGAATCGAAAATCATCCATTAAAATTAAGCCTTTTACTTGTGATGTTGTACCACATAATCCTTGCCTTTGCCAATCCCTTCTTTTCTGATGCTCCCTCTTATGGAGCTACTTTCTAGCCTTTGGGTTCAGCAAAACTTTCCTCCCCAGTGTGAGGGAATTTCCCCTTTTTTCGTCGTTTCAACTACGAAACGGCATGGTTGGAATTTAATGATATTTCTGGGTTTGTATTTTATTTCTCGTAAAGGTGCGAAATAGGATGTCGCTTCTGATGTTTAAATCAACATCATAAGCTTCTAACTATGAACTCATTCTCCCTGTTTTTTCCCCTATCCTGAAACCTTTGCTTCTCACATCTGCTGCGCCACAAGATGGATCATCAGGTGTGCAGCTAACAACGAAGTGGAGGAAAAGAGTGCAAAAGTCGGCCTCCTCTCCCATCGGCTCGGCTTTCTGAAGACTTGAAGCTCCAGTAGAATCCAGCATCATTTGTTACCCCACGGTAAGGTCGCGTCTTTTTAGAACTGTAATACTGGTTCAAACTACGCCCCGCACAACACAAGTACGTCTATGGGATGTCCACTGGACGATCCATCGTGGTCCAATGGACATCCATTGGGCGTCCATAAAGGATCTAGAGGATAATCCATTGACCTTCCAGAAGACATCCACGGGATGTCTAATGGACGTCCACAGATAACCTCTCATGGACGTGTTTTTTGGATATTGTCACGTGACATGAGTAGTGACATCACGAATCCGGCACGGGAAAATGCGCATGAGCTTCCAATCATATGCTAATATTTTCTATGAATGGTCCTTTCTTCTGAAGTTATTAATATTTTGATAGTCACTTGAAAAATCCCTTTTTCAACTGATTTGGCTAAATAAAAACTAACTGTACTTAATATTCAAAAATATTTATTTTCAATTCGCTTCATAAGTTTTAACATTAAAAATGGATATAATTTTACAAGGATAATTTTTATTAACATAACCAACTTATTTTCTGTCATTAGAAATTTTTCAGATTAATTCTATTTAAATTTCTCCTCATCTTAATGAAATAAAAATTAACATATTTACCACATATTGTAATTTCATTAAAGTCTATTCACTATTTATTTCAATTATATAATTATTTTTTATTATAATTAAAATAATTTATCATGAAAATACTGCATTTCAATTTAATAAATGTCTACACTATAACAAAATACTTAACAAAAAATCGGGTTAAAAATTTTATACCTATAATATAAAAATTTCAGACAATTTTTAAATTATGTATAATACAAAGAATCAATTATTTAAAATCTATTTTGCTTTTGAAATTAGACATTAATATAGCACACTAAAACACTTTTTTTCCTCCTCAAACTAGAAAGCACTCAATCTATTCAATATACAAATGCAGTTTACAAGAAAACTGCATTTGTTTATTGAATAGATTTCTTTGAGTAGTATCGAATTTTAAGGCACAAGTTTCAAGTGATAAATGGTAAAATTTTATGTATTATAATTACAATAAGAACAATTTTTCTTAAACTCAAGCAAATTGAAAATGATTGTTTTTGAATATTAAGAGCATTTAGTCTTTATTTAGTCAATTCAGAATTCTTGAATGTTTTGCCATTTTCAAATGACTAACAAAATATCAGTAATTGCACAAGAATTGATCAATTTGCCAAATTTTCTATTCATTCCCTTTTATTTCATATCATATATTGTTTTCATGAAATACAATTCAAAAAGTTTAGAAACCACATCAATATTTTAAAATAACTAGAGATATAGTACATTTTAAAGATAGAAATATGTTGAAGTTTGCTTAATTACTTAAAATATGCTTAATAGAATATGTAGACGTAATAATGGGAAGAAAATAAAATGAGAAAGAAAAAAAAAAGAGATTTATAAAACAAGTAAAATCAAAACACAAGGTTTATTGCATCAAATATTAGA
The DNA here is from genome assembly GCA_037975125.1 of Latrodectus hesperus. NCBI lineage: Eukaryota > Metazoa > Arthropoda > Arachnida > Araneae > Theridiidae > Latrodectus > Latrodectus hesperus. The sequence continues at coordinate 11,381,499 of CM075857.1, read as the reverse complement.
TTAAAATATAAAATGAAAATTAGAAAAATAAATAAAGTAAATTCTATTTCAAAAAGTATGAAATTAGTGCGTTAAAGAAAATTAAATTTCTATAGTGTTACAAGTAAATGTAGTATTTAATTATAATAGAATGCGTATTTTAAACATCATATGAATAAAACATTTTATTATACAACTTTTTAAATTTCAGTCAGAAATCTGGCTTATGCATGGCGTGAACAACTTTTAAGCCAATCGAATTGGCCAAAGCAGCATTCCATCTTGCAGCATCTAAAAGAAAGTAAACATTTTGAATTTCAACACAGTAATTGTTACAGTTCTGTACAGTAAACACACAATGTGCTGATTAAGTGAATGCATTTTTTAAGTTATTACATAGATCTCTTTAATATTATTATCAAGAAAATTATTTAAGATCAGGAGGTAAAAATGTCATATCAATTTGTATGGAACATTAATTTCAAATATTAAACTAAATTACAATATGCTAATAGTCATATTTTCTCAACTCTATACTTAAAGTATTTTGTTTAAAACACTTCATAATTACAGGAAATTTTGAATCATAATTTTCAAAAACTCTCCTTTAATGTTTCTAATTAAATTCTAAGTTAAAGTCACTGGAAAAATGGAATGGCATTATAAACAATACAGTAAAACAAATCTTATAATAAGACTTTAAATAATACAAAAATTTTCCTTTCAGATATTATTGATCAAAGTAGTAATAACCTAAAATTTTCTTTCTAAGCGATTAACATTCTTAACATTAAGATGTGTTTTCTATTTTGTCTATTAATTTTTCAAAAAGTCTGAACTTCATAATTTTAAACATAAGAGCAAAAACAGAGAAATTATTAATGTCTGTCATTACATAAATTATGGAATTATTAATTTCATTCTACAATTTTTTTAAATAAGGAATAAAAATCGTTCCACACCTAAAAAAATTTCTCTGAAAAAAAGCCCTTTTTCTAATTATAAACAGTGATTTGAGCTTTTTATTTTGGCAAGATAAAGAAAATACTGCAATGGCATTTGAGTTCTGGTACTATTTATCAAATTTCAACAAATAAAATACTATTATTTAACTTTGGAATAATTACTAATATTGGCAATATTTAACTCATTAGAATATCTTTCACAGAAATTCATGAAATCAAGATGATTGATATGAATTTTTTTTTAATTTACAGTACTCTTAATAAATACTCTTTTATTTTCAAATTGAGTCAATTGAGAACACAGGAAGCATTTTGATTCCAGGAGTACCTACACACAGAATTCTATTTAGTGATACTTCGAAGCACACTCAAGAAACATGCCTGTAATCACTGATCTATGGAAAGGTATTATGTAAAAGATTTGGAAATGCTGCATATTATGATTTTTCAAAAGAAAATCCGGTCATCAATGTGAGATAAAAGCATAATAAAAATACTTAAAAACAATAATCACAAATACTAAGTCATCGTTTAAATTATTCAAAGTTTCTAATAATTTATTTCACTTCAAGTATAATTAAATTATTATACAAAATTCGAATAAATTTACGCGAAAAAATGAAGGTTATTCGTAATTGTAAATCAAACCTAAAGGACTTATATATATAGTATGATCTTACTTACTAAATTTAAATAAATATCAAAATTACATCCACATAAATGTCAGCTTTTCTTCTCAATAGAGGTCCAAAGACTGACATCCAGTAGGCGTCTATTTTTGATCCACACAGTTTTACGAATGAACATCCGTCAGTTGACGTCTAATAAACGTCTACTGGACGTTCATACTGGTCCACCACAAAGATCCACCGAACATCCAGTAGACGTCTACTTACCATATATGACGTCCACTGGATATGGTGGAAGTTTTCTGGTAGTCCATTAGAAGTCCCTGGTTATGTAGATATATTTTAGTCATCAACTTATCATCTATTTCATGTATTAAATACTGTGGCATTTTTCTTTTTGAAAAATATATCTCATTTACCAGTAAGCACTTTTGTAGTATGATTTGTACCACGTGCACCCGTTAGGCTTAACTCTTGGTCAATCGTCTCCCTTTGTATGACAAGATTTTTAGAATTGTCATCACTGCCATATTCTAATTTCATAGGGTTTATCATTCCTTTGCGGCAAAACTCTAAGTAAATGTAATGTTTTTTGCATCTTCTATACACACACACACACATTGATTGTTAAAAATAAACTGTGAATTACTTTTTGCGCATTATGAAAACTGCCTTTTTATTTATGTACATTGCTCATGCGCATGATTTCTGGCCAAAACTCTCAGGAATCCCAACGCCCCACCAGCACAACAAGCAGCAGCAGACAGGATAAGCAAACCAATCGAATTAAACATTACTAGTAAAAGCAGAACATTTTTGCCTTTAAAGTTCCAGATTTTTAAATATAATTCAATTAAGAATATTTTTAATTAATCCAGTTTTCATTATAATAATAATTAAATATGGGATACATTTTATACTTTATAATGGTATTGTTTCAAAAGTTATTTTCTAGAATAAATGTTCGTTGTTTCTTATGACAAGTTTGGAAAATTTTATTGAAATGCCGGTAATAAAAAATAATCATATGAAGTGTTTAAAAACAATAAAGAAAATATTGCAGACTTTGACTACGTTTTTCATGACTGCAAATATTTCAAATATTGTTTTTAACTGGTTTTATAAAAAGAATAAAAATAACGTAAAAATTATTTCTTAAAAGATAAGATTTATTTTTTGTTGTTTCAATAATATAACAATTGATACAATACAAAACTGGGGTAGAAAATGTAATTCTTAAATATATTAACTATATATATTTTTTACAAAACATAGATTTAACGATAAAGTTAATTAAATTCAATATTGCAATATTTTTTTAAAATTTTATAGTGTTCCATAAGTTTTGTTTCTCAGTAAATATTAAAACTAATCTTATATGAAAGAAATAGGTTTCTGTAAAGAAGATTCCTTAAAAAAACAGAGAGCTGATTTCAGTTTGAAAAAAATGAAACATACATTCAAGATTTTGAAAATTAATATTAATAGTTTGTTTTAAGAAATGATTCAATTTCAATGAAGTTTAAGAATTTTAAAATTTTAATATCAAACTTAAGCTTTTATAATATTGATTCATCCTTAGAAATATGTAATTATAAAAACATAACAGTCTTAAATGTTATATAAATTAAATAAAACATGAAAGTATGCATGATAACTGAAAATTAACTTTCGAAATGCTCCTTTTTCTATTTCACATTCTAAAATCAAAAGTAATAAATGACAGTTTGTGCGAAAATCTTAAATAATATTATTTTTAAAATCAAAATAAATTATAAGCTAAATAAAATTTATAAAAGTTATTTCGAATTATTCATAGTATATTCCAGTTCAAATATACACAAAATTTTTTATATATTATTTTTAAATTAATATCGATAAACTTTCTCCAGAATTAACTTTGTAATCCAAGATATATATATATATATATATATATATATATATATATATATATATATATATATATATATATATATATATATATATATATATATATATATATATATATATATAGTCATTCCATTTCTTAGTTAAAGTTAATAATTCAGAGATGGAACATTTAAAATTTTCTGATTATATTAATTAATTACATATAAGTAAAAATTTATTCAAAAAGAATTGAAAAAATATACCAACAATGAAGAATGAAATTTCTAATCCAATTAACGAAAGAATTTTCTTGCTCTAAAACTAATTGAATAAACGAATAGGATATTTAAGAAGAACAAAATAATTACGGAAAAGAATATTCTATAATGTTTTCTTATGCTATAAGAAAACTCGAACATAATAAATACTAATTATACAGAACTCAAGAACGCTCAAAAATCTAATTAATAAAAATATCAAAAAATAACAAAATATGTTTTCCTTCTATCTTCAACATTAGAAATGTGATATATAGTTTAGAAACACTTGGAAGCAGTTAAATATATTTAAAAACAATAAATAAATAATTCCTGGTATTTCTATACTGGGGTGAAGATTGTTGTCATATGTGCTTATCTTCTGATTCTTGTAGTTCACCGAATCTTTCAATTTAACTTTTATGGCCGCCAAAATGAGAGCCGAATTATTCATCAGTTGAGTGTGATGTCACATTGTCACGTGGTATCTTTAGCAAATTTAAGGCATCAGCTCTTTTCGGAGAAAACTTATTAATTTTAAATATTAAGCATATTCATGTAATAGACAAGAAAATTTAAACTAACTACTGCAATATCTAGGTATATGTATAATTAAAAGCATTTTCTTAAAAAATCAGTCTCAAACGTAATACAAAAAAGTGCATCTTTTCTATTCACTTTCTGATGATGAAATTTCATTTCATTGTGATTTGGATAAAGCCAGATAAAACCCTATTTCAGTTCATCAGCATCCATAGATACTTTCATGCTTTTTATTAATGCTGTTTTGAAAAGAATGATTTTCTGAAAAAATATCAAATATAATAAAATGAAAAAAAAAATTCGTATAATTTGAGCTCATTTTTTTTTTTTTTGGAACAATGAAATCAAAGAAAATTTTACTGTGCCACTAACTTTAACAATTCCACAGCAGTACTAATATTTGGCCCAAAATCGGAAAGCATGTATCAGAGCTATATTCGCAGGCGACATTTACAATTTGCCGGCAGTTAGTCGCATTAGGACCAATACTTGTTTCCGATAACATTAAAGTACGAAGTTCTGATGTCGTTTGCCGATATGGAACCGTTATCATTACAAAATCAGCTTGCCATTGCCGACACATACCTGACACTGCCGATATCAGCCCATCTGGATGCCATAAGACTAGTGTTCGCTGGGTTATCGGAGCGATTTTATTTTTAAACGCTTGAATAATGACACATTGCATTATCAGACAATGCACTCTGACTGAAAATGATGCATACAAATGTTTCGCAGGAATTACTATTTGATTGGAACTATCATTTTAATTTTAATGCTGCAGTCCCGAAAGCTACAAAAAATATTTATCGATGTTTTTTACTATTACAACACAAAGTTCGTGGTGACCTGATTGGTTATACGTCATTCTCATCATTGAAATGTAGTGAGTTCGCGCCCCGATTGAATCCATTATCCGTCGTATAAAAACTCCAGCCTGGCTGCTTCCACCTAACTTGTAGAGCCCAACTCTGGTCTAGGTACAAGGAAATGTGCTGGTGCAACCATTATTATACAGCCGATTATCTCCTACAGTTGCTCGTCTCATGGGCTTTCTTTCCACTGAACGATGGCGTAGGAGCTGAAGCATGAGTTAAATCTACTCCAGCATTTCTAATGAATTGTTTTCTCAGAGATTTCATAAGTACTGGTGGGGTAAGTTCTTGTGTTCCAAAGGAAGAACTTTCAAGAAATCACCCTGATAAATTCACTGGCAACTCTTAATGTATAACCTTATAACTACAACTTACAGTAAAGCTTTTAGCAAATACAGCATTTTGTTTCAGGAAGACTTTCTATAATCGGTATTGATAATGAGTCGGAAAACCGATGAATAACCCGGACTTTCTAAGCCTCCACTCTGATATATGCGCATGTAGGCATAAAATTTAGGATCTCATACTCGAAAAGAGTGCGCTTCCACTAATTGGCGATTATAAGCGAAAAAAATATTTGATTGAAAAAAATCCCAAACACGCATTCTTTTGCAAAAAAAAGTATTTATAGTACAGATGAGTATTTATGTGTTTGGACTATAAATATTCTAAACTATATATTTATCGCGATGATTTAAGGGTTATAATTACATGAAGTGATAAAACGACGCACATCGTTAACATCAAAAATACTTGTACGGAATAGACGAAATCAAAATTGTACGCCATTGTCTGCTACAGTATCAAGATAGTAAACTCCTTCACAATTTCAATCACCAGGCTTCCACTTTCACCTTAAAAAAGAAAATATATAAAATATACAGAATTTTCTCTGTGTTAATTTTCATTTTTAACATCTTGTAAATCATAATTGGATGGATCGAAAAAAGTCTTCAATTCGAGTCTCAGTATGAGATCTCGGAAAAAACACTGAAAGATTTAAAAAATATTAATGTTAGGCATGTCATATCGTCCTCGCTATTGTCTTTCTAACCCCAAGACTTTCCCAGCGTCCGATGGACATTTACTCTGTCAAGGAGATTGATTTCCCAGATGTTATCCCACAGCTAACTGGTGCCAGAGTAAAATCTTGAGAAGTGGTTCACGATATAACGGCAGAAAATTACTCAACAAGGGGCATTAAGTCCTTAACGGAATATACGATTCAAATGTAGGAATTCGGAATCACTTTTCGTGTGATCCTTAATCGGTTTTTAATGAACCCAAGAGTACTTCAATCCTAACTGTCATATGTGGTTGGGAATCGTAAGTCCTTAACGGAATATACGATTCAAATGTAGGAATTCGGAATCACTTTTCGTGTGATCCTTAATCGGTTTTTAATGAACCCAAGAGTACTTCAATCCTAACTGTCATATGTGGTTGGGAATCGTAAGTCCTTAACGGAATATACGATTCAAATGTAGGAATTCGGAATCACTTTTCGTGTGATCCTTAATCGGTTTTTAATGAACCCAAGAGTACTTCAATCCTAACTGTCATATGTGGTTGGAAATCGTAAGTCCTTAACGGAATATACGATTCAAATGTAGGAATTCGGAATCACTTTTCGTGTGATCCTTAATCGGTTTTTAATGAATCCAAGAGTACTTCAATCCTAACTGTCATATGTGGTTGGGAATCGTCTGTTCGACCGGAAACATGTTGTTCAGAAATGACGTACGAGGAATGTTAGAAAAATAACTGGAGTTTCTGATGACTGAGAGTTGTGGCTGAGGTTTCCACCTAAGCTGTTGATATTGAGAAGTCTCCGAGTGAGTTATCTTGAGACCCTAACCGAAGATACCGGAGGATGACACCTGCCTGTGTGACTCCAAATCTACGAAAAGCGGTCAGCACCTGTTGATGCCTCACCAAATGACCGATGATTTCAGGGAACGCTTCTGGAACGGTAAAACTCAGTTCTTCTGAATCCCATATGTCAATCGAATATTCATATGAACGACCTCCATCGACATTGTAGGTAATCATCACGATACAAACTTCATTGTAAATAATCATTAGAATAATTTATAGATTGTGAATTAAATGCTGAATCTCTCCTTAAGATCTTGCAATTAAGTGAGCTTGATTCATTTATTGACCCAGCCTACCCTTTGCGTCGGCCGTACCAGGCTGAATACGTTGCGATACATACAAGTGCCGTAGCTTTATTTTCTTCAATTTATCATTTATTTAATGAGTATGAAAATCTGCCAGACATTTTATAGACACCTGTATTTAACGTCAGATGTATTGGTATTAACACATTTCTTTGTGATTATTAATGTTATTAAAGTGTAAGATAAATAGCAAGACTGAAAAGAAACAATCGAAAACTAATTCTGCAAAATGAGGGAAACTCCATTCAAAGAAATGGAAACATATTCTAGAAACATTTTGAACGAACCACCATTTTTATTTTTATAGTAATTGCTAACGCAGGTTGAAACATTTTCATAAGCAGCAATAAAAAAATGAAAATAAGAAAAACGAAATGAAAAAGCAGCTGGCAATGAGACTCGGCGCGCTCAATTGGAGACTCAATAACACACCCCGAGGTGGGTTAAATAACAGTGCGCGAGTGCAGGCTTTCTCGGTCGCTGTCCATTGTTTGTGGGGGAGGAAAATCAAAACATTGTTTTCAGCCTCTCATCAGAGAAAAGTCCAAATAAATCTAATTTCTCCCCCCGCCCCCTTCACGCAGTCTTTCCAATAGGCATGTTTCCACGGTCACAATTTTCCATGCAGCCTTTTTTCTATCGGCTTTTTTTCCTCTTCCTCCTCCCCGCCTGCGCTATGGAGATGAGAAATGAAACATTACAATGCCCTCTTCCCCCCCCCTCCCGTGTTGATATTGCGAAGTGCCGCAATGACACTGGATGCGCTTCGGCGAGTCCGAATCGAACAACGATACATCTGCACGCGCTAGTCCCCTACCCCCCACTGTTACACCTCCTCGTGGCGGGACGCATTCCGATGATAAATGCCCCAAAGAAACAATGTAATTTCTTTTTTGGTTCGTCACCGTTCATTATTTTCGATACCGGATTCTAAGAGTTCTAATGACTATAATTCAAGTCGAGTTGCACGGTTCATACGAATATCGGAAATGCCCAACAATTAATTAATTTTTGTAAAAACGATCAATCATGCGTCACTGGCTTTTCCTGTGGGGAGGGGGGGGGAGCTCTTCCGCAGTTCAAGAACGAAAATTGAAAACTTTCTGCAGGAAATAAATCACTTCAAAAGACGAATCTCATCCCACAGAGGACTGCAGTAGATCAGTAAGAAAACTGTATGCTTAAATCGCACAGAAATTTTTAAAAAATGCTATTTACCCTCAGCTGCAATTTAGGGTTTAACCTTACTGTGAATGCGAAAGGACGTTTCAACTTTGACTTTTCACTCTGTGCTTTGTTTGCACATGAATGCTTATTCTGACCGAGAATGAATCTTTAAAAGAAAATTTTATTTTTAATCCATTCATGGCTAATTCAAAGATAGAAATATTTTTCATCATCATTTCAAACGGAATTTCTACCAATTAATCTTCATTTTCAAAGTCCTATTTTACAGCACTCATTTTTACCTTTATGGGTGCTGCAAATTGTTAACGCTTGATTGAGCTGAGAAAGGGAGCGTAATGAGTATCACAAACTCATGCTTAAGGGACATTTATGTCTGACATTTATTCTGAAATTTTCCAGCTGTATGTATAAATATTTGCAACATGTTACACAGAATGAAATTTTTCTCTTGTTAAACAGGATTTAATAAAGGAAAATGAAATCTTATCCACTCAAATATTGTTCTTAAATATTGAAGTTTCCTTGTTAATGAAGCCATGTTGGTATAGAACTGCTTGTGCAGATGGATCATTTAATGCATGATTATTTCATGAATACGAACAGTTAGATGCCCGCGGCTAGGAGAAAAATGAATATAGTCAGATTCTCCAAAACCTAAATCCTTATTTATTTGCTTAAACGCTGCATAGTAAGCAGCCGGACAACAGCAGAAGCTTCTTTTACTTTTAGAAGTGATTTTCACAAGTAGGAGCCGCATTCGTAGGCCGTCAACACCACAGATTTGCACCGAGAAACATTCAGTTGCTTAACAGTAGTTGGGAATCCATCCCGGATTTTCCGTTCCGAAAAGGATGTTAACCAGTTTATGCAAGACAATATTTCAAAATGCTTTTATTAATTATTGATGCCGAAGCAAGAGTTTTATTTGAAAAAAGCTCCTTAAGATTTTAACAGGTCTTTCATGATGTTTTGATTTTATATGTGTTTATGGTGAATGTGAAAATCAGCGCACGTAAAAGTGGAAACAAAGAAAACACCATGACTAGCGAGAATAAATTTTGAGCCTACTTAAAATAAATAGCCTCGATCAAAGAAGCTGACTTACTCTGCGTTTCTCTTAGAAGTTGAGGCAGATGAATGTTGCTATTCAAAAAATATGATTAGCATTTAAGGATCTGGGTTGGTAAGGAGAACCAATTTTTCACAACATACAATCAAATGGAGATTTATTGTAAAATCAAAAACAAAACAAACACGCATCTTTTCCTTTGAATGCTGGTGATATATGTAGCATACAAAATAAATAAAAATAAAGATTCCTGGCTTCTAAAATATTTGTTAGGCAATTTATCTGCTGGCATGGAAACAAGAATACCTTAATCAACCGAGGGGAGAGATAGTGAATCGCGCACTTTGTTGCTTATCTGTCGACGATTTCACTCAGGTAGAGCAACAAAATCCAACATGTGAACCCACGCCCCTTGGGTCTAGGGATGTCCTTGAGTATGTTGGCGCTTCTAGATAGGTAGTTCGAGACTAATTTTTTTCCCTTGGGGAGGGGGATATTTTTCTGTTGACTTTTAGACTATTTGATATCATTCCCAACCACTGAATATAAAGTCCTTTCTTTTTTTAGTTCATTTTTATTGTATTTAATAAGAGACAGAGCGAAAATTTCATCAATCGTTCCCTGTTAACTGACCGAAAAGAAACAGGATTTTCTGCAGACGCTGCATTCAATTAAGCACTTCTCTCGTTCCCGTTAAAGTGGAGTTCTGGTTCCCTTTTAGTTGCCGTAAATGGAGATTCAATATTTGGAAGTTTATTGTGCGATTTTTTTCCTCTCATTTCTTGGCCGCCTCATTATTATTTTGAGTAATCATTGCAGCTGTGTGGGTGGCTGGCAGAGCGTGAAAATTAGCGCTGATACTCGGATTTAATTGTGACAAAAGCTTTCTCAGTCACTCCGTGTGTTTCACTCTTTTCTTTCAGTAATTAGTTTTCTTGTTCGCTTGTCGGCAGCTTCAATCCGAGCCACTGTTTTCTCACTCGCCGAGGGTCGCGGAACATTATATTCTTGAAGATTCGACGAGCTTCCAATTCGCGTAACAACTTTTTAATTCTTCGTTTTGATTTAATTAACTTTGTATATTCTGTCTTGTGAATTGCCTTTTGATCGATGGTATTTGAATGAGAAAGGTCTTTTGTTAAGATTCAGCAAACTAGTCACCAGGTGCACGTGTGTAGAGAGCTACTCTTCTTTCAGTATCTTTCTCACTCTCAGTGTACGTATGTGTGTGTGTATGTATATATATATATATATATATATATATATATATATATATATATATATATATATATATATATATATATATATATGTTGTATGTTTATAACTCACTTAAAATATGTCATGAAAAAAATGCATTTTGTCTGAGTATAAGAGATACAGAGGAGCGTTTCGATGCACGCAGTAAATTAGAGGACAGTGACATTGGACTAACGCTTTTATACAAAAAATAATAAGGAATGAATAAATTAATACAAGAATACATAAGCTTACAAAAAGGATTACAAGGAATTAATTTAAAATATATTTAACATTTTAAATAATTTTAATTTGCATATACACACTGATGTGCAAAAATTAAGGACGAAATGGAAAAATTTGCATAACAGCAGAACAAACAGGTAGATCGGACCGATAGACCAATCAGAAGGTCAACAGGTATGTAAGGGTAAACTCAAATTACGCAACATGACGTGTCGGAGAGGTATAAAGCGGGCTGGTGGTGCACGCTCAGCGTTTCTGTGAAAGCTATTGCACGGAATATATCAGTTTCAACAACGTAGAGCTGCTTAATCAGTGTGAAATAATGAACAGGCAACCTCGTAGACGACATCTAAATGACCTCACGCGAGGTGGAATCATTTTGAAGATTGAGGAAGGTTGAAGTGTGACAAGTGTGGCTGCGGAGTTTGGAATCGCTCACTGCATCGTTTCACGAATCTGGAGAGCATTTCTAACCACAGGAACAGCTGTCAGAAGGTTTAGCAGTGGTGTCCACGAGCAAACACGGCAGTCGACAACCGGTATATGGTCCTACAGGCAAGAAGAAACAAGCGGCAGACGAACGGAGAAATTTCGAGGCACCTCCAACAGACGACTGGATGACATATATCAAGGTTTACAGTCGCCAAGAGGCTGCACAATGGTGGCCTATTCGCACGACGACCTGTATGTTGTGTACCATTAACGCCTCCCCACCGGAAAAGGCACTTTGTATGGTACCGGGAACATCAGAACTGGACGGATCAGCAATGAGGTCGAGTACTCTTTACGGACGAGAGCAGATTTAGTCTGACTACCGATTCTAGACGCGTACACATCTGGAGAAATCGGGGAACGCGCAATAACTCCTCCAACATTGTCAAAAGGAACCGGTTTGGATGTCACGTTGTTCTCGTTTGGGGAGGCATCATGCTTGGTACCCGTACTGACCTTCATGTCGTCCAAGGAGGTTTAGTCACCGGGTCGCGTTATTGTCATGATATTCTCCTTCCTTATGTGCGTCTTTTTAGAGGTGCTATGGGTCCCCAGTTCCTCTTCATGGACGACAGTGCTCCACTTCATCGTACAGAGGCTGTTGAAGAGCTGTTGGAAAGTGAGGATGTTGAACGCATGGATTGGCCGGCAAGGTCCCCGGATCTAAATCCAATCGAACACGTGTGGGACTTTCTAGGGAGACGCTTGGCGGCACGTCACCAACCGCCAGTAACGATTCCGGAGCTGCGATTGGCGCCGCAAGAAAGGGCAGCAGTACCTCAACAACTTATTGACAACCTCATACTCAGTATGGACAGGCGATGTCAATCCTGCACAGCAGTCAGGGGAGATCAAATCCTCTACTAAAAGCTGCATGTTTCTTGCTAGAGAGCTGACACATGGATGTTTCGGCCGTCTCTGTCATTCTGCTCCATGCTCATTTTTCAATAAAGTTCCTTTTTAATCATTTGAATTTTATTTATTTTACTTTTTCCATATTCTTAAATCTGGAGGATATTCTTGTAAGATTTTTATCGATTTGGAACACTGCTGAGTGACGTTGCACTAAAAAAACCGTTTCGTCCTAAATTTTTGCACACCAGTGTATGTATGTAAAATTTAATTCATATTAAATTGAAATAATAGAATAAGTTCCCCTCTTGTTAAACATAACTTACTTAATGCATTACTAAATTCGCGAATATCCCCTCATTTTACCCACGCATTAGAGTCAATTGCTTCCCTAAAATATTCTAAGTGTCAATGAATTCACCTTTTCCACAATTTGAACAAGCCCGTAGCTTCCTTTACTTATGAAGTAGAAGAGAATTACAGTGAGGCTCCCATATCTACTTCAGTTTGGACAAATTCAAATATTTTTAAATAATTTTATTTATTTTTTGAAGCTTTGCGTCTAAATTTTTCGCTTACAATTGCAGAGGCTTCCATATATGTTGTAAAACAGTCAACTCATAGTAAATATAATGTACATACTATTGCATATTGGGAGTTTCTTGTATGCTGATTCTTCTTTAAGCAAAACGCGGCCTCTATCCCCTGCTTGGGTGGAAAAATGTTTACAATATTTTTATTAAAAAGCATTTTTTCGCAATTTCTGTGCTTTTAATTTCCATTTTTGTTTTTCTTTACATTCCAATTGATTCACATTGTTCCTTTTAAGAACATTTTTCTACTATTTTTTTAAAAATTTTAATTCGTTTTTGTTATTATTAAATGTTTATATTTTTGTCAATTTTATTTAACATTTCTGAAAGAGAATTAATATTTTAATAAATTAATTTAGAAATGACTCAACTTTTGCTTCTATCAAAAGTATATAAGCATGCAAGATAAAATCTCCTTATAATGAAATCACCAAACTGCAGTGAATTTGTTATTCTATAATGAAATCTTTAAGCAGAAATCTAGAACAAAGCTTTAATAGATGGATATATTTTCAAGTAATGAAGTTGCTGTCTTCCTACAATTTTTAGATTTTTGATTAGAATTGAACAAATTTTTAGAAGAGTACACTTTGATTTTTGAAATAAATATCTCACTTTCGACTTCACGTATTTATTTTTAGAACGCTTGTGCCTATTACTGATTTTGCTCAACTTATATTTACGTAATCAAAGTAACTAAGATCCGTAATATCGTTTCCTAAAATATTTTCAAAGAAAATAATGGTCAAGAGGAAATTAAATGACCAAACAATTTTTTAGCTATTTTCGGTTCTGTATTCCGATAGTTTATCTAAAATGATTTATCTGGATTTGCAGCTTTTCATTTTTTTTTTTAAATTCGAAATTTCCATTTATAGAAAAGTTAAGATTTCTTCAGGCTTCAGATAATAAAATAAAATTGATTTATTGATCTTTCTGCTCTTAGAGAAGAAAAAATTATAAGAAAACGACGTGTTTCCTTCTTTTCAGAAAGGAATTCATTCACTAAAAAAACAAACTACCTCATTCATGTTTAAAACAGTTCGAGACTAGAAGTAAAGGGCAAATAAAAAACAGTGTGCTCGGGAAGCGGTTATTATGAGTATAAATCATTTGCGTTATCTTGGCGTCCATTCTTCGGTAGCTGGCGGCCATTCCACTCCAAAAAACTCCGCTTCCGAGACATTAAAAAGTCGCCATTTAGGGAAGCAATAAGCAGCAGGTAATTAACAACTAAACCCACGGGCCCATCCAAAAACCAGGTAACGAAGGAAAAATAATTCGCATTAATTTAAAATGTCATAAACAGCGGCCGCAACCTTTTATTTTAGAGCATTTAATATTTTTTCCTCTCCCGTTTTTTGGGGACTTGTTTTTTTCTTTCTCACTTGGCGCGATACCTTTTTTATTAGCTGATGCATCCGGCCTGTAAGCACCTTTTGAAGGCAACCGCCTGGACCGCGCTTTTGTGGAGAACGCATTAACAAAGCGGCAAATATTAACGCAACTCCATTGTTTCAAACACGGCTCTGTTGCAATGGCTCGGACAATTTATTATTAATTATACATTATAAATTATGCTCCATTATCTGCGCGTGCAGTTTTAAAGCTCTTCCCTTCGATTTTCTTTTACCTCCAGAGGAGCTTCTTTTCGATACAATTCTCCAGGATGGGCGGTTGTCAGCGACATAAAAAATAGCTTGCTACAAGGGAAACTTTTTTAATATGCATCGTTTCGGACCGCCGTAACAAAACATGTCTTCCTGCCAAAAGATGTCGGTGGTGCTTAAAAAAACTCATAACAAGATATTTAAAATTTTGAAAGAAAAAAGTTTTTTTTTCCAAGATTGGGTCTCTGGAACGCGATATTTTTTCCCCTCCATTTTCACTAATAGCCTAACCCATAACAAAATAGCCGTTATTAAAATGTTTTACGAAAACTGTGCAAAAAAGGAAAGACTTCGTTTAGTTTAAAATTAATAGCCATTAAGGTTATTTTGATGCTCCTACGTAGCAATAATGGTTTAAAATTTTTTACATCAAAAAAATTATGTAAATACTTTTAAATTTCACCCCAAAGATTTCGTATTTTTAGCTTCGTCTGAATTTGCTCCATTTTAATTATTATTTTTATTCATTGGAATTAAAATATGATTTTTTTAAAATTAAAAGCAACACTTATAAAACAAATCGCGGTAGCAAAAATTACTGAAACATTACTTGAAAAAATGATTCCCTCGGGATGGGGATAATTCGTTGGGGAAGGGAAAACAAGGATTTGCCTTATAAAAAAATTAAAAAAATTTAAGATTAGCATTAAGTTGTGTCATAAGACAGTAATTTATTACTTCATGTATTATGCGTTTCAACTAAATGATATTTTTAGCAATAATTTTAGAGTATTAATGAGATTTAAAATTAGCAAAAGTGTCTTCATTGCTTTCGATGCCATTAAAAAATGACGTATTGAAAAGCTAAATATTCCCATACCTCAGATATTGCAATAAAAGTTTGATAAGAATTAGGAATTTATAGGAATGTTCTTATTTATTTTTTAAAGATTTTTGGAATTCGCGCTTCTTTAATTTGAAAATTAATTGAAGCTAACCACGGGAGCCGCTGTCGAAGAAGAATGTACTGCGTAATAATCTCAAATTCATTATTTATGCATATGAAATGGAAGGACGAACGTGGTAAGCGATGAAAATGCTGATCGGGTCATTCTCTGCGTATAAGAATTGATTGGACCGCGATGCACGGGTTGAAGTGGGTTCTAAAATTGCTACCACTGGCCACGTGGTCGCGGCCTCACTTCCGTGCGTTGAAAAGACCACCTGCGCATCCACTTTGACAGAAGCTCGGGAGTCTTCCTAGTCCACAACGTGAAGTTGGAATCGAACTCACTAGCTATTGAACTGAAGCTAATCATTCAGTAACATTCAACATTGGCAAAATGAAACATTTTTTTAAATAAATTTCAATCATTAAGGCAAAACAAAACAAAAAAAATTCCTCAATCGGAAATCCATACTTTCATGGATGTGATCCTGTTTAAATTGAATTTCCATGGCTTTATCGAATTATTTCATTGTATCATAGATTTAGGGAAAGCAAAATTTATGCACTCGATTAAAAAAGATTACGAAACTGATTTATAATACCTTAATTTTGATTAAAAACTATATTAAATATATTCCTGAACTTCAGGAAGAGTACTAAACTGATTTCAATAAATTAAAGCGCACCCAAAGAATGAACGATTATCACTCTCACTCGAGGGTTATAAGCAATAAAATTGAACAATGAGCATTTGTTGTAGGTGAGAAACTTACTCGAATATTTAAAGTATAACAGAGTCCATTTGGCTGAGTCAGTTAATATTTTGCTGCAGCTAAGTCTGTACAACTATAGTTATCGTTATTATGAAAATCGCTTAATGAAAGAAAATTATGAAACAAAAAAACAGTAAAGCTATTTCAAAAAAGCGAAACAATAATATTATAAACTATTTAGATTTTCTAACGTTATAAGAATTGCCATTGGAAATATATTGCTCTAAAAACTGCCCAATAGGGTATTTCTGAAGACTCAAAGCAGTTACGCAGTGGTCTGTGCAATGAAGCGGCTGATGTCGAATCAGCAGTCAGTAGGAACTTCATATCTTCAATACTTTAGAAAAAGTGAAGCAAGAAAATCTCTTGTGCAATACAGTTAATGTATAAGTGTTAAGTAATGGAGTAAATCGAAGTGGATTCACGTAATGATTCAGTATGTGGTTCGTTCTAAAATAAATGAATCTCAGTTTAACAAGAAATCTTCGACTAGTTCTTGAAATACTTAAGGCACAAAGTTTATATTTTTGTAGGATAAGTAATTGCTATATACTGTATTATTTTTTTATATTTTTCTTTAAAAACTTCTTGAATTTGAGTTAAAAGGCAAATAGAAAGAAAGTGGCTCTAGCATTCCTCCTTAAATCTCTTTATAGGTGGGCAACTGAGGTACCGAGAATAATGTAATAAGATTTAGGTGAGAGAGACATTAGAAATAATACATTAGTAAATAATATTTATAACAATGTTAAAATAAATAGAAAAAAATAGTAACATATGATTTTTAAATCAAAAACTTGTGTGAAAGAGGAGCTGTGTAAAAATACAGTGAGATCAAAATTTAAAACTGAAGCCAGATTTATGTTTAAAAATTAAAACACCCATTTTATTTGTCAAAATTTATCGACAAATAAAAAAGAATGTTGATACTTTTTGGTAATTTCGATACGAACATTTACCCTGAAAAATATTACAAGCATGTAATACGTTGTTTTTTTCTAATTTTGTTCTTTTATTTCAAACAGCTTCCATTTCATAGAACGTGAACATTTATGCATATTTTAGTATTAACGTGAATAAATCAGTTATTTCATAGAATAATTAAGCATTGTATGAAACAACAAGGCAAATTAATTAATAGATTCTTACTTTACCTAGTTACACCGCAAAATAACTACTGATATACCTTCAAAAATAAACACTTGCAAAGATGATTGATAAATTAATTGGTCATAAATAGCTATAATATTTCGAAAAATATATTTATCCCTATGGTAGATGATCAATTGATATCTTTATACTAAAGAAGAGAAGATGATTTGTTGATCCTATTTCTAGCATTCGTTGCATAAATTCTTGGTCTCGAAGCAACGGCATCAACTCATGAATGAAGCGGGTTCAAAACTTACTGAAAGCTGATTCGAGGAGATTTCGTGTACTGTATTTCATACTTCAACTGTCAAGTAAACCGTTATTCTATAGAATATCTAGTCAAATCGAAGAATTTAATATACTGTCTTGTTTAGTCACATTTCATGTGAAATAACATAATTCACAAGGGTCCCTATGGCATGTGTTTACTGATGAAGTCGGACTCCACACCAAAATATGATTCAGTTGGAAAAGTGGAGCAGCGCACTCCATCATGCCGGCCTAGCAAGACACAAGAAGCATCCCATACCTGATGGTAGCATTATATTATTCATGATTTTACTATAGGGCAATAATATTTTTCTAATTTTCTCCTCATCCTCCCTATATTTACGGAAGACCTTCATTTAAAAGTACTTTTTCTTTTCATATTTAAGTATAAAATATGACTGTGAGTAAAAATTCTGAACGCTTTTCCAATAAGTTAACTACATATATGATTTCAGAGTCTGATGCTATATATTTTATATAGTCATATGGAAAACGTACATGAATACTTAGAGTACCATGTACTTTTGGCAGTTTAAAAATCAGATTCACACATTTATTACTTTTCTTACAATATTACGCATAATATTCGATAGTTTAGGATATGAGTTTTGACCAATATTTGTATTCTCTTATTATTCATTAGTTAAAAAAACAGTAAATAGTAATTTTTTAATAGTTTTTACATGTAATAGCGCATTGTTAACAAACAAACATAATGATGCTTTATTTTTAAAATTATTAATTAAAAACTTTTGAAAAGATTTTTGGAAATGTTAAGGGGATTAATAAAAAGTAAAAATCAGTGAAAATTGATGACATAAATTTATTATTTTTAATAATTAAAAAAGTTTTAAAATTTATAAGGAATGATTTTTAAAAATTGAGCTATTTTTGTCCAAAAAAAGTACCCATTTCCTTAATTCTTTAGGTATAAAAATTGTGTCTCTAAGCATGCGGTATGGAAAATTTTCCAATAGATTTCTGGAGAAAGGGAGTGATAAAGTGCATGCTATTTATTTCCGTATTTCAGCGACACCTATTTTTAATTTTGTCCCAAAGCGGCAGTTTTCGTTGGTTTCTAACGGCCGCGTTATCCGAAGAACTCATTGAACGGTTTTCAAGAATCGAATAATGGACTTCACAGAGAAAATTCCATTCTTAAAAGTAAAGTCTTCATAAGAAGCACAAATCACAGTAATTAGATGCACCCACGTCTCTTACAGCGGCTCTAATTGCTCGCGTGATTTCCTGCGGCGGTGATCCATCAAGGAGGGGGAGGCGATCCCCAGTTTACTTCTCACCGAGCAGGTAATGTCCTAAACAATGCGCCCAACGCCCCGCAATGGACTTCCTGAACAGTTCATGAGGCCGAATCTGACAGATACAAATGAGTTGCGGAAAATGCCTCCTCCCCTCTCAGCGTGTTGGACTCATCTGAAATAGATTAATGGTAAATACCGAGTAAAAGAAGACGGGGTGCGGGTATTGATATGTTAAGTATGGCCTTTTCACGTATCATTTGTTGCTAATGTACAGTTTTGTGTTTCTGGGCGCTAGCGGATGATTCCTGGGTTTCGACTGCATAAAGACAATGCGCGCGATTCCGATGCTTTCCACCTGTCGAGGATGACGGATGACCGCGATGATGACTTCATCGGAGATCGTCCACTCTAAGGACACAGAACATTTTGCATATGTTGCCGTAAAAAATGTATAATTCAGTTATTTCATAGAATATAACTACGTATAGTATGAAATAAGAGGAGCAGTCACAGTTAAAATATGCAATGGATGAAAAACTTTATATTTTACCTAGTTATTCTTTACAATTATTCAATGAAATAACTAATGATAAACCATTAAAATAAAAATATATACAATTTCAAAGTCATTTTAAAAATTAGTGAATCATAAATCACTAAAATTTCTCGAAAAATAAATTTAATGGTTGATTAAGTGATAAATAACAAAGAAAAGGGGTGATTAATTGTGGCTCCTATTCAGTGGCCCGTAGTTGATTCTTTAACGATCGCGTTATTCTAAAGAATGCCACAGAATTCAATAGTTTTACTGACTCGTCAGGTTGGTGGATGAAATAATGAATTTCACACACACCAAGAGGATCTTTATTAAATTTATAATCAGAGCAGCAAATATCCAAACAATAAAATTCTATGTTTCTTCTCTTAAAATCATTCGTAGATACTTTATTAATTCGAATGTTTCATTTTAAAGGAAAGATAGTCTTATAGGACAAACATAACTCCTGACTTCATGATTCTCATATAATTACGTTCGCAAAGAGGCTTATTTCTTTCCGATGCCGCAGTTCTCAAAATAGAGTGATGCACTTTGGAGGAGCTCTGCTCAGTTACAACAAAGAATGGTACAAAAACATTTACTTGGCGACTATAGGTTACTTGGAACAGAAATGTGAATGCTGTCATACAGGAGTGAACAGCACAAAAATGTTTCGAAATCTGTGGCAGGATGCCATCAATATTTACTACTGACTTTATTTATTCATTTTCATTTCAAATTAAAAATGTACTTGTAATGTTTTGCTATTTATAACAAACAAGCAAACGTTTGAACAAGATTCGTTGTAGAAGAAAGCTAACCAATATTGAATAGTGTTAGGATTATTCATCCAGTTTTTGGCGTTGTATTCTACTGAATGATAGTTGGCACTCGAGGAATTGTTTTACTGATGCATACAATGCGAGCACTATAAGCAGTTGGAAAGGAAATTATATCGCGTTGTTTGCAGCCACAGAGAGATGCTGCCCAGGAGCGTTCTGCCTGCTCACAAGGGAGGGAAAATGGAGAGCAGCCTCCCGTTGCCTGCGCTGTGCAGGCAAGCTCAAAGTACTTGAGATAAAGTGTTGTTACTCTTTTCAACAATTGTAATTTGCGCATACTCTCGCATTTTTTGTGAATGACTTTTATGAAATTCATAAAGGAAGACTGGCGTGAGGGATGTTAAATTATTTCTGGAATTGAACAGTCATTTTTTTAAAATACTTTACGTGTATTTTCACTTTTCTTCACATGCATCATAACAGGATACCTCACGCATCTTACTGCGCTCCATCTATTCTGATTTAAATAGGCAAGAACATTTAATTATATGTTATTATCAATATAATAGAAGGAAATATTTATTAATAGGGTGCAGGATTCATTTTGGCATGAAATAGAGCTTGAATTCGCCTAGAAATCAATTCATACAAGTGCTGTAAAGAGTTTAGATGAATATTCTACCATTACTTTATGAAGAAATTGTGAAAGATACCGTGGAGGGTATCCATTTTGCATTGACTGTAGCGGTCCTACTCTATTGAGGTAGCATTGAGCTTAAATTCATCCTTGTGCTCACCAAACCACGACTCGGAAAGTCTCGCTACCTGGATTAATGACTTATCATTCCGAAGAATTCCAGTTCTTGCAGCAGACGAAGTCGTGGGACAGGAGACACCCGGTCAGCTAACATATCTCTACGCTTCTCCCCAGTGGTCTTTCTTTTCAGGCCTTGTAGAAAACCCCGACATGGCTGCCGAACAGATTCATGTATGTGCTTGACAGTTGGACATCATACGCTTGTGCAGGTGTCCTCCAGACGTACGTCTATCCTGTAGTGAGGAAAAGTGAGAAAGACCGACTTTCTTTCTTCCACGTATTCATCTACCGAGTGGCTTGCTTTACCGTACCGTGAAGAAGGCTCTGACACTAGAGCTTTGCGGTCACTCTTGCTGCAGCAGCTAGAGTCCCTCTCAACGCGCTCCCTTGTAGCCTACTGCTTGGCTTTGACGCCGGCCGCACTCCATGCTGGGCACCCGAAACGGTAAATATATATATATATATATATATATATATATATATATATATATATATATATATATATATATATATATATATATATATATATATACTGTAAATGTAATGTATATTTATACATACATTTATATATAGGTAACTGACTGATAGCTATTATTACATTTTAATGCATACAATGTGCATTCAAAATGGACATTTTGATTTTTTAGGGGTTTCCATTCATTATTTTAATAACTACTTGTTTGTCTTTCCTTTTTTTACACGTTTTTTACTTTTGGCAAAATTTATTTTGTTCATTTATTGATAACACCATCAACCGTGTCTTCACAAGATGCTCAGTTGAAAACAAATCGAACGAGGTGCGTAACTCTTGAAAGTTGTGTTTGGTTGTAAATTTATTAAATATTGAATTTTGAACTTGTGTTCTAATGCATTGAGTAGAAAGAATATATATATTCTAGTTTTCAAGAATTTAATATATACATTCTTCATAAGAATGTAAAATTTAACTATCTAAATTTTCCTGAAATCATTTTTGTGATTCATTTTGATACTTTAATAAGTGAAGAAAAAAATTTACGAAATAAAATTCCCCTTTTTTGCTCATATTTAATTTTAACATGAATCTCATAATCTATAGTGTAAATATTTTCAAGAAGAAATATATTTTCCATGTTAATATTTACATTTAAATGATTTTTGATGAATTCCTTGAGACAAACATTTATGATAAATATTCTTTAGTTTTTAAGGAAATACATCCCCCACATCTTTCATGAAAATTTCATACATAATAGTTAAACAATTATGTAATTGCTGCAATAATTATTAATACTAAATAATTTATGACACACACACACACACACACACACACACACACACACACACACACACACACACACACACACACACACACACACACACACACACACATATATATATATATATAAATTGGATACCTATATATATATATAGGTTTCTAATAATTCAATCTTACGTAAAGGAGAAAGGATCTCTTTTTTTTAATTTAACTAATTATATTTTTAATTTCACTTTGGAAGAACGTATAATGATTTCATTTTAGTTGGTTTTAAAGAATATTATTACAGCCAAAAGGGATTTACATAAAATACAAACTTAAAACAGTCGATATAGAATGGCAGGGGAAGGAGAGAATCCCGCATAAAAGTTTCAGAAGTCCCCATGCCAAATGGAAAAATAATGCATATATTCCCTCATCGTCATCATCATCAAACTCCCCTCCACCCCTCACCGGAAGCCGTTTGCTATTATCGAAAAAAACAGACGAAGCGATCGCTAAAAGACAAACGATAACAGCACAGGAGAGAATGGCAACAAGGAAGGGGTAGGAGGGAACAAAATAAAATTAAATAAAAAAGGAACTAAAGAAGCTTCCAGAGAAAGACGTCATTTAAAATCGCCCGTTTTAAAATCGTCCGTTTCTTTCGTATATCATTAACGCTCCCTCTTCTCCTCCCCTTCCCCCTTTTAATGTAAACGCTCCATTAGATATCCATTGGAGCTCCCGACCACTGCTGCCACCTTCTCGAATCTAAAACCCAAATATTAATTCTCGCCTCCCTCTGATAACCGAGTGAACGATGTAAACAAAGGAGGCAACCGGGCCAGCTATCAAAGAGTTTGAATTCATTAGAGGGCTCGCGGCTATGTGGCCGCCCCTCCCTCTCCCCACTTACTAACGAGATGCTCTCCTGCGCCCCCCCCGCCTCTTTACTTCTCACCACCGAAAACGCCAAAGATTAAATTCATCCCACTCATTTAGATAGGCAACCGCTACTTATTTCTCCATGTGTCGAAGTTTGATGTTCTTTGTGGCGCCCTCTGGAGAAAAGTGGTGCGAGTCACCGAGATTTTTAATTATTTTCAAGCGAAGTGCGCGATCGAAAGAGAAAAATGCGTGTTTCCATTCGTAAGTTTATTTTTTTATTTTTCTTTCATCTGGTTTTATTTATTTATTTTTAATAAAATATAGGATTAGACAACATTTAATTTCATAATCATTATTTGTTTCAGAATTGCAGGAATGTGATTTTTAATTGAAGTGGTCCAATTGGCTTTATAAAATTGTAGCGCTTTTTGTTATTCAAAAATTTTATTCTTCAGCTAGATTGCGAAGATGTTGAGCGAAGTATCAGATTTATAATAAGGAAAATATATTTATTCTGGATTGGTTTTCTTAGATTGGAAACAATGCAAGTTAACAAAATCTCTGTATTAATTGTGTTTGAATCAGCAAAGGATTTCATGACATGATCATGTTTCTTCTGCCTGGTTTAGTAAAGAATTATTTTGTTTTCATTTCTTATGTATAACGTTCATATTTAAGTGTAACAAGGGAAAAATGAATATTTCATTATTAATTAATTTATTTTTTCTCTCAAGTTTTTTTTATTTAAAATAAATGTTTCCTGGGAGAAGACTAAGAAAAACAGCTCTTCGTTCCAGTTATGACTTACCTGGATAAGGCATTCAAGGTCTTTGATGACGTCAGCGATATGGGCTTAGACAGCTTGCCCTCGTCTATCATTTGTGTCTTCGTGTTTTAGGAAGGGTATAGGCTCGAATTTCTCAGATTCGGATTCTCAACTTCCTATCTTAAAATCATGCTTCCCTCAAGTTTAGTTTCTCGGCGAACATTCACGCAGCGTCGAAGACGTGGGTGCTGAAGTGGAGGAGGGGTGCACCCGCCGTCGGTGCACCTGCTTCTGCAGCCAGCGGCATCATCAGGAGGCTGTTTCCTCTGCAAGAGCATTCTGTTTTCTCACCAAAACAGTTATTAGAAAGCGGGGGTGGGACAGCGGAGTGTCGGGGGGGGAATAATTTGAAGACGAGGGCGTAAAGATTTTATCGGGAGTTAATGCCTTTTTGCATCAAAGCATGGATTGCTTTCAGCTGAAAATCGGTTCTTTGCACATTCTGGGGCCCGATTTCTACTAATAAAGAAATATTATGAGCATTAAGTTTTATGTTTCGTTCAATGACCCGCTAACCAATCCTTTTATATTCATACTGATTCGGAGCTTTTATGATCTATATATTTCTTTGATCTATTAATGAATTCTTCCCCTGGAATTTAATTTTAAAATTCAGAATTTTGATATGATTATTTGTGATAGCCTTTTTTCGAGTACATTACATAAGTAACTATTTTACTCATTGTAATGGCTCATTTCAGGCAAATAAATGTCAAACATAATCAAAAATTTCATTACGATAAAAAATGACTTTTCAGCTTGAATAAAAGTAGAGTAAATATAAGGATCCCCCGCGGAGTTCTGCTTAAGGCACGAGAGAGCCCTCGCCTGGTTGAATGAAAGGCGCCCATGAAGCCACCGCATCGCATTTAGCAGTTTTTACATGCAAATAATTATATTGAAGCTACAGAAGAGTCATGTATTCACGATTTCATTCATGGATGCGAATCTGCATTCAAAGATTATAGAGCGAATACAAATCAGCAGCTGATTCAAGGCATCACTTGTGGTTCTGTGGGGAGGTGCACCCACTGTCACAACGCAGAGGCCGCGGTAGGTCAGGTCGTCGTGCTCATTATGGGAAGATAGTGAGTTCGAATCCCAGCTCGAACTGGAGATCCGTTGTGTTCACTAATGGGGGCTGGGGCACGTTAAAACTGGGCGTGTCAGCAATGCGCTTCTAGTGAAATGATACTTCTGGGGGTGGCAGGCCAAATATTGGGGGGGGGTGTCCCTGCCTCAAATTCCTGAAGACTCCATTCGCCTACTTTTGTCTAACTGGTAGAGCCCAACACAGGAAAGCAGGTTGCAATAACAAGTGTCACAATGCATACATCGGAGTAGAATTATTCCACCGCCCTCCGCTGCTACTCACAAAGTAGAGCGCGTGAAAATGATAGAAGAGCAGCCAGATAACTTGTGATGTCATAATAAGAAACGATTATTAGTATTGGAGTAAAAAAGCAAGTTGTGAATTTAATCCCTTATTCATCAAGTTATTGTGGGCCTTCATTATCAAATATTTGTTATTATTAAGAAAATATAATAATAATGATGATACACATTTATAAAGGAAAACAATAGAATACTTCGTTTTAATTAGATATGACAATCAAGGAACCTGTACTAAAAGCATTTTATACTAGTCTCCAAATCCAAAATAACCTATCTCCATCTACTAGGGTCTCCCACTATTTATCAGATAGGCCCTTTATAGAATTAGGGTCTTTAGTACGGAGAGTGCCTAAAATGTTCAATCGAGTGACGTCAAGGACATCCCATTCATTTATGATATGATGTGCTATTTCCTCGCTTATTTTTTATTGAATATTTTTCTCATATCGAGTCTTGTTGAAAAAATTTCAATATTTAAAATTTTCAGAAATGATAGTGACCAATAATGAATTTCACAGTGGGTGGTATAATTTGCAATTGATTTTATAATTGTCTTAAGCATCTAAGAAATTTAGAAGTAATTTTCTCATATGATTTATAAATCATACATTTAGTGTGTCCAGAAAATTCAATCCGGATTTTGATCTTCTTCTGTTTCTCTGAAATCGCAATCACAGAAAGATTTTGACTAATTGGGCTATCCGCGCGCGTATTTCAAGGTTTTTCATTCATCGCTTGACTTTTACTCTAATAAAGAAGACGGTCCGCTATGAAACTCTCTCCCTTTTCAACATTTTACATTGTATTTTGTTTCTATGGATTAAATTATAGCATTTGGAATGCATTTCAATAGTTCGCTAATCCTATGTTTCTATCATTTCGACACTTAAAGCCAATAAACTTATTTTTGTACATACCTGAACGCGGATTTTGGTAATCCTGTTATATTTATTAAACACTGTGCGGGATGTTTCACGACTCATATGAAAGATTATTATATTTTCAGTCAATTAAATACTTGAATAAATTTTTCCCTTGCTTTATAGAGGATTCTTTTGTGAAATTTTTTATAATCTTACACTCTTTGCAATAATTGCAAAATGGGAAATATATTGTTTGATTTTATTTTATTTCATGAAGGAAAAGACGATATTATCTGATCAACTGCATAGAATCAGCTGCACAAAAGACTGACAAAATCCTGGACAAGCTCCAGCGACAGTTCCAGAAATAATTCCCTGGAAACTATTAATATTTATTAGATTCTTGGAGGAAATTTCACCCACAAAAGCAGGAAACAGGATATGTTTGACTTTTCATTCCTGAATCCGGGGATGAGAGGCGTGACTCACTTTCGTCATCAATTTTCATCCTTCGGCATTTCATGAAAAGACTCTTCGAAAAGGGGGCAATCTAAAATTCAAGGATTCCACCCCCTCTGCCATTTAGTGACTTCGGTTCCCTGGGGGCTTCCACCTGTGGGCGAAGGAGAAAATGCCCCTCCAGGATACTCCGGTTTTTCGTAAGCTCCACTAAAATGGCAGGAACATTTTTTTTCTTATCATCCTGAGAATAAAAGTTATCTTTAAGAAACTGGATATGAGTTTAAGCATATTATTCACGCAAATATCTCGGTGCCGCTCTTCATTCACCTCTTTGCGATTATGCTGTGTCAACAACTTTCTGGACGAATATCGCTTTTAAAAATGAAGATATCATTTTCCTTTTTTTCTTGTTCGGAAAAAAATTCTATTTACTTTTTGCCAGAAATTCGATTTCAATCTAGTTTTAAAATTGGTTTTAAGCCAAATTCAAACCCATTCAACATTTCAAATACACCAGTATCAGTAAGTAACCAATGAATCCTGTGTAAAATATATTTTTGGTCCCTCAAAATAATTCAAAATTTATTATGAATAATTCATGTTTAGATGTAATCGAATTCATTATATGAATTAGATAGTAATTAGGAGGACAGAACATGAAAAAGTATTATTAAAGGAGAAGCATATTTTTCTTTTTCTTAAATTGTAAGCATATATAACGATTTTTTTGCTTATTAACCAAACATAAAATGGTTGTTTCTTTCGTTGCAGTTGAGACACTGTTTTAAAATATCCATGACATCCATTAATATTTCATCTACGTCACACATAATAAATTATTATGAATTATTACACATAATAAATTATGATATCGCTTTTAAACGGCGTTGTCACCCCGACTTGTCGACGAATTTGCCTTCAAATCGCATTCTTAGAGTGGCAGCAACCAAGGCGAAGTTTACCGTCGAATATCTGAGAATACTGTCGAAGTTAACCTTATTAATAAAACAATTTCTTATATAAGGAACAAAGTATCGGTTTGAAAAACCGTTTTCTATTGAATCAAGCCATTAACACGGTGACAATAAAATTGAAGAAAAAAAAAGCAAAATGAGAAAGACAAGACAAAACATTCACTTTATAATTAGTTTAATTTTTAAAAATTTCATTCATTAATAGAATTCTAAATTAATAATTCTAATATTTGAAAGCAATCTCTCTTAAATCTTAAAACTAATGCCTTGCTTAAGATAACATTAAATTTTTTCTTATTGTTTCTTTTTTTTAATTAACATGCTTAAATGACGTTGCATAGTAAATTTACTTACAGGTGCTACAGATTTTCTAATAGCACAAAAGTGTTTTTCTAGCGGTTCTCGAATTTCTTTAAAACCGTTATGAACAACTCAATGCATGCAATTCGCAAAACTAATTATTTAAAAATGGCTGTAAGATATTTAAATTATCCATAAATAGTTTTCGGAAAATAGGAACGAAGAGAGGAACGTTAGCCCCTTCAGTTTCATCCACACTTGTGCGCCCAAGTGCGAAACAAATTTGTTCCACAGTCCTCACCTCAAAGTGCTTTCGCAAAAATCAATTTCCGAATTCCGCCGCTAAATTTCTCAATCCGTCCTCTTACAGGAGTCGATCCCTCCCTTTTTTTACTTCGCTGCTGCTCCTGGTCTTCCGGCTGCACAAAGACGCAGTGGCTTGGTTGGATGGAGCGTCGTGACTGGAAGGCAGTGCGTTGGAATCCCGACTCAACTGAAGGTCAGTCGTGTTTTCTATAGTTATTTGGGAAACACTAACTAAGCCGTAGTTGCCGTATTCTTCATCTTGGGTTTGTCGTCTCCGGTATGAAGGGACATGAAGCTTGATCTCTGCTTAACTGACTCAACCTGGCCGCTTGGCCCTAACTGGCAAAGCTCAAAGCTAGGTTATGTGCAGGGAAGCATTCTGGTGAAAGAATAATTTTTCAGCTGCAGGAAATCTTATTGCCAAGTGTGTTGCAAAACACAACTCGAGTCTGTGTTATAAAAGAGGCTGTGGTTCTTCTTTTTTGCTTCCGAGAAATAAACAGTCACTGATAACTTGCCGTAAGAGACATGTAAGCCTGAATAAAGACTACAAATTTATATTTTATTTTCGGCGCTCGTACTTTGCTTTCATTTCTTAAAAGACAATTTTTTAAAAAAAATACATGCAGGGTAAACCACTTTATTTTATTTTATTTCTTTTTCAAATCATTCATTTTTAATCCACTCCAAATTTTTTAATCAGTCTGTAATACATGTGCACACCAGGAAAAGGGTTTACTTGGATATATTTGAGTGGGAGCTACAGTTTAAAGTGCATGCCAAAACATTTCTGTCAGCAGCTTTCAAAGTGATGACGAAGAGAAGATCTGATCAATCAGCCTTCAGTTTGGTGTGCGGGAAACAAGAAGGGATTTTATTATTCTCTTTTGCAATATGTGTGAAGTGCTTTTTTATCTAAATATTGATTTCAACTATTATTATAAATTATTATCGATTTAATAATTAATTATTCAATAGATAATATTAAACAACACGCATATCAATTTACCATGAACTAAAATTCATATATCCACCTAAAAAATTGTGAAATTTCTTTCTTCATTTGATGACATATCAAAAATATATGTATAAGTTAGCAAACAATCATGAATAATATGTTCAGCATGTTAGCTTCGAAGCTTCCTAATTTTGAAAAAATTTAATGTGAAAATCTTCGGAAAATTTCTATTAAAATTCCCTGCATCATTTTACAATGAAATATACAAAGTGAAAACTAATGTAATGAAAAATAGTTTTTCAATATGGATCACATACATAAACAGAAACCAGGATCTGTCTTATGATTTTTAAATGCTTTTTTCTTTTTCTTTCTTCTATAAATTTGTGATAAAATGAAATAAACTTTAAAGTTTGAATGTCAATATTATTTCAAGTAAGTACCAAATATGATTTTTTAATGCCAAATATTTACCAAATATGCTGATGTGTACTTAATAAAAACAATTCTACCATCTTTAACTGTTGATCTAGAAAACGCGCACCTTCGAGAGAGAGAGAGTCCGCAATAAATATAATCAATTCTACTATATTATGTTTACACTTGTTTTCTAACAAAGTTGAATTAGAAAATTTAATGCAGTCCTCTCTTTATTTGATGCTCAGCATTGGACTGTCCTACTGTGTTCATAATTAATGTTCATGTTCATCATTGGACTGTGTTCATAATTAAACAATTGTTAAAAAAATTGTTTTTTTTTTAAAGTTATAATTGAAATTTTTATACAGATCCTAATAAGCATTATTTTATCCTAAAATGGAAAAAAAATTGCAAAGCACTTAGACTATATCAAAAAAAAAAAAAGATAATTTTGCTAATAAGCCCCAAAAGAAGGATGCACAAGCCAAAGAAAGTTCGGAATTTATATAAAATTGTGTGTTAGTAAAATATCGTTACTTTCTTGGAAGCTCATTCAGGTAATCTACCAAAAGTATGAAATTAAATTCTCCGTGTGTAGATTGTTCAAATATTTTGATATTTGAATGACAGCAGCAGCCCTAATTCTAATTTATAAGAAAATTAGGAATTATAAAAGTTGTCCGCCATCTTCCCTTTGATGAATAAATTGTCCCGTTTATTCAGTTACTCAGCAAAATTGACAGCTCTGAAAGCCATTTGTTAGCCATGCTGATTAATAATGCTTCACCTGCGTTTTGAAATTTGAGTCTTAAAATAAATCATAAATAACCAAACAAAGTGGGTGGAAAGTCAGTGGTTGCTACAGATTGGAGAACTTCAATTCAGAACTTTTTTCCTAAGAATTATTGTTGATGGAGAATGATTGTTATGGTATATGTGCTGATGTATTACGGTATAAATGAATAGAATTATCAATTATTGTTTTTTGACAAAGTTCATTTCCCCTTCTTCAGAAGCACTTCATATGATTTTCAGCTGAGGAGAAATCTAAAATTGTCAGACACAAAAGTGATGAATTTCTCTTGCATGTCAACCTAGTGGTGAAAAGGTAAAGCTTTGATCACAGTTGTGCAGAATGAAGTTACGACTTTCCCCTTCTAGTGTACAGATTTATTGATAACGTTTAGAATTAACTGTAAAATATAATTCCTGGTGCAAGAATTGTCGCACAGCTATGAACTTTATTCACATGAATTACAGGTTAACTTAAATCAGATTATCAGGATCAAAAAATAGTTCAATATGCTCTTGCGATATACTCTTGAAAAAAATGGAGAAAATGGTGCACGAAAGAAATATGTGGTAAACCAAAAAATAAGGAAGGTTTAAATGATGAAATATTTTTATTTCCTACAGAAATCAATATTATGATGATTGATTGACAGTTACATGTAAGTTTCAGAATTCATTCAATATTACATATTTTACTTTAAAATATAACTGTTTACACTACACTAGAAACGGAAACTGTTACATGATGAACATACGTTTTGCCTTTTATCAGCAAACGCTCGATTCCAATGGAGTTTCTCCCATCAGCGCTGTATGACCAATGTGTTATTGATGTGCTGTAGGTTATCGACCTGTTGCATGATCATAACATCACTAACGTCAATCAAGTGATTATACAATATGGTAGTTTATTGCTTGAGTATATATATAAAAATAAAATATTTTAATAATACCTTTTCTACTGCTCCGAAAGTCTTTGATTCATTCAACATATTCATTATTTATTCGGTATATTCTCTTAATACCTTCTTCCGATTGACCATACAGTTAGCGAACAGTTGCTACTATTTAGTTCGCGAAAAATACAATTCAGTGGCGAATGTACAGAAATAGAAAGGAGAAAAAAAATCAAAGGTTGGTTAAAGCAAAAGAAAAGGAATTCGAAGAGAGAAGAAATAATAATTTGTGGGCTAATAAAAGGGTCGGTTTGGTTTCGTTTGTTTCTACTCTAGGCACTCAAGGGCTAATTAGAACTGAGTCTGCATTCAAAGACAGCTCGCTAAGAGTGAAGAAGACACTGTAAAGAAAAAAATAACAGCTTGTGTTAAGCCACTGTTGAATTTGGAGCATTTGCTTCAATTCCTTTTTAGGTTTCTCACAGCAGGGAAAGTTATTCCTTAGATATAAAAAATATTTAGAGACCGTTTTGTACTAGAGCTTTGTGTTTCGATGAGCAACTTTAAAGATAAAACATACTTGCTGAACAATTTTAATCTATTCAGAGATACTTCAATATTCTGAGGAAACGCAACCGTCCCAAAAGGTGACCATTGAGTGCAGACTAAATGAGTTATTACCACTCCATATCAGATTGGTGCGTGTTTTCGTTGCGCAAATTAAACACGTCTGACTTTATTTGTCTTATTGGCTTTTGAAGTCAAAGACAACATTGGAGGCGACAACTGTTTTCGCAGCTAACACAATCAGGGCTGAAAACCCTTTCATGCCTAATTCAATGAGCCGCCGATGGAGTTATTTTAAAAGCAGACAGTTGGGCTCCTTTAAAATATGCGACGGGATGTCGAATCAAAACAAAAGTTAGCCTCCAGGCTTTGAAAAGGTTGCCAAGCGGGGACCGAATGAAACGGGAGAAGGGACTCTAAAGTAGAAAAGAAAACAGAGAAAACTTTTCACCAATACCTTCCAATGTTCCAAAAGAATAATGTTCGTTGTAAAAACTTCTGTTCCTTTCTGAATGCTATCTGTCTCGGCTCAGGCATTCGACGCCGTTTTGTGTTCTTTCTGTTTGTGTAAGGCCTTTGCATGCATTACACATGTTTTTTCAATTCCTTTTCGATGGCCAAAAGCTCTGAATTCAAATAATACAATTAAATTATCTGCCATGGTTTGTGGTGTCGCAGATAGGAAAAAAAGTTTTGTCAAAGTCTTTTCTGAGATTTTTATTTCGTCTCTTTATTAGATCCAACTTTTCTTTCCTATCTTTTTCAATTCTCTGAACGCATATTTAAGCGAATTCATTTTCTTTGTAAACTTGCACTTTATTTTTTCTCCTTCAATGAATATCGCCTTGAGGTTGAGATAATAAAAGAAAAATGTCATTTATTATGAAGCAAAAGATTTCGCGTTTCTTCTAACTGGAGCAGAGAAGGCTGGACAACAAATTGTTAGTTCAAATTTATCTTATTGCTTGAAATTCGGAAAATGAAGAAAATAGTGAGCCGAATAAAGAGCATTCAGTATTGCACCTAAATGAGTTTAAATGTTAATTGATTATAAATCTTTATCAAAGTTTAACGGTTCCAATTATATCAATTATC
This sequence comes from Latrodectus hesperus, assembly GCA_037975125.1. Lineage (NCBI taxonomy): Eukaryota > Metazoa > Arthropoda > Arachnida > Araneae > Theridiidae > Latrodectus > Latrodectus hesperus. Next base: position 11,348,387 of record CM075857.1, on the reverse strand, counting down.
AGTTTGTAAAATATACAATGAAGAATTCTTTTATTTCTTTTTTGAATTAAGAAATTGAAATCCACCATGTAATGACACTTGCAATCGGTAAAAATTCTTCAACAAATTGTCAAAAAAATCCCCTTTGTAAATTATTAAAAAAAATCATTCATTTAAATTTCTATTCCAATAAATTACTTTTTTTTCAAAATAAGTTATATTTCTAGCTTTCATTATAAAAAAATTCCATTATTTTCCATATTTCTTTTCATCTTTTTGCAAATAAATGATTAAAATTTCTTAATTTATAATCTCATAGGAATAAAACTCTCAATGATTTTTAATATCCTTTCACTAGTATTTCTAATTCTATCAATATGATTACTAAAAATAGAACTCAATCAGTAATAAAAATTTAAAATGCTGTTAAAAATTTGACTACAGAAGTTTTGAATTTAGTTTACCTGTGAAGAAACGTTGCTGATTATGAAGGAAGAATGTGAAAGAATATCATTTCGTGCAAATTATACATATTCTATTTAGATAATTTAACTGAAAAATATTAATTTTTGAGAAAAACATTTCGCGTTAAAATTCATTTCAAGTAAGTCTAAGTATCATTTTAAATATGGCATAAAAAATTCTATCCATTATTAATCCTTTTTCTTCAATTTCAAAAGAGAGAATGAAACTACCGTCTCTTGTACGATATCGTCATGAAAATTGTTTTAGAAATTTCTTTTTAAGCTGCCGGAAGAAAAAAATGCAAAAAGTTAAGTAACTGACATTTATATTATCACATTAGCAAATTTATTGGAATGTTTTAAAAAATAGTAAATGGGAAAAAATTTCATGAAGACGAAAATATTTTAAAATGTTCAATAGATATATTTTTAAGGCACACTTAATTAAAAAACGTTTATATGCGAAAAAATTTTGTTGCAGATAAGTATTTTAAGAATATTAGGATTTAGTTCATTTTTAAAAGGGTCTTCATTATTATAAAAATGATGAGAAAGTATTGTATCTTTTCCAAGAGCTAGAATACTTTTTTAAAATTTTTATAACTGTAATGCATTTTTTAGATTTGTTCATTCATTAATTAGAATAATACAATTTTTTTTATAAATGCTAAGCTATTTTGACAAAACAATTCTTCTTTTAAATCAAAATAAATAAATAAGAAAAAGAAAAGAAAAGGAAAAAAAAAACGCTAACGTAGCATTACTTTTTATTTTCCATCAGTTTAATTTTTAATAAATATTTTGTGAGCACAAAATTACTTGATGAAATAAATGAATTTTACCTGAAAGTTCAATCACGAAGTATTTTATTTTCAGTGAGCTATTTATAAGAATTTATTACCTACATCTATGGACTACTTGATAGCAAACACTGTTGTAAATAATATAATACTAGTAATCGCAAATCAGTCTCTTTTCGTCTGAAAAACTGCAGTCTTCTAAGACATCCGCAAATTTTACACCAATCATCTGCAGGTCTGCCTTCCGATTGGTGTTTGCATTCAAGCCGTCCAAAATCTATAAATACACAGTGTTCTGTTCTTTAGTTTAGTATATTTATAATTTCTTCCTTTGTAACTTGCTTCATTAAATATTCTTTTTGCGATTCATGGACTCTTCTTTGTTTAACGAATTTCAACAAAGTATTTCGCAAATAATATCAAGTTTTGTTTCGCATAATGGGTTTGTGAAACTTTCATACTTATTATTTATTCATTATTAATCTGTATTGAAAACATTTTCATTAAATTTTCTTCCAATAGGTAAATTTTAAGTTTTTTTCATTCATTTCAACATGAGAATGAATTAATATTAGTTATATTATATGAACATTAATTTCAAACACCAATGAAACAAGTAAGCAATATATATTTCATATACATAAATATAACGAACACATAAAGAATTCTTTTTAAATAATAATAAAAAAAATCTCATAAAACTTGTGTTACTCAAAGTTGAAAGAATTTGTCGCCACTTATCTTCGAAAGGAGCAACTCAAGATCTGTGAAAAAATTACAATTTTCTATCAAATAAGCCGAATTTTTTTCTAAAACTAACTTAAAATTTTCTAAAACTAATTTAAGTTGCTCACTTAAAAATGTATTATGAAATATACAATAAATTTATGTGATAGAATCAAAGTATAAGAATAATTTTTACACCAAGCAAATAAAAATTTTTTACAAGAAGGAAAATCAAATCAAATTTGAAGAATAAATTAATTGTTTACATCGAAAGCAAATGAAGGGTTTAAAAAAATCTTTCATTGCTCAAACGGCGTTGTGCCTTCAGCATCATTCATCCCTCTTTCACCCCGGGCACCCCATGCATCTACACCCCGCCCCCACTAGAGTTCAAGCGATGGACCAAGAAGCGTCAACATTTTAACAGTCTCGGCTGTTTTATGATCCACACCCGTAACGGGTCAAGTGATACAGATGATTATCAATAGTCTCTGAATCCCCTGTCATAAATCCCCCCTTATGTGGCCGCCCCCTCCCTCTTCTATGTTATGAAGGCAGCCCTCTCGAGGGCCTCAAGTGTGGGCCTTTATGACAGAGGGAGGGGTTGCGCCGGTCTGTTTTAATTTAGCGGTTGAATTTTATATTTGCAGGGGGGGGCTAAGGAGGGGAATGAATTGAAATAGGGGAAGGGGAGCAATTGGGATAAACTGCCAATAATGCGGCGGCAGCCATAAATAAAAACTGGAGAGTGTGTTATGCGGCTTATTGTGTGGCTTATTTTGATTTCCTTCTCTAACCATTTATGGTTTATGGGGGCAGCGTGCTATAAATGCCAGTTATGGCTTGGTTTAGACATTTTGTCCTGGAAAGGGAGGACTCACAAATCTGATGGGAGTGCTTGCAGCTTCCACACCATGCACTCAATATAGACACTTATTAAAAGAACAATTACAATAATTTTTTAACGCTTTTACTTTAATTCCATATCATGAATAGACTAGAAACTGAAAATAGTCATATATATATTTGATTGAGGTAAATAATTACTAAATTAAACAATTAAAAATGTAAATTCTTTTAAAAACATTTAACAGCTCTCTCTCTCTGTCTCTCTGAACGAACGAACACACACACACACACACACACACACACACACACACACACACACACACACACATATATATATATACAATACTTTTGATGTATAGTAGATCGTATTTGCATATCACAAGGGGAGAAACGAAACACGGAAAATGGAAAATATCTAATTTTCTTATACACATGTGTGTAACGCGTAAAAAGTACCGACACAACACTAATCACCTGTTATTCAACGGTCACTGTGATCATTATTAAAACATTATACTCGAAAAAAATAAATAAAAACTTTATCTTTAGATTAGAGTTAATCCATATCGAATCTGTATTGTTTCGCCACAAGTTACATCCATTTGTTCTGAAACCCTTAAAGATTATTCCCCCTTTCGTCGCCATGAATGGCTTAGTAGAACTGAGGCTTTAGTTCATAGTCACGCAATGCTATCCGTACTCCGAAAGTCATTCCTCGCAGTTTAGAAGCTGGAATTGATGAAGAACACACATATACATGACAGCTAAGTATATTTGACAGAACCGGCTTTCATTTTGCTTTGGGCCGAGAATCAACATAACTGAAAGTTCTCACAAGGCAGTTTTCTTAATTTTAAACGAAAGTATAGATAAAAAAACTTGTTTCATTATTGAATAGAAGCTGGAAAGAAAAATAATTCATTTGTGCTAAAAAGGAATAAAATGTAAAACTGAAAAAATTTTGAAAAAAGAAAAGGATTCCAATTTTAATCTAATAAGCTGAATTTAATTTTCAAGTCTAGGTTTGGTTTCTTTGTCGCTCAGGGGTCATTTCTTGCACGCCAGGGCCAATCGGACCGTTCTGGTGTTGACCGATCAGTCGAAGTGAAGTCTGCAGGCAACGCTTCCTGTCGACGAGTCAAGTGATGCGAATGGAAGAATTTCCAAAACAAAGTCTTCCGGATTTAATAATTAAATCTTTAACTTATAAAAACCCCGTAATTTAAATTTACGAAACATTTTAATTATGTTTTTGTATCTAGACTATCATAGGAAGCCAGAGAAACAGGAATGAACTTCATGAAGTGGAAACCACAAGAAAAGTCTTCTGAAAAATTCTTCATTGAATTTTGAAACATTTTAAGCAAACATTGAATGAATGTAAATATTTTCAACCATTTTAGAAATGCAATAAGAATAAATTGTTTTCCTTCTTATGTTAAGAAATAATAAATTCCTTTGATGTGTAACGGTTAACTGTTAAGGCATCATGTTAACTGAAATTAGTTCTCACCGTTTCATATTTTTGAGAATGAAATCATGCATAAAATTGCAAGTTCGTAAAAAAAATGGAATGGATCCCATTTCATACTTTATATTTTCTGGCTCCTGTTTTGATTGTATAGAGACCCAATCAACATTTGTTAAATCTTTTTTTTAAATTTTGAATCACGTAATGCAGTGAACTTTTGAGTTATCAAAACACTTTTCCCAAAATTACACACCTTACCAATCATGAACATTAAAAAGAGTTATTTAATGCTCACAGACCTCATCAACACGATGGTCTTGCGGAGGCGACTCTATTATCAACATGGCTATCAAGGCTGCCAGGATTTGTTGCTGGGATTCTTTCATCGAGTCAGTGATTCACGCTCTGGCGACTTCTGTTTAATCGTTCGAGTGTTCAATCAAATTGAAACGACGCCTCACTGTCGAAGGCACAGATATGGAATAAATCGGCGTCCTTCGTTCCCGGACACGGGAGCCTCGGGGGTCGGTCTTAGATTAGAGGCTGCGAGAACGACCTCAATGGCCTCACAGACGCCGCTCTTGATGCTTCCTTTTTTTCATTTCTTTTTTACTCCCTTAAGTGATACTTTTCTTTTCACTTTTCTTTTGTTTCTTACCCTGTTATGATATCTTTCATTTCTTTGTTTAGTTTCTGATTCGGGGGCGGAGATTTCCATTTCCTTCCGACTTCTTTCGGAAGTAGGCGATCAGACGTGCGGTTGTTGCATCTGGGGAGGTGTTGACGGCGAGTGGGCGGACGGTGCCGAAAGAAGACAGGTGGTAGCATTAATTGAAAACAGTGGAACAGTCGATCTGCTAGTTTTACCCTGCCATCAGTGAACATTTTCGATGTTCAATATAATTCCAAAAAATATAGAGAGGATCCTAGAAGCAGCCTTTATTTACATATGTGCATTGCAGTAGGAAACTTCCTATAATTTTCCCTTATTAATCTTCCTAAATGTGTGTGTTGTGAATTGAAAAATTCTTTCTCGAGTTTGAACCACTTTATCGTCAGTATCAACTGTTTCGAGGAGTGATAGGGTGAGGTCCAGCGTTTGGTCACTTGGATCACCCGATGGAAGACCTCTCGACTTTTTCTCTTGAGAATTTGAAAACGGGATTACTTGCAGAAGGAAACTGTTGACCAAGAGGACAGTTGTAACTATCGATATTTTTAGCTACAGCTGACATGAAACCAACTACAAAATCAATGATTTGTGATCTGTTGGTTCTTATGCGACACATTAAAGCTGTTTCTATTTATTTATTTTAAATTAGATAAATAAGAAAATATAATATAATGTATTGATATATTATCAGTTTCACAGTGTACGGCCCCTTAAACTGAGATATTTACTATATTTGTTAATAATTCAGATCAGAAAATATTATTGCTTGATTGGTAGTCCATTTTATGATATTATTTTTACATAATGCATGCTTATATTTCAAGAGAAGATGCTCAAATAAATATTTATATCCAGTAAATATTAATATATAAGTCTGTATAAGATGCTGGAAGGATCAGGAATCGTTGCTACACCAGCATACTTCCCTGCACATGGCCCAGAATTGTATTCTACCGAAAGTAGCGGGTGTTCAGCATTCAGAAGACAGGATCAAACAGAAGACCTCCAATACTTGACCAGAGTCTCATGCAGGACTTTGTGACTATGGCCTATTGAGCGTGGCCTTTAAAAACCACGATAGATCTTCGGTTAAGTCGAGATTCGAACTCTTGACCTTCTAATAACGGGAATGACACTAATTAACCCGTCCTGACAGGTCTTTTTTACATGGAAATGAAAGCTGCTCTTTGAATAGGGCGGAGAAAGATCACTTGTTGGTCTTTAAAACAAGATTTCTATGAAGTTTTTTAAATCAATTTTACAACGAACAACATTTAGAGAATCGCCCATTATTACAAAATATATGAAAAGTATGACGTTTCCAAAAGCGCAAAAGAATCTCGCATTAAAGGTCTGGGTGACATGTTTAGTTTCCCGCAAAGTAAGTTTCCATGGAGTGGAAATGAAGGAAAGGAAAACATCTGGATCCTGAGAATGAACCGATGGAAGGACAGAATAGAGTTAGTTGAGAAACGATGGCGTGACAGCAATGGCCTGCAGCAGGTTGTGCTTGTAAAAAAGAATATATTAATATAAAAAAGCAAATATTAACCATTATCAAATCATAAATATTATTATAAATTTTTTTATGTTGCTAAATATTAGCAGAGGACACCATTTTAAAAATTTAAATTTTGTATATCTTATAAAAGTGTACTTTTAGGTGCGTAAAAACAATCTTATGTAAAAGAACATGTATTTAACCTAATGCAACCTGGAAGTTTATAAGATGGACGATATGAAAAGTGCTGAAAACGGAAAGGATTGGCAAATGTCTGGAGCACTTTAAAATAATATTTTCGTAGAGAGAAGATAAGCAAGTTGTTTTATTCTTCAGTTGCTTACAAAGATTCAATTAAAACTGTACTCATTAGATTTTTGTACACTGTTTAAGAATATTCCGAACGAATTTTTAGTACACTTCAAAAATCAAATTTTTGGGGTAAAACTATTTTTTTCAGTCCTTTTTTAAATTAGCAATGTATTGAAATTGATAATAAGAATTACATGAAGAAACAGAGAGAGAAAAATTGAAATACAGAATTGATATATTTAATAAATTGCAATAATAATTAAAGTGAAATTCAGCATTTGTCAATTATTAAATTAAACTTTTTTTAAGTAAAATTTTGTTTTGATGTTACAGTCAATTTACACAAATGTCCCCATGTATGTGTTTATAAGTTTTCTATTCTGATGCATTGCATTAATTTTTTTTTATTTCTTTCTCATTTAAATAATCTTCTAAAATAAATTGCATTACATTTTTATACATTCAACTAGCTTGCGATTTTATCTTTAAGCTCTCTTAAAATGAATGTGATGCTTTTAACTTTTCTTTTTTATATTTATATATAAACATTGAAAAATTTATTTCCATATCCACTGAAATAAAATAAAATATATTGATTTGTTTCGTATTTACTGGGTTAACATCTTTTTACTTTTTTTTATTTATTTTTTAATTTTATTTGTTTATTGTAATTCTCTATTTCCCCCTTTGTTTTGTTTTAATCAATGTGTCTAGTCTGTGTTGTTAATAAAAATAAAAGTTTTTTTTAATTTTTAAAATTATAATTCCAGTTCTCTTACATACGAGAGTATGAGAACGATGCTCTTTCTTACTTCAAGTTCTGGTGAACTGAAGTCCCTAACAAGATTAATTCCTGCAATCTTATAAAATCTGCTTTTATGATCCAACTTTTTCTTTTATTTTCCCATCCTCATTTGTGTCTTCCTTTATGACCTTGGAATTCTTCCAAAAACATTCAGTCAAATTTTTAGATATTTTTACTTTTCCATAAAACAGGATTATTGTTCTCCCTATTTCCACTCTCTGTGAATGTCTCAGATCTCTTTACTGTATTTTATTCCACAGATTGCACAGCTAGTAGCTGACTACTAATGCTATGCCCTTCAGCTCTTTAGATCATATATAAGATTCCCACTTTGAGTGTGGTTAATTGCAGTTGTTGTTTTTGCACCAGTATACTTTCCTGTTTCTAGTCCTGGTGAAACTAAAACGCTATGCTGCGTTAATTGCTAAAGATCTAACAAACCAGGAGAAAATTTCTGAACTTTCCATGCAGCCTCTTCTGTTCAATGTCAAACATACGGTTTAATCCGAAGAAAATGAATCGAGTACAACAATCATTTGTAGCTCAAAAGTCAACCATGGAAACTCCATTTTTGGAAAACCCAGGGACAGGCATTATTAAATTTACCTAAACAAATCTGCAAAACCCCATAGCAACAACAACTCAGCTTACCATTTCTATTGATCAACACAGTGCATGTATCATTGGAATCCAAGAGCCACACATCATTCAAGATTATAATGTGGGTTTTCCTCAAGCATGCAATATTAACTATAAGTCAAATGTAAATTTATATCCAAGAGCAGCTACTGTTAATATGACCAGCATTTAGAATTGGATCAATATTAATGTTGCAAGAAATGTTACTACTAATATTCCAGGGCTCAAAGATTTGTAATTATTCATTAGTACAGTTTATGCATCACCACTAGTAGTCCTAGAAGATATCTTGAGCATTATTCAAAGCCTTATGACCATCCAGAAGCACCTCTTTACAGTTATTTCGGGGGATTTTTATAGTCATAATACTAGTTGTGTGTGTGTGTGGTTACTCCAGCAATGATGGACGAAGTATAAAAAAAGGAAGACTTCATAACCTCAAACAATTCAATCATTGCCTTTAAATATCCACCTACATTTGTGACGAATCAAAGAAACGGTTGACCAGATTTCACATTAAGCACAGGAGCAAACATCCTCTCAATCGGAGGGTAGAAGATGAACTTTCTTGTTCTGATCATCTGTACATTACTTTCACAATCAAGACTGATACTGCCGTTATTACAAACCGTAGATACAAAAGAAATCGCAGATTAAAAACTTTCAATATCAAATAAGACCCTATCTTCTCTTGGAAATTCCAAAATTCCTGAGAACAAAGAGCAGAAAATAACTAGAATTTACAATTGAAATTCTTTAATAGTAATATTATTAAAATCTGTGATGAAACATTAAAAAGAGAAAAATTGCTAAACCGCACGAAAACATAATAAAACTAATGAATTTCTGCATTAAGACAGATGCCAAAAAGTAAAAGCTTTGCAAAGTCATTTAAAATCAATCTGAATTGGCGAGAAGAACAGCGCTTCAAATTTATAAAAAGAACTGGCGATTTACAAACGCTTAATCTAAGTAGCCAAGTTTAATATTTTGCGCAAATACTATGCCAACAACACAAGGAAATATTTAGCACACTACAGAAGCTTGCCATGGATAAAACATTTAAGCCAACTCTCATAACGGATAATGAAACAGGGCCACAACACAAAAACATGTCATAGCGGAAGACCTTATATAAAAAATAATGACTTCTTGTTTACCTGAAGATATCACTGAAGAAGTTATACCACAGTGAAAGCAAATTTAAGATTCTGCAGTATAGAGCTCCAGATCAATTGTTCATAAAACAAAAAGTTACTCACGCTGTTAGTAAACTTAAAATTAGAAAGTCGCCGGGGCCGGGCAATATAGAAAATACTCTTTTCGAGGCTATTCACTCCAAATGCTGCACCATCACTCTGTTATTCTTTTTATTTAGTAGATGCTTGAAACTGCACGGCTATCCTAGAACATAAAAAAAGAAAAAGTTATACTTTTCCTGAGAAATGGGAAAAACTAAAATCAACTTTGATAATATAGACCTATTTGTCTATTACTTACAATTGGAAAGATATTGGAAAAATTATTAGCAGAAAGAAGAAGTAAGCATTTAGGAGATAATAAAAAATTGAGAAAACTACAGTTTGGATTTCGAGCCAATAATTCAACAAAGCATGCCTTGAGAATGCTGATTGATTCGATTGAAGAAAATACAAGTGGAGAACACTACACCGAAGTAAATCCCTAAATCTTAAAAGCACTTTCAAATGAATTTTGTTGCTAAGAGTGCTAAATAAAATGGCCAAGCGTATAGTATACATCAGCAAAGTCCCCTGTACCTAACCCAAGAAGGGTTCTACCAGTTTAGATGGGACTTGCTGGAAAGAAGAAAAGAAAGTGGCACCGCCGGGGGCCCGCCGCTGCAACGGAGCCAAGCTCCAAAACGCAACAACTTCACACGCTAGTGGAAGGTACCCGTCAGCTGCCTCTAGCTGTCCCCATTGGACTAGTTTATTGTGTGAGCAAAATAAAAAATAACATTATTAGACAGCACAAGTACAAGATGAGTTTACACTATTGGTAAGATCAAGTTGGGACAAAGACAAAATTTACAGACAATCATAAGAACAAAACAAACAGAACAATTGAAAGGTACGTGACAGAGTATGGGTGCAAGCAAATGAGAATAGCAAGGAATTTAGTATTAGACAATATTTACAGAAATTCAACAAAAGGATTACAAAAATACTTAAAATAGCTAAAGCATAAGGAGGCAAGGGTTTTAGGGAATCATCCACTGGGAGAATCTAGTAAATGACATCAATACAAAATAAAGCCTTGTTAACTATCATATTTTTTGTGATGTTGATACTAATAATTATAGATTAAGGTGTTGCAAAATATTGTCAGCATATTGTAATCAGCAGCATAAAAATATCCAAGCATAGTTTATCAATTAGTTATCCTAATGTATCGCATTTCCTATGTTTTTTAAACCTTTTAAACTGCGAACAGACAACGCAGATTTTCGATATAATGAAGGAATGCATTGTAACAAAGCACAATTAGCCATGTTTTATTTACGTATATGTTAATAGTATATGGCAAATATAAGCTCTTTTTCTCAGATGATACATCATTTTATAATTTTAGTCTGTCTGACCACTACATGACTGAGTGTTCATAATCAAGACTACTTTAAGTGTTCAGAACAATTTTAGTGTATTATGCACATATTCCCAATGTTATTTATAACAATGTTAAAAAGTCTGTAAAAATGTTTTGTTCCATTATTTCCACGCTTTTTTGAAGTAGCTTTACTCTTCATTGTACTGCATCGTTTGCGTAACCATTTTCACAATAGTGATAACAACAGTTGCTGACTTAGCTGCTGCAAAATATGAACTGATCAGCCCAATGGAATCTGTGATACTTTAAATATTCGAGCAAGCCTGCTGCACAAATCTTAAGTGTTCAAATGCATACTGCATAAATCTACGTATAAACATTGCAGACCTTTGGTATTATAAAAAATGCAATGTTACATAACGCAGTTTGAACATGAGTTTTATACATAGTCATAATTACTTTTGCTCTTTTTTCATACTCTTCTGTATAATTCTATTGCTTGCATATATACGTCTGTTCATGTTCATCCGTATTTAACTGTATTTTTATAACCAAGGTTGCTTAGAGTTTTCAGGAAAATAACCTATTTTTACATATATTTATCCCATGTCATTTTTCCATAATAGAAATACTGTAAATGTTTCATTGATAACCAGGTGCAGCGTCGCTTATGTCTATGTGCCTAGCCCGAGTTTTCATTTACAGTTGCATGGAATCCAAAAGTTTCGATTGAGTCAGCTCGTGTGTGCAAATGATAAGTTAAAAAGTTATAGTATACAACGATACTATATTTTACTCCAATTTTGAAGAGCTGAAATGCTCTTCAAGATTTAATTCCAGCAATTTTATAAAAGCTGTTTTTACTATCCAACTTTATCTTTCCATTTGATTTTTTGTGTCCAGCTCCTATTTTTGATAACTTTGGATTTCTACCAAAAAATTATGAGAGTCCAATTTTTTTTTACTTTTTCCTTCTCCAAAAACATGGGATATTCTTTCCCTATATTTCAACTGTAAAGTTACTTTCTTTGTGGATTTCGTAAATCACTTTGTTATATTCTAATCCACTGATTTTCAGAGCTATTATCTGAGGGGCTCACTTTTAATTCCTTCGATCGCGGATTCGATTCCAGCTTCTAGTATGTGGATTTTCTGTTGTGTGGTATCCACAAGTTCGGACTCAGTTAGCACTTCTGTGTTAATGCTGTGTTAAATGTCTCCTCTCCTGCAGGTTCTGAAGCCCGGGCCTCTTTTTAATATCCTTATTCCTTTCCATAAAATACATGTTTAAGCTATCATAAGGCCTCATAAATCTATTTTGTCATGCTTTATTTATCTATGGAAGACTAAAAATCTTTTGCGAAATAAATTTCATGAAATTTTCTCAACGATTAAAATGTCGAGTTTTGCATGAGATGATGCCAGATCCTGCTTCTAGTATGTGTATTCTAGCTGACACGTAGATTCCCAAGTCTTAAAATTTAATGACATCAAGTTTTAATATTTAATGACATGATTTTCAAAATGTAGAATGTTATGGTATTTTATTTTGTTTCTTGCGTTTGTTAGTTAATTTGTTGTGTTTGACTCTGATAATTAGTTCAATTATTCTTATAATTTTCTTAGATAAAAAGTTCTTTCTCTGATGTTATGTGCAATTTCTCATCGTAGTTGTAAATGTGTGTTTTACTTATTTTGATTTACAATTCCGATTCTCTGCTTCATGTCCTCATTCAAAGTAAGGTTTGTTTTGACGGTTTTTTTATATTCGTTTTATTTATTTTAGAAATTTCGAATTTGTTTGAATACTATTTCATCTTCTTCCAAGCTGCTCCTTGCTTTCATTCCCGCTGCAGAACTATCTTGATTTTTGCCCGATCTACAGAATGCAAGCGAAAATTCTGGTTGTAAAAAGCACATCTTTTCCTTTTTATCTAGATTTCAATCACAAGTTTCTCATTTTTAAATCATTGCAAACCAATAATTCGTGATTTCAATTCCCGATCATTCTCAAGGAAATAAAACTTATTCTTCTGTTGTGTGGATAATTGCCTCATCATACAGTGTTTACAAATAATATTTTGAATTTAAGTAATGAATTATTTTTTTGACATTGCTTTGTGTATTTAATATTTTTTTATTTACAGATTCAAACCTGAAAACGGAAGCAGAAACTGAATTTGTTTTTGTAATTAAAAATTGCTTTTAATTCTATTATAAAATTACAAATCCATTTACACACATTCAAAATTTAGTTACTTATCAAATGTTAATTAATTTTATTAAATTCAAAATTTTATCAAATGTTATTAAATTTAGTTAGTTATTATTTCAAATGCTTAAGCCTTACTAACAACGTGGTTAAGTACCTATACGTGGAGTTCATAATTTACACTAATTAATTAAAGTAATAAAATGAGTGTACAACTTTAAAAGAACTACTGGATGGAAAAATAATTTTTTGAAAAAAAAAATACACTTACTTACTAAGGAAATTTTTATTGCTAAACCGACCCATTTTCAAGACTTCTAAAACCTGGTAGTTCATTCATACTTTCTTCGTCTGCCCTCGAATTGCAGGAGTGTATCTCTTCCCTCCAGTCTGAAATCTCAAAGGATATTGGCCGAGCTGGCAGCCGAATGGTTAGCGCTCTTGCCTTCGGTTCAACAGTTCGTGGGTTCGAATCCCACCTTGGGCATGGATGTTTGTAGTGGTTCGGAATCCACTTTAAACCGTAAGTCCCGGTCTAATTAGCCCTCGAGTGCAAAAAATGACCGTTGAGCGACAAACAAACCAACCAAACCAAAACTCAAAGGATATTGATTACTTCAACATCGTGTTTTTACAGTTTCAACATTCAAGTAAAACGTCAGATTTGTAAAACGAACAGAATCCTTCTTAGTAGCGTTGGTTTTAGGCTTTTTCATTGTAACTTCCTTTTGTCATCTCCCAGCCCGTCTGCCGAGCTGGCAGCCGAATGGTTAGCGCTCTTGCCTTCGGTTCAACAGTTCGTGGGTTCGAATCCCACCTTGGGCATGGATGTTTGTAGTGGTTCGGAATCCACTTTAAACCGTAAGTCCCGGTCTAATTAGCCCTCGTGTGCAAAAAATGACCGTTGAGTGACAAACAAACCAAACCCAGCCCGTCTCTCTTCCATCTCGTCGCCTCTCCTCTCTCTGGAATCGGTTTTTCTCATGTCATCCTCTAGGGCAGTCTACTTCGTGGAAGGGGGGAGTGGGATACAATCTTACGGGAGTATTATTGCATGAAAAGGGACTTCCAGCCACAGAAAAGGGGTGATTTAATTAATTTACAAAAAATATTCATCAAGTTATACAACAATTAATTAGCAATAAATCATTAGCTAAATGACGAGAGCTTCCGCTGTTCAAAGATCCTTTCGAAAGCCGGTGCTTGAGGGGGTTGGAAATGCGCTTTTCGAATGATCTCCAGAGTGGATGATAAAATGACAAACGAACCGAATCAGTTATCACTTGGATGAATCAGTGAAAACACCAAATCAGGTAAGTCGAACTTTGAGTAATTTCAGTGATTTCAGATACAAATAAAAAATCAAAGCGAGACATTTTAAAAAATTGTTATAAGTGAAATACGACCATAAGCCAGATTTTTATTATCTTTTTTCTTTTGATTCTTTCCTCTCATTTTCGTCTAATGCTCTCTAAACGATTCATTTATCACATATCATATTTTAAAAATATCCTTTGCCGTTATTATAATTTAAGACACACGTATCTCAGCATAAAATGTTTCCTATTTTATCCTTATCATCATTATAAACTTTGATTCTCTAGAATAATTTTTTCAAAGTTTATGATATTCTTTTCTGTATCTCAAACTTCGAGTCTGGAACATTGTTCAGAAAATCATTAATTTTAGTTTTTATTTCTCGCTTCACGCATAATTGCTTTTGGGGTAAATATATTTTTAAAACAATAACACTGAATTCAGAAGAGCTTTTTCATTTTTTTCTTTGAATGGCAGCTTTTGGAAACGGATAATTTAACTACTTTAGTATAAAGCAAATCAATGTAATTTCAGACAAACTTCGATCAAAAGGATTTGATTGAAATAATTCATTCTTATAAGCTTCATCATTATCTTATGCTAGCCTTGAAACTTTCTCAATCATTTGAGTTTTCATGAAACAATTCGTCCTCTTCACCATCCATTGATAATGACCCACATCTGTAATGATTTAACCATTGTCATCCTCTAGTAAACAGATCTTATATAGATCTGTGTGTTTATGAGTTGTTTTTTTAAACTGTATTCTTGTTTTTATCATTTTCTCACTTGGGTTAGCCCAAAATATCTCACTGTAGCTCTGTTTTTATCTTCATTAGCGCATATGACCACAAGTTACTTGTATGTTATGTTACAGCAAAGCTGACATTGCTTTTGAGCCATAATATGCCACCAAATTTAGAAAATGGAACAGTAGACAAACACTTCGCAGTCGTTCGCAGAAATAATAAAGTGCCAGCTGGGGTCGCGAGCGACAGCGCATTCACTGCGCAACTGTAACAATAGCGCTGCGCCAGAAAACACGAAAGAAAATGGCATCACTCCGAATGGACGAGATTTCCAGAAGCGAATGCACAGACTCCAAGAACGCCGCCGGCTAATACGGTATTCCGACTGTTTCCAGATCTTTCCTTGTAACACGTCTTTCAACCATTGTGGACGCCCTTAAAAATGCTTTACTTTCTGCTAATTTGGAATCTCTTAAATCTATAATTATATTGATTTTAGAAATAATCGCGACATCACGCATCTTTAAATGACACTTTCCATTACATTATGAGTGATCCAATAAGGCAGATTATTTTTCGTATAAAGAGCTTAAGGCTAATTCATTCTGCATCATTTGGTTCATACAAAGATAGATAAAAATGATTAGTTTACTAGACATCGAATCCAAATTAAAGCTGGCTAAAGCCTTCTTTTATAATCTTCATACTTAAAAAATAAGAATTTTATGAAATTGTGCACACTTTCTGAATGCAATGGCCTTCGCTTTCAAACGCTTATTCTAAAGGTTGAACATATTCTTGATTTAATCCCATTTTAAAATTATAAAATCTTATAGAAAGAATATGTTTTTGCTACAAGTATTATATTCAGTCAACAATGGTAATGAGACAAAACCACCACAAAAAATGGATTTGTGTTAATGCAAATCTTTGCCTTCTCACTTTAAAATTATTTTTTCATAAATGAAAAACTACAGACTTACGACACTTATTCAAATGAATTTTTATTTCAATTTTATATAACTTTTATGGTAACCACAAAATAACCTTTTAATTGAAAAGTAAAATTCTCTTGTTTAAATTTTTCTTGAACTATTTCACTGCAATCGAAATGGTGACACATCAAAGTTTTTGACAAAGAAATTAAAAAACAATTTTGCAAGTTTTATTGCAAAATTGTATACTAAGTATTACTTACAATAATTAAGTATTACTTAGTATACATAGTAAGTAATACTTAGTATACAATTTTGCAATAAAACTTGCAAAATTGTTTTTTAATTTTGCAAGTTTTAAATTTTGCAAATAGAAAATGATTAAGTATTACTTAATTATTTTCTACATACTAATATTATTTATTTTTAATACATTTCTTGTCTTTAATTTTCTTAGATGTTCATTACTGTTAAAAAAATAATTACGAAATTCATTAAGAGGGCTCTTTGGTTTCAATACTTCAGGTAAGAACTTAGCTGGATTCATATTTTATTTTGGATTCGACCACAGTTAATAATTTGTAGTGTCTCAGAAGAATTTTGATGAACAACAATTAACGCCTTTATTTTCAGCATCACATCTGAACAGATAAGTTTACTGCAAATTTGTTGCGTTGTTGTGGCTTATCCTCCTTTGTCTGACTTTGTCAGACAAGGTTTATAAGACCACTGACCCGAAGAAATCACTGCAAATTTAAACTGACGTAAGTAAAATTAAAAAACAAGAAATTCAAAATTAAGAAAGCCAATGAATATAAGCCAACTAACATTAAGAGTCAACACTTGGTGTTGTCTTAAATAGGCGAGCGCAAGATTTTTGCTCCTTCATCGCAGGAAGCATGAAATATTCCTGGTGCATCATGCGATTTATCATGAGCACATTGAACCACTTTCAGGTTAGAATTATGGCTTGAATTTTGATTTAAGAATATTTTAGAGATAAAATAAATTTAATAAATTTAAAAATAAGGTTTTGAAAATTCAGAAAGGGAGAGATCTCTGATTTCGCGGAATATTGACTGAAATTCCACTAAAGAGATGGATCATTTTTATTTACGACTTCGACTTTTTATCAGCAGTAAAAATATTTCAGATTATGAATTGATTATACAGGAGTAAAAATTTTACAAACTATTTGAAGGGAAAGAAAATGCTAAGAAATGAAGAAAAAATTTTAATTAAAAGGAAAAACGAGTGTACAACGTTTTAGGTTAAACCTTTGGAACCTCCATGAGAATTTGCACTTGATATACTCAGATTTCCTGGAGACATAGACTTGCCTTAGCCTTACCGACTAATGGAAACCGCCAGGAACAAATAAAAACAATGAAATGAACATCCAGTAAACAGATGTTACATTTCAGTTCTATGAAGTTTGTATGAAGATTTGATGATCCAATGGAATTCCTCTCTAGTGAAAAATGAATAGGATCGATGAAAAATTCTTGAGAAAGACATGCTATCGTCTAAACAAAAGTTTATGGAGAAAATTAATGTACGTCATTAGTATTTTATTTGCGAATGTATTAAAGTTTGAAAAATTACCTAAAACGTACTCATTGTTTTAAAGTAAATGTAAAATCCATAAATAACTGTCTGTTGAAATAAATGAAAGATATATATCAAATAAACAAAAAAATCTATGAAAATGTGTGTTTTGAGAAATTCGGGTTTTTTATTTATGACGATGATATATTGAACAGAAATCAAAGAAAACCTAATGCAGCATTGGTCTTTCCAATTACTCAAGACATGCGACATTGGGCAATACCATTGATTCAATTTTATAGATAGAATGAGTAATTCTTCCGCAACTAAATGATTATGATTTTTTCCTGCAATACGAATCCACTACCTGTTTGTAACCGTAGGTCATTACTTAAATGTTACACTTTAATAATGTTTGAATCTTCGTTTCTTCAACTGAGTTTAAATCGAGACGGATTTTGTAATAAATTGCACATTTTAGACAAGTAAAATTCATGAAGATGCCGGAAAATCAACATTTGAGTGGATATCAAAGTTGTGCATCTCTTGTAATTCTCAAGTAAAGTGTTTTTTTTTTTTTCTGAATCTAGGATCTGGTTTGAGGAAAGCTAGGTAGATAATAATTTCGATGTTTATATATATATATATATATATATATACCGGGTGATCCAAAAGTCAGGACGAACTTTAAAAATTAATAATTCGAAAACGAATCACGATACAAAGATGCGGTTTGCACCAAACGGATGGAAAAGAAACCGGGTTTTGTGTGGCAATGAAAAAAATAGTTCTGTTGGCGACCAATAGATGGCGCTATAGTGTTTTATGGCAACAAAAGATGTTTTACAAATGAAACAATGATTAATGAAGTCAGATTAATTACAGTTAATTAGTACTTACTACAGTAAATGTTCAATGTGCTGTCCATCATTCAGAAGTAAAGCTGTGAGACGAGTCACCACACCATTCACAACATTTAGTAGCATTTCTTGCGTTATGGCAGACACATTTCGGCGGATGGCATCTTTCAGTGCCGCTAGTGATGCCGGTTGGTCGCTGTACACTTTTGACTTAAAGAAGCCCCACAGCCAAAAGTCACAGGGTGTGAGATCGGGAGATCTTGGAGGCCATGCGTGATTAAAGTAGTGACTGATTATACGATCCTCCCCAAATGTTGAGCGTAGCAGGGGTTGCATAGGCAGAGCAATATGAGGTGGTGCTCCATCTTGCATAAAGGTGACTGTTTGGAGTGCCTGTCGCGCTTGCAGTTCAGGAATAATGCTGTTCTTTAACAGTGCTAGATATCGCTTACCGGTGACAGATACTGTTTGGAAACCTGTCTGTGTGACTTCCTTGAAAAAAAATGGACTAATTATGAAATCAGCAGTGAAGCCACACCAGACTGTCACTTTAGGCTGTTGCAAGGGTACCTCAACAAAGGCATGTGGATTTTCTGTGGTCCACACTCGACAATTGTGGGTGTTAACAGCGCCAGAGAGTGTGAAATGTGCTTCATCTGTCCAAAGCACAGTGTGAAGCCAGTCGTGCTGCTCTTCCATCTTATTGAAGACCAAATTCGCAAAATGTCGGCGAGAGTCGAAGTCAGGAGGTTTCAGTTTTTAGTTATGTTGCAATTTGTAGGGATACCGTTGCAAAGTTACTCGCAACGCTCTCCAGACACTTCCGTACGACACTCCTGTCTGCCTCGAAACTTCTCGAGCACTGCACTCCCCATGTGCAGCAACCGCCGACATGGCTTGCACCGTCTGCTCCTCTGTCGTGGCAACAGCAGCTGCAGTTGAGGAACGTCAACTTCTTTGACGTGATGCCAAAGAACCTGTAGCTTCAAATTTTTTCACAATTTTGTTCAATGCAGAAGACGTTATTGGTCCTTTGCTATCTCGCATACCCTTCATGTAGCGATATGCTCACAATGCCGCAATGGCACTTTCCAAATTCTTATAAAACAGTTTAACTAAGAGGGCTTTCTCAACTACGGACAGCATTGCGATGCATACCAGCTTCGACTACCATTACCTGCTGCAGTTGCTTCTTTTTATATCGTTTGTTGCTTTGCATAATCCTACATCAGAAATCCGACAGCGCCATCTGTTGGTCGCCAACAGAACTATTTTTTTTTCATCACCACACAAAACCCGGTTTCTTATCCATCCGTTTGGTGCAAACCGCATCTTTGTATCGTAATTCGTTTTCGAAATATTCATTTTTAAAGTTCGTCCTGACTTTTGGATCACCCTGTATATATATATATACTAATATAAAGCAATATATATATATATATATATATATATATATATATATATATATATATAAAGTAATAAATACAATACTAAAAATACAAAATAATAAAACAGGAATTAAATAAAACAATACATTATAGGAAATCTATTTCTGGTTTCAATATTTTTCATGCTTTTTATCTTATATATTTTTCAAAGCAATCCAAAAAGACCGAAGATATTTTTCCGTGCTTTATACAGTCAAATGAAACAGAGACGTATATGTCGGTATCATGACATCAAATGTGTTTTAATAACTTGTCTTTAAATTTAAGCCAACATAATAATTGTATTGAATGGAAGCATTTCATTCCTTTATATGGACTACCATAGAATGTTTCCTGTGTCGGTTTTGAACCTATCTGTTCAAAATGCCCATTCTAAATTTCCAAATTTTAGAATATTTCGTTATATCACTTCCTACAAAAAAGCCCCGTCTTTCACAGAAAAAGGGAGACTCGAAATTATTTCTAAGCTTTTCTCAATTTCACGCACTTTCGGTTTCCGAAGCACGTGAAGTAAAAGTAAATATCTTCGTTGAAAGGAAATCTCTCCTCCACGCGCTTATAAAAGGCAGCATTGGACGGAATATATATATCTGTATGATAAATATATTATATTCAGATATAAAAATATCACTTCATATTAACCCCGTCACAGAAAATATATATATTTTGGACTTCCACGAAACGCTCCTGTAGCACAAACACCGGCGAGAGAAAGAAGCGATCGTGACTTATGGACGACAAAATATTATCCTCTTCTCGAGTATTCCCAACCAATTTCGCTCTCTCTTCCCCTTAACCCCTCAATAACCTCCTCCTGAATTGAGGGGGAGGCCTTCTGCGATTCCTTTATGCATATATGTGTGTGGAGCTCACACGTTCTTACCAAAGGGCGTAGCGGTTTTTTTCTATCCCCTATGGTTTATTTTATTAAATTCCCCACCTCTTCCGCAGCGACCCGAAATTTATAGGCAGCGTGACTTTCCGATTCCAAAGAGTGTGTGTGAGGGTTTTATAAGATCACAGACAGGACGGATCTTCTGCTTCGAAACGTTGGAATCCCATCTCGAATTTCTTTTTTCTCTCACTCAGCAGCAGAAAATGAAATGTCAGGAAGTAAAATCCTTTTTAATTCGAAAAGTCACAAGTGAATGATGTTTTCCTTATAAATTAGAGATCTTTCTAGAACTCAAAGAAAAAGACTTTTTTGAAATTTAACTTGAAAATTTTTGAAATTTAACATGCGGTGCTTTAAAAGGACAAAAATATTGAAAAATATTAAATTAAAAATTTCTTTGAGATATTTCTATGTCTCACTTCCACATTTGTCAGATTTTGTATCCACCGAGATGATATTTTCATAAAAATTAAAATTTTATTTAAAAAAAACTATCTTTTTCCGTGAATTTTTTTTTACTTTTGCCTCCAAAAGTTAAGAAACAATATGTTTTTCGAAACTCAGCATAAGAAAATGGCACAAACAATAAACTTTATAGTTCATATAAAAGATAAAAGCGAATTTATGCAAATTTATTTAAAATCAATTGCTGCTACTTTTTTAATAGAAAAGAACATGTATATATAAATGATAGAAAAATATGCAAACATATAAGGCTTTCGTAATCACGCATGTAACTTCTGTCAGCAGATTCGTTGACAAGAGTGAGTCGCAATGCCTGAGATATAAGCCGTTTGCCCGATGAGGTAGTGGGTGGCTGGCTGGATAAATGGGATTGCCGCCTGGGTGATGCTGCTAGACGCTTTTTAATGTGTCACACAGAATGGTCCACTGTTTCTAGAATCAATATCAAGCTGAGGCCTCTGTCGCCAGGAAACGCGTTTCAGGCCAACTATCAGCTACAGCACCTTCAGAAGATTATTTTGTGGACATTTCGGTCCGAAGTAGAAAAGTGTTTCTGTACCGTAATTCGTTGCAGACTCCTCAGTAACATCAGATAAAATATCTGTTAAAGCAGTGCAAAGGCGTCTTCACCATGCAGATTCCTCGCATGGACGACAGAGAAGGGCCCGCTTATGTTAAGAAAGAGAAACTTTTCCTGTACCAGACAGCGTGATGGGCTTCTATACTTTTTACAGATGAGTCCAGATTCCAACGGGAAAGCGACTCAGGACGTTTGCTGTTCTGGGGGGAACAAAGCGCACAAGATATTCTCCTTCCAACACTAGGGATGGACACAGTTACCGTGGTGGTGGATCCGACTGATCGGCATGTGCTCCGCAGAACAACTGCGTCTGGTGTGAAATATCGGGACGATATCCATATGCTGTTGCAGTTCTCAATGATTTCATACTGATGATTGATAAAGCACGACCTCATCGAGTTCTGATTGTTGAGGAATATCTAGAGCGTCATGGTTTGGTGCAAATGGAAAGGTCAGCTCTACTTCTAGATTTGAATCCCATAGAGCATTAAAGTTAGGGGTAGGCCTATCCCTTCTTAAAACTCCTTTTTGTTATGTTTCTTCGACATTTTATCACATAAAACTGTGATTATTCTTCTTTTTTTTTTTTTCAAAAAGAGGCTTTTTCAGCGAGAGTTTTTTGGAGGCGTGGGAATCATTTATGGAATTTTTTATGTAAACTTCTATATTGCATCCAATACATCCCTGTTTTCTGCAAATGTCATACAAATTTAGTGTTTCTACATGGATTCATTTGCAAATTAGGAGCAAAAAGACCAGTTGTTCCTTAATTTTTGGAGGCTAATGTAATTCATCAGCGTTCAACAGAATGAATAAGATAATTTACTTCCTTAAGATATATTTTTTCAAATTTTTCAAAGTATGTCCAAATTAAGTCAATTACATATACATCATTGCACATTATTATTAAGAGTTCTAAATAATTTGTTTATATATAATAGGTCTACTGATTGGTCAGAATCGTCACATTGATTCTGTGAATGTATACATAAGCAAAATAATTAAAACTAACTGTGCGGAGGTAACATAAAATTGTGGTGGAAGTTCTAAACCATTCACTGCAATGCCTTAGATGATGTTTTGCCCTCAAACATTCGTTGAAGTGGATATTTTTTGAATTCCTCTACTACAATAGGAATAATATTTCTTAAATGTTTAATATTGTTAATTTATTAATTATTTTGATTCTCGAAATTTTAAACTGCAAAACACATTCTATGTTTCATCTAATTTCTTTTACTTAAAAATTTGAGAATGTTATTAAGTTTATATATAAGGTTAAGCAACAGATCTTAATCCCAGAAATCTCCCGACATAACAAGGCACTGAATAATTTCATAGTTATGAGTAAAAAATTAGCATCTTTCGAGCGTAATTCGACATAATCAATATAGTTATCTTTAAGAGTGATGTATACGTTTGAACAGTACTCAAATTTAATTTCCTTTTTACAAAAATGTTTTAGCATTAGCCTTAAAATACACTTTTGTTTTGGTAATCATTTCCTGAGAGCAAAATAACTTTTTAGCAGTACTCTTTTCAAACTACGAACAGCTAGTAGTTATTGAGAGCCCGATTCGGGAAATCTGAGGGAGGGAGGGAATTCTTATTGTAATTCTTAAAATTTTGCAATTGTTATCAATTTGTGAAATGGAGTACTGTTTTAATGACTTTTCTCTTTTTCTTTACTTAAAGTCCTTTTTACTTATTTCTTCCTTCAAGACAGTTTGTAATACCATGCAATATTTACTACTGATGAATCAAATTGTTGATCAAGAAATTTATGAGTAAAATACCAAAGCATCTCAAAATGCAGAGGCTGAACATTTGGCAACTGACATTTAATTTTTGAGTCCTTTTCGCCAGTTGCGTACTCAATTCATTGTCTGTTAATTATGGATACAAAGAATGGATCCATACTTTAGCCATTGCCCCATACTGCACAAAAAAAAAGATTTTTAGCGCCCCATAACAGAAACAGAGTCTAAATTTCAACTAAACCATGAATCCATCTTGACTTCCTCGGTTTATGGTAGTGTCTAGTGGGAATATCAGGCTATAGACCAGTGTTTCCCAATCATTTTTGTGGCATACCCCACCTAAGCCTTTATAAAATTCTTATGTCCCCCTTTGTAACATAAACATAAATTTTATTATTGAAACATTGAATTGTTCACTGAAGAAACTTAAATGATAGGTCTTAGGAAGAAATCACTTGGAAATTGTTAACGAAACACAGTAAGTAAGTTTTCAAAACATATAATGAGAAACTACAATTGAAATTCAAAATGTTTTTAGTAAAGATTTTTCTACAATAATTTAATATTTTAATTTCGTGACACTAGCGCTTGCTGTACAGAGGTTTTATCTTAGGTTCCAATTTGGTTAGCTTCAGTCTTAAGTTTCTCTGTTGTGTTATATCTAGACTATTTCTTTTCTTTCTTTTTTTGCCCGTAAATCATTTAGCTGAAAAGTATAGCAAAATCCATTTCAGCTAAATACGAAGATGGGAACGGTAACACAATAGTTTTCTTGCATATTTGGTTGAACGTGGGTACTTGATTTCTGTTTCTTCACTAATTCATGTCATCGCTCCTTTTATATTAAATAAAGACATGACTCATCATTTTGCATTTCTGCGAGTTCGTCTTGATATTGTATATTTGATATATCAGACAAATCCCCTATCATTGGCTGCTTCATCCATATTGGAAAATCAATTTGTTTTAAATCAGAAAATCTTTCTTTTAAATCATCTGATAAAATTTTCAGATGACCAACAATAATAAGTAAAGCGGTATCATTTACTTCACATTTTTAGAGCCAATGAAACTGTTCAAAATTTTTGCTATTAATAAATATCTGATATAACTCAGTATGGGTAATGAAGCCAAATATCTTCGCTTTCGCATCAACAAGAGTTGTTCCTTGAAGTTGCTTATTTAATATATTTAGGCTTTTAAAGGCATAGGATAAGCAAATCACAAATGCTTTATCATCTACTATTAACAGATACTTCATTTCAGATTTGTCTCTTAAAGATTCACTAAGAGTATCAAATACACAATTCCATAAATCTTTTTAAATATTTCCCTTTAGAGAGCCATCTTATACTTCAATACGAAGCAAAAGTCTCACATGGTCCGCATTTTGTTTTCGACAAAATAGCTTGAATAGATGCTCACATTTGGCATTCAATATAACATTGATATACTTTATTACTGAATGCAGAACTTCATTTAGAACAGGCAAGACATTTTCAGCTACCAAGTTTTTCCTATGAATAATACAATGAACAAGAATTTTTTCTGATTTCTCATCTTTCATCAATTTTAAGCAGCCATTTAATTTTAGCCATCATATTCGGAACACTATCTGCAGTACAAGTTTTTATATTTTTCATTGGTATATTATTGATATCTAAGCAGTTTTTTAGCTTATAATATATATATTTGGAGTAGTGGTGCTTTCTAATCTTTTACAGAACAATATTTCTTCAGCAAAATGTCCTTTGTAATACATCTTACGTAAGTTATCAACATTGCCTATCAATGTTGATTCATCCGTTTGTACTGAGGACTTATTTGTTTTCGGCATTTCAGCAAGTTGTTTTTCATTTTATTCTCTCATTTCGTATATTCTTCTGATAACAGTATTTTTATTGAGTGGCATAACTGTTACATCTTTGTCATCTTTTTTAAGAACCGTTTTAAGAAATGCTGTTATTGACGGTTTTATTAAATTTTCTCCTATGGTATGATTTTTTTCCATATTTAGCGATGAATACAGAAATTTGATAACTAGCCTCAAGAATACGATTATGAGTTGAAATGTGAGCAGTAAATAGAGACTTTACTGTTGTCCTCTTTTCAAAAATTTTCTTAGTTTGAAAGTAATTCAAATTAAAATATGAGCATTCTGTTTCGCCTTCAAATGCGCCTCAAGACGACCTCGTTTCATCAATTTGTTGATCAAACATTGCTGGCAAAAAAGACAAAAAGCTCATCGTGGACAGCTGGTAGGAATTCAAATTTTAAATATTCCTCCGAGTATTGGCGAATTTTTTTCTTGCTAGCATCACTCATTTTATTATGGGCTGAAGGAAATATATATACGATCACACACAATTAAAAACTAAAACTAAAGTATGCGTTAAAACTAATTTAATGTAGCATAGAATAAACGTATGCTAAAAAATTGCATATTTATTTAAATGTATATAACACATTTACCACACCAACACCGCAAAATAATATTATTTTTTCCCATTTGACAAAATTTTCAGGAAAATTATGCTTCTAAATAAAAATAAAATCAAATATTTAAAAATTGTATATGTTTTTTTAATCAACGAGACTTTACAACTGTTTTTACGGACGCCTATTTCAAATTAACCTATCCTGGAGATCTGGAAGAGTAAGTTTCTTTTAGAAACTTGACCATTGCTTAGTTTTCCTATTTGAATTGCTATCTATTGAGGCTGGTTTACTTGTTATCCGGAATGATGCTGCATTTAATGATGTCTGGGTTACCACGATCAGTCTCAGTACTACCCAGTACTTGGATACGCGGTCGCATGTTGGTGATATGATTGGAATTTCCATCCTTTGTTTGCTCACATAACATTCTCGCACTCATTGCATACCTTTGAAATGGATCCTCTCTCATGTCGATGTCAGTGGAAATGAGAGAGCCAATGCCCAGGCTTAAAACGGGCGCTGTTAGCTTCTCTCCAACGGATACTGCCCTCACCTACACTATTTTACATTCTATTCAAAATAGAAGTTTCCGAGCTATCTGCCCATGATTCGTATTCTGGTGAAGGTTCCAGTGGTTCCATTGCTTTCAAAGGTTGTAGAGCTGATCGGACTACAAACTTCAAGTTTCCTAGTGGCCATCTTCGTGTCCTCAAATTTGATGGCAAACATTTACTCTTTCCTACTTGTTGTAAATGGGTGTAGCCCAAACATTTTCTTTTGAGATTTACAAAGGAGAATTTTGTGGTGAATTCCCTGCTGTTTCTTGATTTTTCTGAGGATTGAGGTGCTCAGGAATCTAATGCAGCAATGCTACATCAAGTGAGATCAGAAGTAACAACAGCAACAAATAAGCCGCTATGAGATGCCAAGACATATTGGCAGATTGATGGCAACGCATATTTCATGGGCAATAATTCAGCTGTAGTTCATGTCATAAGTATTTAAAATTGGTTTACTGAATATGACTTCATACTCCTCCCCTGGCCACCTCAGGACAATAATTTATAGAAAAAATGTGAGATATGTTAGAAAGATATAGCCTGAAAGCACTTTAGGCTGCAATCTAATTTAACAGACATAAAAAGTTTAATATAATATTATAATAATTTAATATACATATTTTCTAGACATAACTTTCTAGACATAAATGTACTCCAAAAGTATGTATACTCGATAGCCAGAAGAATAAAACTGTTATCCATGCAAATATTAATCCCATAAACTATTTAGTGTATATTATTATTTCAATGTATATTTTTTGGATACATTTCGATTAATATATGCTTTTCTATTTACATTTTCATGTGCATCATATACATACGAAAACGATCAGAACAGCTCAGGAGCTTACTGTGACTGACATCAATGTGATAGCATCTTTTGGAATTATTTTTCGGAAATTTATTTCTCAGAATTTTTATCGGACATATTCATAACAATTATCAGACATTAAAAGGCATTTCTGAATCTTCATCTTTAAAATTTCAAAATATCTTAAAGAAGATAATTTATCGAAAAATTAATTTGCGAGAATTTTATCAGCATGATTCTTTCAATCGGACTGTATGGTTCTATACTGTATGATTTCAGGACTGTATGATTCTTTCAATCGCGATTCACTTTTTTCAAATTATATTGGGATTTGTATTGAAAAAAGAAGGAAAAAATAAATTCCTGTAGCTCGCCATGAATTGCGTTGAACATGCATGCGACTCCCGCTTTTACTTTTGAAATTACATTTGAAACGCTTGCCTGAAAAAATTCCCACGGTTTTTCTCTCAGTCGGCAAGATATCTATAAAAAGAAAAAGCATAATGCAGCATTCTGTGCTCTTTCAGATTTGTAAAGATTAATGACTGAGAGAAATTGGGACCACCCAACATCTTCAACCGTTTCCAGCTCGAATAAAACTGTTTGTTTCCTTACCTCTATTCAGTGGGAATTGGAATTCGTAATAATTATCATTTACCCAATCCAGACTGGTATTTTAATAATGATAAATACATCCTTTGCCACAAGGATGTTTATTTACTGCACCTGAAGTTATTTCACTATCAAATGGATCTTCCACAGAAGCTCCGATTTCGAGACATCGCGTTTTTTCTTCTTGGCTGCGCGCATAATCACCTCTTGGGGCCCCACCCGCGGAGAGTGGGGGTCCTCTCACTTAGCACGCCCCCTGGTGGACCTGGCAGCTCCTCTGTGAGACAACCGGAGAAAAGACCGCTTCTTCCAAACTGGTAGGTGCATCACCATTCTTCAGAATTTGCCAATTTTCTTGTCACTTGCGTGGGTGGAACTCTCTTCGTAAATACGCGCACACAAAGAGCTTTCTCAATGTGGTAGCTCTAAAATGGTTATTCTTTTTTTTTCTTATTTTATTTTCATTTACTTTTCATCTTGCAGAATAAAGAAAAAGTTTTACTCCCGAATGAAAAGCGTGTTTTTTCGCAGGAGATAAGTATTAATCATTCTATGTTTATTAATTTCTTTGCTTTGATTTCTTACGAGCCGGATGTTACAAAATTTTTATGAAACGAGGTTATTGTTGTGGGAAAGTGACTGCGAAAAAAATAGTATACAGTTTTTTTCTGCATTTAACTTCTATTAAGGAATATCAAATTTATTTCCTTGGGAAAAGAAATTTTTTCAACAAATCACGTGATTTTAATGAATAATTTTGTGCTAAAAATTAAGAAAATCTTACAATGTTTTTAAGTCAGAGAGATTCGGTGTCTTTCATGCATAAGAACAGCTCCATGCGATACTTTTTAGCAATTATAGTAAAACTTCTACAGACGAAATTTCAAGATTATTGTCTATAAATGCCAAGAATTATCCAATAAGTTATATACGGAATACAATGGCTTATAGATCATAGATTCTGATTATTCGTGACTGATTCGCTTTATTGCGATTACTTTTTTGTTTGTTTTGTGAACATATTTCACAGAGTGATCTATTTTAACAACCCGTGAAGGAGCCTTTTATGGAAGGATAAGATACTTTGCAAATTTGCAGGGATTTCACAAACGGAAATTCAAGCAAGTTGTACAACACTAAGAACCAGAACAAAAAAGCAGCTGGAATAAAACACTAAAATTAAATTTAGTAGCATGAAAACTTTTTAATTAAAAAAATCAATCTCATCAAAATAACATAGGATAAAAAAACGTATGTGCAAACTAAGAGGAAACGTGATGTATGCTGAAGTTAATATAACTAAGCAAGTATCTGCTTATATTTAGGAGAAAAGTAATTTTTCGAAAAGGATTTTCGGAAGTTCAGAGAAAAGCATTTTTTATTAAATAAGAAAACCGGAATTTAAAATAAAAATCATAAATACTTCCATAGCCATAGAAATCAAATTTCAGAAGTGAGGAAACAGAGACAAATATATTTTTATCGGGTTATAATGGGTTTTTCAACAGAATGTTCTTCATAGAGTTAGAAAGAAAAAAATGATAACCTAGTGCGTGTAGCCCCCATTTTTCATCACCCAAATCTATGATTTTCTGTCAACGTTTTATTAGAGATTTAGAGTCCAAAAACAGATTAAACTTGTTGCCTTGCGGAATGAAAGATAGAACTAGCAAGATGCAACTCCAATTGGGAGAAGGTCCAGACTATGTGGGGTCCAGACTAAGTGGGGAATGCAGGCACACGTGGTTTTACATTATCTTGTTGTACCATCTTGCGTCGAAACTCAGTTTGGAATTTATAGCACCATTAACACGAACTAGTATATCATTATACATTGTACTGTCGATGATTTTACCTATTTTCCAGATACTCTTTATGGATAATACCAAAGAAATCTCACCAGATACAAATGATGATCTTTTTGTTTGTCAAATTATGCTTTCGTGAAGGATTCACCGGACGCAGACCAATCCCATATTTTGACTTGTGTTTTTGAAATAAATCCACTTTTCATTATAAGATCCAAAAATTTTTCCTTGCCTCGATAGTCAATCAGATGAGTGCAGGCCTGGACACGTCTTTTCCTGTTGCACTCAAGTTTAGGAGAGTCCTAACTTTATTCAGATAGTTCTCTTGTGGTTAAATAGAGATTTTCTTGTACAAGTTCTTCTAGGTGTGCCATCAATACGCAGCCAGAGCACTAAATGTGTGTACATGACTTGGTGACTATTTGTACCTGAATTTTTTCAATAAACCTGGAAGTAAATGAGGATGGTATGATAATTCCATTTCAGTCGCCTTAAACTTAATGATAACGATGTCCATACAGATCAGTATTCTGAAGCGAGTCTCCTTTCACATACTAAAAATCATATGACAAAATATAAGTGAGCACGTCAAAGCGATGTTAGTGGTGGAGGAAAACACTTTCGTTACAATGCGATATTAAATAATTCTGATTTAAATGTGAAAAAAAATCTTTAAATATGTATGCATTTGTTAAAGTATATTTTTAAATAAAATAAAATAAATATTTTAAAAACATATGTAAAACATAAAAAGGTGAAACCTTATGAAGAAAATGTATTTAACGC
The DNA here is from genome assembly GCA_037975125.1 of Latrodectus hesperus. Taxonomy (NCBI): domain Eukaryota; kingdom Metazoa; phylum Arthropoda; class Arachnida; order Araneae; family Theridiidae; genus Latrodectus; species Latrodectus hesperus. Next base: position 11,317,815 of record CM075857.1, on the reverse strand, counting down.
AGAAATCAATAACTTATTATTGAGCATTTTATTTTCTAAGGATCAATAATTTTCTTAGAAAATAAAAGGATACTCCTAATCGTGTCTGCTGTGTTGTCTTTATTCCCATCAATGTGAAAAGTGCTGACAAAAATATTTTGTTTAGTCTCTAAAAAGAATACGAAAATTTTACATCAATTATAGGAAAATACTAGGGAAAATTAAAAGATAATTTCTTATGATCCTAACTTTGTAAGGCCCATTAAGATACAGATTATTTGTGGAATTGAGTGGAATGAGACATTCATAGATAATCCACACAATATAAGTTGGAAACTAAAGCACTTTATGTCTCGTACCTAAACTTATCAACTCACTTCGAATGACGCCAGAGTCAAGGAAGTTCCGTGGTTTCATGTTTTACTCGTTTGATGCGGCCGCTACATCAACTCTTTTCAAATTTGAATCTAAGAGCATTTCTGCGTGGGTATTTATTTTGACACACTTTGTTTTCAATTGGTTCACCATTTTATCTCCATGATAAATATTTTTAGTGAAATTAATTTCTTAAAACGTTAACCTCTATTGATGTAAAATTGAGCTACGTGGCTATATACTTTGACAAAAAATATACAGCTCTCAAGATGATACAATATAAATTGCTCAATTATCTTCAATCAGTTCACGTGAAGCAATTCTGATGAAAAAATTTTCCCGCCACAATGAAGCTCCTTTCGTTCTTTTTATGGCGAAATATTATATGACTATATTTTTAAAAATTGAATAATAAAACTTGGAAAAATAATAATTTCCTTCTAAAACGTTCATTTAAAACAAATAAATTTTTGAAAACCTTAAATTGTGAAAAATATATAAATAAGTAAACAAAATGCTCATAAAGTCGTTGAAAAAGTATTCGAATAGTAGTAAATATGTAGAATTGCAAACTAATTCCTTACGTTAAAATTTATTTTCTTGATATATATATTTTCTTGATATTGGTTGGTCAAGTCAAGTGTCAAAATCACGGCCTTGGCAATGTGCATAATTTTATCATTATAGAGATTTCCCTGAGAGGGAAATTCGCCAATAGCCTGTAAACATCTTGTGATGTCCGGCACTCAAAAAAATGTTCCGGGGCGAGCTCCTTCTCAGGGCAGTTCCTACGTGATTTGCAAGATCTGGTCCCGTCTGTATTTATAGTCATTCCACAGAAGTATTAGGTTCTAAGTCTGGAAATAGATCTGTTAATAACTCTATCTGCACTGATGCACAAAATTGATGTGTTTTTCTTTCAGTTTGTATCTAGCGATTGCATTAGAGTCTCTTAAAGTTACGGTGCTGGAAGTTTCCAAGTTAAGGTCTCTCGAATCCTTTTCAAGCCTATCTGCTTCCCCACAATGTCAACATGCGCAGGTACATCCATTGGTATACCTGCATATGTTGGCATTGAAGGGAAGCTTTTTACAAGGTTGAAAAATTTCCTTATATACACTCATGTCCATAAATGTAGGATAATTCAGAATCACACCGATATAGAACTCTAAAATATAAATTTCACACGTAGAATTATCACACACACCTGGAAAAATAATATGCAAATTACAAGAAACCACCAGATTGCGCCGATAGTACGACACAATGACGAGAGTGTAAGAGAGGGATACATAACGAATGGTTGCAAAGAAGTAAAATTGTTCATAAGCACTTTAAAAATCTTTCAGTGCAATAACCGCATAGTTATGGCAAAAAGGAAGATTTGGATGATGTTTTACGTGGTAGAATTATCGGCCATCTGGAATATGGACGTACCCCGCTGGAAGTATTTGAGGAAATTGAAATTGCCCAAAATGTCATCTCAAGGCTTTGGCAACGGTTCAAAGATGATGGCAATGTGAGTAGACGTTACAGCACAGGTCGCCCCCGAGTTACAACGCCGAATGAGGACCTGTATTTGGCAGTTACTGCCAAAAGAAACAGACGAAACACAGCATCAGACCTTCTCGTGAGCTCTCTTCAGCTAACGGTACGACAGTTTCAAGGCAAACAGTGTGAAGATGCTTAGGACACATTGGTCTATATGCTCGTAGGCCTGTCAGATGAGTTCCACTTACCGCAACTCACTGTCGCGTGCGGTTGGCCTGGAGTTGAAAGCATGCATTGTGGACACCCAAACAGTGGTCTTGTGTGATGTTTTACCGACGAGTCCAGGTTTAGATTTCAGTCTGATTCTCACTGGACTTTCATATGGAGAGGGCAATTTACCCGTTACCACCAAGAGAACACCATTGCACGACATCGTTTCGGTGGTGCAGGATAGCTCGTTTGGGGAGGAATTATTCTGGGTTCCAGAACTAAACTTTATGTTCAGTATGTAACCATGACAGGCCACATCTATCGGGATGTCATTCTGGAACAACATATATGTTTCGGGGCACCATTGGTGCCGAATTTTTGTTTTTAGATGACAACGCCCATTATTACCATGCAAACATTGTTGACGAATGACTTTAATCGGAGCATATCACCCGTATTGACTGGCCAACATACTCACCGGACTTGAATCCAATAAAGCATGTGTGGAACATACTTTGCCGACGGGTTGCAGCCCATCAACTCCCTCCCACATGTCTACTGGCACTTCGGAGAGCATTTCTTGATGAGTGGTGTAATATTCCCAAAGATTAGAACGATAATTTGATAATCAGCATGCCTAGGTGTTGTACGGCCTGTATTGCATTGTCTGGGGGCATACTATGTATTAACCATCATACCAACCATGTTATATTGGTTTTTGTAAATAAGTTATTTTTTGAAATTTGCTCCAGGAGCCAAAATCGCAATTTTTATTAATCATGTCAAGCATATGGCATCTTTTTTGCTCTTTACTTTTTGTTTAATAAATAGACTTTACAAATGAGTCGCATTTGTTTTGCTTCTCTCTCTTTCTTTGCCTGAAATTGCATTATCCTTAATTTATGGACGCGAGTGTAGATTGCTGTTGCAACGACTGCAGATAAATAATATTAAATGCAGAACTTTAAAAATTTTACCATCCAGTTGTCCTAAGATGAGCATTTTTATTCTTAGAAATCAAAAGTTAGACGTCGCACTGTAGACGGGAAAGAAAATATGATGAAATATTGGAAATAATAGAATATCAATCCCCATTTTCTTAATCCTTACAGAGTTTGGTGTTTATTCTCATTATATTTAAACCCAAGTTCAATCAATAATATTTCGCAAAATTATGCAAAGATAAAAATCCCGGGCAGTGCAACGTGTGAACATTCTTTCTCCATCAAAATCACAAGTTTACAAAGCTCTAAATGCAAATTTTAGACCAGGTTTTATCGAAAGGGAATTTGATTAATAATTTCTACAGATGGTACGTACTATTCAAGTATTCATTTTCTTTTTCGAATATGCACCTGAAATGATGCTTTTTTTAAAGCTTTCCTCAAGTGAATTTGTTAGTGAATTTATGGCGCATGTTTTTCTTTGTAACATTTCACCAGGATCATCATTGCATTGCAGCGCATGCAGGCTTTCTTTGACACCAGAATTAATTAAATTAAGATTCCAATTGTAAGTTCCAAATCTCCTCTCTGGTAAGCTTTAAGTTCTAAAAATATAAGTATAGTAATAAATCCTTTATAAATAAATAACAGTGTACAGTCTGATACGATATTTGTAAAATGATGTTCTGCAATTCAAACATATTGAAATAAAGTCTAGTTTTATCAAAAAAGACAGTCAATGGTATGGTAAAAGAAGGATTCCATTAAAATCAGAATTGCGATATATTACTAACAACATGAAATATGAAATGAGTAACCATTATAAAACTCATTATAAGTAAATTTAATTTATATTACTTGAGGATGATGCTTAGTAATTTTGCCTGTTCAGTTGAGAATGCATACGTTTTGAGTGTACTGCAATGCATTATAGTAAGAAAGAACCCAGCAAACACAAACTGCCGGCAAAAATCCGGGCCGCTGCTGGCCAAGCCGGTTTTTTGTTAGCCTCGGCAAGACGCTCATGGTTGTTTGATGGCCCAGCTCCGGACATTACGGCCGCGGAGGAGTGCTGGCCCAAATTAACCGGGCCGGTGCTGGATAATAAGGAGTGGGCCAACAGATTCTGGCCATTGTTGGCCCTGAAGCCGTTGGCCAGCAAAATTAAGACAATTAGTTTTATCGCTATTTTTTAATTTTATCGGCAAAGACTATTTTTCAAAATTACAGTTTATTTGTGATGTTAATTAATTTTCAGATAACTTCTTACTTTTTAAGCCCTTTGAAAACTATTTTTCAGAAAGAAATCTATTTTTCACATTTATTGTGCATACCGCGTGACAGTATAACTTCAGATAGTGCGAAGTGTCAGCGTCGGCCATTAATGTGAAGTGGCGGAATATTCCATGTTGTGTCTGTGAGCTAAGAGAAATAAAAGATAAGCATGCATTTATTATTGTTGTTTTTATCAGGATAGCATTGTTATGAGAGATGCAAGAATAATATATTTATTTTATGTTGAAATATTATTTAATTACTTGTTAAGAAAACTTGATAAACTATTGATAACATGCCATCAAGATAAAGACATTGGAAAATATTTGTCATTGTATGTTTTAGAATAATTTCATTACCGTTTTAGGAATGAAAAAATGTATCATGCACCGATGCATTTTTTCATTGCATATATTAATTATATTTAATCAATTAATATAATAAATTTTACAATGCTCAAATTTTTTAATCGAATTCGATTGCTACAAGGTTTAAACGAATTTATTACATTTTTTTGCTTATTACGAAGCAAGTCTATAAAATAAATGACAGTCTAAAAGTATTCTATTTGGAAGAGCTTAGATGGTTATTTTCAATAAATTAATATAGGAACTTGTAGCATTTATGAACAAAAAATTGTGTGCGAATTATACATAAACTTTAAATTCTTTTATTTTTAAAATGCTTTTTTATTTACTATTATTTATAAGTCAATTTTTACTGACCGAAATATTTTGTCTTATTCGTTGTTTTAAATTTTGTATACTCCCCAAACATCTGTTTTAAGGAATGAAAAATTTTACAGTGCATAAATATTACAAAATATTTTATTGCATTTATAACATGATTTTTTTGTATAACCCTGTCAACCATTAAAAATCATTGTGGATTTCTTAACGAAATATTTTTGTATCTAAAACATGAAAATACAATACTAAAAATAGTAAATTTTACAATTTCTGTAGGAATCTGACAGATTAATTGCCACAAATTAAAAAAAAAACCCATCTGTAATTCAATGGTTGGAAAATTAATATTGAATGAAAATTTTTCAAATGGAAATATTCTTTGTTTTTATTTAAATTACTTGTGTAATATGTTTCTGCTCAAAGAATGCCATCATATGTAGCAGCTTAGTAGCTACTATTGTGTTACATATTTTTTTATATTTAAACTCACTTTTTATGTTTTTATTTATTACAGAAAAATTGAAGCATGAATTAACAATAATTTCAAACAATTTGTTTCAATGAAAATATAAATTAACCAGAGTGTTTGTTCCTTTACATTTTGGAGAAAGTGATTAAAATTTCAAGCATTTCACGATATTTTAGACATTTTGATCACTCGATTCTTTTATAGTAATGTAAATGGTTTTTATTGCTATAGTAAATGGTCGACAGGATAATGGGTAAATGATATATTTAATCTTATATATATACACATATAAACATGCAGTTAAAACATTTTTTCTCCTTTCTCGATTTACAAAGTCTGATTATGATGACAATATTGTCCTAGATATAATGTCAGAATTATTATTATTTACTTTTGATTTTTCTTCTTAAGGAATTAAAGTTAAATAAAGAACTTAAACATAATTTTAAGCAAAGTAAATTAGTAAGGAATACAAGTAAAATGAGTATGATATGAGAAATAGTTAAAAATGTTATCTGTTTCGATTTCAGAGATACTTCTAATTTTGAAACTCACTATACAATTTCAAAATAATAACAAATAATGTTTAAAATATTGCATTTGTAAATTGTATGTTTATTTTATTGTTTTAATATAGTAAGCATAATTAGGTTAATCTTCCATATATATATATATATATATATATATATATATATATATATATATATATATATATATATATATATATATATATATATATATATATATAAATTTATTAACTGTTTTTAATTCCACGATATCTCTTTATGGTGAGTTTTATTTGAGTATTTTACAGAAAAATACAGAGGTAAAAAAAAATTTTGATAGTAGACATTATTTTGTGTTTGTTGTTTTTCTTATTGTAATTTATAACATAAAACGATTAAATTTAAACACCAGATATTGGTCGGAATTATTCAAAACACCACTTGTTATCAAAGAGGCAAAATTTTGTGGTATCCATCTTGAGAATAATTCAATCATTTTTATGCAGAAAAGAATATAATTTAAGTTTAATCTCATTTATCAGTTAAGCATTTAATATTTTAAAATTGATATTTCATTCATTAACATGTTGGATGTGTTGTTCTACATGTTGGATCAGCTGTTTACAGATTGCGAATGATTGTAGAATCAAAACTTAGAAAAGAAAATAATATTGCCAAAGTACACAAAGAAAATTGTTAGGTCTTCTTTATTTATACATTTTATCCTTTTTGTCGCTTCTTGCAAAACTTGAATTTGTTATCGAAATTTTTTTTATCAATAACATTTGGTATAAATATATTATACTGTAAAGTGACCTTTATATATTCCCATGTAATTAATCAATTATAAATTTTAAGACATTTTTCTCTTCCTCTATAATCAACATAGCCCGATTGAGCGATGTTTTATCTTCTGCATATATAAATTCAAAAACGTTTTGTGTCAAATTAACTTTCATTTGGAACTAATAGATATTTTTTACTTCCCCGTTTTTAGATGCGGTCTCTATCAAAGGCTTATGACTTCTCGAGAAAGACAGAAATATCGCAGACAACTCTTTAAGTGAATCGGTTTCCTCATTTGCAGTGAGTAATACCAATGTTAGAAGAGTAATATGTATCTAAAATATTTAAATGTACAATAAATTTTGAAATATTGCTGAAGTTTTTTTTAATCATTAAATAAAGAACAGTGTATAAGTTTCAGAAATCTTTTAAGTGATTCCTTTATATATTTATTCAAAGTGAAATAAGTTTTTTTTTTCCTTAAGAAATTTTTTTGCACTTTAGGAAATTTAATTTACAAATTGAGTAGTTCTAACTATGCAAATTAATCAGTTGTAAAAATTTAAAAAAAAAACATGTTGTAATATTGTGTGACAAATATAGTTTTACTGTAAATCATTTTAGAAATTACTTTTTTAAATAAATTCTAATAAGAATGCACAGGAAACGTGTAATAAATAAGTCAATTTTTGTAATGTTTTGTTTAGTCTTCATAGCATTTACTGTAAGCCTCGAATGTAAAATCAAACTTATTTATTCATTTTACTTTACTTAAAATTAAGATTATTTTTATACTAATTTTAAGCAGCTTTCTTAAAATATGTAAGAATAAAAAAATGAGCTTATTTTATTTATTTCATTCTCATATTTAATAATTCACATCTGTTAAGTGATGTAATTATGATGAACAATATCTATTTCAGTAGGTATTTTATGCTTATATGTAGTCTCGATCAATGACCACATCTAACCATAAATACATTTTTCCTTAATATTTTACCATAGCATTGGTAATTACAAACCAGAAAATTTATTGCCTTGTGTTACAATTTTTTTAATTATTAGTATTAACAAATAATTGTAATTAATATTTGTAAATAATATAATTCTTGCAAATAATTATAATTGTAATTAATATTAGCAAATAATTTAATTTTATTATAATTAAATGTAGTTAATATAAGATTTGCAAATAATTGTAATTATAAATATTATTAGCAAGTAAATATAGGTAATATTTTTTAAATAAAGTAACAAATTATGGCTTACATTTATTATTAATGGCTACTTGCTAATATTCCATTTTATACATTAGCTTTGAAGCTTACAGTGTTTCTAACATCTCCCCACTTCAATGTAAATTGTACCTATTTAAACTAGTCCAGAATCAATAACTTATTTTCTAATAATATTGGATTAAATATAAATTTAATACTTTGTGTAAAATAAGAATTAAAAAGTTATGTAAAACATTTTTACTTCTAAATAATTCATAATGATGTTAATTACTTGTGATGTAAGTTTACTGGGCAACAACTAGAATGCATATTATTCAACATTTATCCATCTTATGCATTAATCGATGTAAATTTTTCCATCATTCTGTAATCACTTGTAAAAAAATATATATATATTCCATGTTTATAAGATTCAGCATAGAATATTGAATAAATAATTTGAAATTGTCAATTTGTTTTAAAATTCATCTGTATTTATTTTAATTACTATGATTTCATAAACTTTACTTATCTGTAATAGTAGTTTATATGTAAAAATAATTGATAATCGTTTATGTATATTTTATTAACTTATTACTTTATTATATTATTATTATTATTATTATTGATGAATTTTTTCATTTCTTATTAGTTCAAAATATGATTTTTAAAGCATGACATGCAAAGTGTATGTTATAAATTAATTACATTCTTTTATTATATAATCTGGAAAATGCAAGATTTTATTTCAAACATTACATTGAAATTTTTGAATGCAGATAGTTAGAATTTCTATTAAGTCATTCAACTGAAATTATTTTCATTTGACCCAATTATTTGTCTCTATTTTTTAATCAAAAAATTATCAAAATTGATAAATGTTGATTTTTTATTTGTTTCTCAGTGTTGTTTATTGTAATGTGTATGTATATATTGAAATATGAATATAGATATAAAGTAGAACTAAGCTCTGGCACGACAGACCGCGTGGGCCAAGGCCTACAGTGCCTATCTGTTTTCCTCACCGAGAGCCCCTGAGTTGTTTTTCTGTTATAGCATAACGCAAAACACCCAGTGCTTAGTTACCAAGTGAGTTACCATTGTGGATATAATGTTACAAATAATTACCATTCCCCCTTTTATGAAGCGATAAAACTGAAATTACGCAGAAGGATTCCATTGTAAAAAAATTTGTGAATTAGTAATATTCATTTTTATGAGTTATTCATTTTAAATGAAAATTGACACTATTATAGACATTCACTACCAAAGTGGGTAATTAAACCCTTGGACTATATATATTTGTTAGGTTATTTTAACTACTTAAATGCTTGGTTTGTTTCGCTTTGATTGTAAATTTAATTATAAAATATTTTAAGTTTAAAAATAATTTTGTTGGATTCTCCTTATTCAAATGGATAATACTGTGAAATAATGCCTAAATAAGTGAAAATAAGTTTTATACATGAAGTTGTACCTGATTTATATAAACATATCAACTCAATTTTGTCTGTTTTTTACCTTGGCTGTTATTAACATCCTGGTGTTTCTATTTTTGTAATTAAATTGAATCAGTTTAACAATTCTGTTTTTATTTTTTATTTTCTGAGAGTATTACAAGAAAATGGAAATCTTCACAAAGGGAGAAATTTGTTCCAGAGTACTAATTCGGAAAGTGGACCACAAAAATAAAAGAAAAAACTTGTAAATTAAAAACGTTAAAAAAAATTATTTTCAAATGTAAATAAAAATAGTAGATACTTTTTTTATTTTCAGTATTATCACAAATAAAAATTTTTAATTCCTTTAATATTTGGACTTTTCACTTATATATGGTTTTTTGTTGTGTTAATTTTATAAGTAATAAAAAATGTTATTTTTATCACTTTTTCTCAACACCTTGTTGCATGGAGTTAATTGATTTGGTAAATGAAATATTAATTTACATAGAATGAAAATATATGTGTGCGTGTGCTTTAAAATAATTCTATAAAATTATCATAAAACAACTGGAATCCTTTTATACCTTCAAGTTCAATTTTAGCAATAAATTGACACTTGCTTACACAAGAATTTTTAAAAAAACAATTTTTTAAATAATGAAATTCTATAATAACAAAAAATTATTTTAAAAATAGAATATAAAAATTATTTCAGTTATTTAAATTAAAACTGTAAAATTTAAATATCATTGTACAGTATTCAAAATATGAGTTAATAATTCATTTTTTTTAAAATTATTCTATATACTGATCTATTTTTAATCTTTCTATATAGTAAGAACTAAAAATGCACTTAATGATATTTGACAATTACATTGATAACAATTATGTCTTTTAAAATAGCAAACATATATTCATAATTAATTTGATGGATTTCCAATACTTCTATATTAACTTTAACAATGTATACAATATTAATAGATAAAAATGAATTCCATTTTTATAGAAATAAATAAGTATAACCAGTACTACGCCGGTAAATGCGACTTTCGTCGGCCAAACGGCCAAGGGCCGATGGATAACCGTGTATGGGCATGTACCGGCAATTATATGGGCCAGGTGCGGCCAATATGGCATTGCTGGCCACCCAACGTAGGGCCAACAGCGGACCGTATTGGCATCCACAGCAGCAATGACGACGACCACTTTATTGAGGGAGCCGACGAGGCCAAATATCGGCTGCTGGCCAAGACGGCTGACGTCAGCGGCCCGATGGATGCCCGGCATCTTTGTCTTTGCTGGGAGTTTTTGAAGAATTGAAGTGTATGGTTAATAAATTCTAAAAATTCACAGAATAATATTGCATAATTGCACTACACATCAATGAATCATTAACAATCTTAACGCTTGTAAAAGAGCAATGGCTCTCGTTATCGAACGGTAGGGAGTTCTAATCCCGACTCATCCAAAGATCCGTCTTGTTTGCTCTGGAGAGCACTCATTTTGACTCTGGTCACAATATCCTTCATGCGAAAGGAGTTTCAAAGCAACTGCTTGGGGGACTTCTGATTTGTTCCAACTTTTAAATCAAGCTGACTCCGCCACTTTGTGGACAGCGATCCACTTCATTAGTCGCACCACTCCCTCCCCTTGTACTGTTCAACTAAGTAAACGAGATATGTGATTTCAGAAAAATGCATCTGTATCACTATTTTTCAATTCTACATTTTTCAAATATTATTTTAAAATTGTTATAATTTACATTTCCTAATCATTATGATATCTTAGTTCAAAAATGTTTAATTACATTAAAACTTTCATCATTCTTGAACTTTAGTGGAATCCCCCCCCCATCGATACAACTTCAAAACAGAGTTATAAGATGCTTCCTAAGCATTACTTCAACGGTGAAATATTTGAAGAAATATAAGCTCGGAATCGGACGTTAATTTATAAGTTTTTTTATTCATAAATGTTTCTTACACACATTGACTTGTAATTTCTATAATTTATAACATTTTATGTATTTATAATACTTGTAGAAAAGAACATTCTAAGGCAGAGTTCACTAGGAAATTTCAAATATTGTAAATAATTATTACTGTTATTTCATGCAGAATTTAAAATAACATTTTGACTCACCTCAAAATGAAGCGCAAACTTTCCCTTTGGCTTCCATGTAAAATATAAAAATATTTCTTGAGTAATTTCATTTCAAAACAATAACATTTACCATCTGAATTTTAAAAAAATATTAATAAATCATAATAACAAAAATTTAAGTATAAAATTTCAAATGCAAATGCACATAAACAGTGTTGTAAAATAATAGTTTTTAATAGTTAATAATAATAACAGTTTTGTTAATAATTGATTCCGAAATTAGCACACAAAGTGCATTGATTGTATTACTTTAAGTAATTAACTGCACACAGTTAATATTTCAAGAGACAAAATTACACAAGTTGTATAAAATTGAAAAATATAATGTTAAAACTTAATTTTAGTTTCAGCATTACTTTTTCAGAAAAGGTAAATATTTCCATAACCTTCTGCAAATTACGTTGGCATACTATCAAATATAGTAGAGAATCTCACGTACGATTCCCACTGTCGTTGAACAATAGGGGATGGAATCTGTCATTTTGGATGGACACCTGTCGATTTGAGAGCTTGGAAGTTCTTAGAGTTTCGACTATAAGTAGTTTACTAGCAGGGAAGCTCCAACAATGTTGACAGTCATTCGCTGGTTACTGTAAAAAGTTTCAGGTGAATAAGGATCACCTAAAATCTTTGATACAGAGATTAAGAAATTTAATAGAAGATGCATTTGAAATTAAAAAGCTATTGTGATTCTGCAAGTGCGTTCTCCTTCTCAAATATAAGTAAGTTATGTGAGATACTTAATCCTGTAGAATTCAGTTTTGCAATTATATAATAAATGATGTCAAATTTAGTCTTTACAGTGCCTGAAGGGAATTAATTTTTATCACTAATTTTTAATTAATGTAAAAATATTCATGTAGAAAAACTGAGGAAATTATGTTTTATTAGATATTTTGGAAATATTTCAGAACATTAAATTCCTTCAGAATTCAGGACTAAAATTTATTGATAATTCAGGAATAAAATTTATTGAGAATTCAGGAATACAAAATTCAAAAGAACTGCTTCGTACAACACTCATAAAAATTATTACATACAAATATAATGACATATTAAAAAAGTTAAATCTATTATTTATTATCTTAATCTTTAATAGGTAATTATAAATTACCCATAAAAGATTAAGATAAAAATTGATAAAGATTGAATTCCACTAAATTGTTATTACCTCTCTCTATACGATTTACTTCGTTAAGCTATTATTCCATTTATTATCCTTTTAATACTTTATTCACTGTTCTCTATCATTTAATTCGTAAGATTAACATCGGATATCGCAGAAAGCTCAGCTAATTATTTCGAACTATATTCGGAAGATAGGATTGGTGAGGAAATATTCAAAGTGCTTGCCATATTCATTAAGACAGAAGAATCTTGGGGATTGAGTCATCTTATGCCCATCTCCAATTGTTCGGAACAAAATCGGATGATAATTTGGGATAAAAAGCAAAAAACTTACGAAAACATCGTAAGGAAAAGAGTGTATTGTTTGGAAAACCTAGCCATTAAAACTGCAAAACAAATTTTACTCTGAATAAGAGAATGTAGTATATATGGTGATATATTTAAGGACCAATACATTATGACTATTAAAAATTAAATGAAAAGCTCAACTTGGAAATGTTTATCAGAAACTGAATAATTTAAAGTAAGTAGTCTAAGAAAACAGGCTGACGATATTTCAAGAAAAAGTTGTTTAAGTAAAGAGTTCGTCAAAAAAATGCAGAGGCTAGGAAATTCTGATCCATACACCACTTGTTTTTGACCTTACAAAATATTTTGAAGGGAAGAAAATTCAAAAATGAAGATATTAACTTAGCACTGTTTCAATATTTCGCATGAAAAGAGGAAACATTTTTTAAAAATATGATATACAAATTTGTCGCACACTGGCAAAAAGTCATTAATAATAATGGCAATTATATTATTTAATAATGTCTATTGATGCTACGCAAAAATTGTATTTTCTTTTATTCCAAAAAGGGACAGAACTTTCCAGTAGACCTAATGTATATATATTTACTCGTGCTCATAAATTAAGGATAATGCAAGTTCAGGGAAAGAAAGAGACAGAGGCAAAACAAATGCGACTCATTTGTAGAGTCTACTTGTTAAACAAAAGGTAAAGAGCAAAACAGATGCCATATGTTTGACATGATTAATAAAAATTGCAATTTTTACTCCTTGGAGCAAATTTCAAAAATATAACTTATTTACAAAAACCAATATAACATGGTTGGTATGATGGTTAATACATAGTATGTCCCCTAGACAATGCAATACGCCTAGGCATGCTGATTATCAAATTATCGCTCTGACCTTTAGGAATATTACACCACTCATCAAGCAATGCTCTCGGAAGCGCCAGTAGACACGTGGGAGGGAGTTGATGAGCTGCAATACGTCGGCCAAGCATATCCAATACATTCTCTATTGGATTCAAATCAGCTGGAGTAAGCTGGACAGTTCATACGAGTGATATCCTAAGATTGAAGGAATTCGTCTACAATGTTTGCATGGTGAGGACGGCCGTTGACATCCATAAACAGAAATTCTGCAGCCAGGTTGCCCCGAAACAAACGTACATGTTGTTCCCGAATGACATCCCGATAAATGTGGCCAATCATGGTTACATTCTAAACATGTAGGTTAGTTCTGGAACCCAGAATAATTCCTCCCTAAGCGAGCAAACGTGCACCACCGTAACGGAGTCGTTCAATGGTGTTCTCTTGATGGTAATAGGTATCTTGCCCTCTTCATATGAAATTACGGTGAGAATCAGACCAAAAGCTAAACCTAGACTCGTTGGAAAACATCACACAAAACCACTGTTGCGGTGTCCACAATGCATGTTCTCTACTCCAGGCTAACCACAGGCTAATGTGAGTTGTGGTAAGTGGAACACATCTGACAGGCTTAAGAACATATAGACTAATTTGCCCTAAGCGTCTGTACACGGTCTGCCTTGAAACCGTCTTACAGGTAGCTGGAGAGAGCTAACGAGACAGGTCAGATGCTGTGCTCCATCTGTTTCTTTTGGCAATAACTGCTAAATACCGGTCCTCATTTGGCATTGTTACTCGTAGGTGACCTGTGCTGTAACGTCTATTCACATTATCATCATCTTGGAACCGTTTACAAAGCTTGGAGTTAACACTCTGGGTGATTCCAAGTTCCTCGGATATTTCCATCTTTGTGCGTCAAAATTCCAGACGCCCGATAATTCTACCACGTAACATATCATCCAAATGCTTCCGTTGTGACATAACTATGCGGTTATTGCACTGAAAGTCTTTTAAAGTGCCAGTGAACAGTTTTACTTTTTTGCAATCATTCCTTATATACCCCTCTCTTACACTCTCACTTTGTGACGTACTATCGGCACCATCTGGTGATTTCTTGTTATTTGTATCTTCAAGAATAAAGATGTACGTCGTAATTCTACATGTGACATTTTTATTTTAGAGTTCAATTTCTTTGTGATTCTGAATTATCCTCAATTTATGGACATGAGTGTATGTATGTATTTATGGAATATATAAACATATATGTATGTATGTATGCATAATTTTGACTCTTCCTTTCTTCTCACATCGGTAAACAGCAAATATTATTTACCACTGTCAGAATTTGTTAAACGACAAGCTCTTAAAGTTTCCAAAAATCGATTCAGTTTCTAATCTAAGTCATTTTTCACCTTCTTTCATTTAGGAAGTGAATGCTTCTTTAACTACTGTGTAAGATATCACTGCTAATGTCAATGATCTGGGAAGAAGATTAAAAATTCAACACTAATATTGGTTGTTTTGTTTTTACTGGATATCATTTCTTCTTATGCATTGCTCATATTTATCAGAAGCTAAAAATGCATTATATTCAATATTTTCCCTAGATAGTAATTTACAATATTACCATATTTGGTTAAGAGCTGCTTACGAAATTCATAAGTAATTATATGCATCCAAAATATTCAGAATGCGTCTTTATAGCTATGAGAAATATTCTTTGGTATTTTTATAATTCTGTAGAATTATATATGGCTATTACTAATTATAATATATTTATCTCAAGTTATTTTCGAATTCCAACCTACCCAATAGCTGATTCGAAGTCTTGTGACTAAGTCATGCTGAATTAAATAAGCTTACTTTAAGAACAAAGTAAAGAAATCAAAAGAAAGAAAAAACGCAAAATTCAGTTGGTATGAATGTATAAAGAATAGGATTTCTGCAATTACGCATTCAAATTTTCATTATTTAATCCTATTGATTATAAAATTAAATTTGATTAAAAATTTGTAGTAAATGCGTAAATATCCAAGATTAATAAATTTTTGGACCCTAGAAACATGGAAATCTTAGGTATGGATTAAAGGAAATATCAGCCAATGCTTAAGCCACATTTTCTCACCGTTTGCAGATAAAATGTTAATCATTAATTTCATTGCGTAAAGATTATATTTGTCATATCTCACATTTCTAAATTTAGCAAATCTTTGAGCAGTAGTACTTCATTTTCTAAAAATCCTTTACCCAATACAGCCTGAGAGTTTATTAGACCGAAACATTAACAGAATGTGAAACCCACAGAACATAAATAAATTTTCCGAGCCAGAGTCAGTCATTTTTCTCAAGAATTTTCAGTGTTTGTAAAGTATCCGTTTTCTTTTACAATTTCACACAACCTTAAAGAAAAGTGGAAAATATTTTCAGGATTGCTATTAATTGTTCTTCGTGCTAAGACGCACATCATGTTGAAATTCAAATCATCACATTCCAGTTTTTCTGGTAATGTTCTCACTCCTCATAGCATTAATGACTTCCGCTTCAACTGAAGATAAAACACATTTTCAGAATCACAAATAAAGGGAGAAAACGTAATGCCAAATATCGATTTCCATGGCTCAAGGAGTTCCAGAATAGCACACAGGATCAACTCTAATGTGACGTCTGCTAATCTAGACTAGTAAGTGTTCTTAACACTGGCTTTCTGATTGTTCTTGCTGAAGAGCAGAATTAAAACCAAGAAGCGTAATCGTTTGCCGTAAGGATTCTCGTGCGGCGAAAAACAGTTCTTTGAATGTCAAATAACATTCTATTTAGCTATTATGTGAACCTTTAAATGATGTTATTTATTCGGAAGATCAATTCAAGTTCTAATATTTCATGACGTAAAATGCCTCACGAGTGATGCGCAGAGTGCTCTTCACTTTTTAAGAACTCAGTTCATTTCAATTACGAGTTGTGTCTTCTCGAGCACAGCTTCTACTTGTAGTCATTTCTTTTAAGTTCCGGCAAAGCTCTTTGAATCTTCTTCAGGGCAAGATCCTTTAAGAAGGCTTACTTGCAAGAACTCTTAAAGTGTAAAACATTTCCAATATCGAAATGTTTTGCACTTCAAGTTCTTTTAAAATACATCAAAATTAGATTTTAATAAATTTTAAATCAGAAATTTTTGTTTGCTCTTCATTTAGGGAATATGTTGAATCACAAGAATATTATAATTTTAAAGACGAATATTTCTTTGTCCAAAATAATGCTCTGCTTGTCCAGGCCCGATTTTGATGTAATGTGCACTCTAAGGAAAAATCAATCAAAGTGATTTAATACGTTCCTCTTAACCATAAATAGTTTTGAATAATAGAGTTTCATACATGAGAGGGGGGGAAAATAAATATATTAACTTATCATGAATGAATCTTAGCAGTTTGAGAATTCAGGAAATTTTTCTGCTACGACCCAAAGAACACGACTCAATAAAATCATATTTTATAAGCTTGTACTGCACCACGAAGAGATCTATACCTTGCATTTATGTTTTCTGTAATAGTCTTCATTCGCCATTCTTTCTGTAATTGTATTAGTGATTTGGGATGTGAAAGCGTATGCAATGCTGTATCGGAAAGTAAAAATAGATGCGATACTGCACATAAAATGATAAAAATCTACAACGGGATTTGCATAAAATAACTTCTAATATTAATCAGCTGAATTAAAATTACAATCGCATAAGTCGTTTAAAAATCCACTAATTTTTATGAAAGTGGTTTTTGTATCTATCTGAAGTATAAAGGACCGGCCTTATTTGAAAAAAATGATTTACGACTTTCAGATTTTCTATTGTAACGACGATTGATAATTCTTAAACATTAGGCTCATTGAATAGGGTTAAGTTCAAACTGCTTTGAAATTTGCTTCGTTACGTATTCAGCAATTCAGATTTTAATGAATTGGATTGTTCCATCAGTTGGTCATTTTACATGCAGTAACATCCCTTATCGCAGGAATTAAAGAAGATTCAGCAGAAAGCTCATTTGGAGAACTCATGGGACAGCCTTCAGAGCAAACGCCTCCAAGTGAGCGAAAGGACTTCTGCCTCCCCCATGTTTCATCACTCTTCCCACGCAATCGAAGAAAGAAAACATGGAATACTGTTTTTAGTTCTTCTCACCTGACGACGCCATTGACTCTTAATAGTTCTTAGAAACTTCCGTTGTGGGGCACCGCCTCATCGCATTTTGCCAGACACAATGGATATTTTCTTGCGCCTTCTCTCCATCCACTGGGGTTAAGTGTCACTGTTCTTCGGGTCTCGCCATAATAGATTTAAATCACAGGCGAAGAAATAATGGTTTTTCTCTGGTTCCTCCTACTCGACCTCCCTTTACCGGAGGCCATGGCCCAGAAGAAAGCTTTATTTACTGATATACTAATCAATACAAATTTCTTTGTTCAGTTTACAATAACTTTTTACAACAAGGAGCTTCTTCTTAAAATCAAGAACACCGTTCTATACACTTGATTGAAGTGTAGAAGTTCTCATGCTATTATTAAATATTATTTGTATCCGTATTTTGTATGAAAGTAATGTATATGTATGTATGTTTATATATATATATATATATATATATATATATATATATATATATATATATATATATATATATATATATATATATATATATATATATATATATATATATATATATATATATATATATATATATATATATATATATATATATATGATTAGAAGTATCATAAGCAAAAATTAAAAAAGTATAAGAAGGATTACAAAAATCACATGCTTAGCAATACATTCAGTAAGAAAGCAGCTTAATTACTATATAATGAATAGTAAATTTTTATAACATTAATCAAATACTATTTGGAGAATAATAAAGTGAAAATACGAAATATAGTAAACAGATTGAACATATGTTCAATAGATAGTTTAAATTTTTAAAAGAAACATAGATTAAAATGGAACGAAGTACCAACATGGCCAGCATCTTCAGAAAGTGTTAACCGTATTGGCATATAGTATGGCTTTTCTGCATTGTCTCCAGACTGAATTCTTAATGAAGCCAATACACCCCAAAGCCACACTAAAAATATCAAACCAAAACAGAGAAAATAAAGGTCAAGGTAAAATAGAAGCCAAATTATAATATTAAATCCAAAGTTGTCAAAATACACAGTTAAATTTATAGTAATTAAAATCACACAAATCCAGATCCAAACCCGTAAGAACTGAAAATAAATACTAAATGTATAAATACATAGATTTAAAGATTAAGTGTAAAAAAAAAAAAAAAAAAAAAAAAAAAACTATTGGCAAATCAAGCTTTTTATAAGACCTTCAAGGCTTGGGTGAACCTTCTGTAGTTTATAACTACGTCCTACTTCTCCCTTATAAGAATTGCTCTACCAGGTAAATAGTGTTTAATAATAATTAATGAAAAATCATTTAAGATGTCTTTTGTATATAGATACATTAATGATTTCACAATTTTAAATTTTTTACAATTTGACAAAATTTACAAAATTATCCTGTAGAATTAAACTTAACCTAAACAAATAGTGATAATTTAAAAACTGAATTTTTGGATATTTTGATTACTGCAAAAGATAACTATACATACACTGACATTTATAATAAAACTAATGATTTTAATTTCAAAGTAAATAAGCTAATTTTTGGAACACAAATATTTCAATTAAAAATTTTAAAAATGTTATTTTCAATCAACTTAATAGAATTTATAATATATGTAATAATTTTTGCAGTATCAATAAACAAATGAAAAGACTAGAAAATATTTAAACTAATAATAATCCAATTAACTTTATGAAACACTATTTGGCTAGTAGAGCATTGCTTATAAGAATGAAGTTAGGCGTAGTTATAAACTATAGAAGGGTCATCCAAGCCTTAAAGGTCTTATAAGAAGCTTGAATTGCCAATGGTTTTTACACTTAATCCTTAAATTTATGTATTTAGTATATGCGGGTTTGAATCTGGATTTGATTTTGATTATTATAAATTTAAGTGATTATTTTGGAAACTTTGTATTTAATATTATATTTTAGCTTGACATTTATCTCCTGTAATTTTGTTTGATATTTTTAGTGTGGCTTTTTTTGGGATGTATTGACATCATTAAGAATTCAGTCAGGAGCCAATGCAGAAAAGTCATACTATGTGCCAATATGATTAACACCCCCTGAAGAAGCTGGCCATGTTGGTACTTCGTTCCATTTTATTCTATGTTTCTTTTAGAGTTTTAAACTATGTATTGAACATATGTTCCATCTGTTTACTATATTTCGTATTTTCACTTAATCATTCTCCATTAGTATTTGATTAATGTTATAAAAATTTACTATTAATGATTATATATATATATAAGCATAATAAGTACATGCACACAATGATATCCATATTTCACTTCGTCCATGGATGATTTGTAAAGGGGGCATTTTATGCTATCCATAGTGATCAATTTAATTTTCTTGTCCAGAAAGTGGCTGTGTATTTCAATTGTAAATGAAAAATAGATATTTGTAAAAGATAATTTTCTGATATATGAGACAAAATATTGATTCAATTGAAATGT
Organism: Latrodectus hesperus; assembly: GCA_037975125.1. Taxonomy (NCBI): domain Eukaryota; kingdom Metazoa; phylum Arthropoda; class Arachnida; order Araneae; family Theridiidae; genus Latrodectus; species Latrodectus hesperus. The sequence continues at coordinate 11,297,367 of CM075857.1, read as the reverse complement.
TACAGTATGTAAGGACTTGAGGTCATGTACTTGAAAGGGGGGAGGGCACCAATTTCTCCAACAACGGTAACTTGGTCAGGTCTCGGGGGATCCCAGAATTTAGGGAACAGAAAATTATATAGAATAAAATTTTTGGTAAAAAATTAATATTATATTAAATGACGCCCAGCAAAACTGGTAGAGGAAAACTAAGTGGTGGCTCGTCACCAAGCACCAAGCATTACCAAATGTAATTTTTCATGTAAATTTTTATCAAATTTCCAAATAAAAAGTTAAAAACATTCTCGAGACAAAAAAAGTGCTCTTGTTTCACCCAGGGAAATAACTTCAGGCAGCGTGACTAATGATTTTCTGCCAACTTCAAACTACATTTGAATTCGGAAAATAGAGGACGAAGCATCGTTGGTTTTCTTAATCGTCCAAGAAGTATCCTCAAGCGATGATCTTCGTACAGCGCTTGCAGCTCATCCGAGGGAAGCTTTCAATAAGCACTCCACTGTCAATGTTGTTAAGAAGGCCCAACAGCCAAATGGGCTATTTTAAAACAAAATAGTCGTGTTAGAACGTCAATGACGCTGAGCAGTTGGTACGAAACAAATGGAGTGAAACTGGCTGCTAAAGTGATTATAGTTGTCATTAGATTGACTTTTCTTTTTCCATGTTGCTCTCTTCATGTTTATGACCTTTGTTTCGACACCTGTGCTCAGTAAAACCGTAGCAAAATTGATTGCATTTTCTATTATTTTTTACCTGAAATGAGGAAGCATATTTGCACTGTTTTAGCTGAGTTATAACTTAATTTGTTTTTCTCAAAGGAAGAAAATATACGACGTGCCTATAAAATATTGAACATTTTGATGTTTAATTATTCGCAAAATATTGACAAAATAATAAATGTATGGTACTTATGCATAGAGAGAATAACTTATATATATTATAAAAGTATGAAAATTTCCAAAGACAATTTTTTTTTGCTTTGGAACAAGAGATCCGAGATATTTTGCTTCTGTTTCCTTCCTTGCTAAGAAATCAACTCAGTAGTTGTCCTGATCCTTCATGGCACCATCGCTTGCGTCAAAGTATTGTCACTCTCCAAATCCTAGGACATCTCTAATTCATTTGTCATTTCATCGTAACAATATCCCCGAAGCCATAAGTTTAAAAGCGACGCGATCCAAATAATATCTTCTAAGAAGCTTATTATTAACAGTTGAAAATTTTGTTTCAAAACATCTGTTGTTATGATGTAACATTGCAATGTTTCCTGTTAGTTATTTCGGCCAGTGCAAGAGACACCCAACCGTTTTGCGATTCAGTCGTAATGAAGTGACGAGAGCGTGTGGGAACTCTCTACAAACTACGACAGCTCTAACTGTTGAACATTACATCCTACGGATTTTGCACAGGCTGTTTCACAGTTACGATCTTAGGCTGGGTCAAGTCCATATTCAGAATGATTTTCCGCACTAAGCAACTCATGAAACTGAAATGCTTAGATTACTAATGCAAATGAGCATTTTCCTAAAAAAATTCAAAATAGAAATACATTATTGGTTAAATGGTTTAAAACGAAGGGAAAATTGCCGTTCTATAACCAAACAATGAGAGGTGTAAACGATAATTATGCAACCAAAGACAGTTGTAAAGCATCAACGCATTTCGCTTCCGGCAGAGTTGTGCCCATATTTTCACAGCCGAATCGAAAGACTCTCGAGCACTCACTTTGACAAAAGTTCTTGCTGAAATAAGAAGTGCAGGGTTCTATTTACTCCCAGATGCAGAATTCGAACTTTCATTGTATGGGGCCTTCCATTGGATGGACAACAAACAACGCTTGATGCAATGCATTTTTGTGTCAACCGCGTAAGTCGAGTGAATTTTCGGCAGAACGCAGAACTTCCGCTTTGAAGAGAGGCCGTGATGCCCCCGAAGTCTAAGCTTCTCCTGCATGCTTCGCTATTTATTAGTAGACCATTGAGAAATGTTTTCTGCTGTTAAGAAATAATAATTCCCAATTTATTACACTTTATTTTTTTGTTGGTCTGTGAAAGAGTCTCTCAAGTCATGTATGTCAACTTGAGAAAGTGCCCGGGTGGATCAGAAGAGGAGGGTCATGAACTCCAGCGATGCGCAGAAGCTCATTTCTGCCCCGCAATAGCAGATAAAGGTGAGACAGAAAGCGAAGAACGCTTTTTATGGGAAAGAAAAAGAAATGGCTGCTATACAATTTCAATTATTTCGCCATAAATGGTTATTTATTTCTTCATTTTTTATAACTCTTCAACGTAATTACTGAAGGGAAGCGAATGGATAAGAAAGAAATGGGTGGCAAAATTAAATGCTTCTCTCATCTATTGGAAACAGTGTTTTTCGATTCAAAATCTGGAAAGTTTTTTTCCCCCAATGTCACTGAAATTGTTTTCACTGCATAACACTTCCTCATCCTTTTTTGCATTCATTGCTTTAATTCTAATTATATTCTGACTTATACAATGATATCGGAAAAATAAACAATTTTTTACGTAATTCATTTTTTGGCAATAAATAAAAAATGAGTAAATTAAAATTCATATCACGAAATGCTTTTACATCACTGGATGTGTGTGTGTGGAATTTTATATTTTGATTTCCGAACGTATACAGGAGATTTCTGTTTAGAAAACCAGTTGTATCACCATTTCATGTCAATGACAACTGTGTAATTTTTATAGAAGTTTACCCATGTTTTACGGAAGCAGTAATTTAAGAGATGTGGGTGAGAAGTGTCAACAATTTCAGATGAACTCAGCCTGAAAATAGTTTTTTCTGAATCTTTTGCTTGTGCTAACGACACACATTTTTCCTATGGTGAAGATACTTTGACATGCTCTGCTTTACAGAAGACCTTCCTTTACTCAATGAAGCTGCCTTTAATATTTGGATTATTATTTCTTCTCCAATAGACTTGTCTCTATGAATTTATTAATATTTGGATGATTAAATATTAACCGCGGTATGATTTTGGAGCCTCTCAGCAGATTAATGAGTCTCTTTACTGTGCAGCAAATAGGCAATATTTATATTCTAAATAAGTCCACAGGCTTAACAATAGATAATTCTCGTACTAAACCATATAAAACTAGAAGTCTATCAATTGAGAAGAATCAAAAAGTAGGTCAAAAAGAACTGCACAAATCTTACTTATTTCTTAGATTATCTTATATAGACACTATAGTCAAAACTACCAGTTAAATTTATTTTTCACTCTACTTAACATCATTTTCAAAGCTCATAAAAACTAAACACCATGGCACGACATTCCATGTGGGCCAAGGCCTACAGTGCCCATAACTGTTTTCCTGACCAAGGACCCTGGGTGTGAAGCATATGTCCCAGTTAGGTGGTCAGCCTAACGTAAGACCCCCAGTGTTTAGTTCCCAAGCATGCTTGGTACTCAGTTAATCGACCCACTGAAGGGATGAAAGGCTGAGTCAACCTTGCCCAGCCCGAGGATCGAATCTCGGACCTGTGTCATGGGAGCGTGAAACGCTGCCACTAAGCCACTGGGCGTTTTCAAAACTCATAGTTTTGAATAAAACTGATCAAATCGTTTTTAAAAAATTCAATTTTTATACTTTATACTTAAAAAGTGAAGAAAACATTTTGAATTTGTATTTAAAAATAAGTAAATCGTTTTGAATAGTATAAAAATATATATTTTAATTTTTACACTTTGTTTTTAAAAAGACAAAAATAGTTTTGTTTAAAATATGGGCAAATTCTTTTAAATTTTGTTAATTCATTTTCAAAAGGGATAAAATATTTAAGTAAATGTAATTACATTTCTTATAACGTAATTAAAACTTTTAATGAAGGGTCGCGTACCAGATCCTGATTTAAACTAAAATAAATATGAAATTTGTAGGCAGTGAAGTATTTTAAGTTAAAGCACTTACTTTGAGGCATATTTTTGTTTCTCAGCTTTCATATTTCGATGTCCGCTGATGACTCTGCGCATGCACTCGCTGTTTCTCTGGTATTCATTTGAAAGGCCAAATATTGAAAATACATTTCTTCCCTGAAAATAGCTCATGCAACTAATTTACTAATTAAAACGAGCTTTAAAATACAAATTTCATATTTTGTCGTAAAAGATGTCGACAAAATGCTCTTAAAAATTGTAAAAAATTAGGAATATTTAAAAAAAATATGTTAATTTGTTTCTACAATATAAAAGCCGCTGTAAAGAGTGAAAAGATCAGAATGCCGCCATCCCCCCCCTTCCCGTTTAACTTTTGGTTGAGAGTTCAGCAAAACGGTCATGGCTCGGCAATGGCAAAAAGTAGCCAAATGTATTAAAGCCTTGCCAAATTAATTCGCCAAATGTAAGTACGGCGCTTCAACACTGGCCACTAATTTGCTTCATTTTCAAACTTAATTTTGCATTTGCGTCAGAATGTTTTTTTTTTCCATTTTTAAAGATTATTTTTGTTGTAAATGTGGTGGATAAAGGAAACTGTGTGTGTGTGGCCGAAAGAATACCGGATCTTTAATGATTGGAATAATATCATTAAGAAATGATATTATTTCTCTACTTCTAATTTTAAAATCCATCCTGGGTTTTGAGTCCTGTTTCAGAATCTACGAACTGTGTGTTTCAAAACTCCTGTTCTAACTAATCAAGAAGGGTGTGATATCGAGAAGTGCGTGAATAATTTCGTTAAAATTATTTTCAAACTGGGAATCTTATCCAGGTTTAGTTATGAGTTATGATGCTGTAAAAGAAAATTTCTGTTCTAAAAGTATTTTAGTTTTACAGACAAAATATAAATTTTATGTAAATTTAACATTTGATATATATATATATATATATATATATATATATATATATATATATATATATATATATATATATATATATATATATATGTACATATATATATATTATTATTATTATTATTATATATTTAAAATTTTAAAAGTTGTTTTCATATTTAAATTCTTAAGCATAATAAAAAAATTATAATTCATATAAAATTATAGGTTCTTTTTTCCATTATACCCCCGCGTTTGATCCTAAAGGAATAGCATGTTTTTTTTTTTTTTTTTTTTTACGGAGAAGCGAGATAGTAATATAACGTCGATACGATGATTCTATTGGTTCAAAATTTTAAATTTAATACATATTAAATTGAATATTTTTGATAAAAAAACATATACTAAAAAGTGATAAAAAGCTAGTTGGTGCAAAAGATTGATAATTTTGTCGGTAAAAAGGAGTATTACGGTCACAAACCACCAAGGGTAAAAAACAGCCAAGTACAGCAACACTAATTTTATTATATTGAAAAAAAGGCACTGTTACACTATATTTGCGCAATTGATAACCGATGCGAATGTAAAACAGTTTCCGCCTGAAATAAACATTGGCGTTTAACTAAGTTTTGTCCACGAGGGACAACTATGTAGCTTATAAATGTAAATATAAAACTTTTGTATTATTTTCTAGTTTTTTCTAAAAACGTAAACTTTTTAAACATTACAAGATGCAAATGGATTATTTATGACAATAATATATGATTTTTATTTTATTTCCAGTTACGGCAAATATCAAAATAATGGAAAACTACCAAATTTTCAAATTTATTTGAATTTCAGTAAGTATAGTATAGTTAGTATAAGACATTTTTTTAAAACGTGCCTAAATAAAATAGTAATTGGAAACAATCTCAGTAATGTAAATTTTTAAAAAAAATCTAACAGCCTTACTTACATCCAAGTCCACATTCATTTTGTAAAAGTCACAGCAGATTGCAATTAAAAATACTTTGATTAAAAAACATTCCTCTAAAGTTTTCTTATATGAACTTTTTTTTAAAATTTCTAGCAATATTTTATTTGTCATGTTTCAAGCTTTGAAAAATGCACAACGGGTATACGGAAAACATCAATTAAAAAAATTAATTTAAATAAATGAAAATTTTAATCTATTGTTTTATTTAATTTATTTTTTGGATTAGTAAAAAAAATTAAATATATACTTTTTAAATAAGAAATAAATAAAAAAACTGGGTTTTTGTATTATTATTATCTTTGATTGATGTCAAAAAGTAACAAATATTTCATTTTTTATGATTGCACTGATACTTATCTTCTATATTGATATCGTTCCTCTCATACCTGCTGTAAGCTCCATCAGAGAGCCGAATTAACCTGTCACTTGAGGTTAGCCCCATCGAGCTTCTTGTGGGGGCGGCGGGAATTCACTCAAGAAACCATTCCATCATGCGAATCTTGCGAAGGCGGGGGATGTTCCTCCTTTATGGCCATTCATTCTTTTTGAGTCCGTCCGCTTCCCTCATTAGAGCACCATTTAGAATTCACACCCGGCTGACTTCAAAGGACCGACCTTCTCGTTAATGGACGGATCTCTCAGGGCTAATGAATCCCTTCTTCCCTTGCTCAGAAGTCGAAACGCTGTCTTCAAATTTATGCTCAGATTTTTAAAGTTTGAAATTTTTCTAAAATATTTGCGACACAAAACTGTACTTTTGTACTTTTAAAGCATCCATACACAGTACAACTAGATTTTAAAATCACCAAAAATCATTTCTTTCCTTTTTAATCAGAATGATCCATCATTGCCTCAATAGATTTTGTATTAGGTGCAGCATTTAATCACCGCTTCATATGTTTTAGACTCAGAAATTTTTGTTTGAATTCGAAACCATCAATAAATAATACGGCTACAGTTTAAAGACACTGAAAATCGAAATCATTTGTCTGAAGTCTCAGTCAATCTCAATGGACTATCTTGCTGAATCATCATTTCATACATTTTGTGCATATTTATTGACCTTTTGGTTACATGAGATTATAAATAAGGGCACTTCTTTAAATATGATGTAAGGCTTATAAGCCATTACATTTTAATAAAAATATAACCACATTTAACCACTTGAAAACTGAATAATATTTATTCAGCTTTCAAGAAAAGGATGTAGAAACCAACATACAAATTAATTTATTTGCTAAGCTCTTGAATTTTAAGGCTTTCTTCAAATTGGATTTCCTGTATTCAGTATAGAATGTGGTATAAATCCTAAGATAATCATGGATATAGAATTAAGTATTTTAACTATCCTGGGTAGGCCATGGTAGCCTGGTTGGTCAGGGCTTCATTCTCATTATCGAAAGGTAGTGAGCTTAAATCTTGGCTTAACCGTGTTCACTAAGGGTGGCACGTTAAAACCAGGCGAGGTGGCAATATCCTCCAAGTGAAATGACATCACTGGCAGGCCAAGTAATAGGAGTCCTCTGTTTAGTCCCTGCTTCAAAATCATGTAGACTCCCCCGGCTGCTTCTGTCTAACTGGTGGAACCGAACTCAGGGATAGGGACGGGGAAGCACCAACAACTATCCTAGATAATTTGCCTATGCTTATTAAAACCACTAAATATACAGATTGTATGTCTCTAGTAAAGGTAAGAAATAAATATGTTATACGAGATAATAATTTATATCATAAACAAATGATAAAGCTAAAATTATCAGCAAAACATTTATCAAATGATTGATCTCCTTGTAGACAGTACATAATTTGTTACTTTTCTGAAAAACTTGATTTTTCCTTTATTTTATTAAAATATTTTCATATAAGAAGAAATTATCACTTGTAATATTTTTAAATTCCCATTTTCTTTTAAGTTTGGTACTTGAACATCAATGACAAAATATTATTGATGATGCTTAACTACCTTCTAGGATTTATCAAGATTTTTAGATTTTTCTTTATTCCTCATAAAATGTTAGCCCACCTCAGAAAAATCTGAATCGAGTTTCTCGCTTTTCCAGTTGATCATCTTCAATCAACTCATCATTCGCTTTTGATCAGTTGATCATCCTCATTCATATGCCTTAGAGCATTGTCTTTGGGCGCTCCGTCACTGAGTGGTCAAAGCATCACTCCGCTAATCGCTTGAGAGCGTAGGAGTGTGGGTTCGATTCCCCCCGTGGCCCTGGGTGTTTTCTTCGTTATCTTCTGTGGTTGTATATCTGTCATTGTGCTATTTGTCCTATAATCGACGAAGACTTACAAGCGGATCTCAAGAATCAAGCATACAAGTCTGAATATATATATAATGTAATAAAAAGAATAAAAGAAGCATTGCCTTTCCTCTTTTTCCATTTTGTTTACTTTTTGGTCTTTTAAATCTTTCTAAAAGACCAAAAAAATATTTATTTGTGATTTTTTTTAGTTCTGTTCCACATTGGTTTATATTGTAAAAACCTTATTTATCGACTATAACATTTGGTCTTTCAACGTCACTAAGCAAAGTATTATTTTTTAATCAATTTTGCCGCGTCTTTTTGGCCGTCACCTGAACGTGTCTCAAAAGGAGGAGGCGCTTGGCGATGAGCGAAATTCCCAAATCCGTTCTCCCAAAGCTGCAGTACAGATGCACCCCTATCTGTGCAAGTACAGTCCGTTTAATGTACAGTCCGCGAGTGTTTCATTCTTGTTTAGCGATCTTTTTTCTACATAAATAGAGATTAGTGATTCAAAATTAAGAAGCAAAATGCGTTGTGACGTCAAATTTTGTTATCATTTGGGCAAAGTATTTAATTTTATGAAAGAATTTATAAAAACAGAATTTATAAAAATTTTCTTTACATCCATAAGCAGACCAAAATGATGCATTTTCATCAATGGTCGCTCTGTTGTTGCATTAAAAAATTCAACGTAAAAGCTTCTTATTAATTAAACCAATATACTTCCTCCCCCCTAAAAAACCGGAAGAAAATTCATGATATAAAATACAAATTTTAATAAACGATGATTAAAATCGGAGAAATTCTGGAATTTCAAGCCAATCTTTAGGAAGTGTCGCTAAACATATTCGATGGGTAAGTGCTTAAACGTTTTTCAATGAAAAATGTGATTTGGAAAAGCTAATCCATCTATTGGTAAAAACTGCATTTTAAAATGAAATCATTGTGAAATCATCCATTTATTGCCCTCAGAATCTATCAGCAAGCATTTGTGAGACGTGGTCAAAGCATCATTCATTTAAGATAAAAATCAAAGTAAAGACATAATTTTTGGGGAGAGAACTTGTTGTCACTCCAGCATGTGGGCGCTGCCGGCCAAGTAGAAGCAGACGGTAGTAATTTAGATGCACAGACGCATTTCCCACTACGCCCACTACTTTGCTTCGGCTTCAAGGAGTAGAGAAGCCTGCATTCTATGGTTAACAGGACATATTTCTCTAGAGCACACATTTTTTATAGAAAAATGAATTTAGATACGACGCCTATTTACTTGGATTTCATACGCAGAACATCAGACAATTGCAATCACAGTCTACGTAACGTGCCCCAGCCACCATAAGTGAACATGACGGATCTCCGGTTAACACAGGTTTCGAACCCATTATCTTCCGATAATGAAAACGATGCCCTAACCTAGCAGGCGTGAAAGGCACCTCATTCGGTCCCAGCTAATAGACAGATATAGATTATTTTGTAGAACAGTAAATGTGCTACAAATAGTGTTTATTTCCTGGATGTGCATGCATCGTGGCAGTGATCAATGTAGTCGTGATAGTTGTCATGCAAAAAGAGGTCAGAAAGACCTCTTTCTGCATTTCCTCCACTGCAACATAGAATGCGCCTCATTCTCTAAGGAAAGTACATTTTTTAGAAGTTTCTTATATTTTATATTATTTACAATGCGCCTAGTTAAAAATGTTTGAATTTAGAATGTTTTGTATTTTCTCTACAATATTTGGAATTTTCTGAATATTGTATAAAAATATGAACATGAAAAACAGCACAAGTTATATTAATCTTATCGTTAAATTGTGAATTTTACTCCAAGTTTAGGTTGATAAAAAGTGGAACTGCACAGAGCTTTAGGAAGAGGAAATGACATCCTATGCTAAGTCTAAATTGGAGATTTCGTGAACACAATCGCCATCACGAGTGCCTTACTATCTCGCTAGTTAAAAGATTAGACTGGAAAGCTTCTTATCTTGATTTTTCTCTCCTTCTTCGCGTTAGAATTTGAAAGGAACCATTCATATTGCCTGTCATTTTCCTCAAAAGTTTTTTCCGACAAGAGAAATCTAAGGAATGCTCTGAAAGTATATCACAGAATGGTTACGACTTGACCAACGAGTGTCTCTAGCATTACTTCAATTTAGCAATTCATTTAGCCGTGGAAAATAAATTGAAAACTCTTTATATTGTTGTGGGTTCAAAAAGGCACCATGCAGGAACACAAATTTAATGCACGCCTTCTTTCACAGCAGGTCACAGCGCACTGGATTCGTGATAATGGCAGCATATAATGTTCCAGAACCAACTTTTAAACAATAATTCTCAATGGCAACTGGAAAACAAAGGAAACAAGAATAAACAAGAACTTTCTTGTTGTATGACGCATAAGAATAAGAAGTTAAAAGGCAATTCAGCTGTTGACCACATCTATTCAGGGTAGTTCCCAATTTTGATTGTATTATTTTTGTTTATTTGTTTGCCATGTATTTCTACATACCTTTTCTCTGAGGACTGAAATGTCAGTAAACACAACATATCACACCATAGTTTTGAATTACTATCATGTGACGAGGGCGACATTTATGTTGGCAGCCTCATCTCCACACAATGCCATCTCATTCGAAACACATAGTGACCGCGACGTTATATACGTGCTCTAATTGCCACTAATGAACTTATCAGGTCTTCGGCTGTATCAGGTACTTAACACGTTGCTTCCCGGTCACAATAATCAGGCCACAGGGACCTCGGTAGCCCTGTAGGACTTCAGTCGAAAGAAATTTTAAGCCATTAACAACAATTTTTTAAAGTCAATTCGTCTCCCCGGCCCTAAATATGTTATCTTATTGATTGGTTGGAAAAATTCTTGAAAGAGGCAGCAAGAAAGGAATTTTTGCGAGCTGTTCTTGAGTTTATTTCTAAAACCACAGCGCTTTCCTCAGAGTAATAAAGCCCCTTCGCATCCGTTGTGGAAAGTAAATGTGAAAGAGAACCATTTGCTCTAAATGGACGGATAATAAGGGCCGAAGAAAGCTACGTAATCACTGCTACGTGGCTGTACGCAGGGTCCACTAATGAAATTTCAGAAAATAGAAAAGTAGAGTTGTGTTCGCCTTCCGATGGCTTCTAGGCGGGGCTTTAATGGTTCTTTCGCAGCCTACAACGCTGTTATTCTGATCTATCTCTCTCTTCTCTCTCCTTGCATAATCAAAAATATCAGCTAAGCAATGTTAAATTAAAATTTTATCTGAAGTGCTTATGAACTAAAAATTACTAAAAAAATTTTATATAAAGTAGTCTCATTAGTTTTATATTAAAGAAAATTTTTAAAATAACCTTAAAATTTCTTTAAAATAATTTTTTAAAAAAAGGAAGTAGTAGAGTAGTAGGGATTTTGAAATTTTTAGAAAAATAACACAAAAATGTTATTGTTTTTGATATGCAAGAGCTATTGAAAAAAGCTCTATTCAAAGATTGATGATTGGAGATGAATGAGGACAAAGATTGATGAGAGAAAAGATCAAAATGATTGGAGATGAGCTGCGATTTTAATAATCTCATGGAATAATCCTGAGAATTGTAGTTATAGGTCGCCCAATTAAGAAATGACATGGCATTAAGGCCTCTAGATCATTGATATCTGATGACATCGGAGTCGAGGTTCTCGAATTTAGGATTCCCTCGATTTCTGTAATTATAGTAAGAAATTCTTCGTAACTGAAATTGAAATTAACATTTCTTGCACCCCTAAATAAATGGTGCTTAAAAGACTCCATTCCCGCCTCCCAGAGTCCTCCAAAATTCGGAGCTCCAGGTGGAATAAAGGACCATGTAATTTGTTCAGAGGTTAGGAACTTATCTAGTACCTCATTCGGATGGCTTATTAATCTATGCAATTGCTTAAGTTCTGACTGGGCACCCACAAATATTTACCCATTGTCGGAGGACAAGGTCCTACATTTGCCACGTCGGGCAAAGATTCTTTTCAACGCTGCAATAAATGCCTGCGACGTTAAGTCACAAACTATCTCAATGTGAATAGCCTTAGTGGCCATGCAGAAAAAAATAGCAACATAAACCTTATGAAGTGTATCCTTTCTTTGACAATAAAATATTTGTTACATTCAAAATCGCAATAAATGGAAATTTTTAAAAATGAATGTCAGCCCAGGTATGTTAGTAGTAGTAAAGGAGCCTAATCTACCCAAATGCAAGTGGCTTCTTGGGAGAATACTAGCAGTTTGTCGTGGCCCTGACAATTGTGTCAGAGTGGTCAATATTCGTACTGCTCATGGGATTTTAAAAAGACCCATTACAAAACTTTGCATACTTTCGGTAAATACTGATTACAATTATTGTACTGTCATAGCATTGTAGTCTCTAAAATATAATTTATCATTATTATTTTCTGTATTGTTTAATTACATTAATATCCATTTTTTACATTCAATCCATTTAATACTTTGAACCTGTGTTAATCATGAATATAATTGCTGAATCTATGTAATGTTTATTATTATGTTAGAATATTGCTTTAGAATTGTGTAAATCATATTATTGCTATTGTTTGATTGGTTGTTGAATGTTAACCATTCCACGGGGGCCGGGATGTTGCCGCCTTGAAAAATTGTTCAAAGGGCGATTAAGTGCGCCAATTATGGCAACCTCCTGCGCTCTCTCTGAAAAACTCGATTCAGAAAGAAAAATAATTGAATTGTATATGTAGCGGTATAGTCCACGTTCTGATTCGAGCTATCGTGCTCAAATAAATATTTGTTATTGTTTGTTATCGACGGAATTATTGATTTAAATCCTACCAATGACTTAGAGGAGTCTTTTACACTAAAACAGCTTGAACTTGTGTATTTGAAGATTCAATCGGTGGAAAATAAAATCCACAAGCACTCTCTAAGTGTTTTACGCCGAGCTGGCAGCCGAATGGTTAGCGCTCTTGCTTTCGGTTCAACAGTTCGTGGGTTCGAATCCCACCTTGGGCATGGATGTTTGTAGTGGTTCGGAATCCACTTTAAACCGTAATTCCCGGTCTAATTAGCCCTCGTGTGCAAAAAATGACCGTTGACCAGTAAATAAAGACATTTTAAGGTGTTGCAGATTTTAGATTTGAAACTTAAAAGTTTTACTCATTTAAAGTCTATAATACTATTATGGAAAAATTTAATGATCCAGTCTTAAAAGAGATAAGATTCTATTTCTCCTTTCATTTTATTAAGAAATAAATACCTAAATTTACGAAATTAGAAACATACAAAATAATTGCTTGACGTGGTGACGTACAGCTTTAAGATTTAAACACCAAAGGACACTATTTATTTTAAATTATACAAACTAATTGAAATAAACAGTAAATCATAGAGACTGAGAAAAGTTGGGAATCAGAGAGAAGTGCTTACAAAATAAAGAGACATTTTGTGAAACGTTTTATGACGCAACGATTTCTTTGGCTTAGCTTAATCTACAATCAATCGACTAGGTGGTGGGCAAATGTTTGCAGGGGAACCAATAGGATACGAGATTTGAAATCAGACAAATGTGGTAATTGTCAGATTTCAAAGATCTAAATAGATTGAACATCTGGCCAGAATACTTGATGGTCGTTACTGCAAGAAAATCTTTCAGGCAAGGCTCATGAGAATTGGACACCCTTCAGATGGATTGACTGCGTTGACCGAATTATTCTGAAATTTAACGATCGGAAAAACACAGATTTCTGTAGATAACCCCTTCAAAATGCCGGATCCTTCCCTCGGTAATCAAGCATATGAAGGAAATAAACCAGTGAGCAACAGAACTAAAGGAATAAAATAAACAGAGATTGTTAAACAATAACATGAAAGCTCAAGAAATTACTCTTGGAAAAAGGAAGACAAAGTCATTTGCAATGCCATCGTACGATTATTCCGGGCCATAAAGTCAATTAAAAAAAGTATTCTTAATAATTACAAAATTTTGTTTAATTTTTTAGTAAAATGTAATAAAAATATTTTTAACAAACATTTCTTCATCAGTGCTCTTGAATTTAAAATCTGTTGGGATTGGGTCGATTGAGACGTTGTCTGCATTTTTTGTTTCTTTTCTGGTGAGAATTTTTAAATAGTCTCTCTCACTTCCCTCGAAGGATGCATTACAAACGCTGCTTCTGTTGATGGATTTTCAGCTAAAAATTGACTTTCAAATTGTTTCTCTACTAATTGCCTCGCGGATAATCTCCTTAAAACAGAAATCTCAAAGGTCATCAGAACATTCCCTTGTTTTTATGACAAAGTTAAAACTGTCCTCAGAAAAAAAAACCCGACTTGATTCCAAATACTGTTCAGCAACGGAAGAGAGATATGGCACGTTGGCGTGCAAGTGTGTTGGGTGGGTGTTTGAGAGTTTTCCAGGTATCTTCCTTTCCTAATATGATCCACTCTCTGTGGAAAAAAAGTTCTCCAGAAATTCAGCTTAAACTGTCTACTATGAAGTGCGAAAACTGGTTATGAAGAAAGGGAACATGAAGCCAACTGTTCGCAAAAATTCAAAGTGGTTGACAAAAATAGAAAAATCCGCTAAAACTAAATTCATTTTATGCTAAAAATGAACAAATAAGAAGAAAAGGGAAAACTTTTAGTATTAAAATAATAAACTAAGCCAAGGCCTACATTCACTTACACACGATCTTTGTACCAATATCGAATCAAAAATATTGATGACTAAAGAAATGTTCATAAGGAGCAAATATTTTCCGCTGATCGCATTTTAAGAAGATCCTTTGCTTATGTTTTCTAAATTTATTCTAAGTAACTAGTGCTGTGTGACTAAAAATAGAATCATCGCAAATACGGAAGAAGGCGGCTCTTCTGATGAAAATTAAACGAGTGAAGGTTCAATGTTTCTGGTGATATCCACAAGAAATGCATTTTGATCAATAAAATTATGAGAACTGAAAATTTTGACTCAAATTTTGAGGTAGACAAACCACTTTTGTTTGAAAAAATATTACATAATTTTTTCAAATTTTGTTTCACTCCCTTGTATGACAACAAATTCTCATTTGTGCAAGACACACATTTGTAGTCGACACACTGCGGCGGTGAATTAAATGTTATGAAATTCTTCATGGGCAGTCTCAGAAGCAAAATCTATCTCCTAAAACTGACTGTTTGGGGAAGGACTATAGTTTTTCCGATTAAAGGGTTTTCAAGTTCAAATCCCACTATTGTTGAAAGTGGAAAAGATATCCTTTTCATATTTTCTTCAGAGCACTTTTCCAGCAGGGTACTTTATTTGTATTTGAAACTCCTGAACCCCATTTGTGCAAACCGAAAAATGAGACGCTTCGGATCGGCCTTGCGATAGGGTATTTTTTTAACTGTCCATTTTGTGCTGTGAGACGCTTTGATTCAAAAATTGTTGAATCAAAGCTTCTGACTGATCAAATATGGTTTTTATTACCGTGGATAAACGATATATCCTTGTTAATTAACAAGGATGAGATTATTTATTTACTTTTTAAATATTAAATAGAAATTTATTATTTTTAATAAATGGTTTGGTATTTTGAGAAATCGGTAAATGTCAGTGAATCAGTTGATAATATAAAATTTTCATACATATTAATTACTTAAACTTGCTACTGATTTTAGATACATAAAATAATAAGAAAATAGTAAAAACACACAGTAATTTACTGTCTATTTTGTAATACATTAAATTATATAGGGCGCTCCGTGGCTGAGTGGTCAAAGGCATCACTGCTAATCGCTTGAGTGCGTAGGAGTGTGGGTTCGATTCCCACCGTGGCCCTGGGTGTTTTTCTTCGTTATTCTTCTGTGGTTGTACATCTGTCATTGTGCTATTTGTCCTATTATCGACGAAGACTTACAAGCGGATCTCAAGAATCAAGCATACAAGTCTGAATATATGTAATGTAATAAAATAAAAAATAAATAAATTATATATATTGTGGAAAGAAAAATTACGCAAATATTGTGCAAATCTCTTAAAGTTTCTTTCAATAATCTCGAAAAAAAACTGAACAAATCTTTGTATATCACAAATATTTCAATGTACCCCGAACTGGAGGTTAAATGAGTAGAGTTTTGCAATACATTTCGACAGCGCGTGGTTTGGATTCCCACCCATAGCAGGGATTTTTGAACTTTAAACTGAAAATCCTGGCCAGATATTCACTCGTAAAGGAAAATGGGATCGAAGGGTGACAAAAAAGCCAGTTTCAAACAGACTGCTTGCTTTTCGCAAATCTTCAACACATTCAAAGATTGCAATTCGATATTTTTGTACGCCAGCTAGAAATTTGATTTGAACATAAATACGGTTAAAAAATATCAAACACACATTTAAAACCCAATTTAGACCGTCTTTCGAATTGAAAGTATTACGACACCCTATTGATGCTTTGATCCTTGGGACAATGAGTGAGCTGCTCGCGAGGTCCAGAGGCTCGCTTTTCGGAGCCTGTTGCTCAGCCATCGCAATGCGCCCAGAAGTACCGCTGAGCAGGAATACTCCTCATGGAATACTTCCGGCAGATAAGAGAGCGCACTTATCATTACATTCCACTTTCATATTGTAGCCGTATAAACATCACAATCAGGTAAAGAAAAATATCTCTGACTTAGAAAAAAAATATAGTGCACCAATAGATTCTACGCACAATAAGAGTTTAATATTCATTCTGTGGCGGATCGGGGAGAGGAATATGCCAGCTCAGATGTCAACTTCATCATTTTAATCGATGTTTAAAATATCAAAGTGGCTGACGGTTATAAACGGCTTCGGTTGACAGAAACACGTGATCGAAAACAAATCAAAATAATTGAATCATAAATTCAGACAAGAAAACTTTCATGAAGGGCGCAGTTCTCATTAAATAAAAAAATCGTTTTATTATAATATTAAATAAATTTTACGCAAAAATGTCCCATATGTTTTTTCATTAGAATATTGTATTTGAATAAAATGTAGTATTTTAAAAATTAGGCAGCTAACATACGCTGATAGGCACTTATTGGTTCCTTTATTTATTACCTCATGATTTCATATAAAATGTTCTCCATTTTTGATTATTCTCCGTAAAATTCAAAAGTATAATTCAACTACGGTCTTGCGATATATTTTTTTACTCAAAATACTAAACGAACACAAATGTCGCAGAAAAATAGCCTGTATCAGAACATTGAATACATTAAGAATTATAATAATTATTTAAATAAAGTTTGCATTGAGAAATTTAATAAAATGTTTTCTTTCACGTTGAATATAACATTCATTTTTATTATCTTCTTTTAATTTTTAATTACATTTTAACACAGTGTTTTCTGAGCATGTGACGTCGCTTGAATGAAGGATTGGATACCACTCTTAGCAAAGGACCAGCTCAATAAGTTTGGTTGTTTTCATGCACCAGCGTTGCTTTCTTTCAAACTGTGAGATCAGGTGCAAAAAAGGAATTTCTCTTGCTGTTGTTTGTCGTTGAGGTGCATCATACACCTGTATTGATACAAGAAGGCTAAAAACACTTCCATTCAAAAATAGGGGTGGAGTTGTCTGCTCTGTGTTCAGCAACAATGCCATTCGTGTCAGGGTCTTTAGGCCATCTAATCCCCGAACCGGTGTCCCGGAGCACGCCCGTTCTGGGACGCGGACTGCTCGCGAGGAATCTCTATCGCGGCACTTAATCTGCGCACAATGCCACGTGACTCATTGGGATGCCAGCCGCTTTCGAGTGGTCCATCTCCAGTCAGCCCCCCTCAAAGTCAGAAGAAACAGACGGGATATCAGGGGGGCGGGAATAGTCAGCAATATTTTACTGTGAACTTATGCATTTTTTTCCCTCACGCTGGCAAACAGCAAAATAGTGATTTCTTAGAGAAAGAAAAACTGTAGGGCTTTCAAAGTCAAGTTGGCAGCAGAAACAGATCAGATTATTATGTGAATAAAAATCCTATGAATGAGTTTTGGCCTTTTAAGATCACGAAGCCCTTTTAAAGATCACTGATACGGGGGTAATGTTTTCCCTCCCCCCTGTCCCCTTTCTGGGATCGTCAATAAGTCGAGGAATGTTTTTCAAAACAGGAATTTTGAAATCACGCCGCTTGTTGTGACGCAAGGGAACAAACACTCAGGGGAAGCGGGGGACTTCTCTTATCGACACTTTTTTACTTTTAGTAAATGAATATGAATATTATCCGTATTGAGATGTGGCTTGTAAATTATTGTTTTGCCCTTAAGATAATATCAGATGTTATTATCTTAAGGATTGTGAAAGAATTTTCATCTGAAGAAAAACAAATTTCAAAGCACTGAAACATTTAATCTAATAACCTTTCATATTTCAATGCAAAGGATAAGTATAAAAATGTTTATTTTTGAAAGTGAATATTTCAATTTTATCCGAAATTTTCCTTGATAGGATTCAATTAACTTTGCGATGAATTTCGGGACATTCAACAAATAAGTCTTTCTCAACCCTTAAAGTTTTTAGATTATTCAACTTTACACATCAAATTTTTGTACATAAGAATTTTTTGCAATTTATGTTAATCTGATACTTGTGTGGACTGGCATTCTATCATATAATTAAGTTCTTTAAGTATTTTAAATGAAAAGATTGGAATGCTTTCTATTTCGCCCCCTCCCCTCCCGTTTCTGAGGACTTATTGAAGGAAAAGTGCACACAGCTAACGGTTTTCTTATCACTTTTAAGTGACGGGTTAGTCGCATACTTCGTTCGAAATTATCTCCGAACATCATCGAACTTAGGAACATCGGTTCTTGCAAAATTCAGAGGTGCCTGCACTGAAGCTGCTCAGTGCATTTTTATGGCTGACCTCTTTTTACACCAGATTCTTCCCGAATTAGAAACTGAAGAATTTCTGTCCTCAGCTCTATAGCTCGTGGGTTTGAAGCCCGCCTTTCGAAAGAATACTTTGATACAGCGTCCCTTAACAACCGAGGCAGTTGTTTCAAAATCTGTAATTGCCTTCAGGGCGGACTTTTCATCGACATCTCCGCAGTGAAGGACTCCCGGCACTCGCGCTCGTGGCTGAGATTGGTCTTTTAGCTCCAAGAAACGCTGCCTTACTTTTAAGTAAAGGAAATATTCTCAGTAAAGGGCCTTATAAATTCTTGATTGCCGAAAAAATTTTCGCACAAACCTAAAGTGGTAAAAAAACCATAATGTTACTCATCTATTAAACTCTAGTATTTTTTTCAACTATTTTACTACTTCACATTATATCAATAAATTTCTTGTCAACTAATATATTTTTAGGAAGAGAAAAATGTAAAATCTTTGTTACAGGAGAGACAAAAATTTTACACAATTGCCCCAATCATTGAATTTACAAAAGCGACCTAACGATTCTTTTAATCTCTCAAAGGCGAAATATATATGAAAAATATCTTCTCAGTTTATCAAATTTACTTTATTATCCGCTAAGAATTGCGGATTAAACTAAATGGGGTTTTATTCATTATTTTTTTATCTTTTACACCTATATTGTAAGTTTTGCACTTTACTAAAGTTTGGTCTCATAAAATGGGTTGATTGCCAAAAAATAAAACAACAATGAAATATTTTTAAATGGGTTTCTGAGTGGCAAAGAGAGTTACCAAAGGAGCCTCAAATTGTCAGACTGTTAGGAGAAAATTAAACTAAAACACTTAAATTTTTGTACGCATCTCATCCAAATTATTAAGAAATACTCTCAGGGATGGGAGCTTCCTTTCCTTGAAATACTCTAAGCACTTCCTGGAATTCTTAAATATTTGTTGCATAAATTGGTGTTTCATAGTGAAAATTTCCTTTCGCTCTTTATATTTTCTTCATCAATAAAATCCATCTTCTGTAGGTCCATGAAATTTTTGTCTGGAGAAAAGTCGCATAAAATGTACTTTGAGATCTGAAGCTTAAGACAGAATCTATGTTTCCTATATTTCATTTTAAAATTTTACCTGCTGTATAGCATGCGTAGCAAAAGGAAACCCTTCTTCTCGGATTCATGGAAATGAGCTCATCTCTTCAAAAGAGTGGGAGGATTCTCTCTTTCTTGCATTTTAAAATTATCATCTGAAAGTAATTGCCAGGTGTAGAGAAAAAATATGTTTCAATTTCATTTTTCTCATATTTTAAGCTAAATAAATAAATAAATAAGTTTTAAAAATAATAAATATTATTCTTTTTAAATTAGATTTTAAATAAAAATATTTATTTCTTTTTCAACTTTTGAAAACTACTATTTTTCTCACTGCACGAACACGAAAGTTTATCCCAAACGCTACCTATCAGAAAGGAACTGGAATGCCATTTCTGTGCTTGAATTCAGCATTTAATCTTCGGGATGGTGTCGTGAATTCAATATTTAATGGCTCCGTGAAATTGAGATACTTTTATAACATTTCACACATCATTCAATTTGTTCCTAGCTGACATTGACGTGAGACCACATGTTGTGTTGTGAAGCAGAGCTTTGTACAAAGCTAATAAAATAGTAAGCACATGATAAAAAAATGGTTTCATTTCATCGTTTCCCAAACTGGAATTTTTCTGTAGAGGTATGTACAAGTCATATACAGAAACCGCGAATTCTGTCGCGCTTGTACCGCTGGTTGAATATTACTTTTTTAACATTTGAAAGATAATTCCATTTCAGCTATTACGCGACTCAACAAGTTGCCTTACTTGCAGTGTAAATTAACAGTTTTATTCACATAAAACTGCTACAAGTGTTTGAAATTCAAAGAAATTAAAAAATTCAGTAATTTGCTCAAAATTCTTTAAGCCCTCTCGCCTCCTTATGAAACTGCAGAAAATTTTTAAAAAATTTATATTTTCTTGTCAAATTACCACAAAATAAGTGAATTTTTTAATTTACTTTCTTTTAATTTTTAATATATTCAAGAGAAAGTTTATGGTAACCAATCCATTGTAAAATATTAGTAAAGCTTTAAACCATTCATAACTTTCTAACATAAAATTAAATCATGGCTCTACAATTATTATTGATTTTAAGAAAAAGGCCATTGATATTAATTTCTGTATCAAATTTATATGCCAATGAGAAGCAAATTAAAAGCCGTGACAAAATCATAGTAATTTTATGGAATAATCTCGCTATTAAGTAGAAACTTTTTATGTATCAAGCTAATTTTATATGCATTTGAATAATTATTAATCAATAATATTTATTAATCGCAATTTATTCCTTATATATAGATGAAAACAGTAAAAAATTATAGGTTCAAATAGACAAACCAATAAATTATAATTCACTTTATTAAAATATTAGAAAAATATTATTTAGTAATGCAGGATAAATAATTATATCATAATTTAATAATAATAATGAAATTATTTGATAATGTTCATAGTATAGTAAAAAATAATAAACATAATTTATAAAAGTTTAATTAGGTTTTAGGCGAATAAATATTGACGCAAAAGTAAAAAGCGTCTATTTTGAAAAAGATAAAAAAGGATTAAAGAATTAAAATATTAAGTCTATATAAAAACAGTCGATCATTGCAGTGTCAAGGATAAGAATTTTCTGTTACTTACGAGTGTTGGACAAGCTAAGCTCGCTCTGCTGTTGGCCATGCGAATTTAAGTGAATAGGAAGTTTCTTTCGTTTCATCAGTATACCACGAAGGAGAAAGTACGATTTTGCACTTCAAATTCTCCGATAGATGGCACCACCAGAGGATCCAACCCTCAATTCTGACATTGATCTGAAAGGGAAGGAAATTTTCTCCAGAGCACACACATTGCACCCATGGTAACTGCTCAACGACCGACCACGGCACTTTCGATTCCACTGATTTAACGAGCACGTATATCGCATGTACTCGGTGGGTCTTTGGCGGCATTGGGAATCGAACCCCACCCTTCTGGACGGAAGACCGATTCTAACCACTAGGCTACCACGGTCTTATCCTTAATGATATTTAGCGAAATTTTTTTTGGTGCTTGAACGTGCAATATTATTTAGGAATTGCATTGATATGCGTAATAAATCTACGAAATCTAAAGTTTCGGAAGCTCATTGAGAGTTTCGTGCCTGTGTTGAGGTCAAGTGCACGTCATGTCATTTGAAGTCTGCCTTCTGGAAGAATTCGGCCATAGCTCAAGGAGACCACTGTTCGACAGTGGCCGGAATCAAAGTTGGGACCCTCTGTTCCAAAGAATGCTCTCTTGTTTCTAGATTATGGGGAGGTTCAACCACTCTAATCTCTGCGTCAGCTCACCAGCGTTTCTGGAAGGAGCTTCCATCGGACGACGTTCACGCGTGTTCATAGGAGGAAACTCCCAAGCACCCCCCTAGACAGTCGTGCACATGGAGGCATAACATATATTTCCCCTGAATTGAATCCGGGACCTTTCTCTCTCCAGAGAAGCCTCGAGACCGCAGCACTCGGACGCTGTGAAGGAAGCAGCAGAATCTTTTCAGGGGAAGCAATACGAGATACAGGCTCGTTGCGGCCAGTCGTGACTGGTACCGACTGTTGCCGCCCCCGCGCAAACCCTCCTCAGCTGCCTCTGTCATTGTTATTGATAACCAAATATTTCCTTTCTCATCTCTTCATAAAAAAGTGAAATATTTCCTTGCAATTGCCGCTGCTTTTAAGATTTTAATAACTTCCAGACACCTGCGTGCGTGCATGAGGAGCGAGCATGAGGTGTTGGTGGAATAATATTGTTCGAGAGAGAATGCACTCACGCACCTTCGCTTATTAAAATTTCTAATCTGCCTGAATGTTCCCTTTTCGCAGCTGCGGAAGTGTGACAAGCACTCGGGGCCCGCGACACAAACGAAGCGCCTCGCAGCGGACGGTAGAAAAATATTTAAAGTCTAAAAGTAATTAAAACTCGACGAACGAAATCTAATTTTTTTTTCTTGAGAAGCTCGGAAATTTCTCTCGCTTGCGAAAACTTAATTTGCCCCCGCAAAATAAATAAATTTTCCTCATTTCTCTGTTTTTACCTTAGATTTCTTTCATAATTAAGAAAAATCAATAAAGAACTATGTAATTATTACTTATATTGAAGAAGTCTGTGACCAATACTGAGACATTGCATTTCGTTCCTTTTTTTAAAAAATTCTGTTTTCGTTATTTTCTTACTATGTACTCGTGAGCTTTCATGGGGAAATAAAGCATCTTAAAATAATTTAAAACATGATTATAAAAGTTCCTCCAAGTCTTCAAGCTTTTCAGAATAATAAAAGTTTTTGCAGGAATGCCATAATCATTTTTTTAGAGTAACAAAAGTATTTGCAGCAATCGGTTAAAGTTCTGCATTTGTAAAGTTATACTTTTTTGTGAGCATTTCCACATACCTATAATATGCTGTTTTGAAATGGATTCTTGCACGAGAACTTAGAAAACACAGTTAACTTCCAACAGTGCATCCACAAGTATTCCTCACAATCCAAAACCGCATCGCAATAACTTTATTAAAAATTAGACTTTATTTGTACATAACAAAAAATACCAATCCTATGAATATTTATCGATTCTTTTATATGAAAAGCATTAAAAAAGTTTTAGGATGGGTATTTATAGTTATTTAATGAATAACATCGCAAAGGGAGCTTTAATTTAATAATGATAAAAATAATCGTTCGTGATTTAATTATTAAATTGATGACAACTTATATGTATGTCTAAATTCAAAGAGTAAAGTTTTTAAAGGGAACGCGCTTGGTCAGAGCGCGAAGTAAATCCATAGTAGCCATTTTGGAAAAGAATCTCAAAATCATTAAAAGTAATTAATATATAAAGAAGATAATGCATTTGTAGGCATACATACACAAATTCAGTCAAAAAATGAAATTCCCGATAACTTTTGGCATTTTTTTTTACAATATATTACAATTATTTATGTAAATTATTCACAAATTTGAAATAGTAAATATTATTTTACATTATATATTATCCATATGAAAAAAAATTTATTAAAACATTTTAAACGGCAGTCAAATCATTTTTTGCAAAAATGAGAACATTCCATTCCCTAGAATGGAAATGACTCCAGGTGTCAGACAACTTTCTTCGGCGGCATCAGATATTGAACCCGCAACTTCAGGACTATGAGTCAGTGGCCCTGATTCTCTCGGCTCTCCTGGTATTTGCCGCATTCATTATAGGTATTCATTATGCATTGCCTGGTTCTTCAAATGTCGAAAAGCTGTAAATTATTAGAATGCATTAAAATACACAAGCAGATGTGTGATGCGGCAAAAAATAATGGGATATGATTATCGGTAAGACATAAAAAGCAACTCACAGCAGTGAAGTAGAAAATAATTTTTCACTGGAAAGAATAGTAAAAGTATCTCATTATATTTTCAATTTTCGTTTGAACATTCCTAAACTAGCGCGCATACACTTAAGTACGTATTCACTGATTGTGTCATCACAAGGCATTCCGCGATTTTCCTCTCCTTGATAATGACCACCCCTTTACAGAAGTTATTCTTTCAAAGGGTGGAAGAAAAAAAAACTTGAATGAAACGTCGTGTGCGTAAAACAAAGCCATTTTTTCTTACGAAAGTTTTCCTGGAAGTCCCCACTGAAAGAATACTTTCTAAAATTCATGCCTGCCGAACCCTTTCGAGGTAATGACGCACACTCTGATTGGCGGTAAAGAAAGGAAATAAATGATAATCATTAGGATAACTCTCGACACAGTATCAGCTCCAGGATGATGAAAAAAAGCTCACTCACCACGAGGCAGAGAATGGAAATTAGATAAATAATACTTGAGGCTCAGGAAAAAAGAAAGAAACTTTGACACCGCAGCTTCATTGTTGACTTGAGGTTAGAAATGACGAGTTCGGTAGAAAGAAAGAAGAAGAAAAAAATTAAAAGGGGCCGAAGTGAAATAAAAGATTGGTATATGTGTTTGTGAAGGAGACCTTCTATCCAAACGGTCAACTGTTTTCGGCAGATCTCTGTTATTAAGGCCTTTCCCCGATGTCCCCCACCCCCTTCCATCAGCAGCAGCTTCATGCTTTATTTACTGTACTCTCTCACACAGCTTTTGTTGACTGACGAAATTCTTGGCTGCGTTCATTGTTGCCGCCAACAATGACACCTGAATGACGGAGGCCAGCAGAACAATTACTCTTCTCCAGTTTTTAAAATTTTTCTCATTATTGTTTATTTGAAATCCTGCCATTATTTATTATGAGAATGAATTCTCTTTTTTTCTTCTCCTCTATCTTTTTCTAACCAGAAAATCACGTCAGCGCAAAATTTTTCCAAAGCACACAATAGCGCCGAGTCCATTGTTTGGCGAGGTATTTAATGAAAGTTGTGCCTTGTTGGCAGTATTTATTAAACAACAGTTGTTTATGATTGGAACAATGGGGGATAAGCCTACAATGGGAAACGATAAAATGGGGAGAAAAATGTTATCAATACGTTTAATTATGCTTCTGTGTTTGAATATGGTCTCTCGTCAATGCTTTTATTTTTGATGAAACTCCTTTTATTCCAGTCACTCTGCTTTCGGAATGCTATTATTAGATTTTGTTTTATTTTTGCGTCTTTATCGAGAAATTAATTTCATGTACTTTGTTGTTGTTTCTGGAAACGTGTCTTTATCACTGCGAGGGGCGGTGCTCCTGCTGCTCCCCATTCCTTTTAGATCCCTGACTCTCTGTGCCAGGATTCTGTCTCTTCACCATATGTAGTTGTAATCATGTGACCTTCAAATAAGTGTTGCCAGTTTTCAGGAGAACTTGTATATTCTTGAATACACATTTGGCAGACAAGATGGTAAAAATATCACTGTTTGGATCCCGCCTGTTTTACTCTGTTGAAGTAATTCAATCATTTTTCAAGTTACACAATCACAAGCATACTTTTCATAAATAATATATTAATCAACAATAATTTTTATTCTTAAATAGTAATTAAAATTTTACTTTAATTTACTTTTCATTTGATAATAACTATTTAATATAATGTAAGTGTTGATAAAAAGTCTGCAACATACTGTATTCTCTTATGCAGAAGATGTTCTTGAATAATACTCATGAAAACAAAATTTATTTTTTTGAAATCGAAAGACTCTAGTCCTATTTTTAATTTTTTTAACTAAAATTTTGATATATTTTAACACAGGTATTTATAGCAGGAAAATACAAAAAGTTTTCAAACTAAAAAAACCACCAAATTGGGTGAATAAATATTTTTTGTAGCATATGTTAAAAACTTTCGATACATATAGCATGCACGGAAGAATTTTGAAAACACTTGATGCTGATAAAGCACTTGAAAAAGGGCATACTGGAATCAAATATTTAGAGAAAAGCATTGAAGACCATTATTTCATTCCCAAACTTAGACAAAAAGTGGAAAATATCATATATAACTGCGTTCACTGTATTCTTGTAATCACAAAAGAGGAAAGAAAGAAGGATTATTACACCCATTGCATAAAAATGACGTACCATTATACACATATCATATTGATCATCTAGGACCTTTAGAAAACAAGCATAAAAATTATAAGTATGTTTTAACAGATATTGACGCATTTACTAAGTTTGTTCGGATTTTCCCTACATCAACATCTGCTGAAGTCATTTCGAAATTAGAAACTCTAAAATCAGTCTTTTTAAATCCCTTCCAAATAGTTTGTGATAGAGGTACAGCTTTTAGCTCTGGTGAATTCGAAGATTATTGTTCTAAAGAGAATATTAAACATCATTTAATAACCACTGGCCTGCCAAGAGCTAACGGACAAGTTGAAAGGATCAACTAAAATATCATATCAGTTCTTTCAAAGCTATCTATAGAGAATCCAGCTCAGTGGTATAAATTTACGAACGAACTACAGCAAACGATTAATTCAACATATCAACGAAGCATAGATACCACACCTTTTGAGTTGCTTTTTGGTTCGAAGATGAACGTTGGAGGTCTTAGTAAGCTCAAAGAAATGATTGAAATGGAATTTCAAGCTAATTTTGAAACTCAAAGAGATAAACTCAGAAAGCATGCTAAACAACAAATTTTCAAGGTGCAAGAAAAAAACTGGAAAACGTATAATTTGAGAAGAAAAGAACCACAATCTTATGGAGTTAACGATTTGATAGCTATTAAAAGAACTCAGGACTGTCAACTAAAACCAAAATATTTAGTACCGTACAGTGTTACTAAGAAGGAAGTCATTAAGGACCTAACTGTTCCACGACTTGTGATGAATCTCTAAAACCCTGGTATAATATCTCAAAAGACGAGGATGTTATGCAAGTTAGAGTTAAATTAAAGTCGAATTGCTAAAGGATAGTCGAAAGTCGAAATGACTAACATGAAACTAAAAGATAAACTGACTCATATTTTTATTTCAGATCTAAGCCGATAAAAAGCTATATAATATTTATTTCTTTTCAGAGAACTATCCTGTTTTGTTTGTCTCTTTCCCTGTTTTGCTGTATATATATTTGCATTGTCGTCCAGAAGGCCAGCCGATTTCATGACGGCCGAACCGTGGTCAACTACTCAATAGCCGACGTCACTCTTTCAAGTGCCTACTCTGGAAGGGGCTGGAGAAGCGCGACAACAACAAAAATTTTCTGATACTATATAAAGGAAAATTTTATAGACATTGTTCCTTATTCTTTTAAATAATAAACTTTACTGTTAATTTACTTTATATTATCTTTTAAAGTTGTTAAATTTTTATACGAATACTTAAACCTTAAAAACATTAATAAACTATTATGACTTGATTTGTCAACATTTTCCTCTGTAATCTGGAACCTAAGTATTTGCAATATTTATAGTTAAAACAAAGAAACACTATAAAACAGTCATGGTCATGTGCTGCAATAACAAGTATGCCTTTTGTGGTGTATGATGAAAAATATTTTTTTAAACATACGCTTTAAGGTATTATAGATGAGGGAATAATTCTGCTCGAAAGTCTTTGATTTGAAGCAAGGCTGATTTCCGTTCATTTCAAATATAAATTTTCGAGGAGATAATTGAACTATGTTATTTAAAAACAAGCTCAAAGAAAAGCGGGAACTTGTTGCAGCCTTAATAGGCTCCACTTTCAATAATGCGCGGAAGAATTACGCGTGCCCACATTGGGAAAATATTCTCTTTTTGTTTTGTTCTGGCTTTTGTTCTCAACTGTTCGCATTATCCTCATCCTAATCTTCTACTTTCTTCTCACTGCTGAAGAGTGAAAACAACTGTAATGGCAGCACCCCCTGATGATACGCCATCCGGAATCGCTAAGAAAGGAAATTGGCGTAGAAAAAAAAATCCTCTTTAGTAGAGAGAATGGCCGTGGCGTTGTAGGAATGACATGGCGCTAACAATGGCGTAAAACTGAGTGCAAACAAGAAAAAAATAACTCATTTCACTCGCTGCTTTGTCTCTATTGTTTGTTCTCGTTTATCGTTCTCTTATCACACTGTTTTAAGGAGGGGAGGGAATGAAACAGGCCAACGGTTTTTCATTCATGAAATCAGAAAAATTGATTCAGTTCACTACAACTCGAGGTGTTTGTATTTTGGTTTTGATAATGTTTCAATGAAGTTGTCTTTCGGTGCAGGATGTGGCGGCCTTCGACGGTGGGCCCTGCAGATTGCCCGAAACACGCATGCGCAAAACGACTGTAGAGGATTCAACAAATTAGAACTATTTGAAACTCTCCACTTGTGAGTCCAATGCAGGCCTCTAATAAGAAAACTAAAGTATTCAATGAAAAATTTAACTGTACTTAAAATAGCAGTTAAATAATGCAACAGGTTTTGAGCTACAAATAAATTGTTGCTCATAATGCTTCACTCTATTGTACTGAATAGAATAAATACACATATAGCGATATAAAAAATAATACAAAATAACAGTAATTATGTAAATAGTTGTATTAAATAAGAAATTTAAAGATGAAATGATTTAAAATAAGTATCTAATAACTATATAAAATGTAGTTTTGAAAATATAAACCGATGTACCAGTCACTCACGTTCCCGGTATTTTTTAATCGTGTTCCGATAATGTTCATTTGATTGCATTTCTATTCTGGATCTGTAGAGAAATCAACTGATTGGTCACGTCAATTCTGTTGTCTTTTTCAACTTAGTTTTATTTGCAAACGTCATTTCCGAAAGAAAATCAAAAGGGAAACATTCTCCGACGTAAAGTCTATTTCATTCAGTTAGCACGTGATCGCAACTGAGTGACCCGGACACACGCGACTCCACCGACAGCCGCGCGCGCGACTCTCTGTTCCGCCACAGCGAGTGCCGTCGATGCCGCTCTTCGTTATTTACGGCAAATGCCCTATTTATAAGCTTCTATCTTAATTTCGGAAAAAATGGGCAAACGGCATCTAAAAAAATGAATTAAATTAAGGGTGAGGACAATTTTAATTTAATAGTGTTTTAATAATTGTTTTGCGAGAAAATAAATCGTCATTTATTTCCTACAATTCTTGGTACCACCTGTTCATATAAACTGAGTGAAAGATTAAAGTTATGATTAACTTGAGAAATACATTTATTGGATGAAGCATTTTTTCCCTTTAAATACAAATTGAGAAACCTTCATTAAATTTTAAATATTTTTAATCATCTTTAAGAGATTAAAATTATCAAATATATAATCATGATTTTTCTAATTACATAATGATATTTAAAAAAAGAACATAATATTAAGTACAATATTAAAAAGTCTTCGAGCATACAATTTTAATTCTGCTTTAAAATGTCAATTAATTTTTGCTTCTTTCAATGAAATAATTTTAATCCAAATAAATGCATTTCCATGAATTTGTAATATTATTCAGATATTTTTTTCTTTGATTTAGAATGATAGAAACTTCACTTTACCCATGACGTACCGCATCTCATTGCCTTCAGAAGTTCCAAATAATATACGTGTGTTTTCTTAAAGGATTTTTGATTTACCTATATTTTAAGACTAACGAAATAAATATTATAGATTTTTTTGCCATTAAAAAATGAAAATAGGCTATACAGATAACTCAAACAATGTTTCCTTTTTTATGTATCATTTGATTTCAACTCTGTCGTAATTTTTCCAACCATTGTTGAGCGACGGGAGATGTATGCTGCGATTCCATTTTCTGCATGCAAATCCACTGAGTGGGTGCTTTAGAGTCTTCCGGGGTTTTCTCCTTTGCGACACGTGAATACGCCCCACCGTCTATGAAAAGTAGGACAATGTATATAAAAAAGTACCTTACAAACGTCTACAGACGCCGCTATTCCTGGTAGAGAAACCGCCTCAGCGGCTGCTAGTGTCACAAGCATCTCTCACGATATACAGCATATTGCTAAAGAAACATTTATAAAATAGAAACGTAATTCAAATATAATATAAGAGTAGTCCTCTGCTGATAGTTCATTTGCAAATGCAGCTATGTTTACACAATACACACCCAGACCGTATCCTGCTATAATGCTATGCTCTACAGAAAAATGCAGCAACATTGGATTGAGTAAAACAAAAAAAAGAATTTTTTTACAAATATCATTACTTCAAACTGCATACATAACATTCACTCGCCTTCCCTCTATGAATTAAAAATTTGAAAGAATGCATATTGTTCATGTTCTATAATACCCCTAAAATTGCTGACCTTCTTTACTGGAAGCATATGTATATGATTCACTGTCTTTAATTTGTTCTCCTGGAAGGCAATTTGTGTTGTGAATATCAAAATGCCTTATAATCCATTAATTTGTTCATTACGCAGGGTCAAAGTAAGCAATACTAATGTAAAACATACTTATATAAAATATATTTACATTTTAGGTAGATGTATTAATGCCTGGGGTCGAAGAAATTATTGGTGGGTTTATGATAAATCAAAATATTATGTAGCAAGATTCATCGTGCTAATAAGAATCTTGATCTAGGTATACAATATCAGTACATTCAAATCTTGATATCTTCCATAAATATCTGATGTTAATTCGTATGCTCTATATTAAATGTTAATATTAATACGAGACGTATATTTATATTAAAGAAATCTCTGAAGCTGTTTCCACTTAACTTTTAAATATGAAGGGCGTGGTGTTTCTTCAGTGTATTGTTATTTGTGAAATCATCGTGGACGATCTGCAAATCCATTCTTTTGAGAAAGGATATAAGGAAAGCTCGTAGTTTCGAGGTTTGACGCATTCACAGATGGAACGTGTTTGTCAAATGCTCACCAGATGTTTTGGCGTAAATTCATGCAAAAGGCGGACCCCTCATTCATCCATAAATGTCAAAGCTCATCAGGGGAGAACCCATGGTTTTCTTCTGTTTAAATGTTATTTCCAAATACTTGTCGAACAGGTGGCTTTGATGAGTTTGTCATTAATGTTTGCAACTTTGACTCATTGGAAATATGATATAGAAGAACGACCTATTTTCAGTGTAAAATCGAAAACTTCTTCCAAGTACCTAGACCAAAGTTGGGCTCGCCAGAAAGCTGCAGAGTGGGAATTTTTTGAGTTAATCATTTTAGTTTCATGGAATCCTACTCTTTTATTGTTATATTTCTCTTTGAGTGCATGTTAAATATTCGATGACATTAGCCAATACCAGCACAATCTTACAGCGGCTGATTTTTGCGTTCCAGGAAATCTTTGACGGAATGAAATCTGACGCAATTTTAATGTAAAATTAAATAAAATATAAAGTATGGACTATATTTAGAAATGCCTTAAAATGTTTTGCAGTTTCTTTGCCTTTTGTATCAGGGCAAATTGAAACCTTGTTTGTTTAAGAGGAATACATTTTGTAGCTAAATACAAAACAGTACAACTTTGATTTTAATAAAATTAAGTTTCTCCGGGAAAAACCACGTTCTTCCGTTAAAATCATTAGCAATGATATCTGGAGCAACAGAAACCACAAAGAACGCATTCCTCAATGCTGACTTCCAGTTTCAAACTGGACAGGGTTTGGAATTCCATTCCTGAGTCAATTCGAAAAAAAGAGAGAAAAAACTGCGAAACAAAGAGGACATAAATGCAAGTATCCGGAGAAGAGAAAGGGTGGGAAAAGAGCACCGACACTCGACAACAATAAACTCTCATTATTGCATCATGCGCTCTCTTTGTGGAGCAGTAGCTCCACGGAGCGTCTTAATAACGGGCTCCAGCGGATGGGAATGCCGTGCGGATTATAAAAGTTAGACACGAATGACTAAAATGCTGGAAACAGAAGGTACACAAAAGTGCCATAATAACAGACCCAGGAACCATTGATGGATCTCGGCAACAGTTTTCGTTTCTTCCGAGGCGCAGTTGCGATGCTCAGTCAGAGCTGCTGTTTGCGAAAATGGGAACGCAGAGGGTGTCATTCCATTTTATGCATTCGGAAATGAAGATGCAATGTTTCATAAAGGAATTCGCTAGATGTAGGCAAAAAATGCGATATGAAATGAGCCCATTTTACTTTTAACTTAAGCACGTATACATTAATAATAAAAAATTAATGTATCACCTTCATATAAATGCTGATATTGTTGTCAGAAAAATTCTTAATCAGTAAATCACACTTTTAAAAAATACAATCAATAATTTGAAAGCTTATATCTCTCTCTCTGTGTGTGTGTATATATATATATATATATATATATATATATATATATATATATATATATATATATATATATATATATATATATATATATATATATATATATATATATATATATATACAGAGAGAGAGATCTCTTTATACTATATGTGCATTATATAGCATAAAGAGATTCCTTATAGCTTTTTTTAAAATTTAGAGATTCCTTTTATCCCGAGAAAAAAAATGAATAATCGATTTTTTTTTGACAAACTTATTTATTCAAATTAAAAATCTTCCAATAGGTAATTTGAGTACTTTAATCCGTTTTTGGGTAAAAAATATTACACGTCGAGCTATCGTGTATTTTTTTATTCGAAAGACTTCTAATTTTTTACTAATACCATTTGAGAAACTTTAAAGTTGTTCCATAGGATATTTTTGTGGCTTCAAACAATTGCTTAACACAAATAATTCCCTTTAATAAATCCTTTGTTGAGTCATCATTTATAGGAAAAGTGTTAAAAGGGAATTTTTGCGTCACTTACACATTCATTTTGAAATTGAAACGTTTTAAAGAGATAATGGATTCCTTTCAGGCTTATAAGCTTTCGGACTCCCTAAAGACGGACATGTTTTTAAACAAGCTACACCTTAAATCTTTAAGGAGTTAAATCTGTTTTTTAGGCATTTTAAAGATCAACAGTAAACTGTATTGGTTCGTAGTCAATAGTTTTTATACTTAGAATTATGAGTCAGCATCGTTTTTTAAAATATGTTATCAAAGGAAAACTTACAGGATTTTCCTTTTTTGACAAAAAGGAGCACAATTACACTAATACAACAAATTGTCGTTCACAAAACAAGAATTTTTTTATTCTGTTTCAATAAAATGAATAGTGAGACGAAATAGTGAATGAAAGAGAAGGAAGACTTAAGAAATTCACATTTCTTCATTAAAAATATTCCATTATGTAACAGAAATTTTAAAAAGGTACAATACTCCAAAACTGATGGTTCCAACACCAAAATGTGACATCAAACATGCAGATTAAAAACTCTGTTCCAAAATATTGTTCTTCTATAATATTATATATTTCATTTTCACTTCTTACGATTACCATTTTTTATACGTAAATTTTCTAGGTTGAAAATGAGATAATTTTTTTCTTTGCTTCTGTCTTTCATACCATAAAACGTTTAAACACACAGCTCTCACATCACTTTTTCGTTATTTTTCAGTTCTTTCCAGATGACTTGACTCCATGAAATGCGTCACACATTCAAAAATAAAATAATCACAGATCGGGGATTCTCCTGAGTATCAGTACTTTCTTTTAAAATAGCACTCACTGAGCAAAGAAGAAATACTCAAAATATGCAAATATTGGAATGGCCATGTCTCAATGTGCATATATTTTTTGCAAATTCAGTTGCTAATAAGCATTTACAAATGAGATTTTAACATTTATAACTGAATTTCGAACTGTTAAATATGGCCCACTTAAAATAAGCGAGATTTATAACTGAATTTTGAACCATTAAAATGTGTAAAATTTTCTTAATCAAAATTCGATTAAGGAGCCACAAATCCCAAAATTTTTGAATCATGGTTCATAAGTGAAACTAATATTTTTCGTTCAAAAGTTCACTCTCAAACATTGTGAACTCTCCAAATGTATGACGCAATAAAACTTTCTTAAAATATTCCAAATTTGTCTCATAATAACTAATGATTTATCCAAAAATTGGTTTCGCAAACTAGTCATCTTGGTATTTGGAAATTATTCTAATTTTATACCGATGAATGTACACCACTGTGCTTCATATAAAGCATCTATAAAATTTTTGACAAGTTTTGTTTCTTAATAATTCCTAAAATCTGGAATTTATTTACAAATTCATAGAATTTATTAATTAATAGAATTAATTCATGTTTTGCTTTCACTGTGTCAGAGTCTAAGAATATAGTTTTTCATCTGGCTAGCGATTCTTTTGTCCATAGACTTTTCAAATTTGAACATCATTTATTTTATTGTCTGCGATGATCTTTTCAATGGAAGAAGTGAATCCTTATTTTCAGCTCATTTGTTACAAAACCACTGCAATTTTTCCTTTAGCAATGTGCATTGGTTACAGAGTTGAGTATTAGTCACCCCTGAAGGACAGCAGGGTGGCCTGGTTGGTCATTCTCGTTATCTATGGGTAGTGAGTGCGAATCCCGAATTAATTTCCAAATTCCATCATGTTCACTAGAGTTAAATAAGCCACAATGCCTCCCGAGTGAAATGATACCTTTTTGGGTGACTTTTGGAAGAACTTGTGCTCGGTCTCTGCTTCTAACCGACAAAGACTCTTCCGTTTCAGCTGCGTCCACCCAACTGGTACAAAGCTGCTCTCAGCCAGATCTTGGGAAGAATGCACAACATTCGCCGAAGAAGCGTGCATTTGTCGTAAAACCGTTCTGTATACGATGAACTGCACATGTTAGAAGTTTATTAACGAGAAGGTCATTTAACTTCTTAATTTTTTTCTGACACTATTATTATTAATTAAAGTCTATTTGATAAATTATTAAACTATAAAATGTGCCAAACATTTTATAGATATCCTTTTGAATGAATTTTTCCTTGTAAGGAAATTTACAAAATAATATTTAATTGTTTAATTCAGTGGGTAGAAAAAAATGAAAGAAATTTATATCAATATAAGGAAATCAAAGAGGAAAAATAAGTAGTGCTATTTTTTTATTTCAAATATTAATGTAAAAATTGTGAATTCATAACTGAGCGTGATACAGCAGAACTGACCGAAATTGCATTGTCTATGTTAAATGACAGATGAAAAGTATTTCTCTTTTTATGGCCCTTTACCCACTTTTATGGCTCTTACTGACTGCGGGGGAGGTATCACTCTCGGACATTCGCTCAAAGTGAGTCGCCTCTTTTTTTTTATCTTTAAAAGAAAATGCTTCCAAGATATCATAACAGCAGCCTGAGAGAAATAACAATAAAGAAATCTTCACTGCTTAACAAAACTGCTCAATTTTTTATAGTGGTCCTCGCCATTCACAGAAGAGAGAAAAAAGTTTCAGCGATCGTCTAAATTAACTGCAACTTTGATTCGGTGATAGAGGAAGTGTGGTTGCACTTTTATGTGGCTGATCGAATGGCGTGGTCACTTTCAGTGGACAAAAATCTCCTTTTGAAGAAATGGCCATAACTATTAAATTCGTTCTTCTCTAAAAATCGGCTATTCTAAGGACTTGTGGACGCACATCCTGGTGGTTTACGTCGTTGTTACAGTGTGAAATAGGTGAGATAGCCGCTCCCCTCCTGCGATAGCCTGGAGCAAGTGGTTGCAATGGAAAGGAGGTATCACGCCAACTTCGCCAAATTATGAAAAAATCTGCACTTCAAATCGTTTTCTCCTTCTGCATCACTTCACGTTTAGTATTCCTGAAATAACGCAATGAGATTTTGGAATAAAT
This sequence comes from Latrodectus hesperus, assembly GCA_037975125.1. Lineage (NCBI taxonomy): Eukaryota > Metazoa > Arthropoda > Arachnida > Araneae > Theridiidae > Latrodectus > Latrodectus hesperus. Next base: position 11,261,249 of record CM075857.1, on the reverse strand, counting down.
TTAGATTTTTCATAAAATAAAAAGTAATTACTTTGGATAATTACTGAGTTGGGTGAATGAAAAGCTTGTAGAAAAACAAAATTCATATAATTAAAAAATTTTCTAATGAAATATTTGAAGAAATAAATGCGCTATGTATAAAGTGATGAGCAGTCATTTATTTTTAACATGGGCCGCCGCCGCCCAATTGGCGTCGTTCTTATTATCACGAGAGTTCAAATTCCATTCAGCTGATTTCCTTAAAAGTGGTGGTGTGTTAAATCATTCGGTATCACCAAGTCAAAAATAGAGACAACACAGGTAAAACAAATATTTTTATTAACTATTAATGTATACAAAGCAAAAAATAAAAATGAAAAAGTAATTTATTAACAGTTTTTTCCAAGCTTAATTAAAATTTTGGAAAATAATTTATTTAATAACATGTTTATAATTGATAAACGCCAAATACAAAGATTTTCCTTTAAAAAATTATAAATAATCTTTCTGTTCTGTTATATGAAGGAAAATAAGCATTGTAAACATTATAATAATCATTAATGGTAAAAATATAAATTTTAAGAATTTATAATAAACTACTACATATTTTTATTCTGTCAGACAATTTATGAAAAAAATCAAATATATTAATTCAAATGAAAGTTTTAAATCGTATGAGAAAAGTCTCCCTTGATATTTAAAGCAGTTTATTCAACAATATTGGCATGAAATGATTCTTAAAAGTTGCAAGGTCATTTGAATTTAAGTTTTGGTTCAAGAAAAATGAAATCGCTAAAACTAATCTGAAAATGGATAAAAATTGACCAGTGATATATAGACAATGCCAGATTTTTTTAAACTGTATCTTTATCAAATTTCAAAATTAGTATAAAATCACACATTTTAGACTATGTCTTTTATAAATAATGTATTGTAAGAGCACATACGCGCAAACATTGCCTTGCTAGGATTTTACGCCCAACGCCGAGGGCCGAATACAGGCATTCACCCAATGCAGTTCATTTGACATCTCTCGTTCAAGAAAAATAAAATCCTTAAAACTCAATGTAAAATGCATAAGAAAATTCAATTCTATTTACAAGTGACATAGCCAACAAGAGATCTTTTTTTAAAATATGGGTAACTTCACTTTATTGTTAACACAAGTAAGCACTTTTTATAAAGAAACATTGCCTACCTAGGATTTAACCCCAACGTAGAGGGCCAACATACAAAAAAAAATTCTCCATGATTCTTTCGAGCATGATAAAGTTCATAAAAATTTCCCACGCGCATTTATTATCTTACAGTGAATGTTAACATGAAAGAGAAATATAAATGCACAAGCTTTCTTTATAAAATATAAAACAGATGGAATGTTTATTAATTTCAACGCACGATGCTCTGTTTAAAACTTTATTACTAAATAAATTTCATAATTTTGATTCAATTTTTATATTCAAAACTTTTATTACCATACCAATTAAATAATTTTGATTTTACAGAAAAAAATATAACACTGGAAATTGTCTCAAATCAGTATTAAATTAAATTTTTAACAATAGATAAAATGTTTTATTGGTTATTTAAGCTGTTCTGCGAATTACCATAGAAAATAACTAATAGTTAACTGGTATATATATATATATATATATATAATAAAAAGACTATTATAAAAGAAATTTTAAAATTTAATTTAAATCTAAATCCAAATTACAGTTAAAATAACATACTCAGAAATTTGTTCATGAAAATATCTTGTTATTATCATTAATATCATTGTGTGAACAGAAGAATCACATACCTGATTACAATGATAAATCATTTGATAAAGATTTGTTAGACTTTTTTCAGAAGCTTTACACTGATTTATGTTATTTAAAAGCTTGTGTGAGATTATAACAATGAAGTTTTACAGTAATTTATTCCAATGTACTTCTTACGCACACAACCGACAGTTTACCTTTTTCAAATACCTGAGGAAACATTTTTTTTCTTCCAATTTTTGTCGATTTGCAGATGAACTTTAAAGTTCAAGCTGCTGTGGTACGAGGGGCAGCATTTAAAAATGAATGGATTTGTAGTCGGTACTAATCTTTGTATATACAAAATAGCTACAATATTGCATACATCCTACTTATCTTCTTTTAACATATTTGTTAGATGAGTATTAAAAAAAATTGCCAAATTATAACAATTATTGATTTAAATTAATAAGAATATATAAGAAATTTATTCTTTAATTTTATTGGAGCCCTGTAAAAAAACATTTTAAAAAATAAAATTTAAAAAAATTGAAACATTAGCTCTTTTTTAAAACACTAAAATTTGTCAAGAAATGGGTTACACAATTTGACGATAGCTTAAAGATTCAACCTCTGAAATAGAAAGAGTTCTTCAAAAAGAAGGAAGCATTCAAATCGATTTCTATTGAGGTATATTATATATATATATATATATATATATAAATATATATATATATATATATATATATATATATATATATATATATATATATATATATATATATATATATATATATATATATATATATATATATATATATATATATATATATATATATATATATATATATATATATATATATATATATATATATATATATATATAAAGCACCATAGAAAATAGGTCAATAAGTATATTTCAACGTTTAACATTCACAATAACTGTGCCAATATTTAAACACACGTTTCTTATTAATTATATATTTTATATAGAGCGGAAGAATTATATTTATAATCTCACACATAGAGTTTCTTTCTTCTAAGTAAAGTTAATGTGAGAGTTACATAATTGATTGAGGTTTACAAGCACATGCTAATGAACAATAAAAATAAATTACCAACATTCATTTTAAATGTAATAGTTAATTACAGCACTTATCACACATAAATTACATTTTTAACAAAATCAAATTTATATTATACTCAATTATTATTCATTTGATTATATAAAATGATTTAGCTTATAATAAAACATTTGTATCTTTTTATGCATTATTATTAGATTTGAATAAAATTATCACAAGCACAATTCAAAGTTTACATGTTATCTGTATTCGTATCAATATTACATATATATTAACTGATTGTAATTGCCATGGCCAGATCACAAAGTTTACATGTTAAATATGCAGTTAAATAGTAGGAATTTTTAAAATGATAACATTGTGCTCAGCATATGATCAGCTAATTAGCACTCATCAACATTCATTTTAAAGAATAAATATGCATTGAGAATGATGAACTTACCTTTCTGAATCCAACAGTCAACACACACAGTACAGCTCTGCTGCAATGGCGTTCACCAGTCAACAACTTCAGTGACGTCACGATCCATTTTGTTTCATCTCGCAGGCCTCGTATTCTAGAGGCTGATTGCTTAGCTCACAAAATTTCGATCTACTTGTAAGTAGTATAAATACGATAAACCATAAAATAAATATGCTTTAAGATGATTGTAGGACGGAGCGGCTAATTATCGAGTGGAGACTATGTATAAAGGCATTGATATTTTGCTTTCTGTTGATGCAGCATGTAGAAAGATGATGAGCCAACTGATAAACGAATCACTGTAGTAGAGTTCGCCTACATTTTCGCGCTGCTGTGAATTTCGAGGCAGAATGAGACCAATTCATCCAACATGGCAAATCTCCTCAATCCTTTTAAAAGCTTACTGTTTATAAATCATTATGTTTGTTTCCTACTCTCAGATTATAAGTTGAGTTTCCTTCGTCAGGTTGACAAAGCAGAAATTTCGTAATAACAATAGCTTGCCCACATTCATTTACTTTTTGATGTATTAAATTCCAATCAGTTATTTTTGATACTTTTCACATTCAGTTACTTTTTGATATATTAAAAGCGTTCGTTACCAATGTACCAAGATGCATTTTATGTACTTAAAGATACATTAATACCAAGAACTCACTAAGATTTAATGTAGCAAGAGCGGCCGCGAATGCCTGGTTGTTTAAAGCACCGTTTTCCCACCGAAGGTTTTTGAGTTCTATAGCGTCCTAACAGAAAATCTGTCCTATTTGCTAACAACGGCTGGGACACGTAAAATAATTTGTAGTCCTAGTGCAATGCGGTGGCCGGCCAAGAGTCTTCGTAATCTCCCCACTAAGCCCGATTACATTTGGGTTTTATTAATTTATTTATATTGACTGGATGCCTCTTTATACATACTATATAGAGAAGGGGAATATATATATAGAATGGGGATACATACATACATATATATATATATATATATATATATATATATATATATATATATATATATATATATATATATATATATATATATATCCTCTTTCAAGAATGAATTATGAATTAAATTCTTTGTATTTAGGTATTACATCAGGTAAGAGAAACGGGAATTATTTTGCCGAGAATAGTTTTAAGTCCTTTCAAAGTGCTCCATAATTATGAAATTCAATCTGGCGCAGAACTTTTGCTGTTTTGCTTGCAAAGGATGCAGCAGGTAGCAGCAGCGGTTTTTCCTTCCAGGGAATGGATGAGTAGCCAAAGCTGGACTCCTGTACTCCCCCCTCTCAACAACAGGGGTGGGATTTTATTGTCAGAATCTCATGCTTCCCCTTCTCTCAATATTTCTAGGTCCACATTCCTTTTCGGACGAGAAGAACACAGCCCTAGGGCCCCATAACAAACGTTGACGTGAAAACGTTCTCCGGGCCGTTTAGGAAAGGAGGTGCGGGATGGATGTGTGCAGGGGGTTTTCTATTTCCTGTTTCTGGGAGCCGAAATGTGTGGACTGTGCCTATTGTTGGAGTAGGCGACAAACTCTATTGTTGGTTTTTCCGATGGTCCGCCATAAAAGATAGCTCTGTGGTCAAGCCACCTTGTTACTATCGTCATAGAAACGTTTTTTGCTTTTGTTTTGTTACGTGTTCCTATATTCCTTTTTTTTCTTTCTTTTCTCCCGTCTCACTTGCTCCTGTTTTTGCCCATTCTTTTTGGGTGTTTCATTCGGCGCTTTGCTTTCTCTATTTTCATCTTTATATTTTTTCTCTCTTCTATCTCTGACAGGAGAGCAAGTAGTGCGACGAGGGTTACTAGATTTGGCGAAATGCGCTTTATTTATTTTTCTTTCAGAATTAAACATGCAAGTTCCACATGTTCGTCGTCCGGAAAATCTGAAATTCATCATTACTGCAGAAAAGTACTTATGTACAGGCTGATATCAAAATGAAAACCACATTTTGAAGCATTGTATCAAAAATTATTCGTAGTGAAATCTAATTTCTAATTCAGTTATATTTTGTTATATAAGCAAAAATCTAAAGCAAAGAAAAAGTGCAGAAGTATTTTGTGTAACAAAACTAAACATAAGCCTTGAAAATCAAAAAATACGATAATTGTTATAATTATACAATTACTGCTTTTTTTTAAAAAAAGTTACATTTTCCCCAAATAATACGGAATAATGTTACATTTTAAATATAAAATTTTCGAAGTACACGTATATATCCTTTTATTAAATTTTCATAGAAGTTTTTCAGCATATAGGAATTTTTCTATTCTTAATTAAATATTTCTTTGTTATCTGTATATATATATATATATATATATATATATATATATATATATATATATATATATATATATATATATATATATATATATATATATATCCCTAAAACGTAAAACGTGATAGGAGGCTAGTATAAATAAGATGCAACATGAAGAAGAATAAAATTAATAATACAAAATTATATAATAGAAAGAAGGAAACACAATGCGACCATACCTTCGTTAGGAGAGGTATGATCGGCAATGCAAATTAAACACTCTTTTCTGACATGCACGAAAAACGCATGTCTAAATATCTTCTAGCAGAAGAGAAATGGTATTAAAGAAAAGAAGCATAAAAATATCTATATTAAAAATTAAAGTAAAAAGTATATGAAGGCAAAGTAATCAAATTCATAGTAGAAGGAAGTAAAGATACCAATTTCAAATTTAGAATCTATTTAAAAATTGGGATAAAGATATAGTTGCCAAAAGTTTTTTGAAAAATTAGGACTTAGATTCAAAATGTTGAAGTTACTTAGAAACCATACAGAGTAAACTCAAAGTTAATTTAGATTGTAAGAAGCTTAAAGCTAAAATAGGCGTGTTTTCGGGATTCTTGGGCGGCCATTCTGTGGTTACTTCAATCTTACAAGCGATTCCCTACTTTCTAGATATTTTAAAATAAAATCGACAGAAATATCATGGTCTTTAAGATTATTAATTAAACGTTTTATTTGATTTTAAGCGAATTTATAATTATCATAAATACTGTAATGTGATTCAGTTCATTCAATGTATTAGTCCTATAAATTTTTAAAGAAATAGTTGAGTTCCAGCATACTAATTTGTTAACTTTAAAATTAAATTGATTAGTTTTATCAAAAATATTAATATATGTAATCGAGAGAGAATTTTCAATACTGATAAATAAATCTAAAAAATCTGTATTATTATCGAAAATATTGGTTTCAATTATAGAAAGTTAATTAGTGTAGATTAATTTATATTTAGTTCCGAAATTTGAATAGTTGAAAATAATAAAGTGATCAATATACCGAAAACAAAAGTATATTGAAATGAAATTTCTTTCAAAATAATGTAGAAATAAATTTGTAAGTCTACTTGAAAAAGTCTTGTGAAGTACTACAATTTTGAATAAAAACATTTTTACCATTTTTTATTAAATTATTATAAATATACAATTTAACCAAGTTATTCCAAAAATCAAAATCAGCATTTAATAATTTTTTATAATCTTGAAACTAGAAATACAATACCTCATTTAATTTACCAGTTGGTATGCTGATGTAAAGGTTTTTAAAATCAAAGGAACTGATACAATAAATACTATTTGATAAAAAAAAATCCAAAACTGGTCTGTTATTATTTATAATCCAAGTTACTTCAGATTTAACACTATTTTCCAGTATGGTGTGCAGATAATTTGCAAAAATAATACCATGATTATTCATGTAAGATTGAGTGCCACAAGTAAAGTATCTATATTTCTTATGAAATTTTAGGAAATTATTTAAATAAAAAAATCATAAAACAAAATTTTAAAATGCAGTCGTTGAAATGTATATCTGCTGGTTATTGAATGAGTATAAGTGCTTACAATCACTTTCAGTTAATTTCATAGTAAAAACCTTACAAAGCAACCAATTACAAGTACTAGATTTAATTTGCAAGTTTTTTTCAAATAAAATTCAAAATTATTTTTATAAATTTTTTTATTACATGATTTATTAATTTTACAACCACCTCTTTTAAATCTTTTAGTTTTTTGATTATTAGATTGAAAGAATAGAAGGAATTGCTGTTAGTAAAATTTAGAATTTTGCTGTTAAATAATTCATTCAGACCGAAGACTACACGAGACTTCAAGTTGATCATAAATCTATTTACTTTTATGATACGTATTAGGCGCCGATGTCAATGTTGCTAAATGACAGCGTTGTTCAAATTATGAGTGATTAAATTTATTACTGTCTTAGTTTTTAATAATTAGACTTATGAGAATCAATACGCGGATATTTTGTGAATTAGAAATTTAGATATTAGATATATTAGATATATTTGAATTTTCAAAAACTATATATATATATTGCTGTAAGTTCAAACTGTGCAAAGAACACGTTGCTCATCGAGCTAAAACCACAAAAATGAAAAATTTTATTTGGTTCATGATATTTTTCTTTTATTAAAAAACACTTTTTTTTTCCTTCGACTATTGCTTAAGCGACTGTGACATCAATACGACATGAAAAAGTTTAATTTATCGAAAACAAGATTGATGCCAGTTTTATTTAAAAAAATAACAAAAAAGTAATTTCTTTTCATCCTATTTATATAAATCTTTATAATTTATTTTCAGAATTAAAAAAATGTGCTATTTCTTCATCATTCCCCACTAAATTCATTCAATGTTACAAGAAAATTAAGAGGAAAAGCTTTTTTTATTCATCTAATTTAAGCATAAAATTTACTTTGAAACAGTACACGAAAGTGTTTTGTTTTCATTATTTGTTTAATTTTTTTTATTTATTTACTGAATGCAGTTTATTCTTCATTATTCAATGCAATAAAATTTCATAAAAACAGATAAATTATTTCCTTCTTTAAAAATTGAATTGCCTTATAAATATCTAAGATGTAAATCAGGAAAAAATTGTGAAATAAAAATCTACATTGGAAATTTGTAAAATAAAGGAGAGAGAGATAACATACTATGGAATAATGCTGACATTTTTCAGAAGAAGCAGGGAATAAAATTTCCTTTCGTAATAAAGAAAAGAAAAGAAAAAACAGTATTATATTATCAAAACAGCTACATCGATATAATAATTTGTATATTTTGTGGAAAAATGTAGCTTTGTTAACAAACTACTTAAATTATGGAATTCAAGCATTTTAGCATTATTTTAAAACTACGTAAAAACAAACAAAACATTTTTTTTCTAACATCATTTCCTTTTTAAAATTAATTGAAAATATATGGGGTGATTTATATTGTAATTTGATTAACTGAGTAAAAACATTAAGATGCTGAAATTTTTAGCCTTTAAGAAGTCAAATTAAGTTGTTTATTATTGTGAATTGAGAACATTTTAAACTCTTATTCATTGCTTTAAATTACAAAATTCACCTTTCTATATTTAAAATTCATTTGCATGGAAATTTAATTCCTTTTTTAGTCCAAATAAATTATAAAGTATTCATTTTTAAATTTTCAGTCCCGTTCAGATTCAAAAACTTCATTTGTATTAAAAAATATATACATTGCTCACATATTTTTTATTTAAAAAGAACTTTTAAATTAAGCCATCACCTGGTAGTTATCAATAGATAGAATTTAAGAACGCTCCCGGAATAAAAGTTAAGTAAAATGAAGAAGCTGAGGGTGGTCCTCGGAGAAGAGAGCGTCACACCGAACAACGCAGATCTGTCTTCAAAGATTCCTCCCTTGTAACTCATGAAGACAGATTATAATCTATGAAGAAATCTTCTCTGATCCAGATTATTTATTCAAGGAAGATAATTGCAACGATTTTCAGCTCTTTGGCTACGCTATATCAAAGAATAACTTGCAATTAATTCATTATTCCTATCCTAATTTTTTCCTACTCAATAATATTCTTTCGTTTCAATCCATACCCGAACCGGGAGTCGAACCCATGATCTCCCTATCCGCAGTCAGACACGCTGACCACAAGACAAGTTGAAGGCAGAGGTTTTGTTTAGATGTGTAATTAATTATATAAGATGTATGAAACATGTATGTGTAGTGTGCTGATTCATTCATTTTGACTATAAATATGTGTATACAAAACCATCACCTTGCAGATAGATTTAATAAGATATGATGTGTTATTGTTATGAAAATTAAAACGTAATCTACAATTCAATTCCTTTTGCACAGTTTAATTTAAATTCAATTTTTGGATATAATTATTATTTCGAATATACCATGCAATTCAATGAATTTTCACAAATATCACTTTAATTTTTGTGTAAAATCTATTATATTTATCACATTTAATGTGTGTGTGCATAAGAAGCCCTTTTGCGCTTCACCTTCTAAGGCACAGGTACGATTCTGGGGTCAAGCGAGAGATGCTCTCGTGCTCTGTCACTCTGGGGAGATTCGCGTCACCGCACCCCGGGTGGGGCAGCCTCAAAGCCAGTGTCGCGCCATTGAGCCTGCCTCAATAGATGTTTGAATCGCCTTAGAGTTAAATCAATATCTTAGGGCATGATAACCATTTCCAACTTCTTTTTTTTATAGAATAAAACGAAACATTCTAATTTTAAGTAGAACTTTTTGTTATAAATAACTGATGCTAGGTTACATGTCAGTTAACATTATTTTCGAAAAAAAAATGCGTTAAAAATATGAAATTTTATTCTACCTTTTGGAAATTACATAAAAAAGCTAAATATATTTTATAGGAGGATGAGAATTTTAATTTGGATATCTAAATTGCCTTGAAAAGAAAATGGAAAATTTTCTTTTTTAAATGAGCATTAATACTTTCTTAAGGACACCTTGAGATACTTAAAAAAATAATTAGCTCTTTTTGGCGGCTTAGTTTTTCCCTTTTGGTCGCCAACAGGCAGCAGTGAAGAGACAGCAACCCCGCCAGTTGACTACGGAAAGAAGAAGAGAAAACGTATCACACAGAGGCAAGTAGACATTGAGGAGGATGCAGAGGAGAGGGGGCGAACTTCCCCCTCCCCCCAGAAAGACGGCCCAAAGGGAAGGAGAAAAAACTGATGTTGGAACATTTGTTCGAGTGATTTATCTGGAATAATCCTTATATTGTGTCTTCAATGTTCCCTTAATGTCTCCACCAGTAAAAGAAGGACATACTAGGATACTCTGTTGCCATAAGCTAGGACACAAAAGAAAGAGAACTATGACGGTTACCGTCTTTTTCCGTCCATGTAACTGTGGAAGGGAGACTATCTTAGTTGGATGTCTATGACTTTTTACACGAATGCTGGAATTTTTCTTCTAAAAATTTCATCGCCTTTATCATTTCTATTTCTTAATGCCCGTTTCCTGATAATTCCAAAATTATTTCCAGCTCCCTCTATGCTAAGATCTCAAGGGTGCTGATTCGTCTTAAATTTATTCCTCTCATAAATAAGAATAATTCTTAAAGCAATGAACCCATGCTTCTGCACGACTACAGCAACATTATATTGAGAAAAGCAATTTCCATTTATAGCGAGCGAATGCTTTCAGTTCCTTCAGAATATAAATAATTTTGCATAAGGAACAATGCCTGCTTCAATCATTACATAACTCTTCCTAATCTCTTGGGATTACATCATTTTCTAAATATTTTAAATTAAATTTAAATATATTGACTTTTTTCCTAGAATTATTTAAAACTATTTTTTATCTTCAATATTTTTGGAGGAATTCATAAGGAAAAAAATAAATAATAATGAATGCATTTTTTTGATAATGAATTATTCCCAAATAAAAAATTCATAACAAAGAGATCATAATTAAAATACTGTTCTAAATCCCAATGAAAATACTTCTTTTTCTTAAAAAGTGAGATTCTTCACTTTTAGGTATATGTTTCAATTTTGAACGTTTTTATTGATGCGAATTAAGCTTTCATAATGGAATAATTTTTACACATCAGGAGATATAAAATAATACATGATATTTAAGATGACAGATTTGCAATCAAAATAAAGTAAGCAAAAGTTCAGATTATCCATAGAATATATCAATATAAAATAGAGGTTCCTTAAAGACTCTTGAAACATCGTGAGGAGAAATTGTGTTATTAGAAAAAAAAATTAAATAATAATGAATGTAACACTCAAAAGTATAACACTAATTAAAGGAATATTAAATATTGAAAATAATTCTCATATTCATGTTATAAACTTTAACAATTTAGATTTTTCAAAATTTCCTTAAAATATTCTTGCTTTCATCATTCTTATTTGGTAGTATTATGCATTATATATTTTCCAAAACCATTAATGAAAAGTACTTTTTTTATTAAAGCATTTCTACATAACAATTTAGGCGTCATTATTTACAATAAACTTTTTTAATAATAAATATTATTAAAAAATAATTTACAATGATAAATAATGTTGTTCTTTACACAGACTGATTAAATATTCTAAGGCTTAAATAAGATGCAAAATTACATTTTTTCCGAACAAAAGGAGTGAAACGAAAATAAATATTTATTTACACTTAACTAATCAAAAATAAAGTTATTCAGACGCTAAAGATTGAAAACGGAATTATAAAATTCAAAGACAATGAAGAAAAGGCGTTTCATATTCTTGAAATGATAGAAATCATTTAAATTTACTTTCAAAATATCAATATTTTGATAAAAAATATATTTTATTGTGCTAAGTTAAATATAAATTCATTTGCTTGTGTTGACCCATTTAAAAAGCCAGCTAAATAATTTTCTCTTCAGAAATAAATAAATTTTATGTAAAATATTTTTTTTTCTTGTCTAAATAGATGAGTTTTAAAACGATTCACACGACCACTATTACTTTCATGCAGCTGCATTTCACCGCCTTCAACAAACGCTGCTTTAGGAATGCGCAATGGAGGAATTTCGAAAGATGACGAGTATAAAAATAAATCCCATTCCGTTTATTACTTGTGGCTTTTCTCTTTTTATTTTTTATAGCTTAAATTTTATCCCAAGATGCAATATATATATATATATATATATATATATATATATATATATATATATATATATATATATATATATATATATATATATATATATATATATATATATATATATATATATATAGAATCAGAGAAGAAATTTCTTTGGGTTTCTTTTGAAAGAATCCTACAAAAAATCAACTTTAAGAAAAAGAAGAGAAAGCTCTTTTGTCGGCATATCTGATCAAATAATATTTGATCTTCTTTGCTGAGAAACTGTTGGGCCTGTGTGGGGCATTCATTTCCAATTCTATATTTGCCGATCCTCAATTTTCCAGGTAACAGTGACGTCCGTTCTTTCATTTTGTTAGAGGCATTACCAAAAGACTTTTAAAAGCTTTTCAATTCACACGAGCAATTCACTTTCCACAATTCCACCACAAATACAAATCTTCCCCCGCATGCATATCCTATAGCTCACTGAAAGCGCAAGTCAAATAATAATATAGGCTGCTCTACCCTCTTTCGGATGATTCTACCCGGGCAAATTCCCCCGCAGAACACTCCTGGGACGATCGGCAGAGTGTCTTTGTGTGGCGCGATATCCACTTTTCTATTGCTTTTTGAATGAGGGCTGTGGGACTGCCTGTGAATGGACTCCTCGCATAATGCCAATTCGACAGCTTACATGCCCCCCCGCTCGCCCACCCTTCCGATTCCAAGATTGATTTTTGCTTTTCGATTCAAGAAATGGTTTGTCGGATTCCAGCGCATTATTTTCCGGGCGAAGTGAAAGAAGAGTCGGCACTGTCCCAGTGGAGCTTCGAATGCCGCCTCTTGTTCTCGGAAGGCCTTATGCATAAACTCCGGTGCCAAAGGTTCCTCTTCTCCCCCATCAAAATGCATGAATTTTTCACTCGACACGGTTGCAGTTTTATATTCTTGAAATCCATCTGAGAAGGCTCATATGTATATTCTTCTCCAATATTCTGTTTGTAGGTACTGAATATTTATGTATGAATTTCGAATTGTATATTGTAACGGAGTAATGTTCTCAAAATGTTAACGTTGGAAGATATTAATTCAGAAAATAAGGCATTGCTGAGATTGGCATCATTACTTTCGAAGGAGAATATCGCATTTAAACACTAAAATTATCTTTCAGTTACAGACAGATTTTTTTTTCCTCAAAAAATATGGAGAACAGCAATAATCAGATTTTTACTGGATGTTAAAGTAAAGAAATATCGAATTTTTAAAATGATATTTTACATCACTTACAGATTCATCATATTGAAATCCTATTTCGTCCATTCAAATGTAAAATGATGCATGCGTACAGTGAAAGTTATAGTTACGAAAACTATTAAGGACATTATGTATTGCAAGAATACATAGAAAATGCAGACGATAATTAAGAATCATACCATGTCTTTACATGATCCAATGTTTCAAGGCATGAGTCTGATCGGTCTACACATTTGTCGGCAGCTATTTTCATGATCACTGTTCGAAGAGATCTTTGTTCCCAAACAGTAAGGAAAGAAGTCATCACCTCGACCTCAAGTCATCTCGGTGGGCCACACCATCCTCTAGTGACAGGATCTATCTCAGGTTCGAAGTCAGACACTGGTGGGCATCCGCCGGAGTTCATCCCTTTTGACATCGGCAGATTGACACTAGGCTTCCGCCTGCTTGTGGTGATGGAAATCCTAATAACCGGAATTTAACTAATAACAACACATACTTATGTATTTTATACCAAACATATAAAATCTTTCACTTGATATGAAAGCATTTCATTTTAGCTCTTAAGCAATTTTTACGAGAAGTTACTCGCTTATGTTTCATATAATCTACTGAATGCACATTTTAACCTGAAAATTAAAAAGAAAACATTGCGTAACCGGATATAAGAGCACAACAAGTATGGATCCATGTTCATTTTACATCGTAGAAAACAAGCATTCTTTGTTTTCAAGAATGAATTCTGAAAAATCAAAGTCTTTCATTCCCAAATCTGCGGGACTTTTGTTTTTAACCTGGAGTCACAAAGTGCGGCTGTGCGTGCGGCGCACAGATAAAAATACAGCGAAGGCGGCTCGAGCAAAAAGAGTGCGATAAAAATACTCTTCCAAATGAGCTGCAAACTTCCACTTTGTATCTGTGCATAAAAATGAGATTCACTTCCCAGTCATTCTTCACATCGAGATAAGCGCTTGACGCTTTCGCGGGGAGCAAAAAAACCCGTCGAATTTCTCCATCTACGTTGAAAATATGGCTTTCGAACAAATTACAATCCTTTGTTTTCATCCGGAAAACAATTTTTTTATTTCTTTCTCTCTCTGTTTAAGTTATGTTTAATTTTGTTCACGCAAAATAAAATCAAAATTTATGTCCGAATTTTAACCCTTTCGTTTCTTTTTCTGTCCAGGACGGGAAAGCTCACAGCAGATGCCGGAACCAGCGATAAGGCGTCGGTGCGCTCATCTTCCTTGCTCGCCAGACATAGCCCCGCTGCTCTGCAAGGAAGAAAAAAACGCAATAGTGAAATGGATCGTTTCCCGCTTTTCTAAACAATAGTAGTTGAACGCTTGTGGTTACGGCTGTAGAAAGTTTTCCTTTTGCTTTTACTGCAATATTTTACAGAAACAGTTAGAAGAGGAAGGGTTTTTTTTTCTCTATCATCTTTGTAGATATTTTTATTTTTGTGCTGCCTTGCGAACACTTAATCACCATTTGAGTTCCGCGTAAAGAGTTAATTAACGTTTTCGGAGTTTCCATTTGCTTGTTTGTTGCCTCATAAGAGAGATTGTTCGATCAAGTTCTAGTTGCAGTGCAATATCTTAAATAACGTTTAATAACGGAGCAGCAGTGAAAGGAAACTTAATATTTTGTGACTCAGTGTTTTGATATTATTATTTACTTGTCCCCATTTTTATTCAAACTTTCAATAAATCTGCCCACGGATTTCTAATTCCGAAATGATATCATTTTTAATAACTGTAGTAGGCAATGAAGATAATCGATTCCAGTTGTTCTCTATCAGCGATAATTGACGTCGTGAGCCGAATAATTTGTAATAATGACAATTGAAGTATTTCATTTGATAAAAGATGCACTCTATCTAGTCCTGGCGCGAAAAATAAGCATCTTCATGTGCAAAATAACATTTTGATAGCTTAGAGTCGAAAGTAAAACATTTTGAAAAATAAATTTAGACAAACTTAAATCCTTTGAAATTTTTATCGCATTTTGAAGATAACTGTTTCATGGAAATAAAATTATGACATTTTTCCTAAAAATACTTTAATAATTTATTGGAAAAACTATAATGATAGATGTGAAAATCAAACACTTGAGAGACGAGGGCTTTCTGTTTCGTTGTGTGCGGATGTGGGAGACGCAGGAGGCGGGGTGGGAGTGTGTTGGAGCGAAGGGAACGTGGTGGGTGTAAAAACGACGAGTGGGGGCGGAGGGGCCGCTTCCAGGCAGGGGGAAGTTCTTGTGTTTTAAAATGATGTAAAAAGGAATCATTTAAAATTATGTTTGTGTCTGTAGTTAATGTTATCTTTTTTTATAAAATAAATGTGTAGTAAAAACCGAAGATCTTTGTATTACTGAACAATCCTGGAAACAATCACGATAGAAAAATTAAGATTAATTTCATTTGAATATGTTATTAAAGGAAAATTTTCCAGTGCCATATTTGAATCAATATGGCAATTCTTATTAATGCTGAACAATGGACGGAATTTTTCTTAAGTATTGAGTCTAAAGGTCAGAAACAATTCTGGCTCAAACCATTGTATTATTATATATGTGTTCGTGTTTGTGTATACGTCCAAGTGTATATATTAAAAGCTTCGTCATTCTTCCGATACTTACATGGAAGAATACGATTTGGTTTCCTAGATATTGTGCATCTCTTAAATCCGCATTTTTTTTATCATTCCTATAGGATGCCAAAATGTCTCCATTCTGGAGAACATCCTTTGAATTTTATGAGAAATTTGCTTATTAACCAATGATCTATTCATTTTGTTATTTCAGCATTTATCAACCAAAATAATAAAAGAAAATATTTTTGCTCATTTATGAAACAGAATTCATATAGGTAAAGATTAATTTTAATTTGATACTTTAAATTAAAAAATAGGGTATCTTAATTTGACTCTACAGGAAATTAGTCCGGCAGAATTAGCTCATTTTCTCTGATTACGGAATGAGTCTGAGAAGTGTCCGGCTGCAGTCACGATCCAGTCTAATGCTCTGAAAATGAGCGGTCAAGATCTTCAAAACTGTGACAAGCAACATTTTACTGGCCATCCCCCCACCGCCATCTTTTCTCATCCGGCTTTGACGCGCAGTAGGAGAAAGCAACATTTCCGTTTTCTATTCACCTCCACACCCATTCTGTTTTTTCCTCGAGTACATAAGACGCTGGAAATTAAATTAAACGCCATTTGAGCGAGCAAGTGGGGGAGGCGTTCGGTTCACTGATCACAAGATGCCGGAGTGGGCGTGCCTCCCGAGGCAGAGGTGACGTCACGAGCCGATGGAGCATCCATTGGAGGATGGCAGTCACAAAACAAGGAGTTCAATATCTGCTTTATTTTGTGATCCGTGTGTTTTCTTTCCATATTCATTGTGTTCTGCGATATTGTCCCCCGATGTGGAACGACATCCTCTTTCTCTTCATTTCATTCAGAAATTTGACCTATCAGGTCAATTCATTTTTTACCTTTTTACTTCAGAATCAATGCCATCAACTGAGGAATGGATGAAAACTGAAAAAAATAATAATAAAGTATACTCTTTTTTATGATAAAAATTTAAATTCTTACATTTCCTTGAAATGATGATAAGTCAAATATTTTTTTTTATCCTTGATTAAATAATATTTTACAAGCGAATCCATGATTTTTAAACTTTAAAACTAAATGAGTAAAATATGAAATATGATAAATGAAAAAATAAATATAATTAACCTCTGAAAACGTGTAGTTTTTTTTTTTATTTTGAGTGAAACTGAGTTGAAAACAATTGTTTTTAAAGAAGAATCTATGATTTTAATTTTTTTAATGAAATGACTGAAATATCAATGATGAACGAAGAAAACAAAACCAAAGAACTTCTGAAAACAAAAGGGTGTTTTAATTGTTGATAGAATTTTAAATTGAACTAATTTTTCATCAATCAAACAAACCATCATTTTATATTAAAATAATATTAATGATAAATGAAGAAAATTCAAAATTTTTTAGTTCTCCAGTTATGGAAGGATTGAACTCATTGTTGATTGAAACTTAAGAAAGTATTTCATCGGGGAATTTTCCTGAATTTAAACTTTAAAGTGAAACGATTGAAATATTAAGGATGACAAACGGAGAAAAGCTAAAATATCAATCGGGGAAACTTTAAAGAGAATTTCCGCATTGCTGAGTGAAATGAATTAAAAGTATGAATCGCAATCAGATCTTTTTACAATACTTTACGTCCCTCCACTTTGACTACATTCATTCCTCTCAGACAATTTTTGAAAAGAAAAAAGCTCATTTTACCAACTTCAGTTCAAATCAAGTTTCCTTTCACTACAGATATCCATCCTTGACAACATCGAACTCACGAACTGCTAAACTGTAAGCCAGAAAGTCACGAATACGGAAATATTCATTCTTAATGCAACATATCTTTATGTGCTATTTGCATACGTGAAGGTCCTTTTATAGTTTTATTGTATTAATTAGTTATTTATGTTATTCTTATAGTTATTTATGTTAATGGGTCATTACATTCAATTCATTATTTATAAAAATTATTTTGTATGATGTCAGAAACAGAGCTAATAAGGGTAATAAATTTCCTGATTCATTAAGTTTTAGTAGATATTTTAACTAAAAATATTGTTTTATTAGTTACATTACATTATATTGTTTAAAGCTTGCCTAACTCTTTGGGTATTGTTTGGTCAGTTATATTACATTTTTTGCGGATATTTGTTATAATTCGTAACGAAAAACTTTTACATGAATCAAGAAAGAGTAAGACAAGAAAATATTTTTTTCTTTTGAATCGTGACTATCAAAATTCAGATAATACTACTAATAAATTTTAATATTTGATATTGTTAAATCAATCGAAATACCTTTAAGAATATCATTGTTATAATTTTCTCGTCATAAAAGAAATATTTGTCGTATTTTTACTTCTAACGTATTTTTTATTCAAATTCGAATTAATTGATCTTTTATATCATTTACCTTTTTAATTTTTTAAAATATTTTTCTTTTTCCAAAAATTTTCTTCCTAATAGCAGAAACTCCTCTTTTAGATAAATACAACGCAATTTGTAATTTCTTACAGGAAAAATATTTGAGTCATGCTAAATTTATCCAGGAAAGGGTTAAAATATTTTTTTACGTAATGCTCATTCCTTGAAGTTTTATGGACTGTAATCATCAGTTTGTACTCGAAAAAACAAAAGTAATAAAAATCAACTTTTAGATTCCTGTGAATTCAAAAGGAATCCATAGAACAACTAAAATTTTATTTATCACTCTTAAAATATCTAGCGTTTTTCACCATTCAGTGGACATCAGATTCACCTAATTTATTGACGACTTTAAATCTTTTTGGTATTTAATTTTGAGAAACAAAGTTCAATTCTGATTAGACTGGATTCACTGTCTCATCCTCGAGTTTTATAATCAAATCTAATTCAGATCTTTTCGCATTTCAGTGAAATTCTTCCAAATATTTTTAAGAGTGTATTTCAATTTTAGAAGTCACAACTTTAACCAAAATATTTTAAAAGAAAAGATGCAAGAATATTAATGCATTTAAACTGCAAAATTGTTGTTTTCTTAACTTATTATTGCTAAAAATGATTATTGCAAATGTGTTCTCTGAAGGATTAAGGAATTCATTTGAAGATGCAAAGTTCATCTCGAGTTCTTAAAACTCTAGAAGCAAGAAAATATTTTGTTTACAATGAAATGAAAAAACAAGTTAAGAATATAACAATAAATAAATACAATATCGTTTTATTTCTGAGATTTTAAAAACAAATTCTTAAAAAACATTTTTAAGGCATGAGGTTAGCATGTTTAGATTTGCCTTATGTTCATTGCTGAATAATTAAGGGTTTATTGAACTAAAGAAAATATGAGATAACAGTTAAAAATTTGAACTGTATTTCTAAGCAAAAATTTTCATTGAGGAATGAAGAAGCAAAAATATGTTCAGAAACAGTGACTGTTGTGCACTCAAGAAGACATTGTGCGAAGTCAGCTTGAAAAATAGACAAAAAAATGGCTTTTTCCAGTTTGCAGAAGCACAATTTCCTGGCTTCGAATCCCAATATGTTTGCCATCCTCCCCAACCCTTTGGCGACAAACGATGGGCTTCATGGTAAACCAGACTTTTCCTCAAAGTTCCTCTGGATGCTGCAGCAAAAGCAATTTTTTTGCAGCGATTCAGCGCGGAGAATAAACAATAAAAGCCCGGCAGCGCGAGAGAGCGTTCAGCAGCAATCGCACGTGTCTGCGCGCCAACGCGATGATCGACGCGCCATTTTTATTGCGAATCTCCGTCACTCTGACGAGGAGCTGTCTGACGGTTGCAGCGAACTCCGTTCCTCGCCCAATTTTGTTCTTCCTTTTCTTATTTGCCACTTTTTCAATAAGTGACGTGACGAGATCACTTATTAAAAAAAATTAGACAGGCATCAACAAGGCATATCTGTTGATATTATATAGCAAAAAGATTGAACATTAAACAAATTATGCTGATTCTAGGTCTATTCTATTCTAGGTGTTTTTCAGAAAATAGCGAAAATATGCTTCCAAAAGTGGTGATTAAGTTTCTTCCTAAAATATGCTCAAAACGAGATGTTTAAAAGAACACATGTTTTGTTAACTTTAAGAATCTCCAAAAATACTAAATAAAAATTTTGTAAATCATTGTCAGAAGTTTACTTTATATTTTTCTATAATTTATGATGCTTTACAAAACATATAAATTTTTCAATAATATTCACATGAAACGATTCTTTACGAAAAATGTAGGCATGCGCACCACACAGGGGCCTGCTCCAGCAGCTCGCTGAGCCCTCGCGCTCCTTGTGCTGACGTTGCAGATTTTCTAATACGATAATAAAGATTATGTTTTTTCCGCGAATCATCTCACGAAACAAAAGCCCCAGGAAAAACCTTCTGTAGAGTTTTTTTACAGTAACTGACTTTTTACTAAGTAAAATTTTCATGGACAGTCATTCGAATATTCCATAGCGAAGTTTTAATAGGACAGAGCTCTTTCGCACCTTTCTTCGTTCTGCGAATGTAAGTTGACTTCGTGTCAGGAAAAATAAATGACGTTTTCCCAAATCACCTCAAACCGTCAAAGAAGGAAGGGAAAGAATACGTTGTATTTCCAGTTGCCTTCACTTGACAGAATTTAGAATACCATTTTCCATTTTGCTATCTATTTTATCGTAATGAGCAATCAAATAAACTTTATAGTTTGCTATGCCTGACTGAATTAAGAAATAGGGATATTTTTAAGGAGGATTGTGATTTGAAATGTAATAATGAAAGGGAAAAAATTATGAAAAACCGTTATTTTTAAATGATGTCATTTTTCAATCGATGGACAATAGCTATGCTTTTTTGCTCAAAGCTACTAGAAACTTAAAGTTAGGCTTAAAAGTACAAAATGGTAACAAATAATCTTAGCCCAAAACTGCTTTATACTTTTAATGTTTATAATCTTCCTAAGTATTAGTTAAAATAAGAGTTAAATTACTTAAAAAATTGAATTAATACAAAAGTATGTAAAATCTTATAGAAATCTTTAATGTACTAAGTTAAAAAAAAATGAAGTAACTTGAACTGTTTACACCAGAAAAGTGTTTCAAATGAGAATGATATGAAACATTTAGGAAACAAAGGAAAAATTAGATTGGGAAAAGTAAAAGAGAAAATTAAGAAAAATGGAGATTTGCTATAAAAGAAATATTGAAAAATGATAGGAATGAAAATTTGTTCCTCTACCTCAGTGGAGCATCAGAGAATGCGTAAACAATAAGACAATATGCATTATATAAATTTATGATTTTATGTATAGGGAGCAATAAAATAAGATAGGCATACATATATATATATACATATATATATATATATATATATATATATATATATATATATATATATATATATATATATATGTATGTATATATATATATATGTGTGTGTGTGTGTGTGTGTGTGTGTGTGTGTGTGTGTGTGTGTGTGTGTGTGTGTGTGTGTGTGTGTGTGTGTGTGTGTGTGGTGTGTATTTATTGAGTTTTGTGAATAAAGTAACATTATAGGATATAAACTTTTTCTTTCCAATTGAGAAAAACGAAATTTGACAGAGAAAGGTAGCAGAACTCATTTCCCATAACCAGATAAGGGGAGCGAATTTCCACGCATTCTTTTTGGTAGTATTTTTCATCCTATGCCCCGCTATCAGGACATAAACGTATTCATGTCAGCGCGTTTTTGTTATTAATTAGCATTTTTTTAATTTCGATTATTCTTGCTTCAACACTGTTCGAAAACTATATGAGTAGCTAAATTTAGATTACGCAATTTAAAATGCGAGAACCATAATCTCTCCTTTTTTTTAACCTCGCTCGGTGGATGCTAACTTTTTGTTATCTGAGGGCGGGAAATTCTCGAAGGGAGGGGGAAACATAATTAAAACTTTTCGTTATTTGCTATTGGAGGCATTTTTAATATTCTTGTCAAAAATTGTCGACAGGTGAATTTTTACAGCTAATGACTCTTTATGGAGTTGAAATGAAATTCTTGCAGAACACGTGTTGGGAAACATTCCGAAAAATAATGTTATTCGAGGATATTAATTAAATCCACTTTTATCTCGAAGTCAGATAATATTTTTTTAATTCAAGTCATTTTACTGTCCCGTTTAAATGTGATACAAGAAATGCTTGCTTCATTTAAGTACAATTGATGTGACAGTTATCTACAAAATTTTTTTTTTGGCCAGAAATAATTGAAAAATTAATATTCTAGTTTTATTCCATATTTTTGTAGGAATAGTAAGAAACGAAGCCCGCCTCTAATGTTAGGAATAGAACGAAACGAGCAGAATTTTTGTATTTACTTGGAAATAATTAAAATGGGCAAATAAGTTGTTAAATATTTAAGTGGAAATTCACATTGTATAAATTGTTATTAAATCAAAAAATTGGGAGAAAGAATTCTAGAAAAAAATGGAGTTTTCCTTGAATAAAATCAATTTCTCAGAGAAAATTGCATAAAAAATTATTTTAAATAAAACCACAAATTTTCAATTGCTTTTGAATTTTTTTTATAAAAATTAAATTTAAGAATAAAATTGATGCAGAAGAATTTAAAAGTTAGTCTTCTTAATCTATAAAAGATGCATTTATTTACAATGAAGAGTAAAAGAAGAGCTCTTAGCAAATATGAGATTACTTAATAAAATAATTTCCAAGATAATATTGTAAAAATATTAAGATTTAAAATGGAATGAGAGGAAATAATTTCATCCTTAACAAATTATTTTATGCTCTCAAAACCAATTCTTAATCAAATTAAAAATTTGAAACAAGGTAATCATAGTGTTGTACTTTTCCAATGTTATAAATGCTTAAAATGAATTAAATATTTTAGTGGGGGTCATGAAAAGAAATTTGGACGCTGTAGGGCCACTCAGTTGAGTTGAGTTTCATTAAATTCGACTTCCGTAGGATTTCATTTCATATCAAGAAACTCCTTAGAATATGGCTTATGAGAATTGTAATAACCAAAGTTACAAAAGTGAAAATGTTGGGCTGTATTACATTAAAGATATAAGTACAAAATTGCATAAATCACCCTCCCTATTCAATCTTTTTAAAATATGCATTTATATTCAGATATGTTCCTCTCAGATATTTTAATGACTTTCTTTGTTAAGGGTTGGGGAGGGCATCGGCAGGCAGTGAGTTCAAATCTTTGCTCAACCGTCGTGTTCATTGAAGGTTGAAGCACGTTCGACCCACGGTGGTCGTAGTGCATCCCGAGTGAAGTGATACCTCCGGGACTGATTCTAAATGATGAACACCCCCCCCGGCTGCCAAGCAGATTGAGCCTAACTCTGGGCTAGGCACAGGAAGGAAAAATTTTCTTTTAGGTCAAACAAAATTCAAACTTAAAACAGCGTAAAATATTCTTGAAAAATATATTTTTTAATTTCTTAATTTCGTTAAAAGCGTATTAAAATTGTATATTTATTATTATCGAAAATTGCATTATTTATTAAACTTGATGTGTTTGTGTGATACGTTTGCTTAAATTCCTGCACATACAATTATTCGAACGAGTAAAACGTTTTCACCTGAATAAAAGTTGTTTTTTTAAAGCAATTTTAACAAAATCTAATTGGACGTAATAGAATGAATAAAATGTATAATATTTTTTAAATTTTAGAATTTTAAAATTGAATCCAATTATTTTACTTTCAATTTAATTGAAACATTTTCTGCAAAATTTATACGGTATACAGTTTTTGAAACATTACCTGCTGAATGAAGGGTATTTCATCTCTCCCCCCGGTCTTTATCCTAATGAAACTAAATAATCGTTTGCCAGAAGAGAAAAAAATTTCATTTTCCCCCTAAACAATTCACTTTTGTTTCGTGATAAAAAGAGAAATCTGTTTTTTGGCTCCTTTTGTTTTTCCTTTCCACATTTTTTAGCAGAGAGGGAAAAGCTGATAAGGGATGAAAAGCAAGAATGCTGGCGGAAACTCTAACAAATTGATTGTTCCGATCGCTTTGCAGTGTAAACTCAACTTTTAAATACATCCGAGTAACATTTTTTCCCATTCTTTATGAATTATTATGCACTTTTTCAAACAAAAATCGGGAATTTTTTGCCTCTCTCCCTACCACTTCAGTTTTTATTTTAAAACGAAAAGTGGTAATTTGTTGAAGAACACTTTTTGTGCCCACACAATGACATTTTCAGTATTTTTTTGTCTCGCGTACTTCCATTATGCGAAAATGATCTCTCACTTCCACTGGGAAAAACGGAAGAGCCTGACTTGGAAAACACTGAAATAATTATGCTTTTTTTTATTTAATTTCCACTCTTTTATAATGTATTTGTATTCCTCATGTCTATTTCTTGAATGGATTACTAAACATTTTTAAGTGTCTCAAATTAAATGAATATTAAAATTCCCACATACAATAAAGGAACTTTTATATAAGTCATTTTAATTTTTTATGTAATTAAAATCAAACAAAAATCTAACCTAAAATTCATTCACTATTTTGATTGATTTTTTTTAAATAGTTACAAAGTCTATGATTATAAAAGTTTAATTTAAAAACTGGTACTTCTGTTTTCTTTCAAACCCATTTATGCTAAGGAATAGAATGAGAAAGTATTATATAATTCATCATATTACAATATGCAATTAATGTGTACAAATATAGGAAAACAATTATTATTTACATCTACTCATAACAGAAAAACAGGCAGTCACATTTTTAGATGTAAAATTTAGAACTCAAAATTTGAAGATGCTTGAACATTCTTTCTTAATAATATCAATTTCATCAAAATATTATAAATATATATATATATATATATATATATATATATATATATATATATATATATATATATATATATATATATATATATAGGTAGATATAAACAAACAATGAATCAAATATAAGAATTAAACCTGTTGCACCATACTAAGAGTACCGCAACCATAAAAGAGAACGTTGTTTTTCAGTTGGAATCTGCTGCATTTGATACCAGCCTCTGTTAAACAACTGAGGAGAAAGATGCATCATTTACTTTTTTGTATGCTCAGTTATCAGACTAATTATTCAGAAATTTCTTTTGTAGAAATTATTTCATAAAAAAATAGGTTTCATAACAATTGTGCAAACCCTTTTAACACAGAATGCATAAGATGTGTTCAGCAAATGAAACAAAAATTTGACATAATAAATTCACTTTCTCATGTACATTATTGGAACATTTCGCAAACATTTAGGATAAAGTTATGTTTTTGTGTTCGAATAATACTAAAATAGATTCGGAGACAATATGGAAAACAGTTTAACAAGCAGGCCTCTTAATTCTGTGCTGTATTTCGTATTTGCTGATTTTTTTTAATTATTGCAACGGTTTCTTGGATTTATGAACATCGTACTGCTTTCTTTCCTTATTGAGCTTAAAACAGGCTGAACTGAAATGAAATGATCGTTGAATTCTTTTCACGCTTTCTAAACTTTAGCAAGAATTTGTAGTTTAATAGAAATTCCTGACATTTTTTCCGTCGCTCTCACAAAGACCGTCGGATAAAAATGTACCAACATTTTTGGCAATTTGCCTCTACCCTCGGTTTGCAAATTATTGACATAAGCATTTTCTAAATATTCAATTGCTCTGTAGCATTTACCGCAAACAAAGACAATTACTTTATTCCTTAGAAAAACTCTTTATTTCCAGAAGATTCAAACGCTCCCTGAAACAGACGGATAGCATTTTAAGAAACATTTTTATTGAATCATGTTTGACGATTTTTATTAACTGAGTAGAGAGAACTATACATCTGAGCACTTCAAAAGCTTCAGCCGAAAAAAGGATGCGAATATAAGCAGCGAAACAAGTCATTAAAATATTTTGTATGTAAACACACAATAGAGGGACTCTTGTTTACTTGAATGACTCAACAATGCGCGATAACTGAATAAACAAAATCCGTTGAGCAAAGAATGGATCTCTTAATCTAACCACGTAATAAGAAGTATTTGTGTTCAGATGAAAGTGAATATTTATCAATATTGTCTCAAATTTTTCATTAACCGCGTTCTTTTGATTCAATTGATTATATGCCGAGTAAGATTATTAAGCTCTTTCAAGACGGATTTCGTTTTGTACGTTTCATAATTATTTTCTAGAAATTAAAACAGTTTCACTTAATTGAATAGTAATTAAATGTGCTGTGCACTGGGTAAATGATGCTCCGTTTTATATCTGCATTAGAAAAACTACTTCAATTAAGGATTTTTACCATTTAATATAGCATTTTCATGATAATTAATTAGTAATGTTAGTAATATTATATACGAAATTATGTAATAATGTTTAGATGATATGCACTTTTTTATTCTTTATTTTATGAACTTTTTTTATTCTTTAGTTTATGCAGAACAATTTTATCTTAGTTTTACTTACGTATCTATGTACATATTTATCTTAAAATTTAATCCAAAAGGCAACTTAATTTATAGCAATAACTATGAAAAAATCAGAAATTAAGAAAATATTTTCGTCATGGTCGCAGATGCTATAAGAACAACGACAGCAAATACCAAACTTGGATTTAAGCTCTAAGAAGGAAATTAATACCAGAATAGATAAATTGTGTGTTTGTGAAAATGTAAGCAATATGAAATTCAGAAGCATGAAAAATTAAATAAATTAAAAATGCAATATAGTATGGAAATTTAAATGCATCTTTAACCAAGTTAAATTCCGGAAAGTAATTATCATTTACGTGTATTCAAAAGTAAGCAAATCAAACAACAGTGAAAATAAGCAAGAAATTAAGAAGAATAGTAAATAAAAAATGGCAGCGGCTAAAGAAAACATTGGACCCAGAGAGTTAGGCAAGCTTTAAACTCGTTTTCATTTCCAACACACTAGTAAAAATAATGGAAAAAATGCAAGGAATTTTAATTTTATATAAGAAAAATCTGACCATCAAAGCTCAATTTCAGTAGGAATTATATACTAGCATAAATTTCAGGCGGCATGCACGAAATCTAAATTATTTAATAATGCCACTCCAAGGAAATGTATTTAAATAGTAATCTTAGCAAAAATCGTAAACATGAGTAATCGTGATTTTCATCCTCATTAAACTGTCTACACATTAAACTGTGATACGCATACTTTAATGAATTTTTTCCAATTACTTTGGTCCATAAAAAAAAGAAACCTTTTTTTTCACAAAGATCAAATAAACGGAATCTTATTAACTTGTTTGCTCTGAATTTAAGTATGCGCTCAGATTTTCTCTCCCCAGCAGGGTTCTTTTTTGACTCATTTTTTAAAATTCTAAAATGAATGATAGTTGGGAAACAATGATAAATATTCAGGTATTTTTGGTTTACCACAAAAAGTTGTATATTTTGAATTCCTGCTATGTTTTGGAGTGCCCGTCTTCACTGTCTAGCAACAGCATGTGGGGACAACCCCCCCCCTTTGCACTTGTGCCTGGTGGAAGCGCTCTTCACAAGGGGCAGCCCCAAGAACTTCACGAAAAAAGTCTCAAGGTGAGTCCAAAATGTGAAATTTTAAGGACATGTTAAAGTCTTTGTATGAAGTCAAATGACTATTTATTTATAGTTTTCTACTTTATTATTGTTATGAAAAAATCCACAACAATTAATTTTGGATGATTTCCAAGCCGTGTTTTCCGATTGGATTCAACAGTTGCACAAAGTGTTCGTTCACCACGCGATATTATTGATCTTATTTGGGGTTCTTATATTCCGTCCTTCCATTTTGCATCACTTATTTTAGGAAAGTTAATTTTCAATTACATAAAAGCAACAGCAATTTGGTCCACAATTTTTACAAAATTTTTCTTTAACCCCAGTTTTATATGTAGGGGAGGTGATAACACCTTTTTGAGAACCATTAAAATAATGCTTGATAATTTGATGCTCTGGAATAAGAAATTCCTGTTCAGGACACTATTTCTTCACGTAATGAGATTTCCTATCCCTGTTGTCCCATTCACACAAGAAAGCAACAAAATAGTTTGTCTCCAAGTTGCAAACCTGACAATAAACCTCTTCTAAGTTATCGCATATGTTCAACTGTATTTAGTGCACAGATTTTTTTTTCCTAACTACAGTTTCACATTTTTATGATTCTTTCATGTCACTAGTATGCGCGACTGGTAATACATTTTCCTTATGCAGTCACACAGCTTTTAAAGTATCATTCAAAGTGTCTATGGAAAATCCCCTCTCATGTTGATATCCCAGAGGCTCCATTAATAAGTAAAACAATAAGAAACTACTTCTTTGGAGAGGAAATCTTTAAAATCACTGTGCTGGAATCAAGTGCTGGAATCTACTTAAGATTACGATAAACGTCTTTCTTAAGTAGATTCCAGCACTTGAACCTGGAACCTAAAAGCTTCTCCTACAGTTTAGACAAATTTAAATCCCTTAAAAGATCACTTTGTGGAAATAAAAAGTGAGGGTTGGATGATCTACCTGCTCCAAAGGTAGGATGACTTTCTCTCTTTTAACTTAGTTTTTAATGCGAGTTTTTTGTCGGAGTTATCATTCATAGTCATACAATTTGCCACTTTGGTACATGGCACTCTTCTCACGGTTTCCATTGCAGATTGGTACATTTTGTTAGACTTTATTTTTCGAATGTTTGTTACGCAGAAGTGACAGTCAGTAGAATGGTTTATTCGTTCTCTTTGTATCATGGGAACTGAAAACGACCCGTGATGACTGCCTGATTTCCATCCCGTCAGCATGTATCTGGGGCCCGGTCTTCATCAAAATCACCAACCGAAGCACAATATGCAACAGTTTTTCACAAGTGGTGGGAAATTTCTTCCTTGAGTCGGTTTTCTACAGTTGCAGCAGAAGTTGTTTGGTTAATTTAAATTTTGTTTTCGGCATAATGAAAAGTTTATAAAACTTAAAACAAATAGAAACAGCACAAAACCAAGGCAGAAATAAAAGCAACAACCTCTACATACGGGTTGCCAAGGTTATTAGTATTTCAATTTATTCTTAATTTGAAAGACTGAACTAAAATACAAATGACATTCACAAGAAAACTAGGCCTGATGAAAGGGATCTGACAACATATTTCGATTCAGTATGTAAAATTACATAAGAGCCTCTATTTAAGTTTCTTGTGAAAAGTATTATGTTGACCAGTGTTATTTGCGTACCACGAAGTGCAATAATATTATAGCAATTAACTTCATTGCTACAAATTTTTGTTACACAGTTTAATGATTAGTGAAAAAATGAATATTCGCGCGAATGAATATGTTTTCACATCAGAAGCGGAAGAATCTCAGTCATTTTGTATAATCTCTTCTTTTAAACTCCTTTTTCCTTCGAATCGTTTTTTCGAAATGTTCATTAAAATAATAATTACAGTTTTCATTTATTTTCTGCGTGAAATCAAAAACATTGGCATCTTCAAAAATATATTATTAATGACTTTAATATAAATTTGCACTAGTATACATGTATGGTAAAAGAAATAACATGAAAGTAATGCATGAGAAAATATGATTTAAAAAAAATCGTACACACATGGAATTTTTAAATTTGACTCATTATTTGGACATAGGAAAAACTCAATCATCGTGCTATGGATTCCTTCAGCAAAATTGCACAGTGTCACAATTACCAAACAGCATTTGTAAGAAAAAAACATTGAAGCAGTTTCATATGTCTCAGGGGATCTTCATTAAGCTTTAATGCAATGTCAGAGAAGTTTTAAGCCCCTCGCCTGCCACTGCCTTTAATCATTCTGCCGCCTACGCTGACGTCAAACAAAACAATTTCATTACAAATCATCTCTGTTCATTTGATGATAATAATACATCAGAATATTATCAGTTGTGCGGATTTAATTAATGACAGAACACAGTTGAATAAGGTCACTTTTTAGCCCTAAGCCTTTTGGTGAAACATAACCGTCGGCTGCGAACGTGAGTTCGATTCACGCATATTTGTTGAATGATCACAGACTCTAGAGAAAGAAGCTCTTAACATAGAAATCCGGTTCTCATCCCAACATTAATCTGATGATCTCGCAGTTCAATACTTAGTCTTTCAGTTCAAATCAGTAGTCATGAGTGTTTCAAGTGATTTGTCAAACAAGTAACAGCAGAGTGGAAAATAACCATGTATCTTTCACTCGGTGGACAAGCTGACGTGTCTCGCAAGTTGGACGACAAATGGTGAGCCGTTTTATGTACAGATTGTCGATTTGACAATGATACCAACTTTCCCTGACTCTTGCTAAGGAGGTTTCAATTATGAGTATTGTTTCATGTAAATAATCTAGACAGAGATTTAGAAATATATTCGCAAATCAACATGGTTGTCGAAAATTGTTGCAAATGTCTCTGAACTACATTGAATGAAATGGACTGTACCAAATCCAGATTCTTGGTATCAATTGATCTTATCTGTAATAAGAAAAGTGGTTTTTGACTTATTCAAAACCTTTTATGAAATAAATTCCACACCAAGAAAAATCATGGATATTTTCCGAAAAATCTGCGTTTTATCTCAATTTGACTTTTATATATTTCTGCATTTTGTTATTGTATAAGTAAAGTGATGCCTCAAATCATCTATTACGGATAAGATCTTTTCACCATTATAGCAAAGCCAACAAACTTTACTGAACGTGGAATTTCATGGCCTTTGCCTAGGGTGCATTGAGATTGCTGCTCACTGCTGTTTCAATTTCTAGCTCAACCTCATTCATTAAACAATAAGTTCAAAATGCCTGCTAGATAGATTCTTATGAATAAATCATCCCTATTTTTATCAATTTATGAAAACTAATGAATTAACACTTATTCATTATAAACTAATGAATTAACACTTAAACATTTATATGTCTGTTCGCTTATGACAAATAAGTTATTATTTGTTATTCATTTCCAAGAATTTTAATTTAAAGTACAGTTTTTATTTATTTTATGGATTAAAATGTAAATATGTTCTTTTAAACAAAAAAAAATTAAAAAGTATAAGTGCAAATTACCTATATGTGTTCAGACAGTATTGTTTTCAATGCATTCTGAACAAGTTATTAATGTATTCAAAATAGTGATTATCATTTTAAACTGGCTTATATATCGTAAAATCGATGGGGACAATTGAAATTCAACGAGGGGGCTGATTGTGGAGGGAGGCTTTTCAACTCGTTCCCTCATTTCAAAACTTGGGGTCCATTTTTGGAATGCGATCCTCTGTTTCAGCCATCACGCGATTCAACAACCTTCCTCAATGGAAAAATCCCTTTTGTGAAGGGAAAAGCGTATGAGCTCCATTCCGATAACTGCTTTCGAACACTCTTACAAACGATACCTAATAAACGTCCTCCATGCAAAACCACAAGCGAACTCACCCTGATGACAGCAACTCGCCCCCCTCCCCGGATCCACCCCGCCTTCCTTCTTATCACATGAACGATGGGGGAGGGGATCTGCAGTGATGACAGCCCGTTTTCTCCAAATTACGGTTTCAAATTCGATATTTTTTTTCCTTTTTCTTTGGAAGGTGTCGCAGCAGATACGGCCATTTCAAAAATGAATAAAAACCTTCCACTCTCCTGCCTCGTTTCTCTCCACCGCCCGATAAAGTGATTCATCAGAGGAGGTGTCTGCATGCGGCCTTTAATGAAAACAGAGCCCCCTCACGCCCCCTTCTTTCACAGTGCGCCATTTTGGTGAAGGCGGCAATCGAATCTTCGGAAAACGCAGCTTTTCCACCTCCCTCTCCTGTGAGCGAGAAAATGCCAAGAGGGGGAGGGGAAGGGAAGATCATAGTTTTGTCGCCAGGTGACGTGAAACAGAGGAAAAGAGATGGAAGAGGAATGTCCGACTCTTCAACACCTGAATACATGCTGAAAAGGGAGGTGGAGAGAGACATTTATGATATCGGTGCTTAATTACAGTTCATAGGGTCAAATGACAGTCAGGTTCAAATGACTCGTTTCTTGAAAGCATTAAAATTTATTGTTTGGCTCAGGGTCAAGTCTCCATGTCGATCCGAAGAAGGTGGTCAAGGGGAGAATCTGATATAAAAAAATAAAAAAAAATCTTACGTCTTCCTTGTGACTAGCATTTTAGATGTATTTCTTAAATATCACTTTAAGCATAGCATTTGAAAGACACAGGCTGCAGTAATCATTAAAATAGGCGTATTAAAACAAATGTAATTTATCATTCTCTCTTAAGTAGGAACTCTGTTTATTACCTTGTTAATGGTAATCCAATAAACTGAATAATTATTGCATTCGTATTACGAATATTTTCATCATTTAACAGCCAACTACACAATAACTGAGCACGAGAAATATTTCAGAAGAGGTCCGCTGCCGACTGAAAAGGGAGTTTCCACAAATTACGCTTGCTTCATCATCGACTGCAAGGTAACTTAACAAAATGATGTAAAATTTGCTAACGTGCTCTCTATCAAAGTTATCCTAACTAGAAGTTTCATTGGGTCAAAAGTTGAACTCATTGTCATAGTTCAAAACACATCAAACAGCTGAGTGATGCTTCCAGCAGGGCAAAGCAGAGGCAGCTCCCACAACAGTTGCTTCCGCCGTTCCTCAGGTGGGCAAAATAATGTCTCCCTTAGTTTAATTTTAATAAAAATAACAAATTTATTCTGTTAAAGATAAAAAAAAACATTACTTGAAATTTTATAGTTCTTAAGTTTTCATAATTATCAATTTCAAAATTTCAATTCTTGCTTTTATTTAAAGCCCTTCTTTTTAAATTTTACCTGGAAAGGATTGAATTTCAGAAAACATTTCAATCTATTTGAAAAGATATAAGTATTTAAATTGATGTTTACTATTACGCATTAAAAATAATATTCAGAACAAAAACAAGTTTATAATGGAAGTACTAATTTTTGCAAAATATTGAGTTCAGTGTAGCTCAAGAATATTTCTCTATAATCTAAGCTAGCTTCATGCAGTTTCATACTTTTTTGTGTTTGTCCCGTAGTTGAAAATTTGCAAAAATCATGACAAGTTGATTTTCTGAACAGGAATTTCCCATGTATTCGGAATTCATCCCTTTTTAAAGAATTCTCCATCTCCGCAGCTACTTCCAGAAAGTAGGGCTAAGCGTTTTCTGTTTTTGAATTTTGTATTGTTTTCTTTGCCGTAAATTAGAATACATGTGCAAGAAACCGATCTTTTGAGCAGGATGAAACTACCAACGACAGCTTCTTATCGGCATTCACTTTTCATTAATTAGAGCTCATAATTAAAAGCTTCGTACTTTTGCTCCTTCTCGTCGTAATGAGGTCGATGCAAGTGTCCAGGTTATGAAACTGTATGCATGCCTCTCAGCACAACAATTTTGGGCTGTCTCAAGTATCGAACCCGCCACCCTCTAAGTAAAATGCTTTACCTAAAACAGTCAATAAGGCTCCAGATATTTGTGTCGCGGAATACAAATCATCACTAAGAGCATAAACACATTAATTGGGAGTAAATAATAAACTTTAAAGGAAGTGAGGAAATTAAATTTCTTTTTTAAAAACTTTAAGCCATTTTTTTTCCCTTTGAATCTTGATATTTTCGAAATTACGCAGTTAAAGATCGAATTCTCAATTATATTATAAAGATAGTTATGTAACTACTTTAAGTACAGCTACAGCTAAGTATTCATAATACTTAGCTGAAATTGCTTATACATTATATTATTATATAATACATAACTAAGCAAATTAAAAACGAAATTATATTACTGTTTGTTTCATCAATATGATTTTTATGGATTCTATCTAAAAATAGATGATTGCCATATTGAAGGTGCTAATAACGAGTCCTAAAACCAACTTTAAATATTTTTAAAAATTTAAAACTTCTCCAAAATTTTTAAAGTTTTGAAATAAATAATTAAATTTATTCAAATGCCTTACAAATTTGGAATATTTAAAAGAATTTTTTTTTTTTTTTTTTTTTTTTTAGTTTTCCGAATTTTTTAAGTTTTTATTTCGTATTTACTCCAATTCTTCTTTAATTTTAGACTCAAACTCCTGAATTTGTTACAAATTTTTCATTTCTTTTCTTAGTCATTATTTAATAACTTTTTTATATAAATCCTTTTATTATTTTTTTCTCTCTCTTACTTTCTTAATTTGAATTCTGATTAAAATTGTCATAATGTTTTCTCCCACCTTTGAAGTTATTGTTTAAATATCCGCTGCTCCCTCGGAGTTCCAGCCACGTGCTCACCACACCAACTGTAAGAGACTGCCCTTCTTCTATTCCTCATAATTTATTCCTTTTTGCAGTACTGTATTTTGGATTTCCCTATTGTGTTTACATCTTAATTGGTACTGAACATTTTATTAGTACGAAAATGAATTGCACAAGTATAAAATTAATTTTCATTTTAAAGAATCAACAATAACTTGTATTACTTCCACTAAGAAAGAATTTATAAATCCGTGATCTTATAGCCTTTCTTATATTTTAAGCATTTTGAGCCTAAAATAATTTTCAGAAATTTTAGCAGAAATTGATGAAAATTATGATGCGTTCTTGGTCGATTCATTTTCTGATAGGTATAGTTTAATTGTCACTCAATATTCATTTTTCGCACACATTGGCTAACTAGACCCAGGCCTTTGGTTTAAAGTGGATCCCGAACACCCAGGCTCAAGGTGCGGTTCGTACACACGAACTGTTGAACCGAAGACAAGAGCGTATTTGTATTCTGTATTGCTGTACGGTATAGGTATGGCGTTTTATAAATTCCATTCCTCGCTCCAGAAGTCCTCCTTCATTCTGTTCAGGCTTCACAAATTAAAATGTTGCATTCTGTACCTTATCCAAAGCACGATTTTTATCGTTCTTGAAAGAAAGGAAAATGTGTCTTTAAAATACCAAATTTGAAAAAAAATTCTTTGTTTCGCCATTTTTGTACTTTCGGGACATAATTTTTTTTAAGAAATGTGTAGCAAATAATAAAAAAGACGGAAAATTTATATCAAACAATGTCTTTCAAGAAATAAATCTTATATTTTGTGATTCTTGGAAAAAATATCAATATTTTAAATTTGAATAAAAATATAAAATCACATGAATTTTAATAAAAATTACAAGATAAATAAATAAAATAAAAAAATCGCAAAAGTTAGCTAGTATAAGATTATCTTTTCTGGCTCGTGATCCTGCCTCTTCGTCTATAAATAAAAACGAAGCTTTCGTTTGAATTTCACCCGCTTTCTTGCTTTGTGCGTCACCAGGTTCTTCCACCACCCGATTGCAACTCTCCGACCTCTTCTGATTCTGATGATTGTGGACAACTTTGGAGCAAAGATTCTGTATTCCATGCACGGCTGCACCCAACATTTTAATAAATTTTTTTACAGTGAATAAAAACTATTGCAAAAATATGAACTATTTGATCACATTGAAAAAGTGTGTTTTTTGTCAATTGAGAAAAAATCAAAAGAGAATCTGATTGAATGCAGTGTTGAAGATTGTAACTTTTTACAAATCTTAGAGTGAAATAACAAAGTATACAATTCAGTCTCGATTCTGAAATGAATATAGGCTCTTTCCTTTGAAGAAAATGAAGAGAAGATTCTTCCATTTTCAAACCCTGTTCCTTTGGTTGTGTATTCAGTGAAAAGCGAGAATTGATATTCAGCCATTTCAAGACAGACAAAAGTGCTGAATGGCATTCATGTCTTGATCGACTTTTACTTCTCTTACTGCACAATGTGAGATGGAATAGCATAATGAGCATACCCTGGTAAGAACAATGCAGATGTTCCATTGGAAAAAAATGAAATCCGATGATTCGAATTGAAAAGAAACAACTTCATCGCTCCTGCATTGTTTTCCTTGCGAGATAGCAGCGAAGAATTGCGCGGGCTTTCACTTGACGAGTTTCATTGCTTGTCGTAACAAATCACTTTTCACCTTTTTCAAGATTCCACAATAACTGACAAAAGGCCCGCAACGGTTGAGGGGCGTCCGCACAAAGCGCTTCCTGGTGGGAAACAAAGCGAACACCTTTCGAATGAGTGAGCGCTGTTGACCGACCTGCCGATCTCTCAATCAGGGAACAAAGCGCGCGCCGGCCGACCGCTGCTAATTACTTAATCGCTTTCTGTCCGAGGAACAGCAGGGGAGACATCGCTTGACCCACTGATGCGCGGGTGAAAAATTACACCCCTTCCTTCCTCCCCTGCGAAGCTTCGTCGCTGGAAAAAGTAGCGAAACTGAACAGCGCTCGGAACCTCAACCGCAGCCAAAACTGAACAGATTCGCTGAAGTGCTTCTGACGAATGAATTCCCTCTTCCCATCGTCACCCGATGGTCGGGCAGCGGGATTTCCGCTTCAGATTCGATCCCAGCTACTATTATACAGCGGGAAACGGATGTTGAGAGCCCGGGTAGGTGCTCGAAAGTTTTCTGGGCTTCCATCCTTGGGACACGTGACAGTCTGGCTGTGAAAACATTTTCACTGTTGATATTGAAATACTCAACAACATTTGGCTCTCAAATAAATTCCAAGTATGTTCGCAGATCAAAATAGGGTCCGAGATATGGATTTAGACCAATAAGAAAAAACATGGACTACTTGAACTATTGCGCTTGCAATGGTATTTTAAACTCTGATCCTTTTTCTTCACTATGTAATTTTTCAGAGTAAGCTCTCAGTATTTATAGTAAGTCATGAAAGAGTTCTTTCTGGTCACTTGGTGGGATGCAGGTTCAATTCCAGTTTTTATTAAATTTTGGGTTTGTTCTCTCAAGGAAATCCTTATTTTCCTGATTTCTATATGCATATTGCATTGTATTTTCCCTAGTATCCTTGCTTGAAAGGCATGAATGTGTCTAGAATACCATAAGTACCCAATGTTGAAATGCATCCGTTGTAAATTCCACCCCCAAACGAAAGCAGCAAACTAATCATAAGAGATAGATTAATTTCTGACAATTCTCTTTTCCATGGAAAAGAATGATATCGATCCAGTTTCAGAAAGGAAGTTAAACAAGGATTCAATATAATCAAACATAAAGAATCTGAGCTAAAATTCAACTTTTTCTTATCCAATTTTGTGGAAAGTTTAAAACTCATTTCTCTTTAAAATGAAGGTTTATTTTTAAACAATTCAATTTTTACACAGTAAATGAATGTATATGTTACAGTGAAGGAATTCTGAAACGTATTTATTAATTTACATTTGCAATAAGACAGAATTCTTAAAAATTAAAAAAAAAATACATAACATTATAGTCTTTTGAGATTTATCGTAGAAAAATTATCTTCTAAGCATACTTATTTCTAAACAATTTTATTTTGAAATGAAACTTTTTTAGGATTCAGCCTTGATCTGATAAGCTCTCATATACCTAACTATTGAAATATTATTAAGAGAATATAAATTTCAGAAATAAACACGACTGATTTTTTTTAAACTTATATGCAAGACACACAGATATTAGTGTGTTCCTAAATTACATTAGAATATAAGCCAAAATTATATAAAAATATTTTTAACATCATTTTAAAAGATAAAATTCATAATTCCATTTAAAATTTGTTTAAAAAACCCACATATTTCTTACTTTATAATCAGTTATAATTTAGTTCATGAAAAAGAGAAAAAAATGAAAACTTTCTATTTTGTGGGCAATGTGTAGCAATGAAAGGAAAATGGAAAAATTATATATACACCAATACTAATATTAAATTCAATTTCTTGACTGTCATTTATTTTAGAGAAATTTTGATTATTCCATTTTTTTGAACACGATATATTTTATCTATATTCTCGTGTATGACGTATTTTATTCGATGTAGCATTTGGCACCGATATTTATCAATGCATTGCTTAGAACTATCTTATTATAGACTTAAAAAAAACTGGCTCTTACAAGATGATATAACAAATATTTCATTTTACGCGCGACGATTTCTTTTCCACAATCCTTTTCCCAGTTCAACTGAATGTGTTTCCATCTAAATAACATCGATTAGGAATCGCATAGTGCTGAAGCAAAAAACTGCTGCAGCGATTGTGCATTCAGCGAATTGAATGAATGCGTCCTTACTAACGCTGCACCCCATGAATTGCTACCTTATTCAGAGGCATCATTCATTTAATGGACAGCAGTCGCCCTCGACCAGGAGCGCTTCATTAAGAACCCACCGCCTCCCGGGAAGAGCGCTTCAGGTAACCACAGGCCACTTCGACTCGCCAATCAATTAATATTGCGCAAGACAATATTCAAGAATCCGATTCTAGCCAAATAATATAAATTAAGGAGAAAAAATTAAAAAATCAACAATACTACAAATCACAGCCACTCTAAATACGTTGGAAGTCATTACTTCTCGGCTTCCAAGTCTCTCCTTGCTGAAGGAACTGCTGCAGGGGACGCACTGATCTGTTGTGTACTAACTTTCTTTTGATATCTGTTTTTTGTGTGGCTCCTTTGTGTGGCTGCGCAGGACAGAAGCACCGAGTGAAAAACCAATAAAAACCGTTCTGCTTTTTACAGCTCTCTTCTCTCCGTCATTAGCCTCGGAAAAAAAGACTTCGAAATGAGGGATTCTCTGAGAATAATCCTTAAGCACCGCCAATAATTGACAGGGGGCGCATCGAATGGTCACGCCTTATTTGCTGCTGTGTTCTCCGCCAACCACGGTTCGAAAGGCTTGCGAACAATCATCGCGAAGACAGGAAATTCCCCCCCCCCCAATTTCTTTTTTCACTTGGCATTTTTATGAAAATTGACATACCTTTCAGTTTGTTAACACGTCGACTAAGACATCAAGTTCTTGAATTCTAAAATCTATTTTTCTTTATGGGAACTGTTCACTTCAAAGATTTGACTAAAGATTTAATGAGTTCTGCAACTCTCAGTATAGAGGAATTTCTTTAGAAAGTATGAATGTTATCTGTGGCTGTTATATATGTATTATGTTTGACTTGATTATAAATAAATTAAAATTACATAGCAGTCATAGGGACGCACCATTTTTTCATTAGGAAAATCATAAAATCAATTTAATTATTTGCAATGGAGTGTTAAGCAACTGGGACTATCCCAAACTTGATAAAAAAAATTACAATTTAGTCAAATTAATATCGAATATTATTTATAAGGAAAAGTGCAAGAATCTCAATGCAGTTGAGGGAAAAGACGTAAGGGTCCAGTGTCTGGCAATTTTACAGACCATAGCAGAGAGCTAAATTGACGAAAACTTTTCTGAGGCACATTATGTTATGCCTTTCGAAAGAATTTTAACTCTTTCAAGTGCCGTTTTCAGTTGTTGCAATGGAAAAAAAGCCTCAAAGTTCCTTTACTTACTTATAAGTATATGTACAGAAAAGTCCACCTCCCATTTTTCATCAATGGTTTGGATTGAAAATCCAGAATCCTGTACAGGAATGCAGCTACAAGACCACAATTAGTAGGTTTGATTGGTTTCTTTGTAGCTTTACAGTTACTTTTCCCACAAAAGTCTAATTGGACTAAAAATGTAAATTCCGAATCATTCTAAACACCCACCCCAGACAACTATTGAATTTAGGATCAAAGCGTTATCTGCCAGCTCGGTCGGATTTTTCAGAATCACTTGCTTCAGTCATTTACGTATACAGAATGTGTGTGATTAAACTCGATTCATCTACACTTTTATTGTTATCGTTTTGTTGCCAAAATCACAAAATTTTGAATTTCCAAGAATACATAACCATTTTGCTGTCAAAAGTGATATCGGGACTTTCAGTCTCATTCTTCCGTCATTTTCGCAGTAAAAAATGTTTGTGATAATATGATTTACGCCGACTTATCAAGATCTTATCTCTAATGATTAGTTTGTTATTGCCGATCCCATGAATTGTTCAATTTTCAGGATTCTATGCTTCCGTCATTTTAATACTCAACAAGGTTTATGAATTTTTAATTTACGCCAATTCCTCTTGATCTTATTTCTAATGATTATCCTCCTGTTTATAAAGATTATCCTCTTGTTTCCGAGCCCATGAAGTGTTGAAAAGTCAGAACCCCATGTTACAGAAACTTTCATAATCTCACACTTCCGTCATTTTAGTATTCGGAAAGGTTTGTGATTAATTAATTCAACTTAATTCCTCTCGATCTAAATAGTGTACTCCTGGTTGAAAGCATAAAAATCCCTTCAATGGAGCCATAAGTTGGAAAGAAGTTAATGGTTATCTAAGAATAGAAAGATCAGTTGTGCAACAACTAGTTATTGTGAAAAGTAATCGTTTGATTGTGTGAACGGCACTCTGTTGTTAAACTCAGCGGAGCAGAGCTATCAAGCAATGGTGTCGCCGGCAATGAAGCGCCAAAAAGGTATTTAATGGTAATACCGTAATTGGATAAAATGCAGCCACATGCCGATGGGGGGGGAGCAGAACGGAGAAGAATGTCGGAATGTGAGCGCATGTCACACTCGTCATCCACAATGAAATTGAAACGTCAGATGTGAGGCGAGGATGGCATTCGAAGAAAA
This sequence comes from Latrodectus hesperus, assembly GCA_037975125.1. Taxonomy (NCBI): domain Eukaryota; kingdom Metazoa; phylum Arthropoda; class Arachnida; order Araneae; family Theridiidae; genus Latrodectus; species Latrodectus hesperus. Next base: position 11,220,659 of record CM075857.1, on the reverse strand, counting down.
AGGTGGGACGACCCCGACAATAGAGAAGGAGTGACAACCCGATGCCATTATGCCAGCACAAAAGCGGAGGATGGGATGACACTTTGGAATGGAGTCCAGATGTCGCGGCACCTGCCGTTTCGCGCGGCTTTGTTTTCCGATTTCCAGGCAGACTCGGCAGGGAAAAAAAAGCGCATCCTTTTCTGAAGATCAGATGTGAACTGCTATAACGTCGTTTTACAAAAATAAACCTAATTTCAATCTTTATTGATCATATGATTCTACTGTGGAAATTTCTTGAGCTCTCATTTTTCCAGAGCTCTCATTTTTCAGAAAATAATAACATTTACTTGGTAATTTTTTATTTTTTTCTTAACAAAAAGGTTAAAAGCTGATCAAACTATGATATCCAGATAAAGAAATAAAAAGAAATTTCATCCTTTTATATAGTGGAATATTGAAAAATTAATTTATGTAAATTTATTTTTATTTAATTTTGGAGTTGTCTCTTCTTTAATCAAAATTAAATTTGGAGATAATAACGTTTAGAAATTGCTAATATTTTTTAGTGAAAAAGTTAAAAATACTATTTTACAAATATAAAATATTTGTTTAGAAATGAGTAAAAGATTGTGTCTCTATTTTCATCCAATTTCTGTCGATTCCATAGAATTCAGTTTCTATCGTTTCTGCTTTTTATGCAATAAAATTTTTACTCAACCGCAAACTGTTCATCTTCTAACAGAATACAGTTTTACTCAAAACAATGGTGAATATCATACGTCAAATACAAAAAAGCAGACATCGTAAATGCTTGCACTTTTTCAAATATTTATCCCAAAAATTAAAAATGTTTAATAACACACCATGTAAAATTTCAATTACCCAAACTATTAACTGGTTGCTCTGTCAATCAGAGACATTCAGGTCCATGAATCTTTCACATTGAAGAGCATCGGATAGCACTCGTCTTTTCGCTCATTTCTGTATTGAAGCGCTTATCGTTTCCAGTGAATGAAAAAAGAGCCAAACGGAAAACATTATCGCAGTTCGGATGGGTGCATCGTTTCGTAAAAGCATTTTTTATACTATAAAAGGAAAAAGAAAATTTTAAAGTTTTAAAAGTCTGATTTCTGAAGCAATCAAAACGTAAAATGTATCTTATTGGAAAGAAAGAAATTAGAATAATAGTTTCAAGCATGTGAGAGAGAGAGATATAAATTTTCAAAACATTTAAGCTGTTTTCATTTAAAAAATTCTTAGTGAAACATGAAATGTCACAGATTGTAAGGCCATGATTTAGGAAGTGGTTTCTTGTGAGTTTTTCCCTCTCGTGAGACACAGCTCGTTATTCATGACAAGTTCTTGCAAACAATTCCTTGAATTCTTATTATACATGATCGAAAAAGTAGTCTTCGGTGTCTTTTAGATTGATTTTACATTTGTTTACATGTGATATTGATACACAGTCTCTGGGTCACCCAGAGGGGTGGCCCAGAGATCTGTCCTAATTCGATGGATCGCGGGCGAGCAGGGGTTCAGAAACCGCCCAGCAAAGAGAAGCCCAGAGAATGTTCCTATCTCAGAGGCGGCGGCAGGACTTGTGTGTCTTTGGCCGATAGCAATAAAGCAACAGAAACAATATTGGTTCATTTCATTTAGTAAAAAGTTTTAGATCAAACAGTACTCTGGAGGTTATTGATACATAATTGCCCTCAATGAACAACTGTTCAATAACTGCTTGGAAATTCTACTTTTTAAAATATTTCCCTTTCTAACAGAGGAATGCATGAACAATCCAACAGAAGCGCCAACCATTCGGCTGTCTACAGGTTAAGAATTTTGTTTGCGTAATGTATATACTGTTTATACAGTTAATTTTTATTTTTTTAGTCGTGTCGCGGAATGCGTACTGTCGCTCCCGGGGTGACTCGCTTCCTTACAGTGCTGGACAGGGATCTCGCCTCATTTTTACAGGCGGAAAACGCCCACCCCATTTACCGCACTGAAAGGCCGTTTGTTTCGTTTTTTATTCCATCATAATGTCGGGAAGAATAATCTACCGTTAAGCGTCCTCAAAGGAACACGTGTCATCTACACAGGAAGGGGGAGGGGCGACGGGGCCCGGGTGAAACGCGAGATGAATAGGCGTCGCTTCTCTCGTTTGGAACTCTTTTGTGACGCCCGCAATACGAGATCAGGTGGCGCGCGCCGCCCTGTGTCGCACCCGGCGGACTCGTGCTCGGGGACCTCGCGTTTCAGGCATTATCTCGAGACGCAGGAAAAGGCCGAGATTTAATCGGATCCGAAAGATGAGTCTCCGGAGATGCGTCACCTGCGACAACTTCGCGGCCGAACCTGCAGCGGAGATTCCCCAGCGATGGCCGAAACGGGGTTTTTGTAGCCTCCAGAGACACTGAATGGGGTGCAAGCGGTTAAAAATTACAGTTTGGCATCGTTTAGTCAATTTTAAACTACTTATGATGTGACTATCGATAATCAATGAAAAGCCCTCCCCCCCCATTTGATTCTGATGAGCGAGCCGTTATTTGTTGTTGATAGTGGATGCCATGCTGACGTCTGTATATGCGATAAAAAAATGCTGCCTGAATTCCAGAACACATTGAAGAACTGAAACATTTCGTTCGTGGCTGAAAGGAAATCCAACAGCCACTTAACGAGAATGCTTATCGCTGAAATTCAAACAACGATGAAGGCAGCGCAATGAGGACTGAAAACAGTCATTAAACAAGAAATTCTTAATTTTTTCAATGGGAAAAATTATATAGTTTCCACAAGATTTGATGCAAACAGAAGAAATAATATATTATAAAAATAAACTTTATTAAAGTCCTTGATTTGTTTAATTGAAACTTTTTTTTAAAATATTTCTGAAGATATTTTTTAAATATTGCAAAAAGAGAGTCATTTGAAATGACACTCTTATTATTTGCCTTTTCAATTTCAGCCAGTGCTCGACGAAGAACTGAAAATTCAAGGACTCCCCACACGAATATTACAGAGCGCGTTCCCCAGGTAGGAAGTGGAGACAAAATGAAAGAAAATTTTAGTTAAAAATATTTAAACAAATTACGTAAATTTATTATTGAATGTAAATAAAATATAATTTAGAAATCAAAAGAATTTTATAGTTCCTGTCTTGTTTGGAGTAGCATTATAATTAAAAAATATTACTGATCACTCTATAAATATTTAATGTAAGAAATTCAATTTCAAGGGATGTGTGCTTTGAATAAAAATAAACAATCCCTTGAATAAGCTGTCAAACATTTGGGACTTTCTCATCTTACTACGGCATGAAATTTTTTGAAGTCCATTTTTATGTAATTGTTTAAGAAAGAGACTCGTATTGGATGTCAGGAGGAGAGGAGAGAGTTTCTCTAAAATAACAATCAACATTTATAGATTATTTGACGGATTTCCAATATTGAAATATAAAATTTACAATATATATTCTTTGACAGACAAAATGAATGCAGGTCTCATTGTTATCCGTAGAATGAAAAGTTATGAACGTGTTACGCCTGTAAAAACCGGCTATTGCCAGCCGATGGATAATTATGTATTGGCTTACACGTTGCCTATTTGGCGAGGCTCATAAAAACATTGCTTCAAAGGGTTGCCAGGAAGCAAATGCCCGGCGTTCAATGCTAAGCACTCTGGATGGGCTCAATTCATGAATAATTCAATTTTTGTAAGAAAATTATATATATATAAGTAAGCCACAAACGCATTTATTTTTATTTATCCTGTCAAGAAATACGCTATTAGCCACTCTGGTTCATAAAAAAAGTATTCCAAGCCCTTTATAAAAATTTAATTCATAACTCAGGTAGCGCACAGGTGCAATCATCAAAAGACCCCACAGAGATTCAGAAGAAAAAAAAGCGCGACTGAAATGCAGAGTATTCCACGACAGATGAAATAAACATCCCATGAGAAGGTCCGCTTCGAATGCTAAGCGCTTCGACTTTGACGAGCGAAAAGAAGACCAAGAAAGCAAACAAAAAAAATGTTCCCAGAGAGATGTGCGAGGCCTATCAATTTTCGCATCAACGCTGTTTAAACAAAGGCATTCTCGTGTGCGGGGAAAGCAGGCCGCTACTGCCTCTCTGGGCCCATTGTTGAGAAGGCTCCCCATTCTCCTAAACTGAGCTATAATTTTGTGGCTACTTATCGCATAAATCATCCCCAGACGGTGGAGGAAATGTTTCTCTCTTTTTTCGTCTTTATAATATCATGCTGTTCCTGGATTGCTGTCCCAGTCCACCAACCTCCGTCTTTAATTATTTCTCGGGCTTTTATCTAAGATTGTCATTACTCTGAGCAGGGGCTTATTAGCATTGGCCTCCATTGTTGGGAGCTTTTCTTCGACGAGATCGAGAGTGGGAGGAAAACAGCCGAGGTAAATTTTCCCACATTTTGCTGCGACTTCCTCAATGGCTGTTTTTGCAGACAAAAAATGCACTCCAGCGGCAGCACGCAGGAGTGTGGCCCGGACAGCGCGCTCCGGAGCTCCTGGATTCGATGCCAACTGCCGATGAATGACAGGACACTTGAGTTTCGTTTCTTGAATGCCAGGTCAAGTACTCAGGAGTTTTCCGGATTTCTTCCCTTGATTCAGGTGCCTCGTCCACCCCTGAGGGAAAGCTGCTTCCTCCAGCCAGGATACAAACTAGAGTGAAGGCCGTATCTGTAATTCAGGATCAGCAAGTACGAATGTTATTTCACAAAAGCTAATGTAGCAAGGTGTGTGTTCGCCTCTCCAGAAAGCACCCGGCTCGATACCCAGTCAGCTGAAAACCCACATGCTCCGAGGAATGCCTCTCAGCTTTAGACATCAGGCTTCGATTTCGTTGATGAGTTAGAATGGAAAAAAAACACATCATAATAACCTACCAGAAGCTAGAATGTATTATAACTGACTCAAACAAAATTAATGATTCCCAAAATAGTGTCTATACATTAGTAATTATTAATTAATGTATAGTTTGAAATAATAATAATACTTTAAATTTTCATAGACATAATTTTCGCCTAATAATACTGATATGCAGTGGGAGAGCAAATAAATGGGATCAATTATTTATTCCAGATTCCTTTTTCAGTATGTTTAAATAATCCAAGCATAATTCAGACTTTAATAAAATTAAATATTGAATGGAAATAGTTCTCTTCAGAAAAAGAAATTAAAATCTATTTATTTAGACAACACGCCGTGAATTGGAATGCTTAATATCCTAAACCTTTAATAAGCTATTTTAGCGTTCAATACACAATTGGCTTACGAGATAACTTTTCTTCGATAATGAATATAATTTTCTTGTTGCTAACGAGGAAAACTGCAAATATCCATCCAATAGACGTAAAAGCAGTCACCCAAATTCCATGTCCTGCTATTCAGCACTGTCCGGAATCAAATTCAAAGCTTTTCGTTCAAAGGAGTTACCAATGAGCCACGGTGGGCCCGATTTCTCAATATTGTAGATTAAACTGGAGAATCTCACAGTCACTTGCTTTCGATTTGTCCCATCGCTTCACAAATAAGTTAACAACTTGAATAAGGCTGTTGAATATCCGGCGCGTTTTGTCTTCCGGAGCACTGCTTGCGCTGCATCACTTGCAGACAATACTCGCAGGGAGAAGACCCATCTCCCGATGCTCATCCATCCAATAGACAAGAGATTAAAGCAGGGTTTCTTCAGTGCGTCATTTGAAAAAAGCATTATGTACATTTTAAATTATTTCTGCGGAACCTGGGTGATTCGTATGAAAAGAAAAATTGGGATGGAAGCTGAGCCGAACTCCGAGGTGCGCTCACTGGAGAGGGGGGCTCTCCGCTCAGCAGAGGGACCCAGCGTCTTTCCTCTGCCGCATCCTCAGCTTGTCGCTGTACATTGGTCAAAAGCGATGACTTGCTTAAGAAAAAATTAGCATTCGTTAAATGATAATTTTGTAACAAACATTCAATATACAAAATAAAGCAAATTTTAAAAGTGTGACTTCAAGTCTATACCATAACATCTCAATAAGAAAACAAATTCACATAGCATACAGCGGGAAGGAAAAAAATTCTTAACGTAAAAATAAATGATTTAAGCAAAATGTCCACTTTCAGTTGAGCCTCCTTTAAATGGATTTTTTATTGGTTTTTTGCTCGTGAAAAATCCACATGTGAAGGCGGCTCCTTTGATGCTGTGAATCACTGCAAAATATTGAACGTTGAAAATCCTTTTCAATTTAATCTTCAGATTCCTAATATCACCTTAACAATGATTCATTTCTTGGTAAAAAAGAAAAAAAAACTGTCGTTTTACTTTTAGTATTTGGATATGTTCTTGAAACGTCTTTCTCGTGATGAACACGCGTTTCTTTCGTTTTCATTCCTTCTGAAGTGGGCCACTTGGAAAGGGCCGCAAAAAAGTGCTCGCTGTTGTTGCTCTGAGCTCTTGCGCCGCTCGCTGGTCGAAAGGCAATCGCATCAAAGTAGTCTGTCGACAAGGAAAATAGTTTGAATTCCTTCATAAAATTCCACTGCTAAATTTTAAAGTATCCCCTGTCTTATTCGATAGCTTCAATCGAAAATGAAATGTGTGTGCAATGGATCTTAAACAAAAGAAAAATGATTGAGTCAAAAATAACTCTTACCTTGATAGCTTCTTCCATTTTCTTAGATTGTTAATTTAAATTAAAGTATTGTTTGTTAGGTGATTTCATTTTTCAATTTTTAAATCTACTAAAAAAAGACACATTTTAATCACACTATTAAAATATATTGTAATTATTTTATTCTTGTGCGATCACACAACGAGATTTAATAATAATATTCTACTTCTGAGCAAAAGCAAAGTTTTTGAAAACAGGAATTTTTGAATTAAAATTTACTGAGTAAAGCTTTTCACATAAATTTTGTATTTATGTTATGTATGTATAATGACACATTTATATGAGTGTGTGTTACTCTTAAAGAGTGTGAATCCGTTATTTCATAGAATAACAAATTATTTCATGAGTCAATTAAAGGACGTGAAATTATTTAATTCGACGGCTTAAGTAGAAATTATGTAGGACAGCGAGTACCCGACTGCTGAAGTAGGTGCTCGGACTTTAATTGAGCTGCATCTGAGTCAGCGCAGAGCTCAGACGGTGTACTTAGGAGCCTCTAGTTTTCGCATCAATTAATCAACTGCAATAGAGATAAAACGTATCTCTTTGAAAGATTTTTGCAATTTATAATAATTAAATTAGATAATTCTAAAATTGTTTACTTTTCACGTTAACAATCCAATTTTTAGTTATTTCATATAATAACTAGCTAAAGTAAAAATCTATTTTTTGTGCTTTAACTGGACTTGTGTAGTTTTTAGCTGTTTTATAAAGTCACTGAATTTCTATAACCGTAACGAAGAAAAAGTTTCAGGTTCAGTTCCCAGGTGCTGCTTTCACAAAGTATCGTTCCAAATATGACCTGTTAACAATTGTAATATGAAATTAAATAAACTTACTACATATATATATATATATATATATATATATATATATATATATATATATATATATATATATATATATATATATATATATATATATATACTTTTGACTTTATTAAGGTATTATATTAAATATAGAAAAAAATATTGAATAGAGTGGATAAGCATTTACCTTTGAATGAATATAAATATGTTTTTACAATAGAACGGAATTAGTTGATTGAATACAGATAAAGCTGGATATGTGAAGTTTACACATAAAAAATGTTTTAATAAATATACATCTCAAAAAAGTTAAGGGTATATTTTTTACCTTGATGAATCAGCAATAGGAAGGAATTTTATTAAAGGACGCTTACTGTAAAACTCGCGAATTGCGTGCTGCTGCTTTAACTTCTTGCTTCGCGGGGAAATTCTCATTGACTCATTGAACATAAAAAATTGTATAAATAGAAAGGAATTCTAATCAAAGAAAACCTGATCTAGTTCACACAAAAAGTAACTGAAAAATATCAATGAAATATCTAAGTAAATTAAGTGTAAAACATAAAATGACACCCCTTCTGTATCTGAACACTTAATTGACATTCACTCACGATTATACGAGCGAATGGCCAACATTTTGCCACAGATGCAGGGGTCATTTTGATTCTCATTAAGTACAATTAATAGAAATCTGTTTTGCTCAAACTCACACATTTCCATACAATTGTCATTTGCGTTTATTTTATTTATTTTTTAATCTTTTTTGTTTTTATTTTATAGTGGCGAAATTTGATTCGATGTTTTTATTTAAAAATTGTAAGTCCTTGAATTGTGAATAATCAATTGAATTGTAGGTGTTGAAATCGCATTTTTTTTTCAAATATTCACTTGGAATTTTCCCATTCGAACCTAACTCCCATTTTACAACAAATACTTTTAACAGTGCAGACATCGTTTCTGCAGCAAATATCGGGCGATGCCTTTGCAAAGAGTGTTTTTGTCTCGTGACTTTCAAGATTCAAGGCCCAGAGCACTTGTGGATCTGTGCTTTTGAGGTAAGCTACTGCAACTGAAGAAAGCTCACCGGAGGACCTTTCCGGATCAAGAGCGAAAGAGTGAAGGGACTGACCATCCCAAGAATGTGAATTCAAATGGAGTTTCAGGGGTGATTGTATGAGGGAGAATGGAAAATAAAATTTCAGATATCGAACGATAAGAAGAAATTTAAAAAATAAAAGTTAAAAAAAAGCAGCGAAATTTCTTAACTTGAAAAAAAATGTTTTTTTATTTGGCTTCGAAACAGTGTAGCGTATACTTAATCGTTTTTTAATAGTAACTTTATTTGTAAAGAGAAAGCAGTCTTTAAAAAAATTTCTTAAGCACGTATTCATTTTATGAACTTCCGACTGAATTACTCGACCGGTCCTTTCGAGTTTGTGAAAACGAGAGTCTGCTGCAAAAGCAGATTGGAAAGGATGATGACTCATTCGATGAAAATCAAACGTCAAACAATATCCAGATAACAAAGGATGAAAAGTGATAAGTAAGCGATTCCAAGAAGTAAAAACTCGACACAAATTACGATTGGAAAAAAAATATGAGGAATGTGAAAGGTTAATTGTAAAATAGAAAATTAAAGCGATAAGCAAAATGCGTTATTATAATCACTTCAACAACCGGTTTGTTTCTTGGTCTCAGCACACGAAGCTCTCATTCAACGTTTTAAAATAGATTCTGAACTTTTCACCAAAGTGAGAGTTGAACCCATGAGCTGTCGTACTAAACACCGAAATATATCCGATAAATTATCGTGAAGATCGAATACATTCAGTGTGTCCGGTGGTTGTGGGTTTAATCAAAACAGCCTTTAGTGTAACAATAATTTAATCATTCAAAGTTTAGTTACACACAATACAAACAGAAACACAAAATGAAAAGGATGATTAAAGCACATGTTGCGAGTTCGAAAACAATAGCCTAACTGATTGTCTTTCCTTCTCCCCGCCAGGGGCGCTCTCGGAAAGGAAGAGAGAGAGAGAGTGAAGTGTCACAGGCTCCCCCTCTGGCTGCGAAGTCGTCTCGACGAGTAGCCAGGCGAAAAGTTTGACGGTTGCTTACTTCTTGGCAAGTTGTTTGTTTGAGGTGTCTTAGGAGGTCGACCCCTTCTTTTAATAGGATTTGTTGGCACATTTGAGGTTTTGTGGGCTTCTAGGCATGGACGTAGAGCAGATGTGTGATAGGCTCCAAGAGAAATATTGGGTTGGTCCAGGCTGGCAATTTCGTAGCTTGTTGGGGAACGTTGTGCAAGTATAATATACGGTCCATCTCGACGAGGTGCAAATTTGGCTGTTATCTTTTTTGCTTTGTTGCTATGAGGATGTAAGGTTACCCATACTTGATCTCCAGGTTTGAACTGGTGACCTTTTCTTCTATCCTGATCAGCATATTTCTTCCTTTGATCTTGTTTTTGTTCAACAATGTCTTTAATCTCTTTTGAAATATTTGCAAATTTTCTCAAATATGGAGTTATTTCCGCTACGAAGTTGTCATTGTGAATAACTGTGCGCAAATCATGTTGGATATCATCAGGGGTTCTAAGTTCTCTTCCGAATTGTAGAAACGCAGCCGTGTGTTCTGTCGAGTCACATACAGCTGTGTTCAATGCAAAACGTATTGTCGGAAGTTTTTGTACCCATTCAGTGTGCTTGTCTCCAACCAAAATTGCCAATCTCGGTTTGAGATCTCTATTCTTCCGCTCAACAGGATTAGCTTGTGGGCAATAAACTGGAGTAAGTATTTGTTTTATGTCAAGAAGATGACAAACCTGTTGAAGAACTGCACTGACAAACTGTGAACCATTGTCACTTATCAGTCTTCTTGGAATTCCGAAACGCAGGAATACTTCTTCCATCAACACAGTAGCACACTCTCTCGCGGTAGCGTTTTTCAGTGCGAAAAGTTCTACCCATTTTGTTGCAGTATCTTCCACAATGAAAATCCATTTTTTCCCTTCTGGGGACTCAGGCAAGGGACCAAACAAGTCGATTGCCAAAGTTTCAAAACGTTGTGAGTAGATTGGAGTTCTCAATAAGCCTGCAGGTTTTTGATTTGATGGTTTGAACCTATTACAATCAAGGCAATTTTTAACATAGTTTGTAATATATTTTCGCATTCCTGGGAAATAATATCTCTTAGAAACTCTTTGATATGTACCATCTGCACCATAATGGCCTGCTGTTGGAGCATCATGATGTTCTTTCAGTACTCTTTCACGCTCATGATTAGGAACTACTAATTGTGCTTCCTCCGAGTCAGATTCTTCGGAATAATGATATAATACACCTTGATTCATAATATAACCTCTTTGAGTCCAATTTGCAAAATTTTCGTCTTTTGAATTACTTTCAAAACTATCTATTATTTTCTTTACATCGCCATCCTTCATTTGTTCTGCACGCAGATCGCTTGCTGTTTTGGCGGGCAAATCAACGATAATTGTGCAGATTTCGCAGGTTGCTCTTTCATGTACACAATTTGGGCGGGAAAGCATATCAGCAATGACGTTCGCTTTACCCGGAATGTATTCTATTTTAAGGTTGTAAGATTGTAATTGCAATGCCCATCTTGCAAGACGACCTGTGGGAGATTTGAGGCTTAAGAGCCATTTTAAAGGTTGGTGGTCAGATGCCACAGTAACTTCTGAACCTTCGATATATCCTCTAAACTTCTCAAGGGCCCAGATCACTGCAAGCGCTTCTCTTTCCGTTGTGGAATAGTTACGTTCAGCCGACGTCAGTAAACGGCTTGCATATTCTATCGGGTGCTCTTCAGGACCTTGTCCTTGTAGTAAGACAGCTCCCAAAGCATAATTTGACGCATCTGATCTTATTACAAAAGGTTTTGATTCATCCATTTGTTTTAAAATTGGTGGTGAAATCAAACATTTCTTAAGAAATTCAAATGCACTTTGCTCTTTTTCACCCCACATCCAAGTAGTTCGCTTTTTAGTGAGATTGCTTAAGGGATAAGAAATCTCAGCAAATTGAGGAATGTAGCGTCTATACCAGCTGCATGTTTGCAAAAATGATTGCACCTGTTTTACATTCTTTGGGGAGGGAATACTAATAATTGCTTCCACTTTAGCTGGGTCTACCTCAATACCGGAGTTGGTTATATAATGCCCAAGGTATTTAACTTTGGCACAAGAAAAATTGCATTTCTCACGATTAGCTCGTAAATTAAACAGCTTGAGTCTTTCAAATACTAAACGTAAGTCTTGGATGTGACTCTCGAAAGTGGGAGACAATACTATGATATCATCTAAGTAAGCAAGCGTATTAACCTTTAGTCCATTTCGAAAAATGTCCATTAGACGCTGGAATGTAGCTGGTGCTGTTTTAAGTCCGAAAGGCATTCTGTTGAACCTAAAGACACCAAGTTGGCATACAAAAGCAGTTTTGTCTTTGTCCTGCGGACGTACATTAATTTGATAATAACCAGATCGCAAATCTATAGTGGTCATAAAAGAGGTTTGTTTAGCATTGTGCAGAAGATCATCCATTCGTGGTAACGGATATGGATCTGATTTGGTGACAGCATTGAGCTTACGGTAGTCGATGCAAAGTCTAAATTCACCATTTGGTTTAGGTATGAGCACTACTGGTGATGCATATGCTGAATCGCATTCTTCTATTATCCCTAAGGCAAGAAGCTTTTCAATTTCCTTTCTCAAGATATCTTTTCTGGCTGGAGAGAGTCGATAGGGAGGTGAAGCAATTGGAGCTGAATCCCCTGTATCGATTCGGTGTTCGATATAAGTTGTTGCTTCTCCCCCTTGTTGGAAGATATTTTCATACTCCTTCAACAAAGCATTAAGTTGTCTCCTCTGGTTGGAGTTGAGATTTTCCCCTTCATCTGATCGAAGGAACATTGAGTTTTCATCACTCTTACTCCCAATGAAATTAGAACATTGTTTTGCAAATTCTGTTTGAAGTATAAAAGAATTTTCTGGAAGAGTGGTATTTAAGTCTATGAAGGAATTGTCTTCAGATAGATCTTCCCACTGTTTCGTTGGATTAGTATTTATTTCAATTTCAGAGGAATGATCTTGAGAATCTGGTTGGAGTGAACCACAATTCACTGGAACATCGAGTTTTGCAAATGAGAAAGTTTTATGCGGTCTATCACTAAAGTGCCACGAGTGTTCTTTAAGATTTAGAACGATCCCTGTTTTCTCTATAAAGTCAATTCCAAGTAGAGTATTATTTCTCTGTGCGTCTGGAATAGCAAAAATTGGTATTGAAAATCTTCTTCTCTGTATCCAGACCTTAACGAAGGCTTTATGTACTTCCTTTTTTGAATGGCTGCCATCTGCTAAAATTATGTCGAGGACTGATTTTTGGAAATGTATTCCTTGTTCTCTAAGAAGGTGGTAGAGAGTTTCACCAGCTATAGTATGAGTTGCAGCCGTGTCCACATAAGCTGTACCCCACATTCCATTGATGTTTATATTTAATATTGCCATCTGGTTGGATGTTGAGAGACTGTTCAACTTTATACTGTGAAAACGAGCGGGATTCTTTTCAGATTTGGAACAATTCGGACAGTTTGATTTAATATAGCCAGGCGTACGACAATTATAGCAAAAAACGGGAGAAGGTTTGTCCTGCTTAAGCTGGTCGAATATTTCCGCCTTTAACGTTTTTTCCAACAGAGTTGAATCTGGGATATTCTTCTCTGGTTTTGGGGAATTGTTTCTTATTGATGACTGATGGTCCTTCTTTATTAGCTTTGTGACGAAGATTGTCGTATGCATCGAGTTTTTCTACCAAATCAGTTGGAGAAGTGATGTCACCCCATTCATCCAAAAAGTGTTCTTTAAATTCAGGAGGGCATTTTTTCTTGATCTGATCGGTTATCATAAGGTCTTTCAATTTTTCAAACGTGTCTACTTTTCCTTCCTTTATCCAATTTTCAAAATAGTTTTGAATTTCAAAATAAAAGTCATTCCATGTACTATCCGGATTCTTTTTATGTGTCACAAATAGGTGACGGAAACGTTCAGCGCTTAATTTGAATCTTTTTAGCAAGATCTCTTTTATATAGTTGTAATTTTCAGCTTTTTCTTCTGGCTCGCGGGCGATTATTTTTGTCACATCACTTGGAAGAACTCCAACTAGGTAAGCGATCCATTGATTTTCAGGAATCTTTAGAAACTTTAACTGTCTCTCAAAAAGATTGAGAAATAAAGAGATGTCGTCTTCTTTTGCATTAAAGTTAGGAATTAACTTTTTTAACTCAAGTTTTGGTAGATCATTTGATTGAATGGGTAATACCGGTGATAGCGAAGACAACTTTTGGACTTCAAGTTGTAGCTTGAGAACTTCAAGTTCATGGGCTCTTTCTTTTTCTATTCTGGCTTCCTCTATTTGTTTTTCTTGTGTTATACGTTCACTTGCTAATCTCTCCTGCTCTTCTTTTGATACTCTTTCTTCAATAATACTGGATAATAAGTTTTTCGTTAATTCCTCATCATACTTGTCAGATTTGACGATTAAATCCTTTAGCTGGATTACTTTCATGTTGTTCCCAATATCCAAGCCCAATTCCTCAGCCAACAATATCAAATCTTCTTTTCGACCTTTTGCGAGATATGCCATCTTAAGTCTATCGTAGAAAGTTTCCAATTTCGAAAGTCTTAAATGTCTATTAAAGTTTGAGGATAAATGAAAACATAATGGTTTTTGTAAATATCTTACAACTTCTAGCAAAATTTAAACTCACTGTACTTAAATTGGTTAAAATAATTTTACTTAGTTTATTTTCACTACAGAATAAAACTATAGTTCAAAGTAATTTTAACATATTAATCACTGACACATTTTTAAAATTGTAAAAGTCACTAGAAATGTTTAATGCAAAACACCCTTAAACCAACTTTTGTGATAACAATTGTAAATAGAATAATTAATAAGTGAAAACCAAATTCACAGTCTTACACATCAATTATGAAAATTTACCCAGAAATCAAATTTCTATCACTAAAATAAATAACAATGTAAAAATCTTATTTGATTATTGAAAAAACAATAATTACTTATGACAAATATTACTTATGATAACATAATTTTATACATATACGTATATTCAGTAAACTTAGTGAACACTTTCGATTTCATTTTTAAATTGCAAAACAATTTACCATAGTTTAAAACTCTTGTACCATTTATTCTGATACAGTATATGGCAATCAATAAAATATAATTTAAACTCAATTTATATAAGTATTCAAACAGCAAATAACACCTATGAGTATTGTTTTCTATAATCGAAAGTAACTTCAATTATTCTAAAATGAATCATGTAAAAATAACACTATATAGATTTATATTTTGATCAATAACACGAAATCATTCTAAATAAAACACTTAAAATATATTCAATATTCACAAGTTCTAGCAATATTTAATTTATCAATTAAAATTCAATAATTAGAATGTATGTGAATACATTGAAAACTACATTACTTTCATGAAACAATCAATCATACATACAATATATTTGTGTTTCGTAAAACCTTTTTAATATTCTTTCAGAAATAAAATAATATACATTTATATATTTCAAATCGTGATGACAAAAAATCTATCCTTTCAAATAAAAAGAAAAAAATCAAACAATTCTTAATTCCATGTGAAATAGGAAAAAAATACACATCTTAAGCTAATACTATTTTCAACATTTTAATTTATTTATGTATTTTAGACTGAACGAAAACACAAATGTAAACATTACCAAGGATTTGGCAAATACTGTTTGATATCAAATAGAATATTTGTTCTAATTTAGAACACACACCATAAATTAACAATTTCTGGTTTGCCGGGAAGGCTTCTAAAATACAATTTCAACACAATAATATTAAAATGATTTATTTCAAATGCTATTCGAAATGAAGAAAGAAAAATAACTTTTAAGAACAATATTTTATTTTCAAGGACACTGTTCATTCAGAAAACGATGAGTAAGCTATCTCTTTCTTTTGTTTATGTCTATCACTAACTTTAGAAAAGAAAGCGAGTATCAAACTAAACAATTAAATTTAGTTTTTTTTTTTTATTAAACTGTGATCAGCAATTTCAATAGTAGTTATGATTCCTTTTAAAATTGATCACACACGTTAAATTATTTTATAATAACACTTTCAAATTTAGGAAAAAATATGAACATCACAGTACCTTTTAATGACTTTTGTTTTCGGGATGAAAACCAACTATACCTTGAAATCAGATTTTCAGGATGAAAATACTGTTCAAGTAACTCAGGAATTGCAGGACTTACTATTCGATCATATATTCAGAGTAGTTTTGATTCGATTCGCCTGAAATAAAACATGAGCCAAGCTTTTGTTTTCGATAACTTAGAATAGGTCTCTGTTTGTAATAAAGGCTAAAATTTTGAAAAGCGGTTGGGCGCCAATGTGTCCGGTGGTTGTGGGTATAATCAAAACAGCCTTTAGTGTAACAATAATTTAATCATTCAAAGTTTAGTTACACACAATACAAACAGAAACACAAAATGAAAAGGATGATTAAAGCACATGTTGCGAGTTCGAAAACAATAGCCTAACTGATTGTCTTTCCTTCTCCCCGCCAGGGGCGCTCTCGGAAAGGAAGAGAGAGAGAGTTAAGTGTCACATCAGCAAATTATATAAAGAATCTATTTATCTTTGATAATTTTTTACTCTTGTTTTAGAAATCCGCTAAGAATAATGATTTTAATAGAGAGCAAATTTTCCTTCATTTTGTGTGTGATTGGTTCTAAATTGAAGATACATTTATCAAAGCACATATTTATGATTTAGTTTAATTATATATATATATATATATATATATATATA
The DNA here is from genome assembly GCA_037975125.1 of Latrodectus hesperus. NCBI lineage: Eukaryota > Metazoa > Arthropoda > Arachnida > Araneae > Theridiidae > Latrodectus > Latrodectus hesperus. The sequence continues at coordinate 11,204,285 of CM075857.1, read as the reverse complement.
TATATATATATATATATATATATATATATATATATATATATATATATGTATGTATATATGTATGTATGTATATTAAAAGATTTTATAAGTAGAATAATATTGTTTGAAAAACTTAAATGTTGGAGATATTTTTAAAATTTTCTCAATTCATCCTAAAATATGAATAACATTTTTTTAAAATAATGAATTATTGAAAGTGGGATTCGAGCACATAAAATACTTCATTAAAAGCATACAATTAGAATATGTTAATACAAATTAAAATATTTATTTCAAAACGAATGGTTTTTATTCCATTTTTTACAATTTGTTAAGAAAAATTATTTAATAAAAGAATTTTTACCCTCACTTTTTTAGTTTTAAAATATGAATTTAAGATTTAAGCAATTAATAAAAATACTTTTATATTTACTATCTTATAATGATTTTCTTGGTTTTATTTCATTTTTGTTATTTCTTAAAATTAAAAGGTACCTTAAATAGAAATATGTTGATAATTTAAAACTGTTCCAGGAATTTTTAAATTTTTCCATTCATTAAATGTAAAAAAGTTGTATGAAAAAAAACTGGAAACTGCTTAAAAGTGTTAAACCTGTTCGCCATAAAATTTGAATGTAATAATAAGCTAATATTGTAAAGAGACATTTGTAGTTCCAAGATTTCAAACTTTTTCGATCAACGCATTGCAAATATATTTCCACGGTTATTTTTTTTAATTAATTTTTCTCTAATAGAAAATGTAATTCTATTCCTTGTTTTGTGTGATTGAAGAAAATGTATTTCTTTAAAGGAAAATCATTCGCATATTTTTATTGATTTGGTTTATTTGTCTCTCAAGAGTAGTTTTTTCTTTCTTTTTTGCATACGGAATCCCATTAGACTGGGACTTAATAGCTTAAATGGAATATCCTTGGTCAAGTTGGGACTCAAACTCATGATCAGTTGGACCACAGTCCAGGTACTCATCATTCGGCTGCCCGCTCCGTTACATCTCTTGATGTTTGGGTTCCAAGTTAGGGAACTCCGGGGATTCACAGATGCGGTTGCGGGGGAGAAGCTGCGTCTGATTATCGTTTATTTTAATCCATTTCTTTCCTTAGATAAAAATGGCGCACGAAACATATCGACGTACTATAATACTAATGACTTTATCTAACATATTTTGTTACATATCAGGAAGCATTTTTTGGAGACCAGCATTTATAAACATCTCGTAACATTTCTGAGTCTGGGCGGACTGTGATTAAGCGCATAATTATCTCATTTGAAATCTTTTGCCTTTGCCGACCGATGGCGGAGTGGTCAGCGTCCCTCAGTTCGAAGCAGTACGTGGGGGTCGAATCCTGGTTCGGGCGTGGATAATTCTCTCGGTTTCTTCATCCTTTGATACTGCAGGCGAAGAGGGCGCACCCACTGGTTGCCACCCCTTGTAGCGCTGCAGATTCTAAAGGGCTTAGAATTGCAGCTTATTTAGAAGAAAATGATGTAATTTATGAATTTTTTGTTGCCCAAAAGAATGAAACTTTTCGACTTGATTCAAAGAAAATCTCAAACCATTCACACCGAAGTGAGAGTTGAACTCATGTACTAACGCACTGAACGCCAGTCTTATCATCTAGCTACCAGCACGATATGCAAGCATTTTTAAAAGTATTTATATATTATTAGTTTTGTGATGCATCTAAAATATGCAAAACATAATCAATCATACGCAAAACATTTAAATAGAATTTTTAATGAAGTCAGAGCACTATTTTCTTGTATCATGAACAGACACAATCATGAAGGTAGAAAGATATCATGATTCAAAAATGAAAATAAGTGTTTTCCTACCATAAGATTCCATTTGCATTCATGGTCTTCATGAAAGGTGAGTTCCTAAGAGAAGATCTCAAATATCTTAAAAAATTGGAACGACCGGAAGCTTGGAAGGACAGTTATTAAAGTGAGGTAATTCTATTAATTCAGTTAGACAAAATCCGGTATCACAGATTTTGAAACAAAATGAAATGAAAACATTACCAAGTAGAAGCTGAACAATTTATGGGGAGTTAGAATAAGGTACTATATACACACTGTAAAAAAATACAGTAAGAAATCCATTGTCATTTAAATAGTTCTCAAAAGAGTGCTAAGGATTAGAGTAAGTTCAGTGAAGAAAAGCGTCTGGGCATTCTCATTTCCTTTTATACTAAAGTGACCGCCATTTTTTCTTGTATCACTTGCACGTGTCGTCAGTTGGTTCATCAAATTTAAGGTAGTGTAGATGAATTAAAATGATATTTACCTCGATCTTTATATATATGTGTTCTTATAAATTTGATTAAACATTTAAGAACTATTTTCGAAAAGCTCAATTTCTAGAAATGACTTCGAAAAAAGAATTCACAATATTTTAATTCTTTTTACTTCATATAATTTCATTATTACTTTGCTTCCATAGAAATGTTGTGCTTTTTAGCATCTGTATCAAACAGAGGGACTGAATGTTCAAATGTCTTGCTTAATACTAAATTTTTAGGAGTTAACATTGCTTTCACATAACACTAGTGGAATTAAGGAAGCTGATTTAATAACGATACAACGAGATGAAATCTTTGGGTTGATTATTTTAGTTTTATTATTTCTGAGTAATGAAACCAACAAACAATCTAATATTGATTTGAATGGGAATAGTGATTTCACTGCAATACCAGATTTTTTATGTGACATTTTTTTCGGGTTCTTTTTAGCATTATATATATATAACATAAAATATTCGGAAGAGCTAGTTGCAATTATGAAATTTATTTGAAAGTATATTTTAATTAGATATATGTCAGAATAATTTGTATTTAATATAAACCTGTTTTAAATTACTTCAAATTTTTTTGTTAATGATTTTTAAAACACCTTGCTTCTTAAAGTATAAAGCCAAAAGATACCCCTTTTATTTAAAAAAAAACTATAATAGTTTGTTTATTTTGGTGTTTTTTGTTCACTTTATTAATAAGGATGTCTTTCATACATTTTTAGATTTTAAAAATAAATAGAATGATTTTATTTGAATTAATTGCAATTATTAAAATATTTTATATCTAAATTTGTTATCAGGGGCACTCTTACAAAAAACTGAACTACGAATTAGAAGATACATTTGACGTCAACATGCCTGTCATAAAGTTAAAGAAGACCCAATCGAATTTGCAAAATAATTCTTACATTTGATTCCTTAGAATAAAATATACATCAATAAAAATATCCTGTTCCTTTTGCTTTGTATTTTATTTTACTATAAAAGCAAAAACACAAAGCAAACAATGTTTATTAACATAGGTTTTAATGAAATGAAACCCGGTGATCCTATTATTTTTCTGACATAAATAATTAGCTTGTCCATATTTTAACTCTTAAATTATTTTGTCGTTCATTATAAGATGCTTTTTATATCTTCCCTCATTTAGTTCATTTTACTTTCGTATGAACTTGCGTGTTATGAGATCAATTTGAGGTACACTTAATATTGTGCAGGAAAATCGAGTCTAATATTGCATACGAATCGCGCTGCCCAATTGGAAAGGAGTCCCAATCCTCAACCGAGTCAAGAAGAAAATGCCTTGTGGAAGTATTTTGTGCGTCAACTGCAGAGAGAAACAATTTAGTATAGTATATTTTAATTTTGAAAAACCAATATCGCTTAGGCTAAGAAATTTAAAATATTTTTGATGGAGGAGAACTGAGCTTGGAAAATCGAAGAATTTAAACTTTTGAATGAAAACGAACACAAGTAAAAAGTAGTGATTAAAGATTGTATTTTGAAGAATGATGTGAAAATAAAATGTATATAAATTACGAAAATTAGAAATATTAAATGCTACTTAATATATTCAAGTATCAATCGCATTTTTAAAAATTGTCACTCATCAAAGTGAAAAAATATTAAAATGATACCCTCGTAGGGTATAATGTTTGGTTTCGTAAAGGACACCTGCAAAAAGCGAATTGTTTATTTGTTTTAATTCATATTTATGAAGCCAAAATAAAAATGTTAAATATTTTTCAAATTTAAAAAGCATCACTCAAAATAATGACCTAAATTATAGATTATATAAGTTTAAAAAATAGTGAGAATTTGCTATGGACTTCATTTCAAGAATTCCTTATCACATGAGATATTTTAAATCCTTTAAATTCACTTATCAAAATGAAGAGGATTGCGAGCACTCAACAAACACTTGCTGAAACTGAAGAAACATTCAACCAACTTTCACTTAAGAAATCGCCTTCTCTCGTGAAAGTGCTCCTTAAATCTCATTCTGTCGAGTGAGTGAGTGGCCAGCAGGTCCTTTTCGAGGGGTTCCCGCTCCGGGAGGAGACCCTACTCAAAAATATATTTAATTACATTTTTATTCATAAATCGGATTTGTAAATTCTTTTTCAAGTGCTTACTGAACATCAATCTTTCTCGCTGTTCAAAAATAATAAAAAAAATAATAAATAGAAGAGCTTTTTAAGGAAGGTATACAAGCACAAATTATCCAATCATGTGCCTGACTTCAAATCATTGTAATTGAAACATTAAAAAAACTGTTTTTGTATCCTTTGTTTGCTAACACTGATTATATAGAAGTGCTTTAAATACTCAGAAATTTTATTTGTATTTATTAAAAATACAAAAAAATTGTTTTAATCAAATTCTTTAAATGATTCCAAAAGGACAACTTTATTTTGTAATGTAATTGAAATATTATATTGTTAACTAATAATCCTTTGATATTTTTAATTACATAGTATGTGTAAGGTTTTTTTTACCATTGTTGTTGTTGTCTTGTGACAGCCAGGCAGACAAATATGGGGTGCGCTGCTCCACTTTTCCAACTGAACCAAATTTTGATGTGGAGTCCGACTTCCTCAGTACACACATGCCAGAGGCACCCGTTTATAGGGTAGGCAACCATTCATACAAAGAAAGGACAAAGACAGGATAGACAGAGAAAGGAAATATATCCATGCCCGAACTGGGATTCGAACCCAGAACCTCCCTATCCGCAGTTAAGCACTCTGACCACTACACAGGGTAGGCGGCTTTTTTTACCGTCCTAAATGTATAAAACCGATGGTAAATTGAAAATTGATATTTTGTGTAATTAACAAAGACATTATAATATATATATATATATATATATATATATATATATATATATATATATATATATATATATATATATATATATATATATATATATATATATATATATTACTAACAATTTTTAGTGTGGGTTTAAATTAGGGCCTGAATTGATTTCTCAATAAATAACCACTATATTGAAAAATCAATAAAATTGGGCGAAAAATGAAAAATCGATTCTATATTCAGTCATCAAATATCTCAACATTTAATAAAATACATAACATTTGTCTGTATATATCTCAATTAAAAATTTAAAATTTTCACAATAATAATAATTAATAGCAGTAATCTTCATTCATATGACCAATCTGTTATGCCTGTTAAAATTACTCATGCTAATAATTCAATATTTACTTTTTGAATAGCATTAATTCCTATTAGTTACAATTAAACATTTTGAAATCAAAATTTAAATGCATCAAATTTTTCATGTTCATGAAAGTATATGCGCACTCATTTGATAAAAAGGGAAAGAAGTGTCTCCTTGTACAATGCCGATGTTTCTTACACAGAGACTGACATTAACATAAAATAAACATTCACTGACAACAGACACTGACATAAAATAAACTCTAGTTAAAAGTTGAATTGGAGCCAGGATAACAAGATACCGCAGCAAATCTTACTTGATAGGGGAAGGAACTACAGTTACAGGTTCTGTAAATCTTAGAACAAAAAATGCTGCAAAATTACGGTAAAAAGTGCAGTTAAAATTTACAGTAAAAATGCTTTAAAATTTATAGTTAAAAGTGTTGTAAAAATCAATTTTAACATGCAGTAAAAAAAAGAATGGTTAAAAATGAATTTTAAATTACAAGAAAATTTTCTGTAAAAATGACAGCAAAGCAAAAATTTCTCCAATGTGCTGTAAAATTTACAGCAGAGTCTATATTTGTCTACTCTTTTGGCTGTCGGGACTTTTTTAGAGTGAACACCTGTGTCCGTTAAACAGTGCTAATTAAACTTTTAATTTTAAATATTATAATTAAACTTTATAATTAATTCAATTTTTTAAGTGTTGGAAACATTTGTCTTTTATAATAAAATCGTATCATGGTTAAAAAATACCTGTTCACTCAAAATATTTAAATGAAATAAAGCATAGGAATATTTAAAATGTGAAAAAATATTTTTCACACAGAAAAAACAATTTTAACACTGCTAGTTAATTTTATCTATTTGGTTTGGTTACAAAATTATTTAATTTTTAAAATGTAAACGGGTAAGTTCACTATTTTATAGAATTTATATTCACCTTAGCGTTTCAATATAAATACCATATTTATAAAATGAATTTATACTACTATAAGTTTTTCTTTTTTTCTTTCGTTTTTTTATAAAACACTAAAAGTTGATTGTTCTCACCATTACATTAGTTTTCCTTTTAACATGACAGGATGGAGCGAATATCCCAACCACCCACTGAAAATTCTTCGCTCTAATCGGGCTTAAGGGAGAAATTTTTATAGAAGTGAATCGAATTCAAGACTAGAGAGAGAAAACTCAATGCAGAAAGCAGAAACGCAACCCCATTGTTAAACTCTGGCCGGAATCGGACCCGAAACCTTCCATTCCGAAAAGCACTGCCCTATTACTAGTCAAAGAGATTTGAAAAGGTGCTCAGCTGCAGGTTCTCATACGAGAGCGGCTCAGAGCCAAGAAATAGAAAATTGCTCACAGTCCTTGAAACGATGCGGCATCGCTTATGGAGATCTCCTTTTGCAATTCCACCTCGGCTCGTGAACCACTGAGGGGCACCTGTGAAGACTATTGAAAACTTTTATTTTAAATAAAGTATCGGTTTCAACTCTCTGTATAAAAAAGCTTTTAATCACGTTTGATTTGCTTTAAAAAATTCTCTCTGATTTCTGAGGAGCAAATTTCTTATTTTGAAAAATAATCTTCATCATTAGTACAATTTTCATCTGCATTTCCTTTAATGGATCGCGTTTTAGTAATCGATAAATCAGCTTCTTTTCCGTGCTTTAAAAATGTATCCATTAACCAATTTTAACTTTTCATGAAAAGCAAATTTAAGTAGATATTTTTTGGATAACTTTAAATGTAAAGTATCTTAACAAAGCAATAAAAGTAACTGAAATAAAACATGGTATATTAACATAATAGCAGTATGCTACAAAAAAAATGCCAAAATGGAAGTTCTTTATCTATGTTTTCAACATCAACAGAGTGTAATACAAATGATACAAATGATACATAGAGAAAAACTCGGCCACTTACTTTAAAACCAAATCAGACTAACCAAATTAGTACATTTATAGAAGAAATAAAAGACAAATTTGTAAGACGAAAATTTTACTTTAAGAAAGCATCAACAGAAATAAAATAGATTAGCATCCTTTTTATAGGGCCAAAAAATTATGCTTAAGAAAGAAAACAATTTAATCTAGGAGGTCCGCGTAAAGGCTAATCTAAGTCTAACGTCCAATAGAAATGGAAGTTCTTGAGTTCGATAATGCCGGTTGCACGTGGGCCGCTTTCTCTCATCTCAGTCAGAGGACAGCAGCATAGCTCGAGGCGCATTCTGAAAAAGCATTTCCAGAAGTCCCGAGGTACCACTGTTAAGTCGGAGAAATGAGTGACTGGGATTTTCGGGGTTTTCTCCCTTGGGACACGTGAATGTGATCCATTATCTATGAAAAGTCCTCCCGTAAGTCAATATGAGGAGAATGCATAAGTAACCATTAGAGCTCTCCCAATGCAGTATTAAAAATATCATTTAAGTGACCTAAATTTACACGCTTGTAACATGAGGTGTTTTGAAACTGTCCAAGTTTTAGAGAAAACGCAAATCTATCAATTCATTCTTTTGTATCAAATGAATTGAGTCAATATTCATTAAGGACAATTGTTGAAAATGTTGCACATTATAAGCGTCCATACAAGCAATTAATGAACACGAAATGTTAGTATTTTTAAAAGCAAACGTTAAACCTAGCATGTAAACTACTAATAAAAAGCATTTGGTAAAAATATATATCGTCAATCTTATTTTGAATAGGTTGTTGAAAATCAAGAATGTTTATTAATAAAAGAATTTGGTACCTTAGACTGAGAGCTAGTTGATCAGAACATCATTCTCACAATCTGAAGGTAGTGCGTTCGAATCCCAATCCATCCAAAGATCCGTTGTATTTACTAAAGGTGGCTGAAGACTTTTCAATAGGTTGCAAGTTTCAACAAATAAAATGCTATCTTTGGTGGTGATAGGCCAAATCTTGGGTGTGTTTTGTTGCTTCTAAAGGACGAGGACGCTCTTTCTATGGTACGATTACTGGATGCCCCGTTCTATACAAACACGGCATCACTCTCTCCCCTCGCAGTGCTAAAAAGAAGAAATATCTTCGTGGCCGAGGGTTGGAAACGACAACTGTTATTAAATTGTGTCATCCAAGGGAAAATGATTCAAACTCAAGATTATCAGAAAATAATTCAAGTCATCCAAATTTTTTCATTTGGAATTACTATCAAAATGGATGCATAATTCGAAATTTGATGAGAGTTTAACATATTTGATGAGAGTTTAACATTTAAATTGTTGCGAAAAGTCATAGTTAAAAAGGCTAACAAAGAATAAATAAACGTTATGTAAAAGTTATCGAACACAACGCAAGGAATTAAAAATATCATCGATCCATTGGTTTTGGAGGCATCAGGAACAATGCTCACGTAGATTTTCAATAAGTTTCCTTTCACATGCGATGATTAAATAGAAATATTTTTAAAGGCTTCCAAAAATATGTAAAACGTAAGGCTTTAGTACAAATTTAATCCAAAGTCAGAGCCTCACAATTTATTTAGCTTCTGCGTTTTGTATTTTGATTTCGTTTATTGTCTTCCAGAAAATATAAAATACCGTTTATTATATGTTTTTACAACATTAAATGACCAGTTTTTATCGCGGAATATTTAGGTTATCCAAGTGATTCATTGCATTAAATATTAAAAGTTAATTAAGGACGTAACATTTGAAAATGTTAACTATAATCAAATGGCGTTTTATGTTGATTGACATTAAGTATTTTTGTGGATAAGAAAGTTTCAAATTCACGTGAGGTACTTTATTTGCCATTAGAAACGTAATGTTATTGTTGAAAAGTGCGAGAAATGTATTTTACACTGATTCAAATGACATTCAAAACAACAGTCCATTGAATGAATGCGAAAACTTAAATCAATTTTATTGCGTAACATTTTTCAAATATCCTAAAATATAAAGACTGCTGGTAAAGTTTATGATAAAAGGTAAAACAACAACAAAAGTACATTTTTATGCTAAATATTTTGCTGGAAAAAAGAATTCAATTCAATTATCATTTATAATTTTTGAAGTAATCACTAAAATCTTATCGTATAATTTAGCAAATAACATCGAACAATAAAAATAAATTTATTACACAAGTCTTTAATGTTGAAGAAAAATTTAGATAATACTTACAATAGTAAATTTGACAGTTTTATCACACCAAAAAAAATAATTTTTAATTTGATAAGATGCATTATCGAAGCAGATAGCATAGATACAGATAAATAAGATAGATTAAATTGAAACACATAAAAAGGCAAAATACAATATCCAAAATATTGCAAATAGTTTGCAGGAAATTTTCCATTTACTAAAATTTTCTACTTATGCGAAAACCGATATATGTATACAAAAGCTCCTTCACTTGGACAGGCGAAGCTCGCTGTGCTTTGGCTATGCGAATTTAAGTCAATAGGGTGCGTCTTTCATTGAAGATGAGCAACACGACGGTGAAAGTACGACTTTGCTCTTCAAATTGTCCGATAGGTGACACCACCAGAGCATCCACTCGCTCAATTTTGACAATGATCTGAAGGGGGAAGAAATTTTCTCCAGCAGTTACCATGGTAACTGCTCAACGACCGACCACAGGACTTTCGATTCCACTGACTTAACGAGCACGTATATGGCATGTATTCGGTGGGTCTTTGGCGGCATTGGGAATCGAACTCTTCCCTTTCGGACGACGCCCTAACCACTAGGCTTCCACGGCTCTAAGCTTCTTTCTATTTGAAGTGCATTGCAGAAAAAAGAATCAGAAGGAGTTTTCTGTCAACCATACGTGAGATCGTGTGAAAACATGCAGATCCTGAGAAGTTGTTATTGCGCCTCCCCCCCCCTCTAATAACGCCTAGTGACAAGAGAGTGATCGCAGGATTCCGGTGATCCTTTGAATCCTCCGCGCGTGAGATTTAAATATAAAAATAATCTCAAAATAAGTCTCACCGGAAGTTCTGCAGTGAAATGATCTTTTGATTAAGTTTTCAAAATATAGAAAAACCAGAAAGGTACATTTGAACAGAATCATTTTCTGTAAAAGTCCTGCGACAGTAGTGCACAGAAGCCAAGTTTCGGCTGCTTTTGCTACAGTTTCGCCAGTGGGTCAGTTTGGCTCGCTCTTATTAAAATTTGCAAGCAGCCCCCCCCTCCCCCCGCGGCGGAAGTCGAGCTGCTGCATTCAGTTGCCGGCTGATCCGTGATTTTCTTCCCCCAAAACAGGTGTTACTAACGTAACTCAACTTTGGAAATCCTGTTTCAAATATTATAAGAAAATTTTACTTAATATAATTTATTTAAAAAATTAAAGTTATTTACATATTGCTAAAAATGTTATTTCAAATAGCTTCAATTTACCGAATACAATGCACATTTTTATAATTGGGAGTTTTTCTATTCCAAATACAGAAAATGAAGAAGTTCAGCAGCGAGGAATGGACAGATATTTGTCTGTTATTCAAAGCATCTGGAATTCGGAGGACTTCCGAAATGTTTCATAAAATGATTCGCCTCCTCCCTTCCTTGGCACGTGGCAACTGCAAACGCTGCATGGCTTTCCAAGCGGATGCTTCTCTAATAATTGAGAAGAATATATTCTCGCACATAAAAATATCAACTGGTGCTTCACATAAAGCTTAAACTGAAATAAACGCTGTCAAAGGGTCGAAAAAGAGAAGATGAAAAAAATTGGGGAACAGAAACGTTGTTCTCATTATTATACATTTAGGCATCCTAATTACAATACAAAGCATTCAATATGTGAACGTTGCAATGGCTCGTGACGTTACGTGCTTCGTAAATCAGCTTCATTTTAACAGCGATGTGCAACTGTCAGAACACAATCTCTATTGCGAGCTCACTTTTCAAAAGTGAACTCTATATCATTGACGCTTAAAAATTACCATTGAGTGTTTAAATTGAAGCGAATCTTCCATACCTGCCAACTACAATGTCCAAAACTGGATCTCAAGCCTTTTCCCTCTCTAGTCTGATTCGGGTCTATTCAGGAAATTTAGAGCCCGTGCATTTTTTTTTTTTACTTAAATCTGCCGATTGTATTCTGATAACATTTAAAGAAACGATGTGAATTTTATAAGTTATGCAATAAATGCATTTAATTTCATTATTCATTTAAAATATATTAAAATACCATTTTCACTTCATACTCTACATGAAAATTCTAACTCAGTGTTTTTGAGCATCATTTTAAATTATCTTCGATTTATTTTTATCACTTATCGGCATCCGCATTCTATTCTTAAAATGCATCCATAAAAAATAACTTCAGAGAAAATATTTTTTAATTATAAAATTTTTTGAAAAAAGGAATAAGCAATAAAATAAATATCATTCTGTTATTTATAAGAGTGAATAAATTAATAAAAGAAAAGCTATTGGCCCGACTTTTAGTGTGCCCTTTCAATCACTCGGAGATTCAGGCTCCTTTCATTGATTTATAGTTAATTTCCTCAAGCAGCACTCCTAAGACTTTAACATTAACGTTTAGATATCGCCGATACTATAAAAATGAAATAAGACAGAGCAAATATCACTTCAGGTAAAAAAACTACACACAACACACACACACACACACACACACATATATATATATATATATATATATATATATATATATATATATATATATATATATATATATATATATATATATATGTTTGGAAATTTTTGGTCGGCCATTTGATTTTTTCATTTATATTTCACCTCAGCCAATTTATATTATGTGTATATTATTGCCACAGTACAAGAATACTTATATCAAGAGACTTTTTTACAATGATTAATTACAAAAATAACAGTTGGTGATATAACACATGATAAAAAATTGTATAAGATTTTGACTTTTTCAATTTACTCTTTGCCAAGAAAAAATAACCCTACGTACGCTTTGCGTATGGACATTTTACTTGAATATTGTTTCTAAAGTATGCTAACTTAAATAGTTTAAAGAAAAGTGTGAAGACACTTCAGCTTCCCGCAGGGCCATGAGCTGCTCTCACAGACTCTGATGGGAGGGAAGTATTCATTGATGTTCCTAACATGCTTGAATGGGCAATGTCTTTTCTCTGCTCGTCCAAAAATGTAGAAGATTTCATAGGTTTTTAATAAAACTAGAACCGAAATAATCTGTTAAGCCCGCCACACACGATAGGATTTTTCCTATGGATTTGTTGTTCGTGAACAAGTTGTACCGAGTGGTGAAGTTGGACAGGTTCAAGAAAATTCAAACAAGTTCTGATTTTTCTTCCAAGACAGGAAGTAAGCAATTGCTTCCCGTTGTCGCGCGTCTGTCTCGCAGGGTTGCAAATTATTTCTTGGCGATACGTGGGAAAATTAATATTTGAAATTTCTCATTTACTGAAACTTAGATTCACATTTTACAAAACGTCTTTAAATATTCTTTATACAATAATATAATTAGATAATAAAAAATAATAAATTGATTAATAATAGCAAAAATTCATCGTTAAGCGAAATTAAAATTAAATGCACTTTCAGTTATGATTTATCATTTGGTAAATGTTAATTTGTTTCCCTTTTATTTAAAAATCATTTAAGAGAATATTATAAAATCTAAGAATGCTTGGATAATAAATAACAAATTAATAATTGATTTTATATCTACTAATAAATAATTAATACTCGATAGATAAACTTTTTGATATACTAATGGGGCTCTTTAATTAATACCGCTTGTCAGAAAGTGCTAAGTTACACTTTAGGGCTCATCAGAACATAAAAATGAGCGCATGGATGTATCTTTTCTTATAATGAAAGGTGTTACCTTATCCAACAACGTTGCATACAATTTTTCATTCATCCTCATGTAATTCAAGAAATCTTTTATCTTCCGACTGTATTTCTGTAATCAACTTTGGATGTGAAAGAGTTTCACGCTGGAGCACCCAATTTTTTGCCCATTTCTTTTTTTTATTGTTTGTTTTCTTTTCACCATCATCACAGTCCAAAGCAGCAGCCAATAATACTTCTGTGCCTAATTTACTCGTGTTACTTAATTTCCTATGATAACATTTAATGGCAGACGTTACAAGCAGACAAATGAGTACAACAATAAAAACTAAAAAGACACATAAATACGTCAAGTCATAAAAATGACAGAAAAACTCTTTTAAATAATTGAAATTTTTGGCGATTTTCGATTTCCATTTACAAGGCACACATTTTAAGCCAAAAGCAATAAATGTTGAAAAATGGCACCCTTAAAAATAACTTCCCACTCCAGATGTGCCTCCCCTACTGTGGTCAGCAGAATTTGAGGGGAGTGTGTTCTAATTACTTTCTACCCCCTTCAACAAATCCTAAGGAAAAATCCTATCGTGTGTGGCGGGCTTTAGAATATAGTTTTATTTTAAAATCTAATTCTCTCAATGCGCAATTATTGGCGGCTAGAATATGCTTTCTTTTGTATTTCGAAAATCTTTTTGCCGCGTGACTTGGATAACAATCAGCACTTAGGCCTACAATTCAATAGTTTTGCGGCTCAATTCCCACTTAAACTTGGTTTAAATAGTAGTTTAATACTGCTATTTTGATGAAAACCTACTTTAAAAAGTAGCTCTTAATCAAAAAAAGCTGTGACTATAGAATGTGACCGTAGAGAGAAAGAAACTCGTTTCTGCGTGGCGTAGGCTCTAAGGATTGATATGTGCGATAATCAAAGAAAATTTAATTGTTTATCAATAAAGTTAAACGTAGTCGTTTTTTTTTCTTTTTGATTATTTAAAATAATAAACAAGAAAAAATGTCATCACAAAATACAAAACTACTGTGAAAGAAAAGAAACTATAGAATTTTTTTTTTCCAAAAATGACTGTCACAAAGCCTGGAACTATAATACTAGACACCTTTTTGAAGAAAACCTTAAGAATACTGGTCATTCCGTTTTCTGAGTTCTTCGCATCTGCTTCACTTTCGAGTTCTCACATGGGAAAGAAATAGAGTCAGTAATAAATAAATTTAACACAAACTGTTTTACGTGATAACAGAACTTAAGCAATAATAAATTTATTTTGAATATCACAAATAAGTATTTACTCAATCTCAAATGGTTGTGAATAAATTTAATAGAAATTAACAAGACAACACCATATAAAGCAGAAAAGGATCGTACTTAAAACGATCTAAATATGATAATAATTGTAATTATACCTCGTATCTTATAAATATTGTTAAATAGCTAATATAAGACTTATGCGAATTGGCATACTACTGTAAAACTATATATATCTGTTAACTGCAAACAGGCTTTAGCCTATATTGTCAATATACAAAAATTGTACAAATATATTCAAGAAAAATTATAATACCAGGTTTTTACCTGAAGCTTGTAAACCCCCTCTGTAAATATTCCCACCTAAATTAATACTTGCCACCTAAAGTAATAAATAAAGTAATACTTGCTTGTACGTGATAACTTTACCATATAGATGCAGATGGCCATACCAGAGAATACCGGTTCGATCCCCCCCTATAAACTAATCATCCAATCCAATAAAAATATAATATAAATATAGTAATTAAATTGCTATTAAATTACTCCACATATTAGATTAATCAAAACAATAAATTATATTGGAGATACGTGCCCCTGGCACAGGAGCTCTGGTCACCAAAGACCTACCATCGTCCATTGACTTTCGAGTGTCGATGAGATGAGAGGAAGGGTATAAACACGTCGAATATCTAAAAATTTTGGATCCCCCCCTTTTCCAAATTGCTTAATGGCATCTATCTGATGCGTATTCTGAGACACTCTCTGAAAGGACACCTAGTTAGACTAACCCAATACGAAAAATGACTATGCTGACATCTGAGCTGGTGGTTACTTTTTTTATTTTAAATTATCCTCACCCGAGAAAGAAGGCATGAAAAGATTAGTATCTAGCCCACCAAAGTTTATTTCAATCAAATTTTGAAAATTGCACTTGAAATCTGAAAATCTCATAAAATGTAATAATATTCTTATAAAATAATAACCAGCTGAAACAAAATAACTAATATACATTACAAAATTTAATATACTTATTCATACAAAATTCGACTTAAGAATTTAGAGAATTAACACGGGATTACTGCTATTGTAAGACGTCCCCAGCTTGATTGTGGAAGGGGATCACGTGCACGGCGTGCATGAAGATACTCAGTGGCTGGTATCAAACCCGGACTCAACACTCCTGTCTTATCAACTTTCACTAAAGGACAAGCATAAGTAAATCAAATGATAGAATTAAACATTGCACTTTTATTTTTTATGTCATTATGGAGAACAGGTGGTCACAGTGATGAGCGTTAACCGTTGCCAGTACGCAAAAACCGAAATTGAAAACAGAGCTGAATCCATTGCTCGCACCTTGTGAATTCTGAAATGAAATCTCGAGGACAATAATTAGAAATTAAATCAAGATATGTAAGACTTGGAATTGACTGAAGACATCGTCTTGGTTGGCAGATTCAGAAAATTTGTTGCAGAGGCTTTCAATCCATTAGAAGCCGAGGCTAGTAAATGAGGCCTAAAAATAAATGAAGATAAAACAAACTCCTCAGTGGATTCCGCAGCCGCTTAATGTGAAAAATTATTCCTTTGAAACAGTGCCACAGTTCAAATATCTTAGAACTATCGTCACCACTAACGATGATTTGACTCTAAGACAACAGGCTCACCATGCCAAACAAATTCTACTATGGAATCAAAAACCAACTAAAATCTCGATTTATGAGTTCAAATACAAAAATTAACATCTATAGAACTCTTGTCCAACCAATCCTGCTGCGTGGGAGTGAATGCTGAGCTATCATTGTGCATTGCATGAAAACAAATTATTAATTTCTGAGCATAAAATCTTGAGAAAAGATTTTTTGGCGCAGAATAATAGCTGGAGATCCTGGTTTCATTTCGAAATCTGTCAAAAGTAGAAGCAGCTGGATATTGTTAAAAGCGCAGAATGCAGCGGACTGCGATGGTTCGGGCATCGGTAAGGACAGCGAGAACCTAGTAAAAAAGCTTATTTTTATGGGTCCCATGGGGAAAAAAACGAAGACGTGGAAGATCACGTAAGTGGCTTCACTCAGCCGAAAAGGATTTTAATCTGGAAAACTGGAGGAGACTTGCGTTGGAAAAGACCAGATAGCAACGGGACCTGTAAATAGCGTTGGAAGAAGACGAAATCGTGATACAGCGTACCTGATCGCTCTGTCTCAGACTCAGAAGGCAAAATATACTACTTGAGAAGATTTTTAACATTCTATGAAAAAAATAACCCGTAAATCACAAAAAATCAAGAACATTTTTAAAATTTCAAAAGCATTAGGAGGATAGAGAACAACCATTTCAAGTTCTAGCAATGTCTTCTTCTCTTAAAAGTGTATCTCAGGCAAGAAGACACCCACATTCCATGAAGGGAGAGATAATGACACAAGGATAACTAGTCTGCAACTTTGGATCGAGATGGAATACAACGATCAATGAAAATCATCCACGCTTATCATTAAATTTACACTGCGAATAGAAAAAGGAGCAAGTTAATACGTAACACAAAAATATCTTTTAATAATTCAAAAAAATTATTGACGCAAACACATTTATCATATTTAATAAATCATATTCGTAAAACCGAAAAAAAATTATTTGATTTATTAGAATAATAATTTTGTGTGATATTTTTTTTCTTTCGAGAAGGAGAGAAATGATTGAGATCATTGGTTTTAAGTAAATTGATTTGCGAAACTTCCTTTGAAATACTGTCACGTACTTACAATCGTATTTAACGTCATTCTGGTGCGCAAGAAGAGATGATGACGTTTAACCGAAATGACGCGATAAACTCCAAGAATGTATTAAAAATCGGTTTTGGAAATGCCAGCCAGTGCTTGGGTAATTTTGTACAGAACTGATTCCCCCCACAACGACAGCACGCTTTTTTTCATAGTTAGCTGACAGGATAATAACATCGGAAGTTCAATTTAAATTGCTATCAAGTTAAAATGCCATTTCACTGCGTTTTTTTTTTTTAACAATAATATGAGGTATCTTTTTAGTTGAATGGGGTATAAAACATTGAAATTAAAATGTAAATATTAATTTGAATGAAAGAAAAATAATATACATTCTTTAATGAAGAAATTACAATTCCTTATTATATACTTTAGTTTATAAATGTTACTAAAATATTTTTTGAAATGCTTTAAAACATTAACTTTTTATGCTTCACTATTGTTATTGAAGTCTTTTAAAGATTTAGTTAAGAGCTGCCTAAAAATGACCTTCAACATGATGCATCAGTTAGAGTATTCCTTATTTTAAATTTCTTAGTTTTGGGGAAATTTTATTTTTCGGGTTTTACTGATATCTTTCAAAAACCTTGTGTTTCCGGAATAAATGCTTGATAAAAATGGAATGATGCTATATTTTTAATATCTATACTTAAAAATCTATGTTCTACAATTCGAAAATCTTGAATATTTTTTAAAGCAATAAATAAAAAAATTAAGACACAAAACAAAATTCTATGTTGACAAAATGATTAAAAGTTTGCGAGAGAAAAATGCCAATGAAGTGAATGATTTTTTGATAATAATTAATCATTTCATTCGTCATTCTTTGTTCTACGTCATACCTTACAGCATGCTGAAGCAAAATACAAAAATGTGACTTTAAAGGATTGAATTGTGAAGCTCTTTCAACGCATTATCGAGCAGGCTGCCGGTTTTTGCGGGATGGAGTAGCGGGATTATTAAAGATCAGTCATACAATTAGGAAAGAATTCTTACAAATCAATGCAAATAAGCATTTGAACTATCTGTACACATAACTCTATTTTTTTACCTATTTATAGTTGAACACGTTTGACCTGTATATAACAGGTAATATAGACATATTTATTACTTGAGAAAGATTTCACTTCTTACAATTTTTTTTTATTTTTTGTAAATTTTTAAAACTTCTTCTCTTGTAAATTATTGAAAAATTTCAACTTGTTTGCATCGTAGCAATTCTTTTTATTCGGAAATTCTTAAGGATTATCGAGGGTGGGTGAGTGGGAGGGCGTCTCTCGCAGCCGGGTGCTCCGGCGGCTGTCCGCGGGGGAGGGTCCTTGCTCCAAATGATGAAGTTGTGTTGAAGGACTTCGGTTTTAAGAAAATTTTTTTTCAATAATCTGATTTTACCTATTTTGCAAGAACATTTTACTTGGACTTAAAAACAATCAAATGTATTTTGTAGGAGATTATTAAATTTGCTTAATTTTCGGTTAAATTATAGCATCATCATTAAATTATAGCAATGTATCATCATTATAATATATTTTTTATTATCAGTTATCATCATTATCAGTTGCTATCTGCATGTATTATTTATAAATATAAAAAGATAATTTTTTAAAAAAAATTGTTATTATGAAATTGTTTTTTAAAGTTTTTTGTTAAAACAATTCTTATATATTTCTGCCAATTGACTAAATTGCTTTTTGATTGGCGGGCAACAATGGCTCGTCCGCATTTCGATCTCTCAGAAGGGAAGGATTTAAAAAACTTGCTGAGAATTAGAAAAACAAGTCGATTTTACATATATCGTATTTTTGTGACCAAATGAATTATTTTTCACTGAATGCAGAGTTGATAATTCATCACTTTACAGTTCATTTTATTAATTTTACTTTAAGAATCATTTTCAAATCGTAAATAGTAATAGTTGATTATGTGGTGGAAAATAAAAACATCGTTTTTAAGAAATATATCATTTCTTAGCCCCTTATTTCTTCAGATTTTTTGAATGAGTATTGATTGCCTGTTTAAAGTATTTATTCTACATTATTACAGTAAATTTTACAATTTATACATCTTTAAAAACACCTAAATGAAGTTTGTTTCTGAAAGGATGTTCTTTATGTAGTTTACCCCTCATGGAACAGAACAGCTGACCGCTGGTGCTCCGCATATCATCCCCGAGAGCTATACAAGACAATCATCCATTCATTACAATACTGATGCCGATCAGAAACAAAATTCGTACTATTTTGTCAGTTATTTACTCCACAAATTCAGGGCTAAAGATGAAGATAAGAACCAGTAGATGTCATCAGAGTTTCTCCTTCATTTGCTCAGCGCATTGTTGCCAAAATGTTTTTCTTTCTGTTGCGCGGCCTGAGAGGCGAAGCACGCTGTCGTCCTGCGAGTGTTGGAAGTCGGAAAGCTCATAGCCATTGTTGACAAATGTGCATGAAGAAGGATCTTTCATTTCTCGTTGTTAAGCTGTAGATCGAACCAGAAACCTTCTGCTATGAGCAGTATCGTTTGATACCAATGCTTTTTGTATGTTTTTATTTTCGTTTTTTTTTCTTTTTTTTTCGCCTTTTTTTAAATCTTTTTTGTGAGTGCTCAACACAATAGCTCAAAAAGCCACAACTAATTTCACCTAAAAGTTCCACCGAACTACAGGAGGGCAGTCGTACAGATGAGCCCGTACCCACTGGAACTCGCCAGAAATGTTTTCTGAACGAGGATATTTTAAGATGCAGTTCGAATACAAATAAAAGATTATTTGCTGGCTCACATTTATAAACGCATATTTTTCCCAATTCGGGGAAAGCTAATGACACAAATCGTGACATTTAAGGCGACATTCGGCCTGAATGTAAATTACCATTGCAGACATTTGTGCTCGAGGTAGGTATCGTACCCTTGAACTGTTGAGCTGAATTCGAGGTACAAAATAGTATATTTTGTGAAAGTAAGAAATTTCTGAAGATTTTCTATTTGATGAACAACATCAAAGAAAATCAGAGTCAACTCATGACGTTTGTACTAAGAGTTTAAAGAGAAAAGTATTTACATTCAATTTTATGCTTGAACACTGTACATTTATGGAAAGTTTTATTATTAGAATTGGAAATAACAGCACAGAAAAACTTATAAATTACCAAAAAAATATTTCGGCTTTTTGCCTGTTGGTTCATATTAATTCAATTAACCTATCAAAAATGCCTTACATAATTCTTTTGAAGTGAAATAAAAGAGGGCTCTCTTTATACATCGCGAAGATGTTTAAAGACCGCTGAAGAAACCGTTGCTTAACAACTCAAAGTTAACATCCTCTAAAACTTTATTTCCAGCGGGTCAAAGAAGGAGATTTTTAATGATCCTCAACACTGGGAATCGCAGGAAAGGAATTGCATCGATTCTGTATTATTTTATGAGAGTTAATCGATGAGATCCACGCAAAATCTCGTTCAGCTGAGACTCGTAGTTTAAGTGAACCACAACAAATAATCATTCTCAAACTGTTGGAAAGAAAAACCTACCATTAACCATTACCTCGGTTTTATAAATGACCCATCAAATGTTATATTGACATGCCGAAAGTTTATAAGAGATTTTTTAGACCTTAATTCATTTTTAAAAATTTGACATGTTATTTGTTTTTATGTTGCTTTTATTTTATTGAGCTGAAACATCGTAGACATTTTTCAGAGACTGAAGAAATAAATTGGAAAATTGAGTAACATAATTTGTTTTTTTCAATACAAAATAAATCAAGCTGTGCAATCGATTGCATTCCAAAAACTAAATAATGTAAATCTCTCATTTAAAATCAGGATATAAAAGTATTGGAATTTTATGCAGAGTTATTAACATATTTAATATACATTATGGGATCTAAGTAGAAGTCAAATCGCATTCAAACAAATTGATATCATCATAAATAAAGTTTTGCATGTGATGAGTGATTTCTGAAACATCAAATGAAGAAAAATTATTTAGTTTGGCTCTACAATTGGTTTCTGAGTTCAACACATTTTTTGGCGTTCTCATAAGATCGCAAATTGTAACGGAATCTGATAACTAGAAGCTTATCTTCAAAATATAAAGAGAGATTTTAATGAGCGAATACAACTCTAACATGTAAAAATTTCTGATTAAATAAAATATTGAAACTTATTCTAAAGAAGCATATAATAGGACAATTTGACTGATGTTTTACTTTTAAACTAAATACTTTCATTCTGTTGCATACGTATTAAATACACACACAAAAACAACACTAGAAACGCTTTTAAAAAATGCAATTGGAAATAATATAGTTTACAGTTTATGCTATAATTATTTTCTTTCTATTGATTTAACAATAGAATACACTTAATACTACGAAACATGTATTATTAAAAAAATACTTTAAAAAAAATAATAGCTTTAATCTTGTATGATAAAATTCATTCCCACACTCAGCCATAATATGGGCAGTTTCTATAAAGAAAATATTTCGGCCAATATGAGTTTAGATTAGAAAATATTTCTTTGAATTCATTATGTTCTAAAATAGATTGTATAATTTAACTGCATTACAAATTCGTTACAAAATATATTCATTCTAACATTTAGATAATTGTCTTCCATCTAGAGATATAACAAAATTTTTTTATCTATTTAGATCATATTTATATTTTGAAACGAGAAGATTTCTATTGAAATGCTAGTGTAAAATGCGATAACATAAATGTTTGTTGTTTCCATTGCGATTCTCAACCACGTCGTGCTGTTTTACTTCCTAAATTTAATCATTTTTAAACTTTCAAAAACTAAATGTAATTAATTCTTTTAAACTAGGAAAAGTTGGAAGCTGAAATTTATACTATTGAATAAACTTTATACTTTTTGTGTGTTAATGTAAATTAATGTGTTAAATTTACTTATTTATAAATTCAATTCCTTATGCATTAATGAATAAATTACTCTAAAATATCTTATAGAATCTTAGATAAATGTATATAAAAATGTGAATGCAAGATTCATAAATAAGGATGAGTGGGAACTGACATTTATTTATATTATCACTTCAACAACAATTAAAACATCTTTAAATCATTTAAATAACGCAAAATAAGTTTAACAAAAAGTATTGATATTATGGAAACAATGAAAATAATAATGAATCGAATTGTAATTTAATAAGTACATTTATCCACACATGAGAAAAATTAAATATCAAAATCAATTTTTATGAAGAGTTTTCATGTAATATTTAATTGCACTGAAAAGTTTATTGACAATTTCACATTTGTTAACATAGTTAGTAAACACTCATTTATAATTATTTTTTGTAATGTGAATTGCGCCATTCTTATTTTCAAGAATTAAAAATTACTTATTCAAAAAAGTTATTTTTAATTATTGAGAATAAGAATTTTCAACATAAATATAAGAACAAAGATATCAAAATAAAGAAGAAAGACTTTAAAGTTTGAAGTGTAAGAATTCTCAGATATACAATAAATTACAGAATTTTAGACAAACTGTATACCCCTCATTCTGCAAATGATTCAAAAACATTTATTTTTAGTTTCTTATGAACATCTGTTAATAAAGAAAGTACATTCATTTGAGACATTCATGCCAAAAAAAACATCAAATTATTCAAATATCATGTTTTTCCCTGCAATTGTCAATTCTATAGTGTTATTCAGTATTAAATAAAAAATATTATTTGTGAAAATCCATAACTAATCTAAATATAGGAAAGAAAATTCTAAAGCCAAATTTTTTTTTCTGAAAAGGTATTTTAATTTCATTTTATCTATGATGGAATTCTACAAAATGCCTTTTTCACTGCAGCGTCACCACAAACGCTGCAAGAATTACACAAGACTTAAGCAAATAAGTTCGGAAAACAGGAAAGAAAAGTGTTAACACTTACAGTTTTCAGCGATGAAACACGGCGAGTTCTGAAAGACTAGCATTTCATACTAAAAGTTTATTTTGTTCACAACACAGGGAATGTCTTCTAGGGAGTCAATGTATTGCACGGTAGTTTTTTCTCCATTTCCGTTCATGAGTAGTCCCATGGGAAGAGCAGAGGGACTGATAAGTAGTCACATTTCTATTTTTGTTTGTCAACGCCAAAGATAGATGTTCTTTATTTTCCAGATTGTGCTTTTCGGAAGCAGTTACGAAAGGTTTGCTTTAACAGTTCTAGAATAAACAGAAGTGATATGTCAAGCTGTCTTGTGTCAGCGGGGTTCCCGCATCACAATCACACTGTTTGATTTTTGACTCTCTGCATCGGCTGCATGTACTTTACAGGTCTCCGTTTTCAGGGGGCTTAGCCCTGCCGTAGCACGAGTAGAGCCCCAGCAGCTGACTAGCGGGCAGAGAGTGGCCGGGCGGAGTCTGGGACTCGCCCTGGTTGTCCCTGGAGGAAGCTGGATACGCCGTGTGACAGTCCGAAACCCGCAAGAAAGGGTTGAGCACCAGGGATCCGGCCGAGGAAGTGACCACTGCTGCTGGGCCGTGTCGCGACGAGTCCCCCGGACTCGGCGGAACTGAGGAGCCCAGTCCGTAGGGGCCGGACGGTCCGCAGCCGCACGGCATGAAGTAGGGCGACACGGGCAGCGACAGGCTGGAGTAGAAGGAGGCGGCCGCCGCCGCTGCCGCCGCGGGGCTGTAGGTGGGGTAAGGGCTGCTGCTGGACAGGGGCTTGAAGGGGTGCATCATGCTGCCGTCGCTGGGGGTGGAGGATCCTGCTGAGGACAATTTCCCGTCCTGGTCTGGCCTGTCTTCGGAGGGCGACAGCCTCGAGACCGTGGCTGTCGGCGCCGAGCTGGTGGCCGGGGCGTTGGCGAAGATGGACTCTGAGGAGGAGAAGGGGAGCAGCCCTGGCATGGGAAGGCCCGTCGAAGAAGGGGCTGCCTGGAAAAAACTCCGCGGGAAGTTCATACCCAGGTAGTCGATGGGGTAGGGCAGTGGAGGGAAGGGGTACCTGTCTTTCTTGAGGAGCGTCTTGGGTTTCCGCCGGGGCTTGTACTTGTAGTCGGGGTGCTCCTTCATGTGGAGGGCCCTCAGCCGCTTCGCCTCTTCGATGAAGGGGCGCTTCTCCTGCTCCGACAGGTGCTTCCACTCCGTTCCCAGTCGCTTGCTGATCTCCGAGTTGTGCATTTTGGGGTTCTCGAGGGCGATCTTGCGCCTCTGGGCGCGTGACCACACCATGAAAGCGTTCATGGGCCGCTTCACGTGCAGTTCGCCTGTGGCCGTGGACCTCGTGGTAGACAGGCTCATGTCGGAGGGGTCAGACGCCTGTCTCTCCCACCACGCGGCCACCCTGCGAAACGCCACCGTCGTAGGATCTTCTGCCCTGCACACCTCAATCGCGGAAGCCGGAAATGCGCTCTCTGTCTGACGATCGCCTCACAGGCTCATCGCTGCTCCGCAGGTCGGAAGTCTCGCGCGCAGTCAATTTCAATTTCAGTCGTCAATTTCAAGCAAGGCAAAATGGGTTCAGTCGAAAAATATCCATGGGCGCCTTGAACGACAGCACGCGGTAGCAGCACCGCCCACCGGAGAGAGACGACTGAGCACGAGAGAGGGCGAGCGAGAGAATGTCGTGCCTGCGAATCACAGCAGCGAGTCAGCAGACCTGGCCAGTGGTACGATCCCAACACTTTATTTAACCACGTGCAGACGAAAGCGCGGCGTCTCAGAACCCTAGAAATTGGTCAAGAAGCAGGAACCAATGGCAGAGCAGCTTACAAGACGAACGATAGGGGCGGGACGGATTGCGGAGCAGGTACTTCGGATTGGTGGGCTCGGGTAGGCGGTCTTTCAGAACCCAGCAACTCTCTCGTTTACTTTCTAGGGTGAGTATTCCTGTTTTGTTAGTAAATGTTTTTGATGCATTTTACCCACAAGGACCAATCGATTTCAGTCCAAGTATTTTTTATAAATGAATTTTTTAATTATTCAAACAAACTACATATGTGAAATCACTTAAATATAAATATGCATGCCAGATTTTAAAATCGGTTTTTCTGCAATAATGGAATGAAATGCATAGTAATTGATTCCTTCGGAAAACAAACATTGAATAAAAATACGAAATAGCAAATATTCCTTCGTAAATACTTATTTTAGTAAAAAATTAAATGCATGTACTTTAAAATGAATTGAATGTTGTTAATTGAATGAATTGTTATGTGTAAATATAAATGTATTTATTAAAGTGAAAATTCCAGAGAACAATATCTTAAAATCATAAATTTTAATATTTTTGCAATTTTCATATACATAGAAGTGTGTATTCATATTTTTATTTTCATGCAAATACAAATAATAATTTCATTAATTTTGAATGTTAAGTTTATTTTAATATCTTGTATACATATCCATCTATCTATCTATCTATCTATCTATCTATCTATCTATCTATCTATATATATATATATGTATATATATATATATATATATATATATATATATATATATATATATATATATATATATATATATATATATATATATATATATATATATATATATATATATATATTCTTCTACTTCATATGTATATGATTTTTCATTTGTGATTTTAATTTTACTTTGAAGTATATATATGTAAAAAAATATATTTTACAATGAGAAACTTAAATGGAAATTCATTTGAACATAACTATATTATTATTAATTGATGATAATTATGAAGCATAATTCTCTAATATCAAACTAAAATACCTCCTTACGTTCAAAGTCAGTTATTGGTTTCTTTTTTTATCGGGAATAAACTTAAATGGATTGTTTGTTTAAAAATATGCTTCGACATCAGAAACTATTAGTTAACCTATTCTTGCTATCAGTGAACTAATTTTAAAACAGTTATGGATGAGAAATATTACAATTCATACGAAACTTATTGATGGAATGGATAGCGCAATATTTATGTTTTCATGCAAATAGTTCGTATATTTGAGTGTCAAAATTTCACTGCCATAGACCCTGTGGAAAAATCATTCCTTAAAATATTGCTTGAACATTAGAATGTCATTATGAACAAATAGCAATCAGTTAAGAATATAAAAAAAGTTATTTTTGAAAAATACCAAAAAGAAATACCATAATGTTTAATGATTGTTACCTCTTCATTTTTAACCATACAGCGATCGTTTTAGTTGAGATTATGACTGCGCCACTGTCAATGGTCACACAATTGTCATTGGTTACATAATATCAATGACGTCAGATAACTTTTCATATACGTCACACATCGTACTGAGATGGCGTCGTCAATACCATTGGTCGACGAATATGCTGCCTGCCTTCACACTACATTCTTCGAGTGGCAGCAAACAAAGCGAAGTTCTCTATCAAATGTCTCAGAATATTGTCGAAGTTCTTTTTGTTAATGAAACGATTTCTTCTACAAGGACCAAAGCTTCAGTTGGAAAAACCGCTTTTTTATTGAGTCCAGCCGCGATCACAAGAGAACAGAAGAAGAAGCTAAATGAAAAAGACAAGACAAAACATCCATTTTATGCTTAGTTTAAATCGGCAAGGCCCATTAAAATTTTTTGAAATTCATTTAATTAATAGAAATCTAAATTAATAAATGCAATATTGGTAAACAACCTCCTTTAACTCTTAAGTCTTTTAACTTTTTTAGTTATATAGAATTGTATAATTAAGATTATAACTATGCATCTGGTTAAATGAAATCTAAACATAAATAATTTGTGAATAACTAATTAGAACAATAGTTTGTAAAATATTATTTGCCATAAAATAAAGATGCTTTGCTCAGAAGCGAGGGGGGGTTGTCGTCCCCTTTCTCTCGGGGTCAGGGCGAGAAACATTCTCTCCCGCAGACGAAGGTGTGTGAAAAATTCACTTAAAAGGATTTGTACAGCGAATATTTTTTCAGCTGCCACGCCAGTCTGATTTATTGTACCAAAATGTATTTTTATGTCTCACAAAGTATGAAATTGGTATGAAAGTAAGGTATGAATTTGAAACTCTAAGGTTAGAAACAGAAAGTGTATTTTATATCAAAGCAGTTATTTGTACATTTTCACTCTATGCGAAATAGTCTTTCATTTATTACACAGTTCACATTGGCAGCAGACTTGGTAGGGGGACTGACGCGAAAAAAGCGCATGTCCACCAAATCATGAAAAATTGAGGAAGAAATCAGTTCAAGTATGCGTTTATAAACCATTAATACTCACAGCAGGTACACTCAAATCTTTTATTGTGTGGGGACCGCGTAAAAATCGCACAAAACTTCGGGAATGTATCTACAAACAAAGTTTTCGCGACACATTTGAAAAGTATTTTCTTATTTTGTCGTAGGAAAGGAATCAAGACACATCCGAGAAGTTATTCGTGAAAATGCCGGTAGGATGAGGAAGGAAGGTATGTAAGTGTGTATATGACACAGTTTTCATGCAGTGTGGTGCAAGAACTAAATGGCCACTCAAACTGCTTACTTTTTCCTTTCGTCCGATGACGCATTCAGGAGCTGAAATTGGATTAAAAAGTGCAATTTCACCTTATAATCGCACGAAAGCAGATTTGAATGTAACTTAAATATACTCATTGCTCAAGTAATAAATTTATTCACTTCTTACAAATTAATAAATATACTTTTTCAGAGAAAATCACTCACAAAAATTTCGATCCCTTTTCATTCAAGAATATTGTATTTCTTTAGAATTTAGATTCATCTCCTTTCGAGTTCTTGACCCTCTCGGAGCCCGAGTTCTCTTATAAAGATTTTCCATTCCCTCGAGGCATATCTGAAAAAATTTGAAGATGATTTGTTTAAAATTTTATAGCTTTTTAATGTGCGATTTAAACAGAGAGAACAATATCTTGGAAGCAGCTCAAAATAATCATTCTGAAATATTTCTCAGTACTTTAAGAGAATCGTGCATTATTTGATAAAACATGTAAGAAAAACTACTGCTTTTACTCTGCAGATTCATGTTACTGATGATGAACGTGCGACTCGCGCGGAAAAAAATTAAAATTTAGTAATCCTGACTTCAAAGAAAAGTATGTGGAAGAAAAATTTTGCATTTTCATTAAAATTGTGTCCAGTTAGAGTAAAATTGAAAAAAAAAATATTTTTCCAATAATGTATAGTTAAAATTAACGTTTTTTATCGATGTAAAATCAATTCAACTTTGGTAATTATCATTATAAACTATTTTTAGGATTAACTTATAGCAGAATCACAAACATTGGATTTGAAATGTTTTGTTTGTAACTTCAAATGCATCAACATCAATGACATTAGATGCTGTCACACAAGCGACTCCTTCTGACAGGAAACTCAGTAGAAACTATCAGAAAAGTGACTTTTTATTTACAATTAAGAAAATTTTTTTCTAATACTCCTTTGTTTCAACAATATGCAATGTGTAATCGTCAAATTTTCCTATATTTTATGCTACATATAATCTGGGTCTTATGTTATTTTTCTTCTGTATTTTAAAGACTGAAATTTCAAATGAAAAATAAGTGAGCTCATGTGGTAATTACTACCCATTAATAGTATAAATGCATTTATGTATGCATGTAAACGCATTTGTGTGTGTGAATAAAATTATATATACATCAGTATACATTAAAACAATCAATTAAATTATACAGTCACAACTATATATATACATATATATATATATATATATATATATATATATATATATATATATATACATATATATATATATATATACATTACTAATAATACGTGTTAAATGAGTAGACAGTCGTGCGTATACACATCGATGCCTAATGTGAGCTACCCTATGGCTGATAGATTTCAATCCACTCAGTTACATGACAGTAAACTGCAAATTCTGATTCAAAACTGAATTTATTACTCAGAAAAGAGCCTCCTGACTGTAATCAACGCCGACATTTATCAGCCAAAGCAGCTTTTACTCTCAGATAGTTATGGACTCATAGCAATTCCGCAGAGATACATAAGGCACAGCTTTTAAATTAGCCAACGGTTGATCACGACACGGAAGGCAGCTCAACGAAGGCCTTAAGCGGATGTCGCATTGTCCTCCAAGTGAGATGATACCCGTGGAACACTGCTTCTAAATTATTTAGACATCCACCCAACAGGCAGAGTCCGATTCTGGGCTAGGAAGTATGCTGCTACAACTTATGAATTTTAACAGGAACAACTTTGTGAAAGAATGAAGGGTTTTTCTCTTTAAAAATACTTCATTTCTTTTGAAATATACATAGATTTTATTCAGAATTTTTAAATGTTTTCTGATTTGGAATTTTTTTCAAGCCAAAAATTAACCTTCGAGGAACGTTTTCTTTTCCTGCCAGAGCAATCTATTATTTATCACTGATAAAAGTGTGCAGATTCACCACCGTTACAATGTTTGAAGGCCTCGGTCTGATTCTGGCCTCGTGTCTGGGAGGGGTGGGGTGGGGGTGAATGACAACCGAACTCACAGGGACTTCAATGAACGCTGAGCTCACACGGGATGTGACAGAAATCTGTGTTCAAAGCTGAAGTGAGCAGCGTGAAATCTCGTGAAACTGCATGAAACGTCGAGAACAGTTGATTGGATGGAAACTATTCAGAGTAAACGGGATATCTTTCGCATTCAAAATTCGGATAACTTAAACCTCACTTTATGTCAGTTTAATTCACTAGTATGATAAACATGGTGATAGTTAGTCACTAATAATACTCAAGCAAAAAGTGAAAGTGTTTTTCGAAAAATAGGAATTGCTCCGCAACATTTTTTTAAATTAAAGATTTTTTTATCTTTGTAATTTTGACAATTTTTTGAACGACGGAAATATTTTTCCTTTTTTATTTTAACATTTAAATTGCACATTATCTTCAGATACCGAGGACATAGCAGACCAAAAACTTTTTTTCAACCATTTTCTCTTAAGGTAAATAATAATCAAAAATTAATGGAGGCACGAATTTTTAATTATATATATATATATATATATATATATATATATATATATATATATATATATATATATATATATATATATATATATATATATATATATATATATATATAAGTGCTTTTATTCTTATTATTTACATTCATTTGCAATTTTTCCCTATTAAAAGTTCGTCAAATAAGCAATTTTTTTCATGTAATAAAATTAATAAAAATGTTCGGACGCGAATTTTTATTTTTAAAAATTTATGTAAACAATTTTCAATAGAAACATTAGAAATAAAAAGTTAAGGGTCCAAAAATGTCTGTAAAATCTCAAATTATTTATGTTTAATTTTTCAATTTGTTCCAGAAGATGAAAATTAATCTGTATATCAATCATAGGTGAATTCGGCCAATGAATGCGGTTACAGTCACTGATTTGTGTATAATTGTAAATAAGTTGTGTATTTCCACGGATGATATTAGTGTAAAATATCCTCAAATGATCCAGCCAGAATCATTTGTCATGCATTCAATAGAACACGCTTTCCGTTACAAGTGCACGTGAGGAGGAAGCATCTGAAACCACTTCCGTCCGTTGGACACGTCTTCCATCTTCATTCGAAGTATCGATCATCTTTCGGAATGTGAGACGAAAGGGCAGATGTGGACGCGAGAGACCAACTGCTGCTTCTTCCTCTGGTCATTTCCTTCCCTGTACCCCAGGCCTCCCATTTATTTGTTTTGCTCCAGAAAGGGAACTAAGGTGTTTGTCTTAGCTAAATTTTAATTTAATTGTTGGATCTGTGATGGGGCGAGTTTGGTGCGGGTCGAACTGGTATTTCCCTCATGGCATGGGCTGACTTTATTTACAACCGACAGGGTCTTTTACATGTGGGGGCAACATGAATTTTAGCTATACAATACATAGCTGTTGCTTACATAACACACTTAAAGTGTGACTTGTTTAGTTACATTTTAACAAAATACAAATTTTCTATCGTGTTACAGTATCTACAGAGTTTCTAGTTACAATTCTTGGTTAGATGATTGATTATTTAACAGGTTATATACACATTTTGACAATGGTTTTACCCATTATAAACTTTAACATTCATTAAGTCAATTAATACATTTGTGTTACAGAAGTATCGCTTAGAGTCAGTGCAGCTTCAATTCCGTTGTTATATGAATGCAAATGCAACTTTAATTTTTTTAATATAGACATTTACAGTTAATTAAAATCAAAAAATTTAAATTTATATAATATTTACAATTGGTTGTTAGCTAGAAATAGTATCATACCTAGAAAAAGCTGCGAATGCAACACTTTAAAGATCACGCTTCAATTTACGCATGGTCTTTTCCTCTCCACACTCCGGGGCTTTTGACAGGTCCGCTACTTCTCGGGGGTGGTGTGTCGTGGGTTATTGATTGCATCGGGGGGGATTTTAACTGTTTCTTAAAATTGCTTTCGGCCTTCTTCTATTTATTTCTGCGTTATGATCATACTGTGGCTGAATATTAATTAGTGGGTTGGGAATTTGGTTTAAGAGCTTATCGGCTATTTTAATTATGTGTTCAGTTATATTTTCAATGTTGAATTCCTTAAATCTATTTGCATTTCTGAAGTATGCAGGGGCCATTCTAATAATTCGGTTTTCTCGTTGTTGCTGTTTGTTAAAGAGCCTCTGAGCTGCATAGCCCCAACCCGGAGCTGCATAAGTGGCAGTGGGTCTCATGATGGTTTTATAGATTAATTACGGATGCTGAGTTTGGATTTTCTGCCAATTAAGTTGAATAGAGCGCCTGCTTGCTTTAATTTTTTAAGAATGTAATCAATGTGTGTGAACCAAGTGAGTCTTTTATATAAAATAACTCCTAAATACTTAACTTTTTGGGACCAGGGTATCTGGTCGTTTCCTTGAAAGTTCCATCCACTGGCTCGTAATGCGGTACCGCTTCAAGGCCTTCTGTCAATCCATAATGCGTTTCACTTCAGGTGTCCATGGCAATGAAAACGTTAAGGAATAATTTCTAAATCGCATGCAAAATGGGTAAATGAATGAATAAAAATATAATATTATATAATATATATAAAAGTACGAAATGAAATAAATAAATATAAACAAAACTAAAATTAATAAAATTTGAAATTTAGAAAAATGAATTAATATACGTATATATATTTAGCGGCAAAAGAACGGTAAAAATATTCGGTGAAATTACATGGCTTTCTAAAAATAAAGGGACATCCATTATTTCCACGTGCATGTCGCTTCATAAAGGAGTGAACTCTTAAGCCGTAAATAGCTTTTCTTACATTCATACTTTGGCAATATATATTCTATTAACATGCAATTTTTCATTTTTTAAAATTATGTTTTTATTTCATTTAATAAGATAATGTTTTAATTGGAAAAATTCATTTTTAATGCTTGAAATAGTATTTTAAAATGAAACATCAATTTTAATATCAATTTATACATTTAAAAATAAATTTAAATAACCTTTAAAGTAAGCAGTCAGTCAAAAATAATTTTAACCTTTGAAATAGGTTATTTTACACAAAAACCTTTGAATACCTTTGATGCATACATTTATAAATATCTTTAGTATAAGCGCTTTTGTGATAATGATTTGAAATGAAAATCGTAAAAACGCCAAACACTCAATAGGCGAGACTCTGCGTGTTTTACTGGCGGAAGGGAATTGAAAACGTATGTGCGTGGGAGTGAAATCACTTCACGAAGCGTCTCTCCGCAACAGACACCGTGAGAAGAATCCCCTTCATTTGCAGAGAGGGTGATATGGTAAACCAGTTATAAAGATATTACTGAAAACATTTAACATTTTTTTAATTTCATATATTGCATAAATAAAGTTGGCCTATTGATATACATAATTTACATATAGATATATTTGATTGATATGTAAGCGAATAGACAGAATGGCCACCGCACAACACTTGGGCCCTCAGCACTGCCTGATGACACACTCTTCGAAACGGAAGTTCGACCGCAGCCACTTCTGGGGACACTGGAAGAGGAATGCAGCGTTTCTGCAATCAAACCTGCTGAAGGAGGAGCCGCTGTGTTCTGAGCAGTTTCCGTTCTCATTATCGGCAGGTCATGAGTTCTAATCCCGACCAAATATCCATCTTGCTCGCTAATGGTGACTGTTAAATATGTCATCGTCTTAATGTCTTCGATGTGAAATGACAGCTCTGGAGGCCAAGCATTAGGGGCTCTCCTGCATATCCTCTGTTTCTAAATTACGAAGAGTTCCTTCTTCTGTCTAACTGAAAGAGCCCAGATCATGGCTGGTTGCTGCACCTGCATGCGTCTTTGTGAGAATACCTTTAAAAGTAGGTGCCTGGGAGTTTCCTTCGTTCGTCTCCCATTGGTCCTCTCGAAAGGAGAAACTCAGAGGTCTTGAAACAGCTTTCCTGCGGTCATGTCAAAGAATCCATGCTTGGGGTTCATCATGCCTTAGAGACAGGACTGTGCTCTTCGGAGTTGCAATTTCTGGGCTTCCTCGAGTAACAGGAGATTTGTGTCTGCAGGTACATGTGTCGACATGGGTACTTTCAGGGTTAAATTCGTTGCGACTTGTGAATGCAGTTTTCTGTCTGTGAAAAGTCCTTCTTTTTAAACAGTAATGTGAATTGAATGTTAAAAAATAAATGATGCAGCAGCAGTTTTTGTCCTTAGATTTACAAGAGGTCTCACAAGTGATTACTCCATTTCAGTTGGACAGCACTTCTTAAATGACACCGAAAGTATAAGATATATATATATATATATATATATATATATATATATATATATATATATATATATATATATATATATATATATATATATATATATATATATATATATATATATATATATATATATATATATATGTATATATATATATATATATATATATATATATATATATATATATATATATATATATATATATATATATATATATATATATATATATATATATATATATATATATATATATATATATATATATATATATATATATATATATATATATATATATATATATATATATATATATATATATATATATATATATATATATATCATGAACGGACTTTTATACTTAGAATTTAATTGGGTAAAAGAAAAGAAAATAAGATGATTTTTTTAAATAAACTGAAAACTTTTTAAGGAAATAACCTTTGGAAATTTTACCTATAGGTAATATTTTTTGACACTCGTCATTTTTAACTTCTCAGAGTACGTAAATTTAGTGCTAATATTAAAATAAGGATTTTGACAGCAGTTAGTATAATGCGATTTTCCAGTATGCTAAGTCAGTCTCATCACTCAAGAGTTTTATAAAAGGAAAGTTTTTAATTTACAGCTTTTCAGAAATGAAATTTTACTATTTTGCTCAAAAAAATAATTAACCTGTAGCAACCATGTATTTGTGTATCAGGAATTGTAAAATTAAATGCCAGATTTGTAGAGAAAAAAATTTTGTATTATGATTTTTATCAATTGATATTTTTATTAACATCATAAATAAAAGAATGGAGTAAGTCAATAATTTTTTGAAGTATAAAAATATTTAAACTAAATGTGCTTTAAATCAGAATAAAAGCATAATTTTGAGTTGGACGCAATTTTTTATTCGTCAAAATGAGGAACATGTAAGATTAGTTGAAAGTGAAATATTTCTCTATTATATAGCAATATTAGTCAATGCTACAATAATTAAATACGAGGGTCACTATGAAATTTTTGAGATACAACTAGGTTTTTAAAGTTATACTTACAAAATTTTAGGTGTGTTCAAAGTAGTCTCCTCCAGCATCAATGCACTTTGGTAGACGAATTTTCCACAGATTAAATGCCTCAAGCCATTCATTTCTTCGAATAGATGAAAAAAATGCATTTATAGCCACATCAATCTCTTATTCTGAATGAAAACGACGTCCACGTAAGTTCTTTTTTAGATTAAAGAATAACCAAAAGTCGCACATCAGGTGAATACGGCGGATGTTCGATCACTTTAATTTGATTTTGTTTAAGAAACTCAACTGTTAATACGGCTGTATGTGAAGATGCATTGTCATGGTGAAGCATTAGTCCCCTAACATTTAGTTCTTGTAGAATTTCTGGAAGACATTGAGTGGTATACCAGTTTGCTGTTACTGTCTTCTGTCCTTCCAACTTCATGGCTTTGACCAATCCCGTACTTCTGAAGAAAACGGCATTCATCACTTTTTTCAGTGCGCGCTGTTTTTTCACCGTTGTCGGTATGGGATCATCTTCAAAGACCCATATTTTGCTTTCTTGACGTGTTGGAACGTCAAAAAACGGTATGTACGTTTCATCACCTGTTACAATTTTAGAAATGATGCGGTGGCCACCATCATTCAGCATATTTAGAGTTTCTTTACCGATTCGTATGGCAGACACATTATCCGGGATTACTGCCGACGGCGGCCTTCCTGTGTGTTCTTCATCCTGAAGAAAATGGCGACCTCTTCTAAATTCTCTAAGCCATCTGAATACAGTAACACGAGCTGGAGATTCATCACCAAATGCTAATTGCAACCGATGAACGCATTCTTCTTGATTTAATCCTGTTTTGAATCGTAGAAAATCAAAGCGCGAAAATGTTCTCGCGTCAACTCCATTTTCTCTTCTGTATAAAATTTATTCCACACTAAACAAGTTGAAGTAACTCAGTAAAAAATCGTCTTCTGTGTTAATATACTTTGTACTTTAAAATTAAACCGTCATTTTTATTTTGTAAATTCTCGTCTGTGCGTATCTCAAAAATTTCAGAGTACCCTCGTATAATAATATAAAATAATATTGTTATATTTCGTCTCACAATACACTTATCCAAAATACAATAGAACAGTAATCTCAATTTTCATCCTTTTACGCGCACATTCTCATTATTTAGTGAATGTAATCACAGTAGGATGTTTTTCAGGAAGTCCTAAATGGAACCATAGATAATCATTCATCACTAAGAAACTCTTTCATAAATTCGACGAAAAATTAAGCGAATGAAAAGCGAATTGGTAAAGAACTTTACATTTGTTTTGATTTTTTATTCAAATTTTTGTAAAAATTACAAATAATGTTAATATAGGTTGCTTTATCGAACATAAAATTACATTTCCTGAACAAATATATTTAAAATTAAATATAAAAAATACTCTTTTTTTACTTCTTAATTTCTTTCTTTGAAAATATTATGTTTCTTTAATTGAAAAATAATATAAATTTGGATATATTTTTCAATTGTCTTTGAAAAATGGCACTTTTTTTAGAAAAAATAGATATCGTGCTGAAAAGAATTGTAGATTCATTTAGAGAATTTTTTTTAATTGAAACCACTAATTCTGCTAATTGTCACACAATAAGACAATTATATCTTTTTTAGGTATAGGATTTAAAATAAACTTTTTTTAGACGAGTAAAAACAATTTATTTATTTTATAAAAAAAATTAAATTAAAAATTTAAAATGTTAAAAAGTATTTGATTATCATAGTAAAAAAGTAATGTAATATTGTATTTTATAACATTTATCCCCACCCAAGGGATGCTGAAAAAGGAACAAATGAAACTCAAAAGTTAATTAAGGTGTTTTACTTTTTGTGCTTCTTTCTGTAAGCAATCTTTTAAATTAATTTTATTCATAAATTGTTCATTTATCCTTGAATGAATTAATAAAACATGTGAATTGTGGTCATATCTCGCTTCTCCCTAGCATCTAAAATACCTTTTCTGATCACGTGTTCACAAATCAGTCCCAGAAGTGATCTCTTCGGGTCGGGTGTGTCCTCTGGGAAGGAAACACTTGTCGCACAATTCTCAATGTCCCTCTGTTTTTGGTTCATATGAATTCGTAACCGTGAGAATCCGCAGTATCAGCACCCTTATCCATCAAAGATTTATGTTTTTATGAAAGAGGGAATCCATTTTTCTGCTCTCTTCGTTGTTATAACAAAAAAGGAATCTTTCTTTCCATACACTAAGTTCCGTGTTTCCATTTAATTGCAATTTCCTGTAGTTTTATATAATTATAACTTTATTAACGTATTTTCTCATTTTTATATCCGAGAACTGTCTGCATTTGCTTTCGTGAGTCAGCAATTGTAAGCTTTCCAAGGAATGAATTTAAAATTATGTAATTATAACTAAAATATTTATTTAGCTTAAAATATAATCAATATTGAAATAAAATTAGTCTAAGAATATTTTTTAGTTTCAATTCAAATCTAAATACACTGAAACTTAAAAGGGCTAAATTGAAAGTATTATATAACTTTATTATAGTTCTAGAGCAGCGAGATCGCAGCATTTTCTCAAAGTCACCCGCGAAGGCTGTTCAGATTTCGAGGCTCTCCTTCCTATTTTCGAAGTTTATTCTAAAGTTCATAATGTTCCTTGGATGACATCTTCCTTTTCACCTGGACATCCCATGGAATGCGGGGGAGTGGGTGACGCCCATTGAGAATCCTTGTTACTCTCCCGTTACAAAGATTATAAGGAAGGTTTTCTTCAAGAAGAGAAAATATGTTTGTTAGAAAACTTTTCCAAACTTTGACGCCAGATGTCGACCGCTAATAGCTATACTATTTTGCTCGCCATCTCTGGGCACGAAGAGACATGTTTTTTTATGCGGAAAGAATTTCACTTCAAATAGTTAAATAATTTTCTTTGTAATAATATTTCATAATTTTTTATCACCAAAAATTGGAAAAAGCTACAAAAGGGAAGCGTTTAGTTTTTAAAAAGTGTGAAATTGTAAATGAGGAATACAAATTATGAGAATGGATGATTACGGTGGAGACTTTTACCGAAGTTTAAATCAAATAAACAAATGTTACTTAAAACTTTAAATAAATCAAATAAATTATTTATAAGTTTCAATTACCATACTTACTGAGGTATTTTTTATTCGTATTTAATAAAAATAATATATAGTTATTATTTTGACATTAAATTTCCTAATATTGTTATTTTCTTGTAATGTTTATATCCTCGCATGCATGGGCGAATCAAAAAGAATAACGACTATTCGAGTAAAAACGGTCCAATTAGCAGATTTAGTACAAAATCTATCATTGGGTTATATTTGGAGACAAAATTGATTACCGTGCGTAAGAAAGCATTTGCGGTTTTAAGATTTTTCTGGAATCCTGAGGAAAAAGTAAACAAAATCTATATTCTCCTTCCTTCCATTAAAGATTCGATAAAAGCTCGAGCGTTGTGCGGTACAAACTATGTTAGCCTGAATATTGATTGCTTCGGAACCATTGTTTCACGACAAGCGTGAAAGTGTTGCATAGATTATTAAAACTGAAATGAAGTAAACTTGTGGCGTCCACTGGGATGACAGGCAAACCGCTCGATGCGCTCGCGCGGACTTCTCTTGTGACGCTCTGCTGTCTTCTAACAACTTATCCTGTAGATTAGATAACCAGCTGTGGATATTTTTAATTGTTTCTTCATTTTTCTTAAATAGTACCAAATATGTAATTTCCTAGAAATAAAAACTTGCAAATTAGGTAATTTTAAATTATATATTCCAAAATATTGGATTGGCAAGAAATTTATTTCAGTTTGCACGAGCAGATAGCATTATGTTTGTTTCGTTATTATTTTGACAATGTTAGAATTTTTTACTTTTGATATTTTATACGATATTTTTCTCTTTTGATGTATATATCGATACCTTTAAGCTGTTATTGAAATAAATTTGATGTAATTTTGCTTACAACTATCAGCTTACTTGTTAAGAATCTTGATATTTGGGTTTCACACGAATTGAAAAAAATTCCTCAACACAGCGAATCACTATTTGTGATACGCATTTAAAACTTAATTCAATCAACTTTTTTTTTAAACGAATTATTAGTGGTGGTAAAAAATGGATAATCTACAATAACGTTAATAATAAGGAAAAAAATCCCATGGTTTAGGCATGATGAATTAGCGCAAACCACATCAAAAACCGACTTGCATCGAAAAAAGATATCGCTGTCAGTTTGGTGGGATTACAGAGTATTTTTTGCTGCTTCCAAGTTCAAATCAGATGTTTTCAGCCAACAATTTGTGAAAGTGAAGAAAGCGATAAAAGAGCCAGAATTGGCATATCGCAAAAGAATCGTGTTCCAGCTCAACTATGCGAAGTCTGACACATATTTAACAGCACGTACGAAACTATTAGAGCTTGGTTGGGAAGGGATGTCACATCATCTATACACCATCGGATTATCATTTATTCCGAAGTTTAAAAACCTTCTTAAATGGTTTTAGTAATAACGATGACCTCAAATCGGTTGAATTTCTTTGCTGTTAAGGACCAGAAATTCTATGAATTCGAGATCAAGAAATTACCAGAAGGTCATAGAACAGAATGGAAGACATTTAACTGATTAAGGGGGACTTATTGATAAAAAATTGAATTTTATTTTATTCTAAAAACCCGAAACTACTTTCTTGCCAATTAAAAATGTTTCTTAAAATTTCCCCTGTATATCAAGCAACCTCATCCGTTGCAAGCAATCAACGTTTCTTCGAATTGCTTCATTTTTCAGTGTAATTCATTGATAATGCTAAATTTTAATATTTATAATTTGTTCTTTTAGACTCTTCCTTTTTCTTCGGGTTTATTTATTTTAATATCGAGTTTTCGTACTCAGTTCTTATATTTATAATATTTGATTTTACGAAATTCGGTATCTATACGAAACACTCAATGTTCCCGACAAGTTGTTACTTTCTAATTTGTTAGTTAATTTCTTGTTTCTTTTTCTTTGGAATCATATGCATTAGTTAATCTAATATTTTAACGGATAAGTGTACACAGAGTGACCAAAAACACCGTAAAATCTTTAAATGATTCATAAAATCTTAGAAAATAACAAAAATAATAAAGGGTTTGTAATCTTAGTATAAATAAATCAAAAATGTTTTCAAGATTAGAAAAAATATTTAAAAAATAGCCAATAGGTATCTTTTCATGCATAAATGAAAGAGAAGACGCTAGTAAGGAGAATAATGTCACCAATTCATTCTCATCACTAGTGATAACACGTTGCAGACTTGTCACAAATCCCACAGGACAGCAGAGTTCGGCTGTACACATGACAGATTTTAGCAGAATGAACCTTTCAATTTCCGACAGATTGAATAATTCGATCAATTCACCTGGCAATTTAAGTGTCCACACCCCCAAAAGTCTGGTGGTATCAGATCTGGGACTGAAGAGGCCGTGGAAATTCGAAATGGCTGCTACTTCCTTGCCAAACATTTGTCAAGAATTCCATTTCCAACAAAATTTCATTTCGTATTACGTTCATACCAGCGCCATCTGTTAGCAGTTTCTATAATTTTCTGATTTTAAGAAGAAAAAAACAGTTATTTTTATTTTTTATTTTGGTCACTTTTTTATGACTTTGTAAAGTTTTTACAGGCTTTTTACTTACACTGCACACACACACATCATAGCATATATACATACATATATATATAATATATATATATATATATGTGTGTGTGTGTGTGTGTGTGTGTGTATGAATGAGACCCGGCTGTGCAATAGTGGTCGTGCTTCCATGGCACAGGTCCGTGGTTCTGTCGTCGGGTTTAACAAGGTAGACCCATACTTTCATTCCTTGAGTGGGTCGATAAAACTGAGGACCAAGCAATTTTGGGGTTTCGCGTTCGACTGACCATCAGACAGAGACATTCCTACTCCAGAGCCCTGGTCATGAAAGCAATATGGGCTCTGCCGATGCCACTGAAATAACAGGGACTGAACACTTGGACGGGAATTGGCTGTGACGTCACGAAGAGAAGACCTGTTTCGCTTGACTAGAATAAGAGAAATTTTA
Organism: Latrodectus hesperus; assembly: GCA_037975125.1. Lineage (NCBI taxonomy): Eukaryota > Metazoa > Arthropoda > Arachnida > Araneae > Theridiidae > Latrodectus > Latrodectus hesperus. The sequence continues at coordinate 11,163,163 of CM075857.1, read as the reverse complement.
TATTTTTAACGTATAACGTGTTAAAATACGTATAACGTGTTGCCTATTTTTAGATATTTTCCTATTCAGCTTATTTCTTCTTCTTCTTACTAATCCTTCTGATCTGAAATCAGATCAGATCCATGAGGTCCTTCGCTTTTAATTTCAACACAGCCGAACCGGGCTCCTTTGGGAGATCCTCACGACCAGCGCAGTCTAAAAGATGTTTGGGACTGGCCTCTTCAATGTGGCATTTGGTGCAAACTCAGAAGATCTTGGCGACATTAGAAAATCGAAGGATTTTTAAATGTCCAGAGCACAGTCATGCCTAAATATTCATAGACAAGGGCTATGAATATTTTGGCATGACTGTGCTCTGGACATTTAAGCTTCGTTTAGAACTAAGTACTTGGAGCACCAGATGGGCTCGAAGTCTCCAACACCTGCGATTTACCTTATTTGATTTTTACATTGATTTCAATTGAATGTCTTCTGCTTGGACAGTTTATTTTCCAAAACACTGCTGAATAAGGCCATCCAAGTGCTGCGCTCCTTATTGCCATGGGAATCACGACAGTAGTAACAACATTGTCAGTGTATTTAAATTTTCAAGAAATTTTTATGATTCCAAGAAAAGATTTTTAAGCAACGAAGCCATCAAGGGTAAGTTTCTTTCATTTAATTTTCATCCTTATTTAGAATGCATGAGTTTACTCGTATTATATTAGAAATAACTGAATGTTAAAATTGTTTCACGAATATTTTAAAGTTTAAGCGAAAGAAAGGATAACATTGTTTTTTTTTATAAAATTATTTTGTAAAGGAAATTTTTTTGTGTAAACATGTAAGGGAAAATGTAAAAATCAGTTTAATAATAATTAAATGTGTAATCCCTTAGTATATATGTCAGATATAAATTCCTGAATATTGATACACATTAATATAAGATTAATGTGAAATCAGCTATTATTACCATAACATATATTTTTAATGAAAAATTTGTTGTAAAATTATAAAGTTTTTTAACTTTATTAACTTTTGTGTGCTAATTCTCTAATTGGAAACTTATACAAACCTAACATTAAAAAAATGCTAAAAAGAATCTTTTTTTCGTAAGAAAAATATAATTTTACCCTATTTATTCGCTCATATGAATTTTACAAATTGAAAGTAGGAAATAATTTCAATATGTAAATTCGAAATGCAAGCAATTCTACTTAGCTTATGAACTGAAGTATTCTTCATTTATATAATAAAAGAATTTATAAAAATTAAATATTAACTGATTCATGTGCTGAACTTAAAAGTTTTTAAAATTATAAAAATTACTATAAACATTTTAATTTTCCAGAAAATAAATACATACATTGTGATAAATAAATTTGAAAAAAAGTGTTTTTCTTCCAGTTTTTATTTTTCAATAAAGAGAAAAAATTTATGAAAAGTAAAAGTATTTTTTTATCGTTCATTGGAAATCAAATCATTTCTTAAGTATGTTATTTGTTTATAAATTTTCATAAGCAATAAAAATTAAATATTTAATTTACTTTTTGTGTACAGTACCTTTATAAGGCTACTTTTAAAAAAAATGTGGTATAGAAATGATGAGATTAAGAAATTAACATTTACTGAAAACAAAATTTAATCACATTTATTGTACTATGTTTAAGTTGCAAAAATGGAAAATAAAATAAATCCTTTTTTTCAATAAAAATTTAAATACAAATTTTGTTTTAGGTTTGTGAATCGCACTTTAAAGAGGATGATATTGAAAAAGAAACATGTGTATGATATTAACACTGGAGAAAACATTTCTGCTCCTTTGCGTTGTCCAAAATTAAAAAAGAATGCTGAACCTCATCAATTTGTTGGTTTGCATTCATATTTGCCTTCATATTCGATATAGCTAAAGTAAACTCGAAAAAAAAAAACATAAAGTAAAAAACATTGTGAAAATAATATGTCATTGAATATATGTTTAATTTTATTCTTATTTCTAATTCTTATAAATTTTTTTCTACTGTTTATAACTTATTATAATATAAAGTATGATTTTAAACAAATCATACACAAGATTAATAAGATGAATGAATTTAATAAATATCTACAATATTGATAATATTTATGTATAAAAAATACTATTTCATTTTTTTCTAACAAATCTTATCACATTTTTCATCATAGTTCTGATACATATATTTTGATTTTTTATTTCTATTAAAAAAAACTGTTCTTCACATACAGTCTTGAATGGCATCCAATAGTACAACAGTGAATAATCACTATATAAATTCTCTTATAATAGTATGTATATTTTTTCAAATTTTATAAATAAAGTACTTTTGTACTTAATGTTGTGTTTTATATTTAATGATATTTACTTCTTGCTTTTAAAACGAGAATATGCAATTTGATCAAATTATGATATTAAAATTCTAATGTTAAATTTCATAAAACTATATTCGTAACAAATAACTAACAGGACAAACAATCTCATTTTTATGACTTCCTTTTTTCAATAAATACTAAAATATAAATTCCAAGGGTAGTAAAATTCTTCTTTTGCTACTTAACGATCTAATTCGTTAAGTTAATTAAATAACAAATCTAAGATTATTTTCCGCAAATAAAAGTAATTTAAAAAAACGTTAACTTATATGTGTGTGCTATAATTCTAGCATGTTTCTAATTCTAATATTTTCTTGCAATTGTTTATAGTTATTATGATAAATTTTCTTTTATACAAATCCTATATACATTAATGAGAAGAAAAAAATTAGTAAAAATACAGGTCTTCTTTAGATGACATTCATTGTATTCTAGGAGCTGTTGATTTTGTAGGCTTCGTTCTATGGGCTATCGTGTCTCTGAGTTTAGTTTAGTTTATATGTATATATGCATGTATGCATACATACATATGTGTGTGTGTGCGTGCGTGATAGAACGAAAGAGAAAGAGTAAATTCAATTATAAAATACACGAAAAAGATGAAAACGTATTCCTGATCCCAGAACACAGGATAGTTGGAATAAGCTAAGTTGACTAAAATATTACAAAATGCATGAAGGCTATCGAAAGGAGGCATATCCGCTGGTCACTGAATCCTCAACCTGCAGATTATTAAAATTCTTGCTCTTGACTCCTTGGTATTTTTGTTTTTCCTTCTTAAAAAAAATTCATAAATTTTTATTTACTTAACTATAAACTGAAGCTTAAGTTATTATATTTAATGTGTTATAATTTGTTACTTATCATTTGACATAAGTGAAACAACTGATTGTAGTAAGCAACTGAAGCAACACGCATGACGCAAGTTCGGACCATCCTTGCAGTAACCACGTGTTGTATTTTGTTTCAATAAGTATTGTAATTACCGATTTCACGGACCAGGAATATGCTGATATGTATTTGATACAGTCAAAAATTATTTGATTCAAATTTAGATGCTAGACATTTCACCTAAATAGTTACTTTTTTAAAATAAGTATTTAAGGAAGGATGTCCATCATCTATGATTTTTATTGAAATTAAAGAAGATATTTTGGTAAAAGTGTTAAGTAAAAGCATTGATACAGAAATTCGGATTTAGTAAAAGTATTAAGACTGAACAAGGTTTGAAAAATTTTCTAAAACTATATGCGATATTCACTGACATAAAAACACATATGCTATGAAAAGTGTCCACGAAAAGTGTGTTTGAAGATATTGACATTAAAACAAATTGTAAGGTGAAAATGTCTTCTAAAATCATCTAAGATGTTCGTTAGTACCAAAACTGAGATTCTGGTAAATATATTTAATCTTGAAGATGTTTAAAAAATCTTTTGAGAGTGTGCTTTTTAAGACATTAACAGTAAAACAGAGCTTATGGTTAAAAAGTTAAGCATTAACCAAGTCTGAAATTTCTTCTAAAAATATTTAATGTGTTAAATGGCAGCAAGATGGAGATGTTAGTAAGGTAAATAAAGTCTGAAATACTTTCTGGGATGATCTTTTAAGGCATCAAAATAGAGCTTCTGATAAAAATTAAGCAAGAATCAGGTAAAAAGAATATTGCAAAATGACTTTTTATAATGCTCTGTGTTGTCCATGTAGCAGACATTTTCAAAAAGATGCGTAACTTAACGTGTCAGAAGTATTTTCTACCACAATCTTCTTACATATTGATTAAAAAAAACATGGTTTATGAATGAGAAGCTCTATTTATTTTAATTCATTCCACAATAAGAATATTTTTTAGACTAAAAAGCACTGTAAATGTGTGGTTAAAGTAATTTTATCACTTCACTGAGTGTTGAAATTATAAATCTGGCGAAAACAATCCTACCGTGCGAGATTTTCGAATCTTTGTACTAAGGAACTAAATCTCTCCTAATTATTTAGTCCCGAAGAGGAGTGACGTCATATTAGATGAAATCTTCAGTCTCTTGAATACTTAACATGGTTGCTCTAATGATCTCTGAATGAGTCAAAGAAAATTCAGATGTATTTTTGAACAGCTGCAAGTTACGAATAACTAAACTCTGTGACACGGCAGTCCCATGGGGCCTATCTGTTTTCTTGACTGAGGGCTCTGGGGTGCGAAGCCCATGTCCCTGGCACGTGAATAGCCTAACGCGAAATCTCTAGTTCTTAGTTCCCAAGCATGCTTAGTACTCAGTTTTATCTTTTCTTATCTTATCAAAAATATAACTTATCAAGAAAGGGATAAAAGGCAATTACCAATAATATTTCGAGTAAATAGTAGCAAATTTCACAAGAAATAAGCATATTGTAAAGTCGACTATAAAGAGATATCTTGAAGCCAAGGGAATGGCTATGACGAGAAATCCTAAATTAAGAAATAATAGATTTTAAAAAATAGACTTGAAAAGTTGTTGTGATTTTGCTATCTATTTTATTTTGTGACATTAAAGGAGAGTAATTACGTATTCTTAAATTAAATTATTTTTTAAATTATATCCCTAAATTAATGTTTAATACTTATTTTCAATTTAATAAAAATCTAAAACAGATCTATAGGAATGATGGTTAAAAATGAAACTTTTTGATTTGCATGTAGGAATTTATGACAAAGATTAAAATACATAATAATGAAGAAATGAAAAAAATTATGAACATTCCCATTTACAAGTTTGTTTATCTATTGATCTTTGTTTTTATTTACATTCCTGGCTACAGTTGAGATGTTTCCTTTTGGACATCTCACCATTCTAGGCACGATGGCTGCCAGTTTCTGATCTCTGTCAATAGGAAAATCGCAAGGAACTGTTATGAGAACTTTTTTTATTCAAGAAGTGTTGCCTCTCTTCTTCTTCAGGAGAAAATCGCTTTTTCCTGCAAAGGTAGTCATTAAACTGCTGTTATATTTTACACGGAGGAGAAAGTTTTGACTTCCGCACCAGAAGAATCAAATTCTCAAAGTAAAAGAGGTGGTGAAAATAAAATAAACTGAATTGAAATGAATGAGAGGGGGGAGAGGGGATTTTCATCAGGACTGTTCTCCCTCTGTGTGTGCGACTACAATAACAGAGTGTCCTGAGAACTGCAACAATGGGAAAGAGAGAGAGGCGTCAATTGTCACCGGCTGCGACACAATGCGTCTTCCAAAGCGTCACACAAAAATGGAAAAGCGGAGGTGTTGCCTTTCTTCTCCTTCTGGTGCACATCTCTTCGTGGCACGTGCGCTCTCGACAACTTCTTCGGGAGGGGGAGGACAGTTTTTGTGTGTGCTTATCCTCAGTGCAACTTTCTTTTCGAGAGAGTCAAATGGAATTTTTGAAAAGTGGAAGATACCGGAGAACGGGGCATTTTTAAACTGTTAACGAAATATTCTAGGATTTCTATTCTTAAATGTATATATTTGGTTTCGAACTGAAGGGTTTCGAAGAAAATTAAAAATAACATGAGTTACTTTAATTATTGCTTGAATAGTTTAACATCGCATATTAGGTAAACAGTTTCTATTTTCCACAAGCGCTCAAGAACGTCCCCCTGAAAATATCGAGCTATTATATAAAATTAAGATGATTTTATACATACTTTTTAGTGATTCCAGAGCACCTTACAGCATTATCCGCGTCTATCGTCTTCCATAATGAACATCTAGAAAGGAGTTGCATCTTAGTAGAATGTCTTCCACGCTCATCTTCTGACTTCTTTTATTATAAGGCCGTTGGAGAACTTTAGAAGTCACACACCTCGTCAGAATTTCCAAACGTTGGTCACACGATTCATAGTTGGAAAGCTGGATTTCTGAAAATTTCCTGTTGAGCCTGCGCACATTCATCTCCCGAGTGGATCTGGAGTTACAGCTTTGTGGATGGTAGAAATCATCCTCAAACACATGTCTCTTGAGTTCTTTTACAATAACTGGAATCGCATCCTGGTAAAATGGCAACTATCATCCCTCAAACACTTCTTTATTTTTATTATAGAATAACTAGAAAATCGGTTTTTTAAAAGTGGAGTCTTGGAGAAATAGAAAAAAAATCATCCTCAAACGTATCTTCTTTATTGTAAAACAACTTGAAATCTGGTTTTCTAGGAGTTAGATCAAGGTAGGCGTTTTTGTCTTATGCAAATATTCTGAAGCATTTCAGATTTTTTAACCATTTATGATATCGAATTGACCTAAACTTAATACATTAGCAATTCAGAGATTTTTTAGATTGAGGGTTTCGCACCAGTGAAAATTTGATAAAAAAAGCTTCCGTTTATTTCTCTCTCTCCATTTATATTTATTATAGAACCAGTAGGAAGAGCGTTTTTCTGTAGGAGCTACATCACATAATGTTGCAATTTCTCTTCATTAAAATTAGGAAATAAATCGTTAAGAACAGATATTTCTATTTTAGTTACAGAAAGCAATGAAACTTAATCAGGATGAAATATCAATACATAGCGTAATCATTAGAATTTAAAAAAGCTTTCTTACGAGGTACAGCATAGTTAATTTAATATAAATTATTTTCACAAGCTAACAGAATAGCATAGTTTTGTTACATGAACAGAATATCATATATTAGTATATAAGCCAGATATTTAATAAATGCATATTCGCGTAAAATTTATTTAATACTATTTCATCAAAGCAGCTTTATCCAAATGCATCTAGTTAATAAATTTAAATAATTTATCACGAGCCTTAGAAAGTTTTGTTCATTATTCTCTCCACTAATATTTGCAGTGTTGATTCACCACACGAAAATTGAATAGATTTTCCTATCTAAATCAAACCCACACATGTATCCAAATATAAATCTTAAACTTTTCTTTTGTTTGATGAAGATTTCATTATTTTGAGAACAACTTAGACCCGAGAAAAATCTCTTTCTTCTAAAATCTAGACTTTAACCACAAGAAAAGAAAAAAATGCTCGATGCTATAAAGCAAATTGCATGATAGTTACAGGAAGTTCTGATTTCTTGATTCAATCCGCTATCTGATCTCCTATTTATATTGAAATGTTCCTCATTTTTTATCAATTACTTATATAATCTTATTTTTCAATTGGATAGTGCGCCATCTCAATAATGTATAGAAACGGGAATCTGTCGTGATGGCCAGAACATTCTAGAGTAACATATAATACTTTCCATTGAATTCCTGGAACATTTTGAACAATCAACATGAAGGCCAATGAATTGTTTCTTTTTTGAATTCTAAGATAAAATATAGAAGGAATAGTAAGTCATTACAATACGTTAATGGATGTTTATTTTTGCTTACTGAAATTGTTCATTAGATAAGTGATGAAATCCACACCTGAAATGGCACCTTTCATTCCACTCTTAAAAATCAACGAAGAACACTGGAATCGACGAGCTGCTTCTCTCAGGATGGAGAGTAAAGCTCACATTTCATCAAGCTGCCATGGTCCAAGTATACGAAAAGAAAATGCATACCATCAACACATGTTCGAAGTTACTAATTTGATTTTTATCTGCAAACAGTTTTAAAACATTCAAACAGTAATCTTACGCATCTGAACAGCATAACAGATTTTACAAATGTTTTTAATCAGGGAAAGAATTTATATTGTTTCAATGTGAAAACAGGTTATCTAGAGCAGTGTTTCTTAAATAAATTTACTCCAAAAACCGATAAAATATATCGTTATGTTCTCGCGGACCGGTAGGTTTAATGATTCACCCATTGGCAAAATCTTTTGACATAAAAAATCATGAAGACAAGATAATTTTTAAAAAATAATCAGAGAATTAAAATAATGGTATAAATTATTACTATAGATATTCAAGTAATCAGCGGTACACAAAGCAGGCAAGGGCACACTGACTGGTGTACGGCACGGCAATTTATGAAGGGCCATAGTCGCCATTTTGTTGTATTTTTCATCATCGATCCTATTATTTTCTAAACTACTGAACTATTGTCATTGTAATGTAGGTACTGTTTTAATATCGGTTGCACAGGTCGATGACATTTTGGATTTTAGGTAGATACCTGCGTACTTCGTGGACTGGCAAATACTTCTGGCCAACCAGTGGTTTGATCTAGACTAGAGCATCTAATCTAGAGCATACTTTTCACGTCGATAAAATTTCTTTAATTTTTATAACGAAATATGTTTTAAAAAATGTTTTAATAACTAAATAGTGCAGAAATTTTTTTAAAAATGTTAATCGAAATTGCTATAACACTATATATATATATGTGTGTGTGTGTGTGTATACATATTATATAAGTATATATATATATGTATAATCAATTTAGGAAGAGTATCAGAAAGGTTATTGTGTAGTTTCCCATGAAAGATTTTGATGAGAAATTTATATAATTTAAAGATACAATTGAGTCTATTCTCCTTGAATATACTGAATGAATTAGAAAATAATTAATAATTTCAAGATCCTACAAAGAGACTATACCAACCGCTTCTTTTGTCATCTTATCAGTGAAAAAACACGAATTTCAATGCAAAAGACGGAAACCAAGCCAAAGTCAGTTGAAGTGAGACTATTGTGACACGGTTGTGGCTGCCAAAAAAGCTGATTAGCATAATCAGTCCTCTGGTTATTTTGAATCACGGCCAGATGACGGTTGTGTATCGAACCTTCTCTTAGAAAATCAACAGAAGGTCAATAGGACCGCCATTTCTCCCACAGGGTCACTTAAAGACAATCCTCCAATTGAATCATTTTAAGAGACATCTTCTGAAGAAATCATCTTTTGGGCGAACTTTCAAGGAAAGTGGACAAGTATCTCAAGAAATATAAAGAGAATTCATTCAATCGATTATTTCTTTGCGACACGAAAAAAGGCTGAACATAGCCACTTGAGCCCCGGACAAGCGAAGACATGGGCAATGGAGCTCTCCAGAGCACTCTCAACTCTTATGATGACCTCGCAGTTATATTCAGATGAGTCACAGTAGCCACGCTTCTTCCAACCAAGGTACAAAGACTTAACATTGGACTAATGCGCCGCATACTGAAGTGCTTCGGATTCGAACTCCCAACTTTTCATTGCTGTATTCCTTCAGTTCAAAGTTGGTGAACTATACGTCCATATCGTCTCAGTTAACTCGTTTGCAAGAAATGATAATACAATACAATTATTTAACTTATTATTTAACTGAGACGATATGAGCGCTTAGTTCACCAACTTTTGAACTGATAATAAAAAATAAAATAAAAAATGACTGTCTAGAGAAAAATAAACCCAAAATGTAATGTTTTGCTCTGTTTTGATCTTGAGGCTGTGAAAATCGTAGCAATTATGGAAAATTACCTCGAAATTAAATTATTCAATTCAAAAGAAAATTTTTTACGCACTATTTGTTCTAAAAAGAGTTCCAGCTGCTTATTATTTCAATGAGATAATCTACTAATTCGTTGAAAAAAATGTGGTCACCAAATTAAACAACATAAGAGGAAATTAATTAATGGCAAGATTAAAATTTTATTTAATTAGATATTTTTTTTCTCATACATTCAGCATAAAAGAGAGCAAGATATTTTAGAAGAGAAAAATAATCAGAGGTGGGATTTAAAATATATTATTAAAAGAAACTTTTTGAAATTGAAAATGATGTGATTGAAAAGTAACAAGAATTATTCTAAAAGCAGCTTAAAAAGGCTTCTGTTCAAACATTTTAATCACTGATTTTCCACCTCACACAAGTTGTTGCCGAGTGAAAAAAAAATTCTTTTGCAAAATCTTGTCGCAAGAGATGAACTTTAAATCCCGTGTCGAGAAGTAAATAAATAAAAATTTCCGCCCTGACTCCTTCGAGCAATTGTTCCGATTTCTCGTAACATTAGACGCAAACAGTTTCCCCCCCCCCAGCAGAACGCCCTCCGCGATGCGTCTGTCCTCATATGTATTCTGAATGGATTCTTATTCTTCTCTCTCCGGATTAAGAAGCGGTGCGAAGGATACAGACGCATTCATTTCGGAGCAAGGGGTGGGGGGGGAAGCAGTAAACAAGTCGGCTAAATACTACGGGCACTGAAAAATCTTTTTCAATCTATTTTACGAATTCACTTTTTTCCTTTCTAAAAAATCGTTTACTCCTTTTTATTTAGAAAAAAATTATTTTCTAAAGCCAAAGAAGAGGAAAAGAAGAAAAATCCAAGGAGTCAACTTCCATCATCTTCTGAGAAGAATTTTCCAAAAACCGAAAGAAAAAAAAAATAAATAAATAAAATAAAAAAAAATTAGTTTTTCAGTTATGTGAGATTTTGCCGACGATATAGTTTTGATTATGAAATCTTTTTGATTTTCATCATTCATTTCCAAGCATTGAGTTTTAATTTATTGAAAGGAAAAATAAAGGGAAACGACGGAGTCCAAAAAGAAAGGAAATCTCCTTTGCGTCCAAAGAGCAGAAGTAAGCGCAGAATCTTCTGCTGGTGACGAAGGGACTCGTCCTAGAAATCCTCCTCGCGTAGTCAGGGGTCCTCTCAGGGAAAGGAATCGCTCCCACAAGTTCCATTCTGTCACACCAATGTCCGTTGAGGCTGTAAGGGAGCGGAATGCCTGCTCAGATGTCATTCCCTTCGGAGATCTTCACATGTTACTCCACAAGAAGAGGTGCGAAGCGGTTTCCATCGCTCCGAAAGAAACCAGCAGCAATAAAATAATCGAACCTGATTTTCAAATCAAGTTTTATAGTGATTCGGAAGACACTTTATGCGGTGATGAAAGGAAATCTCAAGCGTAAAAAATTATTGTACTGACCAACAAAAACAGTCTAGTCTATTATATGTATTGTGTATGTGTAAACTTCAACTGTAATCCAGGACAATAATCTAGATGAATTTTTATCGCAGCAGTTTTTTTCACCTGTTCTTTTACTAATATTCTTTTACAACTGTTCTTTTAAAATGCTGCCATGTATTCCCATTTTTATCATTGAAAGCGTTTGGTGGAAAAGATGAATCTCCCTTCATTTTTCATTGCACTCAGAGGGGTATGAAATTTTCTCCAATAGCGAATCTTCTGAAACACACTGCGCAGCATATTAATTACTGTTATCACTTCTCTCCTAAGTCCGCAGCGATCTTCCTTTTACAGTGAAATTCAATCATTTACTTATTCTTTTGCGCATTTACATTTTCCGTTCACCGTGCTTGTTTTCTGTGAAGTATAAATGACATCGTAGATACGGAGATTTTACATCTAGATATAATACAAAAATGCAAATCATTCAATCTCTATTATCTTAAGTATTCAAGAAACTATTCAATTGTGAAGCTTTACTATACCCCAACAACTATCTCATCATATACTTCACTTTTTATTCCCATGCATACTTTTATATATAGGCTCTTATATTATATTTTGTCCTATTAGAATCTCTGCTTTTATTTTCAATCATTGAATGAAAAAATATCTTAATTATGCTTTTATGCAGGAATACAATCTAATATATATATATATATATATATATATATATATATATATATCATATATATATATATATATATATATATATATATATATATATATATATATATATATATATATATATATATATATATATATATATATATATATATATATATACGCGCACTGAGTGATAAAAAAAACGATGTCAAACTATTTATGCAAATTAAATTTAATTCCTTTCAATGAGATGGGAAAGTACGCTTAAAAAAGGAGCAGATATCGATCGAGATTGATGGACGAGGGGGGGGGGTCATGGGGCGGTCATGAATGGCGGCCTTTTCCTCTATTTGTGGCGGAAGAGGCAGTTGTTCGGGATTAACACGCGAGTAATAACTCCCACGAGATTCCGAGGGAAAGGTAAGTCCGAAGGTTGTGAATTTAAATAACTCATCACTCTAAGAGGGAAGTCATCAGCGGGACGTGATCGATGTCCGGGAGGAGCGTGCAGCTGCGTCCAGAGGGAAAAATAATTCATGGAATTAAAAACAGAAGAGAAGCGGGTAAAAGCGATGTTCCAAGTTTACTGTATTTGGAAATTTTTGCCCGCCAAACTTAAGCAGAGCCTGATTTTCGAAAGTGCTGATCCTTCGCACGTTCCCTGCAGGCTAGAAAATAAGTGAAGGGCAGCAGACAATTAAATAATGTTTAAAATTAAAATCATTGAAAATTTTCTAAAAATAAAAAAACAATTGCTTTTAATATAATATGATAAAAAGATATTTTTAGTAGAATTCTACAAAGTGCGATACAAAATTACTTATTTAAATGCTACAAGCATGCATTGATGCTAAAAGTTAAAGGACTAAAATATAATAAAAATTGTTGAAACATTTCACTACATTATACTATAAAAATGAATTACTTTTATCATAGTAATAGAGTTCCTTGGATGTTCTAATCATAAACACTCTTTAACTATTTTCGTCATAGTGAAAAATATGAATTAAGAAAAAATAATTAAAGCATTTAAAAAAGATTGAAAATGAATCCAATAAGGACTTGAATCTAAATGAAGCGATGATGAATTCATATAAATGAATGGACTAATGCTTATAATTGCGTAGTATTAGAGCACACTTACTAACACTTATGATCAGGAAATATTATAACACATTCATTAAAAAATTAAAATGCACTTTATGAAAATTCTTCCTGGTATTTCTTCTCCACTCGGAACTTCAAAATGTATGTGCGAGATTTCTTTAGGATAGTTTCGTTTGTCGCCAAACGGTCAATTCAGGTAGACTAGGCTGATTGGAAGTCAAGGAAGCCGAAAACTCACCAATCGACATCCAACTGAGTGACCGGCAATTTTCTTCACGAATCAGTTGATGTATTTATATATTATTAAATTCAATCATAACTGCCTAAAAATATGTAAAAAACAGATTAAACATGAGTAGGGGAATCAAATGATTAGTATTCTTTATTAATCATAAGTTTAAAATGACATGTTTGTTCTTCCAATGAATTATGTAGAGTCACCTATTTTATAATCGCCTATGTGGAATGCAAGATAAGCCATTCAAGTGAAGATTTTGCATTAATTTGCGTATCATCTACAACACTTGTATTTTTGGTATCTTGTTTTCATTTGGCACGTGTTCATTATTTTAAAGTGTACACTTAAGGCTGTTTTCGTGCGGTAGATGGGAACGGCATTAAAGAAATCACAAAACTTCATGAGTAGCTTTAAAAATAGTTTTTGTAACACAATTAAACAGTTTTTTATGCGATGAAAAAGGACCGCATTAAAAATAGCAAAAAATACTCAAAAACTTAAAAAAAGAAAAGAAATAATTGCTTTTTAAGTAAAATGAAAAGACGAGGCGTTCAGGATAGCAATAATGCAAAGCAGAAACGTGAACTTAACGAAAATAACGCGAGTATTTGAAATGAAATAAATATAGTAATATGAGATAATTATATGTGCTAAGCTAAGAACTAGAAAGCACTGGATATGTTGTTGTTGTTGTTGCTTATCCTCCATGTCTGACGGAGTCAGACTAGATCCACGAGTTCGTTGACTGTAAGGAAGTCGAAGACTAAAAGAGGATTGCTAAAGAGATCCTCCCTAGAGAGACCCATGCAATCCAAAAGATGCTCAGGAGAAGCCTGATGATTTTGGCACTTGGTGCAGGTGACGAAAGTTTTCCTGCCCTCGTTGAAAGTGAGGCACTTAATATGACCGCTAGCAAGTCTTGAGAGAACAGTCCGGGTACGTCTGTCACACGGGAGGTCAAGGGACAAACCCGGTTTTGATCCCTTGTACCAATTATGGGTGGGGGGTGTTTTCCACTCCTCCGAGATTTTTGATTTTTCCCGGGAGTATAACTCCAGAAAAGTAAGTGTGGAAGAGGGAGTATTTGAAATCCTGCAACCCTCCTTAGCAAGATTATCGGCCATTTCATTCCCGTGGAGATTCACATGTGAAGGTATCCATTGCAAGTGAACATCATGATTAAGTGAAATGAGTTTTAATTTAAGCAGGATAGAGTTGCTGATCTTGTCGCCTACAAGAAGCCAATTACTAAGATGGTGGAGAGAACTACGGCTGTCAGACAAGATCCATAGGTCACCATAATCCTCTTCAGAAAGAATAGCTTCTAGTCCCAGGTCTATCGCAATCAATTCACTTCTGAAGACAGAGCAGTGATTGGGATTACGATGAGAAAGAGTGAATTTGGTGTGAGGGGTTTCAATATATATGCCACTACCTGCTAGAATATCAATTTTACTACCGTCAGTGAAGATTTTGATGGCATTGTTAGGAATGTGGCTTAGGTTTTCCAAGGTCAGTTGTCTAAGATGTTCTGGGATGTAGTCTTTCTTATTAACATGAGTACTTAAGTTAAAGTGAAAGTAAACCCTGGGGAGTCCTTCTGCAGGATTCAAGCAGCACTGTAATGAGTTGGATTCAACATTACTATTAGGTAGTTGAAGAGAGACGGCCAGACTGAAAGGGCTGTCCTTCTTTAATCTTTGATGATTACTCCAGCTGTTAAGATACTTGGAGGTCTTGTTGCAGAGGCCATAACTAGAGAGTTTATTATAGTATTTAACAAGACCAGCTTGTCTTCTAGTATCGAGCGGCTGCAAGTCAGCCTCAAAAAGAACAATATCAGAAGGAATAGAAAGGAAAAGAACAATATCAGAAAGAACAATATCACTGGTTTAAGACTATGTCTTAAACCAGTGATAATCCGGGCAGCACTTAATTGAACTTGTTCTAACTTCTTAAGGTTAGTTTTGGATGCGCAACAATAAATTGGGAAACCATATTCAAGTATAGGCCGAATGAAAGTCATATATGTTGTTCTAAGGGTTGTTGCATCGGCTCCCCAGTCGCTACTCGCAATATATTTAAGAATGGTAAGACGTTTTCTACTTTTCAATACAATGTGTTCGATATGCTTGTTAGTAGTGCACTCTTGATCCAGAATAAATCCCAGATATTTGGGGTGCTTCTCATAAGTGAGATTCTGTCCCTCCAACTTCAGTTGTGGTTGATAATTATATATACGCTTATTGGTTGTGAAGAAAGTAGCAATTGATTTGCGAGGATTAAAACTGATTTTATGTTCCTTGGCAAAGTTGGACACAGCTACAAGAGAATTATTAATTCTCGATTCAATATCATTAATATTGTTTCCTGAGCTCCAGAGTACTATGTCGTCTGCAAACAGTCCCACCCTAACTCTGGTAGAATTCAGTTTTTCAATGCCAGATAAAAACATCGTGAAAAGAGTAGGGCTAAGCACTGACCCCTGAGGAACACCTTGGTTGAGCTTAAATGGTCCTGAAAGAGACTTGTTAACCTTCACCTTGATAGATCTGTGTTGTAGAAAGTCTGCGATCCATGTTAAAGCATTGCCACAGATTTTGAAATAATCGTGAAGTTTGATAATCAGTTTATCTTTCCAAACTCTATCGAAGGCCTTTGTGAGGTCCAGAAAAGCGGCCACGGAGTGGTGAGTGGGTTTGATATTCTGGGCATCTCTAATGGATTGACAGAAATATAAAATTTGGTCTGTAGTGCTGTGACCTTTTCTAAAGCCATATTGCTCACTGGGCAGTAGATTGTTTTTATCCAGATAACACTGTACTCTTATTAAAATCATTTTCTCCATGATTTTGCAAGGCATGTTCGTCAGTGCGATTGGTCTAAAATCTTCAGGAGAACAAGAATTCTTGCCAGGTTTTTTGATTGGGATGATGGTGGCTCTTTTCCATTCGGTGGGCAGTCGACCCTTAATCCAAGATTGATTGAATATGTCAAGAATTCTGATTCCGGCGACGAGAACTAAATTGGACCAATTATTAGAAATTGCAATAAACTGGATATGTAAATCTAATATATAATGAGGTTACAATACATATTTTAAATCATTGGCTGATAAAAGTAATTATGCAATGTAATGAAATACGTGTAAAAAAATCAAAAAAACTGAATGGTCGATCTAAACATTTCATTTGTCGATTAATAATTTCACCATTTATGTTCCAATTTGATTAAAAATTTCATATACCGCACAAATGTAATCTCCCCACCCTCAAAAAAAAATAAATAAAAGATCGTACAGAAACAGGTTCGAACACACAACCCTTTTGTGGGTGTGTGAGTCTGAGAAATGTTGTTATCCGAGTCTCACTTTCGAGTATTTTCACGGGCTCAAGACCCGCGAAGAAGCGAGGATTGGGGTCGGGGGCGCTTCTGAATGCGGCGCACCCTCCCCACCTCTTTGTGTTGACTGGAATTGTAAAAGTTGCGAAGAATATAAAAGAAGTTGTTTTTGGAATTATAATTTATTTCTTGATGTTTAATAATTTATTCGAAAATATTCACTATAAGATTTGGTTTTAATTTCTTGAGACTTTAATATAAAGTCTAAAATAGAGTAATGATATTACAGCATCTTTCTTAATCGCACCGGGATCTTGGTTTCTTAACTTAAGTGGTGATGATTTGTAATCTGCTTCCAGAGCAGTCCCTTCCTAAGATGCCCAGTGGGGGTCGAAGGCCGCCGCAAGGCGGTTTGGCATCCACTGCACAAATTGCCTCGTGTAGACCGTGAGCTGAAACCAGAAAGTTTTGTGCCACTTTTTTTGGGGGCAACTTAAAAACATAAAATTATGCTCGATTTCTATGTGGAAAACATAGATGCAAAAAGTTCTGAAAGAAATAATTGCTCCTTTTTTTATAAATAACAAAAATTCAATGCACTTTTTTCAGTGTGCCTTTGAACACACGCGCATTGTTACACATTCATTCAGCCAATCTCATGCGAGTATTTCACTCTAGTTTATTTACTTCTCGGTGGAAAAAGAATTACACCGTAACACAATATGTAATACAATAATAATCAATTTTTCCATAATCATAGATGTTAGGACTATATTATTTAATTATAAATCACATAATAACAATATAAACAAATTAAGTACTAGATAAATAAAATATGCATTTTAGCCCAAAACAAAATTTAAAACAAACACAAATCAATTTTTACATTCCATTTAAAAACATAGATGTTGATTACATGCAATTCAACATTTTAGTACAATAAATGCAATAAAATCCTACACTGCTATTTTGAATTTTTTTTTTTTTTTGAGTTTACACTGCAATAAAAAAGTAATCAAATATTCATAAGCAGATAAGATGATATATAAAAAATAAATTGTACCTTTAGAATCATACTTTTAAATTAAATATTAATGAGAAAAATAGAATTTATTTATCACATCATTATTTTAACTAATATTCACAATGGTATTACTATAAAATATAAATTGATAAATTACATTGGAATTGAAGTTTCAATAAATAATGCATAATGTCCAAACTTCATTGTTAATGTGTTCTGTTCTAATAGCTAAATGTTAAAATAAGATGGGGCAAATTCATACAAATAATCTTTATAGTAATAAGGAAGATGCCAGAAAAAGTCTTACACATTTCAATGCTAATCTCTAAAATTTTAAAAGATTGAATCAATGCTGTTCAGCAAAATATACAATATCATGGATTTAATAATCCAAATCAAGAAATATATTTTTTTACTTAATTTGTAAATCAATATGAATGACACTGTATAGTAGGATAAATAAGTAATCAATAATTTAATATAACTGATTAAACGTTAGATAAATAATTTTATAAATATTTTTAAAGTGTAGGAGAAATATATACAGTATTGAAATGCAGACACAATATTTATCACAAAATCATGCAAGTTTAATTCAATATAATATTCAAATTTTCAAAATAATGATAATTTTGACTAACACAATTACATTTATATGAATAACACATTATTTAAAATATAAATTACTTCAACAGGCATTTTTAATCCAAAAAGTAATTTACTATTAAACAAATAAATATACAGCATTTGAAAATCATTGATTAAAATACTGAAATTTTATGTACTTACAGAAATAATTCTTATAATTTCTTGAATAAAAAGAAAAATATCTCAGTGATAAAACACAATTTTGATCAAGATTCATCACCCTCAAAATCCATATCAGCTTCTAGTTGACAATTTTTACATCCATAACAAGCACAAATTTCAGTACATTTCACTTAAGAACGGTAGCATGAACATAATGCTACAACACAAGCAGTATTTTTACATTTACAGAATATGTGCTCTACGATACTGGAAGGAACAGCTTCGAACGACATCCAATCAATGTATGATACATTGTCTCCTATATTCAACCCATGACCAGTTGGAGATGGCTTGAATATTTTTTCAAAAAGACTTTTGCGAAATATAGCAGTTTGATACTTTGCACGTAAAACATGCTTTATTAGAGAATCCTAATTGGTGGTAGCATGCTATCTGTTACATACCCTAATTGCAACCAATCATATCTGCATTGGCTGCATCGGATATGTTAGTTTCAGGCAGTGTAGCATTTTTCTTCGGCATATACTCCCATTGTAAAATAATACCATTAGTATTATGGGTTGTAATACCATTAGTATTATGAGTATACCTGAACCTGTTAAAGTTTCCTCTCCAAAATCATTATTATCCCACACTAAAGTAGCAAAAATACCTTTTTGGAAACCGTCTGGCAAAAGAGTATTGCCTTTTTGCTGTTGATATGCTAAAGCAGTGTCATAATCTAAAACATAACTGTGAGATATACTATGGCCAAATCTATTTAGTAATCCCACTAGTTTGGCAGAACCAGTTAAATGACTAATGGTCATGAATAAAGGTAAATGTTTTGGTGTTTGTCTCCTACCATTGGATGCTAAATATAGAAAATCTTGAGAAATAGACGGAATTTTAAGCTTCGTATCTTGAGTTACTTCCACAAAATAATCAAGAGTGACATCATTTGAAGCACCAATGCACCCAGCTAAGAAGTTAAAGAGTTGTATTGGAGCACTATGCTTCAGCTGTCAAGTCTTTTCCTTTTGGTAGCCATTCACAGGACGCATTCGGAGCATCATTAACAGTGTTTTTCATAACACTTGCTGCTGTACACAAATCATGCAAAATATTCGATGAAGATGCACAATTTTCAAATAAAGAAAATTCATTGTCTTCACTGTCAGTAGAGCTATGAGTATTTAATTCAATAACACTATTTGATGCAGAGGAACAAACAACAAGTTCAGACAGGTATTTGGGTGATCTTTTGACAAATTCAATCTGTGGATACATTTTTTGTATTCTATATTTCAATCTATCATTTCTCTCTCTCTCTCTCTCTATGTATATATCCTTTTATATCTTCTTCTTCCTACCTAAGAATAACTTTTACAAATAAACCTGTAAGTTTAGTTATTTCATAAATTACATGCTAATTTATAATTTTATCTTCTATAATTTTCTTGCAAAAAATTTTTAAGAATTTTCATAGAGAATTTCAGAAGTTACAGATTCACATGGTTTTACAGTTAAAAACTTTGTATAATGTTTATAACTTGAACGATGATATCTAACTTCTATGGCCACAATATCCTGATTTCTTAAGTGATGCAATAAGTTTTCGTCATTTTTTTCAACTGCTGCAGATAACAAATTATTTGCATTTGTTTCACATTTACTTAGTGTTTCTCTTTTCCCGGAATGTTTGTCTTTCACAAATTTTTCTCCTTCGCATATAATACATATTTCTGGCAATATATGAGATCAACTTTGAAAAGCAGGAGTACTTTTGCTTCGTGTTACACGGTTAGGTGTGTTTTCTAAAGCAGTATTTTCATTGCCATCTGATAAATTCTCACATCGTTTTTCAGCAGCATAAATTCCACTCTTATCGGTAAACAGTTGGTAGCATTTTTTATAATATCCAAGCGTTTTATCAGTAGGTAAACTGAAACATTCGTCTTCTTCCCCGAAGCATTAAGTTCTCAGAAATAGTACGCTCATAACAATCAAGTAATATCCATTTGTAAACGCAATCCTTTGCTTTGCTCCAACTTTTTTCAAAAAAAAAAAAGAGACATTTCCAAGATTTTCTTTCCCACAATGCAAATAACAATTCAAAATTGAAGTCATCGTTAAAATTCAAATATTAAGTTGAACGTTAATTGTCAACAAAACATACTAACTTGTTTGTTTACAATTAGAAGCACGTGTAAAGCGCGTTATTTTTATAACTGCGTTTCTTATTGGATAACTCTGGTAGAAGAAATTTGATTGGCTTAATTTGCGGATGAACATAACTTTTGTATGGAAGTAGTTCCACAATTTTTTAAAATTCGCAAAACAATGTGCACCCTACGAACGCAGAACTTTGTGTAAATAGTAATAGTTGACATTGAATAATGAAATGCAGATGGAACTGCACTGCCCCCAAGTCAACGTGCAAGATAAGAGTGTTGAGCCCCGTGGGATTGAGCACCTCAGAGCCCCGTGTCTCGAACTCCCACGCATATTCTGCTGTCTGCAGAAAATAGAGGCGTGACAGCCATTTCTCTCTGTTCAACAGGTGGTTGGGATTGAACCAAAGACTTTATGGTTCAAAGAACGATTTTCCACCATTAGGCTTCGGTAAGCCATGATGAAATGAATCTTCGTGTGTGCCTCACAACAAACACCCCCGAGAAAAAAAATCGCTGTTAAAATGTAAGCTCATTCAAACGTCTGATAAAATTTCAAAATTTCTTATATATATATATATATATATATATATATATATATATATATATATATATATATATATATATATATGTGTGTGTGTGTGTGTGTGTAGGAATAATATATGTTTGAATAATCTATAAAACGATGCATAGAATTTGAAATCTCAGGCATAATATTGCAAATAAACTTTATAGGAAATTTATCCAGTGATACATTTATAAATTTTACAAGCATTTTACTTGAATTCATGCTTAACATGGCTTAATTAGATTTTTTTAATTGATATTTTTAAAATATAATGACATGAAAAGTAGAACATCATTTTATTCAGTTTTGTCTACCCTCAACATTTTCCCAGGTCAGACGCATTCACTCAGCAGGGAATTTTTGAAGTTTCAAATTTTTTTAAATGTTTCATATTTTCTTTTCTTATTTGCTCGCTTCGAATAGTTTTAAATATTTTGAAATGCTTCGGAAATTTTTAAAAACTATAAATCTGTAAAAATTGAATCGTTTGTTGATATTTGTTCAAATATGTTTCATGATGCATTAAAATTAATGGTATTATCATAAATATACATATTTTTAAAAATTAAAATTGCTAATATATACAGGTAACTTATTTGATCTTTCTTTAGTTTTCTCACACGCTACCAATAAAAAAACAATGTGTATATTCTTTATTATTTTTTCCTTTTTCTTAACTTACATCAAGAAATTTTTAAATAATAATTTCGTTTCAGAAATATATACAATATTGAAGAATGTATGGATGCATATTACAGTATTAATTAAATATAATTCTTTAATAATTCTAATAAAAGAGTCATAATTTCTAATAAAAGAGAAAGTCCTATTGCTGAAGAAAGCTTCTCGATTGCATTATTTCATTCACATCAAATAAATGAAAGAGAGTTTTCTTTTAATCGCGACCGACATTTAGAATCCTATAACTTTATTTATGAAGACGCTTGCCTCAAATTATTGTTCAAACTTAGACTAAGTCACTGGAATACATTCGCGGACTCCTTTCCCTGTGCAATGCGCCCTAGCAACACAGTTGATACCCGAGTCCTCATTTTCATGGAGAGCAGAGGGCTTCCCAGCAGACCTCTCTTTGATTTAGTTAGGTACAGATTGCGGAAGAGGAAACGATGCCTTTCAACATTTTCCGGTTCCCTTAATCTTTGTATGCTAACAAGTAACCACGGGGGAAGAAACAAAGATAATTAGATTAAGACCTTAATTTAATTTGTATTTAAAGGTTCTCTAATTCCAGTCAAATGCAATGATGTAATAATTTCACTCGATTAAGTGGTGTTTTATAGCGAGCAGCCCTCTATAATACAACTAATCTTAATATTTTTTACCAGATGTGATAAACCTGGATCAATCAATGATTAAAAATAATTTAATATGGAAATCTTTTTAATTGATATTTGAAATTTAATTGAATTTTGATTTAATTGATATATTTGAATTCTCAGTAGTGATAATCATCTGTAAAGGAAAACAGTTTTACTTTGTAGTTTTCAAGCGATTTTAACACCATTTCTTATGGTCGTAAATAGTTCATAGACGAATACCCATTTGTCACCCACATTGACGAGAAATAACCTTTTCTGGCAACCCTTCCCATTAGCACATCTAAACCACTTCATTAAATAACATTAAAAACTGGCGAAAGACTTCCTTTTGTGTGAAACGGTTCAATTTTTCTCGCCTTTTCTTTCTTAAGCAAACAGAAAAAGTCGGGATAGAAATTAATATTTTAAAATTTCCTCTCTTTAAGTGGAGATAAGAATCATTAATTTCGAAGTCCCCGCAGAAGACCGATCGCTATCTCGACTTGAAAGGCTCGCCATATTTACTCAGGGAGCGATTGTACTCCGATTGAAAAGTGAAATAATATTAAATATGTCTTTCTTTAAAACTTTATGATCGAGCACGCACCAGATGACAACCCGACCTTTGGCGAGAGATAATGAGCTTTCCGAATTATGAGAGCTAAATGGAATAAATTTACGGGGTAGGATAAGATACACGTGGCAAATAAAATTGCAATGTGCAGATTTTCTATTTAAATAGCAAATTTGTTTAAATTATAATACATTTTATACTAAAATTAAATAAACTACCCATTGAAATTGCATACAAATGGTGCTTCATTATAAAATATCTTTCATTACTTTTTCAGCTTCTACCATTAGTTCTCCCTACATATATCTTGTTCAAATTGTTAATAAAATAATTTTTATTCCAGCTCAAATACTTTTTTAAGCGTGTTGTGAATGACGCTTGCTGTTAATACGGTCATTTTAAGTTTTAATTCCTTAAAAATTTAATGAATTAATTTTAGTTTTATTTAGGAGAAAAAATAATGTTTTTCTTTGCTGACCTAAGTAGAAATTGACTTAGTTTTATGTATTATTTGTACCCCATTTTAGCTAAAACTTCATTGGATATTTCCTATATTTTCCCCGCCTGTGTTGGCATTATTTTGAAACAGTGATTTATTAAGATCTATATAAATATCTTAATTAGTAAAATTATATAAATATCTTAATTAGTAAGATCTATATAGTCATGCATTATTATTATTAATGGGATGGGAAAACAAAAACATTCATGAAAATACCTGACTCTTTGAAGGCCTTCATGCTGAATGGACCTTAACATCGATCTGTTATATTGCTTCTGCGCAGTTGTGACGTGGAAATTCCGGGAAGACCTGATTGGTCCCGCCTCAAAACTGTAATACCATCCTCCTCGTTCAGAAAATGTTGCAGGTCGATCTGTCTTCATTCTTCTACATGAAAGGTAGAAAGTTCTCTAATTAAGCTTGCAGAAGTTCCTCATGTTAAAAGGAATATTAACATGTTGAATGTCCGAAAGGCCTTACTTAAACCCACAGATGTGCCCCTTCAGATGTCAACCTAAGCAATTGATTAGGGTTTGCAAATATCGTGCTGGTAGTGTGATTCCAACAGATTTAATAGGCACAAATAACCATTTGTAAACGTATGCATAATTCCATTAATTTATGCTTCTTTGCATTTAGGGACGGTGGTGCTGTGGCTGCGAAAGGCTTCATTTTCCTGATTGAGAGGTCATGAGTTCTATACCTCACTCAACCGAAGATCGGACAAGTTCAATAATAGTAACTGGGGCACATAAAGTATGTTGCTTTATAGAGGTGTGACGAAGAAGCTGCCAGTTCAGGTTTCGATATTGTCGCTTGACCATAATTTAAAATTACGATGTGATTATTTGTGTTTAATGACTTTTCAGTTGGTAAAAACAAGCAGATGATAAACAAACATATTTCTGTGCAGTCTATTTACCACAAGGATAGTTTCAGCCGAGTAGTCTGGTGAATGGTGGTTGTTATACCCAGATAGCAAACAACTTCCAAAGAACGTCCCTCGGACGTCCGGAACATCCATTTTTGATCCTCGGACGTCCTGGATGTATAAAAAGTCATGGTGGTTATTATAGCTGCACAAAATGTACAACCAAAGGAGTTTACAAAAAGAGAAGAGTTTGCTTTCCAGAAATTTAATTGATTTAATCTTTTAATTTAATTAATTAACTTTTTAATTGAATGTACTCGTAATTTTATTTTAGTTCCATTTGTCAACGTATAGAAGTAGATTACTTAAAAATAACTTTTTATTGATTTAAGAAAAAACTGAAAAAAATCCCTCCATTTTATGCTTTTTTTCTTAAAAAAAAATGTATTTTTACTATTATTAAACATTGATTTCTGGCTATCTCATAAGAAAGGAAATAATAATTGTACTCCAGGAAAATTTAAATATTGCTCAGTTAATTGCGCGTGGTGCTACGACGCATGTATCAACACCTGCATTCTCCCATTTCTATCACACACTCTATTGCATTTTAACATTCAAAACACGTTTATTAATGAAATGTACATTATAAATTACTTTTTCAAAGGAAAAACATTTTTCTGCAAAGATTGTAAAATTGATAAGGTATCTTTCGTGATTTGTCGCAACCTTGAAACCTGCTGCTTGAACAACAATGGCGACTTCCTGGATTGAACTCTTTCTGGCAAAGCTGCAATTTCACGCACAATGATGACATTTTAAATTTTGATTGCACGTCGACGGGTTCCTGAATTATGTTAAGTAAGAGTGTCGCAATATGTTCAACACACCCCTCCCAGTTTTGAGCTCCTTTTTCTTTTCGCCGCCTGCTGCAATGCTCTTTCAGCTCCCTCGAACCAGCTACTTCCGCTGTCGTTCGTCCTCACCGGATCCAGAGAGAGGGACTCGATTTTACAGAACATCCAGATTCCCACTCCCTTGTTATAAGTCAAGTTATTTGTGCGGCAAAAGCTGCTTAACACAAGCAACTGCTCTTGCAGTTTTGAGTTGAATTCAAGCTCTGAGTCTCTTCTCTCTGCAACAGTGGAAAGAAGCTTGACTCTTCTGGACATAAACCTCCGTAGTTTTTCTCAGTATTCAGTTGGATCCTATATCGAACTCACGAACAACTGAATACAAGAATGACATGTTTCTCCGTTTGAATAGCACGGTGCCTTGACTTCTGAAGAATTCTGACCAAAACAAAAAAAATGTTTTTTTTGATTTGTATACCATTCGATTTTACTTCATTTGAAAAACAATTGAATAAATAAATTAGATTTAACTGCAGTTTTTCCTACTTCAATCTGAGTGCTCCGCCACACGCACACGATAATCATTGAAAAATTCTTAAATCTTATTATTTTTCCTACATAAAATTTTTCTCTTAATTTTTAAATAAATTTATACATTTGATTGTTATTTCCAAGGCTGATGATTTCTAGAAATAGGATATGTGTGAGTGTGGATAGCTAAAAGTTATTTAAATGAAGTACAAAGGAGTTTAAATAAGTTAAACTGAATCTTTTTCAGAAAGCTTGAATTCTTTATAATTTTGATGAGTATTATTTTTCTTAACAGTACCTCCAATTTAAACGTTTGACCTTCTGTTAAATAATTCATATGTTCGATTTTCACATCGGGTTCAAAGTGTTATGTTTCGGAGTTTACTCTGAATTGTCGGTTTTGGTCTGATTAACCCTCGTGCGCAAATGAACGATTGGTGGCAAACAAATCAAACCAACCAACCATTCTGATAAAATTTTTGAGATGCATCCAACAATCAGTATTTAAATCTTACTTATGAAATTATGTAAATTTTTGTTGTTTAATGATTGCATATTAAAACATGAAGATTTTAAGATTTATAATCCTCAAAGAGATGTTTTTTAAATAAAACAGTTGGTACTCATCCGTAAACTATTCAAATTTTGTGTTTCTCATACAAGTATACATGCTTTTATAAACTTCGGATTTTGTCATTTCTTAATTTACCATTTTTTTTTCTGCATCAAGTTTCTTAACTCCTTTATTCTTTTCTCCGAAAAGTTCATTTTATGCAGTTGTCATTCAACCATCGTAATTAATATCTTTTGAACTGGCAAAATTAAGAACCGGCTTTTGAAAAGAGGGAGATATATTTTCTTGGAAGAAAAAGTACCAGGGGAAAGGGTTAAGCCCTGCACAATGAATCCCTCACTAGGTTGCCGTTCATTAAAAAACAAATTAAGTAATTAATGGTGTAATTTGGGATCTTTGTTCTCAGATATTGCTTTAAGACAAAGGCATAGAGAGCAGCTGTTACCAATTCTGCCAATAAGAAATATTAATTATGCCAGGCCAATCAAAAAGCCAGAACAATGCAACATGTCCGGATGGACTTTCAGCAACAAGAGTCGTCAGCTTGGCGAAAAAAAATTCTCCAGGCTCCATTGATGGCGTCTTTTAATTTCAGTCCTACAGGCAGCCTCGATGGTCTTTGAGGGATCCTCAGTCGAGCGTTATGGCCAGGTGCTGAGGGGAGAGAACAAAAAAAGATGCCTTACACGCCAAGCTTATTGGCGTCCTTGTCTTCGGGGAACAGGAAGGAAAGACAAGGCAACACTAGGAAATCTCTCTTATGAGCCGTCTGCCCCTTTGATAAGGTAATGAAATTTTCTGCTAGAACTCAAGAGAAAGGACTTTGTTATCCAGAGGGGAGTTCTTTGTCTCCGGATTCATAGCGATGAGGGATTGTGCGAAAAATTATTCACCTCTCCTTCAGAATCGTTATTTTTTGATATTTAAATACACAGGAATGGATTCGAACGAAATAGTTACCTTTTTAATTGCAGTAGAAACCAGTTTGAGACATTCTACTATCATCACTGGTGACGAAAAAAAGTAGAGTTAGTTGGTGATTCGCCCTATGGCATTTTATTTCTTCGTACATACAAGGGATGGAACTGGATCAAGACCCACAGTTTAAAGGGGATTCCAAATCATTACTTTTAAGATGCTTAAGTACAAGCCAGAGCCGTTCATCAGCAACTAAATTACAGAAATCAATAGGCAGACAATGATATTAATACCTACGAAAAACTGCAAAATATATAGGTCTCCTCTTATTCCAGAAAGCTATCGAAGGAAATATTTTGTTCTGCTGTTTATAGACTTCCCGAAATTTCAAAAATTTTTCCTCCCAAAACAGGATTTTAAAATTATAAAATGTATTTTTTTTAGTGAATTAAAAATTCTCGTGTAAAATAAAGAGAAACCTTTTTTAATAGATCAAGAAACATTTATGAAAATAAGAGAGAAATATCACCATGGTGGTCCTTTTCAATACTTAAGCTGAAATTTCACATTCAAGTACAAATTCTTAATTACGTTGACAAATTAAGATTACAGTTAATATTAAAGTAATTAGATATTAAATAAAAGGCGTAATAGGAAAGCAAAATAATATTTTAACTCAAATTATTAATGTACTTTCTGAAAATAGAAGTTCTGATGTTTTTTTATACGGCTTTCTTTAAATGTGTTTTTAAAATGTTTAAATAAAAATATTAAACAAAATGATTAAAGGAAGCGTAATTCTTCATCATAATCATCAAAATAATGATTACATTGTATCCTAAACATAAATGCAAGTCAAATTATTTTTTCTAGCATGCTTGCGAATCTTCTAGTTATTAAATAATATACAAATGATTCAAAAATGTAATCTAGAAAACAGACTAAATGAGAAGATTTTTTATCAACCCAAAGGGAACCTAAAAGCAAAAAGTCCTCTTCGTTGGCAGGTTGCATTTATTTTTAAACGTTCAAAGACTTTTTTAAGCGTTCAAACTCTTTGCAGAAGATAACCACCAAAGGAAGTTGTTTCTTTTATAACAAAAGTCTTACTGACGATTATTTGCAAGTAATCTTTACGAGTTGAATAATTTATCACAAACAAAGCAGATTTGTTGCTGTGGAAAAGATAAGGATGACATCGATGCATTTTTAAGTACCTAAATAAAATAAAAGTCGTCTGGTGATTAGAAGTCATTTCAGCTGATCAAGAGAGAGAGAGAGCTGGGGATAAATTAATTCCATTTTCGACCTAAAGTATATGTTGAATTTGGCAGTTTGTGATTCACTCTATGTATCAAATGAGGGTAATCAGATAAAAGAAATTAATGCCCTTTTTTGTTTGCAATAAAAATGGAATTTTATTTGGAAATAAATATGCACGAATAAAAATAACTTTCAATTGATACTCATTTGATTCTGATTTTGATTGTACCGGATTTTTAAAAATGCAACTTCTCTTAAACAAAATGAAATATTTCCTTAAAAAATGAAAGCTTGTCGCCACAAATTTTTGAATTGTGGGTCTTGATCGAATCAGTCTCGTACAGAAAAATGAGCCTTAAAATGACAAGCAAAGTGAATTAACATATCTTCTGGATGTCATGGAACTACGAAGAACTACTAGAAATAAATTGTAATGATAGGACAACACCTGCAGATATGCCAACAACCTGATATTCGATGGTGCAAGATATTTTCAAAACTTCAATGACCAGAACTCCAGTGATATGCACCTTTCTTATAAACCATTCAAAGCAAAAACTCTGGATACAAAGTAATGGACAACTTAAAGTTGAAAAGCATCGGTGAGTCTTACTCTCTGAGAAGATTTTTCCTAGGCTAGAAAGCTAAGTACGGGGAAGTATGAATAATTTTTACAAATCACAAGTGTGGGAACTTGGAAAATTTCCAAATACTTAACTTAAATTTCCAAATACTTACTTACTTAACTTAATACTTAACTTATTCGCTGAAAGTAAAAGCGCAATAGCCATTTCACATTGTTTAACAATAGCTGGGCTCGAGTGGCATGCTTATGATTCCATTACATGGTTTTGCTAATAATGAAATTATTACATCATTTACAGGAAAAAACTTTTCAAGGAACTCGTTTAAAGAGTAGATGCCGTAACCTTGGTTTCAAAACAAATGTCTTCACTATTTTCTGATGAATGTCATCAATTCTCTTTCCTTGTATGCCCAATTCATCAAACGAATAGAAGAACCCGCGTATAGAAAAGAATGAGTAGCATTTTATTGAGCATTTTATCTAGATAGATCTATTCGCCTTCAGTTTCCAGAATCATTATGATGATACTTTGTTAAAGATTGATAATCCATGATCAGATTTGCTGAATGTATATGGTGTCAAATTATTTACAGATCGTGTTTTAGAATCTTCCATTTGGCATTGATAAACTGTCGGAGGCAGCAATGGTCTGGCGTCTTTCTCCTAATCGGAAGGTAGAGAGTTGATGTCTGGGGTCTCCCCACATAGTTATGTATGTATGTATGTGTTCACTAAAGATGGGTAAAGTCAACACCTCCTAGGTGTGTTGGTAAAGCACGTTCAATACGTCTTGGTCACGATGTCCTCCAAGTGACCTTTGGAAGTTTGGGAAGCATTGGAGGTCTCCTGCTTGATTATTGTTTTTTTTATACAAAATTTACGAAGACTTCCACCTGGTTACTTTCCATTTAACTGGTAGAACTCAACTTTAGAGGAAATATGCTGGTGCAACAACAAAGTGTTCGATTTCTACCTGCTATTCAAGCCCCTTCTCTAATATGATCCTCTATCCATCGATAGCATTTGAAACAAGTCCATTTATCTTAAGTTATCAGAAATTCGCAATAGTTGTATATTTGAAGTATTTTCGACTAAGAAATGTTGGACAGTTTTATGAATTTTAGCAATGTGTTTGCTTAGCTACTAGAAAGGGTCATTCATACGTGATATTTAGGTCAGATTATTTAATGCTGAAACATATTCCCGTTACATTATCTGTTGAAAATGTCTTGTCTTTGTAAATGACATTTATATTTCTTTATGTAAGTAAAAAGATACTTGAGAGGTAGAATTCATCACTTAATACTCAATTTAAGAATGAAATGCTTACATTGTTTGAAATCTATGTGAATGGATTTTTTATATATATATGTTATGTTTGGTAACATGAAGTCCTTATGGTACTTCATGTTACCAAACATGAAGTACCACAAGGAAACACGTTCAAAGTTAACTGAACCAGTCATTGCCAGTTGTTACATTAATGACGACACCTTTCTGTACTAACCATCATCCATTCTTGTATGGACACATTTCATTTAAGAAAAATTCTACAAAATTACATTTATCTGAAATTGTTTCATGAATTGATTGTCTTTTTCTCTTTTACCGTTCTGTCTCTAGTTCAGCACTTTCAGTACAAACTTAAATGTTTTAAATGCTACCGGATAAAATTAAGCAATATGTTTTACCGAATGAGACCTTGTTCAAAAGGGATCATAGAACAACACTCAAACCAAATCAACACACTTATCTTTGAAACTGCTCTACCTACTGAACTGAAATTTTACAAAAACTTTTATTACAGCTTATATCTTTGAATCATGACTATTATCTTCCGTGCATGCCTTTATAGGAATTTCAGTCAAGAAAAGAAAAATCAAGAGAAACTTTTTTTATGTATTTGGTAAAAGTATAGAATATTTCTTCCCTTCATGCTTTATAAATCACGGTGGTTAGAGCGTTGTTCTCCTGATCGTAATGTAGAGTTCGAATTCCGACTTAACTGAAGAGACTTTGCCATTGTCCATTAAAGTTATTAAGCAAGGTCTCAGTTTCCTCCGAACGAAATAAATCTCCGGAGATCGTGGGAATCTTCTGCTCGGTCCCTGGTTCTAAATGACGGCTGCTTCCATTAACTGTCAGAGCCCAGCGTCGGGAAGTGTGCTGGTGCAACAACAGTCTTTATAGATTGAGAAAAAACAAGTTTTTAATCATGTAAAAAAGAGACTGATAAAACTATATGAATGAAACAATTTTATCTATAGATTTATAGCTGTTATTTTCAAATAATTAATTATTAAACATTGTACTATTTTTTGTATGTCATTAACATGAGTTATACTGAGTAATTTTTTCATAGACAAGGTCACAGCTTTTCTCGCAAGAAGCACCGCTTAAAATGAATAAGGCACTACGAGTGTAGGATCTCTGACATCGCAGCCATAGAGCTGAATCATGTCTATGTAATTAATGAGAGAGAGAGAGATCAGAACTAAACAAATAGCCTTCTTATTTTGAATTATTGAATAATTTTTCCTTGCTCGCTGCCTTCCACAGTATTCTGATGGATGATTTCAAACAAGTGGGAGCAAATGTTATTGGCAAAAACAGCGTCTGGAAGGATCTGCAGATCATTTCGTCAACCTTTATGAAAATTGTGTGCATTTCTTACACTTCTTTACAAAATGAACTATGCTGTTGAATTACGTTCTCAAATGCACGCTTCTCCAAACCAAAGCCACTGAATGCGGACAGTCATTTCGTCAGCACGATTGAACAAATAACGAGGTGTACACCCGAACTTGAATCCTCCTCACTGCAGCACCAGAGAAACATTAGAACTATGGAATTTTTCACGTACTAAATTTAGCTCTAATATGGCAGTCTTTGGCTGAAATAGTGAGATAAGGAATTCGCAACCACCGAATCACGAGAGTTTGAAGAAATCAAAGTGATACAAAGGTTAAACTAATTTCATCAATTAACATTCTCTACCTACAAATAAAATGTCTCAGAGAGCAGCAGACCCCTTTTTAATCCTAAAAATGTTCCCGTGCACCTGAAAGCCGAGTATCCGCATTGTCTTTATCACAGAGATAGAGAAAATGAGACCCTCTTCACAATGCGGCAATTATTCGGTTTGAATATCTCCATCGAGACTACCAGGACTGTTTTAAATAAATGAAAACCGGAACACTCCGTGGCTGTTAAGGCCTTAAATGTATTTGATTTGAATTAAAACTGACCCCAGAACCGGGGGAAACGTGGTTTCGTCTGATGAGTCCACCGGTCCCCTTAAATGAAACCAACGCGTTTATTCTGGAATGGATTAAATACATGCTTTGCATACTGACGTCATTTGCTGATGGGTAGGTTTGGAGCTCTTTAGAACTGAGTTCACAAAGGGAAAGGATACCTAAGTAAAAAATTATCACTAAACGAGACGAATGGAAATAGATGAGACTAGGGAATAATCTTGTGTTATGCAGTTTTTACTTTGCTGACAAATAAACTCCTGTTTTAAGTTTCTCATAAATTCACACGCTACTTAAATTTATATTGTAGTAAGATAGCATTCTTTAGAGCGAAAATTCTTGGGTTCGATCTCAGCAACAGTTGAAAAATGGGAGGAAAATGTTCCATGTCTGTTTTTTGCGTGCTCACCTGTCGAGATGAGTGCTTAGGAGTTTTCTAGGTTTCCCGTGAATATGGCTCACAACGTATAAAAATTCTTCTCGGAAGGCTGTGGATATTAAAAATACCTTATAACAACTTCAGGCTATACCAAGCAATCCACTATGTTGTGCCAAATACATGGTGAGAAGCAGAAAACATTAAATATAATCGGACAGAAAAATTTTATATTTCATAGAAATATATATTTTACTTTATATCTTCTTCAAAAATGCTTCACACAATGAATAACGAGATTGTTAGAAAGATATATATATTTGTATATCATTTGATAAAAGAGCCGTGAATAAATTTCTAGGATAAAGAAGAACTGACAATTTTCTTATTACAATTATCGATATTCAATAATCAACGCAATTTAATATTGGCTCTCTGTCTTTGAAAGATCGCCATAGAGGCATGGTTATTTCAGTGTTCACGTGCCGCCCAATGTCCTTGTGCGCTGTTCAGTATCAGAACAAATATAATCGTTGCCATAAGAGTTTTATGATATTTTCGACAAGAAAGTGCTTAACTTGCTGGTGTTAGCAAATCTTCAAAAAATATATATGTTTTCTTAATTTAAGAAATATTTCCAAAGAAGATGGTTGCTAGGACGCTGGTCTTCAGCTCAACAGTTGACGTCCTACTTCGGCACTAGGAGTCTATAACAGTTTATAATTAATTTTCACGACCTACTTAGTGTAGTTCTCGTGTACAAAAATGTTCCCGAAGTATAAAAATCAATATAATGCAAGAAATAATATGACATTTTTGTCCCATTCCTTATTTTGAGATTTTCTTAAGGATGAAGACAATTTGCTGGAATGCACCCTTTAAGAAGTTCTATGCGCTTCAGCCTTCGGCAGCAGATGGAAGTGAGTTGGGAGGGGAGAAAAGGCTGCCAGCTTAGTAGTCGACACATCATTTGACTAAAGTATAATATGATATAGTTGATAGTACTTTTGGCAGACAAAAATAGGCAGTGGGAAATATATAACATTAACCTAACCTAAATTAATCATATGAAATAAAAACTATCAAGACTGATCAACAACGTAAGTGAGTCAATAAAAAATGATGATTATAAAAGTGTGTTAACCCTAGTTATATACACTGCTGGCCTCCGTAAATGAAACAACTTGAAGCAAGCATGCAAATAAAACGAAATTTAGAACATGCATTACTGGAGGTAAAATATGCGAATAATTAGAATTTCATAAAAGACTCACATTACGCGCGATTGTGGCGCCACTTCAAAACGCTATTTAGAGATTTCGACAAGGATATTTCAACGATTTCAAGTTTAGTCATTGCATCCCCCCAAACAAAACAAAAGACGATCAACTATGCGTCGTATAAAAAGGAGATCATATTTTTATCAAGCTTCCGAGTTTGACAGAGGAAGGATAGTGGCCTACCGAGAATGTGGATTATTTTTCAGGGAAGCCGGTTGTCGTTTTGGACGAAACCAAGCAAATGTAATGAGGATATGTGATCGTTGGATGCAGAAGAGTACGACGGACCGACGAGTTCGATCGCATCCTTCTCAATGCACCACTTCACGTGATGACAGGCAAATTGTTCACATGGTGGATTGCTCAGCCACATCACAAACCACAGCACATTCAGTCTGTAGTGCATCATCCAGTGCCTGTGCGTACCATTCGACGCCGTTTACAGCAGAGTGGTCTGTACGCAAGACGTCCATTGCTTCGTATACCCTTGACGCAGAACCACTGACGTCACCGCCGTTAATGTTGCGATGAAAGAAGGATATGGACGGCAGAATGGAATGAAATTGCCTTTACTCACGAGTCACACTTCTGTCTGAAACACCACTATGGTCGCATTCGAGTCTGGAGACACCTGGAGAGTGGATGCTGAACAGCTGCGTGATGCACCACCATACTAGTCCTGCACCGCGTATTATAGTTATGGGAGCGTTATTAGGATATCACTCTAGCACTTCTCTAGTACGCATTGCCGGTACTTTAAACAGTAAGTGCTACATCTCTGAGGTGTTAGAGCCAGTTGTCCTTCCTTACCTTCAGAGCTTACCCACAGACATATTTCAATAGGATAATGCGCGACTACACGTGGCATGCATTGTCCACGGATTCTTCGTCAATTGCTAGACTGAATTGCTTCTTTGGCCAACTCTCTCTCCGGATCACCGATAAAAAACGTGTGGTCCATGGGTGCTTAATGACTGACTTAGATTACATCCCCCAGATGCCATAACAACAACAATGAGAAGACGAGGCCCTGGTTTGTACATATCGGTTATCAGGTTCCACCCCCTCTTTAAACTAGAGAAACCAACACCTCGCACGAAGTGCCAAGCGCCCGCTGAGAACCAGAACTCGACTAATTAGTTGAGAGCTAAAAATGAACAATATTGGACTTTCAAGTCTATAGCTGTATCACATTTCAAAGAAAGAGGTTCATTTGAACGAATTACATTTGAGTCCATAAGAAGAGAGGAGCAGATCAACTTTGTGGAAGCTGCTTGGTGTGCTGTATCCCAAGGACCATCGAAAGTCTCTTTGAATCAATGCCGAAGCATGTGGCAGCGGTGTTCTGCAGCAATGGCGGCTACTCCGGCTACTGATTTTGACAGGAACCACACTTCATAAATGTCTAAAAATTAAATCATTTGATAGTTGGTCAACAGGTTATCTATAAAATATGTTTTCTTGTGAATTTTTTGTCTTTCTTGGTGTTGCAATTTGGGTGGTCAGCAGTGTAGAAATTGGTTTTTAAATTCAATATCTTTTGTTTTCAATGAATTGTTTCTTTCCCTATTATTTTAATTTTTAATACCACCAGTATAAATAATGAATATTTAATTCATTAATATCAGTTAGTATAAATCGATCACATTAATTGAAAAATATAATTCCAAATTTTATCATGATATTTTGTCAAACATAAATATTTATTTTGCAATATCACGTTGTTAAGATATTTTTATTATACTTAATCGAAAGCTGTTGTAAATATTAAATAATAATAAAGCAGAAATATTGATTGAAAGATACAAATATAGCCTGAATTAGATGAATTTTTTTTACGATTCTATACATTGTTTATTTAATTATTTGTTATCCCTTTTAGTTCGCGATTCTTCCCGCTGTTGCAGAACCTGTTTCAAATCTTGCATCATCATAAAGCTTTTTCCAATGGTCTCGTCTTCTATCGTTCGATATTGACCTTTCAGATAATTCGAAAACTTACGCTTCACCTTGATAGGTTCAACTTTTTTCGATGATTCGGCGTTTTTTGGAGAACTGTAAACCTGCTTCAGCTTCTTCTGAGTCATCTCATTGCCACTGGGAAGTGCGTCATTGTTGTTTCTGACAGGAGATCTCCTACAGTCACTGAACTCCATTTTCCTTTCCTTTGCAGTTTCTTTGACATGATCGATCTCTTTCCCTGCCATTTGATTATGAATGCCGTCAGAAGGTGCCACTTTTTCACCCTCCGCTTTGGTGTTGCTGGACTCCTTATGGATTGGTAGAACTCTAACGTTTTCTTTCAGTCTAGCAATGAAGGATTCAATGATGCTATTGCTCTGCAAGAAGGACAAGTTAGGACTAAGTTTTCCATTCGAGTCCTTCATGTCTGATGTCTCGGACGAGCAGTTATCTGCTGCACTGTCGTCCAGCCATCGCGAGATTCTGTACGCCCTCTCTTCCAGATGGCCCAGGTAATTCCCCTGCTCCTTCAACTGCTTTGGAATGGTGGGCAGACGTACTACCTGCGGAAACGACCCTTGTCTCGAGTCAGAGAGATGACTTCGATCGGAAGCTAAGCTCTTCGATGAGCTTTCTTCACAGAAAATGGATGGATTGCATCTGGCAACCGTTTGCACCAGTGGACGACGGTATTCTAAGGGATTTTTAATTTTCGGAATTATGTTAGCCTGTATGGCAATCTCTTTCTCTACTTCTTCTGTCTGAACGGTAGCATTGGATGTACTGACATGAGTGGGAACAATGAGTGGTTGATAATGGAGTATTTCGTACTGTGTGATTCCAGTTTCGACAGGAGAGATTTTGGATTGGTAATCCATGACTTCCAGCATTGATTTCGATTCATAATCAGAAGAATTAGTTTCCTCACCATCTTCTGCAAAGTATGTCAATTTACAAATACCCTCAGAGTTAGTGCTTAATGATTCAATGTCATATGTATTTAAATTTGTTGTCTTGATTTGGAGTGTTCTTTCCATGGGGGGTACTATGCACCTGTTGAAAAGTAAGTTTTATAATATGACTTATTCTAAAAATATGTAAGCAATTTATATTATTTTGTGATACTTCTTGAGATATTTGTCTTGAAAATTTCATATAATTTATACAGTTTTTCACACACCTAACTCGTGTTAATACGATCTATTTGTAGTAGGAACTGATCCAAATATATATATTTTATGGCATGTTATTTGAACTAAGCTTAGCCAGTGAAAGGAAGCACACATTCATAGCATTGTCTCCATCAACAGGTAAATACTGTTTTGTGATATGGATAGTGTTATTAAGCAACATGGTGTTCATGCGGGTTCTTAGACACGAACGGATAAATTAAGTTCATCAATACCTACGATGATACAGCACATCTAATGGAAACATTTTGAAAGTCAATATCACTATTAACAGGCAAATTTACACAGAGGGCATATTATCGTTTAATTCGATGACATTAATTTATAGTTGGCTGATATTTCTTCATTTCTTCAGTCAGGAATATTGAATGTACTTTCTATTTTCCAATAAATATCCTTCTGGAAACTAAATATTGAGAACATAATAATAAGCTTCACAATACTTGGTAATGATTTTCCTCAAATGCCCCCTAGTTGGTATTCGAAAATTATCATTCGGGAGGTATTTTCTCTACTTGGAAAATAAATACCTGATTTTGATGAATTAATCATTCTTTATAATTTCCTAGATATTTTTACATACCTTCTATCTATAAACTATTTAAAAGGCTCTTTATACCAACAATGAAAAATAAATTTAAATAGTTGAGTCAGTTTTCAAAAAGTACAAAATTTTTAAAATATAGCTCATCCTAAAATAATTTGAATTTATATGATATGTAAGTAACTTTAACTAACGATTTTGCATAAAATTGTAATATGCGAATTTATAATTCTGAGATCAAAAAATGACAATTATTTGGAACATAAAAATGTTCGTTCAAACGTAGAATTGCAAATATTATTATGACAGAAAAATCTAGTAGCCTAATCACAAAAATAGCCTTAAACAATTCTGTCATTTTTCTCATAATTGAAATCAATTTTGAATCTATAGACAGGTTTTGTTATTTAAAAAAACTTAGATGAAGGATTTTGGCACGTAAAGATAGTCACCCAGGATAGGAGGAGAAACAGCTAAAACAAGCGTATGTATCTTATGGTTATGATTATGTTCATAATAACTCTAATGTTCTATATAAGTTAAGTTAGATCATTCCCTCTGCTGAAAACCTTTCACTGGAAATTACCTACATCTACCATGACTATAATGTCCAGTGAGGAATCATATATCATTTAATAAGAGGTTGAGTAATATACTACATTGTATTAATGTCAAACTTTTAAATAACTTCATATCAACATCAGAGAGAAAGAAATTTTGAAGTGGACTTGTCAACAAATCCACTGGAAAACTTGTCAGCTATGGGCTGTTTTTCTCACGAATGAGATTATATTAGCGTCCAATATGATATCAGGTGATTTTTAATATGTATAGAACATCATAATCCCTTCAATATCCTTATAAGAGATTTATAGAGAGGATGCATTCGATGATGTGTCGAAGGATGTCCAAGTAAACATCATGTCTTTCCACGTTGAACCATGCACGTTCCCTGTTAGTGAAAAGACATTTCCGATATTCATGGATAGTCTCATACTAACGCAAAAGGGAAGATTTTCAGCTGCTAGAGGACGAAATTTTCCAGTTTACTCCTTATGAATGACTATCTTCAGCAGTTAAGTGTACCATGCGTGACCGTTTCGAACATGAGACTGCAAACTCAACGAGTATTTTTCAATCTATTTGTATTCTCCATCTTCAAATTTTTTACATATTTACTTTTTTTTTTTTTTTTGCAAAGGCAATGTTTATTACTAACTAACTGTACTGATTGACATCATAAATTGCAATACTTTATATGCTGCATGTCTTCTCTAGAGATCATACTCTATATTGTAAACATATTTTTACGATAAACTGAGACTTGCAATTTTTTGTGGTTCTGTACATTTACTAATTTTAAGAACAACATAATTGCTCGTAAGTTTTTTTCCATACCCCTTTACACTTTATAAAGCGTCATGATAAAATTTCATAAAGTTTTAAACATATGGATTTTGAAAAATCATTTATAATATGATAAATTACTTTTTAAATTAGAATTGCATAAAATTCGGTAAGCTTTATTTATTTGAGTATTTAGGAGCAATAAAAACTCCTAAATGTAACATTTTGCAAGAGTAATCGGTTCAATGGGACCACAAAATTGAAGGAACTCAGATCTCTTCCATGATTAACTTGGTATTGAATTATAACAAGAAAACCTACTTAATATAGTAGAATACAGACATTTCATTTTGAAATTGATTTCAGAATCAATAATTCATTTTGAAACTGATTTCAGAATGAATTATTGATTTTCAGTGACAAATAATACAAAAAGAAATAATTGTTCTTCTCTATTTATCGCAATATTTTTACGCTTTGCCATCTCTAATGATAAATCTCCATTTGTATTACACATTTCATTACGCCAGAAAAATGGACTTCTCTGCATAGGTGATCAAATCCACTGCAAGTTAAATTTCTGGATTTAACTGATTCTACAAGATTACAAGAGTTCTCTGATTAAAAATTACCTTTATCTTGAGTATTATCACATACTTCAAAGTAGAGGGTCAAACCTAAGCAACATTGAAGAGAAAGTTGCTGCGTTTATCTCCCATGTGTTCCACCAACCGCAGGAGAGCCGAGAGCGTTGCGATCCACTGAAGGCGTCTCCTTGTGAAGGTCGATTGCGACATCCTGCGAAGAGGCACCGACTTCAAGTGTCACCTTCTCACTAATGACGCAGAAATTCTTTTCCAATGGGTCAGGAGCTCAAGTTAGGAAGTATGATGTACAACCAGTAAAGGCAGTGAAACTCATTTGCTTTATATCAAACTTTCATATTTTCGTAACAATCTTTAACAGCAAGTATTTTAATCTCCCTCAACTACCATACCTCGGAAATATGGGTTAAGAATCGAACATATCAAATAATAGCGCCCAAATGAATAAAATACTTCTTATTTAATGATTCTTAGGCAAAAATAGCAATTTCATAAACCAATTTTTATCAGCTGAGTTGATAGAGGTGACTTTTAATAATCGAAATGTTTAAGAAGAGTAAAATTTAGCATTTAAAACCAATTGAATCATACTTACTTTTTATTAAAACATTTTCGTTTCGTAATGCTAGCCAATATGCTAGCTGTAGAAACAATAATTATTGCGATGCAAAGGTAATTGATGGTGGGTAAAATAAAATCAGAATACATACCTGAAAATAAAAAATATAGGGAATTTATTTTCTTCAATACTGTGAATCGGTTAAATACAGTGAAACTTTTTTATTAGTAAATATTCATGTGGAAAATATTTTAAAAATTAATTGTATACAATATTAAGAAGAATATTTTAAAAACAAATGACATTAAAAAAAAAAACCTATCTAATTTTTACATAAAAATTGCTGTAATAGCATTCCAGTTCATAGATTATAATCATTTGGTTATACATTAATACTTGCGAAATGTAGCATTGACATTTCAATACATTTTCAACATCACTATTAGCATATCAAAAACGGATAACACAAGAAAATTAAGATTTAATTTTTTATACTATATATGATAATTTTTATGCGATTTTAAAATTATATTTTAATGTGAAAGAAAAACACATACATTATTACTTACGAAAATAAGCACGGTATTTATTGTTTTTATAATAAATTTTGCAATTGTACTCGGTGATTGCCTCCTATTCCTGCTGTTTAGAGGTACCTTACCAATCCCCCGATCAGCCAATCTCTTCCCGACTCAAACCACCGTGTAATAAACCTTACATTACGTCACAATTCAATCCCCGTGGTTCTCGTGGTCACGCGCAGGACACGTGACTGCATAATCGCCTGGGAGGTGAGTAGGACGTTCATTGGTGTTCCCACCTCGTTCCCGTAAGCCGATTAAAGATTTCCGCCCCGGAGCTCGACAGCTGTTACCTGGAAGATCGCTTCATTCACCCGCTCTCCCATGGTCAACGGCCCCCCTAATCAAAAGGGGTTGGAGAAAGCTAGAAGCACGTGCACCGGACGGTGACTTTTTTCTGTAAAGACATATATATTGAATGGGGAAGGAATAAAGACACCATAATTTTTCAATGCAGGATGATGACGTAACGTTATAATAGTGCTTATTGTTTGGTAATATCCTACAGTCTACACATCGGATGTATAGCACTGCACACACATATACATATATATATATATATATAAATAGATATTTTAAGTATGCTAAGAAAGTGTAAGCAAAGAATTTCTTTAAATAATCAATGGAATGCATATATTTATTTAAAGAGGACTATTTCAGTTTTAAGTTTAAGCACAAAAAAAAATAATAATAAATAAATAAAAAAATAAAATTAACGAGAATTTATTATGTTAGTGCTTTAAAAGTCTAAAATTGTCAAAATTAATTACATAAAGAAAAAATTATAATTTTACAGAAATACAAAAAACTCAGTGTCCTGTCATTAGAAATATTTCCCCTTTCAGCATTACAAATGAAAGAATTTATGGCATCTGAATGAGTGGGCGTGCCACCGAGCCTCGAAGCTATTTGTGTCTCCGAAAGTTAAAAACAAAGAATTAATCAGAAGATGCCTGGATATTAACTTCCACTCCCAGAGGTATCATTTCACCTGGAAGACATTGCTACTGCTTAAAGGTCGGGAGCACACTACTGAAGAATTTTCCTATGACAACCTCGTGAATTCACCGGAAAGAAACAACGACGTCATATCAAGTGACTATATGACGTCATTGCTCTGTTAGACAAATGAAAATATTTACATCATAATATTTTTATTTACATTTTTATCTTTTGATAAATTTTTGAAAATATTAAAAACTTTCCTTATTTAACAAAACGAGTGTATAGTTCATAATCTAAATTGAGTCAAACAAATTGAATTACATCATTGCTTTTAATATAATTATATTTTAAAAATGAATATTTGAGATAATCTTTTATAATAACCCCCTAAATCTTCAAATAAAAATAACTATAAGTCTTTAGGTGCCAGGGCAGATGTTTCTAACTTTCAGAAAAACTGAAAGTTTCTCTCGGAACTGCTATTTTGTGACTTTTCTGACATCACTTGTTCACCGGAGTTTTGCCGGCGCCAGTTTTCGGGTGAATTCTTCCCATTTTGCCCCTGGTATTAATATTCCAAAGTCTCCAACAGGAAACCGGACGGTTATGTCAGGAATAGAACTCACTCCTTTCCGGTAATGGCGAAGATGCCTTTCCTAAGCAAGCCATTACGGTCCTGATAGAAAAACTATATACAATGCTGGCACCCATATTGAAACATCGAGAAAGACAAGAGATATCACAACAAAATTTATTTTGTAGATAGCATGTTGACCAACTATCAAATGTTTAAATTTATAGACTCCTTTGAAGTGAAGCTCCTGCCAAAATCAGTAGCCAGAGTAGCCGCCATTGTTGGCGATCACCGGTGACACACGCCTCGGCATTGATTCAAAGAGACTTTCGATGTGTTCTTGGGATACAACAGACCAAGCAGCTTCTACACGTTGCCAAAGTTGATCTGGTGTGGCAGCTGGGGATGTAATCTGGGTCAATCATTGATCAACTATGGCCTATATGTTTTTTATAGGAGAAAGATCCGGTGAGCGAGCCGGCCAAGGAAGCAATTCAATCTAGCTATTGACGAAGAACCTTTGGACAATGCATGCCACAAGTGGTCACGCACTATCCTCTTGAAATATTGCTGTGAAGGTAAGGAAGTTCAACTAAAACAACATTTTGGATACATAGCGCAGGCTGTTTAAAGTTCCGGTAATGGGTACTAGAGAAGTGCTAGAGTGATATCCTTATATACCGCTCCCTACTATAATACGCGGTGCAGGACTAGTATGGTGGTGCATCACGCTGCTGTTCAGCATCCACTCTCCAGGTGTCTCCAGACTCGAATGCGACCATAATGGTGTTTCAGACAGAGGTGTGACTCGTGAGTAAAGGCAATTTCATTCCATTCTGCCGTCCATATCCTTCTTTCATCGCAACATTAACGGCGGAGACGTCAATGGTTCTGCGTCAAGGGTATACGAAGCAATGGACGTCTTGCGTACAGACCACTCTGCTGTAAACGGCGTCGAATGGTACGCACGGGCACTGGATGATGCACTACAGGCTGAATGTGCTGTGGTTTGTGATGTGGCTGAGCAATCCACCATGTGAACAATTTGCCTGTCATCACGTGAAGTGGTGCATTGAGAAGGATGCGATCGAACTCGTCGGTCCTTCATACCCTCCTGCATCCAACGATCCGCATTACAGTTGCTTGGTTTCGTCTAACACGACAACCGATTCACCTGAAAGATAGTCCACATTCTGGGTAGGCCTTTATCCTTCCTGTATCGAACTCGGATGCTTCATTAAAAAAATAATGTTCGCCTTTTTCTATAAGGCATAATTAATCATTTTTCCCCTTAATAATAAAAAAAAATTGCCGGATTTGAAAATATTAAAATCTCCAAGTTTTAAATAGCTCCTTGAAAAGGCGCCACAGGCACGCATGACGAGGGCCTTTTCTGAAATTCTAATCATTTGCATATCTCACCTCCGCTAATGCATGTTCTAAATTTCATGCTATTTGCATGCTTCCTTCAGGGTGTTGCATTTATGGTGGCCAGCAATGTATTCAGCATTACTTTCAAAATATAGTACATGGTCTTATTTATGTAATAAGGGTAGAAAAAAAGAATAATGTAAACTATTAAATTCAAAACTTCAATGAAGACTTTTTATGCAAATGGAAGTGGGAAACGTGTTTCTCATCAGGAAACAAGGTTAATGGTGTTTTTTAATTTATTTGTGTAAACATCTCATGATTTAAGAAAAACGAAAATCACTTTTCAATGTTCTCAGTGCCTTGCATCAATTGAGATGATGGTAAAAATAAAATAAATGAGGAAGAAAAATTACAAGAAAAAGTGAAAGTTCGGAAATGCATACAATATTTATTCCATGTGGTTGGGTAATAAACAAAATTTCAAATATACTGAATTTCCCAACGAATCTAATAATATTTGAGGGATTGGAGTAAAATAAAATAAACTTATTAAATTAATATTAAATAATAAGAGATTATAAAAGATTTAAAAGGTAAAAAATTG
The DNA here is from genome assembly GCA_037975125.1 of Latrodectus hesperus. NCBI lineage: Eukaryota > Metazoa > Arthropoda > Arachnida > Araneae > Theridiidae > Latrodectus > Latrodectus hesperus. Next base: position 11,118,938 of record CM075857.1, on the reverse strand, counting down.
ACCGGAAAAGAATGCTGTCATGGAAAGATAGTAGTGAAATTACAATAATAAATCTATAGTTAAATGAATGTTGCCACTGATGCAAATAAAAGACATATATAATTTAAAATGAAAAGAATATATAAAAAGGGGCTAAGAATGTCCATAAATATATATAATTTGTATTTAATATTATGGTATAATATGCATGCATAAAATAAATTTAGAAAAAGATATATACCACCTCCTAGGAAAGAACCATGAGAATACTTTAAAAAGTTTAAAGCAAAATATATATATATGCTATATATGCACACACACACATGTATATATAGCTTATTCAGAATTTAGTAAGACTGAAGCGGTTGGATATGCGGGGTCAATAGATGAATCACTAAACTAAACTAAACTCCATGGCACGACAGTCGATGTGGGCCAACGCCTACAGTGCCCATAACTGTTTTCATGACCGAGGGCCCTGGGGTGCGAAGCATATGTCCCAGTTAGGTGGTCAGCCTAACGTAAGACTCCCAGTGTTTAGTTCCCAAGCATGCTTGGTACTCAGTTAATCGACCCACTGAAGGGATGAAAGGCTGAGTCAACCTTGCCCAGCCCGAGGATAGAACCTCGGACCTGTGTCATGGGAGCGTGAAACGCTGCCACTAAGTCACCGGGCTTCAATAGATGAATCAGGCTAACTTAATTGCCAGATCTTGCTTAAGCATTTAATATCTATATAAATTATCTGATAACTCTTTACAATGAAGCATAAATTGATGAGTACTTGCAAGGCCGATGCAGAGTATTCGTAAGAATCTTCGATCAATCTGCGGGTCTTAGAGGAACTGAGTTGTTCGCGGAATTCATTGAGCACTTGGAGAGGCACCAGGAGGTTGGTTGGTTGAGTTTTATGGCGCAAGGTCCAAATAAGGACAAGCTGCGCCAAAATATTTTTTTATATAATATTTTTTAATTAATTTTTTTTGAAACCAATCAACTTTTAAAATTCCTTTAAAAATATAAGAAATATTTATAAGATTATTGACATAAAAAATAAACAAACACCCAACATATAAATGATTAAATTATATCTAAAACATATAAGATGAAAAAATCTAAACTAAATCTGTAAAATGTTATAAATAATTAAATAAAAATCTTTAATTTAAAATTATATATAATCAATAAAACCAATGCTTCTTAAAAAAGCAAAAATATTTTGATGCGGTGGTTCGCCCAGCAAATCCCGCATCGTTAAAAGATCAGTCTTAAAATATTTAAAACGATGTTGGTTAAAATCAGAACATGAAATTAAAATATGAAACACAGTGTATGGTTCATCACACGTTTCACACCAAGGTTTTAATTCATTTAGGAATAAATGCTTATGAGTGAAACGTGTGTGTCCAATACGAAGGCGGGTTAATTTAACATCCGCACTCCGTAAAGGTAAAACTGGAAATGAAATGAGAGATGAGGTTATGGTACACAATTTGTTGCTGACTTGCATTCTCCATGATTCCTGCCAAAGTTTATGAACAAAACTTTTCACACCTTTTCTCGCATCACAAAGTGGAACGGAAGGCTGAAGTGGAGTAGATGCAGACTTTGCAGCTGCATCAGCCTTTTCGTTACCATCAAGACCTACATGCCCTGGGATCCAACAAAAAACAATATCATATCCCTTGCACTTTAGAGAGTCTACTTCATCAAAAATCTGCGACACAACCGGATGACTAGTAACATTAACATTTTCCACAGCATCTAAAACACTCATGCTGTCAGTGTAAATACAAAATTTGTTTGATTCTTTACTAACCACATACTGAAGCGCACTTAGTATAGCAGCTGCTTCAGCAGTGAAGATGGAGCAGGACATATTAAGGCTGTAACTAAGAGCTATATTATCAATATAAACTCCACAGCCAACATATCCTGCAGATTTTGAACCATCTGTAAATATAGGTTGATAAGAATCAAACTGACAGCGATGAGAAGAATAGAGCTGATGGAAAACAATAGGAGACGTGTCCGATTTTTTGAATTCTGCAAAGGGATTGATTATTTTACATTGTGGCTCATACCAGGGTGGATGTGAAGTTCGATTTGTGATAGTTATTCAAACATCATGCAGGTCAGATAGTAACACATGAGGTTTTATTCTAAGGAGAAGAGGTGGAATGCTCCTTGGACGAGCATTATAGAGTCTTTTAAGGGCAGATGTAGGAATCATGGCATGATGAGGGTCAGACATGATCTTAGCATAATAATTGAGAGACTGCTGCATTCGTCTCAGGTCTAAAGGCAGTTGTTGACAAATTGCATATAGACTCTGGACGGGTGATGTGCGGAATGCGGCCGAACATATTCTCAGAGCAGAAAGAGGGACAGTGTCCAATCTTTGTAAGACAGAAGACCTAGCGGATCCATAAACAACTCAACCGTAGTCTATGCGGGATAATATTAGTGATTGGTAAACTCGGAGGAGTGACTTGCGATCAGCACCCCAAGATGTATTTGAAAGCACCTTGAGGATATTGAGCGATCGCTCGCACTTCTTCCGCAGATTCCGCGCACCAGGAGGAGCTGCTCGATTTCGGGCTATTTGGAGTTTCTTTGTACTGGAGGTCGAGGTCTTTCCCAGGAGCTTCGGTTCCCTAACCGCACCATGACTTAGGTCGACTCACCCGGAACCGGAGACATTTCAGGATCAGCAGCTCAAACGGCAGAACTCGTAGATCTAACCGAGGAGTGAGGTGTCTAGCCAAAGAACCTTGACCTCTTTTTAGTCGGGATTAGTAGGCACATAAGTTTTATAAATACACATAATGACAGAAAGGATAATAAGAGTTTTGAATCACAAGTCAATTGCAGTTTAAGTACTCCTAAGAATCTTTACATTGTGATTTTATATAAAATACATTTAATTACAACTAATATAAGATATGTTAAATATTTATACGCCTCAAAAATTTGCTGGAAATTAATTACAAATTTATAGTAGAGAATATATCAATATTGTTAAACTCAGTGTTTAATCGAAATTTTAGTTATTAATACACTTTCAACTATATATTGGAATATTCCATTAGATACAATGATTCTAACATAAATATACATTTTTCATTCATTATTAATAATCACATATTAATATATACAAGAAAAAATAGGGTACTTTAGCTATTGATACATAGCAACATGTAGAAAATAGACAATTAATAGGGTTTTCAAATTAAGGCCAAATTAATTGGATATACAAGACATTAGCAATTCAGAAAAGCAATTAGGATCACATTATGTATTAATTTATATATTATTATTTTTTTTATTTAATAAGAAGCTAAAAAATTTTAATTGTATGTTATAAATCTTTAATTATGTGTAATTAAATTAAATTGTTCAGATACTGGTTCATCGTAAAACTGCCCTCGGTCTATGAAAATTTCTTAGTTCGTGAGGGTTCAAGTGCCATTATTACAGAGTTGTTTATTTTACACAGGCTACTGTAAAAATGGAATTACAAAAATTTTAAGTAGTGGGTGGTGGTAATTTTTCTTTAGTTGGATCTAATATACTTATTTCTGAAATAATATGGCGAGTTAGAAATAAGTCTTAGAAGCTGGCTTTGGAGGGCTTCCAATTTTTAAAGTGAGTATCACATTGCTTCTCCCCTAATTGGAGAAGCATTGATAATTACTGGTCTAGGATAGACCTTGTAACTTAGGAGTTTGTTGCCTAAGGAAAGCTTAGAGTGGGAGGCCAATAGTTTTAGTGATGATGAATTTATCTCTTATTTTAATGAAGTGATGCTTCCATGGGAGATGTTTATTCATTTTAAGGTAAGCAACAATGGGCTTATCTCTATTCCATCAATTTTAATTTTTTTTTCGCAGGGGGTTAATTTCCGGCTAACTTCTTGAGATTTTAAGGGGTTGAATTTAATCTTCCAGATTCTAGTATTCATCAATTTGAGTCATATGTTCAGTTAAGTTGTTGTATGCAATGTAATGGTCAGAATCAGTGGTTAGAATAGCAGTGTGTCCTCTGCCAACATAATAAGCATGGTGCTTGAGTGTTGGGAATGTCATTTATATATATATATATATATATATATATGTATGTTCAATTTAAGAGATAGCTGGAAATCAATTTGATTAAATAACAAATTGATTCAATTTTCATGAGTTTGTAATTAAGGTCATAATGCCAAACGCTATCGGAGACTTTATCTATGTCGAGAAAAATTTCCCCAGTATTTATTTATGTATTTATTTATTTATTTTTTTTTTTGCCTCTATGCCTTGGAAATTTTTTGACCACCCTAAGAGCTGGTGCATTGTGAATTATTTCCTTCTGAATCCGAAGTGTTGTGAGATGATTACATTTTTATTAAAGTCAAAGTTTAGGAGTTTTTCTAGTATTATCTAGAGAAGAGAAATAGGCCGATAGCTGGTAATTAATTTGGGATTTTCCCCCTGCTTGTGAACAGGTACAATTAGGGCTTTTTTCCACAAAGAGGGAAAGTACCCAAGTTTTAGAATGTCATTTATGATGCGAGTCAGGTGTCAGATAGAATTAACTTACAATTGCTTTGCTGCTTTATTTGATGTGTTATCATATTTAAGACTTATTATATAGTTTTCAGATTGTGAAATAAATTTTCAACCTCAGATACTGCTACCTCCTAGATATCCAGCCTGTTAATGCTTGGGTTTTCAAGATACCTTCAACTGTGTTATTCCTAATCTCCAACTCCCAGGGCCTGGTGGGTCTTCTTTTTAAAAAACCTTTGCCCCCTCCTCCCGGCATGAGGCAATCCCGAAACTTCTCGAATTTCCAGACTACTTGATTCTGGTCAAACAAGTGATTTCCTTTCCCTGTTAACCATTTGCCAAAGTGCGTCTTCTGAAGAAGGCTTAGTGGCAGGGTCTACAAACGGCGCCTAATCATATCCCAAATGCGTTTGATTGGGGAGAAATTTGGTGAGCACGGTGGCCAGGGAAGCAGTTGTACACCTTTTAGGGAAATTCGAGCAATGTGCTGTCGGGCATCATCCTGCTGATAAAGAGCATTGGGCACCCCCTGAAGATAGGGGAGTGTAAAAGGTGGCAGCACATCATCCACGTAACGTTGGCTGTCATAATTCCATGAATACGAACTGGAAGTAACCTACAATCGTACGCAATGGCACCCCAAACCATGATGCTAAGTTGTCGTGCATAGGAGTGTTCTACAACTGCTGCAGGATTGAACCTGTCTCTATATCTAAGCCACACTCGTAAACGACGACTATCGCTGAAGAAACAGAAGTGTGACTCATCTGAGAAGGTGATCCTGTACCCTGTAAAATTGAATAGTAGGAATTTGACACACTTTAAAGCCATTAAGAAATCGGAAAGCTTAAGCGATCTCACAGTGGTCATTGTTGACAACGCTTTCACTCTAAACTCTAGGAAGCCTCTGACTCCCCAAGGAAACACAAAATCCGCGTGACTCCGAACAGAGGAAATTTCCAGAAATGAATGTAATCAAAAACTCAGTAACGACACATAAGACGCTGTCAGCGAATATGGCGCATCACGTTTTTCAGACCTATTTTCAAAGAGATAAGTGCGTCTTAGAGCAAATAACTTAAACTATTGCATTATATTATTATTGGTTTACAAAGGACACAGCAGTAATAATTTAAAAAAATATAGTCACACATTTGTTTTCTGTATTTCATTCTTATTCATTTATGATTTCTGTTCATGAATATTGCTTTAAATTTTTTCTCATTTTTGTTACATTCATTCATTTTTCCTTAATTTTGTATTTGACAAAATCTTTATGAACTGTTTATGTTTCAGTCATTGTCATTTGAAATGCATTTTGAACTAGAAAACTGCATTTCGCAATCTATCCGAACCATTCGAAGTATTAACTATGTAAAGTTGCCTAGTGATAATATCATGTACTTTTAAATGCTCATACTGCTGTTCATACAGCATTTTAATGTAGAGCCTGTCTTATTTGGACCACTTTTTTAATTACAGTTCATTGGATATTAAAGACGTATGGAAGACTTAATGTAGAAGCGTAGTAGGTTTTTTTTTTTTAATAAAAGAACTTCGAATTTTTAATAATAATTTTTGACAGTACTTATAAAAGTTTATTTAGAGTCAGATAACTATATCTGTAACAAGAAACAAAAATATACTTGCATATTACAATTAAAAGCTTGTTTCAATTACATCATACTGTGTAAAAAAAAGTATAACGGCAATTCTAAATAATGGCAATAAAAGTATTGTTAATGAGAAACACTTCTGCCATTTGCTTTAATTGCTTCAAAGTCTTTATTTGGCATTGAATCACTTAAGTCTTTTGAATTCCACTTTGACAAAAATTGCTCCAAATATAATTAAAATCTTCTTGAAGTTCGATCAAAGATTCATACGGCTTGGTCCAGCGTAAATACGCAGAACAATTATTGACAATATATTTTCAACAATATTGAAGTTTGGACTTTTAGCTTGGCAAATTTCGAACATTATTTGTTTCAAACCATTTTTTAATGCTATTACACATGTGAATTGAAGCTCCATATTGCTGAAATATCCAATTTTCTCCACCTAGCTCAGTGCCATAGGGAAGAAACTCTGAATTTAACATTTGAATATAATCTGCAATGTTTCTGTCTTCCATCCAGAAACATTAGATTGGTCTTTCCACCATTCCCAACAGATATCCAACCTATTAAACTACTTCTTCCCATCTGTCTGGCTGAATACGTTTCTCTTAGAGTACGCAGACAATGCCATTAATACTGATAACCATCTGCCGACATCTAAATTGACATTTTTTTCATCAGAAAAAATAGCCGAAGTTCATTCTGAGCTCCAAAGCATGTGTTCTTTGGCTCACTGTAGCTGGTGCTCAATGTGCTTTTCATTCCATTTAAAATGGTGCTTAATGTTCTTAAATATGAACGTTTCCGATCTTTGTATGTAACTATTTATAGTTACATACAAAGATCGGAAACGTTCATATTCTTTTGGTTACATGTGTGATGATTTCAGTTTGGACTTGGGCTTTTTCAATGCTTCCATGTTTTTTAAGGTCTTTGAGAATTTTCCTTTGATCACAGGATGTCAAGTTTTTAGGTTTTCTAGTCTTTCTTTTCTCTGATTCTTTGAATTTTTCAAGAAATTAGTAACAGCATTTAGATTGATGTTTTGATGCCTTGCAATTTTTCTTACACATTTGGGACATCTTTATATGTTAAAATTTGTCCTTTTTCAAATTCACTTACAGGTTTCCTACTAAACATTTTAACGGTACAAAAATTTAGTACTTTTTTAAACGTATCTATTGAAAGTAATATAGTTCAGAAAACAATATTTTCAACATATTAAACTGCTATAGAATCCGAAATGAGAATATTTTTGTAGGATTCCTTCTACTTTTTTCACATGCCAAAAATACTGGAATGCTATTTTACTAATATTTCCTTAGTGGTAGAGATAAAACTCATCCAGTGAAAATAAAAGAAAAATAGTTTAATAAAATAAAAAGAAGCATTACATAAATTGCGCCAAAATATAAAACACCTTCTACTTTTTTCACGTAGTGTATCATGCTACTGCTTATATTTGCGATACAGTAATACTACTTGTGATAAAGTATTTCAGTGCAGAGTCAGATATTTGTATTCAGACCACTTTCTACTGCGAACTGAGTACAGAAATGACTATGAATAGAGATTTGTTTTTTTTTTTTTACTATGCGGATGAGATTTTTCCTTGGAGGAAGTTGAAGTTTCCTTGATGGAATTAAAATAATAAAGCCCAAAATTGAACAACTAGATTTGAGTTCAATACTTTGTTCCAGAATCTTTGTAAAAATTCACTTTCTCAAAATATTAATTCTGTAAAATAAAAAGAATTCAATTTATCTTAAAAGATACATTTGAGTTTATATTTAATATTTTTAATAAGGTAGATTACAATCTTTTCATTACAATTCATTTAATAGAATTTTAAGGAAAGATTTTTCAATTGTTATTATGTTTCATTTCTCACATATACACACACATATTAATATACGAAAATGCTAATTTGAATAGATAAAATTACCAAAATACTTTATTATTTTATTTTTTCAATGTGAATAACTTTCAAATTAAAAATGCAAGAAGGTATCTTTTTTTTAATATGGAAGAACAGATTCGAATATTTCAAAGGAAGAGAATATTCTCATTTCAAAATATAGTTCTTAATCTCATATAGAATGTTCTTATAAGAGTTTAAGAAATATTTCAAATATTTTTCTTTTTTAATACTTTACATTTCAGAGTTGTTAGTTTTTTAAGAGTTTTTAGACTTAAGCGATATTAGTAATTCTGAAATTAATATTGGATATTTTTTCTACCTGTTCCTAATTTAAGTGATTTGGGGGAGAATTGTTCCTCATAAAGGCATGAAAACAATAAGTTCTTTAATCAATCCTTTGAATTTTGATAATTTACATTTAAAAGAACTCATAGATTTAAAAAAAAATATTCCGAGTTAAATTTGCCGGGTTGCTGTCTTCTCTGTACATAGTAATTACTAAAGGAAAAACAGTTTTACAGAAACTATTTCCTACATCGGCAAATATCCTGTTAAATGCCCTCAGGGCTTGATTTACATGCGAGCTTAACTTCCACAAAGATGTTCTAATAACTTTTAAAAAGTTTTATCAAAATTTTATTCGATTTGATGAAACAGTTTAATAACATTTCAAACTGTTATAATCAGATGTTGAATTAATTAAAAAAATTATATATATATATATATATATATATATATATATATATTAAAATATTAAAAATATGCCTAGCATTATGTTTAAATTTTAATTATTTAAATGCTAAGATTTTTTTGCAGAGTATAAAAATGCATATTCAATTTTGTTACAACTCGTTGAAGCCCAAATAAACTAATTGTTTAGAACACTAAATGGTTTTAAAACATTTAAGTAAATATATTGATTTTTAAGAGAAAAAACATTATGTATTAATTTATTTTCCCAAGATAATCTAATCTCACTGGCAATAGTATCTCTCCTAAAATTGATTAAAATGCTTATTGTTATGAACAATAAATCAATAATGAAAATAATTACTATATAACTTACTTATTATTATGAATGAGAAAAATATTAATATACTTTCTTTTTTATGACTAGTTATAAACCCAATCTTATCGCTAAAAACATTTGGAGATAAAAATTTTTAAGCAAATTGTACAATTATGCGAAAAAACCGTTTTTCTCCAATGCATCCCAATTAAATTATTCGAGAATTGCTTGAGAAAATTAAAATTATGAAACAAAATTCAGTCAAAAGTTATTAATCTATGAACTAAAATAATTTATATTTTAGAAAAATAACAATTTTTAAAATAGAATTATTTCTATGAAACATAATTTTTAGCATTTTAATAAAGACATCTTGGTTGGCTTACTTAAAATACGCGCGCGTAAGTACGATTTAAATAATGTAATTTATTTAATATTTAGTAGATTTGAATAAAATAATTTTCCTACATTTACTTTACCTTAATGTATTATAATGCTGGAACAAAGCGCGAAAAGAGAAGATTTTCTGAAACTGTAGGTAAGAGCTTTGTAAATTTATTATCACGGGAGAAAAGGCTGAAACATTTCCTGGTGATAGCTGATAATCTTAAAAAAATTGTACACCTCTTTAATTATAAGATATAAATAGAAGCCCTTCCTTGAAAGAAAACGTGCGTGTTTATATTATTCATTAGAATGTGGTTTTTATCTCTTATTTATTCTCTTATTTTCAATCATTTCTTCCATCCAATGCATTGACATGCAAAACAGTGACAATATTATGATAGACGAAATCTAATCTTTAATGTCAACTCAATAAAATCTGCATTTCATGAAAGGGGAAATTTGTAAAGTTTTTAAGAAGTTCATCATTCAAGAGTGGTAGAATGAAAAAGTGAAAGAAATCTCTGCAGCAACCAGACTTAATGGCAGATTTTTCACCCCCATGTGCTCGGCGGTTTCATTTCTCGCGTCGTTACTGTCTTTCTGAAAGGACTTTCCTCAGCAATAGTCGAGAGTTCACCGATAAGCCCTGTCTTCCCGGTGAAGGGGACTTTTTCTCCTCTAAAATAAATATACACAACAGAACTAAGTTTTGGGAAAAGGTGTATGTGTGATAGAGAAGAAAAATACACATTTCACAAAATCACGAAATAGAAGGATCTCCGGAAAAAGAAGAGAATGTATTTCTCTGGAATTTTCTTGGGGAAAGTCAAACGATAGTGGCACATCTCTTTAACAGAATAAAAAATAAACAGGAGCAAAAAACTGGATACCGCACACTGGAGGTATCAATGAATGAACAGGAAATATAAAAACATTTTTCAACTTTACAAGTTGAGGTATAATAGGCGCCTCTTCTTTTGAGAGGCGACAGATCATATTTCTGTGAGTTTTGCCCCCTGGGGTGTCTTCCTCCTCCTCCTCCACTTTCCAGACTTTAAGAAGAGGAGGATCATTCAAGGAAAGGAGAGGTAAAAAAAAAAGAATTCCAGCTGTCAAAAAGATTTGAAGAAGAAACGAACTTCTCACCAAGGAACGTCCCAGGGATGCAATAAAGTGAAACGATATATGTATTTCTTTATTACATTTTTTTAACTTCTCTAAAAGAAAACTTAAGGTGTCTTCAATAAACACGAAAAGAGAAGAATGCTAAGGGAAGATATGGATTGAAAGAGGTTTTTTCGTGAACGAAAGAAGAATGTCTCAAATGGAGAGTGCGCGAAAGACACAGATAGCGGTTGTTCCTGTTTCTCCTTCAGTGCACGATGCTCCCCCCCCACCCCATATTTCTTTTTTCCTTTTTTCTCGATAACTGAGGACCCCCAACTACACGTTTTCAACTTGCGAAAACATTTTCGTTATTTTCCTTCTTTATGCTGGTGAAAGCGCTAGAAAGAAAGGGAAAAAAAGATTTTTGGAGGAATGACAGGAAATGCGTGTTTGTTTTTATTTTTCACGTAAAAAAGCTTACTTCGATTTGCAGAGAATGGAACGTTTGCATTCAGTTTCTTGAAAATACCGAATGTTCCCGTCAAAGCGAAATGACCTGTACAAATGAAATCCAAACTTTTGCTCCAGGCTGAGTCAGGGTCGGAAGGAGGGAATGTTCAGATCTCGGCTGTATTAAATTAAAAGTTATCTTTCATCACAAATTTTAAATACAACGCCGCACACCTGTCATTACTTTAAATTCTTATCAACGATGATTTGAGCTACATGTAAAGTTGCTTTTTCCCTAATATTTATTCAAACCTGTTTCCTGTGGGGCGTAAAAGCATGCAAAAGTCACGAGTAGAGCAATGAAAAGCAGATTCTGCATCCCGATCAAAAAGCACTTTTTTATCCAGCGAATAGGAGCCGCATTAAAAAAGTCTCACGTAAAAAAATCAACAGCAAAAATTTTATTTTATTTTATTTTATTTATTTTTTTTTAGAAAATTAAGACACGAAGACAGAATATCCTCCCGATGGAGACACCCCGGTCAGGCAAAGCAAAAGAAAATTCAATTATTTTAAATAATAAGTAAAATGATAAGAAAAATCCTATTGACCAGGGCTAAACTGGGAACTTGAAACTGACAGATATATAAATCTAGTTCGTAACGCAGCAACAATCCTATATAATGTCCTTGGCTAAAACAATATTCATGTTGAAAAGTAAATGATGAATCAAATCATTTCACTTTTTACTTTGTGAATTGTGCATCAATTTCTGTAAAAGTTTCATATATCGAAAAAAAAAAACTTCTTCATTCCGCACAGGTTTGGGAGAAATAAACTTAAGTGACGTAGTGTTTCACTTCGGAATACTATCCACTTTAAGAAAGAAGCCTTTCCGCCTTTTAAAACTTATCAAATGCATAACACTATTGGGAGTAAAAAATATTTCCTGCATTGGATACTCCTTCATTCCTCAATGGGATTGCCGTATGTTTGTTTTCCATTTTAAAAAAACCATAGCTTAACCATAAGAAATACATCGAAAAGGAAGTGAGGATATGTGACCTGAATTTAATTCTAAAGAGAACTTTCAAATATTTTATTTTTTATTCGTTCAGTTTTTAATTGCTTCATTCTGAAGATTTCATTTTAAGGTGTAAAATAAAATTTTGAACAAAGTTAAAAAGGCTTACAAAAGCTCACAGAGTAAGCTAGAGCGGCTAGCTTACAATATAAGTCAGATAAGTATAAGAAAAAATTATGGCACTTTGCCCGCGTATAAGAATGTTCCATTAAAATGATATAAGCTAATCAAAGATAATAAAGTATCATTCAATTAAAAGTTATTTTTATTTCTTCGTGTGATTTTCATTTTTTTTTCATTCATCAGAAAACTACAGAATAAACTGAATTCTTATAAAAATTAAATTGTCAATTTTTGACAATTTTACTATAAATTGCAATATGTATATTTTAAGATTAAAGATGTTGTTTCAATTTTAATAAATATTGATATCACTAACGTGTGCCACCCAGCTTGCCATGTGGTCAGCGTGCCCGACTGCGGATAGGGAGGTTCTGAGTTCGCATCCCGGTCCGGTCTTGGATGAACTTTCTCTCTCTATCTATCCTGTCTTTGCCCTTTCCTTGTATGAATCGATTGTGAATGGTTGCCTACCCTATAAACGGGTTCCTATGGCATGTATTGAGGAAGTCGGACTCCACACCAAAAATAGGGTTCAGTTGGAAAAGTGGAGCAGCGCACCCCATAATGCCAGCCCAGCTGGCACACGACAACAGCATCACTAACGTTCTTCAGATGCAAACAGATGACAGTTGTCACATTTTTATTTTTAAGTTTTCTTTTTTCATTATTTTTTTAACCTTTAATAAATTTTTTTCCTGTTTATTACATTTTATATGAAATATTTTATGAATAGTGAAACATGAGTTTCTAATAATATTTACAACAATCAATTTATTTTTGATTTCATATTGGCATGTGAGCTTAAATATTTATTAATGATACAGTTTTTTGGCATTAAATTAAGCTTATGTGAATAAATAATATAAAATATATAAAGTTTAAAATTTATTTAAATTGTGAATTAAAAATCTTATGCATTGACGAATGGCTCTCATTGATACTTACGAAGCAGTTTTGTTGGAAAAGAATTTATATGATTATTTAAGAGCATTTTTAAATATAGTTCGAAGATGAGTGGTATGAATGACGGAAATAAAACAGAAAGTGCTGCCAATTCCAAAGTTTGGAATTTAAATTAGCAAATGTATATTCTCATCAGATGTTGCCTCTTATGCAGATTTGCATAAGCATAGAACAGAAATAAAAGGTAGATGTTTAATACAGATGTAGAAATTAGTTTGTCAACATTTTTGTATTGAATTAAATATAAACCCAATATATAAGATCTCCAGTGGAATAATATCCTTCTTTAAAGAACACAATACAAAACTTCATTCTGAGCTAACATTAACATATCAGATAAAATAATAATTAAATAAATTTTCTGAAATATTTTAAATTAACAGAATGCCTATTGTCAGAAAAGTTTGAACATTTTAAATTCGAGTTAAAATCTCAACAAATTAAGAAAATAAGCGCATACCAGGATGTATCAACACGTGATCGTTTCCACAGTTGCGAGGAATTCCTTGCTGAAATTTTCAGTGATGGAGATGTGAAACCGAGCAGCGCTCATTCATTTGAAAACAGCAGAAGGCATCGCCACCTGAAGACATTGGAAGAGAGAGCGCCTTCAATTCAAGGAGAATTCAATTCTGGTGGAAATATCAGTCAAATTGTACAGATAATACTTTCTGAAAATTCATGAGTTACTTTTTATTTAAAGTTTTTGTTGGGTCTATATTTGGGCTCCATGGAGTTGTTTTTGCACACGAGGGTTTATTTGGCAGATCAGGAGTTTAAATAAGCCTCTTTACCACTCCGAACATGTTGCACCAGCATGCATCCCTGCACCTAGCCAAGATGTTTGCCATACCTGTTAGGTAGAAGCAGCCAAACGGGAGTCATTGAGAAGTAGGGACCAAACAGAAGACCCCCAATACTTGACCTACCAGCCTTAGAGGTATCATTCCAGTTAGTTGCGAGCACAACCTAAAGAACATGCTTAAGACGCCTTTAATGAACAGGGCTGCTCTTAGGCTAATTAGGGATACTAACTCACCACTTTACGATAATGAGAATAGCGCTCTAACGCATCAAACCCTTCCTCATCTTTACCATGTTCAAAGTAGATGTCAAACTCATAAGCTACTGAAATGGAAGATAAAATGCTAGCTATTGAACTGCAAGCTCGCTTTTCTTATTAAAGGAGTAGGTGAAAATGTATGAAGAGTTTCTTTATAGCATTCTCAATCCAACCAATAAGAATATTTTTACACACATTTAAGGAATACCCATCAATGGAGAAACTCAAGGTGCATTCCCACTAAATATGAAAAAGCCATGTTAAATGACGTACTTTCATCACTGTTTTTCAATCAAATTCCATACAGAATGACAGATATTCATAAACACTTATCGTACATAGCATTATTCAATAGTATTTCTATGAAATATTTCAGGCTGTGTCAGAAATTGCAAAACCAATCTTGTTAACCCTTAATTATGTTTAACATGCTTACGATCACCTTCTTCTTCAGGAGAGTATTAAATGGAATGTATAAACAATCTATTACACTATTCCATTACAATCGGTTTCAGCTTCAAAAAGAATTATGTTTTAGGTTTGAGTAATATTCGATTTTTTTTTCATAAAAACTATTTTCTGGAGGAATTTGAAAACAAAAGAGTTACTAGGAAAGTATTTTATACAGATTTAACTAACCACATGAATAAATAAATATAAAATTAAAAGGTGAAATTTACTTAAATGACTGTCACATATTGAGCCTTTTTAAAGCAAAATCATTTTGTTTCAATCTTAAGTGAGCAAACGTTTCAATACATGCTAAGCACTCAGTTTATCGATTCTCTTCATAAAATTTTTTGCAATTTAAGATTAGGATTATATAAAAACAAATTTTAGGTTTCCATTTTCAGATTTTGAAACCATCAGAAACAAAATCAGATTATTTAGAAGGGTTTCTGCGTAGGAGTTTTAAAGCTTCCGTAAAATCTCTTGTCCAAAAACTTCAAATGTCAATGATTAATTTTGTTTGAAATACATTTTTAAATAAAAATAATTTCTTTTAAAGTCATAGGTGTATTAAAATCATCTTTGTTCAAAATTTATAGTAATCTTTCTTTCACTCCGTTAAATCACGCTTCCTCTTCAATTTTTGGAACAAACCAGCGTAATAAAATATTCTTCAGAATCAAATATTTAAGCATTGCATTAAAACTAAATTAACTATATGGCTTTGAAATTGTTATTGAAAATTTGCATTGGCGAGAATAAATTCGGTTATTGAGCTACATCTTTGACAATCTATTTTGACTAATCCAAGTCGTTAAAGTAGCCAACCTGTCTCATCACTTTGAATTGATGGGAAGTCCTCAGCATGAGCCCTTATCTCCTCAAGCGATGGACATTGAATTCCATAGATTTTTTTAATGGATAGTCTTAGCAGCATGATGAATTCCAGTTGGATCAATCAGATTAACTTGTTCCTCCCTAGCCAGCATAGCCCACAAAATTAAGAAACTAATACGTAAAAACTTCTGAAGATGTCACTTAAAATAAGTTTTTTTTAAAAAAAAATCTAGAATCATTAATTGCAATTAAGAGAAAAATGTTCAGTTTCACTAACTGGAGTCAGCGTTTGTTTGATGTTCCAAATGAAAGCCTTTTTTTAATTATATGTCTGATTCATACTTTTATAAATTCAACGATCAATCATATAATCAATGTGTCATCAAATTTAAAATCCAAGTGTCATGGATCATATTATTGTATTCACTGGCTGGATATTTTTTGTAAATTAATTAGATTACCCCTTTTTCTGTGGCTGGAAGTCCCTTTTCATGCAATAATACTCCCGTAAGATTGTATCCCACTCCCCCCTTTCACGAAGTAGACTGCCCTAGAGGATGAGATGTGAAAAACCGATTCCAGAGAGAGGAGAGGCGACGAGATGGAAGAGAGACGGGCTGGGTTTGGTTTGTTTGTCGCTCAACGGTCATTTTTTGCACACGAGGTCTAATTAGACCGGGACTTACGGTTTAAAGTGGATTCCGAACCACTACAAACATCCATGCCCAAGATGGCATTCGAACCCACGAACTGTTGAACCGAAGGCAAGAGCGCTAACCATTCGGCTGCCAGCTCGGCCAATATCCTTTGAGATTTCAGACTGGAGGGAAGAGATACACTCCTGCATTTCGAGGCCAGACGAAGAAAGTATGAATGAACTACCAGGTTTTACAAGTCTTGAAAATGGGTCGGTTTAGCAATAAAAATTTCCTTAGTAAGTAAATGTATTTTTTTTTTCAAAAAATTATTTTTCCATCCAGTAGTTCTCTTAAAGTTGTACACCCATTTTATTACTTTAATTAATTAGTGTAAATTTTGAACTCCACGTATAGGTACTTAACCATGTTGTTAGTAAGGCTTAAGCATTTGAAATAATATAAGTAACTAAATTTTGAATGTGTGTAAATGGATTTGTAATTTTATAATAGAATTAAAAGCAATTTTTAATTACAAAAACAAATTCAGTTTCTACTTCTGTTTTCAGGTTTGAATTTAGGAAGACAAAATAATAAATACACAACGTTACGTTTAAAAAATAACACATTCTTTAAATTCAAAATATTACCAGTAAACACTATATGATAACGGTAATTACCTACTCAATATAATGATTATGCTTAAATTGGATTTTGAAAAACTGAGAGTGGAATATAATTCTGGCTTGTTTTTTAAACCTGTCTGGTTATTTAATGTTTGCACGTTTTACATCACCTTATATTTAATCATTTACATTAATCTTATTGTGTTTATTTTATATTAAGTGGAATTGTGTAACTGATATAATTAATGATTATAAATAATTACCAAACTTTCATATACATTTTAATTAATATTTGTCAAGATAAATTATTTTTGAAAGTAAATATTTTTAGTTAACGTAATTATGAATAGATAGATTCAAACTGTTCATGTTTTGTGTTTTTAAATACTCCTGAATCTCTTGATAATATTTCTATGTTTGATGGCAGTTGTAAAGATATTTCAGCATCACAGTTTTTGGATCGAATATTTGGTGATCATCGTTCATAGCACCCAAAAGATAAATTATTAGCTTTAAAATTAAGAATTTCTGGAGAAGCTGATAAATTTTTGTCAATTCAGGATGACCTTAAAAAGAAAGGTTCATATGCAGAGAAGCGCATCGCTTGGTGATAAGTTTAGCTGCAATCACTCTATGGCGACTGATATTTCTCGTTTCTGTGGTTTATCTGTTACCTTCAGAATCATCACGACGATATTTTCTCGAATTGAATGTTTATCATATAAATATATTCCTCTACGCAGAGGACATCAACAGCCTGACACTCAACACGCGAGTAGGCTGTCCGCCTGTGACGTCAAAAAACTTTCCCAGTGAAAGTAGTCTCCAATTCCAGCAGTAAATATTGAATTTATTACTGTCCACAGAGCAGCCGACCGATGGCTGAGTGGTTAGCGCTCCTGTCTCCTGAGCTGCGGGTCTTGAGCTCGAATCTAGGTTCGGGCATGGGTGTTACTTTCTTTCTCTGTTCTCTCTGTGTTTCTCTATCCTTTCTTCCGTGATGATGTATGAATGAGGCCCACTTTATAAACGGGTTTGTGGTGGTATGACGCGGATAACGCTACTCGCCTCCGTGACTTGGTTCGCAGGTGCCCGCTGGGTAGCGACAAATGAGTAGCAGTTTCTGGCCTTGTTTTGACATAGGTTTCAACCCTCAAGTGCCCGCCTTTGGAAAGAAAATGTCCACAGGGCAAAATGGCCGTAAGCCCAAACTTTTTAAAGGAATAACGCTTTTAGCTCTCACGGACTATATTGAGCTTAAGAAGCAGGCTGTCCACTTGGAGAAGTGCATGCCTTTAAGTAGACTGCTACTGATCAGCACGAGGCAGCTCACGCTGAGACTCAAATGAATGAGATACGTGAACTAAAGTCATTAACTAAACATGACATGTTTATGAAACATATAAGTGACCTGCAAGATCAGATATCTGAATTAAAATTGAATGAAATATCAACACAAAATAGCCATCCAGGCAGTTTGTTTTGCATCAGATGCAAACAACGAAGGCACGAAGAAGCCACATATGGATTTCCTTTCGGTCGTAATATTGGATAGGTGACGCAAAGATGTTGGTACTCCATCAGACAAAACAATTTACAAAAAGTGAGTCATTAGTTAAAGCAAGCAGTGGGGAGAAATCGCGATAAATAACATAGAAGTAAATTCTCTTTCAGATTCTGTAACCTAAGGGAAAGAAATTTTTTTAGGCGATAACTAACCAAAATAATGTAATGTGTTTTCGCTACGTAAACTTCAAAATAAACGAAATAAAAGTGTTTCAGACCACGTGTTAGATATTAAAAAAAAGTAGCTTTAAAAATTAAAGTAAATACTCTAGTGAATTACAAGGGATTTCTATGTTATTAAACACAGTATTTTTCAAAAAATTTAAATTGATTTTAAGCAGTGAATTTTTTAAAGAAAATAAAATGATAATTATTTATAGCTAAAAACTATTACATAACAAAACTATTTTTCATAAATTACAAGAATCCCAACAGTGGCGATTTTAAAACTAATGTTGTAAACACAGAAAATAACAATACTTGTATTTTTGGATTCCTCGCTTCTAAAATAAATGTTTTACCAGGAAGTGAAAAATTATAGAAACAAATTTTGATTCGGTTTTAATAGAGCCTGCAAATGATCATGTGGGTGATGGAGTATGGGTTGCTCACTCTGTAAACCCAGTATCTAAGGAAGGAAAGGGGCTGTAAATGAATCAAAAAATATTATGCTCATAAATAAAGGTTAAAAATTGGTTTCCATTGAACCTTTACAAATAACAAAAGTGGATACTAAAGAATGCAATATTTTTTCCTCCGAGAAAGTAGGAGATGGTTTCGAAGCTTGGGGAGGAAAATTAAATTTATCTCATCTATCTAAAGATATGAAAAATAAATTACTGCTAATACTTGAAGAACTCAAACATGTTTTTGCCCATTCTATTCAAGATTTGAAAGATTGTAATACTATATAACAAGAAGTTAACTTGGCAGATGATATTTCCAATAGGGGAAAATTTTATAGTCTTCCTCACATCACTTAAAAAAGGAATTAAATGGACTGGTCAAAGAATTACTCGACATAACGATTATTCAAGAAAACATTCAAGAACATCATCAACCCATATAAACTTTAACAAAGCGTAAAATAAAAGAAAAAACCTGGTTTACTCAGACTTTGTATTAACTTCAGGAAGTTAAATGAAAAGAGATACCAGAATGTTTTCCTTTTCCTAATGTAATGTGCAGAAAATGCTACTATATTTTCTTGTATGGACTTTATGTAGCGGATTTTTCCAAATGAAAATAGATCATAAGAACACGTATAAAGCCCCTTTTGCAACTGAGTATTTACTAAATGAATAGAACCGAGTAGCTTTTGGTATGTGCAATTCGCTTCAAAATGCCAGCGTATTTAGATGATAAAATAAAAGCTTCTCTCTCTTCTAACTCTATTGAAGAACATTTAGATAAATTACGTTTAATTTTTAGGAGATTAAAAGAACGTAAATTAAAAGTTAAACCTTCTAAATGTTGTTTTTTAAAAGAAACTATAAATTATCTAAGTTTTACTGTTTCAAAAGGGATGGACAGTTTACCCCGATAATAAAAAAACATACAAACTGTGTTAGATTTCAAAGTCCCAGCCACTCGTAATCAAGTTAGAAGATTCCTTGCATTGACAAGATTCTACCGGAGGCTAATAAAAATTATGCTGAAATACCATTACCTTTAACAAATTTAACAAAATATGATTCTAAATGCAGTTAGGGTGATTTAAATCAGTTTGATTTTGACACTTTGAATAACTGCTTAATTTCTGAACATTGTTTGAAGCTAAAGGATTTTTCAAAGGAATTTACATTAAGTGCTGATACATCAAAATATGCTTTAGGAACTGTTCTTTGTTAAAATGAAGAAAATGTCTTCCAACATCCTTTTGCATGTGCTGGTAAAAAACTAAAATATTCGGAATTTGGGTATAGTACGGTCGAAAAAGAAATGCTTGGCTGGTTATTCGGCGTTACCCACATTTTAAACAACATTTATACTGAAAGAAATTTATCATATATTGCGATCGAGCAAATCTTCCCTCTCACTCAAAGTGCGATATCCAACTTGTAGAATAGCTCGATGGGTAATGATTCTGCAACAATAACCATTATACATAAATCAGGAAAATGAAATATAACTGGGGTGTAAATACAGTAGAAGTTCCAACTGCGATTCTGACCTGACAATGAGACATAGAATCAAAATTCATCAGGAAAAAGATCCAAAAGGTCATCAAATTATTAATATTTTACAAAATAAAGAAACACCTTCATCTAATCTTACGTTGCTTTTTGGTAAAAAAAAATTATCTTCTGTATTGTATACTGAAAAATATTTCCAAAAACCGTGGGGATACAAAATATAAATTTGTTCAACTTCTAACTTTAGTATCAGAAATGATGCACCAGTGTCATGACTCCCTAGGAGCAAAACACCAGAGGTTTCAAAAGACCCGGAATAGAATTAAAGGAATTTTTTTCGAGGGTTATATGTATCAACATATTTTAAACTATGTCAAAACATGTCCTTCTTCTGTAGAAAAGAGAGTTCATAAGCTCGAAAAAGTATCCCCATTACAGCGAGTTCCAGTCTCTCAACGACCAATGGAACTATTGATGCTCTTTGTCCACATCCCCGAACTTATTCAAGAAATAGGTATATCTTGGTGATTTCGGAATATTAGTGTATCCGACACCCGATATAAAAAGTTAAACCATTGCTAGAGTATTAGAAGAGTTTATTCGCCGACACGGAGTATCTTCTCGTCTAATTTCAGATAGGGGCTCTAACTATATTTCCAAGTCCATTTCTGAAGTGTAATCAAAATTGGACATAGAAAAGCACATTACTACTTCATATCACACTCAGAGTGATGGAATGGTAGAAAAAATTAACTCCACATTAATTAATTCAAGAAGTCATTTAGTTTATTCTACTCAGACAGATTGGGACCTTTTGCCTTATAAGCTCATAGAATTGCACGACATTTTGCAACAAACGAAACACCATCATATCTCTTATATGTTAGTGATATCCAGTAAACATATTCTGTAATAATTGAGCCTGTAACTTATAACTATGCTGGTGTCCGAGAGTAGGCTGGAGATCTGTTTGTACTTTTGCAAAAAGTTCTTTCAAATTGCTAAAAATAATTTAATAACTGCGGCAGCAAAACAGGAACTCTATCGTCGTAAGGTTGCAATTCATAAGCAAATAAGAATAGCAGATACACGAGTAGTATATTTAGAGCTTCCGAAATAAAACCAGGGATTTCAAAGAAATTAATGAAACCAAATATAGGTCCCTTTATAGAGTCTTGAATAAACAAACTCCTAAGAATAATAAAACAGCATACTAAAAGAGTTATCTAAAACTTAATAGTTCATGTAGATAGAATTTCAAAATTTGTGATAAAATTATATTTCCGATTTTACCTGAAGTTAATTCTTCACCACACTGACTCCAATAAAGACAATAAAATTACTTCCCTTGTGGTTAACAATAGCCTCCGAAGAAAAGGTAAATAAGTGTTTATTTTTACCCCTGTAATTAATTCCCAGAGCAATAGCTCAAAGTCAACTCAAAATGAAGGAGTTTCTTTTGTCCGGAACGTGATCCTGGAACACCTTGACAAATAAGGCATAATTACAATACTCGTTCTATTCGAAGGAACTGTGACACTAATATAAACTGAAAATTCAATGGACTGATTAATATGAACACTTTTAAATGATTATGTAAATTTACTGTTATAAATGATTGTGTTTTACATGTATGTTTTTTATATTATAAATTACTTATAATACAAACTAGATTTCAGAATTATATGAGTACATTTTTCTTTGTATTTTTAATTTAGCCAAGTTTGCAGAATAAATGTATAATTTATGCGTTATTTCTAATTGGAAATCTTATTAAGTATTATATATTTTATTGTAAGTAGAAGATAGAGAGGATATACTAAAAAAAGCATATGTAAAAGAAATTAAAGTCATGCAAAAATAATTTAAATACCATATGAATAGATGATAAGAAAATTGTATGAAGTTTTGAGTGCGAGACATATTGCAAAACAGATTTGCATTTTCTCTGCAAAGCTGCGATCGTCAAGAAAGTGTTTCGGCGGAGATTCATGACCTCTTCTCCAAAGAAGCATATTCTAGATTGCGATTGTTCTTAATTGGATTGCAAGTGTGGCAAAAAAGAATGTAGGTAGTGTTGAATTCCCTAGTTGCATATTTTTTGTAAATCAATTAAATTACCCCTTTTTCTTCCTGCCTGGAATCTTTTTTTCATATATCATTCTCCTGTAAGATTTCATCTTCCCCGAAGTAGATTGTCCTAATGCAGGACTTGTGAAAGGCAGGTTCCACAGAGAGGCGAGATTGAAAAGAGACGGGGGTTGGAAACGGCAGAAGCAGTTAACGAGAAAAAGCCTGAAACCCAGGCCATTAAGAAGGACTCTGTTCGTTATTCAAGTCTGACGTTCACTGGAATCTAGAGGCTGTAAAATCACAAAGTTGAAATAATCAAATCCTATGAGTTTTCAGACTGGAAAAAAAGTATACTGGTAACCAGCTATCGTCGGTCAATATGGGTTGTCACTTGAATACTACGTGCACTGTAACTTCTAATGACAGTTCTATCGTCTTGAAATCGTTGCCACTGCCTTGAGATGACACCTTTGATGGCAAACACAGTTTTCATGCTCCTGCCATCTGCGTGCGTCAACATTCAAGGTGGATGATATCTCTATCACATAACACGTTATCCACTTGCTTCCTCTGTGTCATACCAAATCGGTAGCGTCAACGAGAACCGGTTGCGAACACTTTTATTTCTTACGCTCTCGTCATTGTGGCATACGCTCGGCGTCATTTGATGACTTTCTGTAACTTACATTTAATGCTTGGTCATGCCTGCAATATTTTTACATGTGCCATTTTTCTTTTCGCGTTCAATTTTCTTGTGCTTCTGGATTATCCTATATATAATGTATGTTTAAATATGCAAATGATTGGCGTCATGCAAAAGCTATGCTAGAAAATTTTCCACCAAAGTAGCGAAAATTCTTCTATAATTTGTCTTTAATGCACCATCATACTTTGACTTACCAATCCTTTGCTTTTGATTCTTCTTAGAAAGTAAATTGATTACAAAATGCTGTTTTAAATTATTCATGTTTTTGAGTTAAGAGAAGTAGAATGATCGAGTATGAATACAATAAAGAATAAGGTACCTAAATCCTTGTGCACAAACTGTTAAAAAATGCTGAAACTATTAAATCTATAAGGACGCGTGAACTCAATTGGAGCTGGATGTTCTACACAAATACTGGTAGACAAGACTGCATAATTCTTCTGATTTTCCTTGTAAGCAACTCAGAAACATACCAAGAGCTAATAAATAAATGAAAATCGGAATTATTGTAATGCTAAATTTTTACAACATTTATTTACTGTCATCTTCCCTCATTGCCTTTCTGGGCGTGTGCTGTACAAGACTAAATTATCACATGTTTTAGAGTTAAATTGAAAATATACTTGCTACTGAGCCCTTGAACTTGACATTGATTTGGAATTGGTATTGACGATGGAAATGTCTCGAAATCTTTTGTTAGTTAAATCTTTTTTAGAACTTTCGGGGATTGTACTAAATGTAGATGAATTGAAAAATCAAAATAAATGAGTAAACGAAAATAATAGAAAGCCTTCCTCTGTTAGTGTGTCCATGTAAAATGATAGGGTATAACAATTTTGTATCGAAGAAAACGATACAAACAATATTATGAATTACTTTTCTGACTGGAATCATTCTTTGCAAAAAATATGTTACAATTCAATAAATTTTGTGGTATTCAAATAATTATGCTATTCAATGATTTCTCACATTCTTTCTTTAATTCATCAGTTATAAGAAATCAAATATTTGCATACTATTTACGTTATATAATACAGCAAGTTACTGCTCAAGCACTTGGTTTCCAAAATGGTGGATCCAATGAGTGAATGTGGATGACAAAGCTATTATTATTTACAAATCTACTAAAAATATTTATTCTATTTACGACTTTTTTTGTAAAACTAAATTTACAAGGTAAACAAGTTTGTGGTAAGATGTTTACTCTAAGGAAATTAATTTCATCAAAAAGAATCAAAAAATAAAATTTAAAATATTTTAAAAACTTAAAAAAAACCCTTCTTTTAATTTAAAAACGCATAAAAACCATGGATTTTTCTCAAAGTGAATAATTTTATTTCATTTTTTTGTATATTCTCGTTTATTCTTAAGGCTATCTGTAGAGATAGTTCAGTAAAACAGTGTAAATGAGTTTCCCCATAATACAATATTTTTAACACAGAATATCAAATCATTACAAACATTCACATCTGAAATGAGAATCGAACTCATGAATGTTGAACCAAAAGGCAAGTACTAAACTATTCAGCCAACAGCTTGATTCTATCGATTTAAGCTTAATATGGAGCTTAAATATCGATGGATCCTTCAAAGAGAAAAATTATTAAAATCTGAATCTCTCCTTTTAATAATTTATTCTTAATAAATTTGATAAATTTGTGATTTTTCATAATAAATGCAGAGTAAAAATAATTGATATCGTAAAAGCAATTAGAAGAACTTGCAGTAATTATGACACACTCTGCTTAGGACATAATTACATAATATACCCACATAACATTATTTAAAATGTAGTAAGGAGGGCAAAAAAAGAAGTTTAAAACAATTATTTTCACCCAGAAAGTTTTTATACGCTTATTTACTTCGTTCTCTCAAAGCGACACTACTCCATATTTTTTCTTTGCATCTCTTCACTTTCCTTCAATTTCATTCATCGGCAGACGAATGAAATGAAAATCAAGGGAAGACGAACGAATTTACATGAAACTCTCGTTTTGTGGGACATTATGAAACAAACTGCCTTCGCCATTGTTGGGGGAGGCTCAGAAGACAGCCCCATTTGGCACGGGGCTCGCGCGCCCTAATGGCCCTCGGGAGGATATTTCTTGGGGCACTTTCATCAGTCCTGACGGTACTTTAGCGTCCCACAATCGCTCGCATTAAGAAAAATTCTAAGCCGTCAGTTCTCTTGGATATTGAAAAGGTCCGAGGGCTGCCTTTCTTTATAATTTTATTTCCATCCACTTTCGCATTCCTTTCCACGGGATTTCTGTAAGAAGGATCCTTTCTTGCATTTTAACCCAAGCACTTGGCGCCTTCTTTTTTCCATCGGTTTATTTTATTCCTCCAGCTTGTTTGTGTGATAGTTTACGTTTCCTATTTTTCCCGACACTCAAAAGGAGTTCGCTTTGAAACGAGGGGTCAGACACAAAGCGCGGAAATTCATTTTGTGACGCGGTTCGGTTCTGACGGTGTCTATAGCGTTCAGGCTAAACTGAATGAGGATTTTCTCATTAATAATTTCGCGAATTACCCCAATACTTCAAAAAAAATGTCAATACTTGGAATTGTGAAAAACTGAATTTAATGCAAAATTAAATGATTTTTGATTAAGCTAAGAAAAGCGGGTTCTTTTTGAAAATAATGAAGCCTCCAATGGAATAGCAGGTTATAACGTTACTCCAGGTTATTCCAAGGTAATTCAGGCTATTGCTGGACATGTATTGCTTCCGGCTAACTTTTTTGACATCGTAGTTTTGAGCCAAGGTCAAATGATGAGATCTTCACTTGAGAGGGCTCTGTAAGCCGAACCAAAGCCGTTGAAGGATCCTACGGAGGCTTTCTAATTTTCGGCTGAGTTAGATATAGAAACACCGATTATCTAGCCACAAAAACAACAACATCTGTGTCCACAATAGTAAAGCTAACCTATGAACATTTTTTTAATATTTTGGAATGCGTAAATCAGCCCTTTTCGTAAATAAGCGATTCTGTGAAAACTATGCATTCGAATTCCGTTTTCGATGCTTATTTTGCTGTTTAGTTTCCACCAGTCTGCGTCCCCCTTAAAAGCGTCAATATGCTGCAATGAAAAATCCTGCACATTCATGCTGCTACATCTTAAAAATCTAAATATAAAAAATGTCTATAGCAAAGTGCACTTCAAAAAACTTAAACTAAAAATATTTATTTGAAGAAAAAATTTTAGATATTCTGGAAAAGAAATATTTTTTCGAAAAAATTTTAATAGATTTTTTTAAAACAATGAAAAAAATATTCATTGTGAAACTGACGAATCAATAAGACCTCAAAGCTAAATTTTAAAGTACTATGTTTTTGTGTGAATTTGAAGTAGATCTTTCTGTTTTGAAAGATTATTTTGATGTTTAACACCCCCACACACGGTATTTTTTACAAATATGAATATTAAAATGATAAGATTAAGAAGTATCTATAAAAATTTCTATATAGCACACATTTAATCTCAAAATATTACGATATTCATCGCAAACATAAGTAATTTCATTAAAATTTTCCTAAATTTTTGTAGCAAGAGTTTTTATAAGGTTTCATTGACCACAAATAATAAGCTTCTAAATCAAAATATTGAATTAGCGTTAAAAAGTTTGAAAGTAAATTTGTAGTTGTTTTCAAGGAAGTATTTATAGTGCTTTGAATTTTGTGCAAAATTGAAAAATATATTGATAAATTTCTATATTTAAAAACCACATTTTTGGTGATTTCAACGAGTCAACATTTGTAAAATATCTAAAGATGTTGTGAGAAATCTATACTTACATAACCTTTTGTTATAAGGATAAACATCAAAAATTCAGAACTTTTATTTGGTTCTGAATTTTATATGAGATTAATTGTAAGTCGAAAAGCACATATTTTGAAAGTAATAGTACAAGCGATCTCTGAATCAATGAAAAAGTCTGAAGTCTTTGGTGCTGTTTTGCGCAACGCTCTTAGTACTCTAGTAAATAGTAGTAAAAAATTAAGCTAAATTGTTATGATTAACAGCTTATACTGAAAGCCATTCAAAATAGCGGGCCACTTCATTATTTGGAACCACGCGTGACTAACGAGGAAGGAACTCTTCCCCACAGCAACAATTCGAACCCAGCATGCATCCGCACATCTACCTTCGGCCGGGCTCCATTCCCCACGAAACCACAACAAAGGTTTGGTTCTTATGAAATTGAGTTCAACATATTTTATTCATCAAATAAGAGATAATTTTTAAGCCTTTGTTTAAACTCTTTAACTTTCAACCAGTAGTTAATATCCTTTAAGGAGATACATAGTCTAAAATTTAATTAAAATTTTAGGTAATTTATCTTCACATGCATTTTTTTTTCTTTAGTTTATTAACACACAACATGGAATTTTTACAATTGTTATTTAGGTGATGATTCAATGCGTGTGAAGACTATTTCACATAATTACACAAAATTGGGTGCTTAAATTTTCGACACCTTCAATAACACTGCTTTTCTATTAAAACATTTTATTATATAGCTCTGAGCTCTGTAACTTCAAATACATTCAAAATTATTTTGCATGTACATAAAATGAGTGCATACATATAAAAATTGTGATTCTCACACTTTATTATATTCTTTTATTTTAATGTTTAAAATATGATAAAAATTTTAATACGCAATTCCTAAGTAAGAGTGAAATAGAATAAATTATAATAAAACTGAAGTTTATTTCAAGAATAAAAATACTCTTGAGAAAGAAAGTAGAAATTACTTTTTTTACAAAAATATTATATTATTATTTCGAAATGGAATTGAGTTTTTTTCTAATTTTTTATTTATTAAGTAATTCATTAAATAGGAATTTTTAAAGCCACGATAAATATTACAGTCCCGTACAGTATTTAATACAGTATTTAATTTTTGAATAGACCATGACATTTTCATGGAAATATTAAAGTTTTAATCACTGGGTCCATTTTAATATGGCACAAATATATATATATATATATATATATATATATATATATATATATATATATATATATATATATATATATATATATATATATATATATATATATATAAATGCATCCCCGATGATAGCTTATGTTTTAATCAAAGTGACGACAAATGATTCAAGATTTTTTTAGATAACTTGTATATTTATAAAAAAAAAAATACAAATGCTTATATGCTAAATATAAATACAAATTACAATTATATTGCTTCAGTTGCACTATATTGTGTTACTATTAAATAATATTCTGCGTGGTTCAATCAAATTTAGAAATGTCCAATTCCTACAGGGAAAGCTGGAAGCTGAAAGATTCGACATTTAATTTCTCAGTTCCTATCAAACATAGTGTCTCGGAAATCACTTTAAGCTGACTGAAGTATTTCTCGTACTCAAAAAATTGATTGTCGAGTGACAACAAACCAATTTTGAACCGCCTGCACCTTTAAGCTCAAGACGTCCAATCGTATGATTTTAGAACAGTGCACAGTCCCTCTCCGGTTGCAAAGAGGAATTCCTCGCTTTTTGCGTGCAGGCCGGAGGAGGGTGCAGAATGGAACAATCCAGAGAGAATATTTCTCGAGAATGAGCGGGTGTCATTCAGTATAGGAATTTCATTCCTTTGGTGATGAATCTCGAGTAAATTCACGAAGGAAATTCTAAGGAAACCTTCTTCGGCAAGTTTCAAATTATGACGTCATAAGACTCTGTCCTCCTAAGAATGCCTCGATTCGCAGAAAGGAATCAGTTGGGAAAGTAACTGCAACCGGCGAAAGTGTCTCGAGAGAAATCACAAGGAAAAAAAAAAGAAACAAAATGAGTTATTACACTGTTCAGTGCAACGATCAGATGTTCAGCGCAATATTGCAACGATATAATTGTTAAGAACTTTTAAACAATTTGTTAAAAAAAAACACAATTTGGCTTCATTAAAATCCAAGTAAATTTCAGTTTTATAGAACCTAATTTTTTTGTCTCTGTAACATAAAATGACCCTACAGAGATGAAATCATTTCTCCTTCCCTAATTGTTTGATTGCTATTTAAAATATATTACATGCTTGCAATTAAGATAAAACGAGGAAATATCGACAATTTCATAAAATATATGGAAACAAAAAACTAGTGAAAATATTTGAATAACTAAATAAATTTTATATTCTTTAATGTAAAAGTAAGCAATATAGAAAAAAAATGAAACTCAATGTAAAAAATTGATAGAGATGTAATTAAGCACAGTGCAATCTTTTTACGTGTAATATATTAAAATTACCTAATTAAGTATTTAATTTTAGGTTCCTGTGTGTGTGTGTGTGTTAATGAGAAATGAAAACATTAAATAAAATATCTTCAGAAATATTTATTAAAGAAATAAAATATTTTCTCTTGTCTGTCTTCTAAATCATTAATTGCTCTTAAAAAACTCGAAAAAAAGCAATCAGTTGGAAAGTATTCGAACATTATTGGAACTCTTATCTAAAATTCGAAAATAAATTTCACAGAAATTTTTTTTTTAAATAGCACACATGTTAAGAAGAGAATCTTCGAAAGAGCAGAGTGTTGTGGGAATCTCAATGCATCCGGAATAAGATATCCGCCATGGATCGGAAAGAATTTTTTTTACAAAAGTATTGGAGTCGAAACAAAGCGTATTTGTTAAATAAAATTGATGGTAGGCAAATGTTTTTGGAGATCAACGTTATAGCTTCAGGAAGTCATTTAGGTTCTAGGACTTTCCCATGGCAAACCTGAATTACGTCCGCCGAAACTGACGAATGCCATTGTCCAAACCCCAAATGAATGCAGCTAGGTCAAAATATTTTCAACATGAATTTTTGGTACCTATCTCAGAGTAAGGTTGCTGCGTAAGAGTCATTTAGAAGCAGAGAAATCAAGCAAAGGAAAGTCTCCTACACTTGACCACCTACAACCGTCGAAGGCAGTATGTCGCTTGAAATGCCTATTCATCGTGCGGCAGACACTTTTTGTGAACTCGATGGATCGGCGGTTAAGTTGGTATTCCAACACCTCACCTTTCATTAATGAGAATCGACCAATCAGATCACCGCTAATTCAGCTTGCTGATCAGTCGGGAAACCAGGTGCGGTAACAGGACGGGCGAGTGGCAGCGCAACATTCAGAGACTTAATGCACCCTCATTATTCCTTATGAAGAAGAGTACAGAATTCTTCATTATCCAAAAATATTCCCCCAAAGAACTTTAAGAACTTAGCTAGAAATTGGGGCATAAAATGCTTGCCTTTAGGTTCAAACAAGTTGCGTTCGAATTAAATTACATTTGCGCTCGAAGAATAAAATATTGTCATATTACTAAAGGTCCAAACTATAAACAATTTTTAAAAATTGAGGAGTGGGACTTATGATGCCTTTAAGTGGAAAATCTGTCAAATATAGAACTGAAGCCTTCCATTACTGAAAACAAGAAGTTAAGTTTAAATTCAAATTTAGATTCTAATAATGTAAAATAGTTACAAGATCATTGGTTAAAAAAATTACTCTTTCATTCATTATTAATATATTAATGCCGTATATCATAAATAGGCTTTAAAGTATTACTTTATAAAAACTAAACATATTTTGCATTTATTAATATATGTAGACATTTACTTTTATTAAGCATTTTAATGAAGGACAATTGATTCAAATGTGTGTGAATCAGGCGTTTCTAAGAATTAGAATCTAAATGTCATTGTCACGCCTTACAGATCAACTCTCCATCTGTAGCCTAAATGTTTGACTAAATATCATTATTTAAAAATGATTAAACATGTTAATACACTACTGGCCATTAAAATTGCTACACCAGGAAAGCGGCACACCACACACGTGAAATTTGCATGACAGGTAGAACTTGCTGTGATATGCAAATGATTAGATTTTCAGCGCATTCATACAAAGCAGGCGACAGTAGTGACATCTACAATGTGTATAAAACCAGAGATTTGACAGCAGTTTTCTCATACTCAATTTCCGTTTCAACGTTGTTTTCGGTAAAGAAAGTTGTTGTAATGCCTCGTGTAAGAAGAAGAAATGCCTATCAGCACGTGTCTGACTTTGATCGAGGAAAGATTATAGCCTACCGGGATTGTGGTTTATCGTACCGCAATATTGCTGCTCGCGTCGGTCGAGACCCCATGACTGTTAGCAGAATATGGAATCGATGGGTTCAGGACAATCACACGGAACGTCATGCAGGATCTCAGCGACCCCCATCACTAACAGCAGAGAAGACAGACATCTTATTCGCATGGTCACAAGGAATCGTATAGCCACGTCACGAACCCTGAGTCGAGAAATGGAGTCATTTGCAAGGCAACAAGTTTCTGATCGAACAGTTCGACGACGTTTGCTGCAGCATGGATTGTCTGCACGGCGACCATGGCTTCGGCTACCATTGACGCTGCGTCACAGACAGGAGTGCCTTTAATGGTGTGATCAGCGACGAACCTGGACGCGGGAATGGCATCACGTCATCATTACAGATGAATCTCGGTTCTGTATACAGGACCATGATGGCCGCATCCGTGTTTGGAGGCATCGTGGAGAACGCACATCGCCAGCTTGCATTAGACATCGCCATACTGGCACATCTGCTGGTGTGATGGTATGGGGTCCCATTGGATACACGGCTCGATCACTTCTTGTTCGCATTACCGGCACTTTGAATAGCAACCGTTACATTTCCGATGTGTTAAGGCCCGTGGCTCTGCCCAATCTTCGAGGCCTCCCTAATGCTTTGTTTCAACAGGATAATGCACGACCGCATGTTGCATGTATTGTTCTGAACTTCCTTGATACAGAACAGGTTCGACTGTTACCCTGGCCAGCACGTTCTCCTCATCTGTCACCAATTGAGAACGTGTGGTCAATGGTTGCCGAGCGATTGGCACGCCATCACTCACCATCCACTACTGTCGATGAACTGTGGCATAGTGTTGAAGCTGCATGGACTGAGATCCCCGTAAATGCCATATAATCTCTGTTTGACTCCATGCCTAGGCGGATAAATGCTGTTATTGCAGCCAGAGGTGGCTGCTCTGGGTACTGATTTCTCAAGATCTATACATCCTAATTTCCTGTAAATCTAATCACTTATTCTTTTCACTATAATGTATGTGTCCAATAAATATCGTTCTGTTATTTGCATTCCTTCTTGGTGTAGCAATTTTAATGGCCAGTAGTGTACATAGGAATTTTAAAATACAAAGGAATGGTCAGTTAATTTATCATCAATTGTTTCCATTTAGAACAATCACTTGCTCTCATTTAGAATTCTCCCTTAGGCCTCTTTCACACTAGACGACTTTTATCGTACAATAAAAAGTCATCCGATATTTATTGTGAGAAGTTATTAAAAAATCACATAATAGACTGATAGACACATAATATTAGTCTATCAGTCTATTATGTGTAATAGACTGATAGACTACTAGATAACTCCCCTGTCCCCGAACTGGTCCCCTATAAAATATCGTTCCTCCGTGTAGAAGAGTCTATTATGTCTATTCTATTATGTGTCTATTATTATCTAGTAGTCTATCAGTCTATTACACATAATAGACTGATAGACTAATATTATGTGTCTATCAGTCTATTATGTGATTTTTTAATAACTTCCCACGATAAAATATCGGACGACTTTTTATCGTACGATAAATGTCGTCTTGTGTGAAGGAGGCCTAAAGGTGTTAGTCTGAATAAGCTTATGCAATGAGATTTTTCAAGCATCCATCTGCAAGTTTCCTGTATTGCTACTCCAAAGCAAGTGTCAACTCCGAAAATAATGCACTGTGACAAAAAATCTGAAATAATTGCTTAGATTTGGTTTGTCAATATACGATTATTTTTTTCCTACGAGGACTAATCACACCAGTATCTAAATTTAAAGCGGATTTTGAATTGCAGAAAATATATATGCTCAAGGTGAGAATCGAATCCTCTAACACTTTAATTAAAGACTCGAGCACTAATCACTCAGCAGACAGCTAACACTTATCGAGTGCGCGTTTAGAAGATATACATATAATATGGCATTGCTATTCTTTATATTTTTTCAAAGTTATAAAATATGATTAAAATGCAATAAGACACTAACAACAGGTTTCTAAAAAGACTTGGTTCAAATAATTTAAATGATCCAAGGTTTGATGACTGGAGAGGACAGCCCGGGCTGTTGTCAGGCATCTCGACCGCCTAGAGGACTTTTTCAAAATAGTAGGCTGTACCTCAAGGGAGGATACCCAGAGAGTCTGTCAAAAGATAGAAACACAATATCTGTCTCCCGTTGTTCAGCAGTGTCTAGGACTGAACCCGGGATCTTTCACTCTGAAGAGCAATGTCTCATCACAGGACCACAGCGAACCTTGATTGGCAGCTTTGATATTTCGGGTCAACTTAGTTGTTTTAGTTTTTATAAACCTCAGAATACTTTTAAATCTCGATTATATAAGCCCTCATATTTCACTCATTAAATTTGGTGGGATACTAAAGAAAGAGAAAATTATAAAATCTTTTCTAATACAACAGACCTGGAAGTTTATGTCCCCCGAAGTAAAATGTCTCCTCTTTTCAGAACACATTTAAGAATAACACTTAAAATTCTTTAAGTACATTCATATAAATGGATCGAGAAAATGTACCCTGATATTATTCTTTGAAATCAGTCTTAAGAATTTTTCGTTTATAGCATTATTTGGAAACGACACTCTGTTTTAGTTAATTATTGACGCTTAATGGACAACCTGAGGCCATCGCAAACCTCCTCGGAAGAGAGCGTGCCATTTTCACGGGACTCGCTTCAGATGCTCACGCAACTGCTCAACAGTGGCCGATCCACGGCGATCCCTGTTCTAGTGTTTTGAGATGGATGACTATTTTTTTTTTGACTGCTGAGGCAATCGTTTTGAAGTACACAGCGTAGAGACCAGAAAGCCTTCGCAGACAGCATTCGCGTGGCGGAAGCATGACATTCATTGAACAAAGTTTCGTTGTCCTCTGGAGCTTTAACGGAAAAACGTCGTTTTCTTCACTAGGCTTGCCTGTCTTCACTTGTTAGATTAAATTATTGAAATGCGTTTCCGGTAACCTATACGTAGGATATACATGTCAATTAAAGACCTATTCGATTCGTCACTTTGTCAAGGGACAAAGTCGATTTGTTACCTCTCTGTGTCACAGTGATGGAGAGATATTGCATATTACGAAACTTTCAGCGTGCAAAAGCTCTGTCAGAACGATGGGGTCAGGTATCGAATCCACGACCTTCCATACACAAGAACGGCGTTTTTCTCCACTGAACTAAGGTTCCCTTACTTTTTACATTTATATAAATATTTTACACATCAGTAAAAACTTCCTGTGTTTCAGTAATGCAGGGAATGTTTGTGCTCTGCCCTCTCCTTGGACACAATGAGAAATGACCTCGGAGTTTATGAATGACCAGCGGCCGTCTTAAGGAGGCGCTCTTTCAAAGTGATGAAAAGATGAATTCAGCTTCATTTTTCATAATCACCGCGATATTAAACTTCATTGTGCTGTTCATTCGATGGCGCATCAGAAAATAGGTCATGTAATGGATGGACTCTGCATCTTAGAGGGCGAGGTTCACTCCGAAAAGAAAAACTCGTATATTTTATTATTCAATAAAAAAATACAACTGCAATTTCTAATGCATACTTTTTTTAATTATGACACTTTTAGCCCATTATTTAGAGTGCCATTTATTTGCAGATACATACAAAGCAAGATTCTATAAAAATCAAAATATTATGTATTTTAATTATAATGAATGTTAAATTCCCCCCAAAGGCTATTACTTCGCAAAGCAGTTTTAATTTTACTTCAGTTTTCATGAATGAAAAAAGGCACATACATAAGCAGATTTTAATTTCCGACGAAAAATACTGGAAACATTCTTGGAATAAATAGATATTTACTGTATAAAAGTAAGAGCAATAAACTTTTCAAAAGTTACTTATGTAAGCAATCTGAAATAAGTTTATTTATAAATTATCATGAATCTATAAGTAATGAATGAAAATTAAATATGCTTCAATAATATAGGGTTAATACCAAAATAAAGTTATTCTAGTAAAGTGTTGATGAATATTACATAAACTCATTACTTGAAAATGAGTCATTTCGCGCATGGGCTGAAGTGAGAACCCCAAGAATCAATTCATTTACAAAAGCAATAGACAGTGTACAGCTGAAAGACGAAGCACCAAGATTATTACAAGCAGAAGACAAGGGCATTCTAAGTAAAAAAAAACGAAGGAAAGAATGGCCATTTAATTACCTTACATAAAAGCAAACCAACGGTTGTTAGTCTTGTTGGAAACTGAATTAAAACTTCGGTAGTATTGATTTAAGAATCTTATGTATATTTTAATTAGTATTGAATTTATATACATAACTGTGCAACCATGACCAAATTTGAAATATAATATTAGGTGCTCTCACCATTATGTTTAAGAGAGAGAATGTGTGGCAGCTAAACAGCCGAGTCTGCTGTCATTATGTAATGTATCTATATAATGTTTTTATAGCTTTAAATTATTTTAATAAATGTTATTTCCCTGTATAGGATGTTTCTGTTCGAGTCTTTTTTAAAATAATTATTTCTGCATACATCTACCGAATTCTGCTGCGTTCATACGCTGCCCGTCTTTCCACAGACAGGTCTCTTAATGGAAATTCAGCTGGTGCCAGATTCGCTTGAAGGTATTCAGCATTCAAAGCTATAAGTTTTGGTGTTTAAAACTGTAATTTTCAATCGAATAAGTGTGGGTTAGAAATGACTTTAGAACAACCGCCAAACCAAACTGCCGCATGAACATTCTGTCAGCCCCATTATATGTCAAAGAAAAGTTTAACCAGCAAATAAGGATACAAGACATTTACTAGTAATCCTGATTAATCAAAAAGTTTTTAGCTGTGCCTGCCTTTTACCCCATACTAAAACCGAAAATATGCGAATATTTCGAACACTTTCCATACCATAAAATAATGATTAGTTTATGAATGAGTATATAAACTTGGGATGCTTGTTAAATTTATAACTCTGATATAAAGTTTCGTCAGGTTATTGCAATGCATTTATTATTTTAGTTGATTAAAACCAATAAACACAGCTAACCAACTCATCATTCAAATTTTATGGTCTAGTCTGATGCTTCATTCGGAAGCTTCCTTGACCATGTTGATAAGGCATTGGCGAAAACGGAGCTCTAAATGTGCATACAGCATCTCAGCACGACGGCTGAATATGATATAAATCCCGCGAATTTCGGGAGATATTCTTTATCCGAAACGTCTCCCTCCCTGTCTTTCCGATATAAATTATCATTAAGAAAACTATAGCTCTAGATTGTAGTATTATAATAGCGGATGAATAATTGAAAATGATAACTGTTTCTCATAAATTTTGAAATTCTAGTCTGTCTTCTTAGCTTAAATGAATCGTAATATTTGTCTTAGCCTTGAAAGTTTTACTAAAAATAATAAATTTCTTAAATAAGATATCAAGAATTTATTATTTTTAATTAACTTTTTAAAGAATATATTATAAATGTTAAGAATCCAATTTCTTCCGGACAATTCACTATTTGCAGTACATTTAAGCAATTAGACATTTCACAAGCGGCTTTGATTGGAAAATGCACTTAATTTTAAAACAGGTAATGCTACCATAAATTTCAGATTTTTATTCCCTTTTGACATCGTGCATCAAATAATTTAACAGTTGAAAACTTATTAGGCATTCATATATGCACCGTCTATTAGACATTTTATTGATAATGGGCAGTGTGTTCACTGGTCCCAAGCGAGAAAACTCCAAAATATTTCTAACCAGTCACCATGGGATCCCGTATTTTACTCCTAGGACATTGATTTTCAGATCCCTGGACTCCATCCCAACCCTGTTGAACAGCAAGAGTTGCGCTTCTGCAGTTAGTATTCACGTCCATCAGGTTGAGTGCTTGGGAATCTTACGGATTTTCAACATATGAATACGGTCCCACTATCTATGAAGAGTCAGTACTTTTTCCATTATATCGGTGCAAATCCCGCTAAGCAGACATTTTGGTGACAGCACACAATGGCTGGAATAAACTACATTAAGCAAACTTTATTGGCCACAACACACACATAAGAAACTAT
Source organism: Latrodectus hesperus (assembly GCA_037975125.1). Classification (NCBI taxonomy): domain Eukaryota; kingdom Metazoa; phylum Arthropoda; class Arachnida; order Araneae; family Theridiidae; genus Latrodectus; species Latrodectus hesperus. The sequence goes on along the minus strand of CM075857.1, from coordinate 11,081,466 downwards.
TAATAAATGATTCAAAAAAATTTCTTTTTATTTCAAAGGCATAAATAGTTTAATATCGATTAATATTTTTTTTTCAAGTGTGTCCTTTGCTTGCCCTCTGCACCGCATGAAACAAACTTTCATCAACGTCCTCCTATCTTCCATTGTTCACGTTTAAGCAGAGAGACCTCCCACAATCTGTTCCGTGACTGCTTCTCACGCCATTCGACTGAAGTTTATTCCAATAATAAATAAATAGCACACACTTCAAAGAGCTCAATTTCGATTATTGGAACCACGCGCTTTTAAGGATACATCTTTTACAGCGGCAGGAGGAAAAGTTGCAGCACCATTGAATTTCATCTCAGAAATAAGATTTTTCGTGATTCTTATCGAATTTCATGACTTGTCAAGTTGCGGTTTCAACCAAAATGCCTTTCTCTAGAAAGCATATGACCGTTTCTTCCTCTCTTTTGGACCAATCCCAAGTTTTTCATTACTTTTTGAGTTAATTTTTTCTATTAAGAAAAAGACGTGACCGATAAAAAAACGATCACGACTTGCTTTGAAAATATGGCGGCGAAAAATTACCAGTGGCGATATTCCGTTTGCCACTGGTTGCTTCCTTATTGCCGACTTATCGCCTGCGCTGGTTCAATGGAAGTCCTCCCAGAAGCACGGAGTCCATCTGAAACGGTCTTACGCCGGTTCTAGGCTGTCCATTGCGCATCCATCTCCGGATCCTCAACGATAGCGGCGAGTGCAATCACGGAGAAACTTGGCCATGCTGAACATTCTATTTTGTAACATTTTCTAGCTGCATAAATGCACTTTTAATACAGTACAGCAATGACATATTTCATTATCAACAGATACCAAAATCACCAATTCTAAAATATTTTTACCAACTGATTTTGAATTGTCACAATGGACGCTATATTATAATGTCCATCAGTTGATTTTTTCCATCGTATTTTATTAAAAAAAAAACTGCAGGCACACAATATTCGATATATTCCAATAAGCTTTCAAATATATTTTGAATTATTTTTTACTGTCTTATTGTGACAAATGTAATTTTCTATTAATTAACAAGACTAATACTTTATTCATTTTAATTTAATTACTTAATGTTCATTTCATTACCAAAATTATTAACAAGAAAATAATTTGAGGATACTTTTGTATGAAATCGTGGTTTGATTTAATCTTTTTCAATCAAATGCGTTCAATTTCTTAAAATTAATACACACACACACAGTGATTGGATAAAATACAGAAATTGTGACATGCCAACCATCTAATTTCATCTAAACTGGTGACAATAAGTTCACCAGTTTTTCGTCCGAAATGATAAACTTTGTATATAGAAAAATTTCTTTTTGCAAACTCTATTTTGTGTAAATAAAACATATTAATATATACATTTATATTTCTTATTATTAATAAAATAAATTGAACTTACACAAGTTGCACTTTTTTATAAAATTAGTGTGGATTACACCTGGAAAGAATCAAACTATAATGCGTATTACAATGTTTAATATTGTTGTTACAATTCCTTTTTACTTATATTCAAAATTATGTATTTTATTATTAAGATTTGGTTAGATAACAAGACTTTGCTGTTTACAATTCTTTTTATAATTACCAAGCACCATGGGATTTTTTATGCCAACAGTTTAATTTTAATTTTTCACAAAAATGTCAGAAATGATTATTAAGTTTTCACAGTTCAAACTTTATCAAATGGCTTCAATAATTCTTGACAGACTTTTTTCTTCCAATGAAAAAATTTATAAGGAAATTTATCATTCATCTATTAAAAAGTTTAACATCTTTACAAATAAGGAATATAATAATAATAAAAACTAAATCTTTAAATAGTTGATTTAACTCAGTGATCTTGAAAATATCTTTCCTTATATTGCATATATTGCCTCTTTTGTGATTTGAAAATAAATAGTATTTAAATAACTCCAAGTGGAGAGAAAAAGCAATACACAATATTGGTTGGTGATTTTTCCGAAGCTTTCAACTGCAAATAATGTCGGGAATGTGCAAGGCAATCAATCAAATCAAATATGCAGAACTTTTTGAGAAACACTTACAACCAATTAATAGAAGACACTTTATGAGACATTAATGTTTCATTAGAATTACATAATAAGGTATTAAAAAGGAAATAAAATTCATAAAAGTCATCTTGAAGAAGGAATCGATCAACTTTCGCTGGAACTAAGACAAGATCCATTTGATGTAAAAGCAAAAATAGAGGCAGTAGATGAATCTGTAAATGAAAGAGGTAAAACCAAAATTGAGATTTTCAGTTTCAAATATGTAATTTAAGATGTCCGCATTCTTACACAGAATTATTCTAAAATGCATAAATTTCAGGAATTTTATCTGAGGCATTTGTTTCCACTCCCAGCTCTCTTTTCCCACATCTCTGATAATTCGTTTATTGGAGTCCAATTTCTGAGTTTTATTAAATTTAATACAAAAAGGTGCATGTAATACATAACTGTATAACAAACAACTTTCTCTTATTGTAAGAATTAAAGTAACAAAAACCATATATAAATACGATCAATATAACGTTAGTTTTAAATAGATATGTATGTTTATAATACACTATGTTTTATGGTTTTTTTCAATCTCTTGTTTTATACAGTTAATCGATTTGGCAAATGAAGAATTCAAATAGCTAAATGTTGCAAATTGTGGTGCTATTTTTGCCGTCAAATGAATTCACTAAAAGCGAATGATTGCCAAATATGAGTAGATGTTACTGATGAAATTCAATCAAGGCTAATGGCCGAATTTACCAACCAGTAATGAGCATGCAGCCGGTGTCACGAAGCATAATTTTCCAACTTCAATAGAGCGAGTTCTCCTCCTGTATCTAATCCTAGTGATCCCGCTGAATTCGGAGAGTTAACACTGAGTTTTCTTGTAAATAAACATGGCCGATGGTGAGAGAGTAGTTTGAATTAGTGTCGTCGCGCGCATTCTCATTTAACCTTTTGGCCACTTTCACACAAGATGGCTTAATATTTCACACTGAACGACTTTTATCGTGGACGATAAAATGTCGTTCGATATCAGTCAGAGAAAGAAAGAGCAATTTTTGAAGAACCACAGCTATAACAGGGCTAGAGGATTAGCCGCCAGAACAATCCTCACGTGGGGGATTGATTGCAAACAACGCTGGAACGGAATTGGTCCACTACTATGTCAACGAAGCAGCAGTTTCATGGCAGGTAACAAAAACACGAATTCCTATTTCGGTTTAAATGCATAATAAACTTTAAATTTTGGAGATTATGAATTATATAGTAGTATTACAGCCAAAAAATGTAGGTCGTTAATGAAGAAAATATTTATAAAATATTTATAAGCTTGCAATAGGTGATACGTATTTTCTTAAGGAGCTTGATAACATTGATAATGTAAAATATTATTTAATTTTAATATTTTATCTTTTGAACTTGAATTTTTCTTTAGCCAAGAAGTGTTACGAACGGGAGATTCATTATTACTTATTACAGCTAGCAAATAATTTTAAAAAGTACTTTATTGCTGACGACAAACTAATATCAAGTTACAAGTGGGTGAGGGATCCATTTCAAAATACTCCCGAAGGACTCTCAATAGAAGAGGAAGAAACCTTCATAGACTTCACGGCAAGCGGCGAAACCAAAAGACAACTGAGCAATACATCACTCTTTGAATTTTGGGCAGGAGTGGATGATGAGTTTTCTGCACTAAAAACCTTTGTGAAACTGGATTTTCTGCGGTGGCTTCTTTGAAGATAGAATATAGATCTCAGCTAAATATAGAAAAAGAACTGAGAGTTTCTATTTCTAATATTAAACCCTCCTTCGAAAAACTTTGCTCTGAATGACTGGTTCAAGGAAGTCAATAATAATTATTATATTTGTTTTTAATTTAGTAAGTTGTTTTAATTTAATAAGTTAATTATTAAATATGTCGAAATGCATTTTTTTTGTATGTGTGTGTGTGTTCTTTCCTTTCAGTCACTTAAACAATTTTTTAAATAGGTAACTTAAACAATTTTTTAATTACATTTTCTCTTGGATATGCTCGCGCCCCCTAGAGGGCGCGCCCCACAGGTTGAGAATCACTGCATTAATCCTTTAGAGTTATATATTATTTATAGAATAAACTCAACAGTAACCCTACTCTCAATTTCTGGGTGTGTGTTGTCCAATACTTTGTGATAGTTAAATAATAATCCATCACTCGTAAATTTGTGATGAATCCAAGAGCTTATGTTATATCGGCTTGTTTCGATTTAAAATATACACTCACTTCTAAAAGTTAAGCAAGGAGAGGAAAATGCTAATTTCCGGAAACCAATCAGAATTGAAGAGGATGCAAATCGCTGCAGAGGTAGATGGAAATATGCAAATATGTAAGGTAACAGCCAATCGCGCTTTCATGTCAAGAAATATGCAAAAAGGGCAGTCTTATAAGATACCAGCTTTATGAAGGGCTACAGAAATTGATGGTAAGTGCTGATAGAAGGTGTTTAAAACTTTCGTATAATTTGTTTTCAAGACATATGCGTTTCTATGACTTCCAGAAGAGGAATGGAAAACACTGAGCGCTGGCATTGAAGCAGGACAGTTGATCTCAGATGTTGCTCTTTTCTTTGGCATTCATCACTCTGTAATTTCACGTTTATGGAAACAATTCCAAACAGCACAGACAGTTGACCGAAGGCCCATAGCCTGTCTCCCAAGTGTTACAAAGCCCGCGGAACATCAGTATGTTGCGATTTTAGCCAAGCGGAATCGCAGAGTGACCTCCACACATGTGACATCTATAGTTACAACGTCCACTGGTAAGGTTATATATACAGCTACTGTACGCCCGGTTACCTCGAGTTTGTGTTTGTCTATCCGTCCAATCAAGAGGGGCACGATTAAAGTGGTGCCGAGAATACGTCAATTAAACTGTGTCTGACCGACGCAATGTCGTGTTTACTGATGAGTCAAGAATTGATCTGGAGCCAGATGACAAGCGTATAAGGATATGGCGTGAAAAAGGAACACGCAATCAGCTCCAAAACATCACTGAAATCACGCATTCCGAGGCGGAAGCATTATGGTATGGGCAGGATTTTCAGTAGGATACTGCACCGACCTGCACATCTTTAAGCGGTGCTCTGTGATGGCAGTCCGGTATCGAGATGAAGTCCTGGAAACCATTGTGAGATTATATGCTGCAGCAGTTGGCCCTACTTTTGTTTTAATGAACGATAACACATGTCCCCATACAGCTGATATTGTCGATGATTACCTGGAGAGTGAGGGGACAGCGTGTATGGCATGGCCAGCATATTCTCCCGACCTTAATCCCATTGAAAATCTTTGGAATGCTCTCGACCGTGCTGCATCTTTACGTTTCTCACCAACAGCCACTCTTATTGTTCTGGAAACTGCTCTACTAGAGGAATGGCTATTGCTTAATTCTGCGGTGGTTGACAACCTAATTGAAGGCATGGTCACAAGGTGTAAACTTTGTATACAGATCAAAGGGGATCACATACCCTATTAATGACCTTTTTTCATTTTATGCTGTTTATTTTCACTTTATACATAATTTTGCTTAAATCTCTAGTATGTCATTATCTGATAACTTACAAAAATTTAATATTGTTTTCATTTCTGTATAAAATTATTAATTTTATTTTATGAATAAATAAATATGCTACTTTCCTACCAAATTTTGTGTGAATCAAAGCAGTATTTGTTGATTTTTTGCCTTTTACCTCTTCGTGCTTATTTTTTGGAATTGAGTGTATTTAAAAATGGATTTCATATTTCCTATTCTTTTCTCTTCTTTCCAATGGAGAGCTCTTTTATTTACTTAGAATTCACTAAATGTCATTAAATGCAATCTACTTTTCTTGACTAAATGAACCAGTTGTATCCTTCTTTCACCTTTTGCTAAAAACCCCAGGAAATTTAATCAGGATAATCTACTTTAATTTTTATTTAATATATTGCATATCCTTGTATAATTCTAATATATAGAACATTAACAAAACCATTTATTGAGTAGTTGAAGGCCGCATAAAAAACAATTCTAAGAAGATGGGCTTCAAATTTATCTGACATTATCTCCCACTACCTAACGCTGGCAGCTGAATGACTAGTGATAACGCTAACCCCTTCAGTTCGTCAGTTTACGGGTTCGATTCTTATCAACTTGTGCATATTGATAACGGTTCAAAATCCCCTTAAACTGGTCTAATTATTCATCGTATGCAAGTACAGGCCCTTTAGGGGACAGCTGCACCATATATTTTCTTTTTAAAAAATATACATATTCTTAAGCAAAATTTTGCGCATTTATTTCAAAAATTTCTCTAATAATTTACATTTTTTTATTTTATTGAATTTTAAATTTGGAAAGCACTATTTTGGGGCGTGGGTGATTCTTTGGAATAAGTTAAGTATAAATCAATGAAATCAGATGAATTATTCAAAACTTAATATAAAGACTTATGTTTATTTTATTACTTTGCACAATTAATGTTATTCAAAATACACTTCATACTTTATTTTGCATTTTATGAGAAGTAAAGGAAATGAAAATATTTTAAACAGTTTCTTATATTTTTTAATTTTAATTAATTTAAATTATTTTAAATTTATGCACGTTGTTTGTAATGCAAAAATTAAAGTGTGATTAACAATCAGCAACATTAATTATGATTAATTATAAGTGAAATCTCCACATGTACACCGATCCTTTTAAGTGATTGAATCGATCAATGGCAAGGGATGAGAGTGCTTTCACTACGGCCTCATTAAAATGGAGAACTGCATTAGGTCTCTGCCGCCATCCATAACGGGGCGGTCACTTTATGGCGCTGATTGTGTCTCTTCCTGCCAGTCATCACGAGAATCTTCTTCCTGCCATTCGGCCGCATTCTTCCCGGACAGTGGGACACCTACGGGGCGCACCCTCCGGGTGGAGTGCCTTCCTTCCGGTGATGTGATGTCACAAGCGGGTCCCAGTAGCTACTTTGGGTGACAAATTCTTAAATGTGTTATGGAGAGCTACTTCACACATTTTTTTCTTTTTAAAGATTCTAGGATTAAATCTAAAATTTAAGGAAGTTATCTTTACTTTTTCAGCAGAGGAAAAATATTGATTTTAAATTTCTTATAATGGAAAAAAGTTTAAGATACCGATTTTGTAATAAACATATGTTGAATTATAATCAACCTCTGATTATAATTAGCACTTCTAAAGCATATTAAATTTACCATCATCGTAATAACAGTGATTAAAAAATAAGCTTTCCATTCTCGTATACTTTTTAAAGGAAATTGGATTTGCACATCTTATACACTACTATTTCCAGCCATTTGGAAATGATCTGAAAGTTGTTTCAATAATGTTTGAAAATACATAAAAGTTGCACATTTCCAATGCACAACAACCGGAAAAATTTGATTTGGATTCCACAACATTCTCTGACATGAAAAGATTTCATAACTCAAAAAACAATTGTGTGGAAAACATATATGTGAAATTAAAAATACATATATGTGAGAATCGAAAATATTTAGACATCAAGCCAGTTAAGCTGTTAACTTATGTATTCAACTACAAATAAAGAAAAGTCCCAATAAATAACAAAGGCAGACGCACCATGCCATCAGAATTCACATTGCTTTATTTCGGTTACTTCGTAATTCACAAAAGTCTGAAGTATAAAAACTGATCATTTCAAAAATATGTCATAAGTGAAACAGTACTTTTGTGCTTTTTACTTAATTACTGTAAGTTATCATTTTATTCGATTTGATCAAAATTTCGTTATTAATTTTAAGAAATTATAATTATTTAAAATAAAGATGTAAGCTACATATTAGTATCATAGATTTAATATAGAGAAATAAATATTTTATATAGAAAAGTGGCGCATATTGCACATGTACAAACTTTTCAGTTTATGACGGAAAATGGATTTCAAATTTACTTTATTGCCTTAATAGCTAATAAACACTGCATAAATGTATGAATGTTATTTAGGAAATTAGGAAAGAGAAATTAAATGAAATAGTAGCTTATTCTGTAGAAATTTTCCTTTCTTTTATTTCGCCTAATTTGAGAAGAAAACTTATGTAATCGGTCATGAAAACAGACATAAACACTGTATGTGTGTTGCTTTCGAATCGCATCGCCGTGTCTCCAACAATTCAAATAAAACTAGAGGACGCAACAATGAAAAACGCATTCTTGACTGAGGCACATTGGAACCCACAACCGCATCTTCAGAAGTATTCGACTGAAGATTCATTAGCAGGTCGAGAGGAGGGGGCGAGCGATCCGCATTGTCTTCGTCATTGAGTTCGGGGGTCGCCGCGGGGGGCATCGAGGCCGCATCCCATTACTCCGACCGTCTCAGGATGTCACATGCAGCAGCACGGGAAGAAGGGCGCGTTCAATTCCTGACAATCGCTCGCGACATAAGCCTCTGGAATGGCATTGTCTCTGTCTTGGTCTAGGGTTACATTCGTGGAACAATGAGGAACGTTAATGATTGGATGCATCCCGCTGCGCCTGGCGGAAGGAATAGAAACCACTTAGTCTGGTCTTCTTCCCTCTGTTCCACAAAGGCTTTGTGAAGGAAGCCAGCCAAAAAAAGGAATAAAAAGGAGAAAAAAGTGAGCTTATGGAAAGTTCATAAGATACACTGAATGAGGCTTATTCATTAAGCACGCAAAGGTATGGGATGCACATAACAAGGAATCAAAATACCCCCTCGGCATTCAATATTTGAAAGGAAACAGTTTCCGATCTGAAATTTGCTTTACAATCTTTTCACTTTTTAATGGAAGTGGCTGGGTTATGAAGAGGAAGGTTATCATTAACAGATGGCACTTCAATGTCAAACGATTGTTCCTATTTAAAGTTAACGAAATATTTAAAATATGTTTTTTTAATTGCTCTTCAATAAGTATTTTGTTTTCATGTTTTATTCGAGTAAGAAGGTATATTAAAGAGATGATAAATTAATGGATCGAAAATTATATTTTACTCAGATATGCTTTCAAAAAATCATTAAACAAATGTATCGCTATATTTTAACCCCTAAACTTTTATGAATTCATTTTTATATCATCTTAAAATCTACTTTAATTTTAAGGAATTAGTTTTTCCTTCACATTTTAATAATACAATTTTTCGTATAATTATGGTAATACATTAACATAACACAAGATTGCTCATGAATTCTGTTGAAAGTATATAACATATATAATTGTTCGTGAGCTTCATATCAAAATTTGAATATGTATATGTGGGGTGGACGGGGAGTAGCCAAGGCGTAATTTAATTAACAATTCTTTATATATAGCCTAATATTTAATTAATACATATTTAAAAATACAAATATATACAAGTTTGGTATATTTACAATTAATCGTTTTGATAATAACATGAAAGGAACTTTAATGTTATGGGAGGGGGAGGAGCAGTCCTCTTGCTGCTCACAGGGGAAGCTCTGTTGCGCCTCTCGAACCCCTTCTCAAGTGGGCACTTGAAATACGGCTATTAAGTTCTATTATCCACCATATATATATATATATATATATATATATATATATATATATATATATATATATATATATATATATATATATATAAGATTTTAACTCAACATATTTACGTAAGTTGGTAAAATGATGATCTATTAAACATGGCTGTGATATTATTTTTTTTATTTAATGAAGTAAATCTATTATTTTTCGAGTATTTAGATTTTTAATATGCGATTTTATTTCATTTTATGATTTTTATATTTCGGTTGGTTAATTTTAAATGATCTGAGATATTTAGCTGTTCATACTTTTGTCTCTAGTAAAAAGGGATATATTTAAAATCTTTTGAAGGATTATAAATATCTTCAAATTGTTTATGCTAGATGAAACGATTTTGATTAACTGTTTATAATTGATTATTAGCCCATGTATTTTCAGATTATTCCAAAATTATTTCCGAGATTTGGAAATGTTCAGCAGTATCAGCTGCATTCAGTAGCGTAGCGAGCACAATTGGCGCCCGTTTGCGATACCAATTTTGGAGTCCCATCTCAAAAAATAGTAACATAATATGTAAAATAAACATGTAAAAAGATTATAATGCAAATAACCACAGCAAAATATCTACTTTAAAGTAATCTTAAATAAAGATAATTTTAAAGGCTCAGGTTGTCCTGTTAAATTTTAGATAAAAAATCTAGTAAAAAAATCTAAACTGGAATAGGGTTCAGAAATGCATCAGTAGAAATAAAACTGACGGAAATTTAGAATTAGTAAAAAATTGTGTAATAAAATCATTTTTCTGAGATTCAATGATTTTAACCATGTGTTTCGAGACACAGTGCAAATTTGATTTGTAAAAAATTGAGCAAACTGCAGTTCTCAGTGTTACAGTAGTCTAATGTATGTAAATAAGTAAATTTAAAGCAAATATAAATAAATTATTTTTTAGAATATGGTTTTAATTTGTTTTGACAGGGAAGTGTTTTTATAAATTCTAATAATCTAAATAGTTCTCTTTTCCCAGATCTTTTAATTAAGAAAATATAAGTTTTCTATAAGAACTAGAGAGTTAATATTCAATTTAAAGTTCTGTATTGTTTAAGTAAAAATTAATTATTTACTGAAATAACAATATAGACTTTAATTTACTTTTATTAATTTTGATCACACACATTTTGTGTTTTTGAAAACCTTTTACACATCAGATATATATAACTTATACTATTAACTAATGTATCGGTCTTATAATATCTACTGAAATGAACATACAAAAAATTACAATTATTTAAATTCTTAAACAGAGAGATTATTGTATGTTTTATTCTAAGTCATCATGATATTTTTCAAACTCTTTTGGACGAATTATTTAATATAGCCTAAAAATACTTATTCTTTGAAATTAAAATACCAATTTTCTACAAAGTAATCGGAATTTATGATATTTCTCATCACGCATTGGGGATTATGCATATATTTACAGGATTATCCATATATTTCAATAATTTATCACATTTACCGAGTTTAGTGGGGATTGTGTATAATCATTGGTTGTAATACACTCATTGCCGGATTAGAGTCACTTTTACCGCAACACTGTCTTATGATTTTACTCTGAGAACATTTCTCCCTGAAAATTTTCAACTTATTTTTAATGTTTAATAAGACTCCTTATGACTTCAAATATAGATTTCTTAGTTAAAATAAAAGCTAATTCTTACTAAAAAAAACTTATTTTTATTCTGAATCATTTTACGAATCATTCTATAACATTCAAAAATATTACTAATCTGTAACTTTTTACAAAGCATAATAATTTTGCATTATTTCATTATATTCCTTTAAAATGATTTCTAAGCTAAATATGATTTCATTATATAAACTGAAATATAAAGTTAATTAAAGATTAACAATCAAGAAACATTTTATGTGTACATATAAAAAATATTTAATACATTTGATATTTTAACTTTCCAAAAATGAATTTTTCAACATATTGTATTAATATAAAGGCGACAAAATTACAAGTTAAATAAAAATTATTTTCGAAAATCTTTAAATTTTAAATATTTTGATTTCAAATAAAAAATTTTAAATAAGCAATTTGATTTTAAATTTCAAAACTATGCATGTTTTTAGTAAATATTCGTAATGGCTAAGAAATTTAATAAATATAAAAGCAAAATGTAAAGAATAAGTTGTTACAGAAAATAAAATTTACTCAAAATTCAGCATTTCCAAAAAAGTTTTTAATGAAATAACAAAGACGAAAATTTATGAGTGTGAAATGATGATATTCTAACCGGGTAAATAGTTAAAATAAAAGGAAATTATGAATTTTCCTAGCATTTGGAGGTAATTACTTTTCTATTTCCAGAGTTGTATACCGTATTTCGATTCCAGGAGCACAATTTTTTTGATTGGATGTTGTAGTGCAATCTTGAAAAAAAAAAATCTTCTGTAGGGGGTCAGTCTGTTGCTGAACACAAATATTTTCGGACAAAGAGGACCGCTAATGAGAAATACATTTCAACGTGAATTTTTTCATGAGTATAACGTGACAGTAGACTAAGAGGTTACAACAAAGCTTGAAGTAAATATAGAGCTTTTCTTTTCTCGGGAGATGTAAAAGAATTTCTCCCAGAAGTTTTAAGTCTCAAGAACATTTTTCAGTTACGTTTTACATTCCTTATTTTTCTGATACATTTAATGGTTTTTAGTAAATAAAATGAATATAAAAATCAATATCTTCAAGTAATTTGATTCTTTCAAAAATTTTAGTTTTTTCATCCTTGTCTGGTGTTTATTTGTTGGATAAGGACGGGGTTCAAGTGAAGTTAGTTTAACCAGAAAGTAAAAAAAATTTTAAATCAAACTCATTAGAATTTTTTATGCTACATTAATTATTTATAATGAGTATTATTCTTTAAAATGAAGTTTTCTACAGATTCACTATATATTCTAGATTTAGCTTCATTAAAGCCCTAAGCTATATCAAATGTATATAATAGTATATATATATATATATATATATATTATGGTATTCTCGGATTTTATTGAACACAGCCATGCTACTCTCGTGTCCATAAATTAAGGGTAATTTAGAATCACGCAGAAATTGTAAATCTAAATAAAAATTTCACATGTAGAATTATCACACACATCTTGAAGAATAATATGCAAATTACAAGAAGCCTGCAGATAGATCCGATAGTACGTCACAATAATGAGAGTGTAAGAGAGGGTTATATAAGGAATGGTTGCAAAGAAGTAAAATTATTTACAAGCGCTTTAAAAGCCTTTCAGTGCAATAACTGCATAGTTATGGCACAAAGGAAGCATTTGGATGACGTTTAACGTGGTAGAATTATCGGCCGTCTGAAACGAGGATGTACTCAGCTGGAAGTATCCAAGGAACTTGGAATCGCCCAGAGTGTCATCTCTAGGCTTCGGCAACGGTTTCAGGACGACAGTAATGTAAGTAGACGTTACAGAACAGGTCGGCCCTCGAGTTACAACAATGAATAAGGACCGGTATTTGGCAGTTACTGCCAAAGGAACAGATGGAGCACAGTATCAGACCTGTCTCGTCAGCTCTCTTCAGCTACCGGTAACATAAGTGGTTTCCGACCGAGGGCACACGGTCAAACAGGCAAATGCGAGTAGCAATCCCGCCAAGTACGAGGGGCACATGCGTGGCGAAAGCCACAGTACGCAGCCACCCCCTGCCAGAGCAACAACATCGAAGCACCAGGAGACGGAGAATCAGGTCTCTGGATAGATCCGAAAACTCAAAGGTGGAACCAAGCCGTCCGGCGACCAATACCATCCGGGCATTGCACCCAGCCCGGCCGCCACCACACTGCGGTCCACCAAGACCCCCCCCCAACCGTCAACCCGAGGCAAACCCCTCAAGGCGGTTTGCCTTTATTATAGAACGATATAAAATAACAATAATATAGAAGTGCAGGACACCACAATTTCGGTGTCCTGAAAAAATAAATTTAACATAAATTAACAAATGTCTTACTTAGACTAAGTTACATTTAAAAGTTTACATTTATAACATTACATTTAAAGATTACTTTTAAAGATTACATTTAATAGGTTTAAAAGTCCATGAACATGTTCAACATTTACAAGTTTTCCTCTGTTATATTATTCTGAAGTAGGATATTAATGATTTTTTCAATTGCATGTCTAAATTGGATATTATTTAAAAGATTATTTATTTCCATGTTATTATAATTTTTTGGATACATGTTGTTTCTTATATCTTGAAAGTGTTGACAGTCGTAAATTACATGTTTTGCGTCTTGAATATTTCCGTCATATTTACATATTGCAGATTTCCCATGAAATCTATTTTGATAAGTACCAAAAACTCCATGTTCTGTTATTATTTGGTATAAGTAAAAGTTTGATATATTTCTTTTGTCAGATACTTTGGGGTATATTGCATGAACGTTTCTAGCTTTATCTGATTCTGTCCACCTTTTTTGCCATATATTTCGTTCTTGGTATTTGAGGATATTTTTAATCTGGATTCGTGACCATTGTGTTTGGTATTGTATATTTTCAAGTTCTGTGGCCTGCTTTGCTAAAGTATCTGCTTTCTCATTCCATTCTATCCCTATGTGTGATTTAACCCAATGAAAATTGTATCTATTAGGATAATTTCTTAAAGTGATTAATATTTGTCTGATTATTTTATCTTCTATCTTCCAGTTATTTATTGCCTGTAATACTGATTTAGCATTGGAATGGATATCGCGTTGTTTTATATGATGTTTTATACAATAATTTAGAGTATATAATATGGCAACTGCCTCAGCTTCAAATACAGTGGCGTTATTTGATAATCTAATCTTCTTTGTTTTTATTGTTTCTTCTTTATTTCTAATTATGATTGCGCAGCCAATTTTTCCATTAATTTTGGATCCGTCTGTGAATGCGTAATAACTTGCTAGTTTAATTTCATTATCCCAATTGATTGTTGTTTTATCCCAGGGAGGCTCCCAAATTACTTCTTTAGTCCAACTGTTTTCTGCTGTGTATATTGTGTTATCTATTGTAATTGGTTCTTTTTGTTGCCACAATTGGTATTTTAATTTTTGAGATTTTGCTTTTAAATCTATTGGTACGCAACCCGTTAAGATGTGTATTCAGCTACCGGTAAGACAGTTTCAAGGCAGACAGTGTACAGACGCTTAAGGCACATTGGTCTGTATGCGCTTAGGCCTGTCAGTTGTGTTCCCTTTACCGCAACTCACTGTCGCCTGCGGTTAGCCTGGAGTACAGAGCATGCATTGTGGCAACGCAATAGTGATCTTGTGTAATGCTTTCCGACAAGTCCAGGTTTAGCTTTCAGCCTGATTCTTACCGGACTTTTATATGGAGAGGGCTAGGTACCTTTCCACCAAGAGAAGACCATTGAAAGACACCGTTGTAGTGGCACAGGATTACTCGTTTGGGGAGGAATTATTCTGGATTCCAGATCAAACATGCATGTTCAGAATGTAACCATGACAGGCCACATCTATTGGGATGTCATTCTGGAACAACATGTACGTTTGTTTCGGGACGCCATGGGTGCAGAATTTCTGTATATGGATGTCAACTCCCGTCATCACCGTGCAAACACTGTAGACGAATGCCTTGAATCGGAGAATATCACCCATTTGGACTTGTCAGCGTACTCACCGGACTTGAATCCAATAAAGCATGTGTGAGATATGTTTGGCAGACAAATTGCAGCCAGTCAACCCCTCCCACATGTCTACCCGAACTTCGGAGAGCATTGCTTGATGAGTGGTGCAATATTTCCAAGATCAGATTGATAATTTGATACTCAGCATACCTAGGCGTTGTACGGCCTGTATTGCATCGCCTGGTGGCATACTACATATTAACCATCTTACCAACCATGTTATGTTGGTTTTTGTAGGTTCTTTTTTAAAATTTGCTCCCGGGAGTAAAAATTGCAATCTTTATTAATGATGTCAAACATATAGCATCCTTTTTGCTCTTTACCTTTAATAAATAAACGTTACAAATAAATCAAATTTGTATTGATTCTGTCTCTTTATTTGCCTGAACTTGCATATCCTTAATTTATAGACACACACACACACACACACACACACACACACACACATATATATATATATATATATATATATATATATATATATATATATATATATATATATATATATATATATATGTATATATATAATATAATTAGCTCATGCATACAGCAAAATTTTATTACTCCCGATGAATACAATGTGATTATCAATCAACTTCAACTTTTTTTTCTCGTGATGAATTTTCACATGAAAGATCTGGTCATTTGACTGCGGAGTTCCACACCTGCAATTCTAGGCTGGTAAAATCATATTTATAATATCCAAAATTAAAATTTAGAAACTCTTCAAAGTAAAACTATTTGGCTCCAGCTAAGGCATTTTGGTTTGTTCAAATTTTGGTTTGTTGAAAAAAATAGAAAAAAAAATTTTAAATGCCAATACTCAGAAACTATTTCGCCAACATAATATACAATATGTACAAAAACATCTAGAAAAAAACCAATATAATAAATCTTCCGTCCTACAACGACCCAAGCACTTACAATAGATACCGTCCCCGATCTTTATTCCTCTAATGCCCACAGTTTCTACACCAGCTATCTTGAGTTACATGCATGAGCAATAAATTTTAGTGTTAATAACATACGTAAATAGAAACTAACTAGCATAACCTATGTCATATAGTGTACTATAATAATTAGTTTGTTTATTTACTTAAGTATCACATCACCAAAACAAAAAATAAATATACAATTATGTAAAGCAATAAAAAGAAGGAAAATTATACGTCATACATAAAATTATATCCAGAAATCAGAACGAACTTTAAAACGAAATAATTCGAAACTAATTGAACTAAAAAGATACAATTTGCACCAAACGGATGAAAGAAATCGATTTATGTATAGCAATGAATAAAAAATAGTTTTGCTAGCGATCAACCGATGGCGCTATAGTGTTTTACTTCACCAAAAGAGGATTAACAAATAAAATATTCACAACTTTCACGTCAGTTTAATTATTGTTAATTTAATTAGTATTACAGTAAATGTTCAATGAGCTGTCCACCATTCAGAAGTACATCTGTGAGATGAGTCACCAAACAGTCAGAGCGTTTAGTTTTCTTGCATTGTAGCAAGCACATTTTGACTGATGGCATCTTTCAGTGTTGCTAGTAGATGATCGCAGAACACTTTTGATTCCAAGAATCCCTATAGCCAAAAGTCACATGGTGTCAGATCGAGAGATCTTGGAGGCCATGCGTGATTGAAGTTACGACTGATAATCCAATCCTCCCCAAATATTGTGCGTTGCACAGACAGAGCAATATGAGGTTTTGCTCCATCTTGCATAAAGATAACTGTTTGAAGTGCATGTCGCATTTACATTTCAAGAATGATATTCTGTAAGTGTTGCAAATCACTCACCAGTGACAGTAAGTATTTTAAAACTCGTATGTGTGATCTCCTCGAAAAAGAATGGACCAATTATGAAATCAGCAGTGAAGACACAACAGACTGTCACTTTAGACTGCTAAAAGAATACCTCAACAAATACATGTGGATTTCTTGTGGTCCACATTTGACAATTGCGAGTATTTACTGCGCCAGAAAGTGTGAAATACGCTTCACCTGTCCAAAGCACAGTATTATACAAGTCTTGCTGTTCGTCCATCTTAGTGAATACCAAATCCACAAACTCTTGGAGAAATTCAAGATCAGGAGCTTTCATTCTTAGTTATTTTGCAACTTACAGTGACACTGTCTAAAAGTTATTTGCAATGTTCTCCAGACACTTCCGCACGACAATCCTTCTTGCATTGTAACATCTCGAGTCTGCAATCCCCATGTGCAGAATATATCGACAAGGATGACACCGTCTGCTCCACAGTCATGGCAACAGCAGCTGATGTTGAGGGACGCCCACTTCTTGGTAGCACAACGGGAGATATATTGGCAAATTGGAAGTGTTCTGCCAAATGACACATTTCATCGCCTTCTTCGCTGCAGTTCCAAAGCGACTACAGTCACAGCATGGTGACCCAGCTACGATGAGCTGTAGGCGGAGCTATCGTTGCCCGGGGAAAATGTGATTGGGTAAAATATAAGGTGGAGAAATAAACATCATTATGACATGTGAGTGAACGTGGTATATTTAGCAGCGTTTTTCTTGTTCTAAGGTATTTCGTTCATAATTATATTAGGATTTTTCTGATAATTTTATAAAGCGATTGTCTTATTATTTAATGGAAAATGATTCAAAAAATAATTCTTTGCAATTTTAATCTCCAACATTAAAGTTATTTCATCGGCATTGAATAGACGCTTACAAATATAAAAATCAAAAAATTGAATGTCTTTTTAAATTTTAAGCGATATATCTATACTGAAAGAAAATAATTTTATTTTATTCAGCATTTGTGATTTGGCTCATATTTTTACACTCTTTGAAAATAATGGAAAAATTATATTTGGTTATTGAAGGAAGGTAACACTTTTATAACAAGCAACTTTTGAATAATTTATATCATTGAGAATTTCTCTTTGAATATATATTTCCTAAAATGAGTATTTTTCTTTGAAAGAAAAATTTAAAATAAGGCAAAACATTGCTTAATCAAAAGAAATTTAATTTTTAGATTTAAGAAAATTACATTAATCTTGTAATACTCTATAAAGATATAAATACATACAAGAAAATAAAATTATTAACTATGACTATCAGATCTGACAATAATTTTTTCCGTTCAAGGACATAAATTTTTAAATATTTGACCGAAATTTCAACTAAAATCACCTTATTTTTGTGTAAACTTATGCGTAAAGATACGATTAAAACAGATACATAAAACTACTGTTTTCAGAATGAGTATTAATAATATATTTATTTTGTGTAATAGATGGAGTAATAAAGAAATAATTTGCTCACTTTTAACCCACAAATGGTGATTATCAAAAAATAATTTTTTCATTTTGGATGAGTACAAATCTTTAAACATTTATTCCAATTATTAGTTTCATTTTATTACATAGTTATCCATACTTTTAAAGGATTTGAAATTAAAATAATTAATTTAAATTCTGAAGCTACAAATAAATGGCAAATTAAATTGATAAAAATAAAAATTTATTATTAACATGGTTTTAGATAAAGTAATTCGAATTGTAAAATAAGATCAGATATTTAATTTTAGATAAAATTAATTTATTTGTTTCAGAATTTATTCATACACATTTTATGCAATTTATGAAAGATAAATTTTACAATTATCAGGATTAACAATTTATGATTCAAAAATATTTAATTTCTTTATTAAAGAGAAAAAATTGAATGACATGTGGTCATTATAGAAAGCGATTTGGGAAGCATTATTGCATTCATTTGCTTTCGATTCATAAAATTTCTTCAGTTAGCGCTTCCACTGTTACATTATTACAACTGCTCCTACTAGATAACGCCATTCACCACACCCTTTTCAGACTACCCTTAGTTTTGTATTAAATAAGAAACGTCGCCAAAATATACCAAGTACGTTACAGCTTCTACTTTGCCAACACGATTTCAAAACTTTGTACACTGAAGAACGATAACTTCAAATTTCTTCATCATTTGGTTCAATGCAGAAATCTTTATGCTCTTTTGCTATCTCGCAAACCCTTCACGTAGCGATATGCTCGCAATGTCACAATAGAACTTACAAAATTCTTATACAGTTTCATTAAAAGGGCTTTCTGAACTACGGACAGCATTTAGAAGCATGTTCGACTACCATCACCTGCTGCAGTTGCACCTTTTATAATCATTAGTTGATTTGCCTAATACTACATTAGAAATCTGACACCGCTATCTGTTGGTCACCAATGAAACTATTTTTTTATTCATTGCCATATAATATATATATATATATATATATATATATATATATATATATATATATATATATATATATATATACACACACACACACACACACACACTTATATACTCACATACACTCATCTCCATAAATTAAAGATAATTCATAATCACACACAAATTGAACTTTAAAATAAAAATTTCACATCTAAATTTATCACACACATCTTGAAGAATAATATGCAAATCGCAAGAAACCACCAGATAGTGTAGATAGTACGTCACAATGATGAGAATGTAAGAGAGGGGTATATAAGGAATGGTTACAAAGAAGTAAAATTGTTCATAAGCGCTTTAAAAACCTTTCAGTGCAATAACCACATAAATATGGCACAAACGAAACATATGGATGATGTTTTATGTGAAAGAATTATCAGCCGTCTGGAATGTGTATATACCCAGATGTAAATATCCGAGGAACTTGGTATCGCCCAGAGTGTCATCTACAGGCTTAGAAAACGGCTCCAAGATGGTGGTAATGTGAATAGACGTAATTGTAGTTAAAACAATAATTGTTATTATTATAATTCATAAAATTGTTTCTTATCTTACGGAAAAAGTGTTCAGGTGCGCATAATAATATTTTTTCAAGCATAGAATAATATTTTTATTAATGGCCATTTTTATGAGACCGACTACTTTTTCGTTCCCAACAATTTCGGAATGAGGTTGAAAGAGTCTTTAAAGTGCTTAAACAGGATAAGGGCCTGATAATAAGACATTGTTGGAAGGAGAAATGCAAAATTTTATCACCGTCAGATATAAAGCAACAGCCTATGCTGTAAAAATAGAATTTCTGATATTGATTTACCCGGAGACAAAGAAGCTATTTTTGCTGTTATATACAGCGATTCCTAGTTATCAGTAAATAGCAATATGTGATTGGACCATTCAGAAGAACAAAGTTACATGGAAATTCAGATCGTGAAAATGCTTCGAAATTGTCAATCAGGGCTTGTAAAACTTACAAGTGGATCTCAAGAATCAAGCATACAAGTCTGAATATATGTAATGTAATAAATAAATAAATAAATAGGCTTGTAGACAAAGGAAAAATATTACTTAACCGTAACCGTATTCGTAATTTCATGTTACTATGGAAACAATCATTTCTGTTTTCAATAATCATTTATAAACATAACTTACTTCATTTATTAACTTCAGTTGTTTCAACGAAATTAAGTTGTGCATACGATTCTTACAAAAAAATTAATAATAAGGAAGATTTTTGATTATTATAATACTAGTCTTTCCTTTTGAAAAAATTCTTTGCATGAGTATTTAACTTTGGAATTCGCTTATTCTGAAATAAAAGTTATGCGTTTCAAGACTTATCTAGGAAAGGAACCTAAACATATCCTTTATATTTATTAATTTTATAGTATCTAATAAAAAGGTTTTAAAGCATTTAAGCTACATTATACTATGTTATGAAGTTTACATTTTGTTCTACAGCATTGTTTTACTCGGCAGTTTATTTTGCCTAAGGAGTTTGGTGCTTTTCTGTCGTTTGATATGATATATTTTAAAATTATTTCTAATTTATATTCCTTTTATCTTAATGCTCATAATTTATCATTTTTATTTTAGAAGCACTTATCGTCATCATTAAAAAATAATCTTATTTTATGTTTTCGTAGTATAGTTAATAATTTTTATTATTTAAAAAAAAATAAGCTTTGGTGTCAGTTTGTACTAGTTTATCAATCCAATTTAAAAATATGGTAATAGTTATGGATGTGTGTATATATATATATATATATATATATATATATATATATATATATATATATATATGGTTAAAATTTACTGTAAGGTCACCCTGGGCGAAATTTTGAAAAAGTTGCCAAGGCCGTATGACGTCATACTTATGCCGTATTTCCGATCGGGAAAAACGGCGGGTGGAAAAATGGCTGAAATAGTGACAAATATTTCATACATTATTGGTATCTATCAATATACTCAAGTAATTTTACAAAATTAACAAAAAACGCAAATTTATAGCTCTCAAACATCAATGCTAAAATAATAAAGTTGATATGTTAAATTATCCATAAAATTTTTTTATTAAAACAAAACACAAAAATATTTCGATAAAATATTTTGATTCACAAAAATATTTGGAAAAGAATGAGGGAGCTGAAAAAAAGAAATTACTTCAGAAACGAATGAGAATAAGGAAAATATGGGAACTTCGAAAAAGTAAATTTCAGTTTTAAGAAATCCAGAATACGAATTCTAACGAAAATTCCAGAAGAATCCGAACACAAATAACAATGAAAAATAAAGCAACATTCGGAAAAGAATAAATATAAATTGTTAAGTACAAATTAAACTGTTAAATAGAATATCTTTAAGAAATTAAATACAGAAACAATAATTTTAAAAATGTATATACAAATTATATAGTATTTTAAAGTAATAATATAAATTATAAGAATGTCATATACATAAACTAAAGAAAGTATGAATCGACACAATTTTAAACAGTAACTTTAAATTCAATTTAAATTTTTAAATTAATGAAAAAGAGCAGTACAACCTGGAATTTAACTATACAAACTGTCAAGCAAATTGTAAAAAACACTAAAAAATCTTACAAAGTTAACTCGCAAATATTTCTAGTAAAATGCTGAAATGGAACAAAATGTTTTAAATTTCATCGCGATGATGTAAACATTAGAGTTGTTAAAATTGAATTTTCACCTTAATTCTTATTGGTCTTCATCTGTATGACGAGCATCTCGCAAGAATCACATGAGACAAAAATAAGGCTCTGTTCGCCAAATTTGGCTTCAAAAAAATATGTGCTAAGGGTGACCGTACAGTAAAACTGAGCCATATATATATATGTATATCATTATGGACAGTTAATTTCTAGCATGTATTTTTAATGATTTGATGGTAAATGTAATAACATGCGATTAATATTTGGGAAATTACGTATTAGTTGTATTAATTAATCATGTATATATCTAAGTAGTAGTTGCAATTGGAACCTGTAATCAAACTAAACCTTGCTTCAGAATCATTAATAAAATAATGAGTGTGGGCTATACTTTAGGGTGCCCCTCAGAATCTTGCAATTTTGGTTTATTTCTGGTTGATCTATTGTAGGACTAGAAGGATATATTCTCCCAATTGGCAATTTTTTTCATTGCCAAGCAAAATGCATGTTTTTGGAATGGGAAGTTTCCTAAAATCCGCCTAATTGAACTACTGAATAAAAAATTAACACGCTGTTGTCATATGAAAAGAAAAACCATGTATAAACGAGAAAAAACCAAACCTGGCAATAAAATCTGAAAATGAGATAAAACTCAAATTGGCAACACTGTAATCAAAATAAAGAATGCTAGATTTGGCAATAAATCTTTTATGGGGATATATCATACTTATACCCTATCATGTTTTCAACATCATGTTGTTATTTCAAACTTGCACAAAAACAAGCTTAGCAAAAAATTTCCAGTTTTTGATAAAGGACAAGCTATTGTATATTTTTCCATTTTTTGATTACAGCGTCCTAGTTTTTAGGATTTTTATCAGGATCTTTTTGTTGATTTCATTTTCTAAATTGTTGCTGACACAAAAATTCGTGGTACAGTTATATTTTATAAATTTACTATAACCATGGCACTAGAATACCAACACTAGTCAGAATTCAATATGATTTTATGAAAACCCTATTTCATTTCACAAGATAATAACAGTTGAAAAAATTGCTCCAAAAGTATGCTAAAAGTGTTATTTGAAAGTAAAAACAAAATATACATATTACAAAAAATGCATCCTATGCAAAATTCAAAAGCGAAGCTGTCATTTAAACAATAAGAAATGTATATTATATGAAAAAACATAATAAATCTTGTAATTTATTTCAATTTACGTAAATAAAGAAATTATTTTTTAAAAATATTTATTAAAGTAATTTACTTTATATCTGCTTTCTTGTAACTATATTTGACAAAAAATTTATTTTTAATGACAAATGATCAGTAGTATAGGTATATGTTTAGAAATCAAATTTTCAAACAATATATAATAAAACGCAATTCAAAAGCTATCAATATCATGAATAATACTCTTTTTAAAGTTATTTCTTTTTTATTACAAGAAAAATAGTCAAAGAGCTCTTAATAAAAATGCATCCTATATTTTACTTTAAATAATGCAGCAGCAGTTCCGCAGTATCTTACAAATCTCCATGCTGAACTTATAAACATGTTGGGAAAACCAAAATGAATTTTTTGAAGAGGGAAAAAGCAACATTTTCAAAAATAAAGAATATTATTTCTTTTAAAAACAAAATACACTGTGAATCTATAAAAATAATATCAATCCGATACTGTATATGTTTTTCCTATTCTTTTCAGTAATCCATGGATAGCAATTTTAAAAAGAGAAAATAACAATAGATATCTTTTTCAATGTCACTGTTGTATTAATATAAGCATAATATTCTGTAATGAATACTATATTGCTTAGTTGTGTAACAGAATAATATATTGCTTAAATTGATTTAGCAGTGCTATAACTAACTCTCAGGAATTTATATCAGCTTTAATTATGTTTTAATTCAATTATAATGCTGTGTTATCAAAATGTTTAAAAGAAAACTAAGTTTTTATTTATGTTAGCCAAGAGACCAACATCCTGATATAAATTTCCTTTTATTTTATGCAGTCGTTATAAATTCAACCCCAGACAAAATTACATAACATGCTGAATCTTTCAAGAAAACCAATGCACTAAAAATTCTTAGAAGCACTCAGCATATAATTTTTATCTTTTATCCAGTTTTTTATTTTGCTTATTCTTTGTTTCATTATGAACTTTTACTACAGTTCATTTATACCCAAGTACGATAAGCTTCATAACATGAAAAAAAAAATCACAATTACTGTCATAAATATTTGTGTCATGCGTTTGTTTAAAAAAGTTTTGTATTTTTAGAAATTATTAAAAAATAGTACAAACATTTTATTTAGATTTTATGAACCAAATAATCATCATTGATTGACAAAACTTATTTATACACCACAGTTTATTTCTGATGGAAACTGTTTAGCAATCACTAAAATGATCATTTGTGGAGGTATAATTGGTTTAGTACTGATGTTTATTAAAGTAGTAATTGCTTGATTAACCATTAAGCTTATCATTTAGAATAACACAATTTGTTCTGTGTGTAAAGTTGCCCATGTTAGTAAAATTTGTGCAGCACTTTTTGGTTAGCCAGCTTTGATCATAATTATTCTCTTGTTGCCTAACCTTGATTCTTTTAGCAGAGTTGATGACAATTGTTGATTTCTTCCATACAACTGCTTTTGTCAATTTTATTTCACAGTTGATTGTATCCGTGTGATGCTGTTTAGCTTCATTTTTTTGTGCATGCATTAGGCATTTCTTAGCTTGAATAGTTCATTTAAACATTGGTACCAATCTAGCTCTGCTCTCATGATGGCATGTTCCAATAGAAAGTAAACAAAAAAATTATCATTTTGATTTATCATGGGAAATTAATTACTTCTTAAGCCATATAAAATTAATTAAGTGTGTTTACTGTCTATGCAAGTGTTTCAATTAAGAAGAAAGGTTACATTGAACATCACATCAAAATTGCTAATGCAGAGAATTGAAAAGGATTTTCAGGAAAATTCGGGTGACAGAAGGAAAAGGTAAAGTTGCTATAGACTAAACTTAATACTCAACAATAAATTTTTTTAAAAACATGAAAACAAAAATCAAGCAGCAACTATGGCATCATTCTAAATTTTAACTATTATTGCACAATCAAGAAATCCTTTCAAGTTGGTGAAATAACCCAAATTTCATTTTTATCTGTATCCATTATATTTGATAGCTTTAAAAAATAACACATATTTATGAATAAATGTGTATACATCTGTTCAGCTGTTAAATCTATATAATTTTCGACAAATATAGTAATGCAAATGCTTGAGGTTATGAGTTTCCACTTATCTCACAAATTAAAAAGGATTTTGATTACTGAAACTATTTTTTTCTAAAACTTGTCAAATTAACTGATGTTGTTAATTCAATGGAGTTGTGATTTCTACAAGAATAGTTTAAATTATTTTGAAATAAAAGTGGAGCTAGTAAAGATAATGCCAGTAATAGAGTGCACTATGGAACAGGGCATATTTTACCAATTAAAGATCTTATAGATTCTGTATACAATTGTATAACTAAATTAATGGGCTGATGAAACTCCTGAGATTGTAGGCTGAGTAAAAGGATTTATATAACTAGGGCCATAAATTCAACAGATTTTGAAAATTTCTATTTTACCATTGTGTAATATACTAGGAGTCATTGTATAAAAGGTCTTCATAGATATCGACAATACCATGAAATGGTGAATAAAATTAGAGCACAGTGAACAAAGTTATACAATTCACAAATATTTGTTCAGAACACTAACTAATGAACTAGATAATCAGTATAGTGACCAACTACTTCATATAGAAGTTTGTTTATTGAGTAGAAGCAAAACTTTACAGGATTTTCAAAAGTTGCTTCTAAAATTAGTAAACTTTTTAAAAGAATGAAATAACTCTTACCATGAACTATAATATATGGTTTGGCTGCTGAAAAATAAAATTGGTGGCTATTGGTCTAGTAGAACAGGTATTTTGTTGTGGAAGATCTTAGATACTATTGATTTCTAGGAGATTGGTGTTGCATATATGCTTTCTACATGCAAATCTGTTAGAGTGAGTTTGTGGGAGCTTTTAAAAGTTTCATTTTCAATGAGTAATATTGTCTGCTATTTATAAAAACAACAAAGGATAAGACAACATAGGACAAATATTTAACTGATTCACAATGGCTTTTACCTGTTAGACTATCCAATATGCATTTTGAGAAATATGCCGTATATAATAGGTTAATTTCAAGAATTATGTTTGTACATGATAATTTTGCATAATATCAAAAATACTTCGTATATTGTTTTAATGTTAAGAAATTCAAAACGCTAAAGGGTTATATATTCAAAATGATTTTTAAAATATTAACTTTAATTTTTTTAATTTACCCATTTAAAATAATTTTAATATCTCCAAGATGTTTCATGAATAAGATGGCATTCCTTAATTATTAATACATTCAGATATAGTGAGTTGTGTTGCATGGAATACAACTGATGAAGTATTATCTTGTGCTGATGATCACGAAGTTCTTATGTGGAATCTCATTTCAAATGAAACTACTAAATTGCTCACTCTTCCTAATGACCTCTATCCCACAGATATGCACATATTAAGGACCACAAGTTCTATTGGATTAAAGAAGCAAATTGGTGGAGATGTATTTGTTATAACAACTACTGATGGTGGGAGTTCACTTTGCTTTCATTACTTTAACTCAAATGATTATTATGATTATTAAACTTTTATGTTGCATGTTTCAATGATATTATGTAGAATATAGCAAAAATTTTACTTTCATTTTCATCAATGTTGTACTGCTCTACCAATTTAATAATTTTTTTGCCTCAATATGATTTAGGGTAAATATACCAATTCTTATATTTACAAATCAAAGTTTATTTGTCTATTTCTGTTTCGGAGTGCCACTGTTAAACTCATGTTCTCCAAATCACCAAGTAAAAAAATAAAAAATAGGTAATCTAGTCATTTTTATCTGTAAAAATTTCCTTTTTGGGTTAAAGTTTAGAGGTTTCTGAAATTCTTAAATATTCAAATCTATGGTAAGCAATAAAGAAATATCAAAAGCAAGTAAGAAGTGGTAACTGCAAAAATTGACACCAATAATTCAGAAACAGCAAAATTTCAAGTACACAAACTCACTGTTGAAAAAAGAGTTTTGAAAGTGCTATATGTTAGCAATTTTGCATTCCAAGCTTGATGATTTTGTGGGTTATTGTTTTGCAGCTCTTCAAAATAGAAAAGTATTTTTATTTTGTTAATGAAATATCTTAAACTCTTTTTATTGTGGAATTTTTCTAATCGTGTAATTGTTACAATTATAGAATGTAAAAATTATAAATTTAATTTTGAATTTTTGATAAGAAAAATTATATTTAGAAACAAATTATAAAGATTCTCTCAACTAAATCTTTTTTGTACACTAAATTATAAAAAACGCTGATATAATCTTTAAATATATAACCTATGAGTACCTATGAGCTTGAGCTTCTCATTATTTATTTTACATGTTAAAATCTTAAAGCTATTTTACATGCCTTGAATGTCCTCTTTACTTTTAATTTAAAATTTACTGTGGCATTTTTCAAATATATTTATGCCTTAAAGCTAGAAACATTATGATGTATCAAATTTGACACTTCTTTGATCGAATACAAGAAATTAGACGCTTCTTCAAGTCACAATTTTCATGTGACATTTTATTTAAATGAAGTTATTAAATTATTCTAAAATAAAATGTAAATTTTTCAATTATAAAATTTATAACTGATTCATTGTATTTTTCAAATGAAATGTGGCTGTATAGACAAATTGTCACTTTTTAAAAGAAAAATATTGCTTTGTTATTGAATTTATTTTATTTCATTCAGTATGTGATTACCTTATTATAAAAATTAATTTTTTACCTTACAATAAACTATTTTATTTTCCATTTGTCTTATATATTCAGAAATTTTACAGATATATAGTTCAAACTTTGAGATATATTTTTTACAAATGTTTACATTGATTATGCAGTATATGTTTATACAGCAAAACAGGAAAAATATGTTCATTATTTTGATGCTATACTTAAAAAGATATTGGTTTTGCCTTGGTATTACTTACTAAACAACGATATAAATATCAGGAAGCAACATTTCATACAGCCTAATTATTTTCTAAGCCAAAATAACCCATAAAGAAGTTCAAACTTTAAAAAGCAGTAGGCATGAAAAAATTATGTAAGTTAATAGAATCAAGTAATATTCAAAGATAAAAAAAATGTCTGTAGAATTGATAAAATGAAAAAAAAGTCATTAAGACAATATATTGAGATATTTTTTATTAATATAAATATAGAAAGAGGTTAAACATTAAATTGTGTTCCTATAAAATTTAACCCTACAATTTTTTCCCTTTTCCCCCAAAAAATTAACACCGACATTATTTATTCACATTATTCCTTTATCAGATGTATTTGTTTGTAAATATTATTATATTTTGTTACATGGAAATGTAAAACAAAATTCTGAGTGTTTTATTTAATAAAAAAAAGTAGTTTTGTATTAATATAGAAATTTGCTAACTCTTGTAGTTTTGTGGATATGGGTGTCCTGATTTACTTTTCTGTGATGTTAAAACTCATCTTTAATAATTCGTTGACATACTTACTTTTATCTATATTTATTCTTAAGTAACAAATTAAAAGTCTTTGAAATGAATGTTTAATATTTTCAAAATGAAAAACAATTTTTTTTTGTTTACCTAGGTAAATTTCATTTGATCAATAGAACTGGTAGAATTGAAAAAAGTGTGGAAGCACACAGAGGTGCTGTACTTGCAGGCCGTTGGAGTTATGATGGCACAGCATTTGCTACTGGTATGGCTTTATTTTTCTTATTAATATTACCAATGTGTGTCATTAATTGTTTTGTTTGTTTTATAAAGAAATAATAACACTGAAGTGCTTCTCCAAAATATAAATTTATTATGCATTTAATTTACTTATTTTCAATTATGAATGAATGTACTGATTTTCATTATTATTCAATTACAATGAATGTACTGATTTTCATATTATAAAAAAAAATAAACTCATGAATGTAAATGTTATGTATACAATTCATAAATACACAGAGACTGTTTAGATTTTCAATTATATCATTATTGTGTGCATTATCAAGTATTGCTATCAATAAAATGCTTTGAGTTGCAATTTAAAATCATAATTAAATGAACAAACTTATCTATAGCAAATTATAATACATACAAATAATGTAAATGATCACACAAATTATATATACTTTTACCTAATAAATTTTTTATTTTCCTTTAACATTGTTAGTTTTATGCTAAAAAATATCATTTGCTTAATTATTTTAAAATGTTGACTTCATTCAAGTTTGAGACTTTGGTTAATTAAAAATTTTTTAAAATTAAAATTTATAAATTTATATTTTTCTAAACTGTCTAACAATATTTTAAGTAATGAATAATGTATCTCATTTATTTTATGATTGTCTATTGGAGGAAAATTTGGTTATTTTTTATAAAAATATTGATTATTTAATGAGTAATTGATATTTCATTGATTTTAGAAAAATGCATATTTTCAGCAAATTATAAGATTCTTTTTCAAAATTAATGAAATGGTTCAGAAATATTTTTAACTTATTAAATTTAAAGTATTTTTCAATTTGGCAAATTAAAACTAATTTCTTTATTAAAAGAATAGAAAATTTTCAAATGAAATAGTAAAACATTTATTAAACACCATATTATTCCAAAATTACTTTGAACTGTAATTTTATGAATCTTGATTCAATCCACAATTCTTTTTCATCCAATTTAACCACTTGTCTTCAAAACTACTATTAATTTTTTATTACTCTAATATCCTTTGTTTCTATCTAATCATCTTTGTTTTAATCTTTCTTTCTTTTAGTATGTGGTTTCAAAAACACCTTAAATTCCTTTCATTAATTTTATATTGTGTTCTCTATCATAAAAACTCTAGTTGTCAGTTCAACAGCTTGTGATTTGATTCCATTTTCAGGCTTAGATTCTACAGTGGTCCAGAATCTACTTTAGACTTAAATCTGGTCTAATTAACCTTAATGTGCAAACGGATATCATAAAATGGCAACCAACCAATTATCAAAATAGTTTACCACAACTGCTTAGTTATTTTTTTCTACTCACAAGAGGCCCTTATTCTGTCTTGTTTATGTTGTTGTTTTTGCATGCCCCCGAGGTCAACAGCGCAAGACCAAATCCATGAGTGCGTACACCTTCAAAAAGTCTAGCACCATAAGTGGATTCTCCATCAGATCTCTCCCAGAGAGACCAAGGCATTGAATAATATGTTCAGGAGAGGCCTGTCCATTTAAACACTTGGAGCAAATTTCAAATTTCTTCGTAGCCTCGACGGATTTCAAGTTACTAAGATGGCCATTTCTGAAATGGGCAACAACCGTTTGTTCTTGTCTATTAAGACCAGTAGCCAGGGAAGCACCTGGACGTGCATTGCGGTACCAATGATACTCAGGAGGAACAATACAAGTGGGTTTATTCTCGTTTTTAATCTTTGAGTGAATCTCCTGAAATGTGAGAGGTGCCGATGGCTCACCATCCTCAGGCACATAAGTTTTGGCCAAAGTGTCTGCAATCTCATTCCCCTCGAGATTCACATCGGAAGGAATCCACTGTAGGTGAATATCATGCGATACAGACAGCCATTTTAACATTTGAAGTATTTAAACCCCAGTGCTGTCTCTCACTTGTTGCCATCTGTCTAAATGTTGTATTGCACTCTTACTAATGGATAAAATACAAATCTTAGCTCTATGAGGAAATGAATTCAGGGAGTCCACAGCTTCCTCTATGGCAATAAGCTTTTTATGGAACACAGAGCAATAATCAGGATTTCTCTTTTTCAGCTTTAAGACACTATACTACTGTTTGATGTAAATTCCGCTGCCAGTACAAGTGAATTTATCTTTACTGCCATCCATATAAACCTGTATGACATCGCTCGGTATTTCTCCATTTCTCACAAGGGCCACCTGCCTCAGATATTCGAGAATATCAGATCGTTTATTTACATGAACTGGCAAATCCAGATGGAAAATGATGCCATCTAGATCGTCCGATGGGTCAAGACATTGTTTCAGGTGATGTGGTTCCACGGCATCTTTAGCTATGTTCAGATTGGCTGTTTGGCTGAAGGGACTATTTTTTCTTGAGTCTCTGACTATAACGCCAACCCCTAAAATAGATTGAGATGCGATTATGAGACCCCAGAGCACTGAGTTTATTGTAATATTTGGTTAGGTATGCGCGTCTCCTAAGGCTAAGCGGCTAAAGGCCTGCCTCAAAAAGTACTATATCTCTAGGACAGGAATTTCTTAAACCAGTGATGATCCAAGCTGCACTGAGCTGGACCTTTTCTAGTTTCTGGAGATTAGTATCGGAGGCACAACAATAAGTTGGAATGCTGTGTTCCAGAACTGGCCTAATTAATGAGACATAGGTGTTTCACAGGGTATCAGCATCTGAACCCCAGTTTCAACCAGAGATGTACCTCAAGATGTTAATCCGTATTTTTGCCATTAGCACGAGGTGATCAATATGTTTATTACCTAAAATTTCCATGTTCAACACAAATCCCAAGTATTTAGGGTGTTTATCCACTGTCAGTGCATGATCATTCATGAAGATGTTGGGTTGGAAATTATATAGCTTTCTATTGGTGGTAAAAAAGCCTACCGTTGACTAAGTTGAGTTAAAACAGTTTATGGTTCTCTGCAAAATCCCGAATGTCTTCAAGGACTTGATTAGTGTCTTGCTCCAATATCCTCAAATCAGTATCGGACTTCCAAACAACAATATCATCCGCAAAGGCGCCAATTTCACAATGTAACTTGCAGATTTTCTCAATGCCTGATAGATAAAGTAAGAACAGGGTTGGACTTAGGACTGATCCCTGAGGAACACCCTGAAAGATCCTGAAACTCTCAGAGAGAGAATTGTTACATTTTACTCTGATATATCTATTTCTCAGAAAATCATATATCCTAAGAAGGGCCCTTTCACTGATGCCAAAATCCTTAAAAAGTTTCACAATAAGTAAATTATTCCAGACCCTGTCGAATGCTTTGGGCAAGTCCGGAAAGACCGCTACAGTGTGGTTAGTTGGTTTCCTATTATGAGCATCTCTAATACCCTGACAGAAGTAAAGCAGTTGATCAGTAGTGCTATGTCCCTCTCTGAACCCGTACTGTTCATCTGGGAGAAGGTTGTGTGATTGTAGATGATAAGTGAGTCTTCTGAGGACCATTTTTCCCATAATTTTATACATAATACTGGTTAAAGCAATTGGTCTACTGTCTTATGTATTGTTTAGCTTGCTGCTGAATAGCTTGTACTTTGGCTTCTGATTCACCAGTTCATGGATATTAATTCCAACTTAAATTTGGATTTTTATAGTGATTCAGAATCCACTTTAGGTCTTGGTCTAATTAGACTTTGTGTACCAAAAATGACTGTTGAGCAACAAACCAAAATTAAGTTATCTTATTAATTATAGTTATAACCTTTAATTCCTTATAGTTGTATCCATAAGTAATTTAGCTTTTATAAAATGTATAATTATTAAGCCTCTTTTCAATTTAGACAGATTAAATAAGCAGTATTTTATAAAAATATTTAGTGATATCCATTCATTAAAGAATTTTATTTTTCAATGACTCTTAAGATTATTTTGTTGATGATTCTTTAAGAATAAATGTCAGCCATATAAATATATTTAGAATTGCCAAATACCTGTTAAAATTTAATGAGCACAGAAAATTACTGATAAAAAATTATAAACAAGAAAATAATGAAAATAATTGTTTCAGTATATTTTGAATACAATTAATCAGTTGTGTTAAAAAAAAGCAATACATCATTTAATGTAATAAATTTTATATTATTGGGTAGATTTTAAAAAGTATGCTTGGGATATAAATAAAATAATTTTAAATACTTCAGTAACAAAATATTTGAATATATAACAAATTAAATCATTTAAAAAATAAAACAGACAATTCTCCATTAATATACCAATTTAAGTATTCATATAAATATTAAAATTTGTGATTCAGTGTTTTAGCTTGTTCATTTCATCAGTGAAATTACCCTGATTTGTGTATAAAAACCTGGTTCTATATGATAAAAACTTGCAAAAAATAGGAATAATTGGAATAGTTATATATTTTATTTTATTGGAATGAACCAAAATTTGATTCAAAATGGATGCTTACACTATTAACCATGAATTTCTCAAATTTTACACTAACCTTTTATTAAATTTACAACTGTCTCAGATGCCATTCAAATTTACTTATTTTATAGATTAAAAACTACTATAATTACACTTCCAACTGTTTATTTACCAGAAAATATGATGTTGCAAAGGGATTTTATGTCATTTTTGTTTTGAAACATCTAGGCATTTTTCTTTTAGTCCATTTTTCTTCCACCTTAAAAAGATTTAATAATTTGTAAAAAAAAGTACTTAACTTTAACTAGTAATTTGAGACAACAATTATTAGAAATAACTTTATTTCCATATTTTTCTCTGAGGCTTGAAAAACAATATATGTAACAGATAAAATAATGGTTTTTTTATTGTACAGGTAAGGAGTAAAACTTCTTTTTAGATGTCTTTCAATACAAGCATTAAAGAATTCAATTAATAAGTTTGAGGATAATTAATATTTATAGAATTAATTGCTATCTATAAATCATAGGATACATTTTTTGGATAATGATATTTCCTTAAAGGCTTCCCTAATCTTGAATTATATAAGTGAGCTGCATTTCTAAATATAAATATTAAAGCGCATTCTATATTTCTTAAAAAGCATTCCTACATCACAAAACTATTTGTTTTTCATTAAGTTAAGATGTGTATCATTCTAATATTCATTAAAAATGTTAAATATTTCTGTTTCAGAAAGTACTATTGAGCTAATTATAGTAAAATTGTTGTTTCCCCTGTTTTATGTTATCCATTGGTGTGAAAAAAAAGCTTTTTATCTTTTTTATTTATTATAAAAAGTATACTAACAATATTTTGGAAGAGCAGATTTAAAAATGGAATTGTTGATTTTAACATTGGAGTTTATATTGCACTGTTTAAAGAAATAAAAAAAAATTTCTCATAAAAACAACTGAAACGTTTTAAGGACTTAAAAAAATTAAGTTGAGGCTATTATATTTTGTTTTGAGCGTGTTAAATGTTATTAAACGTCATTTCTAAAATTTTATTTACATAGCTTCTATAGCTTTTATTTATATTTCTCTTTTCAATTAATACTTTATAGACTAGACTTTCACGAAATCAAAAGGTAAACAAAAGAGATCAATTAAAATTAAAAACTGAATTAATTTATAGGCAATGTAATATAAAATCATTTTAATATAAAAACGTTTATGAAAAATAGTTAATTGTGATACTGTTTCTATCAAAAATTTTTATAGAAAGTACTCATATATATTAGCAATTACATATTTTTGCATCTATGTATATGTGTTTTGTGTTTTATATAATTTTATGTTACAGCTGGTGAAGATGGTACTGTAAAGATATGGTCACGTAGTGGTATGCTGAGGTCTACATTAGTGTCTAGCAGTGAGTTTATCATTAAATATATTTCATTTACGATTTCTAAGTAATGGTTGATAAAGATTTAAATTTTTCATGCAATAAATTTTTAATTATTGTATAAAATGATCTTATTCATGTAATAATTGCAATGAAAAATCATTTTTATGAAAAATTTTTGACATATTAAGAAACAATTTTATTTGTTAATGAAAGATAAAAACTTTAGTTTGAATTTAAACAAAATTATAAAATAAAATATTTGTGTGAAACAAATTTGCATCATTTATATGTTAATTATAGAGTTTTGCTTAAAATTAAAGAAAAAATTATTTTGAATTCCTTCATTTAAAATTAGTTTTCATTCTCTATTTTTAAAATTATGGAATATTTTTGTAGGTGTTATACATGTTCTAGTATTTGAATTGTAAGATTTTATGAACTCTTTCTTTTGCAAAGATTATTTCATTTCAGAACTCACTCATTAGTAATAAGATCTACCCTAATAAGTCTCATTAAAATAGAGTTCATGGTAACTTAATAGTAGTATTGTTTGTTATATTATATAAAAATATTTCATATTTGAGACAGCAGAGATTGGCTATAAAATAGCATTATATGCAAGCGATTTACTTTTTGAGAAAATTTCAGAAAAATTGCTATAGGTTATCAATATATTTCATATTAAATGATTATCAAATTCTAAAACTTGAATTTTTAAAATCTATTATAATTTATCATCATTATTAATTTTTTAGGTTTCCCTATATATTCTTTAGCATGGGGTCCAAATTCAGATCAAATCCTACATACTTTAAGTCGACAGCTTGTGATTAAGCAGCTGCAACCAAATTCAAAGCCTCTACAGGTAATATATTCTTTAATTGTTTGATATATCTATACAATTACATTAATAGTTATAATTAGAATTTGTAAATATATCTACTAGAAACTATAATATAGTTAGATAATAACTTCATTATTAAATTATGTAATTATGAAATTAATCAATAATTTTAATTATTATCTTAAAAATAAATGAGATTTTGCTAACTCTATCAATTGTATGATTTGTGTGAAGCAAAATTTGTAGTTTCTTACTTATGCTATAGAATTACTTCCAAATATTTTAAATTAAAAATGTAATTCTACTAAAATTTAAATAAATTTTAACTAATATCATAAATAGACACTTTAATATAATATAAAAATTGCACTTATTCTTAGAACCCAGGTTAATTTCAATATTAATTGCATTCATAAACTCATACTATTTAAAAAAAACAAATGAAGGAAAATTTTCCTTTTATTGTAACTCAGTAATTCATTATTTATTCTTTATGTACAAATAAATTACTTTTGAGTCCACAGTTAAATTATTAAACATAAAAGTGATGATAATTGGGGATGGTTACATGAGTTTATAAATACTGATACTCTTTAAATTATGTTTTGATTCCATATTTTATTAGATCACTGAATCATATTATTCCCTCTATGTCACGTAGTAATGTGTTCATTTTATGTATATTAAGTCTAAAAAGTTTATTCTTTTCAACGTTAATAGAGTATATATATTGTCAAAATAGTTTTACAAATTTGGGAAT
Organism: Latrodectus hesperus; assembly: GCA_037975125.1. NCBI lineage: Eukaryota > Metazoa > Arthropoda > Arachnida > Araneae > Theridiidae > Latrodectus > Latrodectus hesperus. The sequence continues at coordinate 11,044,953 of CM075857.1, read as the reverse complement.
CGATCTTTTATATGATAAATATGTCTCAATTTGTTAATTATTTAATTTACTATTATTGTTCTATTTTTTGAAAATGCATTTTTAATCATTAATTTTTTAATGTAATATCAATTTTAATTATTTCCCCCCATTCTAATTATCTAGCATATTTAAATATTAAAAGCTATGATATTTTACTGTGCATTGAAATTCAACTTTTGATTTCTCTTACAGAATGATCGATTTTGAAAAATCAAATGATTATCCTAAAAATTTCTTTAAAAATGTTATAGTGAAACTAATATATTAAATAAATTAGATTTGAACTTCAAGTGCAATTTATTGTATGATTTTTCATACTCTTGAAATTAAATGTAAAGCCTTTATATTTATAAGATAGTTTCTTAAAAATATTAAATTCATTTGAGAATTACTACAAAACAATTTTAAAATTTTCAATCTGTAATTTTTTAAGCTATTAATAAAAATAAATCTACTGATATTTAATTTTTTTTCTTACTAATTTCCCTATTCTTAGGTTCTTTTCAATGAAAAATGAGAACTTTAATTAAACATAATTTTTATTCAAATGCTTTGTGTATATAAAATGATTAAAAAATGACAAAAAAATTGTATGTTACTTTTGATATAATCTGTGTATGTTTTTACAGTGGAAAGCTCATGATGGTCTTATTCTCAAAGTAGCCTGGAATCCTAGCAATAATCTTATAGTATCCGGAGGTGAAGACTGCAAATACAAAGTAAGTCTAACATAAATGTAAAATTGTAGATAAATAAAAATATAATATTGTTAATTAATTTAATGTTTTAATATTTTCATGTGCAATTTGAAGTGTTTGTTACAAAAGACATTTAAAACTTCTGTTTTAAATTTTTTATCATACAAAATTGTTGTTTCTTTCTCTAAATAAATACTTTACATCATTTTCAACAATTTATTGTTTCATATGGCTTTAATGAAAAAAATCAGTTCAAAATACAAAACAGCTCAAGTATCACAGAAGAACAAATATAATGAAAAGAACAAACGTTTTAAGTAATAACCAGATCAAAATAATATGAGAACAGAAGTAAAAATTTAAGAAAATTTTTAACAATGAAAAAAGAACTCAAATTTTTAACTATTTATTTGTAGAAAATTGTGTTAAAGTGTACATATTTAAATTACTTAAGAAACATTAAATTTTAGTAAAGATGTAATTAATATAATACTACTAGCTAATAGCCATTCTGTATAACAATTTTCATTACTTCTTAGTTAGTTAATAAGCTGCAAAAAATGCTAAGTTTTCTAGTTAAAACAAATAATTCATTAATCCTACAAATAAAATCTAAACATTAAAAACTATTAAAATTTATTTTCCAAAAAATCAATAAATAAATTGTTTTCCTAAAGAAATATATAACATATAAATATAACCATATTTGTTTTAACTTGAATTGAACCTGCTTAACCAGAAATACACAATTTTTTTTATCAGTGTTACTTTTTAAATTTTACTTACAAATACATTTTATAGTAAATAGTTAGGAGTTAATTATTTTTCATTATAATAACTATTTTTTCCATTCTTACAACTTACACATACTCTTGTATTTTTATATGAATGTTGACATTTTGTAGGTTTGGGACTCTTATGGCAGAATCCTATATAACAGCCACGTGAATGATTATCCTATTACATCAGTTTCTTGGTCTCCTAATGGAGAAATGTTTTGTGTTGGCTCATTTAATTCACTCCGTCTTTGTGACCGAACAGGGGTAACTAATTTAGATATTATTTGTAAAATAAAATGAATAGATATACTTTTATAATTTTATATAACACTAATAAACATTAGTTTAAAGAAAGATTTTCTTTCATAAATTATTTATATATATATTATTTAATTTAAAACTGTTATATATTTATGTTAAATTTATAAAAATTAAATAAAATAATCAAAATTATTATTCGTTAGATAAGTACCACATTTTCGTGTATATAATTCGCAGCGGCCTATTATTACCATTTATTTTTTTATTCAAAATGGAATATCAGTTTATTTAGGTCAAATCATAGGTAGTCAAAATAAAAAAATGACGCTTTTTTAAAGTTATTTACTCAGAAAAAGTTAGTTTGCTTAAAAGTTACGAATCACAAAATATAGGTACTAAAAATGTTTAGTTATATTTATCAGAAGAACAAATTTGTTTTAATATAGCTATTGACAATTTCAAGTAAGAATGAAACTCTTGGTCCGTTTATATGTATATATATATATATATATATATATATATATATATATTCACCTTAATTATGAACATCTGCTTTAGAACTGAAATTTGTAACTGGTTTTCCTCAGATGTCTACAATTTGTTCATAATAGAAAATACTCTTTCTACTGGAGCATTTGCAGCAGGCAAACATAAAATATATTCAACTACAATAAAAAAGTTTTCATGCTGAAGGTTATATGTGAGAAAGTATTTCAATACCCAACGGGTTTCTATGGAAATATTTAAATTATTCCATTCTGTTATTTTTTACAAAGTAATGTGATTAGAAATTAATGAAAATTCATGAAAAACTTCAGTATCTTTATTACAGTTCAATATATTGCTTTTCAATTAATTTAGCCACAGATTTTTGAATGTCTTCCCATATGATGACCTTTTTTAAATCTACTGTATAAAATATCTCCATTTCTTTGTTAAGAAAGCAAGTCCACTGCTCCAGATATTCACAGCTTGTTTTATAAAATTCTGTAGGCGTCCTTTTCACAAATTTTTCATCGATATCAGTACCACTGTCTTTCAATTTTAACATTAATTGATGTACCATAAATGGAAGAAACTGATTGGTCTGTTTCTGAGTTAAATTGTCTTTTAATTGATTGATCTCTTTTGCAGTTTCAATTGCAGATACAGTCTGACCTTCAAGTTTTAAAATAGCTTGATAAAAACTTGCTGACTGAGCGTGTAAAAAATAAAATTACAATTCGCATGTGGGATCTACAAAAAAGTTTTTTTATAACAAGGGGCATTTTTCAATACTCAGAAAGTAGCTTTTTAAGGGCTGATGACCCTCTCCAAAGCAGATATAAGAGCAAGCCATCTGGTTTTGCTGTAGCTGAGCATTTGTTGTTATTCCCTTTCAGTTTCAGCACAAAATTCCTCTAGAGCTTGAACTCGAATCCTGTAAACATAAAAAAATGAATATGTCTTCACAATAACTCTTTCGTAATCTATGAATAGCCCATATGATTTTATTGCATTGTGAATTACATGGGCTTCACATCCAATACCTATTAATTCTTTTTTCAGAGATGATTGTAATTTCATTAATACAATGTTAGTTCCTCGCCTAACTGCACCTCCGAAATTGACGTTGACATTGTCCCTACAAAATACTATGACTTTTGCGGTCAAATTATTATCTGAGGTCAAATTATTACAACACTTGGTTTAAATAATTGACAATGATATCAGAAGTTTCACCAGGTTGGTCTTGGAAATCTAAAATTTTTAGTTGCACACCTACTTAAGTTTGGAAAAAGCGGACTACAATGGGATATATTTTCTTGTTACCGTGGTTTGACGCATCGTTTAGAATTGTAATACAAGTGCACTTATCAAGGTCATCTTTTAATTTTTTCATTGCTGTAGGCGTCTAAACATTTACTAATATAACTTCTGATTTCGCACGCGCACATGTAAATTTGGGATCAAAACATGATTGAATCAATTTTGATCCACAATCTTTAGAACGAAAACTGTGGTTTTCTTGTAGCATGTTATAAGCCCAGTTGCTTTCTGCCAAGCGATATCCAATTCCTTCAACTAAATAATGAAAAAAATTAACAATGAAGAACTCGAAGCAGTGGCACAATCAGCATTTTTATGTTTGTCAGACTTTAAATGCTGTTCATTATCACCACCACCACTGTGGGAAACACGAAATTCTGTATGACACTTTTCACATCTGATGGAGTATTTATTTGCTTGATAAACGGGTATTTTTCTTGTAAGCTAACATTGAACCAACACTTGCATTTCGGCATTTTAACTTGTGATTTCAAAGGAAAAGAAATTCAAATTATTTACTACATGGGCATCAAACAAAAACAAAACAAAAAGCGAGAAGTGGGCAAATGAAAAGTTTCTCAAACAATAGTCAATAAGTCAACAAAACACAAGCGATATGACGTCTTGGCCACTCTTAGAGCCCCTTAATTACCCAGGCTGACGCATGAGATTTCCACTGTCCAAATCTTAACGACTGTAATGTATTTCTATGGAGTCTTTTGCTGATTGCCTTGAGAAGTAAAGGAATTTAAAGCAAAGTTTTCAGAATTTTTTGCTACCAAACGTTGGATATAGGCCATAAGATTATTTTGTGAGTCACTAAATAATGAAAACGGCAACGTTTAAACAATTAATAGTCGAAACTATTTTATGATGCTTACAGTTTGCTATTTTTCCTTTAAAATCGCCCTTTTGGCACAATCTGAGTTTGCTTATTTTGGTAAAGAAACTTACATGTTAAAAAGTAATATCACTATTCTGAAGATAAGTAATATATTTTAATTACTGGAAAAGCTTATTTAAAATGTAATTAAGTTAAAAATAAACATCTTATTACAAGGTATCTTGTTCGAAGTTTTTATTATTTTATTTATATCTAAATTACAGATTTTGTGCACTAATTTTGTAATGTTTTTAAATTTTGTATTTTTCCGCCCACAAACACATTTAATAAAAATAAAATGAAATAAATGGCCCACTAAAATGCTGAACTTTAAAATTTATTTTAGATTGTATTATATGTTACATATGTATTACTCTCAAATTATATATTGTAAATATATATTACTGACTAGTTAGTTATAATATGTAAAATGTTTATTTTTGTTTGTTATTATGTGTATAAAAACTGTTGTTATATATTACTTACAATTTAAAATAATTTAATAAAAAATAGCTTCTCTACTAGTCCTTTTTTAAAACATTATATGTTAGTTTTAACATAGGCTTATATATTGTAAGTATGTATTATTGCTTGTCAGTAATATTATACTAATATAATAAATTACCTACAATGTACAAAAAAAAGGATTTTTTATTGTATAACTCAATTTTATTCAATTCTTAAAAAATTATTAAGAATAGTTTCTATATATTACAATTTTTTTAAAATTATAACAGGAGTAAACATTACTTTTATTGAGAAATATTAAGAAAGCTATCCATAATTTTATTATTCTTTACAAACTGGAAAACATTATGAAAAATATTTTTATATTGCTATTTTTACTGTACAGCTAAAATGCAGAACTTTAAAATTTATTTTAGATTATATTGTCTGTTAAGTATATATTACTGCCAAATTATATGCGTTGTAAGTATATATTACTTACAAGTTAGTAATAATATATACTTACAATATGTAAGAAATGATATTTTTATTTTTATTTTTGTTAGTTATTATGTATGGGAAAACTATTGTTATGTATTACTTACAGTATAATATAATTTAATAAAAAATAGTTTCTCTAATGTCCTTTTTTTATAACACTACATGCAGGGTATATATTATTTATGTAAGTTATAACATAGGTTTACATATTGTAAGTATATGTATTATTTGCTTGTCAGTAATATTATACTAATATATTTACTGTAATAAATTGCTTGTAATGTATAAAAAAAGTTTTTTTTATTTCTGATATAGTTTTTTTTTCTTTTTTTGCATTAAAAAAACACAATTTAATGAAATTCTTAAAAAATCATTAAGAATGGTTTTTGCCCATTACAATCCTTTTTAAAACTTATTATTGAAGAAAATATTACTGTAAAAATATATCAAACAAAGAAAACAAGCATATCAAATGTAAATAAACATATGTAAAAATGTTGCTTCGTGCAAAGTTTTATGACAACCATAGTGTTTGTGACAGGTCGGGAAATCCATGTGTCAGCTCCCCTTTACAGGAGCCTTTGCCAATATAGATGGCAAAAGCAGTTATTTTTTAGTATAACTAGTTATCAATGAAAAGGAAATAACATGTTCTGAAAAGCGTTATCAAATAACGGCTTTTGGAAAAGATATTCCAAGAAATCCGTTCACTTTCGCCTTCTTGGAAATTCTATGGAGCAAAAGGAAGCTTTCGTGGTGTGAGAAAACTGGATTTTTTGAGGAAATGAAGTGTTAGATGAACTTTAGTGACTGAGCATCGAAAATCACCTAATAAAAAACATTTTAACGAATTTTTTACATTTTTTATTCAAATTTTAGGAATTTCCTGATTTATTATACAGAAGTTCAACATTTAAGTCTAGACTGATTTTTAGTTACTTATTTTTTTTAAAAAAATATTGCAATGGATTAAATTAGATTTATAATTTCTTTACTGTCAATTGATTTTTCTCAGTTAAAATTTATTAAATGTGTATTTGCATAATTTAAATTTCAAAGTATCTTAACTGCTTATTAATAAATTCTTTATTACTTTAATATATAAAATATACTTAAATTTTAATTTTTTTAAACCAAACATAATTCAGTTTCTCACAAGATGAATTTAATTTATTACTCATAATAATTTCTATTAAAAATTCTTACAAATTATAACTGATTTTTCTTTTACACAAAGGATTGCTATTGAATATATCACTTATACTGGAATAAATTTTAAAATATATGGAAAAAATATTTCGTTAATTCGAGAAACAATAAAATTAAAATCTTGAATTTTGATCGAAAAATCTTAATTTTGCTATCTTATAAATATAACCCTGACATTAATCAATATCTATGGCCACCAAACATCATTGTTTATGGTAACATCAGTATCCAACCCACAAATTTCAAATAGTGAAATCATAGTAACGATAATTAAATCAGTGATATACACTAAGCTAACTTATATTTACCAATTAATTATATTTTATTGTTTTATTTAAATTTATTTTAAATATCTAGCCTTTTAATCAAATTTTAGTTTTCATATAAATCATCTGTGTAAAAAAGAAAAATTGAATATATACAGATGTCACATATACTACATAAAATTACATATTTGGGAACATAAATATAAAATAATATTTTGTTTAAAAATAAAAAACTGTGCATGTAAACGAGAATATTTAACACCTATGAGAAATTATTTGAATACAGGAATTTGCCTTTCTGTTAAGTTATAGTGTTTTACTTCATATGCATAATTTTACTGCTCTATATAACTCAATTGTGGTAGAAATTTACCCTAAATATTTTTACTAAGTAAAATTACTCCTCACAGGGAAGTAAAAATAGGAAAGCTATATGGTATTAATAAAATAAATTTAAAGAACTATATAGCAATTAAACAGTATTTTTAAATGAAAATGTATGAAAATTGCTTCTGTAAGATAGATTAACACATTACTACAGTAAATAATTCTGGTGCAATTTTTATTATTGACATAATACATATATTTACAATTTTTAAAATTATTTGCATATAAAAATTTTTTGTCATGAATAAAGGATTTTTATTAACTGATAAATTTTTAATTTGTATTGTTTGATCTGCAAGTATCTTTTGATATCATTCCCAAGATGTGAACTTTCATAAAAATCAAATCTGGATATACCAAAACGGACTTTACAAACATGCATTCATCAGCAGTCAAGAACTACAGGGTAAGTGCTCCCAATTTGGTTATTGTTTAATTTCAAATTGTTCTTTGCATGATGATAATGGTAATAATAATGTATGTAGTAATTTCGATACTGATATTGATAATGATATTTCAACTCATAAAATTCTTAAAACTGGCATTAAATCTAAAAATTTTAAAACTAAAAGAAACGTAATCAAATTATCTAAAAGTAAAAATAAATGGTCGGTGTTAAATGCAAATGATGCTACAAATAGTTCTAAATTACAAAATAGCAAATCTAAACTTGTAAAATCTTATGACATGATGATCATTTATCAGACAACATTAACAAAATAGATTGTAATATAGATAATGCTATTGCTACTAATGAGTGCAATGATTCTAATTCTGTTATTGTCGGTAATGTAAATTCTATGATAAATGTAAACAATTGTAGCGTAAACAATCATATGCAAAATATTAATAATACGACTAATACTGTATCTATTGATAACAATATGTGTAATAACAATACTACTGTAAATAACTCATGGTCATATGTAAACAATGTTATGTATAGCTCCTCCCAATTACCAACTACTAGTAAAGATGTAATTATGTATAACACCCCAACTAAAAATAAGAGAGCTCTAACTAACAATAGTGATGAGGAGGGTTTTATTAGACCCAGAAAAACGGTAAATATTAAAATAACCACCTCCAATCCACAAACTAACACAATTAATAAATTCTCTCTTTTAAGTAATTTGCAAACTGAAATTCGCGACAATGTTGACAGTAGTCAGCCAACTACCGCTTCTCCCAGAAACTCCATACCCCCTATTCTGATCAAATTTAAAAATGATTTCACTGAACTCTTAAACGATCTTAAAATAAATTGCGACAAAAATATTACAGCAAAACTATCAGGAGAATTTCTCAAAGTATTTCCAGCCTCCTCGGAAATGCACAGAAAATAACAAAATATTTATTGGACAATCAAATCGAATGCTTAGTAATTAAAAACCGTCTTGAAAAACCCATTAAGGTTGTTATTAAAGGCTTACCCTGCACCCCCACCCGAACTAATAAAAAAAGAGCTGACTAACAAAGGCTTTGATGTAGCCGCAGTAGCAGTCATGAGAAAACACAGGGTCAAAGAACCCATTCCTTGCTTCTTAATCACCCTAAACTCTAATGAAGTAGCCTCCAAAATTCATGATGTCAAAGAAATAATGAATTTAATTATCAAAGTCGAAACATACATTAATAATAGACCTACGCAGTGCTGTAATTGCCAAGGGTATGGGCATAACTCTGCAATTTGTCATTTAAAACCGAACTGCGTGAAGTGTGTTGAAAAACACACAACTAAAGATTGCCCCCATAAAAAAATAGATTCCCCCAAAATGTTGTAACTGTGGCAATTCACATACCGCCTCATACGCAGGCTGCCCAGCGAATCCAGCTAATGAAAACAAAAAATCGCAACCTACGATTACAAAATCTGCAAATTCAATTAAAAAATTTTTTTCCTTTGCGCAAGCTACTGCACAAAATCTTACACCACAGCCCCAAAGCAACACTATTCCTACTCCCAACCTTCCTAACTTAGGACAAATTGAAAACATTCATACCATTCTTCAACTGTTTAAAGATACTGTTTAATATAATATTTAAAGCTTATCCTGCACTGTTACAGGCAGTACCTCTTCTAGAGAAGATCATCCATCCAACAGATAGAGTCAACATTTTATTAAAAGCTCTTAGTTTAAATGAAACTAATGAAAATTCGAAAATATGAAAATTATGATATGGAACGCAAATGGTTTGCACAATAAACTTCCGGAATTTAAAACATTTATAACGAAAAACAATCCTGATATTATTCCACTTCAGGAGACCCACCTTGTTAAGACTCATAACCTCAATGTACCTAACTATAATATCTACAGAAATAACCGCACCGTTCGCCAGAGAGGTACGGCCATTCTAATCAAAACAAAGATCAGCCATACACATTTTCCCACACCTAAATTGCACTTTTCTGAAGCGACAATTATCAAACTACACTTCTAGGACAGCTCTGACATTACAGTGGCGTCACTCTAAACCCGATAAACCCACACATTTCGGCCCTACACATGCAAATTATATAGATCTAATGCTCTCTAGGGGTATCCAACCTCCCATGAAATTATCAACAATCGAGGAGCTCCCGTCCGATCACTACCCAGTGCTAATTTTCATCAGCAAAAATAATCAGCAAGAAAGTGATTGGCAAAAAACCTGCCACAATTGGAGTAAGTTTAGAAATAAAATTAACTGTTTAATTCCAGATAAAGCCTTTTATTTAACTGATGACCTATCCCAACTTGAAGAAAATGTTAATAATTTTACTTCTATTATAAATACTGCTCTCAATCACAGTAAATTCACCAAAATGAATCATCAAATAGAATACTTGCCAAACAATATAATTGATTTAATTAAAAAACGAAATAAATTAAGGAAAACTCATATTAGAACCAGATCTCCAGTGATTAAAAATCAAATTAATGCCTTAAAACGAATAATCAAAAATAAAATAGCTTTACATAACCATGACTCATGGAATGCATACCTCACTAATCTCAATGTGGAGGATGGATCATTCTGGAGAGCAGCTAATAAAAGGAGAAACAACAAGGAGTGTGTCCCCCCACTCATAGATGGCGCCAAAGTAGCACTCACAAATTTTGAAAAAGCGGAATGTTTGGTAAACAGTCTTGAAAAACAATTTCAAGCAAACAACATCAGTAATCCACAAAATGACCAGCAAAATTTAAACACAGTAACTAATTTCCTGACTAACAACATTAATAATCAGCCTTTCATTGAAACACCTGCTTCAGAAATCGAAGAAATTATTAAACAACTCAAACCCAAAAAAAGTCCCGGTCATGATAATATCAACAACAAAATTATGAAACAGCTCCCTATTAGAGCAATTTGCTGCCTCTCTGCAATCATCAACAGTATACTGAAAACAAGTCATTTTCCAAATGTGTGGAAAAGGGCAGTTATTATTCCGCTCCACAAGAAGGGTAAAAGCAAAAATCTCCCATCCAATTATAGACCGATTTCTCTTTTGCCGACTGTGGCCAAGATTGCCGAAAAAATTATTATTAATAAATTACTGGCCTTTGATGAGACCAACAAAATTATTATTCCTCAACAATTTGGCTTCCGTAAAAAATTTTCTACCACCCACCAACTACTCAGAGTATTAGAAAAAATTTCAAAAGGAATCGCGTACAAAAAATCCACGGGAGGAATATTCATTGATATAGAAACAGCGTTCGATAGAGTTTGGCACCCTGGTCTAATTTACAAACTAATTAAATTCCATTTCCCAACCCAATTAATTACTTTAATTAATAATTACCTCTCCAACCGCTCTTTTACTGTTAGAGTAGGAAAAGATATCTCTTTGGACAGACCCATTCTTGCAGGCGTACCGCAAGGATCCCTGCTGGGTCCTCTCTTATTTAACATCTATATCAATGATATTCCGCAACACCAAAATACTATGCTCTGCTTGTTCGCGGATGATACTGCCGTTTTGTCCACTAGCTCTCTCTACTGGAAAATCCATGCTACCCTTACTGAACACCTCATGGCCATTGAAGAGTGGCTTAATAAGTGGAAAATTAAAATAAATCCAAACAAATCCACTGCTGTCATTTTTACTAGGAACCGTACTCTACCCCCCCCCTAGATTCAACTAAGCGGTTTTTCGGTCCCCTGGTCAAATAAAGTCGAGTACCTCGGTCTTACGTTAGATAAAAAAAACTTACCTGGAAAGCCCATATTAATAAAATTAAGAATAAATTTATTTCTGCCAAAACTTCACTCTACCCCTTAATTGCCTACAAATCAAAGCTCTCCATGGCTAACAAGCTATTGATTTATAAATCATACCTTCGCCCTATTAACACCTATGCAGCCCTAATCTGGGGTGGTGCTGCGGAAACGAACCTGAAACTTCTTGAGGGTCAGCAAAGTAAATTTCCTTCCCCTAATTTGGGTGTCCTTCCCCTATCAAGATACGTCCAATTCCTTGCTTTTCGCTTCTACAACAAACTTTAGAAATTGATAACTCTGAAATTCAAGCAATTGAAAACTACAGTCCCTATGAACTTTCCAATTTCCACAGACCAAGGGCGGTTCTGCGGGCTAAACCACATTCAAACTTATCTATTCGCCTCCCAAAAAGTAGAAATAAATAATTTCTTCTTCTTATACTTAAAAAAAAATAAAATAAAATAAAGAAAAGGAAAAAATTTGTATTTATATATATGCATATTTCTTTTTATTTATTTATTTTTTATATATGTATATATAATTGAATAAAAAAAATATTTTGTCTTTATATAGTTATATTAATATTATGTATATAACTGTAATTTAAAAATATTTTTTTTGCACTCTTGTTAGTAATGTGTATTCAAATTTTTCTTTTTTATGTTTATTCAATCTCATGCAAAGAACTCTCGTTGGGAGCACTTTAACCTAAGCAAAATATTTTCTTAAATTTTTTGTGTTTAAATAAGCTTATGTTTTGAAATCATTATGTTAATCTCTGACTTTAGTTGACTTTAGACCTAACTTTAGTTGTTAATCTCAACTAAAGTTAGGTGTAGAAAAATTTCTTAGGAGCAGAAGGTACATGGCCATTTAGGCTAGGAACCTAACAAACACTAGATCCATTTTCAAATGTTTACATTTTTGTTTCCGATGAAGCGATGCTTTGGAAGAAACGAAATACTAACTGTGTGAACAATAAAAAGGAAGGAAAGTGGAGGTAATTAGCTCTCGATCCCCTCCATTTCGATTCCAGGAAGACAATTCTCTACGCGGTATACTGTAGTGCTGTTTTATAAATAATTTCCCCCTTTCTTTGAAGGTGAGTCTGGTACTGGACACAATATTTTGGACAAAGAGAACCCCTAATATGAAACACGTTTCAGCAGGAATTTTTTCACGAGTGTAACGCGACACTAGACTGAATGGCTACAACAGTAAAAGCCTGAGATAAAAAAAATACAAGAGTTTTATTTTTATTTTGGGACAATGAATAATACAATTTCACTAAGTCTCAATAACTACTGAAACTGATCTTTCTATATCGCTTCTTGATAACTTAAGTAAAATCTGACTTTTCTGTTATTATTACTACATTTAAATTCTTACAAGTTTCCATTAATAATATTTCAGCTATATGAAATTTTCTTATTTTTTCGCATAATTATTTATTACGTTATTATAACCAAAATAAGATTAAATTTTCACATTTTTATCATAAAAGGATATAAAAAATATTAGTGAAGTATTGCTTGTTATATAAAATGATTTAATCTGTTATAAGAGAAATTAAAAATAGCACGCAAATAATACAAAACACTGGAATTTCTACAAATAATTTTTAAAAGTTTTGAATAATTATAACATTTAGAAGGGTCCAGCGGAAATAATATTCATCAAATGTTTTTTTTTTATTATTTATTATGAGTAAAACAAACTTATTTGTTTTGTTAATATTATTGTTATGACTTTTTTTTAGTATATAACTTGACTTAGAAAACCTGTATAAGAATATGAACTCATAAAGGGCACTGTGAATCTTAGCGCATTCACAAAATTAAATATGTGTCTTTCATGGTGAGCTTACTCTTTTGTAATCTCCCTGAGTTAATCGATCCAAAAATTACCATATAACATTGACACAAATAGTTTGGTACATAACTATACTAAAATTCTCTCATATGCATTAAAATGGAACTGAGCAATGTAATATTCTGGAAATTTTATATGAAAAAAAAATTAAGACATTTTCGTTATTTACACATTTACAAGATTTGTACAAAACAATAGTATCACAAAGTTTGAGTAAAGTATGAAACTTAAAAAAGGAAAAGATTAAAAGAATGAAAACCGATAATCTAGCTGATTAAGAAATGAAAATCGTAAGCATGGTTAAAAGAACGCAATTTTTAAAAGGAACTAAACCATGCAAAATTATTATTTATAAAGAAATATAAGTGTTTCGCTTATGGCAAGCTTCTGCAGCTCTTCTTTTTTTTCATCAACAACCTTTTCTCTTTTCCTAATCTGATTCCTCCCTGGAGATTTTTTTTTATTTTTCCCTGGACATGACACAATAATTGTAAAATGCAAAGTTTATTTCTCCTAATAAAATTGATATTATAATAAAACTAAGATGGAAATTTTCTGAAAAATTTTGTTTAGCTTTGAAATGATTTGATGTCCCTCTGCAAGCTGCGCCCGGAGCATGGATCGACGGGGGGCCAATGGGGACCCCCTTCGCTACTCCTCAGCCCACGCTAAACGGTTATCACTGTAAGCTTGTGTCCACTTGGGATGATGTTTCCGTTTTTTTTAAATGAATTAGTGAGATCTTTTAATACAGTTGTAAACTGTTTGTTCCGTCACATGATTAGTCCTGCTTGATTCCTTGTGTTTGAAACACTTTTTTTGTTCTTAAGCACACGAGCAAGTTTTCTTTCTTGACGCAGTGTTAACTTTTTCGGCCTACCAGTCTTCTTTTTCTTTCCATTTTTATAAGGATTTCTGATAAAGTTTGAAATTGCATTGCTGCTCACCTGCAACAATCAAGCAATCTCTGTGACATCTTTACCATCATTTTGATATGCGGAAATTTGGCCTTTTTGAAAATTGTTCAAAGGTATTCTTTTAGGCATTTCTGAGAACGGAAAAACATCGTAACTTTTAAACAAATAAGATTTTTTTGACAGAAAAGGATAAAACAAACTACAAAATCACTATTTAACTAAAGAACAACTCATTAAATTAAATATATTAGCAAGTGTCCTACATTTTTTACGCATCGGAAATTATATATACTAATTTTATTATTAATATTAGTGGTAGGTGTTTAATGTTTGCCTAAAATGAAAAAAGGGTCATTAAACTAAATGTGCAATAATATCAGGTAGTTAGGAGAAAATAAGAGATATTAATTGGCAAAAAAAACGATGTCCAACTTTTTTTACGCTATGTATCGGCAGGACGTTTTTTCCGATTAAGAGGTAAAAAGCGCATAATCCGCGGCAATTTTTTCGGGGAATATTTGAAAATATATATTGCTTATAATGTGGTGCTAAATAAAATAAAAAATACACAGTTATGATTAAAAATAATAAAAATTGTGCATAGAAAAAATATTTATTAAGATGCTGACACTTCAATGCTAAATGTGATAAACTGATGTGAAAGTGCGACGTCGATCAAGATCCGAGAAGATTCCAGTAAAACCAATCGATTTTTAGCTTTTAAAACGAGGTTAGACATATTTTAAAAATAAAATATATTTGTATCATTCATAGTTAAATGAAAGAAGTGGATTATTTTCGAACTGCGCAATAGTTACATTTTTTTGTACCGCTCATGCTTTGTTTTTCACCTACATTTACACGTTTGGCGTCAATCTGCCTTTTGTATAGCTTTTAGTTTAAAATTTGCTGCCCGTAAATTAAACGTTTTCATTTCCATTTAATGATATAGGAATTTGAATAATTCCAGAGGTAAACATCTCAGGTTAAGACAGACATTAGCCAACTCTAATATTGTTCCAAGGAGCCGAAATCTATCTTAAATGTAATTGCAGGCAAAAGTAAAACAAAATTTGCGTGTATGATATATATATATATATATATATATATATATATATATATATATATATATATATATATATATATATATATATATATATATATATATATTGTTACAAATTTGTAAATAATGATTATATTTGTCGTAAAATATCTCAGACAGATCAGAAATTCTCACATTTTGGGCAAAAATTGCGGTATTTAGACGTGTTGTAGTTTAAAAGCGGATTTCCTAATGATTTGGCGACTTGGCGACAGTTGGCGAGATTCTTGGCGACTTGGCGACGGTTGGCGAGATTTTTGGCGACTTGGCGAGAAATCGATACTTCTGGAAACATCCATCACCTAAGCTCTAGGACCAATATTTTTCGAGATAGCCTAGAAGCTTCCAGAACCTTGGCGAAATTGGTAGATTTCTCCGCCAAGTCAGGTATAAATACCGCAGCCCGACATGGAAGAGTAGTAGAGTTTTGTGAAGACAGTCAGTGAGTGAAGACGATTAGTTGTGACTGCTAGTTGTTCTCTGTCTGAGGTATTTGAGACCTGTGATTGGAAGCTGTTTCTTATTATATCTGACGAATTGTAGCTGTATAATTGTGATTGTTACAGCGGGAATTTCGTTTATCTAGTGAAGTTTTTACGAATAAAAGTCTTGTGTTCATTAAGTGGTTGCTTTATTCAACTCTCAATCAACACGAACCCGTGGAGCTCGGTACAACTGGTGTCAGAAGTGGGGTTGAAGAGTTGATGCAGCGTGTCACAAGAAAAATGGATATGGATTTAATGAAAAGTCTTCTCGAAAAATTAGCGGAGCAGATGGCTGAGATGAAAGCTGGACAAGAAGATATGAAAACCGAGATGAAAGCTGGACAAGAAGATATGAAAACCGGAGATGAAAGCTGGACAAGAAGAGATTAAAACCGAGATGATGAAAGAGATAAAATCTGGACAGGAGGAACTTAAGAAGGACATTGTAAGTGTTAAAGAAGAATTCTCCAACATCATTCAGGAGAAGATGAATGCAATGGAAGATAAGGTAACTTCAGTTGAAACTAAAGTTTTGAAGACAGAGAAGAAAGTTAAAGAAGCATTAGACAATATGAATAAGAAGATTGAAAGCTTGGAGAAGCAAATGTCAAACAAACATGAGGAACCCAACGTGACATTTGTGCCTTCCCTAGCCAATATTAAACTCTCAACATTTGATGGGAAATCATCCTGGCAAGTATACAAGACCCAGTTTATGATGGTAGCGGAAGCTAATGGATGGAATCCCCGAGCCCAAGCTTTTCACCTGGCGGCTTCTTTAAGAGGAGACGCGGCTGACATCCTCGAGACGCTTCCGGAGGAGCAGAGGCACGATTTCCAAGCTCTATCGAGTGCGCTTGAGCTGCGGTTTGGAGATAAGTGCACTAAAGAATATAGCAGACTACAATTAAAGTCCCGCTATCAAAAGGCGGGTGAAAGTCTGCAAGAATTGGCTGCCGATATTCAGCGACTTTCCCATCTAGCATTTTCCGACTGCCCAGCTGAGATACGTCAAGATTTGGCCCTCCATCACTTCATCGATAGTGTGCGGGATCCGGAGATACAGAAAACACTTAGACTCGCCGATGTCAAAGATATCGGATCTGCCCTAGTCTACGCACATAAGATAGAGGCTGCCCAGCAAGCCACGCGTAAAGACCAGCACTACATCAGAGCCGTCTCTGCTACTGATACGAACTATGATCTAAGAAAGCAAATTGAAGATCTGCAGCGAAAATTGCGTAGCTTAGAATTGAGTAAAGGTGGCAGAAACACAAAAATTCAGTGTTGGACGTGCGGTGGAGTCGGACACGTCCGTAGATACTGTCCGAAAACAAAAGATGGTGGAATTTCTAAAATGGAAATACGTCAACGCAAAGAAACTCTTCAAAGAAATACTGATGCATTATCAAGGAAACCGTGTAATGAAAGCTGCCGATATTGTTCGAGAGTAGAGAAGAACTATCAGTTAGTAAATCCTTCGGTACGCCAAGTTACTGTTTCATCTCCACCGAAACCAGACCCATGGAGTGATAAAGGACTTAGGGAAGCCCAAAAAGAAGACCCAGATATAAATCCAATTCTTGAATTGAAAGAATCTTCTAGTATGAGACCAAGTTGGCAGGATATCTCCACCTACAGTCCTGCTACTAAGCAATATTGGGCTCTTTGGGACTCACTCCATATAAGAAATGGTGTCTTATACAGGAAATGGGAGTCCGATGATGGACGTAATTTCAAATGGCAGCTTGTTCTTCCAAAATCAAGAATTTCAGATGTTTTGAAAGAATTGCACAGTAGCTCAACTGGAGGCCACTTCGGAGTAATGAAAACTCTACAGAAAGTTCGAGAACGCTTCTATTGGAGCAAAACGAGACAAGATGTAGAGAAATGGTGCCAATCTTGTGATGACTGTGCGGCACGTAAAGGACCGAAGAAACGTAGCCGAGGAAGGTTGCAGCGGTACAACGTAGGAGCACCTTTTGAGAGGATAGCATTGGACATTTTGGGTCCTTTACCACGATCCTCAAATGGCAACAAATACATACTAGTTGTCATGGACTACTTTACTAAGTGGCCTGAAGCGTTTGCAATCCCCGATCAAGAGGCGACTACAGTAGCCGAGGTTCTAGTGCAACAATGGGTTTCCAGATTCGGCACACCCTTACAAATTCATTCTGATCAAGGGACAAATTTCACCTCTGTTGTGTTTAAAGGAATGTGTCAAATTCTCGGAATAGACAAGACGCAGACCACGCCACTACACCCACAATCGGATGGCATGGTAGAGAGGTTTAACAGAACCATCTTGAATAACCTCTCCCTTATGGTTTCCAGAAATCAGCAAGATTGGGATTTGAAGCTACCGCTGTTTCTTCTTGCATATCGCAGTGCTGTCCATGAGACTACCGGATATACTCCTTCACAGATGCTCTTTGGTCGCGAACTTCGTCTCCCTTGTGATCTTCAGTTTGGTCGTCCACCGGATACATCTTCATCGCCAGAGGAATACCTTCGAGACCTTCAGGCACGTCTTGAAGATGTCCATAACTTCGCTCGAGACCGAATCAACCTGACGACCGAAAGAATGAAGACAAGGTATGACACAAGAGCGACGGGACATGAATTCCAAGAAGGTGACAAAGTTTGGTTGTGGAACCCGATTCGACGTAAAGGACTTTCTCCAAAGTTGCAAGCCAACTGGGAAGGTCCCTACACAGTCCTAAAAAGACTGAACGACGTCGTGGTTCGTATAAGAAAATCATCTGCTTCAAAACCAAAGGTAGTACATTATGATAGATTAGCTCCTTATCGTAATGTAGAGTAAAAATCAGTAGACCATGGTCTGTTTGTAAATAGTATAGATAATTTTAATCTTTTCTATTTTCTTGTATTTTTAGTTGCTTGTGTATGTAATGTGCTCTGTATCCTCTTGAAATGTAAATTCTTTTATATTAAATTTGGCCTCCTATCAGGGGATTGTACTGCCCGGGACGTGCAGTCCTTGAGAGGGGGCAATGTTACAAATTTGTAAATAATGATTATATTTGTCGTAAAATATCTCAGACAGATCAGAAATTCTCACATTTTGGGCAAAAATTGCGGTATTTAGACGTGTTGTAGTTTAAAAGCGGATTTCCTAATGATTTGGCGACTTGGCGACAGTTGGCGAGATTCTTGGCGACTTGGCGACGGTTGGCGAGATTTTTGGCGACTTGGCGAGAAATCGATACTTCTGGAAACATCCATCACCTAAGCTCTAGGACCAATATTTTTCGAGATAGCCTAGAAGCTTCCAGAACCTTGGCGAAATTGGTAGATTTCTCCGCCAAGTCAGGTATAAATACCGCAGCCCGACATGGAAAGTAGTAGAGTTTTGTGAAGACAGTCAGTGAGTGAAGACGATTAGTTGTGACTGCTAGTTGTTCTCTGTCTGAGGTATTTGAGACCTGTGATTGGAAGCTGTTTCTTTATTATATCTGACGAATTGTAGCTGTATAATTGTGACTGTTACAGCGGGAATTTCGTTTATTTAGTGAAGTTCTTACGAATAAAAGTCTTGTGTTCATTAAGTGGTTGCTTTATTCAACTCTCAATCGACACGAACCCGTGAAGCTCGGTACAATATATATATATATATATATATATATATATATATATATATATATATATATATATA
The DNA here is from genome assembly GCA_037975125.1 of Latrodectus hesperus. Taxonomy (NCBI): domain Eukaryota; kingdom Metazoa; phylum Arthropoda; class Arachnida; order Araneae; family Theridiidae; genus Latrodectus; species Latrodectus hesperus. The sequence continues at coordinate 11,025,425 of CM075857.1, read as the reverse complement.
TATATATATATATATATATATATATATATCAAAAGTATGAAACAATATTCTTAAATTAATAAAATTGAACTACATGATTTTGAGTTTATTAATTTTTTCTTCTCATTAATGTATAGGATTTTGTAAAAGAAAACGTATCATAATAACTATAAAATAGTGCAAAAAATTATTAGAATTAAAAACACATTAGAATTAGCAATTTAATATTTTGCTACATTACATTAAAATTAACGAACTTAAATTACTTTTATTTGCAAAAAATAACTTCAGATTTGTTATTTAAGTAACTTAACAAATTTGATCATTAAGTAGAAATAGAATTTTACTACCCTTGGAATTTATATTTTAGTATTTATAAAAATAGGAAGTAATAGAAATGAGATTGTTTATCCTGTTAGTTATTTGTTACGAATATAGTTCTATGAAATTTAACATTAGAATTTTAATGTCATAATTTGATCAAATTGCATATTCTCGTTTTTAAAGCAAGATGTAAACATTATAAAAAATAAAAAACATTAAAAACAAAAGTACTTTATTTATAAAATTTGAAAAAATATACAGACATATTTATATACTGATTATTCATTGTTGTACTATTGGATGCCATTCAGGACTGTATATGAAGAACAGTTTTTTTTTTAACAGAAATAAAAAATCAAAATATATGTATCAGAAATATGATGAAAAGTGTAATAAGATTTGTTAGAAAAAAATGAAATAGTATTTTATATATATAAATATTATTAATAGTGTAGATATTTATTAATTTCATTCATCTTATTAATCTTGTGTATGATTTGTTTAAAATCATACTTTATACTATAATAAGTTATAAACAGTAGAAAAAACTTATAAGAGTTAGAAATAAAAATAAAATTAAACATATATTCAGTGACATATTATTTTCACAATGTTTTTTAATTTATGTTTTTTTTTTTCGAGTTTACTTTAGCTATATCGAATATGAAGGCAAATATGAATGAAAACCAACAAATTGATGAGGTACAGCATTCTTTTTTAATTTTGGACAGCGCAACGGTGCAGAAATGTTTTCTCCAGTGTTAATATCATACACATGTTTCTTTTCCAATATCTTCCTCTTTAAAGTGCGATTCACAAACCTAAAACAAAATTTGTTTTTAAATTTTTATTTAAAAAAGGATTTATTTTATTTTCTATTTTTGCAACTTAAACATAGTTCAATAAATGTGATTAAATTTTGTTTTCAGTAAATGTTAATTTCTTAATCTCATCATTTCTATACCACAATTTTCTTAAAAGTAGCCTGATAAAGGTATTGTACACAAAAAGTAAATTAAATATTTAATTTTTATTGCTTAAGAAAATTTATAAACAAATAACATACTTAAAAAATAATTTTATTTCCAATGAACGATAAAAAAATACTTTTACTTTTCATAAATTTTTTCTCTTTATTGAAAAATAAAAACTGGAAGAAAAACAATTTTTTCAAATTTATTTATCACAATATATATTTTTATTTTCTGGAAAATTAAAATGTTTATAGTAATTTTTATAATTTTAAAAACTTTTAAGTTCAGCACATGAATCAGTTAATATTTAATTCTTATAAATTCTTTTATTATATAAATGAAGAATACTTCTGTTCATAAGCTAAGTAGAATTGCTTGCATTTCGAATTGACAAATTGAAATTGTTTCCTACTTTCAATTTATAAAATTCATATGAGCGAATAAATAGGGTAAATTTATATTGTTTCTTATGAAAAAAAATTCTTTTTAACATTTTTTTAATGTTAGGTTTGTATAAGTTTTCAATTAGAGAATTAGCTCAGAAAAGTTAATAAAGTTAAAAAACTATATAATTTTACAACATATTTTTCATTAAAAATATATGTTATGGTTATAATGGCTATGTGATTTTTCACATTAATTTTATATTAATATTCATGTATTTATAAATCTGATGTATATATTAAGGGATTACACATTTAATTACTATTAAACTGATTTTTACATTTAACCTTACACGTTTATACAAAAAAATTCTTTTATAAAAGAACTATGTTATACAATGTTATTCTTTCTCTTAAACTTTAAAGTATTCATGAAATACTTAATTTTAACCTTCAGTTATTTCTAATATAATATGATTTAACTCATGCATTCTAAATGAGAATGAAAATTAAATGAAACAAACTTACCCTTGATGACTTCGTTGTTTAAAAATCCTTTCTTGGAATTTAAAAATTAATTTTTTTAAAATTTCTTTATCCCTTGAAAATAAATGCACTGACAATATTATTACTACTGTCGTGATTTCCATGGCAATAAAGAACGCAGCACTTGGATGGCCTTATTCAGCAGTGTTTTGGGAAAATATTCTATTGAAATCTAGAAATCAACATGAAAATCGAATAAGCTATATAAGAAAATATTTAGAAATCATAAAATAGGCCCACGGACGACCGAAACTCCGATGGCGTGACTGCCTTGAAAATGACTTAAAGACACTAAAAGTGACAAACTGCATGACCTTATCCAAAAATAGGGGGTCCTGGTATGCACTTCTGAGGAAGGCAAAGGCCCACCCTGGGCTGTCAGGCCAATGAAGAAGAAAATAGGCCCCACGTTGCACATATTTTAACATGTTTTACGTTGAAAATGTAAAATTTTTCTCATTCTAGTCTAGCAAAATGAGTCTTCCCTTTGTGACGTCACAACCACTTCCCATCCAGGTGCTCTGGCCTTGTTATTTCGGTGATGTCGGTAATACTGATTATAGTTAGAATGAGGCAGCTGTGTCATATTGCTATCAGTTATTTATTTTATGAAACTTAAACGGCATTTCTTTCAAAACTTTATTGTAAGATCTTCTGATTGGGAATGCTTTTTTATCAGATTATCCATGGCGGCATATAATACATACAACGAAATTCGAAACTTTTTTAATACAATCCTCGGATTATATACAGCAAAATACGGTAATTGCTACTTTTTTTAACTAACTTTTCTGTACTTTGAATGTTACCATTTGTGATTTTACTGAAATACAGGTAACCCTCCTTTAACACGGTATCTTATAACACGGTTTCGCTCTAACACGATTCGTAAATTGCGGGAAAATTCCTACAACACATCATCCTATAACACGGTTTTGTTCCAATGTTAGAGCTTGTCCCAACATTAGAATAATGTTCCTACCACCTAACACTACTTCGTTGCTTCAACCATTGGACTTCATTCACTTGTTATCGGTCGGCGGAAACATGTTCACTCCTTACTTCTTTTCTAGGTTGGCGGTGACTCTCCGCGTCTTTTCTTCCGTCTGGGTGACGCCCCTTAATTACCCAGGCCGACGCATGAGATTTCCGCTGTCCAAATCTTGGCGACCGTAATATATTTCTAACACTACTTCGTTGCTCCAACCATTGGATCAAGGTATTATTTATACCTTTAAAACGTATTATATAAGATCCTTACAGTGGATTTTAGACGCAACCGATTTGGAATCAATTAGCGTAATGGAAGCTTGGAAGAAATTTTCAATCAAGCACTGTATCGAAATCATATCTTTGTCGCTGAAAGAAATAAAAACATCAACCTTAAATGCGTGTTGGAAGAAGATATGGCCCTCTTCAGTTGAAACAGAAAACATGCGTGAAACATCAGAAAACGAAATTGGTGCCATATTAAAAGTCGCTAAATCAATCGGAGGCAAAGGTTTTGTGGATATGGCTACTGAAGACATTCAAGAATTATTAGTGGAAGAAGAAGTTGACGAAGCGGATTTGATGGAAATGGCATCCCTGGATGCAAATCAAATAGATTTTGAGGACGCTAGCTCTGATGAAGATTGTGCAGTTAAGAATTTAACATTAAAAGAATTACAAGAAGGCCTATGCTTAGCGGAAAATCTCGAGTCATTTTTCTTGAAAACAGACCCTTCCACGGAAAGAAGTCGAAAATTCAAAAGGGAGCTGCAAAACTGTTTAACTCCATACCGCGAAATTTACAATGACCTAGTAAGAACTAGTCAGCAAAGTTCGATTACAGATTTTTTTAAGAGGGGAAAACATACAAAAACTTTAAATAGAGAAAAAAGTTCTGAAAGTGAAGGCGATATCGTTCCACCCAAAAAACGTTCTCGGTTGATTGTACTGAGCAGTGACGACGAATAAATTCATTAAATTAGGGTTGCGTTAGATTAAAATATTTTTTTTCTTACTTTGTGTTGGATATATATTTATTATTTAAAAAAATTAAGTTGTTTATGTCGAATTAAAAAAATATTTGTTTTTAATAAGTTTTTGGAACGTAACCCCCCTTTTTGTACTAGTTCTGGGTCTCATACAACACGATTTCACACAACACGACATTTTCTAGGAACCTAACTACCGTGTTATAGGAGGGTTACCTGTACTTAAAATAGCTTTGAATAAAATAAATTTTTAAAGTATTAATATTTTTTTTATCATTGAAGAAAATGATAAATTAGAGATTACTTCTCTAAATTCACTTAGATGGTAAAACAATAGAAAAAGAGAATTACTGGTTGAAAATGTAATGTTATATTCAAAAAATTTTTAAAGTGTAACTATTTTTAAAATAACAATGAGAGGTTTTATAAAACAGGAATATTGGTTACCATTAGTCTTTCTTGTTAAGCGCAATTTTTATTAAATTTTATAAAACCCTATCAAATTGATAATTAATGACTCAAAACACCAATAAAATTTAAGCTAATCAATGATGATAAAGGGTGATATAATTTTATTGTAATGATCTAATGGTAAGAAAGTATCTAATAATAAGATCTTTTATGGTAAGAAAAGCTTTATAAAATTAACTTTCTTGACAGTTTTTTATGTGATTTTAAAATTTGTAAATAATTAACTAAATTTATCGAAAAACAATAATGTTAGAAATGATTTGAAATGTTAAATATTTGTGTAATTGAAAGTAAAAAGATAAAAATTAGTATGCAAATTATTTAAAAATACTGATGGACACCTTACAAAAAGCAGTTGAAATTTCAAATTAAGATAGCTCTCAGAAGTAGTAATATTTCCTACTGGATTTACTTTACCCAGAAAATAAGTTTAAAAGTAAGATTCTTTATCACATCTTTATAAATGATGAAAAATTAAATTGTAATAGCCTTGGAAACTATCATTATGTAAAATCATTTCTTAATATAAAGAAAATTTTTATATAAATATGAGTACAATGATGCTCGTACAAAATTTATCATAAGTATTGTATATGATTTATAGGCAATTTCTTAACTCCAGAATATTAGATTTCATATGGAAAATATTTCAAAAAATTAGAATCACTATATTATTTTTGCTCATTATACTCTAATAATATTTATAAATTACATTTTTATTTATTTTAATTATAAAATTTAATGCGTAATAAGCCTGGATATATACATGCGTGTTTGTATATGTGTATGTGTGCGTGAGTGTTTGTGTATGTAATTAATTAATTTTAAGTTTTATATTCCTACTTTACTGCTCATTAAATAACTTAATTTGTTTTTTTAATATTATTTATTTACTATTTTTTAAGCTATTACTTAATTTTTCTATAAATACACTCACTTCCAAAAAATAAGCACAAAGATGTAAAATGCTAAAAACAATCAACAAATACTGCATTGATTGACACAAAATTCGGCAGGAAAGTAGCATATATACTTATGCATAAATAAAATCAACAATTATATACAAAAATTAAAACAATATTAAATTTTTGTAAGTTATCAGATGCTGGAGGCTTAAACATACTGGAGACTTAAACAGAATTATATATAAAGTTAAAATAAACAACGTAAAATGAAAAAAAGACATTAATAGGGTTTGTGACCCCCTCATCTGTATACAAAGTTTACACCTTGTAACCATTATTTCAATTAGGTTGTCAACCACCGCAGAATTAAGCAATAGCCATTCCTCTTGTAGAGCAGTTTCCAGAACAATAAGAGTGGCTGTTGGTGGGAAACGTAAAGATATAGCACGGCCGAGAGCATTCCAAAGATTTTTCAATGGGATTAAGGTCGGGAGAATTTGCTGGCCACGCCATACACGCAGTCCCCTCACTCTCCAGGTAATCATCGACGATATCAGCTCTATGGGGACATGTGTTATCGTTCATTAAAACAAAAGTAGGGCCAACCGCTGCAGCGTATAATCTCACAATGGGTTCTAGGACTTCATCTCGATACCGGACTGCCGTCACAGAGCCCCGTTTAAAGATGTGCAGGTCGGTGCAGTATCCTACTGAAAATCCTGCCCATACCATAATGCTTCCGCCTCGGAATGCGTGATTTCAGTGAAGTTTTGGGGCTGATTGCGTGTTCCTTTTTCATGCCATATCCTTATACGCTTGTCATCTGGCTCCAGATCAATTCTTGACTCATCAGTAAACATGACATTGCCCCGGTCAGACACAGTTCAATTGACGTGTTCTCGGCACCACTTTAATCGTGCCCCTCTTGATTGGATGGATAGACAAACACAAACTCGAGGTAACCGGGCGTACATTAGCTGCAGATATAACCTTGCCAGTGGACGCTGTAACCATATATGTCACACATGTGGAGGTCGCTCTGCGATTCTGCTTGGCTAAAATCGCAATATATTAATCTTCCGCGGGCTATGTAACCCTTGGGAGACCAGCTATGGGCCTTCGGTCAACTGTCTGTGCGGTTTGGAATTGTTTCCATAAACCTGAAATTTCAGAGTGATGAATGTCAAAGAAAAGAGCAACATCTGAGATCAACTGTCCCGCTTCAATGCCTCTTCTGGAAGTCATAGAAACGCATATGTTTTGAAAACAAATTATACGAAAGTTTTAAACACATTCTATCAGCACTTTCTATCAACTTCTGTAACCCTTCATAAAGCTGGTATCTTATAAGACTGCCCTTTTTGCATATTTCTTGACATGAAAGCGCGATTGGCTGTTACCTTACATATTTCCATCTACCTCTGAAGCGATTTGCATCCTCTTCAATTCTGATTGGCTTCCGGAAACTAGCATTTTCCTCTCCGTGCTTAACTTTTGGAAGTGAGTCTATTAGTTTCATTGTATTTTTATACTATCTAACAGCATTATATCATTCTAAAAACATTGTTAAAAACAATATTATTGTTGTGATTATGAAATAGTGGTCTCACAGCTTAGACAAGCCTGAAACTCAAAGTTTATTTAGCTTGGAATGGTCTTCAGATGGTACACAAGTTGCTGGTGCTTGTGGCAATGGACATGTTATTTTTGCACATGTCATTGAACGGTAATCTTTTACTTATAATTTATATTGTTTCAATTTTACTTAAAATATATGTTTTTTTGTCATTGATTAAAAAATGTTCTTTTATCCCTGAGCAAATTCAGTTTTAATTTATATCATTTTAAATTGTATTTTAAAAATGTTCAAGGTAACCAAAATGCATAATATTATATGACATTTTTGTGTGAAAAACATACTCATACCATTTAAGCTATGCAATTTGGAGTAGAAAACTAGCCAATCATTAAAATGTTTTTTTCAATGCATTTATTATTGTAAAAATAAAGAACTCTGGTTGCTAAGTGGATAATTTATTACTTTTTCCTGCAATTTATCTATTTTGATGATTTAAATTCGTTACATTATGATACTTATTAAGCTGTATACTATATTTTACAATTTATAATAATATGCTATGATCAATATTTATATTTATTGTATATGAAACTGCAATTTAATGATATAATTCATCTATTATTTTAATTGCATAGATACACAACTGTACAAATTAATTGGGACACACATATTTTTTAAGAAAATTATTCCTTTTGGGAGAATTGTCTCCTCAATCCAGTTTTAACTGCATATTCTTACAATGCACGATCTTGATTAGTCTAAACCAGTTGGACCACTTGATTAATAAGCTGAAAATTTTTTCCTTCAGTTGTGCTGTAAAAAGTTGTTACTTATCCCCCTAATGTAGGAAATGTTACACCAGGTCCAAAAGGCCCCATAGATTAGATCCTGTTCATTCCACAGCTGCTTTTAGGAGGCTCTAATACATTTAAAAAGGAAAGCAAAGGTAGCAGAGGGAGAACAGGAACAAGGAGCGAAAATCCCCTCCTGATTCAAGAATCTCAAATATTTTAGTTGGCCACTTTTAAATTTCACCATTGCCAATTGAAGAGGCTGGTTCACTGCATAACAGGAGCAGACCCAGGACTGTTATCAGCATATCATTGTTGTACCCGTGGAAGATGCCATACAGAGAGAAATTGTTGTCTGTTTAAGGAGTGGATTTCCAATTTAATAAGCTCATGTAAATTGTTTAATGGAAGATAACAACCTTTTTTGGCAAATATATCCACTATCTTATTACCATACACCTCAGCATGTTATGGAATCCATTGAAAGCATACAGGTATTTTAAGGGCAATCTTGCAGAGAAGCTGCAAAATAACTTGATCTGGGATGTCGAATATTTTTGGCCAGTTTTTAAAATATTTCATTGAACACTTGGCATCAGTGAAAATCCAAATGCTATTTTTATCAGTTGTTAGAGCATAATTAAAAACTACTCCAATAGTTATGATCCCCTTCTAAAGAGTGAACAGCAGTCAGGGTTTTGGATTCTAAGTTTACCTTCATCCTCAATATTATTAACAAAAACATCACTTCCTGTTCTACAAATCTGTATAGATGATCAATGCTTCAGATGGGATACTGTTAACAATCTCTTGTCAACAGTTTTTAAATTCAGGATGGTTCTTACGTTTATTGGCATTGGACTTCAGATCAACATTTAAACCAGAAACACTGTAGGCGGGGACAATTAAAAATAGTCGAAGAAGCAATCTTAAATTTAATAAAACCCTCCTTCTACACAAATTCCAGCACATGTCTCTTCTTAAACATTGGTTATTCTTCCAATTTAAAATAAATTTAGAAGTCCTGTTAAAATCTCCAAGACTTATCAGTTTATTAAAATATTTAAAGGAACCAATCCTAAATCTCATCGTTAGAAGAGGTATAATGTCAGCTTTGTATAGGACCACTTCACAGCGCTATTCCTTAATTAATTAATATTCTTGTTGCATTTAATTGAACTCTGTCGAAAATCTTTAAATCAGAGATAGTAGTTTTTTGAAATATCTGATAACCATACTCAAGGATGGGATGCACAAGAGAACAATTTGCATGTTTGCGTGTGGAAGCATCTGCTCTTCAATCACTATCTAAAATATACTTCAAAATCTATATAGTCGCTTTCTAGCCTTATCTACTATTTTCTCTATATATTTTGTAACATTTTTTTCCATATGTTTAAACTAAAGTAAATTTGATGTTCGTCACTATCCATCAACTGATTGTCAAAATAAACCGCAGGAGAATAATTGTAAAGGTGTTTGTTTGTGGCGAAGAAACTACTAATTGACTTGAAAGCATTGAAGTTTAACTTGGAATAATTCGAAAAATCATGAACAGCTTCCAAAAATCTATTTAGAATAGATTTTAATTCACTTATGTCTGTATCATTAGACTATAACACAATGTCGTCCACAAAAATACCAGTCTTTATGGTGAGATTATTTTTCAATACCTGCCACATAAACAGGGAGAACAGAGTTAGACTGAGAAGGAAATCCTGAGGAATTCTTTGATACAATCTGTAAAATTCTCAATGCCTCTTTTGGTAGTTTATATAAAAATTTCTGTGAAAGAAAGTGTGATATCCATGGTAAAGCTCTACCTCTCTTACATTAAAGTCTTAAAGCATTTATTTATTAATTTATGCTTCCAAATCTTGTCAAATGCTTTGTTAAGTCCAGAAAAACTGCCAAAGTATGTTTTGTTGTTTTGCAGGTTTGGTTATCTCAATCGCTCTGACTGAAGAACATCTGGTCCGTAGTACCATGGCTTTTTCTAAACACATATTGCTCAGGTAGAATTAAATAATTTAATAATAGGTGCTGTGTTTATCTTCTCAAAATTATTCTTTCTATAACTTTACATATAGTACAAACAAAAGAGACTAGATAATAACTATCAACAGAACTGGCTTTCTTGTTGGGTCTATGAATGAGGATAGCTATGATCAAATTCCATTGTCCTAGCAGTTTCCCAACTGACCAAGACAAATTGAAGAAATGGAAGAGCCTATTCTTGCCCAAAATACTCAGATGATTTTGGAATTGACCATGAATTTCTACCGAACCTGAAGACTTAGTCAGATCTTGGTGTTGAAAAGCAGAAGATAGTCATCTGCTGTGAAATCATTATCAAATGAAAGATCCTCTGTGCCTTGATATCCTGGAAGGATTTCTCAATTTTCTTACAATTTTGGACAGCTTTTTGTCTAACATGTCAAATATCACTTTGTTTCCTTTTGAATAATTCTGGGTCAAAGCCTCAGCTGCCTCTAGGTCATTTATAATGACAAAATCGTCACCCCCCATGATATCATTGGTATCTGCATTACTAACTTACATTTTATTTTGACTTTTTGTCAATTTCCACTGCCTTGAATTTGAGGTTCTGTGGTCTAAATTCCTACAAGTTTTCTACCAGTTTAAACACTATCTGTATGTACCATCTCTTTATTTAAGCATTCAGTTTGTTTAAATCAATTTTTTTATTCATGCTAGGAATTTGTGTAGTTTTCTTTAGAAATTCTAATCTCCTATAAAGTAGTGATTGGATGGGGTGGCAGTTATATATAAAATAGTGTCTACTTTTCCTTTATGTATACCTCGAGAAATTGAGGCATTTGGAGCTGAGAATATTATGAACTTAAGACGAGACTACTCTCACCTCTGAAAGAGAGACCTGACCAACCAAATCCTATGAAAGCTTTTCAAATAAATCCCAATCAGTTCTTTGAAAGTTCCAATGGAGCCCATTTACTTTATAAAAGTAAACTTTAAAGTCGATATCTATTAATATTGGGAAATGGTCACTTACCACCACATTAAGAACTGTCCTAAAGGAATAAGGATACAACCTGGACTGGTCATATAAAGCATCAGTCGCATTAAAACTATGAAAGTGATAAGTGTGGCTCCAATCATTCAAGTAAAAATGTTCTGTCATTTGCCAAATTCACAAGCTCAGGTCAACTATTATTAGGGGTGGAACATCCTCACTCAGCATGTTTAACATTTAAGTCTCTGAGAACAAGCGTGTTGTTAAGAAAAACTTCAATCCCATCTATAGGAACTCCTTGATCATTAGGAGGAGGTGGTAAGTATATCTATGTCATGATCTTTGGACAGAATTTTTAATTCGTGATATTCTAAGTCACCTAATAATCTGATAACATCAGGGGTAGTTATAGAGTGCATATTTCTAACAAGAAACATGAGGCCACCACCTCCTGCAGATTTATTTTTCAAAGTACATTATAGCCGTTTACCTTGAACTGCCTCATCTCTCAAAATTTAGTATGAAGTAAAGTGGTCAATTGTGTGAATTGTATGCTTCTGAAGTGTGTTTAAAAGAATTAGATATCACTTCCAGGAAGAGGACTGTAATTGTTACCATTAGTCAGTATATTTCTGACTGTTAGGAATGTTGCTGCAGCAGTTGCAGTTGTATAATCCATTGTTTCTAGGATTATTAATCAGCAGAAAAAATTTGAGACAATGTCTCCAAAATGAAAGACAAAATGTGAATGCGAACACAAGACAACACTTTGACCAGATTTGTATGAAAGAGTATCTTGTACAAAATAGTAAAATGCATCCAAACAAGTACAAATATTCAGATAGAATCATTAACTACTGGTGGGAAAGTGGTTTCATTGACAGTTTGATGAAAGCTTGTGAATCTATGGAAGTTGTAAGAACACCATTCAAAGAACAATTATTAACACCTGCAGTGAAGAGAAAACCTGTGAATTGAGCAGGAAATATTAGTCCTGGACTGCTGAAGACTTGAAGAAGGTTGTATTCAGTAATGAAATGCTTATTTTTTGTGCAAAGAATTAGACCAAGATTTATCAGGCACAGTGATGGAGAACTCATCAAGAAACAACATCTTATACAAAGAGTTAAGCACCCTCAGAAAAAGCTGCTTTAAGATTATTTTACTTCTGAAAAACCTGCCAGCTTAGTACCAGTTGAAGGGATCATGAACTCTACAAAATACTTTTCTATAATAGAAAAAAATTGTGCTTATCATGTAAATGTTCACATAGTTATTGGTATCTTTCAACAAGATTTGGCTTCCTGCCATACTTCTAAGCTAGCGAAGAATTTTTTTAAGAACAGAAATTAATGATTTTGGATTGACCAGGTAGTTTTCTTGATGTAAATCCCATTAAAAAATTTATTGAACATTTTAAAGAGACATGTGAGTAAAATGAACTGCTCAACAAAGAAAATATTATAAAAGTTTGGTTTTGTGATAATGAGATCAAAATTTTTTTTTTTTTATAATTTAGCGGAAATCACACATGTTGTGTTTTACTCTAATATAGTGGAACCATATATAGAATCTTATTCAAGCTAGATGAGGTCACATTTTGTATTAGATTGGTATACCATACCTATACCAATTAAATAACATTTGTGAAAATTTTGGTATTTGCTCAAATTAATTCTCACAGTAGTGTATCGTACCAGTTTATCTAAAAGTCATTAAACATATAAATTCATTAAAATTATTAAACAAGTAAATTTTAATAACACAATATCAAAAATAAAAGTAGGTCCATTTGTAAAGTAAAAGTGATAAAGTGAAAAGCTTTGGTATATTTGTTTTACATAAAATTTGGTATATTAGCCTGTTATATGATGATAGAATGCAAGTCCTTATTAAGGCTTTGACTACATCTATGAAAAGCGTGAAATCATCATTTTTAAAATTTCAGTAATGCAGTTCTGTCTGATTAATAAAAACAATATGCATGTGCTGGAACTGAATGATTTGTCTATATCCATAAAAAAGAGAGTTAAATTTATGATAAATATTAAAATTTTGTTATCAATATATGATTATTTAACTGTTTGTTTTTATTATTTGTGAAAAATGTAAGATTTTGTTAATATATGCATCAAGGCAAATATATTTTGCATGAAGTTCGGCATTTTAAAATACTTAGAGCTTAATTTCCTTATAATTATTTACTAAATATAATTCTACTATCTGACCTTTCAATTTTTAATGCAAAACTTTTCAATCAGTTTTTGCCAACAGTAAGGCATGAATCATTTTAAAAATTAAAAAATTGAAATTTATATTTTCATAAATATATTATGAAAGGAAAAATTAACATAGCAAAAACATTTTTATTAAATTGGTATTACATAAATATAAGACACACTTTTGTAGTTAAAATCATTTGTAAACTAGGGCCTTTCATTACAAAAAAAGTGCAAATGATAATATAATAAAGAACATTTAATTAATTTTTATAAGAGAGTTCATAATGTTGAATGAAAAAAAAAATTATTTAAGCTGAAAATTTTAAAAATTCATTTGATAAGTTTTCGGATAATTTAAAGGGGAAAATAAGCAATATCGTTATTCATTATGTTTAAAATAAAAGAGAGTTTTTTAGAAAATCAATTGGTTTTTTAGAGAGTAAATGATCAGCTGGAAATGTTGACAAAATTGCATGGCTGTAACTGAATAGAATTAATCTACTCATAAAATAACACCATAAACATTTAAAAATTATTGCACAATCAACAATTTGCCTTACTTGAAGATCAAATTTAAATGTTGTTCTTTGGAAATGAAAAGAGAAAATCAAAACTGTTAAAACATCATAAAAAAGCTTAGAGAAAATGATTTTCTGAGCCAATTTCATCTAAGCTTTTTCAGATCTAAGATTTGGGAACAATATTAGGAAAAAGAAGTATTTTTCCAATGAAAAGAAGCTTAAGAGGGCTCAGACAGTAATGTTTACTACTAGCATGATTTAATGATATTTGTTTTATATTTCTGACCATTTAGAATAGTAATGGTAGATTTGTAATGGTGAAGAACTTTTGCATATGATAGGAAATGAGTGTCATGTATGTCAGGTAGACCGAGAGACGATACGATTCGTTTTACATACACGCAAAGAACATTTATTAACATTAAGATACACAGGCACGAACGAGCATAACAACTACACCGAACATGTACAATACGAAACTACGGAACCCAAAAAGGTAAACAAAGCACGCGCGCGTCACACAGCTTGGAAGGCATGGAAGGTTCTCTAATCTGGCTGTTGCCAGATACATAACTACGAGAATTACAATTATTTTCTGGAAAAATACACTCGATTGTTATCAATCATTGTGCTTTTCAAATACTATATACCTTTTAATTGACTTTTAGAAGAGTTAAACTAGAAATTTCAGCACATACTATGTGTTCATATCAACTGAAAATGTTCCAGAAGAGAAGAATGAAAGACTTAAGCTGGCCAGTTTATAGTACATACTTGAATTTCGTAAAAAATTCTTTTGGTGTTATTTGGCTCCTCAGTTTTTTGCAAATAATTTTCAAAATGAAAGTAGCTATCATGGATAAATGGGATAAAACTCCCAAAACTATACTCATAAACTTGATAAATTTAATAAAAAGTCATATATGAAGTTATCTTGAAAAAAAAATGGTGGATCAATGTTTTTAGCTTTATAAAATAAATTTATTTTAAATTGTGCTCTTATTATTTTGTTATAAATATATGAATGGAAAAAATTGAAATTGTTGACAAAGTATTTTGTATAGTTAAATACTTTTTTAAAAATACGTTTTAAATTTCATTTATTTACATCAACTTAATTAAGTTTAAGAAATGTTTATTATTTATAATAAAAATCAAAAGTCACAGTTGGCTTATAATTTTGTAACACACTGTTTTTTGGCTATTTTTTATAAGGCATCTGTTGTTTAATCGCAATGCTTATTTTTTGTTATACTAGTGGAATAAAAAATTATTTTAATAAAAAGGGTACTTTTTTAAATATATACAGTGAATTTATTTAAACTTTTATTGTAAAATAATTGTCCCTAAATTAATAAAAAATTTTAAATTATTAATAAAAATTGATAAATTTAATTTTCTGAATTCAACAACTAATATGAGCCATATTAGCAAAGTTTTTTTACATAAATTCAATTAGATCTTCTATTTTTTTGGAGTACTTTTAAATTTTTCACACATTTCATTTGAATAACAATAATAAAATACTCTGTATATATGTATATATATATATATATATATATATATATATATATATATATATATATATATATATATATATATATATATATATATATATATATATATATATATTCATTTCATGAGTTCTTTGAAAGTTAAATTGGAAAGAAAGATGACATCTTCTCCAGCAGGAAATTATTTGAGGAATTTGATTGTGAATTTCTATAGTTGATATCTTTTCACTCTGAGAAATTTATTGCTCCTAATAAACTATTCTCCTTAAGAAGTCTGCTTTATCAGAAAATCATTTCAATCTTATTTGTGAATTTACATCCTCTGCAAGAAAATAACAGCATTTCCCTTCCGTTTTTCTGAAAAATATGTTCTGCTCAATAATTATATTTCAAATATTACACATAAAAATATAAAATTTTTTGTTATCACCCTTATTTGAAGTTTATTACACATTTGTTTAGCTTTTTTGTGGTATAAATATTTAAATTAGTTATATATTTCATTTTAGACGTTTGGAATGGAAGCACTTTGAAGCAACTGTCAGAGGTAGGAAAACAATTACAGTTCAAAATGTTAGCAGTGACTTAATGGAAAATTTGGATTTTCGGGACAACATTATTAAGGTTTCCTTTGAATACAATCATCTTATTATTGTTACTTCCACTCAATGTTACATATATAGGTAAGTGATACTGTATTAATATTATCATTTATTAACTTATACTATTTATCAATTACATATTACAAATTAATAATTAATTTATAAATTGCATATTTTTAATTTTCATAAAACTTTATCTTGTTACTTAAAAAGTAAATCTTCTTTAATAAATATTATTACATTTTGTATAATATTCAAACAATAAAATTGAATATTGTTAATAAAAATAAGATCCTTTTTTCAAATTGTTTATAAAAATTACGGATTTAAATCAAAAAGAAACTGAATTTAAAAAAAAACATATTTACAATACTAACTAAATGTTTTTTAATACTGAATAATAATTATTAGATAAACATTAACATAATAAGTAATTAGGATTATAATTATAAAATTGTATAAAAAATTTGCATGATTTAGATATTCTCAAACAATACAGTGGATGATCAGTTAACAAATAGTTCAGATTACAAACAAATCGGACAATAAACACTTTCACAAGATATTTTTTGTGTTTGGACAATGAACTCATATTTGGATAATAAACTAAAAGAAATTCTAACAAGAACTTCTCTGTTCTCAGAACATGTTATACAGGGTTGCTTTACCCTTCAGACCAAAACTTGTTTTTCTTCTCTCTTGAATTATGTTGCTTTCTTATCAAATTGCAATGCTCTACACTGGTAAAAAGAATTTTCCTCTAGTGGAATATTTATATCTAAAGTAAACCATCGGTTTCAGCTTTGATTTCATTCAAAACCGAAATCAATTTCATTTTAAGCACACACCCCTTGTTCATTTAGTGAAGAAATGAGTGGATGTGTGAGCAATGGTCTTAGAATGGCACCCAAACCAAGCTGATATCAGTGAGGTTAGGGATCTTTACAACAAAAATGCTGTTAATCACTTCATGACAGTCTTAAACTAGAGAAAAGCAATCATCATTTGCCAGGTTATTTAATGCCCAATTAACAAAAAATGGAAAGGATTGATTAATGTGCAAGACTCTAAACATATGTATTATATTTTAATAAACTTACTAAAAAATTACACAGCCTTTTTTTAATTTCATTTTTATGGTCTCCAGAACGAATTAATCAACTTGACATAAAATTCTAGGATAAAGCAATGATCCGTTATTGAACAATTTGGATAGCGAACATTGTTTTGTAAGGGATTAAGTTCATTCATCCATCACCCACTGTACCAGCTATTAATAAACTTATTATGATTGAATGTGTGTGTGATTGTATAATGTTATCTATCATTATAGGAGAATTGTATTTTGAATTAAAATTTATTGTTGTGTGATTGTGTAAAAATAAACAAGTTTCATCAATTGTTATAGATTTTTTGAAAAATTATTTTTTACTTGAAAGAAATCATATCGTACTTTTGTGCTGAAAAAGCAAGGAAGAGAGGGAGATTTTACAATTTTTTCATTTCATAAGTTACTTTTTCTTATTTGCCTAAACTAGAACATTAATGTCGCACAAATGACTTTTGTTTTCTAATTTTTATTAAATAATTAATGGCTTTAAATTAATTAATTAGTATTTAATAGTGAGTTGTTTAAAAAAGTTTGCTTTTTGCTTTGGAACTGTCTGAATCATGATTCAGAATGAGATATTGAGAAACAACAGGAGGGATATTATTGCAAAAATTCTTTCAAAAGGTTTTGCCTAATGTTATTTTCAAAAAGAGCTTTCATGTTGTTTAAATTAGTAGCCAAATGTCTTTAATAAATTATTAATTACAAAAACATTAAACTGCATTTTTCTTAGTTGTAGGCTTTTATGTAAACCAATAAGCATGTTAAATTTTTCTAAAAATTAATAAAAAAAAAACTTTTAACATTTTATGAAAGTTTATATTAGTTTATGACTATCTAAACAAATTTTTTTTGACACAAATCACATCAAAAATCCAACTATATGTGATTATAAATTAATTTACTATGTTTTTTATTACCATTAAAAGTAAGTAAAAGCAATAATTTATATTTTGCTTCTATCTTTTACTTTTAGCACTAAAAATTGGAATACTCCAATCATTTTTGATTTAAAAGAAGGCAATGTTTCATTGGTTGTACAAGCTGAAAAGTAAGTTATAATACATTTATTTATGTATTTCTTATGTGAGATATATATAAAAAACAATATTTAAAAATATTTTCAGTCATTTTTAAAGTGTTATAAAAATGTTTAGCATAAAAATCGTATTTCATACCATAATTTCATTATTTTTTTATCTGCAAGTTTCTGTTTTGCTGCATCTAAATGACAGTTTAAATATTCTATCAAGCTTCTACTATATTTTTATATTACTTTTAATTCAATTCATAATTACTTTTTCAGAAACTAGGAATAAATTTATAGCTCTTAATATGATTATCTGGTTTCTCATAAAGTGAGTCATAGCAATGACTGCATTATTTTATTGATATAATAGTATCACTTGTAATAGCAATAAGTAATTGATAACTCTGAGTTTAATTTAATTCAGACTTTTTAGTTTTCTAGCTGTTATAGCTTGTAATTTTACCATGAGTTATATTTTTATTCCTTGATTATATATTATCTGATTAAATTTAAACATGATTTTCAATGTACAGTCTTTCAAGAAAGCATAATTGGAAAATTGATTTGATTAAAAGAAGAACTGCATGTGTATCTTTTTATTAATAAAAAGTTACATAATGATAAATAATAATTAAATAGTAACATAAATTAAAATAAGCAATTATTTTAAAGATTTTTTTTAAGTATTTTACATATTTACCAAAATAAAAATATATAAAATTAATGTTTCCATGTTAATTAATGAGAAATATTTCAAAATCATAAATATTTATAATTTTAAAAGCAAAATATGGGAAATTTTTTTCCAGAGCAGAAATATAAGAGAAAAAGTTTATTCATGATTACTAGAACAAACTTTCACTTTTAAAAAATACTTTGTTATAAAATACATTTTAAATACCTACAAGATGAATTGATAAAGAAATGCAGTATTATTTATTGGAATTTTTAATGAAGCATATTAAAAACTGATTTTTCAGTTCATAATGGTATTTTATTCAAAGTTTTGTTTTTGATGTCAGATTATTTTTTTAACTTGAAAATGCTCTTATTAACCTAAAAAAAATTGGTTAATAATTTGTAAATAATAGAATGTTAAATTGATTACTTGACATTTTAAAATTGCAAATCCAAGTTCTCTTCTATGTAGTACATTTAAAAAAAAATAATATGCTAACATGTCAAAAAATTATTTTGTTTTTAAATTTTTATATTCCAGTTTTTTTTTTTTTTTTTTTTTTTTTTTTTTAATAACCCTAAAAAGAGAATTTTAAATTTAGATTATCATATTTGAAATTTGAAGAGAAAGAATAAATGTTTCTTAAATAAACAAAAATCTGAAAAGGTTGAATAAAATATATTTAAAGAAATATTTTTTTCAAAAACAGCTTAGAATTATTTAACATAATTAGAAAGAATGTATGACTTTTTAAATTTTTTTACTAAAATAAAAAATAGCATTTGAATATAAAATATTATAATGAGCTTTTTATTTGTTTCTTTAACATTTTGAAAACTATGTGACTTATTTTATTAATTCATCATTTTGATTTTCTTTTTGACAAGTATTAGTTTAGCATAAGGATATTATAAATGACAAAATTGGAAACTAATTCCAACCCCTGGAATTCCAAAAATTGTTTTAAGGGCCCTTGAAACACCTGGAATTTTTACTTAACTTGATGCATTTATTTTTGTTAGAATTTACTATAATTTTTTTTTTTTAGTTTTTTGTTTTAATATTTTAAAATTTTCAATGAAATTGTTAGAAGACAAAATTAAGTATTAGTTCTAATGGTCTGAATGTCGGTTTTTCACGAATATATGGCAACAGCATTCAAATATTATAAATTTTAGAAGCTGCTGCCTGCAGTATCTGCATAATGCTTACAACCATGGATGTTCTTCATTTCCAGAAGTTGATGTTGAAGAAGTTGATCAAGAACATATTTGCAGACTATTTAAGGTCTCACTCACTGGTGTTCATGTCTTTGGTACCTTTGGATCAGGTGTAAAACTTTCATTAAAGTTTTTCTAACATCGATGGTTAGAAAATTTTAATGTTTTGAGCTGATTGCTGGAAATATTGCTATATCTTGAAACATATGTGTCACTTTTTCAAAAAAAAATTTCCTTATCATTGTATTAAACCATTTGATATTTTGCAGAAGTGTACAAAAGATGTATTTTTTTGGGATGTACTTGGGAAGTGGAACCTTTTCTGGCACTTTATCAAAATGCTAAAGCAATTTTACCATTTTTTGCAGGAGATTTTTATGCAATGTTGGATAATGGAAAATTTTCTTACATAATCTTTGTTTGCTTAAATCTGTTTCTTCATTTAAATCTATTAGTATTAATATAAAAGATAAAGACAAAATGATGATAATTAATTTGATGTTGTCTTTGTTATCAAAAATCATCAGAATGTTGCATATATGCAAACTTTTACAGATAAACAGATAGAATGTTTTTAAATTGCAAATCATTTTTAGAATCAAAGACAAAAAAATTAATAGAAAAAGTCCTTTGCAATATTTTGTGGTATGAAATATTTCATTAGATGCTCAAATCTCTGATAAGTAGTGAATCAAGTAATTTAAATAAAATGTAGAAATTTCTTTTGTATTTATCTAATATGTCTGAAATAAATGTGTCAGAATGCTATTTTGTTTTAAAAGAATTTCATAATTTTGTTGAAGAGTTTAAATCATCAAAACCAACTGTAAAACTTCAAGATAATATTGATGAGAAATTTGATGTTATTAAAGATAGAATAGATACTTTTTATTTTAATTTAATGTCAAATAAACAAAATTATTGTCACTTATAGAAAGTAGTTAATTTATTTTTACTGTTCTCTCAATATCAAGCATTTGTTGAATGTGGATTTTCTATGAACAAAAATCTGATGGTAGAAAATTTAAATCTAAACATAATTACATATAACAAGGAGGTTTCAACAATATAATAATTGGTAAAGACCTATTCAATTTTGCTGCTGAAAGTACAAATCATATTTAGATTAATCAAAACAGCAAAAAAAAAAAAAAAAAAAAAAGCAGCTGATAAGAGAAAGCAAAAGCAATTCTTGAAGAAATTGATGAATTGAAAATCAAAAAGAAGCGTTTGGAAAATGATATAAATGTAGTTGAAAAATCTACATTAGAGTTTGCTAAAGAAGCTGGAAAAAATGGTAAATTAACATTAATTGCAAAATTAAACATGTGTTTCTGTAGTGCTTCAGGAAAGCAATATTTATTACTCACTATTACTAATGAATTAAAAGTAAAAGCTTTACAAGTGGAAAGTTAGCATTTTCTAACAGCAATATTTTGTATAAGCGAATAATCAAGAAATTTGGCAATCTATTGATAGATTAAAGTAGTAGAAAAGTCTATAATATGGATGTGAAATGGTTTAGTTTTAAAAGAGTTTGAAAGTAGATGGAAGATAAAATTTACCATTGCTTTTATTAAATAATAATTAGGAAAAAAACTCATGCTGAAAACTTTATGTAATAGATTTTTTTATTTTTTATTTATATAAATTATATATACTTATATAAATGCACTTATTATATATGTATATATATTTGAATAAGTATATTTATTTGAAAAGAGATTGTAATACACATCATGAAATACTCAATATGGGAATCTAAGGAGAATGTTTAAATACTTTAAAATAACCCATTATTTTATACAATGTATAATTCAGTAATTAAAGAATTTTTATATTGATTATTTAAATAATTTGAAGGCTTTTGAAGTCATTATTCAATACAATTGTAATTTAAATGAAAAATATTCACTTTAAATTTTACAATTTATTTATATTATTTTGGAATATAATTGAAAATGTTGCATATACGTAATTATATGCATATTTGGTTAAAAACAATTGGTCAAATAATAAAAGTTATTTAATATAAATGTCAATACTTCCTGGAGATTTTTGATTCGATTCCTGGAAAACTCCTGGATTTTGATTCTTGGAAATGTATACAAACCCTGTTTAATCTTCCTTTATAAAGGCATTACAAATGTAACTAAATTAGTATTTACAGTAATTTAAAATAGTAACTGGTAAATTAATTTTAACAAAATTAGGATTTACAGTGATTTAATTTAAACATTTGTTAATTGTACTGTGTAAGTATAATTTATTTAGTTATAAATAGATTAACAATTTTCTGTACTATAGGTAGTACACATGCCAATGCCAAACATTGACAGTAGAATTATAATAAACAATAAAATTCTGATAACTTAATATAGAATTACAATGATTATATTAAAACTCGCACTAAAAAGTCGACTCATATTTGTGCATTAAGTTTTTCTTGAATGTTAAATGCAATTTTGAAGATCTTTAAAATGATCAATACCAAATGTCATATTAATATAATCAATAAAAAAATCAACAAATTCAATAGAATTTGATGCTGATTAAATTAAATATACTTAATTCATTTTCTCTAATTAAACTATAAATGAAGTAAATCATAATTTTCAATATTAGAAACAAGCAACTATTGTAATGTGTAATTTTGTTTTAATTTTCTTATATCAGATGACATTTTACAAAAATTATACAATTTTGAGAACTTTTTAAATCACAGCGCTCTTTTTAAATAAACCAAACTGAAGAAACTCAAATTTCTTTAACAACTTATTGAACAGATATCCTCTTTAAAAACTGAAATATGATAAACATCATCAAAAAATACTTTCTTTACATTCAAATTTTTATCAAATATAGAAAAACAAACGGAACATGCTTTATATTAATTAAAATAGTACTTTTTAACTATTATTTATTTTGTCTGTTAACCAGTTAACAAAATGAATAGCTAATCATTAAATTCAATATTTTCATTTTTAGACATAACTTTACACATACTGTAGAAAATAATAGTTGATTATACAGTCATATAAAGAAGGTATTTTGCTTTTCTGTATTCTCAAATATTGCATATTACATCAAAAAATTTATGATTTGGTGGGTTGTTAATTTATAATGATGCACCTCATTTTCAATCGCAGCAATAACTTTCTTTTTGAAAAATGTCATAATGAATTATCTAGTTACATTATTTTAATGGGTGATTTAAAAATGATATGGGTTTCCTAGAGGACAATAGACAAAAGGAAAAGTTGAGAACCTCTGATTTAAGTTTTAATAATCATTTATAAATAGACTTCTTTCATTAAGGAAATAGAAAACTTTTTATTTAAAAATATTCTGTTATATATAGTTTTGTTTAAAAAATGTGTTGATTCTTCATTATATAATTGTGTTATAAAAAACAAATATAATTAAAAAAAATTTTTATTTGTATATTATTAAAAAATTATAATTAAAAAAATTAAAAAAAAATTTGATTAAAATATATATAAAAAATTATAAAAAAAATATAATTAAAAAAATTTTTAATTTGTATTCAGTAATGTCTAATGGATATCTTTGATCTTTTAAATGTTACAAGCAGTAAAAAGCTCTTCAAATTAAAATATGTTAATTTACCTACAGTTTTCATGTTAATAATTATTTAATAAATAAATTATATTCTGGCTAGTATTTTACTGTGATAAATTATCTGAACTTTTTTTGTAAATATTCCTTAAAAATTTTTAATTGCATGGAAAATACTTCGTAGAATTTAATTTTATCTGCATTTAAACAAGTTTATTTTAAGATCATAATTTAATGTATAACAACAATTTAATTTCTTTAAGACATTTCTTATTTGTGGATGGGCAGAGTGTGTACATCTACAATTATGATGGTCGTCTTGTGAGCACACCAAAGTGGCCCCTTATGAGAACAGATTATTTAAATCAGTTTACAGTCAGTTTGAGTAATGATACAGTCGCAATAAGAAATAAAGGAGATGAAAAAGGTATTTTAATAATTATTGGATTAAATTATGTATAAAATATTAAATTAGAATGTCTTCTGTTTCAGGAATTTTTATTTGAATATAAATTGTAGTTGAAAATATGTAGAAAAAATGTTACTCATTTATTGATAAATTATCAATAATAATATCTATGGTATTGAAAAAAAGATACAGATTAATTCAAATAACATTTGAAAATAATCAAGAAATTGTTTATCATCATAAAATTTGAAATTATGATGCGTTTTTAATGTTTTACAGGAATTTATAATGCTTCAATTTTATTTATAAATCATGATTTAATCTTTGCAACTTTTAACAGCATTTTTAGTAAAATTTTTGTCATTTAAAAAAATGAATACAATTAGTTTTTTCTAAAGCTTATACTATTTTTAAATATCCTTTTTCTTTCAATATGTTGGGTTTCAATGTGTTTTTGCACATGTTGGTTCTATTATTTTCAATAAAGAATAAAAAAATTAATTTTTTACTTAGAATATATTAAAACATTAATACAACATTTAACTTGTTTGTTTACTAATCTATATTAAATTTACTTTTAGATATAATTTAATGTTCACTTTTTAACATTTTTTAAATCCTAAGTTTTGAATAAAGAACTTTTATTTAATCAATTTATTAGTGTCAACATTTATAATTTATTAATATCTTTTAGCTTGAAATAGCTTTCTCTCTCCTTGTCTATCCATTCATATATTGTCAGTTTCTCTAGCTGCATTTGACTGTAAGCTGTATTAAGAGTATTTTAAAGAATTTAATTGTTTCAGTTTTCTGAAATACTTTTTTACTATATTTATAATGCAAAATATTTTTTCACATTTCCATTCTTTAAGCCATTGCACAAGTATATTTATGCTGATGCCAGACCTACTTTTTTTAAGACAAAAATATATAATTATTAAAACATTTATTATGGAAAAATTTTGTTACATAGTATGTTTAAGTATTATTTGATGTAAAAAATTTTCTTGTTATTAAATATTAAACTAATGCAACATGAATGTTACAGATATTGTGACTCACATCCTGTTCTTCATAGAAAATAGGTTTTCAACTATTGGTTTTATACATTCTTCATTCTTTATTAATCTTCAAATATTCAAATAGCAATATATTACTTCATAAAATAAATTTATTTAATGTACAAAAAGGAAAATTAAAGAACAAAACATTATTTTAGTTTAACTTGTTATAGAAATCTTTATTTTTCTAATAAATATTTCAGGTAAAGATAATACTAGTTTAAGAAATTGTGCAACTCTCTTAAATGCCTTTTAAATACTTTTTGTATTGAATTTAT
This sequence comes from Latrodectus hesperus, assembly GCA_037975125.1. Lineage (NCBI taxonomy): Eukaryota > Metazoa > Arthropoda > Arachnida > Araneae > Theridiidae > Latrodectus > Latrodectus hesperus. The sequence goes on along the minus strand of CM075857.1, from coordinate 11,000,273 downwards.
TCAAATCTTCAGCATAACAATTGATTTTTATTTTGAATATGACATAGGGAAGTATTTACTGTATTTTATTTATTTATTTTTTTAAGTGATTCATGTCTTTGATGCTATATCTGGAAAGTATGTTCCTGAGGGAAAACCATTTACACATAAAGTAAGCTTGTTTCAAATAATTTTCCATTGTATTTCTTTTAAATAAAATCTGCATATCAATATATTCAAATTAAATGTTATTTTGATTTAATAATTAAAATACAATAAAATTTTAAACATTTTCAAATTCTTTAAAACAATGTACAAAGCCTTAGAGAAAATAAAATTAATTTGTTTGGCTTAAAAATTAATGAAATTCACAATTGTCTTGAGGTGCTTTAATAAAAAATGTGTAAGAGAAATACATGTACTAATTTTTTGATGCTACATTCAATTATTCTGTTATCAGGGAATAAAATTCTAGCTTTAATTGATTTTCTAATGAAAAAATTTGGTAAAATCTATGCAAATCAAAATTAAACATAAGTTAACAGATAACTTCAACTTTAATTGATCGCAATGTCTATGTAGTTTTCACGGAAAAGATGAAGTCTGCACCTAACTTTGATACTGCTCAAATATGCATGGGATACAATAAAAAACTTTTATGTGAAACAAATTATGGATTTGGCAGTATTTGTATGTAGATTAATGTCTTTTATGGATACGCATCTCTATATTTCTTCTCAGAAAAGTGTTAAAGTTTAGAGGTAACTTTTGAAGCTGATATGTATCCTTATGGTGATGCAATTGGTGATAATTTCCTGTTACTTGTGCTTGATTTCATAGAAGATTTTCAAATTAAATGAATCATTATAAAAATTGATTAAATTAACAGATTATGAATCCAAGAATTCATTTAATATGCATCAGTATAATAGAATGGATTAGAATAATATTTCTTCTGATATGATAGGCCTTGCTGTCAGAGTTTGAATTTCATTTTTAGACCAACTTGGTAACTCAATGTCTTCAATTTTACTACTGTATGCTTTTTTGTCTTGTATATATTGTAACCTGAAACTCACTTATAGAAGGCATTTCTTAGAAAAAGGAATAAACCAATTCCTTTGTTCCCCAAAGGAATCTAGATTGACAAAAGGAACAATTGTAGATATGCTTTGTAGATTATTGCTGTATGTTTTTTTGTTGTGTAATTTTTTGTACATGCATTTGTAAAATAAAAATGAATATAAAACTAAGATTGAATCATGTCATCATTTGTTTTGGTTCATGCACTACAATATACGGCTCCTTTTACGGACTAAAAATTTTTTTGGTGTTTAGGTATTTTGATGTTTTAGGTATTTAAATATTAAAGTAAAATAAAAGTTTGTTTTAATTCAGAAATTTATAAATGCATTTAAAAGTTAGCCTTTATGTTTTGATGATGCTTAAATTAATTTAAGTCTTAAATATTATATTATTACAAGTAAACAATAATATATTTTCTTTAAGTTTCCAAATGATCAATTTAGTTTATAAAATCATAATATAAAATAATATTTTTGATTTACTTTTGTTAATTGTTTTGAGTTATTATAATCAATAATCCTATGAAGGTTTATTTGAAATTGTTTTTTATTTATTAGTGAATTTTATGAATTATGATGTAATATGAAATAAGATGTTTCATACAATGACATTGTATGAAACATACAGAAGATGATCATCTGATACACATATTCTAAATTAATTTAATTTTCACTGCTTTTTAGAAAAAATACGGTCTTCCTTTGTAATCTTAAGTTAATTGAGACAATTTTAGATTCTTCAAATTATTTTTTACAATGATATCCCATTTCGTGAGAGAAAATTACTTTATATGTTTAAAAAAGAAAACTTAAACTTACTGTTATATATATATAATTTTTAAATTAAACTTATTAAAATTAATTGATGCAATTAATCAATTTTAATTTTGATAAGTTTAAATTTAAACTTACTTTCAAAATTAATTATAATTAGAAGAATATATCAAATATTTATCTACACTAAGTTTTCTTTTGCTTAATAATTATGGACTTCAATTATATGACTGAATATTATATATTTTCTAAAATATTTATATGAAACATTGTCTTCAGAATAATTATATATCCTTAAACTCTAATGAATACATATAATGTAACTCTTCCGAAAACTGTTCTTTGTGGGATTTTAATCAAACTAATTTAAATTATCATATTCTTTTCTAGTGAAATTTTATTTTTTATATATGGATATAAAAAAATAACAAATATTTCTTGTAATAACTAAGCATTATTTTATATTTTCCAATTAATTTTTATAAAATTAAGGAAAATTAATTTTTGTCATTATTTTTATTTCTTTTACAGATGGATGTGTTGGAAATTGCTCTTGATCAATGTGGTGCAGCTGCTAATCGGCGCTTAGCTTTTGTTGATAAAAATAAAGATTTATACCTTCTGAACATCAGAGCCCTACAAAATTCTACAAAAAAGATTATGAAGCTTGGTTTGTTCTTCTATTTTATTTGTCTAACATGCTTTACAGTTTGGAATATTTGATTGTTTCCATCTGTATTCATAGCTGCAGATTTGATGTTTACCTTAGCTTCAGTTATACTCTATAAACTATATCACATTTCAAATCATACTCTAAAATATTTTTTTAATTATTTTGTTATAGTTATTTAATTTTTTTAACAGTTATGATTTTAGATTCTAAGTGTTATATTAAATAACAAACTATTGACAACACAACAGCATAGTTAAGAAAATGAAATCTATAAAATCTAAATAAATATTAGATGCTGCTAAAAGATTTTAACAACAATTAATGCTGAGAAAGAATTAGCACTTAGGCAATTAAATTGCATTGAGCTCACCATGGCTTGTGATAAAATAGCATTTTTCAAAGCTAAAGGTACCAATTTGAGTCCCATCTAATGTTGAATCATAATCTTATCTAGATTTCCTTTTTTTAGAAATGACTGCAGTTTAAACTTTCTTGTATTATTTTAATATTTTGCTTCAAAAGTTGTTTATTTTAAAATTTTGTAATTAATAGTGGTTTCAAAATATATTTACTATATAATTGTTTATTTATTGCATATGTTTAGCAGTTGCAAATCTGCAATCATAAAACTCTTTCCGTCCATGCCTTTTTACTCTCTGCAAATTTTATAAAATAAACATTATTTTCATGTATATTTTTTTTCTTATTTTTATGCAGTTTATTTTGACATTATCTGAAATACAGTAAATGCGCATTTTTGAGAATGTATAGGGACCAGTAAAATGGTTTTTTAAAATTGAAAGTTTGTAAAATCGGAAAATTGCTGTTAGATGTTAAAACTACTTATGTATGACTCTTCTCTCTGTTTATAAATAAAGAACTGTTAGAAAAAATTATTTAGCTTGCATTATATGAACAAACATGCAAAATAAAATTCATAGTTAAAAAGAAATCTAATTTTTACTTTATTGAGAAAAATTAGATAAAGTAATCATTTTTTCTCTTCCAAAATTACATTTTTAAAAACACTTTTTAGATGAAGAAAAGCATTTCACTTTTGTTTTTCCTAAAAAGTACCTGAATCTTATTAGCCATTCACCTACCTGTTTTGCAAGTAGTCACAACACTAAGTCGTTTTCTTCATGTTTGATATCTGAAAGTGTTTTTTCATTCTTATTTATTATGCTTTCACTCATTTAATCAACTACAGGTTTCATACAACTCCTTAAAGTTTCTGTAATTTGAAAATTTTTAAGAGCTTTTGAATCTCCTGGAATTTTGACTTGACTCTTTAAAAATTGTGAATTACTCCTGGAATTTTTTTTGTTACAAAATATTATTTTTTTTAACTTTTCCTTTTAAAGTTTTAAAATTTTCAATGAAATTGTCTGAAAACTTAATTCAATATTAGCTCTTAATGTTACTACTAAATGGTGGCATGATCAATATTAGATAGTTGTATTTGTTTCTTATATATACATTTGAAGCAAGAGTAAAAAAGTCCTGATGTGAAAGTTGGGGGGCCATAGGTTTCTTTCTTGAAGTTCATGGATGAATAACTAATCTTCACTCAAGTTATCAGGTAATTTTTTTTCTTTAGTTACAGTTGTTTACTTAAATACACACATTGGTCAAAATGTCTTAGATATCGTTTTTCCTGCGACACAATTCCAAGTATTTCCTAGCAAGAAATTTTAAGGATGCTTTGTCAAAGTTCATGAATTAATTCACTCAAGCCATCAGATAATTTTTTTCTTTCTTCAGATGCAGTGGTTTATTTAATAATGCATGCAAGTCAAAATGACTTAGATATCGTTTTTCCTGAAACACCATTCCAAGCATACTTTCAGAAAAGCATGAGCCCAGAATGTCAATTTCATATGGCGATTTCAAGACGTAATCACTTTCAAAATTGCCCTATGATATTTTCACTTGAAGCTATTGATTATACTCATATGCATGCAAAGTTGGAAGTTAGATAAGGCGGGAATAATTCCACTCAGACTGTTAGAAAAAAATCTGCAGGGAATAATATTTGAGACTGGCATCTATTAATAGCTCAAAGTCTACTGGCATATCAATCCCACTAAATTCATATAAAATATTTTTCATGAATTTTGATTTTAATCATCAATTTTAGAATCGAAACTACTTTTTTTTTAAACTGATAAATACTTGATGTTGCAGTTAGTTTACCTCAATTCTAAAATTCTCCAATAATAACATTAATTTAAGTTTTTCAACAATAAAATAGAAAAATGAGTAAAACCTCAAATAAAAAATAAATGTAAACAAAAATGCATCAAACCAAACTCATAAAATTATGAGAGAATTTTCAAATATCTAGTTCGTAAATCAGAATTAATATTATCATTGCATCTATGAGATTCTATATATGACCAGCCAATAGTTTGTAAAATCGATAATTTATTGTATTAAAGTAAAATTATTTTATAATTATAGAAAAAGTTCTAGATTGCAAAACATTTATTATATGCTGGGATTATTCAACTTATTGTGTATATCAAAATCTTTTTATGTATCAATAAATCTTTGTAATATAAATCTTTTTGTGTATCAACAAAGTATTCAACTTGTTATGAATGTTTTCAATATTTTTTACTTAAAAAAATAATCCAAATTGTAGGCTGACTCATTTAGGCAGATGTTGTAATAATTATCTTATGAGAAATTATGTAACATATTGTAACAAAATATTCTATAGTAACATTTCTCTTATGATCTTAAGCACACTAGGAATATCATGTAAATTTTGTTTAAATTTACTAATGTCTTTTTTGCAATCATACAACATTATGAACTCTGATATCAAATAATTGATTTAAATATCGAATCTTAAATATTTGAGTTTTAATGCTTTTAGGGTTTTTTTTAGTATAGATTTTAGATTTTTAATATCATAAATTATTACTGTTTTCCTCTTATATTTATCGACCAGATGAAAGCAATTTTGTTCATTTTTATATCAGTTAATTAAATAAAAACAAATGTATTTACTATTGAAACAATCTTTTAGCTGCTATAAAATTCAGAAATAATTATAAAATGAACATTTAAAATGTATGTTTTTATTTTTAAACTTAATTATACAATTGTGAAAATCTATTTTTAGGTACAATGATGCATTCTATAAGATGGAATGATAACTCAAATATGTTGGCTGCTTTACAAGATGGCAAGTTACTCATTTTTTACTTTCCTGCTGTTGTGTTTGTTGATAAGAATTTACTCTCTTCCACAATTATGCAGAAAGATGATAGGTATTCAAGCATAATTTTTATGGTTATTTTTTAATAATATTTATACATTTAATTATTTTAGGGTTATCTCACTATACACACAGTAAATAATTGAGAATTCAAATCACTTTTGTTTTTCACATTAATTTAAATATTTATTAAAAGTGTCCATTATCCTGCATTTCATATTGATATTTCTGTAATTAATTATTTTTCCTTTTAAAAGAATTTGTTCACAACTAATAAAATATTTCTTTTAAATTACTTGGTTTTCACAGATGTTTGTTCCATTTTTCTAGTTATTATTTTTTATATTTTACTGAAAAAAAAATTGGGAATGTGATAGGTACTGTCCAATTATTGTATAGCTTTTCAAAGATGCATAATAATTCATTATAGTTCTAAAAGCATAAAATAGTGAAATGTAATGAATTATTCTATGTATTATATTTGTTTATAATTTAAATTAGTAATCAAATACTTATTACTATGTATCTCATATTACAAATGTAAATTTTAAAAATGCTTCAGCATTTTGAAGTTAGCATAATCATTTAAATTTAGTAATTTGCTTTTAAATTCTTGTAACGGACCATTATTTATTTACTTGTTTTGTTTGAACTTTATAAATGATTGAAAATGTTTTTTAATCATTGAACTGCATTTTTAAGTAAAAATTAGCTTAAACAACGTACAATAAAAATAAAATTGCCTGAATGCAAAATCTTTTAAAACTCTTCAGAATGGATCTTCCAAAATAAGTCATTGTAGGAGACAGTTTTATTATATTTGTTAAAATGACATTTTCGTGCTAAAAATCCAAGGGATGGTATATAATGTTTAGGAATAATGCATTAAATACCCTGCCATGGGAAGAATTTCTGGTATATGTTGTTCAGTTATGGTTGATATTTTTATGTAATAAGTCTCTCTTTTATGATATGATAGTAATGCTTGGGTGTCTTATTTGGTGCTAAAGCATTATATATATTTATCATTATTAGCTTTTGTTAAGAAACAAATACATAAAAGATTAAAAGAATTTTGTTTATTATATAAAACTCAAAAGTGAAACAATTTTGAATAAACAATGCAGTTTCTAATATATGTTGTTGAATTTCATTTGACAATATATATTGGAAGTTGCACAAATCTTTTGCAAATAAATTTGCTGTTACTATTTTGTTGGATAAATTTTATTGCTTACATAGTTTTTAATTTCTTAGAAATAGTTTATCTACTGTTTTATTGTAAAATTGTTGAAAGATTTTCTTTTCTTTTATCAAATAAATATTTTCCCATAATTTTTTGTTGAATTAACCCTCAGAATATTTCCATAGGTTTCAAATTTTTTTTCCTATCCATAATTTTTTATTGTTTTGTTCATATAGAAATGTTTTCCTATATTTCAGTGATTTTGGCAAGAATCCTCAAATAATAAGCTTTGTTGGAAACCATGTTAATATCAGGAGAGCTGATGGCTCCTTGGTTTCTTCTGCTGTGTCTCCATATCCACCTGTTCTCCATGGATATGTCTCTTCTCGCAGATGGGATGATGCTGTTAGGCTCTGCAGATACATAAAAGTGAGTTACTGCTCATTAATGCATCTTTGTTTCCATTGATATCATTAATATCATAAAATACATCTTTATAATTTCATAAATACCTTTGAATTGTAATATTTTCCATAACAAGGTCATCTCCATGTAAAACTAACGTTATTGCACTGTTTGTTGAAAGAACTTTACTAAGAAACATACTTATTTTATAATGCAAAGCATGTGTGCATTTATCAGTATCATGAATATAACTAACAGATATTTGGTAATTATATAACTTGGGTTTTCTCCTTATAATCTGTATGTGTGTGCATATTGTAAAAATTCACTCTAGAAAAAATTGGAAAATATAAAATTTTGTTACATAAAAAATGTATACTAACTGGAAATTTTAATTTATGTTTTTACTATATATTAAAATATAAAGTTTAATATTTTATTTAATATGACAGTTTGGTTGTGTATAAATAGCCATAAATTTTCATTTCTTTTTAAATGAATTATCTTTATGCAATTTCTTATGTTCTGATAACAAACATCTCACACATTTTTGAAAAGAAGCAAAAAATAACAGTTTGAACGTTTTTAACATTATTTAATGTTTAAAAAATAATTTCTTTTTTTTCTTAAAAAATATTAATTTTTTTTATTTTTAAGTATATAATGAATATCAATTAAATTTTGATACACCTATAGGTTTTAATTCAGAAATGGTATATCATTTGTAATTTTCAATTTTGTTTGTTAATAAGTGTGTTATTTTCAAAATATGTGGTTTTAAAATATTGAATGTCTGAAAAATCCATGTAGATGAGACCATTTCAATTTTTAACTGCATTAAAAATATTTTTTATTGAAAATGAATCCTTTTAGCTTAAACAACTACAAAATTCCTGATTTTTTGGTTGTTTAAAATTAAATAAGTGTGAAATTCTTACTTCATTGTAAACATGAATGGGAAGGTATTTTTACAGTAAATTTTTCGGATTCTTTGTATTAATTTTTACTTTATTTTCTTAAATTTTTAAAAGTCAAACTTTTGATCCTAATTAAATATTAGGAAACATTTAAAGAAAATAGATATTGTGCAGTAATGCAAAAAGAACATATTTTTAATTATTTACACCAAATATATGCTTTATTTAGACAAATTCTATATTTGTTTTAAAATTTTTACTAAATGTAGATTTCATTAAAAAATTTGCTATCAGAAATGAAAATGTTAGAAACTTAATAATGCTGGACAGCAAATTATACTTTTTGATGAATCAAATGCAGAATATTTTTTTCATAATTTCATTTTAAATGCTATAATATGAATAAAAATTTTCCCTGAATTATTAATTTAATATTATTTTTTGTGTGAGGAAAATTTCATTCAAATTATATTTAATCTCATTATTCCATATTGCAGTTTTAATACCAGAGCTATATCAAAACAATACAACAACCAATCTACAATATCAAAACAAACAATATTTTTATAATTTAAGTGCTTTTACTATATAATTAATCATTGCAATGGAAGACATATAACTTGTATTGTAATATATGCTATTAATTTACAACTATTTCAATGCTTCATAAATTTTGACAAAAAAATTGTTGCTGTTCATGTAAATATTTATAAGGAAATATCAGAGAAATTGGTCAAATAATTTTCTAACAAAATTCTAGGAATACCTCAAAATATATTCCCAATCAGAATATATCTTATACAAAGTAAAGAACTTGATTTGAAATTCAATAAAACTTTATTTATTAAAAATTGCACTGTGTAAAAAACTTTTTGAATTTCGGATATACTGTACTCAAAATATTTTAAGAGATGAAAGTGAGAAGAAACTTTTGTACATTTCTGTTCAAAATTTAGAGATTTCAAGAGTGTCCAGTCTCTGTATTAAAATGGTTATAATTATTTTAAAGTGACTTTATATATAGAATTTAAAAATAATATTTTCTTACTTAATTATCTGAGTACGCACAAAAACACTTTGCATCTATATTAAAGGCATGTTCTTATTAAAAGCGTATGTCATCACTGTGTTACCAAAATAATCAGAAATAAATGGGTCACGCATAAGGTTTATTAAGCTTATTTAATGAAAATCTGTTCAAGTTGAATAATAAGAAACATTGCAATGTTTTGTTGATTTTCAGAACATTTTGTAACATTACATTATTTTGGTAGAAGTCATAAATATACTATATATTCTTTCAAATATTAAATATTCATTGTATTCAATTTATTCTGGTTCTTGCACAGGATGCTGATAAATGCAAGTAACTGAGATTCAGAAAGAAAATAACTGAGAATGATAGAAAGTTCTCAAATTACAAAACAATTGTAATAGAGTCTATCAATTTATTAGAAAACATTTCCTTGATTTTGTAGTATGCGTAACACTTTTATCTGTTTGAAAATTTACTGAAAATTTTATTTGTTTAAAAAAATCATGGTAAGTAATGAAATTCCTAATCACAATAGAGTTATTTATTTGCCTTACTTAATGTTACAAGTCCTTAATAACTAAAAAAAACTCACTTTTGATGAGCATATATATATATATATATATATATATATATATATATATATATATATATATATATATATACACACAGATGCTTTTCAAAATAATGTAATAAAAGCACTTTAGATTAATAAAGAATCCTTTATTATTGGATTATTACATTGTAGGTTTGCGTTTAGCATATAATGCACCTTAAATACTCCTAGGAATCGATTTATACAATTGCTGAACAGTGTTTAGAAGAATAATGTACTATTCTCCATGGATATATTATTAATATTCTAAGAGATATACCAGTAGAGGATATTGTGATTCCATATTCAATGTTCTAACTTAGAACATAAAAGTTCAATTAAATTTCAATATAGTGGGTAAAAATAGATGCTTAACTTCATTTTTTTCTCCTCAAGCCATAATTAGACAAGTCTAACTGCTTGAAGAACCATCCAGTCATCGTAGAAAGTTTCATCTCCAGGAAACATTTTCCATCATAAGATGGACTTGATCTACTAAAATTTCTTTACACTTCTTCCCAATGATTCAGGTTAGCAGTTTCCCCTGCAGAAAATAATGAATTGGCTGCCTACATCATGGTAGATCCATCTCTTTCCTTGTCAGTTGGAAGAAGACAGCTATGATCATACACTTGTGCAGATTGCCTCCAAACATGCATGCATCTTGTTGTAGAGAAAATTGTGAAAAACGTTTTGTCAGACCATATTGCTTTTCTCCGTGTTTGAGGTGATGATATAGTGCTGCTGTTTATGGAGCTCCAGAACAAAAGTTCAATCTCCTGTTGGATAATGTGTACTTGAAAAATTAATGAAAACGATTAAAATAAATCTTAAATAGTAAAATTAATTTATAAGTTATAATTAATTTTATTATTCATTTATATCAAATAAGAAAGAAGAGAAGGAGTAAAAACATTAATCAATCAGATCTTAGGAAGTGGACACTATTGTAGCCAATGTTAGTCATTAACATCTGTATCTTAGGGGTTGCTGTTGTGCTGTAAATTTTCTGATTCTGAAAATGACTTTTAACTGTAATCGTTGATGTTGGAAAATTCAGATCCTGATTGAGCTCTATAAGTTCACTTATGCTACAGTTATTGATTTTTAAGACATTACAATTCACTACAATACCCATTGATCTCACTGATATTTTCTTTCTGTCTACTATTTTGTTTTGCTGAGCTTGTCCTGCCACATTGTGTGTATGTTGTTTTACCTCTATAAACCACTAAAACTTGGAATGTCTCAGTCACACTTGCTTCAGGTAAATGGTTTCTACAATTTAGCCCCTGAGAATCTGAAAGTCCAACATGTTAAGCTTTTGTAAAGGGTAGCTATTATTGTATTTTAATGCTAATATTTAATGCTTACACAAGTGATTCACAGGTGTTTTCTATATTTTTATAAGCACACTCCGCACACTCAATATATATAAATAAATTTAACTTTTATCATAAATATTTTCAATGACTATATATGAACATTTAACAAACAATAATATGACATAGCAATGACTACATTTTATATAATAACAATAATTCCATATTTCAATGTATTTTTATTATATTTTAAGTTAGAACATAAAACAAATTAAAAATCTAAAGAAAATAAATTCTCATATTTTGTGTCTAAAAATCATATAATAAAATGTCATTAACTCATGAGAATTTTTAATTTTTTCATTACCAATGTTAAACATCTGATTATCAATCTCATAATTTATATATATGCTTGTTCATCTATTAATCCTTGAAACAAAAAGTTCATAAATAGTTTTACTCGTTTATCAAAAAGAAGAGCAAAATCATGGTGCTGTTATTCATTTCACTAAATGCATCAAATCACATTCTTTTTATGTATATAAATCTTGGCCGACTCAAAGGTAATAATTTGCAACTTCTGTCTGCCATACACAAATATTAGTAATTAGAATTCTGAATTTTTTAGAATAGATACTATATTTATCTACCTTATTTTTCTCAAATTATTATTGGAAATTTCATTGATATATCTTATAATACACAAGAAATGTATAAAATTAAAACTTCTCTTATTCTTTAGTTGAATCTTCATCTATTTCTATGATAATGAAACAAAAAAATAACTTTTTCTGTTTAAAGTAACTATTATATTATTACAATTTTATCTGGAGTATATGAATAATATCTTATTTTCCTCAGATAATTAAAATATTATTTCAAAAATGTGCAAAACCTGAGGAAGGAAAACATAATTTATAATTATTTTGTGATTTGCAATAGCTGAACATTTTATTGCTGCATGTTCATTATAACTGTATAAAATTTCATTGCATAAATAGAAGTATAATGCAGACTAAAGAATTCTGTGCAACAGAGATTTTAATATTTTCCATGTTCTTTATAATGATTTTAATTATATGTATACAATTTTGCTGTTGAATGCAGGTAAAAAGAAACAAAGATATTTCAGACATTTATTTTAGTAAATCTACTGTAAATTATATTTGTAAATTATGTAGTATAAATAACTGGATATATTCAAATAATTATAATTGTATTTTGAAATGATAAGGAATGTCTAATCAAATATCTGAAATTATTTGTCTACTAAAAATTATTGTTATATGAAGTTGTATAAAAAGTATCTTTGCTTAGCTTTAATACTGTATTTTATTCAAGTCATTACCTTCGAAATAATAGGATGAAGCTTTGTGGGCTTGTTTGGCAGGTATGTCTATATCATCCAAGGATCTGAAAACAGCAGAAATTGCATATGCTGCTATTAAAGAGGTATGAGTTTTCATCATTAGTTTATTTAATGTGTAGAATTTTTCAATGTAATCCAACACAATATACTTTGAATTCAGAATATTGTATTAAAGAGAATCATATTTTCCAACAAAAATAATTTTCTCTTTATTAATGGAGTAGTAAATTATTAAAATTAGTGCTTCAGGTTTAATGGAATGTAGAATAGTTCTTAATTTTCATTCTTTTATAAATTAAATTTTTACAAACTTATTATAAAATTTGAGATTTCAAAAAATATCTTTCATTTTGTTTGGCATCATGATATATGTATTAGATGAGATTTTAATCATTTTAAGTTTTTTTCTCTTTTTAAAGTACAATATTAATGGACTTTTATTTGGTTTTTTATTTTGAAAAAATTTAAATCAATGAAATTTTCATGATTCATTTGTTATTATTAATCAAAGAAATCCGTATAGAATTTTAAAATATTTTCTTTAATTATTTAGTGAATAAAAGGAATTTACTTTGACCTTGTATGAGAAATAAAGGATATTGTTTATTTTAAAAATACTTAATTATTTTGACACTTATACCCAGATTTGTTCCTGACTAAAGAATAATAATTTCTAGACAAAAATATATCAGAATAAATATGCTTAGATAGCAAGAAAAAATTTGCTTACCTAATACTTTTGTATTTAATTTCTCTCTCATATGTTTCATTAAGAAAAAGTTATGTTAAAGAAAAATACCAATTACTGATGTTATTTATACTATTTTGAGGAAATAAATTTGACTAACTGCAAAACAAATTTTGTTTAGTATAATTAATTTTGTCTTAATAACATTTATTGAAAAATTCTTTCAATTTTATACAGAAATTATTTCTATGTGTTGTATTATTAAATAAATATGATAATTAAATTTTTTAAATATAATTTTAACCCATAAGGAATAAAAATTTCGTTTTTTATAAATATATTTTTGAAGTCATTTATTTTTTTAATTTGAGAATATTATATACATATATTTATTTATTCTGATACCTGCATGATATAAACTGAAACAAAAATAGTAAAATTACTATTTTAAAATTATTTATTGAACAAATGTTTTATAGCATTCAACAAAATAAATATTATCTACAATTCTATAAGAAACAATTTCTCATTTTATATTGTATCATATATTTATAGTCAGATAAAGTAGAATGTATCCAGTATATCAAGAAACTACCTTTGAAGGATTTACAGGCTTCTGAAATGGCTCTTTTAAATGGAAATACAAGGGAAGCAGAATCAATTCTATTAGCTGGAGGCTTAATATTTAGAGCAATTATGTTGAATCTTCGTTTATATAAATGGGACAGGTAAAATACTGTTCATTAATAACTTTGTAATTTCTTTTTTTAATTTATACAAATAAATAATAATAATTTTTTAATCAAAACAAGACAAATGTTTTAATTTCCATCATGTATATAATTCATATTACTGGGGATAATGAGGTGATTGAACTTTGTTTGAAAGTCTTTTTTACATTATAATAAAGGAAATCTATTAATATTTAAATATGAAAACGCTTTAATTATTTATAAATCATGTATGTTCATTTTACATAATATTTAAATTTTAATGAATATTTTATTAAAGTATTATGTATGGAATAGAAGAGTTTGTTTTTGGTTTTTCTCAAAAAAAAAGAGACTATTTGATGTGTGATTTAAACAAAGATTCGTTTTGTCACTCTTCTATTTGAAGTAATTATTCTTTTACATCCAACAGTATGAAGGGTTTCTGTAAATCCAATAACTATATACCATAAGGAAGTTATAAAATATTATAATTTATATGTATATTCTGATATTGATAAGTTTTGATTAATACACATTTTCTTGTGTAACAAGATATTTATAGCAATTTTTATTGTGTGATTTATTCATTATTTTAAAAGTAATTACACAAGAATAATTACTAGTTTAAAAACAATTACAATATTATTATATAAATAATAATATATAAATAATTACAATATATAGTTTAAAAATAATTACAATATTTTTTCATTACTTAGCATCATTGATTTCTTAACTAAATAAATTATATGCATTATATTATTAATATGCAGTTAACTTTGTTAGTAGTAAAACAACAGCTATAATATATATATATATATATATATATATATATATATATATATATATATATATATATATATATATATACTTTTTCCAATATATGTAAAATTAAAGAAAATTATTTGTTTTTTATACATAAATTGTCAAGGAAAATTATTTAAGATTTTTTAGTTAATATGTATATTATATAGTAATTATTCCTATTTAAATTAAACATTTTTGTTCATCTGGCTATAAATGAACTAATTAAAACACATACTTTTACATTTTTAAAAATAATACAGCTAAATAATTCTTTCTAAGCTAAAATCTGAAATATTTGTTTCCTTAATTTAGCAATTTTTTTCCTTTTAGCTTATGTAAATTCACTTACCAAGGTTATTTTTGTTTATCATTTGTTTTCAGATTTATTTTATCACTAAATTATTTATTCTAAAAATGATTTGTATTTTAAGTTATCGATATATATATATATATATATATATATATTTCAATTATGTGAGTGTTCTTAATGCGATTTCAAATTATTAGAAGAATTATTATTGGTAAAATAATATGTATGCAGAAAAGAAATTATTTTCTTTTCTTTCTGTATATTTTTAAATATAAAAAATATTTTATCCAAAAAATATGTAAAAGAAATTTGCTTCAAAATCGATTCTGATTATTTAAAATTTTCTATGTCCCTTTTTAAGATTATGAACTTTCTTGGGATATCCCAAGAAAGTTCATACGTTTATTTGCTATTTCATTTTCACCTTTTTTGTTGCCATCAATGAAACTAATTGTTTTAAAATATTTAGTTAAAATGTCTTATGTGGATGAAAAATTGTGTTTGAATAAAAAGAGGCCTTAACTCAAATTTATTTATTTTGAAACTTTTTCTAGATTTCAGACATTTGTTTTAAAATAAACAAATATTGAAATATATTTAGAAAGATGATTTATTTAAATATCCAATTCAGAAAAGTTAAAAGTTATCCTTTAAATTTTATTTAAAATTGCAAATAAAATTTGATTATTTTTAAGCTATTCAAGCCCTTATATATTTGTTTGTTGATCTTAGAGCATTGGAACTTGCTGTCAAAAATGGATATCACATTGATACAGTTTTAGCTTTCAGACAGAAATATCTAGAAACATTAGAAATGGCTGAAGACAAGCCAAATTTTTTGCAACAGATGAAAGAAGTAAGATATTTTATTTTATATAAAACTTTCTTACCTGAACCTTAGAACTAGACAAGTAGTTGAAAGAAAAGTAGAGAATTGCATGAAACCAAATTTACATAAAAATGTGATCAAAATGTAATATAGTCTTTTTTAATATTTTTTTACTAATAATTTTTATGTTATGTAATTAGTTTTCAATTTTCTCAGCTTTTTATTTATTTGTTTATGTATTTATTTTTAAACAGTCTATTTATGAAACCACCTTATTTAAGTATTTTGTGTAAAAAATATTTCTACATCATTTTAAAAATTTACTTCTCATTTTTGATTAAATTTTCAAAACAGATAAATAAATTAAAATTAACGTATTTTATGCTTTGAATTTTAATGCATAAAATATGTTAAAAAGTAAATAAATAAATATTTAAACATGCAGAATATTATGTTCATATTAATTTTTGTTTTAAGAAAAATTATATAAAAGCAAGTTATTTTTGTAGTAAATTTCTTTTTTAGTAAGTTTTAAAATTTTAACACAATGATATTGAACCAAACATTTGAAATATGTATAATCTTTGCATACACAAACTTTCACTTGAAAATACACATGTTTATAAATAAGATGTATAATATGAATTTTATATTCATAAATAATATCTATAAAATGAATATATGAAAGATTAAGGCTTTTAACAGATTTCAATGGAAAAAAATATGTATTAGTAAATACATGAAAATATTTTTTTATGTTTGCATACAAATTATTGGAAAAAATTTAGACATCTAGTTTGAAAAAATATCTAGCATGAAATAACAAATTGCATGCAAACTTATATAGCTAAAAGATAGTTGGCTCCCAGTTAAATTAGCTTTAATACAAAAAAATATCTGAAGAGTGAGAATCAAATTACTCTTATTGATACATATTATGTGATAATTCTTGAATCAATTGTAGAAATAGATGATATTTATAATATCCAATCAATCTTTTCATGTACCCTTCAATTAACAACAACATAAATCTTGATTCAACCAAATTGCCTTTTTTTTCTCTAGTCATACATTTATTTAGCATTTTTATATGATGTCTGTATTTAAATAATCTGATGTATGTTTATTAAAGTTGTATATTTCATCAAATATTAAGGAAAATTATTTAAGGAAAACTTTTAATTTTATTCTGTTACTTAAAATTTAAATATAATATAAGTTGTCTCAAAGGTTATTTAATAGCACAATGGACTATATATATATATATATATATAATGTGCTTGGAAAACAAAAAGATAAAATGTGTGAAATATTTTTTACTTAAGAAATTAATTTCAATATTTTTTGTTGTGGACCTACCTTTAACCAACAAAATATTGGCTTCTTACTAGTTATTTCAGCTAAAAATGTAAATTAAAAAAATAATAAAAAAAATTTTAAAATCAATAAAATTAAAGGCATAAACTTTACCATTAATTATATTTTATTGTAGTTAGTAAGTTGGTTGTATTTGCCTTTATTGTCTTCAGCAACTGGAACAAGTGAATATGGAAAAAACAGTTCGTCAAAAATGTAGATGGCTGAAGAATATCATCTGAGTACTTATAAATAAATGTTTCCCAATAGCATGTACTGAGTTTCATTTCTGTTTCCTGATAGGATATACTATCTCTTTAAATTTTTTTAAAAATGAAAAGAATGTTGCCCATTTTACCTTTAGGAAAAGCAATCTTTCACATAAGCATTACAAAATATTTCCAATTATATATATATATATATATATATATATATATATATATATATATATATATATATATATATATATATATATATAAAATTTCATAATTCCAAATTTATTTTCGTGAAAAGTATTTAATCAGTGCTAAATATATTACAAGAGAATGATTTAAAAAAAATTCCTATTTTTATCATTAATGGAGTTTTCCTTAAAAACTAATTAATTTGATCATTTTCCATGAATGTTGCTATGAATATAT
Source organism: Latrodectus hesperus (assembly GCA_037975125.1). NCBI lineage: Eukaryota > Metazoa > Arthropoda > Arachnida > Araneae > Theridiidae > Latrodectus > Latrodectus hesperus. The sequence goes on along the minus strand of CM075857.1, from coordinate 10,982,362 downwards.
CAATGATATTAGTGTTTTGCATAACTAAAGAAATCAATTTCTGTTTTACAAACATTTGATGATAGAATAAAACATTGATTTTTGTAATTATGTTTGGATTTGTGTTGATAATATGTGTGAACATTCTCCTGGAATATATCTTTTCCACACTTATAGCAGTAATTTACCAGTAAAATCGCAGCAGTTCTCACATTACTAATTACTGATTTGATGCATATTGTTTAACAGTTACTTTAATATAAAGTGTGGTAAAATTTTTCATGTAAGAAAATGATTATGGTAAATCTTAATAATTCACCACACACCTTTATATTTTTGCAGTTTGAAGAACCTTTCACAAGATCATCAACCTCACGGATTCTTTTTAGTTAAGGAGTGTGAAGGATTCAGACTTTAATGTTATTAAGCTTATACATTCTTGTTGTTTGGTCATTTTTTTAACTCTGTTTGGAAAAGACAACATGATCCAGCACCTTTGGATATCTGAGACTGTTACCTTAATTTTTATCTAGATTTTTCTCAAAATATTCAAACTATTTTACAATGACTATTAATAATGTGTTTTTATTTTCTGTTGATACATATCTCATAGTTATTTATTAGAATTACCACATTTAAATATCCTTTAAGCATTCTATTTTTAAAATATTAAAATTATTTGTTTCCATACAGAAGGTAATTTAAAATTGTTATCATTTGTTTCACAACTGCTTATTACTAAAAGGAAAATTTTTATTTATTGGCTGTGTTGTTTTCAATATCTCTTGTAATTATGAGTAACTTAATTTATTATTATTAAATTTGGCGCTTTTCCTATTTGAATGAATTTATTCTCCCAATTTTACTTTTATAATGAAACTCTAAATTTGTATAATTAATTAAATTAAAAATTTTGCATTGGGAAATATTTAATTATAATATCACTCCATATTATATTTGAAAGTTAATTTTTTTAAATATCTTTTTTGCAGGTTGAAGTGAATTGGAAAGCTGTGAATGAGAAAATGGAAGAAGAATATCAAAAAGAAAGAAATATGACTCCCACTGATTCTACTGCTCGTCGAAGGTAAAAAACTAATTTGTCAATCTATACAAATAAGGAATATATTTACTAGCTTAAAATGAAGACAGTAGAAAGCATGTTTTTAAAATGGCAATCAAAATTCTATTTATTTTAATTAATTCAATAAAAATTTAAAAGATGAAAAACAAAGTGTGCTCAGTGAAGTCTCATCTCTCTCCTTTAATTTTGGAATACCAATAGCTATTGTCATAATGTGTTGCAATATAAATAAAACAACTGTTCACTACAAGTGCAGATGTGTTTCAACTCCCCTAACTTAGAAGCCCTATCTGGACACACTATGATATATATGTGTCTAAAAGTTAATTAGCAGTTATTTAATGCTGGAAGAGACCTTTGGAACATGCATAGCTCTGTTTAGTTTGTTTGGGAGTTCCGTGTTTCAGGGAGAATTCAATCCAAAATGCAGGTGCTTAATGGGCTTATACAACACTCCCTAAAGACAAGGCCTGCGCACCGCTATGATGATTCATCCATTTGAGGCTAAATGTTTTGTCTCCTTTATAGCGATATAAATAACTCATGTTTTACTATGTATTATGACAAATGTTCAATTTATTTGAATTCTACGCCACAGGTAATTATATAACTATCTGATAAGGTAAATCTGTGTTTGATAATTGTTTGAAAAATTTTAACATTTGTGTTAAAAGATCTAAGTTAAATTATTGTAATGAATAAAATAAAAATCTGATCAAAATTTTTTCCAAGATCATTCCTGTATTTAAACGATTTAATTTTAAAATATGTTTCAGTTTATTATAATTGTACACTTATAAAAATTTTAGAATTGAACAAAACAAAAGACTTAAGTCTTTTGTTATAATGAAATTTGCCAAACTAAGTGATTAGAAAATAAGAAATATAAATAAAATATTACTTTAACAATTGAATTTGTAATTATTACGTTAAAAATGTTTTTAGTAATAATAATAAAATGTTATGCATTTTGTTTCACTCGTTTTTTTCTAAATTCCCAGTTTTATCATTTTTTAATTTATCAACCATTATTTGTAGTTTAATAAGATTGTTAAGTAACTTGTAGAAAAAATGTATGAAATTAATAGGATCATGTTTGAAATAAATTTCTGCTACATTTTTCTCCTAATTCAAAATAAATTTATTATGATATAACACAATGATTCTACATTTAAAAGTTTTCACAATAATCAATTAATTAAACATAATTTGTATGATTTAATCTGATAATATCAACATTTCTTGGTGTATTAGTATTGAATATATAGGCATATATTAAATCATTAATATCAAAAATATAAAAAATAATTTTGTAAATTAAATTTGTGGCCAAATAAAAACATTCATACTTTTCATTATTAATTTTTTATTAAATATCACATAAAAATAGCAAAATTTATAACTTGTTCAGAAAATAAAAATAGAGTAAAGACAACAACAGTAAGCTTAAAATAACATTATTAAACTCTTCAATTCCACATCAAAATACATCATAAATTAGTATCAAAATGTAATTAATTTGTTTTCACATACAAAATAATTTCTTGAAATAAGCAAAAACTGTAAATAATGATGTAAGTTTATGAACATCAATTTAATAATTATATTTATCTACAGAAATCTTTTCTCTGAAATTTATATTATTTTCTTAATGTTTGTAATTTCCTTTTTGATTTTGAATGAAAGAGTTTTCTTTTTATTAAATCATTATTAATTTTTTTACAATAATTTTTGAGTAAAGTATTAGTAGAAGTTAAGGGAATATTTTTATATTTTTTACTAAATCATCACTGTCATGTTTGCAACATTCCAAAGTTAAATTCATTTCAGCTAATCGAAGATTTTTTAATGTTCAATCTATGACTGTTACACTTCAAAAAATCGTTCTTATATTCAGAAGATACTAGTTTAGAAATAACAGTATGATTAAAATGTGAATTATTTTGATGATTTCTTCACAAGGATGTTTTAAACCATCTCTCTCTCTCTATATATATATATATATATATATATATATATATATATATATATTAAAAAATTTCACATTCATCGTCAACTTCGCTTATTAAATAAACGCAACATATTTCACATTTAATTTTTTTCAAGACAGAATGGATGCAATATGTATGTTAAAATAGTTAACAAATAAGAATATTTTTTTTTTAATCATTTGAGTTTATTTTCAAATTAAACATTGATTCTTTAGGTTCGGGAATATCAAGATTTAGATTTTCATCAACATCATCATTTAAATTTATTTTATCATTTTCATGAACAGCAGAATTTAATGTTAAAGGAATAAGGCTCCTGATTCTTAGTTTAGTTTCTGTTTCGAATATTTGAGTGAGAGAAATGTTATATTGAGATCCAGCCAACTGTCTATAAAGACCAAAACGTTCGTCGAGGGAATCAGTCTGAAATTTTGCCGTTAAAACATATTCCATATTTAATAGTTTTAAACAATAATCTAAAATTTCTATAAGAGCATTTGTAGTATGCGTTAATTCTAAATGAGTTTCTGCACTTAATTTTTCTGTATCACTTTTACCGCTTTTCCAATTATTTAACCATAGTAAATTTAAAAAAAGATTAAGCTTTTATCAGTCGATGTATTAGTAAGTGGTTTTTGACATTCATTTCTTTTTGCATTCCCTTTAAAAACACTTTTTACATTAACGATATCCCACCAAGTGGTTATGTGGTTTACAAATGCAGCTGTTTTTAGCCCCTCTGAAGTATGGCAATTAAAAATTTGAAGAACTAATTTTACATTTTGCCTTTCTAAATTTGATGGACAAAGAGATCTAGAAGAGAGGGTGTGAAAATATTTAACGTTATTAATGGATTCTATTTCATGCAGTTTCCTCAAGGTGTTAAATGATGCTGTTTTTAATTTTTCGTCAGGAAATATCAAATCAAAATTTGGATAGTAAAACGCTACTTTTGAATTTTTCTGGTTAAGTTAGTTATTCCTTATGTTTTTAAGTAAATGTACAGAATCTAATACAAAATATAATGCTTTATTTGAATCGATGGGATGATTATATTTAGTTTTGAAAGAAGGAGAATCTGAAAACAAGGACATAGCTTTCCTATTGACAGCATTTTTATCACTGCATATAAAAAGATATGAAAATCAATTTTTTCTAAGCCAGTTATTACATAAAAAAGAAACTGATGTAATACAGCACCAGAGTTTACAGAATATTCTATTAAATTACCACCCTTATAATCTAATGAAGCTTTTATGTGAATTTCATCCATTAATAAAACTACTACTTTGTCATTTTCATTAAGGTGAGAATATATGTCTTTAATATATGAAAGAAAATTATTCCTGTTCTGCTCTTTTAAAGGATTTGCTATATAATTGACAAATAAACGTTTCAATGTTGGTGGATGTGAAAGAATTAAATACAAGCTTTTACATAAAAATTTATAACAATGGGGTGATATAGAAAAAAACATCGAGCATAAAATTAAAAAGTTAGCAGAATATTTCATATGATTTAAAGAATATTGCAACAGAGAAATCTGTTCTTCTAAACAATCAAATAAATTTTCAATTCATTAATAACACATTTACACAAATCAAATAAGCTATTCTTATCGTTAAATTTTACAAAATTTTCTAATGCTTGTAATATATTATCTAAGGTATGAATATCATATTTGTAATCATAGGAAATTTAAAATTATTTATTTCATCAATTTGAACATCTTTAATTGAACTTACCAAATTCAAATTTTCGTCAACTGTTACCGATGATTTAAAAACATGAAATTTTGAAGGACTTATCAATAAAGACATAATTATATCCTTATCGGTAATAACAGTCCATGATGATGGAATTTTAAACTTACTTAAGCAGTTCTTGTGAGTTCACTTAAATCTTTAAAGCAAAATTCATCCTTGTAGTCTTTTTCACTTTTTATACTTCTAAGGCACAGGCAAAGTTCTGATTATTCTTATCTTCTTTGCATCTGGCACCTCTTGGAATGGAATGTAACTTCAATCACGGGTGTTGTAAGGGAGCGCTCAATTTTTAACAGTTTTCTCTAGATGTCGCTCTGAACGTCCCAGGATATCACTCTCTGCAAAGTGATGCTCGCTAACCTGAAAAAATACTATTATGATAAATGTAAACAATATACATTTAGCTGAATTCTCTAAGACACTTATAAATGTTGTTTTGATTACATCATATCTTCCATTGTGGTGAAGTTCACACACACACACAAGCAATATTTATAATCACTATTTTAACTGGTAAAAAAATGTTAAACTTTAATTAAAATTATCTAAGAGATAGAATTAGTGATTTCTTTTACAATTTAAATTATGTATATCATGTAATTAAAATTATATCTCATTCATTTTTCCACTTCATATTAAAGATTAACATTACGCTGGTCATTATAATCAATATAGAGTACTTTAAATATAAAGTAATACAAATGTGTTTAGGTAATTCTGTCTGTAAATATCCGATCAGTCTGGGAAAGAGCTCCTTTTAATCCGGATTCTTTTGCAATATTTTTGCTTTAGTCCGCGTGCATACGTATAAATATGTAATTTCTTTTCATGAATCTTTAGCACCCTCATCTTGCTATGAAACCAGTGAAATCGGCACTCCATCAATCTCTATCGCTTAAATGATAATCTTTTTGTCCTTCGAATGTATATGATTATGAAGAACGTAAATGATTATTTCCTCAAGTATATTGAATAATTACTGCTATCACTATAATTTATTTCACATATGAAATATGAAATAAATAAATTATCAAACATTTCATTCCTAAATTAATTATTAATTTATAATATAATTATTCAGATGTAACAAAAATGTCCTAATAAATACAGTAAAACTTATTATACCAATAATCATATATGATTAAAAAATAATTAATTTGATTAACTAAATAGGGAATATTTTTAGTAATCGTCGAAGCTATTGAAATTTTTGCTCTAAAGAGTAGAGAACTGTACAGAGGGTAAAATGCGCCAATCGTGCGATGAAGTACGCCAAACTGGCTTAACGGCTCGGCGTTTTCATGACGAGATTTTCATTCTATGACTTAAGGTGATCGTATGACATGCGCGAAATTCGTTTTGTGTGCAACCCTTGCGTTTAATGAATAATATTATTTGCTTACAATTAAGGAATATGCTACGTTAATGTTCCCGCTTTTGGACTTCGAATTCTTTTAAAGTTAAATTATCTCGAATTTTCGGAAGATTTATTGTTTATATTTTTTAAAATATTGTTTCGAAATTCTGAAAACTATATTCCTTAAATTTTCTTAAAGTAATATTATTTCGAATTTTCATTTGGTCGGCCAATTTTAAATCCGTACGAGGTGTTAATAATGTGCCCGTTCAGTTCAATTCATACATCCCCGAGTATGTATGGCGGAGAAAGCATGAAGAAAATGCAGTAGAAGATTTCTTCGAAGTCTCTAAAACATTCTTTTCTTGGCAGGGTGAGTTATTTTTCATTAAAATTTCATTCAGAGCTGATTATTAGAAACTCTACTTTTTATAAAAATGCATGTTTACATAAGTAAATACATCTTTAAGTAAGCTTTATTAAGTGTTTAATGTTAGTGTCATATTGTGCCGTAATGAAATTTTTGAAGGTGAGTCACACGCCCGGTTCATTAAAATTTGAGCTTGCAAAAAAAATGCAATTTGTTAACGTTAGAAATTTAGCTTTATTGCCCGGTTGTCACTGTACTAGGTAGCACGTACACTGATGTTTTTTTAAGGTGGGTGCCATTGCTCGGTATATTAAAAATCCAGTTTAAAAATAAATGAAATTTGTTAGTTATAAATTTAGCTTTATTGTCCGGTTATCACTGTAGTAGGCAACGCTACACTGATAAGTTTTTTTTTTTTTTTTTTTTTTTTTTTAAGTGCGGGCAGTTGCACGGTATATTAAACTTCGAGTTTTAAAATTTTCGTTTCTAGTTATTAGAATTTTAAAACTTCTATAGTACTTAATTATAATGAAATATTCGAAATTTTGATATTTGGAATTCGAAAAAACGCGCGATTTCTAAGTTGAAGTTTGAACACGATCGGTATTGGTAGCCGGATATTGCGGGTAGTGACGTAAGTTAGGTGGGCAACAGAGCTATAGAGCGCTTGGCACGAAAATTTGAAATTCCGCCAAACCTGTACAGCTTTGTAAACTTTTACCGAAATTTTTAAAAATTAGAGCCAAATTAAGTACAGAATGAGAATTTTTATAAGATGAAAAACATACAATTATGGTTGATTGAAATAACATTAACTTTAATATTTCTTATCTATACCACAAGCACGCTTATTAAATTTAAAAAAAATTTATTCACTAACGATTTAATTATTGTTATTTGAAATAAATAAAATAAGACTTACCCGAGAATTTTTCGTCACTTTTGCATTTTCATGAGGAATAACAGCCAGCTGCTTATTTAGCATATCTTCATTTTAGGAAAACTGAAGACCTTTGGTTCTCTATCGTAGTTCGATCGGAAATTGAACATTTGAATGGCATTTTTATGAAACTTCTTTAAATAATATAATACTTTTAATGAATATTTTAAGACAAGGCTTATCACACACACGTGCAAAATCAACTCCGTACAGAGACTGAAATCAGTCATAGCAACATTAATAAATGAAACAGAGTCTTCTTTTCCTACTGCATATCGAAAGGCAATTAAACATTTTTGTCGCTTGAGAACATTTATACGAATCAGGTATTTAAATAGAAATGCAGCGATAGTATCTCATAACAAAGCTCAACAGAAAAACAAGAAATGGGTCAATAGTCAAAAAATCAAGATAAGCTGAAGCTAATAGGTAAATATATTTTTATATTGGTTATACAATTTTAAGTTAATTTCCATATTAATAATAATATTTTTGGGTTTATTAAATAATTGCAAATTTACTAAATATCTGAGAGGCATTTGTTAGTTTTTTTCACTCTGATTAAAAAAAAATTGAACTTAAAAATAAAAAGTTAGTATTTTGCTTAGAAACTCCAGGCAGCTTATTCTCCTTGGATGCCTGACTACGTCATCAACGGCTATTTCCGGTGACAGTTTTGGGGAGCTTCTCTTTCCCTAGCCCTGGAAATGATTCGTTGAGCAGGCGACAGGAAACGGAGGGAGAAATTTCAACTTCAGGGGGCCGTTGGTCAGCCTTATGACTCATTTCAGAAAGAAGTTTTGGTGCGCAGACCTTGTCTTTAGGGAAGGTTGGCTTATATCCCTTTCACACAGCAAATGCTCGTCTTTACGAATCTCTATTTTATGAACACTTATGTTTTCAAGAACTAGTGGTTAGTTCTTACCATGGTACTATAGACTCAATGATAATTTTAATTCGCATTTACGAACAAAGTTTTTGAAAAGTCTCTTTTGCGAATCTGACGAAGAGTGTTTTTTTAATGATCTTAAACTTTATTCATTTTTTATTTAATATTTCTTAACTTGATTCATTCTTGAATAACAAAGTGACAGTTGCACGCATTTTAAATACTGTGGGAACAATAGTCAAAGACAAGATAACAGACATGTGATGATGTCGAGTTCATCTCCTTCCCGTAAGTGAAAACATTGAACAGGAAAAAAAAAACTAAGAATGTTTTAGCACTGTTGTTTTCTGGTTTATTTCATTTCATTTGAACAAATCAAATTATAAAATTTCGTCTTTTGGGAAGAAAATTGCGTGGATTCCATATACCATTAAAGCTTAGATGACTGAGAGCATTTATGAAAATTGACTAAGAATCTTAGATTATTTTTTTATATGGAAAAATCGTAAAGTTCTGTTTGCTTGTAACTGCTGTGTTCACTTTGAAATCCCGGATCTTGACTCGTATGAAGTTTCTTCCAACTAAATATAATTTCCCATGAATCAACAGTTTCAAGAGCAAATGTAATAGGTTACTTTTGCAGAGAGTGATGATGGGTTTGAAGTTGAAACAGCCTTGCGTAATTAACCTTTAAAGAGAAATGCATTTGTCAGCGAATGATGCTGAAGGAAAAGACCGTACCGAGAGCATTTCAACATGCAGGTTTTATTAAAAAGTAACTGAAAGCTCCAAGATTTGAACAAAGATTCATTCATGAACACCTTTGCTGGCTGAAATTTCTTTCGAGAATCTTTTGAATATGTGGACTCGCGTGTAATACGTACAGAATAAATATCGGATAATAAAGTATTGAGAATATAATGAGTGAGAACGAAAAAACATTCAGATATCGAGAAAAAAGAAAATGATGTTGTGCAAACACCGTTCCCAGAACAAGCAGCGGAATACCTTAGGTACTGTTTTGAAGGAAAAATCAGTGTGATGCTTTTCTTCATTGTAAAAAGGAAGAAATGTGTTTTAAAAAATGTTATTTTCAAGTTTGAATCTTATTTTCCATCTGTCTCTGAATTTGTACAGTCTAAATAATTTTTTCTGATACTTATATATAAAGGGTGTTTTTTTTTCGAGGTATAGAACTTTAAATTGCAATAAAACAACGATGTATTATTCGATTGACATGAATTTTTTTTATTCGAAAGATAATCTTGTGGCATTACATTTTAAATATGATTTTTGACATATGACTGTCACGGCTGGCTCGGATGTAGTCCAATCTGGACGTCCAATTTCGATGACTTTTTCCAACATTTGTGGCCGTATATCGGCAATAACATGGCGAATGTTGTCTTCCAAATAGTCAAGCGTTTGTGTCTTATCCGCATAGACCAATGAATTTACATAGCCCCACAGAAAAAGTCTAGCGGTTTTAAATCACAAGATCTTGGAGGCCAATTCACAGGTCTAAAACGTGAAATTAGGCGGTCACCGAACGTGTCTTTCAATAAATCGATTGTGGCATGAGCTGTGTGACATGTTGCGCCGTCTTGTTGGAACCACAGCTCCTGGACATCATGATTGTTCAATTCAGGAATGAAAAAGTTAGAAATCATGGCTCTATACCGATCACCATTGACTGTAACGTTGTGGCCATCATCGTTTTTGAAAAAGTACGGACCAATGATTCCACCAGCCCATAAAGCGCACCAAACAGTCAGTTTTTCTGGATGTAACGGTGTTTCGACATACACTTGTGGATTAGCTTCACTCCAAATTCGGCAGTTTTGTTTGGTGACGAAGCCATTCAACCAGAAGTGCGCTTCATCGCTAAACAAAATTCGCTTATGAAAATCGGGAACAACGGCAATCTCGTTTTGGGCCCATTCGACGAATCTACGCCTTGCTTGATGATCGTTTGGCTTCAATTCTTGCACGAGTTGAATTTTGTAAGCAGGCAAACCAAGATCCTTCCACAAAATCTTCCATAAAGTGGATGGATACAGATCCAATTCCTGTGCTCGATGGCGAATGGACTCATTCGGGTCTTTCTCAATGCTACGCTCTACAGTAGCAATAGCTTATTCTGTACGCATCGTACGGCGTCTCTGGGGATGCGAGTTATCAATTAGAATAAACGTGGTGCGAAAACGTTCCATGGTTAATCGATTTAATTGCTCTGATGGACGATTTTGTCGACGATAAAATGGAAGTAGTGCGCGATACGTATTCCGCACAGAACCATTATTTCCGAAATAAAATTGCACAATTTGAAAGCGTTGTTCAGGCGTGAGTCTATTCATGATGAATTGCCGAACCAAACTGAGAATAAATCACTTGACAGCTGTTAAATCGGTCGCCATCTTGGAAAGTAATGCCAGCTTAAACTTCTATACCTCGAAAAAAAAACACCCTTTATATTAAGAAAATATTTTCGTAAAAAAAAAATCAGATCTTAATAACCTAATATATATTTTTCTATTTTAAAAACTATTTTACTGGCCTCTATAATTTCATGAAAACAAACGTCCGCAGTTTTTGTGAATTTATAAAAAAAAAATTTTATTTTAACAAATGTATTTTAAATTTTAAAAATATTTTTATATGAAAAGCAAAATTTATTTTTTAAACTATTTCAAATTTTCATTCATTTTACATAATAAAATTTAATTCATGTTTGCTGGTGTTACAAAAAAATCTAATTTGTATACAACAAAAATTGACCAAATTATCATAATTCACTGTTACCATTAAAATGTAAGCGGTCATCACATAATAAAGCCAATGTGGCTGTTGTTCTTTTAAAATTAACTAATTATTTATTTTATTTATCTAATTAAATTGTTATAACAATAGTTTCATGACAATCCTGTTCAGTCAGAACTGAATGCAGTATTTAGATTTATGCGTGTGAAGTTAAGAGTAATCATTAATAAGATCGTCGCATATGTTGTACAATCAGGCAGACAATTTTAAGTGATTATTTTTCTGTTTGTTTCTGTCTTTTATATTGTATAAAATTCACTGAAAATTAATATTTAAATTATGAAATTTTTAAATTAAAATATACTTTTCCTACTTTCCTTAGTGAAAATTGCGTTTAATTTCAGTGAAAAAGGATGAATTTGTTTGTTTACCAATAAGATAAGGACTGAAATAAGTTGTTTAATATGCCTGATGGAAAGTGCCCTTTTCATGACCTGTGTATTCTAGAAAACCCATTCTATGATTGTCTTTCACATGGTTCAGAAAAGAAGAAGAATTTCTTAATTTTTTTACAAGAGTTTAAATCACTACAATTGACAGTAAGATTGTATTGATGAGAAATCTGATCCTATTAAAGATTGAATACCTTTTATTTTAACTCACTCTCAAGTAGACTTTTGTCTACTTGAGAGTGAGTTAAAATGTCTACAGCAAAAGCAAATTAACAATTATTTTTAATTGTTAATTTGCTGTTGCTGTTCTCTCATGGTCAAGCATCTGTTGGACATGGATTTTCTGTCAAGAAAAATTTGATGGTAGACAATATAAATCAATCAATCAATTGTCGTTAGGTGCATCAGTGATGATTAAATCCGAAGCATGGGAGGTGTTAACAATATATTAATTAGCAAAGACTTGCTTAGTTTTGCTGGTGATGTCTGAAAAATGTATAATTTATATTTAGGAGAATTAAAACAAAAAAAGCTACCGATAACAGAAGAAAGCAAAAAAGACGTATCGAAAAAATTGTTGAACTGAAACTCAAAATGAAGCGTTTGGAAGATTACATATATGAATTTAAAAGTTTACCATAGGAATGGCTGATAAAGCTGAAAGAACTGGTAAATTTACATTAATTGCAAAATCAAGCATGTGTTGCCGTGGTGCTTCAGAAAAGCAACCATTTTTACTCAATAAAGAATTGAAAGTGAAAAATTATACATAATAATATGTGTATTTGGTTAAGAACAATTTTTAAAATAAAATAGAAAATTATTTAACATGAAAGTTGAAACTTCTTGGAGTTTGATTCTTGGGAATCTGTTGTAAAGTTGAATATGTGTCTGTTTCATTTTATACTGAAATTTTTATTTATAATAAAAATTTATGTATATTCATAAACACAATGTTTATGCATTATAATTACTGTAAGAGAACAGACCATATCTGGTTAATTGAAAAATATCCCTTATCAGATCATATATTAATTTAGAAGTCGCCTATTATTGCTCTGTACTTCATGACTCGGTAAGAAACTTAGAAACCTTGTAAGTGGTCTTCGATTTTACACTTCTTATTGTTTATTTGTCATGTTAATATTGAGTCCCCTATTAGAAAGTTTTAGTTATATATTAAAATACCAAAGTTCCCGTCCCGGAGGCTCCCTGACCAACGACTTAAGTCCGCAGGAACAAACTATTCTCGCCTGATTTCGAAGTGGACATCTTAAAACCCTAAAATTTTCTGAGGGTTCCCGAACCTTTGAAACCTGTACTAACTGCTCTACCGAGCAGGCTTCGCCTGAACATGTCCTTGAGTGCCTGGGGCTCTCCAGGCAGGACTTGGTTGACGACCCTCTTCCGGTTTTGGATTATTGTGGAGTGTACAACGTCATGGACCTGGTCTAGCACTGCTGGCCTTTGGGGGCATGCAACAACGACAACAGTTATTAAAATGATTAAATTTGTAAAGAAGTATATTCAGATATAAATTTAAAAATAATATTCTTTAATTACAATATTTCCTGTAAAAGATGAAAAATAAGCTCGTTCACAAGAATAAGAAGTCAGCAAAATAAATTTTTTTTACAAGTTGCTCTGTGTTTCATGCCAAATATCACTTTAAGTAGTTCAGCAATATATATAAATAGGTTAATTTTATATTTTTTAAAAAAATGTATTTTCTAATTTAAATTTAACCTCATAAAATGTTTATTTCATGATTACTGGTTTGCAATAACTTTCAGATTGAAGTACCGGGTGGCCATAATTAAACTGACAGTGCTCATAGTGTTTTGTAGCTCGATCTATTTGCGAGAATGACGCCACATTTTGGAGGAAGATTAAACAAGACGGGGGACAAAAAATTCGTGAAAAAACAAATTAGTTCCAAAAGTAACCACAAGGGGAATATTTGGCGCTGTGGAATAGAAAATAGAGTATTAACAAATGAAAATTTCAATACGGTAATTGCCTTTTATTTTGCATTCAAATGAGGCTCCATGTGGCTGCCGTTGTTGTGGATAACATATTGCATTCTGTGCACAGTATGCACAACAGCAGTAATCTCCCGTACAGTCCGTGATATGTTATCCTTCAACATGGCCATGTCGTGCACCACTCCTTGATAGACCTTGGACTTAATGTAACCCCATAGCCAGAAGTTGCATGGGGTAAGATCATGCAACCGAGGTGGCCATGCAGTTGGAAAGTAGCGGCTAATGACTCTTTCTGTTGTGAATTTCTGTCGTAGCATCTGTTGCACCCATACAGCAACGTGTGGAGGGTCTCCAATTTCCATGAAAATGATTTCCCCCAGGCATTGTCTTTGCTGAAGTGCCGGAATGACGAAGCTGTTCAACATGTGGCGATATTTCTCTTCGGTAACAGAACAGGTTTCTGGTTCTGTCGAAGTAATGCTCTCATAGAAGAATGGACCTACGATAAATTCCGCTGTGAACCCACACCAAACAGTTACCTGTGGTGAATGTAAAAGAAATACTGTGATTGCATGTGGTGATTTGTCATCCCAAATTCGGCAGTTCTGGGTATTCACAGTTCCATTCAGGTAAAAGTGGGTCTCGTCTCCCCATAAGATTTTCCACGACCAAGCATCATCCACCTCCATTCTGGCCAGAAAGGTAAGAACAAAAGTCATGGTCGGGGTACAGTAACTCCTGTACATGTCTGATCTTGTACGAATAAAAATTGATAATCTTTCGTAAGATTTTCCATACTGTACTATAAGGCATATCCATATTCCGAGCTACTCCACGAGCGCTAGAGGTGGCAGTAATATTGTCTGGTCCTCTTTCGACAATCGCCGTGGCAACTGCTTCGATTGTATCCTGTGGTACAGGTTTTCGTCCTCTGCCTGACTGAACATTCAGAGAGTTCACGTCGCAACCATTGCTTTTAGCCCATTAACTGACACAGGACCTTTACCTTTACGCATTTTTTTGTGCGTTCTAAAAGCACGAAGAGCGGCTGACGCGCTGCACTGGTTGAGGTAAAAGAATTTGACCAGTAACGCACGCTCGACTAAAGGAGAAATTGCACATAAACTTTCAATCCGATTGATTCGAAACGTAACACATTGCCTTTTAAAACCCAAGCAGCTGGCGCTGTGCCAATGGATGTAACGTGAAACTTGAATAAAGAACTTCTTCTGCTCAGCATACGTGATATTGCAGATCACGAGACTATCGGTGTTTATGTAGATTTTATGATTTTTTTAAAAGTGCGGCCCATATATATATATATATATATATATATATATATATATATATATATATATATATATATATATATATATATATATATATATATAATATTGCACTTGAATTACATCAGAAAATGTGCATAGTAAAATGGTAATTTTATTCTGTATTAATTTGCATTTGTTAACACTCTATTTTCTATTACACAGCGCCAAATATTCCCCTAGCGGTAACTTTTGGAACTAATTTGTTTTTTTGTGGAATTTTTTCGTCTCCCTCTTGTTTAATCTTCCTCCAAAATGTGGCGCCAATCTCGCAAATAGATCGCGCCACAGAACACTGTGAGCACTGTCAGTTTAATAATGGCCACCCGGTATATGTTTCTAACAAACAATAGCAAAAGTACAAAAGGTTTGCAATTTTTTAAAATTTTATAAAGTCAGTAAATTTTAAGCAAGTTTATATATTTTTAAAATATGTTTTAAATTTTACTATAACAAGTTGTAGAACTATTTTAATTAAAATAAAATAACATATTATATTCATTAATTTTTTTTAAAAAAATGTGTATCAATTTTTGTTTTGATTATGTAATTTAAGCATTATTCTTTTCAGGTCATCTCTTATGATATAACTGTTGTGATGTGTTGAAGTCATATTTATTACAGAACTCTTCTATTAAAATTTTATTTGTAATTTTAATGAATGATCATAAGATTTTTAAATATTGTATATATTTTGTCATAATTATTATTTTGTTAGAAGCAAAAAATGAGGAATAAAATATGTTAAAACATTTACATATGTTCTCTTTCATTTGATTTCTTACAAAGCAAACAAACCTTACACAAAATATTTGCCTATATACATTTGAATAAAAACAGATTCTATGTCGGCTGAATTTTTCGATGTACTTTCACTTTCAATCACTTTTATTGTCACGTTTTATTAGTGACTTCAGTTTTCTAACTGTACTGACTTTCTAACGTTTTTGCTAACTTTTATATGTGCCAAAACGGAAAAATGTTAAAAAGGCTATATTAAGAAAAAATGTTTATATTCTAAAATGATATTTTTTATCTATTTAAATTTTTATGTGATGTATATCTATATCAAAAATAAAATGTGTCATGCTTTCAGTATGCTTCATATATTATGATTTTATGCATAGTGTAAATATAAATGCAATTTTATAGAGAAACAGTATTAGGAAGTTTTAGTGTATAAGAACTTTAAATATAAATATGTGTGGTTTTGTGGATTGGCTATAAAATTGTCCTGTTAGAATAAAAATTGTTAAAAAATTTCACTTTACCACTATTAAAAAACAGTAGTTGGATATCACCTTTCCTCTTCCTGTACACATATCTATCGTGGTGAATGCTTGGCAATTCCCATGTAAATACATTTCTATGTTACAAAACGCTTTTAAGCAGAGGCACCCTACATCAGACAAACCCAATATGGAAGAAGAAATACATTTCTGAACAAAAACCAAAATGTCACTCACAAAATGATCTTTAACACAATTGGATGGATTATCATTGGTCTAATGTGTAAAGGATAAGAGAGTGTGATTTTAGAATAAACTTAGCTGCCAATCAGAGAAGACATTGTCGTTTAAAAACGCAATCAACACGGTTGGTCTGACAACAATGCCCACTGTACATCCCCTCGTATACACCAGCTGAAATTTTCCTTAAACATCTGGGCAGGTAACCTTGGATTACTTGGTCGGCCCTCACTTCATTCCAGACCGTTTGACCGGGGCAACATAACGTATTTTTTTTGGAACAAGTGCTTCCCAGTGTATTGCAGGGTGTTCCACTCCCCATCCTCAGAGATATGTGGTTTATGCACCATGGACCTCCAGCACATTTTTCCTACATGGTCTAACTTTTTTGATTGCCACATATCCTGCACTATGGATTGGACTTAGCGGACCTGGTTTCCTCGCTCATGTGACTTCAACTTACTGGATTTTTTTCTTCTAGGAACACATGAAATCTTTAGTGTACGAGATACCAGTGGACTCAACTGAAGATCTCGTGACAAGATTCGTTGTTGCTGGGGACAAAATTAATATTTCGCCAGGAATCTTCGAAAGGATGCTTCAGTCGTTCTTTCGTTAGTGTCAACCGTGCGACAACACACATGGGCGACATTTTGAGCATTAGCTTTGAAGTTTTCACTAAACAAATATAATTGTGAAACTTTTGGTATCATTCATTTGTTTATCTAACACTGCTGTAAGTGTTGGGCAAACGCTGTCAGATGGGAATTCTTCTTTTCTGCCTCTCAGACGAACTTGAAATTTTTGGCATGTCTTCCCGACATAACTTAGATGATTTTATGCGTGGCCGAATTATTGAAAAGTTCGAAGAAGGGCGAAAAATAACAGATGTTGCCAGGGAGTTCGACATCGCTCACAGCATTGTTTCACGGCTGTGCAAGTCATTTAAAACTACTGGAATGTTTAGTAGGCAGCACGGGGGAGGTCGTGTTAGAAGTACGACGCCTGCAGAAGACAGATATATCTTCCTATCAGCAAAAAGGAACAGGCGCACTTCAGCAGGGGGCAAATCAGTTTCTTGCTGCCTCAGGAAAGCAGATCTCTCGAAAAACTGTTGCCAGAAGTTTGAGGGGAGGAGGACTATACGCCCGCAGACCTGTTGTGTGTGTCCCATTGACCAGACAGCACCGTACTGTCCATTTGCAATGGTGTCGTGAGCATCGCAATTGGACTGGGCATGCGTACTATTCTCAAATGAGAGTAGGTTCAGTCTGTCATCGAATTGTAGACGCCAACTGATCTGGTGCGAGAGTGGTACTGTTTATCGTCCAGAAAATATCCAGGAAAGGGACTGATATCCGACATGCAGTGTCATGGTGTGGGGCGGCATCATGATCAATGGCCACACGCCCCTACATGTGGTTGCGAATGGGACTATAACGGGCCAACGATACATTCATGAAGTTCTACTTCCTCATGTTCGTCTTTTCCGTGGTGCTGTTGGTGATAAATTTGTTTTTATGGACGACTACGCAATATGTCATCGAACAGTCGCTGTTCATGATTGTCTAGACAGCGAGGGTATTCAACGCCTCTTATGGCTATCACGTTCTCCATATGTAAACCCCATTTAAAATGTGTGGGATGCTTTGGGGAGGCAAGTTGCTGGTCGAAACTATCCTCCGACAAACAAGAACACCCTCATCCGTGCACTCCCACAGGAATGGGATAAATTGCCTCAACAGCTGCTGGATAATGTTGTGCAAAGTATGATACGACGTGTGGAATGTTGCATCACACTCCACGGTGGACATATCCCGTACTGATACCTTTCTTCAAGGTGCATGCTGACTTTTAGGTGCATTGTTCCATTTTTCCGTATGCAGCATCAAATGAACATTTTTTTCTTTCAGATGTTTCACAGCTTTTGTACTTTCCAGAACAATAAATATTCTTTATTTTAATGTCTGAACAGTGTGGCAACTATATTTTATCCTACTAACCCTCATGTCTCGCTTAATGTTGTGCTACATTGCAATTTGTGATCCGTCCTTAGCAATTGTCCAGCAGTGTATAATATTTGTATAACAATAAAACTATTAATCTTATATTAATTTATACAAATTGGAGATATTTGCTTTTAAGATTAATTTCATGAAAAAATTTTCATATTTACTAGCATTATGACATTATTTTAAACAATAAAATCTTTTTTTTATTAAATTCTTTGTGAAACTTTGCTGTCTAAGTGAGCAAATTTTGCTCGTGCATGCAGCAATTTTTGCGTGCAGTTTATAAAAGAAATTTAATTGGAGATTCAGCTGTTTTTCCCCTAAGAAGTTGCCATTTGCCTTTACAATATTCGTGGATACCACTTCGAGCTATCCTCCTTTTATTTTTTTTTCAGTGCAATTAGTTTTCTCCACTGACGTGCATGCCGTATTTGGCCAACCTGTACAATTACATAAAATGAAGTCATATTTATTCTGAAATAAGCAATTTGTAAAACTCTTCCAACTATCACATGTATTTACTAATCGACATTCCATGGCATTGCTTTGTTATAAGGCAGATATATTACAGCCAAGCCTGTTTTTGTACAGTACCATAGAAAGTATTACAATTAAGTTATGATATCAACACACTTCAAATTCATATGACACATAAAATAATCACTTTACAAAAGGAAACTCGCATAGTGAGACTGCATAAAAGTAGATTTGATTGTATGTAAACAATATGGTTGGTGTCCTATAAATTCTTCAGCAGAGTATTCAAATAAAAATAAAAATTAAGTTTTTGCTTGGAAAACACTATACATTTATTATCTAGCATATAAAAATACTTTACATTAGCTGCATCCTGATGCAACAGAACTCCAATGAAATATAAATCTAGATTTTAGCATGAATTCTTCTGTGGTAAATTGCTTTCGTGTCGCTATTCAAACACCATTTCGTCACACAGTACAGTGAGGGTGAATCACCAGCTCCGAAATCAAGATGCCAGTTATCGGAATACTTCTTTCGTTAATTCGATGAAGGACTGCCCTGGCTTGTAAACACATTCGTATTCTATGTGGTGCAGGCTTCGCCCCCATGCTGAGTGACTGGTGTCGTCCGCTTCGTAAAATTTGAACTGAAACGGCAGCTGTAGAACTCCCATGTTCTGCACCTAAAAGCATACAAAATGTACGTATCATCTTGCTAATAGCATAAAAAATGCTTTCTTTTAACTCGTTGTTCATTGTCAAATGACCAATTTCTATTACCGTAAAATTTACTATTACAGTAAAAAATAACAAAAAGTATATCTTTGCATAATAGAGCATTCATTTCTTTTAGGAAATGATATAATTGATGCGTTTTTATTTTGACCTATAGCCTTACAGCTTAAAATGTGGTGAAGCATGTAAATTTATCGAATTTTGCTTCCTAAGACTTTTCATTCACTGTGAACCTTACTTCACAGTCAACGAAAAGTTAATCTCGCCAGAAATAAGCCGCAGAAACCCGACATGCAAAACCCTGCTGTTCAACAATGACTGGGATCGAACAAATACTTTCCAATTTAAAACTTAAATAGGGTCATAGCACTACAGTATGATAATCACTATATATTGTGGCAATCCCCATACCATACCATAAGGAGTTTTAATTTAAAATGTGGTGGTAACCACCAAAAATCTTTAAATAAAAATGTGTTCCTAAAATAATGTTATCTCTAGCAGCACGATTCGATTTTTATCGAATGCATTTAGAGTGGAAGTCATTCCTAATAAAATCAGTAGATCCTGGAACATTGGCGAGCAGCCCTTGCCTCTGTGAGACATGCGCTGAGATTGAATCTGAGCCCCCCGCAAACGACAGCCTGTGAAACTTTAGCCCAGCGAATTCACGCTGAATTCACCGACAAGAAACTATGACGTCATGTCATGTTACTAAGTGACGTCAGTGTTCTATTAAGCCAATGAAACATCATATAGAATTCTCTTTTTGATTGTGATCCAGAAGATCTGATTTTACTTTAGAAAGGAAAATAACAATATCATATGATCAGCTTTCTCTGTTACTGTTTTATAATGTTGTCTGCAAAATTAATTGACGAGGATAAGGCTAGGCGCAAACTACTGGGGAATTCTCCGGTAAAAACCTTGTTACGAGAACTTTTCGTGAATTCCAGGAGAATAAATAATGACGTTATGTCATATGACTATATAATGACATTGTTCTGTTGAACCAATGAAACTATTTACATCATTTTGAATTATTATTTACATTTTGACTGATGGTGATATCAGTTTTGTGAAATTATGACTATTTACTTATCGCGAGACAACTGATATATATATACATTAATTTATTTATATTGAAACTTGTGTGTGTTATTTCTTGACATTCTTTCATATTTTCATTATTTTTTAAATATATTGAAAACTATCATTATTTAACGAAATTAGTGTACATTTCAAAATCTAAATTTAATCAAACTCATTGAATTACATCATTGTTTTAAATTTAATATAATTGCATTTTTAAAATAAATATTTGCGATAATTTTTTAAATAACTATAAATCTTTAAATAAAAATAACTATAAGTCTTTAAATAAAAATAACTATAAGTCTTTAAATAAATGACAAGCAAATTATCAGCGCAATTTAAGTAGTATTAAAATATTTTTCATAAATTTTATGAAAAACAAAAAATATAATAATGCATTCCTGAATCTTTAAAAATCTAAACTAATTCTGAAATGAAAGTTAACTTTTATTAAATTTCTTTATACAGTAAGACCCCGCTTAACGCGGGGGATACGTTCCATCAAAGTAGAGCGTAATGCGAAACAGCGTTAAACGAGGCTATCTTTACATGTACATATTGGGGTTAGGGGAAGATGGCTAGGAAATTAGTTA
This sequence comes from Latrodectus hesperus, assembly GCA_037975125.1. Taxonomy (NCBI): domain Eukaryota; kingdom Metazoa; phylum Arthropoda; class Arachnida; order Araneae; family Theridiidae; genus Latrodectus; species Latrodectus hesperus. The sequence goes on along the minus strand of CM075857.1, from coordinate 10,961,081 downwards.
GGTATTAAAGTTAAAAAGTATGTTTTTTTAATAAAAATAAAACCAAACATTTATTTCTTAAAGCCCAAATTAATACCACATTATTATTTCTTGCAAAAATAAAAACAATATATAAATAACAAAACGAATATTCTTAAAAAAAAACAAATAAAATTCTAAGTCAGTCATATTTAGTTAGCCTTCCTCGTTTTCAGTGTTCTGCCTTTTTGTGACAAAAGCATCTAATGTTGTTTGCCTTTTTCTTTTGCGTTGTTCTCTTAAAATTTCTTCATAAACGGATAGAGCATCTCTAACACCACGCCTTACTTCTGAGCCAAAATTCGGATCATTTTCAATGAATTGATCCATTATTTCAGTTATGGTAGACAAACTCCTTTTTACAAACGCCATCGAAAGTTCTTTTTGCTCTTCTTCTGAATCACTGCTGTCAACATTTTTGTTTTCTTCTTGTTTAGTTAATTCCTTGAGCTCATCATTAGAAAGACTAGCCGCTGCTTCTTGAATTATTTCTTTGACATCTTCCACATTTACCCCTTCAAAACCGGTCTGCTTCGTTAATTTCACTATCTCTTACACTATTTCATCCACATCGACAGAGTGTCCAAAGTCATCGCTCTTATTTAAATCCGTCCAAATATTCTTCCATACTCCTTTCAAAGATCTTTCTGTTACCTCATTCCAAGAAAGGCCTATGTTTTCTACAGCATCCACGATGTTGTAGTTTTTCCAAAATTCTCTTATGGACTGGTTCTCTTCTCCGTCTGTTTTTTCAAACATCTGCTTAAAAGTTCGCCGCAAGTAATAAGCCTTAAAATTGGATATAACGTCTTGGTCCATTGGTTGGATTAAGGCAGTTGTGTTAGGCGTCAAGAAAATCACTTCGACTGGAATGTATGCTGTTAAGTCTGATAAATTTGTTGGGTGTCTTGGAGCATTATCAATTATTAGAAGTGCTTTCTGTTCAAGTTTTTTAATTTCGCAATAACGTTTAACAGACGGGCAGAAATGTTCAGTGAACCAATCCTGGAAAATTTTCGCAGTTATCCATGATTTTTTATTAGACTCCCAAATTACAGGTAAAGTTGATTTAGTTGATTAGTTAGAGTAGTGATAAAGTTGACCTTTCATCGCTCTTTTGTTTTTGAAATGGTAAATTAGTAATGGTTTTAATTTAAAATCTCCGCTTGCGTTAACACCTAGTAGAAGGGTTAAGCGATCTTTTGCAGCTTTAAATCCTGGTGCCCGTTTCTCTTCACGGGATAGAAATGTTCGTTTCGGCATTCTTTTCCAAAACAAGCCTGTTTCATCAACATTAAAAACCGATTCTGGAGGATAGTTTCCTTCTTCAATTATTTTTTTTTAATATCGCTGGAAATTCAGCCGCCGCTTTTGTATCACCACTTTCTGCTTCTCCTGTAATCTTTATGTTGTGAAGGTTATTTCGATGTTTAAATGGACTATATATTTCGATGTTTAAATGGACTATAAATAATCTGTTAAACCATCCTCGACTAGCAACGAAAGTTTCACTTGTGTCAATTATCTCAGCCTGAATGTAATTAAAAATTCTTCTAGCTTTTTCCATTATGATAGATTGGCTTAATGGCATATTGCGGTCAATTTCGTCGTCAATCCATATAGACAGTCGTTTTTCCATTTCCTCTATGATATTATTTCTAGAACGGGTAATTCTAGTTGCAGAGCTTGATGTAGTTGTAGTTGCCGATGACAGTATTTTTTTCTTTATTCTTCATGATGGTCCTTATTGTTGAAGTTGGCAAATTCAATGAAGCACTAATTAGAGTTTGACGTTCACCAGAATCTATCTTCTAATCACTTCCACTTTAGTTTTGAGTGAAATGCTTTTTCTTGTTGCTTTCTTTTCTTTTTCATTATCACCCATAGTAAAAACTAAATATCAAAATATTTGACACTGTAATATAGTATTAAATATGTAAATTAACACTTACTAACAATAATGTCAACAAATGTGTTCAATAATAAAAATATGTCTGTACAATACCGCACCAAACAAGAAACACAAGTACACTCTTTCGGATATGTATTTGAAACCTATCGCTGCATAATACTTCGGGGAATCCCCGTATGCTGCGAGCGATTTCGTGGAATCCCCGGGTTGAAATAAAAGAGCGCTAAGCCGAAACAGCGTTAAGCGGGGTCTTACTGTATATATATATATATATATATATATATATATATATATATATATATATATATATATATATATATATATATATATATATATATATATATATATATATGTATATATATATATATATATAGTAATTAAATACAGGAATCGCGTTAACTAATATTACATTAATGAATTCAAAATTTTTAAACTTTATAATTTACATTGAAATTATTTTATTAAAAATCTATAACACCTAAGCAACCTCAGCAACATAAAATACGTTGCAAAATTACTTTACTTTTTCACAGTTATATATATTAAACATACAAATCAATGTTTTCAATAATATATATAAAAATGAAGTATATTTAAATAATGTAGAATATGTTCTTTTGTGTATTTTATCCAAATTGATTTGAAAATATATTTAAATATAAAAATAAGGTTTTCAATTTCAATTTATATTTCCTTTTCATAAAAAAAATCCACGTTTAGTATTAATACACAAATTATAACCCATCTCAGATTTTTAAAATATTTTATAAAACATGACTTATTTCCTAGAATAAAACATTTTTTACACTTGACAAAATAAGTTCTATCATTTGAATCCCACAAACATCTTCGATTTATATAATTTCATAAAACTGCCGCCGTCAGTTTTTCGGCGAATTCTTCCTCACTTGCGCTTGGACCAAGATGGCTAAAATGAAGGGATTTCTTAGAGTAACTTCACGTAAAACGTTATTTGATAACACTTTTTTGAACATGTTATTTCCTTGGAACGTAACGTTGACAACTAGTTATCCAAAAATAACTACTTTTGCCATCCTTACGTGTACTGTTCCTTACTGAAGAGGGTTGAGAAAGGGGATGTTACGGGTTGTTAAATGTATAAGGAAGGTCTTAAGAATTCCCCGGCACCTGTGTTTAGATCTGCAGTATAGGGATAAAATAAGAAACACTCATAAATTTATTAAATAAGTTACATTACAGTTTAGCTCTTGTGTCCGTGAGAAAATACAGATCGGATAACCAATTATTATCATCTAATTCTTTACAACTAATGTAAGGATTGTAAATTTCCCCAAATTTTCTCTCTCCGGTATTTCGGCAATTTGGCTTTAACGTAACGTTTTCTTTCACCATTAAATCACTGATAATTCTTTTAAACTTTATCATTACTTGAATTCCAAATTGCATACATGACGAATGCATAAGAATGAATTTGCACTCATTTATTTTATAACATCTTGTAAGATATCGGACAATAAATGCTTACCATATTTTAACAAATAAAAATATAAATGAATGGTTATTTTTAAAATATTTTTTGTTCATAGAACCTAATCGGGTTGACGAGCACAGGGTTGGGCCCCGCTGACATAAAGTGTCGCTTGAAACGTCTATTTTGTGACGTTTTCTGACGTCACTCCATCACGGCGGAAGAAGTTTTCCAGCGAATTCGCTCTCGTTTGTTACTGGGCTTATGTAGGTTATGGCGGACACTTTTGGAGCTCTATGTTCAGATGCTTGTAGCTCTCATTGAAGAAGGTATTTGGAGAGGATTTATAGTCAATCGACTAACATTATTTAAGTAAAGTCGATTGAAGTCGGTGAACACTAAGAGATACATCTTGATATCAGCAAAATTTGTGTTAGAAAATAGTTCAAGGATTTTTGAGTTGCAACTTTCACTTTTCATTAAGATTAGAATCTGTTAGACAGGCGTAGAAATTTGTAGCAAGCAAGAATTTTAATTTCCGGATTTGTAGATAGTTCAAATATCCAAGAGAAATATCCTAATTTTTTTCGTTGTTGATTCCTCAGATGTTCGTATAAAGGACAATCCAGGAGAATATCATCTATGGTTTCAGGTTCACCGCACTGACAGTGGTCTGTATGCCAGAGATTAAACCTAAATAGAATCGAATTGGTAAGAAAAGATCTTATTCTTGCTCTGGCCAGCCATACGTCTTCTAGTCGCGATTTCCTTAACAGCCTATTATTTTTGCGAATAGATGTGAGATGAGTGAATGCTTCAGCATATTTTCTATTTTTCTATTGATTGAGACTTACTTTAAAATAATATTTCTTGATGTGTTGTTCCATATCTCCAGGAGAAATAGATCGTACAGCATATTGATTGACTCACTGTTGCTGCTTTCGCCAATGTGTCTGCGATTTCATTGCTTGCAATCCCTGAATGTCCGGGAACCCAAACTAACTGTATTGACAAGCACTTTTGAATAGATTAAATCAATTGGAATCGAAGCAGTTAAATAATATTTGGTGATGTCTTGGAACAATCCGAAAGAGCAGAGATGCAGGAAAGTGAATCTGTGAAAATGGCAATTTTTGTGTTCAGTGCAAATTTTAGAGACTGCAATAAGCAGTGCCATAGCCTCTGCCGAGAAGATTGAGTTTATGGAACTAATTTTCCCTGTTATTGATAAACTAGTTGTAAAATTAACTATTGCAATCCCCACATTTGATCCCTGCTTGGAAGCATCTGTAAAAACGAGCGTATCTGTCTGCCATAATGACTCACAAACCTGGTGAAATAGCTTACAAATTATATCTTTTGGCAATGATTTGGTCTGAAAAGGGAGACCCGAGGAACAAATGGAGTTTTTTTTTTTTTGACATTTCTGGCCAGTCTGTTGGGACTTTATATGCATGAGGTATTTATTCCTTGTTGGTCGAGCCACAATTTGGCTTTAATGGCCAGAGGATGATTACGATAAACTCGATTGTAAGTTAGCTTTTCCCAAGCTGAAGCACACGGGGATAAAGCTGACTGGCTTAGATTCCGAATGTAAAAGTTTAAGGAGAGCATTTCATGTCTAGAGTGAAGAGAAGTTTCTCCTGTTTCTTGTAGAATTATCGGTATGGGGGTCCACTTAAAAACACCTGTGGCAATTCTTAGGGCAGTGTGATATACAGTTTCGAGAATTTTGCGGTCTGTTGTGCATGCTGAACTAAATATATGACAGCCATAATCCAGACTGGAGACAATAAAGGATTTCACGATTTGAAGAAGATGAGCGGTACGAGCACCCCATCTATTACCTGCGATACCTTTTAAAGCATTCAACTTTTTTGATATAGCTTTTCTCTTTTCCTGAAAAGATGATGGAAAGATAAATTGTGTGAAAAATGTAATCCCAAAATTCGAATATTTTTACTTCTGGAAATAGGATGATTGTTGATGAACAAGTTGAAATTAGATTGTTGTCGTTTTGAAGAAAAGTTAATCATAGAATATTTTTGTGAGTCTATCGATAACTTCCATTCTTGACACCAATTTTGTAATATTCCAAGTGCAGATGTTAGTTTCTGCTGAAGTTTTCTCAAGTTAACAGATTCATATAGTAGAAATATATCATCAGCGTACGTGAAGCATTTGATGTCATTGGGAAGGATATCGTAGAGGTCTGATATAAACACTGAAAACAGGAAAGGTGATAACATGTTCCCTTGTGGAACTCCCCTATATGAGGTGGCTGATGAAGATAGCTTATTTCTCCACTTCACTTGAAAATAGCGAGTTGTGATGAACTGTTGAATCCACAAAGCAGCATTTCTTTTGATGTTTGCTTTAAGTAATTTATAGATAAGGCCGTCTGGCTAAACTGAATTATAGGCCTGGGAAACATCCACTGTAACCAAATCAACACATTTTCTAGGGGATCTGGCAGAAATTATGTGATGAATGATGGATAAAATGCTGTCATAACCTCGATGCGGCAGAAATCCGTGATGATTAGGATGAAAGAAAGATATGGTTGATATATGGTCAATAAATCTCTTCAAAATCATTCTTTCCATTAATTTACACATGGTACTAGTCAGGGATATAGGACGATACAATGCCACAAGATTGACCCTATTTCCCGGTTTTAAAATCTGGATAACAATGGAGGATTTCCATATTTCTGGTACATTACTTGTAAACCATGATTTATTCATCAGGGAGAAGAGGTAGTCTAGGTTTGTATAGTAGTAATGCCTTTTAATATTTTTGTAGATATCTTATCTGGACCAACAGACGAGTTTTTGCATCTCTCCAAAGCTTTTGCAGTTCAGATGCAGTAAAGGTTTATTGTAAGAGAAATCCTCACTTGTACTTGAAATAACCTCTAAAATTGATGAACTAGTCTAGAAGTCTGTAAACATATTAGCTTGATGGGTAGGATCTGCCACTGGAGAATTATTATGTAATATGATCATATGTGAAGCTGGAGATATTAAAAAAAACTCCAAAATAGAGTTACAATAAGTTGAAAATATTTTTTGATGTTCCAGCTGAAATTATTTCGTCCCAATATTTTCGAGAGAGATATATGAGAAGCCGATGTAGTTCTGCTGCAGTTCTTTTATATGCTATCCAAACGTACTTATCACATGTGCGTTTAGCTTTACGCCAAAGACATCTTTTTTGGCCCAGGAGATAACCACATCTAGAAGACCACCATGAGGGATAAGGTTTACATGACATTTTCTGCCATCTTCGAAACTTATGAAGTTTATTTATGCAAAGATGGTTGGATTGTTTTATAGAGTGAAGATTAGAAATTTCTCATGATCAGTATTGATAGAAGCAAAGAATTCTGACCACAGGATACGTGATCGGTTCGGTATATGGTGATCAACATCTCCAATAGCCGTGCTAGTTTTAGATGGTAAATGATCACTTCCAAAACAATCTCGGGAATTTCAATATGGCTTAGGTGATAAATGTCTGGTGATACAAAGGTGAAATCAATGAGTGAAGGTTTATGATGTGGACCGTAATGTGTTGGAATTTAAGAGTTCAGGAGGCAGCAATTCTCTTCCTGAATCCATTCTAAAAGTCATTTGCCCTTGCTGAAGTGGAACAGCTTCCTAATGATGTATGTCTAATATTGAAATCTCTTATGAGGATATAAGGAGGCTGAATTCCTTGAATTACGCTTGAAACCACACTGAAGAAAATTTGCCTGGAGGAATATAAACATTAATAATAGTTATTGTAGTCGTTGCCAATGTGATCTTGACAGTTAAGAGTTCTCTGCCATCTGAAACGTATAGGAGAAATTTGCCTTGTTGGAATGTGTTTATTTACTGCTAAGAGAAGGCCGCCAACTCGGCTGTCTTCTTTATCCTGACGAAAGATTATTTTGTTAAAGATATCTTGTCAACTTTTTTAAGCAAGTTCCTTGTATTGCAATAACATCTGCAGAGTTAAAATAATGAAATTTCCTGTATGGGCGCTTACTGAGAATACTTCGAGCATTCCATGAAATTAATGAGCACATGAAAAAAATTACAATTATTATGATTACAATTTGACTTCTAAGGACCGATGAACGCAGGATAGAACTTGTGTCCCGTCTGTTAGGAAATTTTATTGCTTTCCTATCTAAGTTTTGCATTTTCAATTATTTCTGACTGCTCTTCAGAAGAGTTACCAAAATTGAATACACTGTTCACAGGTAAAATTGGATTGAAATGAATGTCACTATTACTAGGGTTTGATGATTGCTTTTGAATTCGACTACTTTTTCGAGTTTTTCTTTTAGCAGGGGAAGACGAGTGATTTCTAGTTTCAAAAATTTTGTTTACAGTTTCTTCAAATTTTTGGAAATTATTATTAAGAATGGGATTTTTTTGGGTTTGAATAGCTAAAATTTTTTTGTCTACTGACTCTTCAAACTTCGTAAGTATTGAGGTGACAATGTCATTTATTTAAGCTTGAGTAATTTCTGATAGTTAATTAGATTTGACAATTGTAGCAAAATTAGTTTTAGAACTTTTAAATTGTAGACTTGCTTCAATAAAAAAAAGATCACCTTAAATTTTAAAAACCGAGTTTCTTCTTCACGAGATGGACATGAAGGATCATTTAAAGCTTGAGGATACACAATATGTGCCGTTTTGCCGTTTACACAATATGTGACTTCAGTTCAACAAGGATCACTATTGTGATGTGAACCACAGAGTTTGCATAAAGCTGATTGTACTTTATATTTTTTGTTGCATGGGTAAATTTAAAACAAATTCCACATTGACGAACTTTATCCGCAAAAATCTTTACATTCACAATAGATAAAAACACTTTAATTTGAGACGGAATTTTATATCCGTAGACTCTTACCAAGATAGTTTCTGAAAGTTCTGAAGATCTATTTTTGTTGAAACGTCGTATTTGAGATACAATAAGGCCGTTATTTTCAATTTCTAATGCTAGATTTTCTAGACTTTCGTCCACTGATATGAACGGGATAGTGAATTTCGTAATGTATTGTTCAATTTGTAATTGAAGAATTATAGGGACATTTAATACGGTTTCGATTCTACAAATTTCTGTTGTAGTTTTATAATCATTTGTAGTGATAATTAGTTTTCCGTTTCTGGTATGTCTGACTTCTTCAACACCATTTTTGTTTAAAGTAGCGTTTAATAGTTCATATTTTAACTGGGAAGGCCTCTTAAGAACAGAAGCATATCCTACTGTAGGACACAAAAACAGATTTGAAATTCCAGCTTCTGTAGTTAATTGTATAGCTAGAGGTGCATTATCGTCATAGTCTAATACAGAGTTTGATGTATGCTTCGGTATGCGATACTCACATTCAATAAAGGGTATATCGTCTTGTGAGTCTGTCATGGTGAATGTACCATCTTGTACGTACTTGAAAAACTAATTATTAAATTAATCTTTCATTGGAATTCCCAAATTCCTACAAAACTTAAATAAGTGAAAATAAATTGTTTGAGTTATTCTCAAAGCTAATAGAATTGAAAGAAGTAAGTACGTACCAATAAAAGTCTGCAATTCTTTCTGTTACAAATTCCGAAAATTGATAACACTCAGCCGAACTTAACCTGATTTTATTCCACCAAATCTTATTAGAATTCTCCTTCACAGTGCAAATGCTCCTCAGTTCCGCGCACCGATCAGAGAATTTATTTTATTTATTACATTACATATATTCGCACTTGTATGCTTGATTCTTGAGATCCGCTTGTAAGTCTTCGTCGGTAATAGGACAAATAGCACAAGGACAGATGTACAACCACAGAAGATAACGAAGAAAACACCCAGGATCACGGTGGGAATCGAACCCACGCTCCTACGCTCTCAAGCGATTAGCGGAGTGATGCTTTGACCACTCAGCCACGGAGCGCGCGAGCAGAGAAGTGTCTTGAAATGAAGCGACTGAATCTGTTGCCATCACTGTGTGCCAGAGTTGTTAGAAGATTGAAAAGTATGCTAGCTCACACATATTCGCAAATATTGGGTTAGAACGGGACCTTCCCCGTGGAATGGAAGAGGGATGCTGAAAATCGCACTGGAAACTCAACAGTGATTTACTTTACTTATTGTTTCTCTAACACATTCTTAATGCATCTGCGTCTACATAATAATAAATTATAAATATTCTTTAAGGAATATTTAATACGCGTAACTTCTTCATTCATCACACAGCCGACGATCATTTTACGAGCTCGTAGGAACGGCTGAAACGGCTCTTAAAACTGAAAGTTCGTAAATTAAGAGTTAGATATTAAAATTATTTTTGCACTGCTTCTCTTTGAAATAAAGCACTCTTAGAAAAAATCATTGAGTTTGTCCTGTATATGAAACACATGCAAAATATGTATTCATGTTTGAAAAGAATTCTTACTTTCATTTTATTCATGAAAGTAAATCATTTATATTTTGTTCAACGCTGCCTTTTTAGAAAACTTTTTTCACTTTTTTTCAATGTTTTTACTGTTGTTTTGCTCAAATATATGCCCCAATCTTATCAGCTGCTTCGCAGTACCACTTTATTTTATTTTTTGTTTGCCGTCTGAAAGTTTTCTTCATACTCATTCATTATGATTTCAGTCATTTAATCATCCAATAATTTTATGTATCTGTTACATCTAAGAAAAACAGGTATTCAAATTATTTTATTGCACAAGCCACATATTCAAAAAGGCCTGAAGTGGAATTAGTGGCAACAGTTTGTTGAAATTCATAGATGAAGCTGCTCATTTTCAGGTAGATGTTTTTAGCTCTCTGCAGCTATGGTGGTTACAAAATAACCATGATATCGTTTTTCCTGCAACATTATTTCAATCGTAGATTGACAAGTACATTGCACCTAGAATGTCATAGTTATAAGGCAAACCATGATCACTCTTTATGATACTATCACTTGAAGCTTTGATTCATGGGCTATAAGATGAGAATTAAACTAGGTAAATTAAAAATTCTAAATGAATAGTTCACAAAAAAATCTGATATTTCAACATCAGCAATGATATGAATTATCCAAAATTTGAAATATTTACGATTGTCCAATTAAAATATCTATCCTAATTTCACAACCATAAAATAAAATTTAGAAAAAATTAAAAAATAACAGGTAATAAAAATTAAACTCAAAAAAATTAAAAATATTTGAAAATGAATTCGTAAAAAAGAGATTTTTAGAATTTTAGTTCTTAAATGGGAATTAAAATTATCATTGCGTCCAGGGGATGTCGTAAGGGACCAGCCAATAGTTCGTAAAATCGTGAGCTTTCGTAAATTAGAGGTTCTTAAAATCAAACGCGTTTACTGCTGTCTTTTTAACCGTAAAGTAGTTGCCTTTTTCGCACCAGTTGAGACCATGATTAAGATACTTTATTACAATTCTCATTTGTTTAAAATATCCATGACGCGTCAGATAACGTTTCATCTACGTCATATCATATAGAGAAGGCGTCGTAAAACACACTTGTCGATTAATTTGCTGCCTGCCTTCAAATCACATTTTTCGAAAGCCAGCAAACAAGGCGAATTCCACCAACGAATGCTGGTGAAGAGAAAAAGTCCATTCATGATTTTTTACAGTAATAAAGAAATATTTTTAATTGTAATTTTTACGTTTGTAGGAGTGTTCAAAATCATTAAAACTATCTGTTGTTATAAGCAATTAGTTTTCAAATTTTCGAAGATATTGCTCCCAAAATTGAACACGTTGAAAACTGAATATAAGGAAAAGCAAAGTGAAGAAGACAATACCATGTTTCATTTGAATATCTTTTCTTTATCGACTAATGATGTGATTGAACATGTTTCTTTCTTCCTTTCGCTTTTGACAGAGAAGGATGCCCACGGGAATTCCTTGACATGTACCATACTCTTTTAAATCTATATCATACTATTGTAATTTAAATTTATAAAAATCATTAATAATCAAAGTATTTGCCAGATATTTTATAGAAGTTTAGTATATTAAGAATATTTACATACCTTTTCTATTGAATATTGCATTTTATAAACTTTTACACACCTATTATTGAGCAAGTAAAATTGTTAATTATTAAAATATCTTTTCATAGTGATTATTCATTGTATTATTCTATTTCATAAGTGTGGCAAAGGATTTCACACTGTTTTCTTGTACAAAGTATTTGTCTCTCTCTCTCAATTGATGTTTTTTATTACAGGAATTACATTTAGTAAAATATAAATTGAATATTATGTAGAGTAAAATAGAAATGTTAACGAACCAGATATTGTTAAATTTATATCAATACAGATAAAATGGGCAGGACATTTGAGCCGGATGAACGACAATCGGATGACAAAAAAATTTTCTTGGCTCGCCCCATTGGCACCAGAAGAAGAGGACGACCGAAACTCCGATGGCGTGACTGCCTTGAAAATGACCTAAAAACACTAAAAGTGACAAACTGGATGACCTTGTCCACAAAAATAGGGGGTCCTGGTATGCACTTCTGAAGAAGGCAAAGGCCCACCCTGGGCTGTCAGGCCCATGAAGAAGAAAATAGAAATGTAATTAATATTAATTAATAAAAATGCTGATAAATTTTTGGATATCTTAATTTTACTAATATGTAGTAAAATTGATTAATTAAATTTTTTACACATAACAGCGAATTTGAATTTGATACGATTGAAAATGAATTCCATGTAATAGAAACACCCTCATCTAAATTGAAACAGAACCTAAACTAAGTTAATTAATCGTTGAAATATTAATAAATTAATTAATTGATTAAAATAACTGCATTTCATTAAATTTTTTTGGCAAAATTTCGGAAATTGATAAAAGGTAGAAAAATTTGGAAACTAATATTAGCATTTATAGAAATATTTATTATAGTTAAATTTAATAACTGAAGAAATTTTTGTTTTAAATCAAATCTATATTCTATGATTTATTTCTACGATTTTATTTTCCAGTTATAAATAAATATACAATTTAAGTTATGATCTCAATTCTGTTCTTGTTTAGTGATTAATACATAATGATTTTCATTCCAATAAAAATTAAAATGTAACTTTTCTGCTTTTAGAGTACTAAATTTGATTCCACCTAACGTTTCATAACAAAAAAAAAAAAAAAAAAGAACCTGATGAATGTATGTAAATTCAATTAAATACATTGCAGCTGCGGAGATTTGTTTTAATGCGAAATGTGTTTCGCTTTTTTAAAATGCTGTTATTCTTAAAATATTAGTTTAAGTTTTACCTAGAATAATTTATCACCGAATTCTAAAATTTTCAATATTTTGACACTGTTGAATAAATAATTGTATATACATCTAATATAAAATATTTATAACTGCTCAGTGAACAATTTCGTCACTAATAAAAAGTTATCTTTTCTTTAGCAACCTTGCAATATACCGACAAAAACATATCTTCCTATTTCTTGAAAATTTCACTTTTTTTATTAACCATGAAGTGGTTGTTTCTTACGGTCGCTACTTTATTGCAATTTTCATTGGTTTAAGTATCTTTGATGTCAGATCTACGTCACACATATAAATAATATCGAATTGAGAGAGCGTCGCAAATCCGACTTGTTGAATTTGCTGCCTGCCTTCAAATCGTATTCTTAGAGCGGCAGCAAACAAGGCGAAGATCACCAATGAATGTTTGAGTCGAACATCATTTTGTTAATGAAACGATTCCTTATATAAAGACCATCGGTTTGAGAAGTCGTTTTCCATCGATTCAAGCCATTAACAAGTTGACAACAGAATAGCAGAAAAAGCGAAATGAAAAAGAGAAGACTAAACATTCACTTTATAGTTAGTTTATATCGGTAGGAACGATTTACATTTTCAAAAATTTCATCAATCAATCGAATTCGGAATTAATAATTGCAATAATTGTTAATAATTTCTTTTAAATCTTAAGACTAATGCCTTAGTTACGCCAACATTCATATTTTTTCTCATATACGAAACTTGTTTTGCTTGTATTTCAAGAACAAGGGGTCAACTCATACTTTGTATAAAATTTATGACACCATGAAACGAGCACCTAATAACCGAAGTTCATTGTTGTTAGGTATTTGAACTTCCGGAAATACTTTTCACCGATGACTAGGCCATATTCACTTGTTGCAAGAGAGAAAACCAGAATTTGAACATTTAACTCCAAGGATCAAATATGCATATATTGAATACGAGTGATAAAGTTTTTTTTTTTTTTTGTAGAAAATTAGAAGTGTACAATAGAAATTTAAAGCCAGAAAACCTAACTATATTTGCAAATGTTAATGATTGTGTTAAAACTTACAAGAATGAAAAACAACATATAAAAAATTTTTTGCACAACCATTCAAAATCCTTTACCCATGCTAGCAAAGAATCTCAGTAAATATTTTCTTATTGACGACAAGCTGATAGAAAGTTACGAATGGTTAGAGAGCCATTTCCTGTTACTCCCGAAGGACTCTCAGTTGTAGAGGAAGAACACTTCACAGGCTTCACGACAGGTGGCGACACCGAAAGACAATGAGAAATAAATCACTCTTTGATATTTGGGCTTGAGTAAACGAGAAGTTTTCTGCGCTAAAAAATTGGCATTTCGAATTCTGTTTCAAGAACTTATCTTTGTGAAACTGGATTTTCTGGGGTGGCTACGTTGAAGACAAAATACAGATCTCAGCTAAATATAGAAAAATAACTGAGAGTGGCTATTTTTAACATTAAGCCTTCCTTCCTTCCTTCCAAAAGCTGTGCTCTGCAAAACAAGCCCAAGGAAATCACTAATATGTATTAAATTTGTCACTCATTTAGAAAATTTTGATTAAGTTAATGTGCTTATTTAATAAGTTGTTTTAACTTAATAAATTTTTAAATATATTATGCCGAAATGTGTTTTGTTCTGTGTCTATGTGTGAGAGCTTTCATTTCAATTAGTTTATAAATTTTTTAAAAAATATTTTCTCATTCTCATCCTTCCCCCTTTTAGTGTGCTCACGCCCCCTGAAAGTTCGCGCCCCGCAGTTTAAGAATCGCTGTCATACGTTCCGGCACCCACTTCTCATCTCCTGACATAATTCACGTCAAGAATGGAGGATTCTTGTATGGGCAAAGTAAGGCAACTGGTACGTCGATCAGCTCTCTGTCAAATTACGAGACATCCAACTTCCTCGTAAAACCCAATTGAAGTAACCGGTGTACTCTGCAGACATGCGCCGATTCTTGAGGATGTATTCGATTTGTTTTTTATGGCTTCGTCAATATCGTCTTCTCTAAAGTGTGATGACCGTCGACTCCTAGCCTTATCTTAGTAGTTTGTCTCCTTTCTCTTAAATTTATGGAACCACTTAAATTTATGGTAATTATGGAAATATTAAATTTATGGACGACTGAACGTTCATCTAGTGCCTCCACCTCATAAATTTGGCAGTCAGAGACATGCTGCGGCTGCCTGACATTTTTTTTAATCGAAATCTTATAAAAACAATATTTTACAAATTCACATACCAAATAACGTCTTCCACTTTTTGAGATGTTTAATGGTAAATGTCGTGCGCTCCCAATGTGGTGGATGAACTACTCAACAGCCGAAGTCATTATTTCAAGTGCTAAGAAGTAGCTCGAAAAGCCCGAGAACTTCTCCAGCGAACGAAAGTAAGAACAAGATGCTGTAAGACGTTGCCTTTGATATCAACAAGACGGCAACTTTATAGCTCATTTCATTTTGATATATTAAGACGATTAATTATAAATGTTCCAAAATTGTACAAGTAACTGTATTTGTAAATATGTGTTAATTATATATATATACTTACATTTGTGTGGACACACACTTACGTAAGTGTGCTTGCGCATGAGTGCGTATATAAAGAAAAGAATTTCCATTGTTTAGCAATGCATTTTAAATATAAACTCTGGTCACTCTTATCTTCAAAAATTGTACTGTGTTTGCATTGATATCTGGGAATGATTTTTTGCTGCCAAGTTTGCTGTGTTTTATCCTATAAAATGGCAAATCTAAAACAGGGTAATATTTCTGGCAAAAGATTTTTGGTGACTAAACGCGATATTCTGTCGGGAAAGGAAAGTTTTCACATTAAAAGAACACAAAACTTTTCTTACTCATGTAATATGAAATGTCTGACTCAGTAACGATCGCAAGAATTTTATTATTTTCTGTAGAGAGAAGGGAGTATAATATCTGCGCCAACCATAAGCGATAAAAGTATCAGCGTAAAATATACAAACTAACTATAAACTCCAGAAAAAGTTTTCTTAAGAAGAGAAAGGATAACTTAGACAATATTCTTTAATGTTGTCAAAAGTTTTTTTTTAAGAGATTAGAATAAAATTCAAATTAGCTGCAAAATTTGACCGTCAAACAAACCAAATTAAGTTATTTAAAAATTAGCCATTTCTATTATTTAAATGAATTGTGCTCATAAGCGATTGCTTTGCGGCTCTCTTACCTCCATGATGAGTGTGAAGCTTAATCGGCGGTTCTTCTTGGTCACGGGAATGTTCGCGCTGCTCCACCTGAGCGTGTACCGCGAGTGCTGCGCCGTCGACTCCTCCCCCACCACCTCCAGCTCCTGTCCTTTCAAGGAGGCTGACCTAAACACCAGGGAACATAATTTTACTAGTCAGAAACAACAAAACTACAGATTTAGAATAATTTGGTATGAAATATATTAGGTAAACTCACAGAAAATAAATTACAAACAATGAAAATAGGAGAGCAAACAAAAAAACTGAATAAACACACACATCAAAGTAAAATCAAATTCATTTAAATGATGGTTCCTTAAAGTAGTTTAAATACATATATATAATATGTGAATGTGAGTTATCTATAAATATTAATCTTTAAAAATCCGATAATCTAATATATAAAATTCTCGTGTCACAGTTTTCGTTGCCATACTCCTCCGAAACGGCTTGACCGATTTTGATGAAATTTTTTGTGCTTATCCGGTATCTATGAGAATCAGCCAATATCTATTTTTCATCCCCCTAAATGTTAGGGGTAGTACAACCCTAAATTTTTTTAAATTTTTTGGTTAGTTCTGTAAGTTCCTAATAGATGGCGGTTTAGCATCTAAGTTGCACAGGTATTCGGCAGATGGCGACGTGTTTATTTTTCTAGATTATACCATCTTCGAGAAAATTATCGTGCGCGCGCAAGCGCGTGGTTAAATATAGAATTTACATATATTTTCATGATGTATAATGATACTATAATAATTTTTCGTGAATCATTTTCATAATTATACTTTGTATTGTGTTATTATTGTGCAGTATTCAGTTTGAATATTTTTAATATTATAAATAGTAAAATAAAATTTTATTTATTACTGTTTTTCTCTACTAATTTTCATACCACCTCGAAAACATGTAAGTATTTCTTGATAGCCTTTTATTATTTTTTATTTTTATTTTATAATTTGATAATTATTAATTTATTCAGTAGAACATTTTGATCTAATTTATTCATTCAAATGATAAATTCTTTTAATTTTTTTATTTCAGTATAATGCCGCGGAAAAAATTTTTAGTTTTAATATAATTAAAATTAAAATAATAATAGTTCGATGTCAATGTTATCTACCTCATTTATAACAATTTATTTTTAGATGTCTTTAATTTATATAGTATATTTTATAAGTAAGTCACTGATTATAAACTATAATTTAATATAAGATGAATAAAATGTAAATTCAGAAAGTATATGTTGATTTGTGCTTAATTTCAAAATTTCGATACTTTACCTATTACTATTAAATTTTGGTGAAACGTTTTATTTTTAATCTCCTATGAATGAACCTATTCTAAATTTTTTTAGAAAATATTAATTTGATTGAACCCAAGAATTAGTAAAAAATTGATTCAATGTATTTTAAAAACTCAGCCACTGCAACGCGTGGCTGGGTCAGCTTGTAATATATATATATGTTAGCTTTTTATATATTTAACGTAACATTGATAATCATTTGTAGAAAATAAATCCAATATTTATTGATAAAATAATTGTACTCGTTATTTTACAATCGGCAATCTTTATTACAACCAGCTTTTTATTATGAAAACATGAAAACAAACAACTCCTGTTGCTATTTCTAACTTATATAAGCGCTTACATTCGACCATCCTGGCATTTCAATTGAACTCAATTGAAATGAATTTAAAAAATTACCTAGAAGTTAATAAGAAATAGGGTAATATATCAGTTTATGAAAGCTCTATAACGTAGTGGTCTTCGTTTAGGTCGTTGCATTTCAGGTTCTTCATCAGAATCTGCACTGAAATTATCATTGTCATCATTCTAGGCTTTTAATTGACTGATGTTGTAGCATTAAGATGACCATTGCTAGCCTGTAATTGAGATACAAAGATTTCTCATTTATCAAATAATAGATTTTTCTTTTTGTCGTAACATGCTTTAATTTTCTGTTTTCCAATTTTATCTCTATCTTCTTATTGTAGATTTTCTGGATGATTCCAAACTTCACTTTTTTCGTCAGCAAATAATCTCATAATTCCATCCATAAATCTTGGTCTATATCCATGAAGAATTTCAAAAGAGTTTTGTTTCGGGTGTTATTCGCAAGTTTCTTTCCACTTTAATCTTGCTATCTCAATCCTTTTGATTGGCACTTTCGATCGACGTCACAACGGTAGACATTATCGTTATTTTTATTCTTTCAATCATTCCAATAATAAAGACAATGTTAAGCTTTATAGTTGAAGTAGAAGTAACAATCGTTACTAGCAGGAATTAAATTATATTAAGTATCTTCAAATCACTTATTTTATGCCTATCATTAACATCTTCACCTAATTCTTCCAACAATGTTTTTAAATCACCTTTTTTAGAATTAGAGAAGATAGACATTTTGTACATACAAGGGACTCTTTTACAAAAGATTTCAAATAAATTCCACTTCAGATTTTGTTAGCTTTTTATATATTTAACGTAACATTAATAAGTCATTTGTAGAATAGATAAAATAAACGTATTTGTGTAAATTTATTATCGACATTCTTTGTTACAATCAACCTATTTTTTTTTTTTTTTTTTTTTTTTTGCAAAGTAAACTTTTAAGGCTCTAATGTTTTTAGCTCACATTGAAAAGCGTAACATCAATTAATAAATTTTTAAAAATTGATACAAATATTTTGATAAATTTTTTATTTAACTTAATACAAAAGTCTCTCGTAGTTGATATCTCTACTTCTTCAAGGGGAGAGCATAGCAGAATTCATTCACACCTAGATCCAAGGGTAGAATAAGTACATCAACAAGTACATTGATTGGCTCGATTGATGAAGTTGACTGACAAAATATACTATGGGAAATACTGTATAATCCGGTAAAATGCTCGGAATCACAGGGAAACTGCGATGTTGAATAAATCGAATATAATCTTAAATGCCGAGGTTCCGTTTTATAAGGTTATGGTCGTTTTATGCACGATGCATTCAGTTTTATTGGAAGGATCTACAGATAGCAGAAACAGCCAGGAGAAGGTTAATTCTCCAATACTAAATCTCTGTCGAAAGAGGTCTCGTATCTGCTTATATAGGAAGCAATAAATATAATACGTTATCTTTTCCAGCACTCCACATGTTCATTTGTTTATATTGATTGAATCCGGCCAAAAAAGCATTAACTGGAAATGATCAAGTTCTAATTTTAGAAATCCAGAGATCTTCCATACGAGATTTGGGAAGGAGACGATGATTGTTCTTTACAGATAACAGATGAGAAAAACTGCTAGTATTCTTACTGTTAAACTATTTCTGTTGATAAGAATTCATATAATGAATCAGAGAGAAGCGTGCTAGATTTTTCGGAGAAATCTATTTATCAATATACTGGCTGTGGAGCGCAGATTCAGCTAAACAGTCAATTCGTTCGTTTCCGTCTATCCCAAAATGACCTGAATCCCATACAAAGTGAATGGAATTGCAAATAGACATTACATCCATGATTACTGATTCACTTAATTGTATTATTGACGGAGATTCTTTAGAGAAATTTGATAGTGATAAGACGCAGGAAAAACTATCAAACAGGATCATCAACTCGTGAGCTTTTTTATAGACTTTTTTTCACTGCTAATAAGATAGCTAAGTATTCGGCAGTAAAAATACAAGCAAATTTTATTACCAAAACATTAAAACGAATAATTACCATTGCTATTCCTATATTACATATATGTTTACAAATATGAAAACTTTTTTGAATAGATTTCACTAAAGTTTTCTCTCCACAAATTGACATAGGACGACCTAGTTCTTAAGAGGGCCATGTCTAAATGTGTTTGTTTCTACTGGGAAATCACACTTTACAAATAAATCAGAAACAACTTTCTATTTAAAAATTTACTTTACTTCTTGAGGATAATTTCAAAAGCTGAATTAAATAAAATTTCAAATATTATTATTTTGTTCTGATATATTCTAAATTTAAATTACACTAGTCTCACATTAACAGTATGTTTCAACTATAGGATATAAACCTTGTATTTGCTATACCTCTCTAACAGATTTTATTCTATAAAGTATGTTATATAAAGTACTTCTATAAAGTACGTTCCACAGTATACAAAGAACACTACTGTTGGAAATCTTGGCGACCATCAAGAAAGTAATGTAACCCTCTATGCCTGTTGAGCATTTGATGACGTCATGTTACGATCCCATACTCCCACGCGAAAAAATGTAAACAGAATACTTTTATGCTTTGAGCCATAGGGAATGCATATGCGTGCGCAGCGAAATAACTTTTTGTAAATATATATATGTCCTCTTATAATGATTTTTAATAATAAACAGATAATAGATATTAGAGATTGTTTCTTTGATTATGTCTCTAAATGGAATAGCTGCTGAAAAAGTATCCCGGGACGAATTAAGGTAAGAGTAAATTTTCGCTTACCACTTCGAACTCTTTTGGTAATTGTATTGTTACCGAAAACTACAAAAGTTTGCAATACAACTTTACTAAATTATTTCAAAGTAATTTTTACCATATTAAACCAATTTTTACCATTTTACCATATTAATTACCATATTAAACACACTTCTCCCCGCGTTGAAACATACCTTAAAACATCTTTGCCAAACTTCATCCAGGAGCGAAGCTCACTCATTGTCTCAAGCTCTCTGAAAGCTCTCGTCCCTATCAAATCACTTTCACACATGAAAGCAGTGCAAAGCCACAGGAATCAAGTTCTGTACTGTAAGGTGTGTGTTCAAAAAGTTTCACCTCAGTAGTGGTCAGATTCTCGATTCAGGCTTTGACATGGTGAACTGGAGCGTTGCAAAGGTGGAGAAACCACATGTTGATTCTTGATTTTGAGTTTTTCAAAGAATGACTGAATTTAGGCCCACACTATTCAATGTACCATTTAGCTGTAACTCTATTTTGTGTCCAAAAAGACGCTTTACAATTCTTCTCGATTTGAAAAATACAGCTATCATTTGTTTCTTAAAAGACTGAGATTTTCTTACAGCTATGAGTGTATCCGCATTATCAAGTACCGAAACTTTGCTTTGAATTTTAGTCGGCATATATATATTATATCCAAGTCTTTTCATATGTCATAATGCTGTTTATATACTGAAATTGTTTTTTTATCAAATATTTTCATCATTTTTCGACATCAAGACACATGACAAGTCACCAGCTCTTCCGTCAAACTATGCAACATCTGGAGATGACAAAATTTATGGACAAATTATCCCTCAAAATGGAATGAATCGATAATTCTTTAAGATGCAAGATCTCCTCTATCTGCTGGCATATCATTCGTCAATCTTTGTCAATTATTTTCTGTACAACAAAAATGTTTTCCCATGTTGGTGAGGTTCGTAGCCTTCCCTTTCTCTCAGCATCCTCCAGAATAAAATTTCTTCTTTTGAATTCTCTTTACTACCTGAATAAAGACGCAAAATGCTGCTAATCATTATTTAAGGTAAAATGTTATTTCTTCCACGCACACTGAAGTCGCCTCAAACACTTACAACGCGATCACAAGGCTATCATCTGCTTTTCAAAACATCTCTGCTAATGTAAAATACCACAAGCGTGTTGCCGGAAACTGCTATGCAATATTGGACATGCTCGACCTCCTGATTTTTTGTAAAGTCATATTGCAACACTTTTATATTACCCTTTGTAATGATAGTCACATAAAGCTCGTAAAATAGAGCAAAAAAAGTTTTATATTCTTCACTAATAATAAATATTATCGGATATACAGAATTTAAGCTACATCTAAAGTAAAAATGTATCGCACAGTTACTAAATATCATATAACCATTTGATTCTCTTGTATCATTCAGTAAGGTCTACAACACTTTTAATTTTTACGAAATATATGTATCGCCTTCCTCGGTGATGTATTATGTGTTTTATCATTTCATGTATTTCAAACAAATGCATTTATAAGTTGAACTTACTTTATTTTCTGAGGAGGTTGAAAAGTCAAGGTGAACTTGTACGGAGTTTGGACTTTCATTTTAATAGTTCGATCGCAATCGAACCTCTGACCATCTTGCTGAAAATATGAAAAATATTAGTATTAAAGTAGTCAGTTGAGGAAACAAATGACGGATAGCAGTATATTTTGCAAAATTCTTGAGAAATCTTTTAATTTTAGTGACTGAGGCAAAAGATATTTGCTACCCAATTTGCTATGAAAACTTATTACTGAAAGAGACAACCGAACTGAATTACAGCTAGAAAAATTTTTGAGAGTGAACAAACTTTTATATTAAGTTACGCTTTCTATAAATCTGAATTTTTTTATTTATTATTTAAATGGGTCTTATGTTATTCTTAGATTCTTTTGTCATCCTATTAAGATTTAAAAACTTGGAAAAGTAATACTTAATTTTAAAAATAATTTAAAAATAAATCTCGTAGAAAATAAAAAAATGTATTTCAATTGTTTAAATGGAAGTAAGCTCTGGATGAGCATATTTGGATGACTAACATTGCTTACAGAACGAGTTGAAAACCCATTTTTAAAAATCTGCTTAACTTTTTATATAATTATTTCTTTGTATGAAATAAAAGTGCATTTAATATCATTTGATAATTATACACAAAGAAAACTATATTTTTCTAAAATAATATCTAAAACAGATTCAGTTTTAATTTAATGGATTTCTAGTGCTTCTATGCTAAATTCATAATATATAAATTATTAGCAGATAGAAATAGATAAACACTTTTATTTTCATGAGCAGGAAATAAAACAATTGACTGTACATGGCGACAGAAGCGTCAGTCGAAAGACTAAGAGGCGACGGATAACAGCGACGAAACGCTCTCGGGTGGGATCCCTCTTCAAGAAATCCCCCCTGAAGTTAGAAAGAATTTTCATCCATTGTAACCAGAGGGGAAATATTTCTCACCTGGAGAATTCAAACAAATTTACATAGCATACAAAATAATATATTTTTTAACGCGGAAAAGAAAACAGGGAATTCCTCTTGTTATCGATTCCATTCTATTTGTCAGGCGACGAGTGAGTAGCTGAGGGGGGAGGGAAGAAGTTCGTATAAATTTACTAATATTTACAGATTACTTTAAGGTAGCTCCTTCATACAATCTCTCTCTCAATTACTTGTACATCTCTTTTAACATGACATATTAAGCACTGCCATCTAGTGGCCACTCATATTTTAAGCAATATTACAACTTGATGCTACTACAAGCGAAATTGCACAATAGACAACTTTATGAGATTAAGCCTTACAAACTGCTCACAATGAAGACAAATTTTAACAATTGCAATGAGATTTTCAATTACAGTGAATTTTGGAGAAAGATCAAAATGGGTGGCGTAGCCATACCGATATTGAATGACTCGACCCGATTTTCTCGATATCTGCATCCTTTGCAAATCTAAATGCCATTCAATTCTTAAATAAGACTGACCAACCATTTGTCACGCCAGGTACAATAGCTTCAACCTAATATGAAACAACAGCCAAAAGTTCTCACATATTCCACACAGGAATTGATCAGTGGCCCTTCAAAGAAACATGTTGGAAAATGTTCTTAGAACGAATTAAATGTTCCAACGACATCGAGAACCAACGCATGCACAAATTGAGATGTCATATTCACAAATGAGATGTTCATCGTGAAATAAACTACGCAATATCAAAAATAAATACTATCTAACTTAAGAAAAATCACATGCCTATACTATAAAATAAATATTATCGACATTAAGAAAAGTCACATGCCTATGCTAGTCTGTAAATAAAGGGTGCGGATGCATTGGTTTGCTTGTAGCTTTGCAGCAATCACACGTAGAGCTGATTCAATTAAGAGAACTGCAGTTAAGATGGACTCCGAATATTTACGTTCACCACGGTTGTGCTCTTTGGAGTGGAACTTCTGCACGCACATCTGTCGGGGTGGGTGCTTGAAAATTACAACAACACAGCTTTGAAATATTTTCCTGGAAGGAAATTACGCGGTTGATATTAAAATACCTTACAACTGCTTTAGTACGTTAGCAGTCCAAAACATGGTGTCAAAAACAATTTTTACCCTAACGAATTCAGGAATCCAATTTACGAGTTTTTGAACCCTATTTGCTTTCGGACTTATAATTCCATAATGCTGCCCCACACTGCTGAAACAGTATCATCTAAATTTTCAATGATAATGATTTTCTCAAAGTTTTCAATGATATGCATATTTTTCGTCAAACAAATATCTAAGGAATTTACTTGAAACTTATGTTACTTTTTATTAGGATATTTTAAAAATAAAACTTCCGTTATATAGAAAAACCGTGACAGAACTTTTAGGAAAGTCAAATTTGTTAATATTTCTTGAATATGGTCCTATAATTTATGTAATATATTATTCTAATCCTCCTTAATACATTTATATCCTAAATATTGGTCTTAAGTCACTAAATCAGTGGAAATGAGTTAAAAGGATACGAATAATTTAGAAATATTGAAATTTGTTAATAGAAATATTTGACAGTACTATTTCTTACTTTCACATTTAAAATTCCCTGCGAAACAATAAATTTTCTTTTTTTTTTTTTTTTTTTTAGTTATTACAAGTATAAAGAGTTTTAAATTATGAAAAAACAAATGTTCATATTTCTGTCAATGAGGGGATATCTTGAATTGTCACATCAAATAACATTATTTCCAGCGTCGCTTCCACACTGAGTATTTGAATGGACAAGAGAAATGCATATACATTAGGTACATTTAAGTATTTTAAAGTAGATGAAAGTAAATTAAATGAGAAATTTACTACTGTATTTTTTAGAAGAATTCTTGATATTAATTCATAATATAAGTTAATATTCCGTACTCATTACTTTAACGCAACTTTTCACTTCCAAATTTATTTATATATTTTTGAAGTTTTACAAAATCTATTGAATAAGGTAATATTTATTGATTATAAGTTATACCAGAACGTATTTAAAGAAACATTAGCAAATTTCTTCATTGAAACTAAATTTATTAGTTAATAATCTTGTAAATTTAAAATAATTTTTTCAAATTCTGAGTGGTAGCCACAATCGTATATATTCAAAAAATTTTCCTTCAACTTTGAAAATCAAATTAAATCTTCCCAATTCTGTTGCTTTACAACTTTACCAATTCTGTTTTTAAACGACCACATGTTGCTGGTTTCTATTGCCTCAAATTTTTAATTGTAAAATGAAGGTATCTCACAAACTTTTTAAATTCATTCTATCCTCTTGAAATTTTGTTTTATTTTCAGTATAATGATGAAATATTTTTATTGCGTTTTACTTTTGTGTAGAGATGAAGCGTGTTTTGAAGAATTATTGCATTCTGGCGATATTTTTGTAATTGAGTAGAATAGCTTCCATTCCGACACTTCAGTGAAGACTTCAGGTTTCGTCACTGAACGCTTTCGGAAGTCCTCGACTCGGAGAAAGCTGGAGGATGTCTCGCTTCGCGTCTGCCTTGTGGTTTCTTTCTATTTTTAAATCTGACGATACATTAAACCATAGAGTTTTATGGAATATTTTAACCATTGTCAACCACGGGACAGCACTTACGCGAAAAGAAAGAGAGAGAGAGTGTTCCCTTCCTCTCAGAGCTTCTATTCACGTTCTCCTATTGCCTTTAATTTAAACACAACACATAAGCATAAATTTGTCAGCAATGAACACGCGCCCATTAGTCTTAGCTTGGGAAATAGCATGAAGCTTGGGCATGAATGTCGATTTTGCACTGTTGACCATCAGATATAAGACTGGTACTATCTGCAGTTTATGTATTTCCTCCTGTACATCATGTTAATAGGAATTCATTTTGTTTATTAAACTGTGACTTACACACGATTCGCTGACATGCAGTGTTTGGTAGGCTTTCAACAAAAAACTTTATAAAAATGGTTGTGGAACTGCGAGAGGAGCTGCTGAGATGGTCCCAACACTCCATATCTGGCTGCGAAATCAGAATCCTGTATTTTCAAATGTTCCTCTAAATGGCATTTTCTGATCCCATTTCACTGCTCTCCAGGAACAACAATGAAAATTTTCCATTCATAAAAATTGGTTTGATAGACCCGCATATACATTATGCATTCATTCAGTTGTATTCGAATTCTTCAGCCTACATTAAGAAACGCTTTCCTAACCAAAAGTTATGATGCTCGAAAATTCGGCATCTCACTGCCTATCGGATTCAAATGTTTCTGTATCTTCTCAGAAGGTGTATTCATAACGTCCCGAGAAGAACCCGAACTCGCTCAGCGGCATTGGACGCTTTTTCCATTTTAAACAAGGTTCAATGACGAGGTTAACCCTAGGTTTTTACATCTGAATACCGCCTCATTACAAGCACAAGGCAGCAAAAGAATAGAAAACAAATCTTTCGGGACTATTTTAAATACAGGGTGATCACAATTAAACTGCAAATTTAAAAATGCTGTAAAAAAAAAAGAACCACTGGTCAGAAAGACCTGAAATTTCACCAGAATGTACTTCAAGCAGGGGGATTTTGTTTAGTGTGTGAAAAAATTAGGAAAAAAAAGTGGCCAATAGATGGCGCTGCACAGGCGGCTGTAGGTCAATTACATGAATTCTGACATGAACGATAATCAATTGTGGCTGTAAGCTGAATATTAAACCAGTTGTGCTATTGTAAGTCAGGCAGATGTTAGAGCACTCTTGGTGTAAAGCTTATTCAGAGCGACAAGTTGGTGCCACGTCGAATAAAAAAAAAATCGGTTTTTAATTGCCCTGTGGCCAAAAACCGTAGAAAAAGCCATCAGTAATTCGGTTTTTAATAGTCCTTAGTCTTCTTCAAGAAATTTTTAATATGGTGTCCACCATTTTCTGTTAGGAGGTGTAAACGTAAAACGGTATTTTCCACAGCAGCTTGGAGTGTATCAGTGCTGATGTTGTTAACGTGCTGAGTAATGCGGCATTTCAAATCCGCTAAGGTGTCTAATGGAGCACTGTACACATTTTTCAGAAATCTCTAGAGCCAAATGTCACAGGGAGTGATGTCCGGTGATCGTCATTTTATACATTTTTACAAGGTCATTTTATCCCTGGTCATTTTATACAAGACGTTAATTTGCATATAATCACCTGTGCAGCGCTATCTATAGGCCATTTTTTTTCCTAATTTTTTTCCCACGCCAAACAAAATCCCCCTGTTTGAAGTACATTCTGGTGAAATTTCAGGTTTTTCTGACCAGTGGTTCTTTTTTTACAGCGTTTTTAAATTTGCAGTTTAATTATGATCACCCTGTACCTCCCCGTATCATTTTCCCCGTCGAAGAGTTCAATATATTTCCCGACTAAAACTTATGTAATAATATTAGAATTTTTAATATTCGGGAAAATTATTAATACTACTTTTTAACAAATAAAGAAAATTTCTTTACTTATTGATAAAAAGAAATATGTAGAGCACATTGACTAAATAACGGAAAACGATCTCAATATGGAAATCTATAATTTAATTCCAATTTTTTTTTTCTTTTTATTACGTTAAAAATTTCTGCCATATATTGTTTAGTTTTCGTAAATCTAATGAAGTATTTACTTAGAAGTGCATCCTTTATGGAAAGGAAAATTTTGCATTCACACTGACAATTTATAAAATTTATATGTATTGAATATATAATAATAAAAGGCTATATTTACTATTCTTTTAAGTTCATTTGCAATAACTGAACAAGAATCTTGGTTGTAATTATCAGTGCTCAGACTAGTGGTGTTTGACCCCTTGAAACGCTTTCAAAATAAATTCTAGAAATCATACGAAAGCAAAATTTTTACGCACTATTTCACACACTGTATCATGCGAAATTTTTGTGACTGTTAAATTAAAAATATATACAATAACTACATAAAATAATAACAATAACAGATTTCGCTAGAAATTATAGAAAAGATATAATATCTAATATTACGCGCAGGGAAAATAAAACCAGAAATCTCTATCCTCAAAAATTAATCCTATGTGAATTATATATACCAAAAACTTTGCAAATCTAAAATAAATATTTTTCCTCAACCCAAGTTCAATAACATGCAGTTATGTCAATTGAGGCTTACTTTATAAAAGACGAGGGCATTGCTGTCTTCCCTCTTGATGCTGGCTGTGAGCTGGAATCGGACCCAAGACGAGCTCATGGGTGGACGGAGGCTGGGAATGCAATGAAGAGGAAGAGGCGTTTCCCCCCGTCGGACTTTGTCATCACGATAGGCGGAGAGATAATCGCTGCTTCCATTCGGCGAAGAAAAGCAATTCGTCTGTTTTGGGTCTGGAAATAAAATATGATAAAACTCTGCTTTTATTTTCTAATAAACTCTCGAAAATACTTTATTAAAAAATTTGAAAACATTCGGAACAAATTGTTTCAAAATTTCTCTTTAAATTAGTTTAAGTGAATGAATCGGGTTTCATTTATAAATTCTGCAGGGAGATATTTCTGTTGCAATCCATTATAAACGCTTGAAATCTGTGAGCGTCGTTTTTGAAATAAATTCACGAATCTCCATATCAATGCTCATTAAAAATAAATTCATAAAATTAAATTATTTTAATAAATGAATCATGTTATTGCTGTTGAATTATCCTCTTTAAAGATCTGACATTTGTCAGATCAACTCCATTCAATTGTTGACAGTTAGAAAGTCAATGACCAGCAGGGGATCTGAGGATAAATCCTCCCGGGAAAGTCCGACGCAGTCCAGAATATGTTTCGGTGAGGCTGGATGGTCACAGCATTTTTACAAGTGGGATAAATTTTTGTACCGCGTTCAAACGATAAACATTTTGGATGTCCGCTTGAGAATCTGGCCAAGGCAGTCTGAGATTTTTGGTCACATTTTGTTTCCAGAAGAGTTCCAGGAGATGTTCCAGAGTACCATTGGTGTGTTGGTGGAATTTGCCAGATTGAATGAAGTCTAGATTTTTCATTAGAGTAACGTTCCTGATCATAAATCATAAATATGCTTATTATTTTAAATAAGGCATAATTAATGATAAAGCGATATTCAGAGTTTTTGTACATCGCATAGAACGGAAAAATCAATTGCAAAGTAAATATTTTTTATTGTAATGAATTTATAATAAAAATTACGGTGAAGGATAGTAATTAGGATGAGAAGATTATAAATACCTAATAAAGATTATAATGTATTTTGCCCCGGAGATAATATCGAAATAATACATTTCCCTTAAATGTAGCATTTGGTTTGAAAGCAACAAAATTTCAACTAAATAACATACTAAACATCTTTATTTATTTTCCGTTATTTTGTAAAACGTGCGTGTGCGTAAGAGAGAGAGAAGATACTTCCTCCCACGCGGTTCTCACGGAGGACCCATGATGCCCCTCCCGCAGAATGATCTTCGATGTATCCAAGAGCCCAACTCTTTCAACAATTTAAAATAATATTGTTTTGTTCCTAAATGAAATCGAGGATTGGAAATCGTTGTTTCAAATGGGTTACCGGTCACAAATTTTAAAAGACGTTCCAATCGTCTTGTGCTGACGAGCTAGCAGCCTAATAGTTAGCACTCAGGTTCAACAGTTCGTAGGTTCAAGCTTGTTTGGCCATAGATTGGTTTTAATCCTCTGTCTAATTTACCTCGAGTTCAAGAGATGGTTATTGATCGATAACCCAATATACTTTAGGAAAACGCGCTAATTGTTAAACAGATATTTAGCTTGAATCTAATGCGTAGAAATGTGATTATTTTCTTTTATTATGGAATTGCTTTAATTGATACTACCATTCAAATACTATTCCATTCGAACTAAATGCAACCAAACTATCCTTACTTGCTGGGGAACAGCGCAATGTGGAAAACTTAACTGTGAGTCAGCGCGCGGTACAGAAACATACAACTACATTGAAACATATTCTCTCTCCTTCAAAGTACTGGTAAAATACTCAGTTTTAATTAATTTATTGCTTAATGTATTTTGGGCCTTAAGTTGAGAATACATATATTTAGATTTATTATTAAAAGAAGGGAAAATGATTATATAACTTAGGCAATTAGATTGTAACATACAAATACATTGAAAAAAGTAATCTTTCATAAAATTAAGTGTTTGAGCAAATCATTGGATAAGAACTAATTGAGAATGTTGAGATGAATGACTCAGAAGAATAAAGGCAATAAAACAAATTCATGAAAGCTAGAAAAATGAGACAGAGATAAATGTTATGAAAAAACGTTTTCCGAGAAACACGACAGTTTCAGGAAATTAATGTCAGCTAGAGCAGGTTTTATTTGATTGTTTTTTGTGTGCTTGTCTTTTCTACATTTTGAAATGGTTTGAGAAATAGAGGAGGAGTCCATACCTGTTTCAGAAGGAAACTTTCTTCTTGAGATTTTGGTTTTTAATTTTTGTATCATCAATTTCATATTTATTGGTAATTGATTTAGATTTATTTGTGCTATTAAAATTTGATAATAATGTGGATTTATACATAACAAAGCTCAAAATGGAATACACGTTTTGGTAAATTACTCTTCTTTGCTGAATTGCTTATATTTGAATCTGTAAAGAAGAAGAATAGGAATCGACAACTTTTTTCTGTTTTTTACTAATTGTCTTGCTTTCGGGAAAGTAATATTTTGTTTTTATTTTGGTAGCAATTACGTCTTTCCCAAAGATCCATATTAGGCAAAATTTGGAAAATGCAGTATGTGAATCAGAACAACGGTTACAATACTTGAAAATTTCTGAAGTGCAAGCATTGGCTTCAGATAAGATTTTCCACATCACTATTCTTATATGCCAGTTGAGAATTACCATATCTCTGACATTTGAAAAATCTAAAAGGATTAGGAAAGTATGGATTAAGGTTCCAACTTATATTTTATGGATTTAGGTAACACTGATGTTCGAAAATATAAGACAACATGTTGACTCACTCAACATGTTCTTTTTTGCAGAATTTTTGGAAGAACTTCGTGATCAAGGAGTTTGTTCTCCTCGTCGTATAAACATTCAACGTGACGGTATCTTGGTCCCCACGATCAAGATACCGTCACGTTGAATTTTTTTACAACGAGGAGAACAAACTCCTTGATCACGAAGTTCTTCCAAAAATTCTGCTTCTGTAACATGTAGGAAATCGGGGTTAAAAAGAATATGAGATCATTTAAAGTTTTACGAAATGATGTTTCGAATAGAAATGAACTCAATTTTTTAAACTACTTTCTCATTTCCTGCAAGATCTACACGACTCGGTATCGAATAAAATATAATCTGATATCTCTTGCCAGCAAGGGATTTTAATCCTCTGAAAACCCTTGACACAACAGAATGACAAGTAAAACTATTGTTTTTCAAAGCTTTTAAAACACTCATGCTGTCACACAGAATTGATAATGGCCATTTGTATTCACATGATGAGAACGTTGTAAATTACTGTTGCTTCAACAGTAAAAATGGAGCTGGATGAATGTAGGCTGTAACTAAAAGCTGTATTATTAATAAAAACTCCACAGACAGACAGTGATAAAAAAGTTAATATGTATTTTAATTGCCACAGCTTGTAATGAAGTACGCAAGGGAAATACTGTTTAGGGGTGATTATTCGTAATAAAAATACATACCCCTCAAGATAACGCATCATCAGGTATGTCCTTTTGATAAGGCGCGTGTAACCTTTTATTTTCGAAGTAGTATGAGATTTCATGCTGGTTTCTTGCAAAGCAATCAGGAGTGTGTATTATGTTCTTAATGTCAGATATAAGTGCGGGGAAACCATGACAATTCCACGAAAGAAGTACATCATGAAGGGTTCTTTTTACGATGACGAGATCTATTCTCCACAATCATCTCATAGCTGTTGACACCAATATCCATATTGCTAAGACTGTCTACAGGAATGGTGGCTTGAAAAGTAGTTACATTTGATTCATCTTTAACCTTAAGTCTTTTTTTCTGGTATCAGAATCACTTTTTTTTTGTGGCTTTATAAAGACAGACTCTTCTGCAGTTGGCTTGTAATTGATGCGGTTAATGTTTTTTTTTTTTCAGAACACAGAAAAAAGCGATTTGTGATATTTTAAAGCTATTTTTGAACTTCTTGATATGAGATTTTTTGTGTTGTTTTTATCCTTTGAATTTCTTTTTCATGTTGCCAGCATAGTCAGGTTTTAAGAGATGCACTATAATTTCCTTTATAATTTATGCAAAACGATTCAGATTTACAGTCAGATTCCTAGTGTTCCAGACTTAAGCATCGAGTACATGTAGCCTTTTATTTGCAGAACATTTTAGAATGTCTAAATCTATTACAATTAAAGTATCGTATGGAGTTTCGAATATAAGGTCTGATGAGACATTTCAGAGTTCAGATAACCTGCTTTTATTGAATGGAGGAGATTGGGACAGTCAAAAGTTAATATTGAGTTTTTGTAGGGAAAATTTATTCCTTATAACGGATGGTGATTCAACGTATATTGCAAACACTTTGGTCTTTTAGTTTTTCTAGAATCTCAGTTTCAGATACTGATAAAAAGTTCATCTCTGAAATTACATCACGACATTGATTAAGAGATTTATGACTTGAGGCTACGAGAGGAATTTCTCCAGAAGCGCTTACAGGTAAAAGGGACTTCGATTGCTGTGAGCTGATGAACTCTATATTAGTAAACCTCCTATAATCTTAACTTTTATATTACTAGGCTCTCCTGCAATACTTTGATTTCCTCGAGAATTCTGAAAGAGGTAACATTTGTTTAATTATTCCCTCATTGTTCTGTATTAATATGAACTTTGGTTAAATATTTCCAAATCTGTTATCAAACTTACAAACTTAATTTTTTTTAGAACCATGAGAAAGAAAAATGTTCATCCCAATGGGCCGCCACTCATCACAGAGCCCAACAAGAGAAGGCTCTGGTGAAGACCAGCCTCGACACTTACCATAGGGGTATAACACTAGATGTTGGGATGAGGATCTAGCGAACATGTCCGCACAGCCCAAAATGCAGGACTAGCCCTACAGCTCCATGCAGGGGAGAAAATGCTCCTAACATACAACCAGCCGATTGACTGAGAGTGAACTCACTCCAGTCACCCGCCTACAGAGAAGCCTGGACCAAAAGGATCGCAGGACACCGATTTCCCCCTTACGGGACGTCATACTCAGCTAAAGTATAGGGAAGACAAGGTAGAACCCATTGAATAGTATGGTAAAGCACAAGCAGGAAGACTTGATCGTGACAACGGCAAAGAATAGTTGAGGGAAGACAAGAGAAGGAGAAAAACATAAAGATCACTGGAGTGCCTCGGGATTTAACCAAGAAAGAGAAGGTAGCCCCATGCGGGGTCAGTCCATAGCTACTTATAACCTATTGGATGGAAATTTTATAGAGTTCATGCATCAAATATCACCCAGCATATTCGACATGTGATCTCGACATCAAATGAAGTGAGTCAATTACTGTTCTCTTTTAGCGGGAGAGGGGTGGAGCATTCCTTCTTAAGGTAATAAATTTTCATTCATTTTTTCTTTTTTCTCTGCTATTATGTGATTTAAAAGTTTTTAAAATGCTTGTTTTTGGGACTTCGAAAAATTTCCCAATCCAAAAACATGCGTTCATCTTGGCGACAAAATAAGTTGCAAAGGTCGGTAATTGGGAAGACACACCATGACCTTCGAAGGTCACGAATATATCCTACTAGTTCCCCTTTTACTATCGAAACGACGTCAATATCTTTGCCAAGTTACTAATCTACAGCTGGTAATTCCATAACTGCACCATTGCTTTTAATATAGTAAAGAGAGGTTTATTTCTCTCTAGGATTTTTTGCATATTTATTCCGCAAGATACGACTCTAAATTATAGAGCTCTGTATATCAAATGTTCTCAGTTTATTTTGCATTTCCAAACATGTACTTTTTCAAAATAATACATTTCTATTCGAGAAAAATGATTTTCTTGGAAAAACATCTTTTTTCTCAATGCTCGGTACATGAAAGATTGCTAAAAATATTTTACAATTTTTAAATTGAAAAATATAAATCTTGTCGTTGCTCTGCAATTGTTAATTATTTTATTGGAGATAATCATTAACAATAATATCAAGCATAATATACATAAGATGATGATATATGAAAGAACAACTGTTACAATGCTTCTAAATCTCTCATTTCGTTTTCAAATTCCATGCTGTTGTCATATG
Organism: Latrodectus hesperus; assembly: GCA_037975125.1. Lineage (NCBI taxonomy): Eukaryota > Metazoa > Arthropoda > Arachnida > Araneae > Theridiidae > Latrodectus > Latrodectus hesperus. The sequence goes on along the minus strand of CM075857.1, from coordinate 10,926,942 downwards.
GTTTGTTATACACTTATGTCCATAAATTAAGGATAATGGAAGTTCAGGCAAAAAAAAAAAAAAAAAAAAAAAAAGAGACAGAAGCAAAATAAATGCGACTTATTTATCAAGTCTATTAAATAAAAAGTAAATAGCAAAAAAGATGTTATGTATTTAACATCATTAATAAAAATTGCAAGTTTTACTCCCTGGAGCAAATTTTAAAAAAGAACATATTTACAAAATCCAATATAACATGGTTGGTATGATGGTTAATACATAGTATGCCCTCCAGACGATGCAACAGAGGCCGTACAACGACTGGTATGATGAGTATCAAATTATCGATTGAATCTTGGGGAATATTACATCCATCATCAAGCAATGCTTTCCGAAGTTCCGGTAGACTTGGTCGACAAATTGCAGCCCATCATCCCCCTTGACGGGCTGCAATTCATCGGCCAAGTATGTCCCACACATGCTTTATTTGATTCAAGTCCGGTGAGTATGCTGGCCAGTCTATACGGGTGATATCCTCCGATTGAAGGTATTCGTCTACAATGTTTGCACGGTGAGGACGGGCGGTCATCCATAAACAGAAATTCTGTACCCATGGCGCCCCGAAACAAACGTACATGTTGTTCCAGAATGACATCCCGATAGATGTGGCCTATCATGGTTACATTCTGAACATGCAGGTTAGTTCTGAAACCCAGAATAATTCCTCCCCAAACGAGCAATCCTGCACCACCGTAACGGTGTCGTTCCATGGTGTTCTGTTGGTGGTAACGGGTACCTGGTCCTCTCCATATGAAAGTTAGATGAGAATCAGACTGAAAGCTTAACCTGAACTCGACGGAAAACATCACACAAGACCGCTGTTGCGGTGTCCACAATGCATGCTCTCTACTCCAGGCTAACCACCGATGACAGTGAGTTGCGGTAAGTGAAACACATCTGACAGGCCTACGAGCTTTGACCAATGTGCTAAGCGTATGTAAACGGTCTGCCTTGAAACTGTAGTGCCGGTAGCTGAAGAGAGCTGGCGAGACAGGTTTGATGATGTGCTCCGTCTGTTTCTTTTGGCAGCAACTGCCAAACACCAGCCCTCATTCGGCGTTGTAACTCAGGGGCGACGTGTGTTGTAATTACCATCACCTATAAACTATTGCCAAAGCTTGGAGATGACAGTCTGGGCGATTTCAAGTTCCTCGGATACTTACATCTGGGTACGTACACATTCCAGATGCGCGGCTGATAATTCTACCACGTAAAATATCATCCAAATGTTTCCTTTGTGGCATAACTATGCGGTTATTCCACTGAAAGATTTTTAAAATATTTATGAACAATTTTACTACTTTGCAACCATTCGTTATACATTCCTCTCTTACACTCTCGTCATTGTGACGTACTATCGGCGTAATCTGGTGGTTTCTTGTAATTTGCATATTATTCTTCAAGGTGTGTGTGATAAAGTTTTTTCTCAATCAACGAAATTTGTATGCATAATCTGTGAATAATGCATGTTAGATTCTTGCTTATTAGTGTTGGAAAAAAAAGATATGATATGTATTTTTAAATCCACTTTGTTAATTTTCATTAAAAAAAATTTTGAAAACTGAAATATTCTGTTGTTACCTTGTTCAATTTTATTATTTACTTCGATTTTGAAACTTTACTTACGAATTAAAAATTAAAGGAAATTAATATAAGAAAATATATTTAACAATATATATAATTTTTATTATAAAATCAAAAATTTAATAGTAAGAAAACGTGCTTATCAAAATAACAGAGACAAAAAAATTTTCATTTTATTTCTAATCTTTTTGTAAATTTAATGAATTAACAAGCTAGACATTTTTATTTCCAACTTACTTCATTGGAGAAAACAATAAATACGATAAGCAAGGTACGACCAATAAGCATAAAATATTAACATACTAAAATATTGTGTCTAATAAGAATTTAAATATATTTTAAATCTGAGGAATTATATACATTTGAAAAAAGTTTGGTTTGTTGTGTAAAAGTTTAGCAAAAAACATAAAAGCACTTTAATAACAAGACGAATGAAGATAATACATGGCAACACACTACAATACAAATAAATAAAAGGCTAAAAAAGTGTGCTTAGGGAAATCACTTTATGCACACGAGGTTTACCTGAGAAAGCTGTTGTCATGCGAACGCAATTTCCATTACTTTTGACAAGAAATGAATGAAAATAAAATATCAAAAGAATGAGTAAACATTATGTAAGACTTGTAGCGTTATAAAATATGTAACTAATAATAGTATAGGATGTTCGAGATAAAATGTTTTAATACGAAACTATTATATTGAACATGATAAAGTTCTATGAAGCTAATTTTTGATAATAATTTATTTAGTTGTAAAATTAGAAGCCGGTAATATAATTCTCACTGTGGGGATTGTATCCAAGTAATAGCTCTGAAACAGTAGCAGGAACAATTACTAACAGATGCTAAAGAATATCTGGAAGTATCAATTAGGCATGCTGCTTATCGCAGTGTGACTGACCGGCTAACTTTTCTTCTCTCATAGCTACAACAATAACTAAATCATCTCGTTTGCCCTTAAGATGCGATACGCAATGGAATATCGTCTCCTAACAGGTTTCTAATACAGCCATTATAAACTCTTCAATTGCAAGATTCTGTGGAACAAACATATGTATATTCATCTGGATGTCTTTCTCATTTGATGTTGAATGCTGTTTTTTGAAAAATAGAATTTCTCGTGAACAACAACCCCTTGATCAAAAAATAGTTTAAAAAAAGATATATATAAACATCCGAAATTATGCCTTTGGAAATCATTAAATACGCCAAGACTACTTTGGTAAGAAAAATTGTTGAAAAAATTACCTTCAGCTCCTTAAAAGCAATGTATTGTATATAAAATAAGAAAAATCTTAGTCTTTAGCCCTGCATTAGAAAAGTTTATTATTTAACACAAATACTAATATTGTAGAATTTAATTAAATTGTTGCTACATTAAGGGGTGGGAAAAGAGTTAAACTATTGTCAAAACGATTTCTACGAAACAAGATGCTATGCTACAATTCTTTCTCAAAATACCAAAAAAATTAGTATACATATATAAAAATTTAAATGTACAAAGTATTTAATAAAAATAGCCCAAGAAAATAATGCAAGCAATTTGAAAACAAAAGAAAAATTAATTAAAAAAAGCGAAATATAAATCAAAGTCTAGAAATTTGATAAAGATTTTTCAAGGTAACGGCCTTGCTGAGAAGCCATAATTATCAAGTGATGAAAATAAAAAATTGAAATTGACTAGTCTAGCTCTTTGGCTAAAGGGAAAATTCAGAAAGAACTACTGTACTTTAAAAATGAGAATGTTGTTGGAAGGGAGAGAACTCGATGGACAATATTGGTGCTGTATGCCACAAGTTTCCCTCTACAGGAATTTACAAATTTAGTGAAATTACTGAAATTTATAAATTAGGAAATCTACAAGTTTAGTTAAAACATTATATTCTAATGTAAAAAATAATATAGAAATGTAATTTAGGGAAAATTCATAAAAAAGACTGCCATTCTCGATTTAATTAAAAAAAAAAAAAAATCGGCCTGAAAATAGAACTATGTAGGATTTTGATAAAAATTTGCCTCATTTAGCTGTAACATAAGATAGAATAGGAAAAGAGAGCATTGTTAAAATTATAAATGTCGTAATATCCACCAGAGTAAATCTGCAAAAAATCTGTTTTTTTTTTTTTTTTTTTTCAAAAAGACAGAAAAACAAAAGAAATTAAGGGTATAAATAAAAATTATAAATTTTATTATCAAATTCAATGACAATCACACAATTTTACCGTATTTTTAGTGAAATGTGTAATTTTTTAATGTTACTAAGTTTAATTTTATGCAAAATTCACATTTTACTGACATCATGCTGAATTTCTCAAACGTTGCTGTTCAGCCATTAGTTAAACTTTTTTTAAAAAAACTAATGTGAAACAAATATACAAAAGCAGCAAAGTCTTTAAAATATGATTTTTTAAAATGTCTTTCAAACAAGTCTTCACAATCATTATACATCATAAATGCATCAATTCAGCAATTTATAAAATGTCAAATCAGCAACCCAAGAGTTTACTATATACAAAACAAAGAAATTGCATTTGGTAAAAAAATTTTTGAACGATATCAACAGTTTTTACATTTAGAATGCTTTTAAGTACATACAAAATGCACTGTTAATGTTGGAATCAGAAAGATAAAAAAGCTAAATAATCCTTCCATTTTGAGACATTTTTAGAATCCTGCCAAAACTACTAACCTACCCTTGTAAAGATAGCATTCAATCTCACAAGAACTTTGGTAAAAGAAAATTCGTCTACACATTTGTTTCTTTTACTACTTAAGTTGGCCTAACTCCAAAAGAAAAATACAATCATATCAACCTCTAAGAATTTAAGGCATTTTAAGCTAAGAAGACGCTAAGAATCTAAGAATATCAAAAGAATTGAGGCAATAGCTGTCAATATTAAAAAGGTTAAAAATATTAATTATATTGGTTAATATTAATCAAAGGTTAAAAACAGTACTATCTTCCCTACACAGTTAAAATCACTAAAGTTTAATTCATACTGCATAATAAGTCAGTAATTATTAAGGGATTCATACCTCAAATATCGAATATATTTTAAGTGGTCATAAAGAGAAAACAAATATCTGAAAGCTGGAATTTTTTAATGATAAACCTTGCCATTGAATGCAATGCATTTAATAGGAACTCTTGAAACAATATATAACGTAGCTTTCGCGATTTAAAATGTTTAAACAAAAGGCAGTCTTACTTAGTACATATATTCAGTACATTTATGCAAAAATAAATATAGTGCATAGTATAAAAAATAAAAATTTATAAAAATTAATAATTTTTATTTGTATAATAAAAAAATTAACACTATTTTCTATGTAAATTTGAAAAGTAAAAACCAAATAACTTATTATAAATTAGGTTTAAATGAGCATAAAATACAAAATTTGAAATTTATCATAGAAAAATTGAAAATTTTCCATGAGTTATTGAAGGGTATTTTAAACCTAGGCACAAATAAAACAAAAAATTAATTTAGATAAGGAATTTTAGTGATGCTCTAGAATTTTACATAAGTTGCTAAGAGTGATTAAGTTATTTTTAATAGATCAAGAATTAGGAAAATTATAGCCAAATTTTCGTTAAGCAAATGTTATATTCTTGAGAAATGTATGCAAAATGTTGAAACCATGTTTAATTGTACGATGAAGTCTGATGATTATGAAGTCTTTTGCATCTAAAAGCAGGGATTAATTTTTTTTTTACTTTCAGAAAACTTTAATTGTATTACACACACACGTTATATTATATATATATATATATATATATATATATATATATATATATATATATATATATATATATATATATATATATATATATATATCTTTATTTGGAATTGTTACTCTGTTTAGAAACAAGAACAAAATTTTCTAACTCCATAAGTAAATGAGTAAAGAGTCAATTGTGGAAAATACAATTAATAAGTTTTATGATACCATTAATATCTCATTGCAAGACAGAGTGCAGTTTTCATTATCAATATATGGAACATTTAAAAATCTGATATTGGAAATAAAGATGATTGAATTTTAAAAACAATCATGGGAATACTTTATACTAGCAACCTATTATTTTATTAGTAAACAAAAATTGGCAATTCTAATGCTTGACATTTATCTTAGCACTATATTTATTAATAAATTCAAGTTTAGAATAAAGTCTGCTATACATATAAAAATAACAATGCAAAACATATCAAACAATATTTTATTTATGCGACTAGAACAATAAAGCGTATATGCAGCAAAAAGGAGAAAACAGTAATACAAAAAAAAAATTGAATAAGATAAAAAGATATATTGGGAATATATTATTTTATGACAAAATATTGTAGAACATAAATACATTAACAGACAATAAAACTTTATACTATATACATGGAATGTGCATGAAAGACAGGCCATGATTACCTGAGAAATACAAGACTGAATAGAATATGCATTGAGGATTCCATAGATTATTAAACTACAGAATCTTTGTTTTAAAACTTTCGAAAGAAAAACTCTTTGCACGATTTTTTTAGCTGCCACTCGAATTTTATTTCTGTATAAAAAGCAATTTTTTCTCATCCATTTAGGTTAACATAAATAGGACAAGATATTATACCTCAAGTAAAAATTTATTGAATGATACATAAATCATACTATGAGTTAAAGAATGACAATATACAAATTCATATAATTTGATGATAAATATTTTGAACATTTAAGACACTGACAGCATATAAAATGCAAATCCTTTAGAATAATTAGCTACTTACTTTCCTAAAACATGTGATCAGATAATAAGAAAATAAAATTCATGCTGTCATGTTCATCATGAAATTACTACTTCTTTTTATCACATTACTAGAACTAGATAACATTGGAATTCCCAGGATTGAATTTTTTTGATTTGTAAATGCTCACAAAATAGAAGTAATGTTCCTTAAATAAATACCATGAGACATAATGAATTTCATTGAAATAAATTATTTCAATATACATACATATTATATATACGTATATATAATTTTAGAATTAAGAAAAAATTTATATCTACACACTAAATAAAAATACACATTCTAAGTTAAGTGTTTTTTAATAAACTTTTAAACAGTTTTATCTTTGAAAAATATATATTAAAAAAAAGCTTCCTTATCTAAATGCAATTACTTAACTGAATATTGTAAATTTCATGACAAAATTTAATATCTTTTCTCAAAATGCAAACAACATGTTTTACAAAACAATATCCCTAAAACTATCTATTGACATCTATTTTAACATAAAATATATCTCAGATATGATACTAGAGATTGCATATGGAATATAACTTGAAAGCAGAGGCACAATTTATCACAATATAGTGTTTCGTTGAAATCAATTTGGCACTTATTTCAAATATTTAAGCCACTTGCATTTGCTGTTCAATTAGTTTGCTAATATATATATATAATCAAAATACACATACTAAAAAATAAATAAAAAATACACACACTACATTAGATAAAACAGAACTAAAATTATATACACACAAACATAAAGGAACTTTTACAAAGAAATTTTATAAAAAATTAGAAGAGAAATAACTGATTTGCATAAATAAGAGATAAAATGCAAGCATACTAAGGAATAGTGTGACTGCAATTCATAAAACAGAAAAGAAACACTGAAACTGTTTCTATCCTGAAACTTTTTAATATATAATACAGAAAAAAATATTCAGATAATAAAAAATGAATAATTATAGAATATAAATTTTTGATGTTTCAAGTTTGAATAAAATGTGTTAAAAGAAACTCAAAATTAATACATACAGGGTTCCCTTTAAATAATATTTTAACATTTTTCCCAACGTACTCAAATTTTAATACAAAAACTAATAGTAAATTCAATGAAATAATTTGTGAATATTAAGATTTACCAGATAAATATAAGTCTGAAAACTTATTTATTTCTAATGAACAAAACATTTTGATATGTTCTAAAAGATTTGTTAACAGATCTGTGAAATTATCATTTTCTTAACTGAAATATTCCAATTTGCTAACTAAATTTATGCAAGCACATTAAAACACATATAATTCCATTTACAACATTTTAACTCATTCATTTTGCTAGAAGTTTCCCTTGCCATGCAAACAAATTCAATAAAATTTTTAAAAATAAGACATTACTTTCCTTACATTGAATTGAATAAAAATTTTGGGAAAAGAGCAACACAATAAAACTTTAATAAAACCCCAACTAGTAACTTTTATAAATACAACATTCACTGGATAAAACTGTTTTAAAATACAAACTATTTAAAATTCAGATCTAAGATACATGAAAAAATGAGAAACAAATTGCATGAATTAAAACAAATGCCAAGAGCAAAATAATTATTTTAATAAAATTTGTATGATTATGCCATTTTTTAAAAATAACATTTATTTAATAGAAAATGTCAAACATGTGCAACATCAATGTTTTATTTTAAAACAAGCAACAATTTTATGATTATTTACATTATACTTTTTTTTCAAATGTTAATATTGTTAATTGTTTTAAAATTACACCAGGCAATGAAAAATATTCTCACACTTAATATAAAAACTTAACCACCATTTTCTTTTCTAACAAATATATTCACACATACTTTATTCCACATGTAATTATTTATAAAAGCTGATATAATGGCAAGCAAGATAAAGTAAAGATCACAAATATTTGAGCATCACAGAAGTTATCAGAACAAAACGAGAGAAATTTGACCCTTGAATGCACCATATTTCACTTATAAGTGTCATAGGAAAGGATTTCTTGCATTTGTTCCAGAAGAATTGGAAGGTTGTCCTGATGTGAAAGATCCATTCTAAAATAAAAGTAGTAGTAGAATTGTCAAATAGCATACAGAAAATACAGTTATAATATGCAAAGCTAGCATAATTGTTTTGAAAAGATTTTCAAAAGTACTACATATACACATAAAAGATGTGAAAAACATAACAAACTCATCAAGATTAAAATTATCCCAAGTGGTAACAAAAATTTGTCTTTCAGATGACACATTATGAAGATAGTACCTGCCGAAAATAGAGAGAATACAAGTGGTTAACTTGGTCAGATGTTTATAGCAGTGCAATGCACATTTAGATGAGACCATAGAAAAGCACACATCACATAAGCAAAATATTTTGTGATGGTATCAATATTTCAAGGACACTGATTGCTTGTGTTAAGGGAAAAATACATTGGTTGATCAAAAAGGCCGAAAAACTGTGGAGAATAAATGCGGTTTCTACTGTAATATATATACACACCAATATACATAAATACATATATACACACACATATATGTGTATATAGTGTGTTGTAAACTTGGAACATCACAAAAAACTGTGGAAGATTTTGCATGAATGAATGTATTTCAAATCATACCATGAGCAACAATTAAAGCAGAGAATATGCCAGTTGACTAGATTTTTGAATAAAAAGGCATGAAGCATTGGATGATAAAAATTTTACTACCATATAGATATTCAGTAATGCAATAACATTGCATCAACATCATTATGTGTGATTCTGGGTCACAGAAAAGACCACATGTTTTCTATACAGATAAATGTTTTCTGTACTGGGTCACAAAGCTATGTGTGAGCCATTTTTATTTACTGAGTAAACTTTGTCCAATAAATGTTACCTGGATCTGTTGCAGTTGTCACTGTTCCTGCAACTCAGTGCTGACTTTTGCAATTTTGTCTTTCAACAAGACAGGACACTGTACCATTTGCACAGATACAGTTTATTATTATTTGAACTATACATGGCTGGATAATTGTTAGAATGACATGATTATGTTTCCCTGGCCTCTGAGATCAATTAATTTAAGGACTAGCAACTTCTAGTGGGGTTCGTTAAGGACTTTGTTTATGTACTCCCGTTATCACAATTCTATGTCAAGTTAAAGAACATATCAATGTTGCAATGCAGACAATTGACAGGTCTAACAAAATATATTGAATGAGTTTGATTTTTATCTAGAAATGCATCTTGTCACCACAGAGGAATATATTGAACATTTAAGCATATAAACTGCAAATTTGTTATTTTTTTCATATATCTTACATGTGTATATGTGTAATGCTTTTGAGAATATAGCCTTAACAAAATAAATGAATTATTTATTAAATGCACATTTATGCATCATTAACTGCTACAAGAATCACAGTATAAAATTTAAATAAACTATCTCATATTTATTATTTAAAAAAATACATCAATATCTAAAAAATAAATATATCAACACATTTTTTATTAATTATTATATTTAAATAATATTATATTTATTAAAAATTTTTTACAAATAATTGTGTACTAATATATATGATTTATTTATAAATGAATTACTTGAAAAAATTACCTAGTAAAATAAATGTAAAATGATTAAGCATAAAAACGTTAGTTTGTTTAGAAGATAAAATTATTGATGTTGGGAGAATTTAAACAATTTTATGTGTTTATCAGTTTCCAAATTCTATTTTAATGTCAATTTCCTTGAGAAAGGAATATTTTTTCTCTCCGGTATGAAAAGCAAACTAATGATCTTGCAGAAATGCAATTTTTTCAAATATTTCTTTTATTTATAGATAACATTTCTGCTAATATAGATGAGTAAAACATAAAATTTTTTGTCTCTGCTTTGAAGAATGAACTTACGTTGAAATTTAACATGCAGTAAAACAATATAAGAAGTATTACGAGAACTGGAAAACAATATCATTTCTACATTCATGAACATTTTTTAATGTCAAAAATTTTTTAATTTTGATCATGTCCAAAATGTCATTTTAATATATTTGATTCAAAAACTAATTTGTTTTTATTAGCCTGGGATTAGAAATTTGCCCACTAGGTGGCAAAAAGGTTAACAAGTTTTGATTAAAAATTGATATTATTGATTAAAAATTGAGACTTTTTAAAAAAAATTTTTTTGTTTGAATTTAATGTAAGAGTGTGACATTACTTTCCAGTCCCCATAATAAGAGACATTGTAAACTGGAAAGAAAATTAAAAAAAGCAAAACATTAGCTACCAGGCAAAAATTACATATTGGAAGAAAAAAGTTAGGTTAGATTGTCACTCAATTGTAATTTTGTGTACAAATGGTTATTTTGACTAACAATTTAAGGTAGATTACCTGTACAAACATCTGCCCAATGATGTATTATATATTCGAAGAAAATTCAAAATAAATATTCTTTTTTTTAATTTAAACTACAACTGCAATAACTTTGTATAGATATCCAATTTATCCTTAAAAGTAATACAGACAAAAATATTTTTCCTAGTTTTAACAAATAATCTGTAAATTAAAGAAAAAAATACACAGTTTTTGTATGCATAAATCAGTATGTAATATACATTAAGCAATGCAACTCACAATTTATACCTTACTTTGCTGAATTATGGTAATTTTATGCTTGTTGATAATTCAACTGGGATTTACAGTTGTAATCAGAAATTCTTCAAAGAATTACTTAAATATTTGTGCTTTATTTAAAATAAATAATTCAGAGTTAAAGTGCAATTTTTTTCGTTTCAATAAATAATCATTAACATCAATATTTCATCCAATTATAAATCAAATACTAAATAAGATTTGCACACTAAAAATGTTTTTTTACTTATTTATTTATTGAAAAAGTACAATTTTAATGATCTGAAAGAGTGACTTTTCACACATGGAGGCTGATTTGACTAGAACTTAATTTAAAGTGGATTCTGAAACCCTCTAAACATTCGAATCAGAAATGAAAATTGAGGCCATGAAAACACTGAAATGAAGTCAAGATATTAACCTAGCAATTTTCAGTTGAATTCATTCAAAGGTGGAAAGATCTATAAAATTAAAATAATAGTCCTAAATCTAAATAAGCAGGAAAACTTTAATGAATTTATATGTTGCAGAATAATGGTAATCAAAAAAGCAAGCAATGGGACAAAATATTTTAAGCAATTTTTCCTTCATGTATGAATAATCCTTTATCTTCTTTTTAACATTTACTACAGACACAGACAATTATATTTTGTCAATCACTTTAAATATTTATCAAGATTTGTTCTCTACCATAGTTTTTATTTTTATTTTTTATTTATTTTATTTTTATTTTTAAAGTTTAAATGATTACATTCTGCTTAGAACCAGATTTCACAATTTTTCTCCTTTTTTTAAATAATTATTACATATTAGTCAAGGGAATACTGAAAGCATACAATGAAAATTTACTGCTAACCATAAACTTAGTTACAACTGCAGCAAGTTACCGAAGGGTGGGAAAAGACATTTTTTAATTAGGATGCATAATTCTGCTTTAAATACACTACAGAATTGAGGAACTTTCTCTGTTATAAAGCAGTGTTATGACATGTTGGATGGACAAAAGTTGGACAAGATGAAAAAATATGATAAACTTACTGCAAATGGATTGATATTGCTTGCTCCTAAAGACTGAGCCCATGGATTGTAATTATCAACACCTGGAGTATTTTTATTTGAAAAAGGATCTGCTATATTATTTTGAATTTGTCCTCTCCAGGATTGACTGGATGCAGAAGGCCAGTAGACTGTTCCCACACTGCCATTGGGTAAGCTCGGTTTTGCAGCATTTGGCACTCCATTAGTAATTTGTTGAGGCATTATAGAATTGTTAACTGGAGGAACTGGTTGTGCAACTATTTGAAAAGGATTTTGAGCACTAGGAGCAGTTGATGGCCATGCTTGTAGTGTTTGAAAAGGATTTTGTATACCTGAATATTAAAAGCATCAAAATTTTAAATTAATCGAACATTAAATTATAATATAAACTTCAATCAAAGTATTCATTTACACATAAAATTAAATGCTTCATTCAAATAATGCATTAATTTATAAAATACATGCTAAGTTAAGCTAGATTTAAAAAATCTAATTATTTGGAAATTTTCTGAGATTGTTTCTAATTTACATTTAACAAGAAAAATCAAATTACAGTCTGCAAAAATATATTTCAATAAGCTAAAAAAAAATTAATAATTAAATTTTACTCTTACAGTAGCTTCTAAAAAAAAGTTGCATTTTTAACATGATTTCAAATATATATTTAAATTAATGAAAGCAAAAAATCTTGGTATGTTATAAAGAAGTTCTCCATGGAAACTTTCACAACTGAGCAGATTTAAAAGTTTGACAAGTTCCAATATTATAACAATGGTTCTTTTACTTAGCTTTCTCTAAAAAATTTTCACTGAACTCTATTACCTAAGAAAATTTTACCACAAACTAAAAACTAACGTTTTGAGAAATCTGAGATATTAGATAACAAGTTTCTTAATTTTCCTTATCCTTTAACATAAATTCTCATTATGCATTAAGATGAAGTGTCACAAACAAAGGAAACACTACAGTTGAAATTCAATGTTATATCAATTTAATTTTAGTTGTAGAAATATTGATCTTTGAGATAGTCAATTTCAGCCTGAAAAATAATGCTTAGTTGTAATTTTTTTTAGACAAATAAAATTTATAACACTTATATTTGATTATAACTTCTGTTTTCATTCCTTAACTAAATTTGTCAATGATATTTTTGAAATCTACATTGTCTTTCATTTGATGATTTTCTAATTGTATTTTAGTACATTTTCATGTTAAACTAATAATGTTTAAATTTTCATTTTTTGTACATAAAACATCTGAGAAATAATCTCTAGATAAGAAAATTCAGGATTTGATTTGTACATGACTAATTGATTTTAACTTCAGAACTAAAAAGATAATTAAAAAGGAACATTCTATAGCAAGTGTGAAATTTTCTCAGCTGATTTTTTAAAAAATTCTTGGAATTTAAGAAAAATTAATAAATTGAAAATTATTGCAATTGTTACTATCAGTTAATATTGAAATCTGATCTCAAATTTAGGTTGATAAAACAATTCCTCAAATTAAAAATGTAAATATGGCTCTGTACTAACATAAAATACTTGTGAGATAAAACTCTGAATTATCACACTGTATTAATAAGCGATGAACACATAATACAGAAGGAATAAAACCATGATTTCTTTATTATTTATATCCAGAATTTAAAAATGGCTGACTAACAGCAGCAAAAATATTACAGAAATACCAGTATTCATTAGTAATAATTTTCAAAATCTGAGAAAAAAATAAAACAAAAAATTGTAGCAAGTTTTGAAATATATATATAGCTTACAAAATAACTGAAAATGATTTTTCAATTAAAAATAGTGCATAAATCTGATACATAATGGCATTAGACCTGCATTGTTTATTATAAACTCATCTTATACACAAGAAGGTTAATTATATTGAGCACTACAAAAGTGCATTCAATACCACCATAAACATTGATACCTAAGGTAAGAATCAAATGCCTAAGGTAAAATCAAAAAAATAAAATGGTTGGTTAATACTCTGTAATCATATTTTGCTTAAGGTTTGTTTGTTTGTCGCTCAACAGTCATTTTTTGCACACCAGGACTAATTAGACCGGGACCTATGGTTTAAAGTGGATTCCGAACCACTACAAACATCCATGCCCAAGGTGGGATTCGAACCCACGAACTGTTGAACCGAAGGCAAGAGCGCTAACCATTCGGCTGCCAGCTCGGCTTTTTGCTTAAGGCTAAATGGATGAGAACCCGCAGTCCAACATAGATTCATACTTCTTTGAATATCCATGGCTGAAGTGGAAATCGAAACTACAAACTAATGGACAGCGACCAGCATTTATTGGCAATAGAGATATCAATTAAACATAAATATATATTATATACACTCTTCCAAGTACATAAGCTCCTGGGAAGCAATTTTAGACAAATTGTTTTACATTTTCAATATTTATACATATTTTTTTAAATTTAAATGCAGAACATTAAATACTAATCCTTCACCTGATGAAAAGACTGCAGTACTAGGTACTGCTGAGGTTGTAGACCAAAAAGGAGCTGAATTGATGGACGTAACAGTGGATGATGTTGACATTTCTGGTGCAACTTGTTGATGTAATTGATTATCCAGGTCAGCCAGAGCTGCATAACGATCAGGTGGAGGCGGAGCTGGTTTCTTGTGAGTGCTCGATGAACTGACAGTAGTAGTTGGCAGTTGGTTGGCTGAAGTTTCTTTGCAGCCTATGAGAACAATTTTTAAACATAGGAATTCTTTAAATGAAATTAATTCCATTTAATTGAATTTGACAATGATAAAAGATTTTATACAAATTGGAAAGAAATCTATATAAAAGAATATTTCAGAACTTATTTTTGTTAGCAGATATTTAATCCCTCCAAACATTTTCACAATTTGGAAAACCCTTTCCCAATATTGCAAAAATCTATTTACTTCTTATAATGCTGAGATGAGCTATACCCAGAGCTGGATAAAAAAAAAAAACTGGTGCTTTAAAACAATTTACAGTACAGTGGTTAACATTGGTTAGTGAACATAATCTGTTACAAGACAGTGTTTGCTATCCAAATTGTTAACTGATCGAGTTACCATAGATTTGTGAAAATCAATTCATTCGTTTTGGAGACCATAAAAATGAAATAAAAAGGGATAACTTTTTAGAAAGTTTATTAAAAATAGTATATACATAAATATAGTATATACATAAAGTCTTGCATATTTGTCCTTTTCATTTTTTTTGTTTATGAGGCGAACAAGTCCAATCTTGACTGCTTTTTCTCTCTTTTTTATAAGACTTTCAGGAGGTCAATAATAACAATGTTATTGTAAAGATCCCTAACCTTACTGATATCAGCTTCTTTTGGGTGCCATTTTAAGACAATTGCTCTGACACTCTCCCACTACTTCAACGAATTAAAAAGGGGGGACTTAAAATCAATTTCGGTTTTGATTTCATTCAAAAATGAAAACTGATGGTCTACTTTGGCTATAAATATTCTATTGGATATTTTTTTACAATATAGAATTTTGAAGTTTAATAGGCAAGCAATATAATTCAAGAGAGACAAAAAATGAATTTTGGTCGTTTGGGTTTGGCAAACCAGCACATCATCCTTTGAGAGCTAAGATGTGTTCGCTAGAATTTCTTTTAGTTTGTTGTTATCTGAATACGTGTTCATTGTCTTAACACAAAAATCTTTCGTGAAAGTATTCATTGTTCGTTAACCACTCACCCACTGTAATAGTAAAATTGTTCAAATAATGTGGTATTCAGAACCAAATAACCACAGTTTAAGTCTTCTTGATACAAAAATAGAATGTTCTTTATCAACAAAATTCAAACAAATAGTTAATGATATTGCAATTGGTTTAAGTGATGAGAGCATGCATTCTACATTTAATATTTAAGTAGCATTTCATTACAAGTTTAAATTATTTTTAGTCATTCTTCATAGTTTGGTTTGTTTGTCGCTCAACGGTCATTTTTTGCACACGAGGGCTAATTAGACCGGGACCAATGGTTTAAAGTGGATTCCGAACCACTACAAACATCTATGCCCAAGGTGGAATTCGAATCCAAGAACTGTTCAACCAAAGGCAAGAGTGCTAACCATTCGGCTGTCAGCTCTCATTCTTCATAGATAATTCGCGAGTTTTTCATGTCACTGGGTGACTTAATATATCAGAGTTCGTACAGATTTCCTAGAATCAAATTCCAGGAGTCAAATCAAATATTTCCAGGAGGTATCAACATTCACGTTAAATAATTTTTTTTATTTTATTTTAAAAATTGTTCTTGGCTAAATATGCATATAAATATGTATATGCAATATTTTTCAATCATTTCTGTAAATAATAAAAATAAATAATTGCAAACATTAATGAGAAAATTTTTTATTTGAGTTAAAATTATTAATGATAATTTCAAAAGCCTTCAATGAATTTACAGCTTTAACTGGAAATTTGTTTATATAATCAACATTCTATATAATACTGGATTATGCAGATTGTATAAAATAATGAATAATTTTTATAGACATTCCCAAAAGATTCAGATAGCAGAGATTCTTTTAAAAACTTTTACATCAAATTTTTCAACAATGCATGAAAATCTCCAATAATAAATGGCGACATTGGGTTATCAGTTTGATAAAGTGTCAGAAAAGTTTCCACTTCCCGAGCAATAAACATAAAAAAATTGCACTTATTTAGCAATATGTATATCTTTTAAACACTTCTGCACAGTATCAAAAGTTTTGGTACCAGGATTAGGAATTTTTTTGTTTTGAACAAATGACATGTTTTAAGTTACAGTAACATTTCAAGCACTCTGTTGAAAACACTTACATTTTCTAACCATTGATGTTTGCAAAACTTTAAAGGAAATTTTATTTTTTAAATTATTAACAGATGTTTCTAACAATTGTTAATTTATTTCAGAGCTTGACTGTGATAAAAGTTGACCCACTTCCTAACTTAAGAGTTGTTACACAGCATGCCACAGATTAAAAAGATTTCCAGATAGTGTCCAGTTTGGAATTTTCATTGAATAGTAGCAAACTTTCAGGACAAATATATTTCTCAAATGATTACACTTTACCATGTCTGAAATGTGTAGTTTTTAGAAAAAAATTAGGATATTTAGCTGGAAAAAGAATTATTGAACTAATTGGATTAACAGGGTTCATATAGATTTCCAATATGAGGAGTTTTCCAGGAGTCAAATTTAAAGTTTCCAAAAGGTTTCAACACATGACATGTCAACACTTTACATATGAATTTCATTACTATCACACAAGCAAACACAAATACTTTTTTATTATTTTTAAAAAATCTCAAAGTTTTCTTTCTCCCTAACAATTTTACATATTAATATATGGTACAACTCTTAATCTGACTAGTTTGAGAAGAAATCACATGTAGGATAATTCAGAAATAAACATTTGGTAAAACAAAAACATTTTAATTTCTAATTTAAAATGGATTTAATTTCTTCCAAATGAGTTTAAGGTTTGAGGAAGCTACAGAATGTGTGGCTTAGTCTAAGAATCTATAAAAACCTAACTTTTATTTCAATTTGCCAATTTAATTTCAACTCTGAAAATAGTTGTCAATTTAATGAATAGTTCTGATGTCATTATGATGTTCACAGTAAAAATTTGACATGACAGTTCCACTGGCACAGGTCTGTCCAGCAATTGACACCACTCCCTTCCTCTGACATTACAAATATAAACCTGTCTGACAAAGTCAGTGATAACAAATAAGAATATCAATTTTTGGCTATCACAAGATTCACTCTATACAGCAATAAATATTATAAATTAATATTAAATAAAAAAGACAAAAATAGAACAAGTGCAAAAAATAAGATCAAACTTTGAGTTAACAAGTTGGTTTGTCAATCAGTGGTTATATTTTATACCAGAGTGAATTCCACTGAGACATAAGTTCAAATGAATTCTAAACTAAAACATGCAACCAAGTCCAAGGTGGGAGTCAAACTAAAACTGTTTAATGCCACAGCATTAACATTTCAGCTCTGGCAGTTCTTTTCCCACCTTAAGACTTTAACAGTTATAAATAACTATTGTTTTAAATTAAAGACTCCTTGTTAAATTTAGGTTTCATTAAAAAGTAAAGAATTTCCTCCTAAATTAATAAAAAAATTAATAAAATATAGATGTATTCTTCGATTATCAATTCTTTTAGAGAAAATTTGGACTAGAAACAGTCAAATTTGATGTAAGATATTATTAAAACTATGTACCAAAAATCCTCAACTAGAATACTGAAAGTTCTTTCTCAAGTTTTTGATCAGGATATTAATTAACACAAAAAAGTACACAAATCTGCAATGATGTATAGATTTTATCATTGATCTCAATCTACAATTTTTTAACTTTTCATAAGTTTATAATTATTTTGTGGAGTGAAAACTTTAAACACAAGTTTTATAAGAATCTGGTTAAATTTTTACATGCATGAACACTAGAGAAAAGAACTACATTAACTAAACATTTAAGGATTCTTACTGACTTTTTCCGGGTAAAGTTTTATTTTGAAACTTCTTACATTTTTTAAATCAATTATCTTGGATATAAACTTACTCATATGTAATCAATATAAGTTTGACATATTTTTAGAAATGATTTGCACTGTGCAGACAAAAATTTCTAATTTTTAAATAGAAATTATAAAGATATTATATGCCTTAGCCTTTAAACTTCTGTTATGATAATTATTGAAATGCCAAGTTTAATTATTATATTAAAATTAAAAGCCAATGGTAATAAGTAAATTGATTTTAAAAGCAGTCTAAAAAAAATTCCATTATGTGATCATGCTAAAAATAGATGGAAAATACATTAATTTTATTACTTTCACAATACAAAGCAATATTTCAAAAGACTAAAACTAGTAATTTAATTGTAATTTTGAAAGCGTAAAAACTTACTTAAATCACAGGCGAAAAATATAAACAGGAATGATAAACATTTTCAAATATAAAATAGCCGACAGAAAATTATTTCCTAATTAATCTGATAAAAATTCTTAAAGTAACAGAAGTATATTTTCATTATTCTAAATTTTAGAACTCATTATTAAATAAATATTCAAATAATGTACTTATTATTTATTCTATCCAATATTTTCTGACAACAAATCTAAAGTTCACTGCAACATTTGCAGTGAACCATTACCAATGGAATTAAAAGTGAACTTACTTGTATTACCAAAGGCACTGTTGAAATCAGCAAAAGAAGCACCATCACCATTTTCTACAAACATAAATTACATAAATTAGAACCATATTTCAATCACATTTAAAATGAAAACCTAAATAATCTGCTTAAGAAGAGTTTTGAAATTATACTATTTTTGTAAGATCAACAAGTTTGTAAATCTAAATGTGAAAGGAATCCATTTAAGCATTGACATAGTTTATCAAAAATTTTATGATTAATATTTAGTACATTGAATATAAAAATTTATGGTGCTTTTCTAAGCTTCCTGAACTATTTACTTATTGTTTCTTATCAGATCAGAATGCATTTTATGTAAAGTTAAATACATCACACATAGTGACAAAAATTTAACACCATGAAATAACTAAATTCTACAAGAATAGCTTCGATTTGGCAACTGGAAAATCTATACTGTATTAGCTTTTTCAACAATATATAAGTTTGCTGTTAAGACTAAGGATTTCATGTTTGTATAAGTTTAAGCTTTGATATTAAAATTGAAGTTTTTACATCTGATATTTATCCTGTTTTCATCAGACTTGTTGATGAATATTTTTCTTATATACAAATAAACTTTACTTCAAGTCTGATTAGAGAACATATTGCAAAATTAACGAGTCTAAAAATAGCTTTGTATCAAGCAATTAGATAAAGTATATGCATATAGTTTATTGGATACTACATTCAGAAAATTTAATGTTTTAAAAATTCCTGGAAGTTTTAGGATTCCTGGCTTTTGGAAGTTTAAAGAAAAAATCTAAATTTATCTTAGTTTAGAGCAGCTAAATTTTTATAAAATTTCAGCATTTGAAATACTTTATTGAAAAAAGTATGGAAATTTTAGAGAGTGTAGCAAAAATTATATTGATGTACTACAAAAATTTAAGGACTTCATTTCTTTCAGATTGGAAACTTATCAATTAATTAATGACTAGATATATTAAAGTCAACAGTTATACATATAGTTAAGTTTGAAATAATATATTGCTCTTTAATGAATTAATTTAAAAAGAATCAAAAATACACAATTTCTATCAAATGTAATTAGGATATTTTTTCTAAAGATCCTAGAGAAATTCTAAAAATTTACTTATTATTTCCATTCAATACAGTTAGTAAATATTTATTAAGTTATTTTATAAACAAATTAGCTAAAATTTTAATTTCTGAAAATAAATCAAATCATATTATTTAAATATACCTAATTTTGACAAAAGAAAGAGTAATAAAATAGACATTTTTTAAAAAAGAAATCTACAAGCCATTCTAGATGGGGTAGAAAACTGCAATGTGTGCAAAAGATATAACTTTGAGCTATATAAAATCTAGAGACAGATTTTGTAAAATTAATTAAAATAAATCATGAACTGGGCAGCTTGCATATTTAGAATGAATATAAAATTTCCACTTTTTGTATAAACCTCTAACAAGCAGGGAAGGGATACACCCAGATAAGATGGACTCTTTAGAGATTTACTTCTAGACTGTCAAGCAAAGAAAATGGTGCAGAAATGCAAATAGAATGCAGTGGAACAGAAATCAGAGGAAAGCACTGGCCTAACCAAACATTAACTATTTAAATACAAGGCATTTTATTACTTAATCTTTAAAATAAATGATATTTATAAATATTTTTAAAAACATTTTTATCAATATTTATTTGAATTTGTAAAAATAGCCAAACATGGAAATATTATACAGAGGTGTTACAGGAAATCCTGATATATATTTCCATATAGCATCATTAAAACATGACAAATTTCATTGCCCTACTACTTCATTAATATTAGATTTGGAAAATACTGACTGTAGATTCTTAAAATCTTTAACATTGTTTTTTATGATAAAGTAACATTGTTTGTAAATCAAAATGTTTTCATAACAATTAAATCAAAAGTTTCAATGACTATAGTTGCAACAATTCAATTGCAGACAAATGAAAGATTTGAAAATGCAATTTTAATACATACTTACATTTTGCAAAAAAAAATGAAACTATTAAAAGAAATAAAAGCAATAAAATATTAAAAAATAAATATAATACATATTTATGATTTTTTAATTTATTTGCAAAAACCACTGATTTATAAAAGTTTTTTTTCTAATGGCGGGCACACAAGGGTGACTGAACCCTATGCCACAACAAGGCCAGAAACTGCTACTCATTTATCATTACCCAGAGGGCACCTGTAAACCAAGTCACAGAGGTGAGTAGCGTTACCCACGCCATACCACCACAAACGCGTTTATAGGGTGGGTCACATTCATACCACAACATACACACATCACAGAAGAGAGGACAGAGAAGGAAAGAAACATCCATGCCCGAACTGGGATTCGAACCCGGGACCAACAGCTCAGGAGTCAGGAACGCTAACCACTCAGCCAATCGGTGATTTATAAAAGTAACTACAGGCAAAATCATAGTTCAAATCTTCATTGAAATGCAAAATTTTTAATCATTAAGTGTATAAATAAAAAAGCTGAAATTTAAAGTATTAAATTTTTCATGCATTCTATCTTTTTTGTTCTAATGAAAAACTATATTTAATGCATTTGTTTGCATGTAAAAATTTTACTATTATCCACACATGAATTTACATAAATATCTTGCATACATGAAACATACAATATTAAAAAAATAAAAATACAAAACATGAAAATTTATTCAAAACATAAGCAATAAAAGCATTTAACGATGACAGAAATACTGTTAGTTAACCGGCCGGCTCAATTTAAAATTTTTTAAAAGAAACTATACTTTAATGGAAAAGAATACTAATTAAAATTACATAGGAATAAACTTTTCTATTATAAATTTATCATGTAGTACTAATACCAAAGAAATAGTTGAGAATGTCTAGAATACTATTTTCAGCATTATATTATATACTAGCATATTTGATGATGTAACTAAAAATAGTTTAACCTAAAATTTAATAAAAAAGAACGCATTACATATATAATTTAAAAAATTATAATTCAGACTCCTTATCAACTTCTAAAAATAAATTTTTCATTTTTATTAAGCAAGAAGATGAGAACATTTAAGCTTATATTGAATAAGATTTCTCAATAACAATATTGATTTAAATTTATCACTAAATAAATGTGACACTCAGAGTTACAATAAATTAAACTTAAATTTAAGCAAAGCTTTTTTTGCATTTTAAAAATTATTGAAGTTGCTTTGCTATTTCAGACAGCTTAAATTTTACTAAAATTTAGCAAAAAACTTCTGAGAACTTCAAAAATTATTTTTTTATTCTGAATACACAAGGAATATTATAATAAATTCAACAAATTAATAATAATGATACAAAACTGTAAAAAAAAAAATAACTAAATTAAGAAAAAAATGAACAGAAAAAGTAAAAATTTAAAATAATTTTAACAACTGACTTAACTTTCCTACAAGAGTAAATTATTTTGTTATTTTTTTTAGGAATATGCAAATACATGTATATACACATCATAACAGCAAATAAAGTTAATGTAAATCTAATCAAAAAAATAAATGAAAAAAACCAATATTTATCATACATATACAAATTACAAAATAATCAAAGCTTGGCATTTTGTGGGAGGACAAAACAAATGTATTACATGGTATTAATTTTACTTTTAGAAAGATTAATATATACTAGTTTTCATGTTGTAAAGCTACAAAAACATTTAAATTGCATAATTTTCAGTTCTTAATTTTATTTCTGTTTGTATATCAACAGTCATGTTTTGCGTACAAGAATTAATTAGATATGAACCCACATTTTTAAAGTGGATTCTGAATTCATGAATTTGATTTCTACCATAGGTGTGAACTATTGAATAAAAAGGTTACAACTTCAAGGTCTTTATAAGCAATTATAAAATCATGCATGCAAGAAATATTTTTGTTATACATAATGGAAGTAATATAAAAAAATTATAGTTATGACTGACTGTGTCAAACTTAAAATTTTGCATTTATAGCAGAATTCCTATCACACTGTTTAAAAATTGACTTAGACTTACTTACGTTTTGCTTAGACTTACTTATAAATATTTGAAATGGCATTTGGAAAAAAATCAATACAAACCGTTATAAGTGCCAAATGAACCAAACTTGTGGATTATTAAGCCGAAATGGATTTTTGCACTTTCATGAAGTAACTTCGTTTGTGTGCATGTGAGAAATTTGAAGTATTAGTAAACCTTGAAGCATTTGCAAATTGTTATTTTTTTCAATTTATTGAAATTTAAGTGTTTGAAGTTTTACTTAGTTTTGAAATTATATGAAATTGAAAATTTTGAAGTTCAGTACTTGAGTAGCAAGTGAAATATATGAATAATAATAAACTGAACTTGCATTTTTCTTTTAAATTGTTTTCATTTTGTTTATTAGTGATGATCAGGAAAATACTTTAACTTTATGTGTTATTCAAAAATTGCTGTTTCATATAATTTCTTGAGTATTGTGTAGTAGTATTTGACACGTTTTAAGTACTGTGAATTGTAATGCTTGTTAATCAGAAACTCAAGTTTTTATAAAAATGTTATTGATTTAGCTTTATTTTCAAGCTGCCTCCTGTGCTACATTGCTTTTATATTAATGCATTTTTAAAGTGGATGTCACTACCTGTTAATTAAAAATCAGAGTTTTCCAAAATATATGTTATTTATGTTACTGATGCAGATTTGCAGTGCAATTGTTAATATCTGCTTGGTATTGTTATAGATGTTGTATTTGTGAAGTGTTTGTTTTCTTTTGATCAATTAAAGAAAATTATAAAAATTGATTATATGCATGTTTTATTGATAGAATAAAAAATAGTATTATTGATTTTTATAGTTCATTTATATTTGTTTTGTTATACATATTCTTTGTAAAAGTAGTTTCTAATTATTAGTTTTATAATATTTCTATAGTAATAATAAATAAATAGTAAAATTTTTGACATTGGAAATCAAAAGTAGCACAAGAGAATATTACTCAAAGTTTGAGTTTAAGCATGATCAGTATTTTAAAAATCAGATATCTCATTAAGTTACATATTTTAAGTTACATGACAACTGCAGTACTTGAAGCAAAAATTGGAATTCACAACAAACTTGTTGTACCAGCTTGTAGGATTTTAACCATTATTTTTGAATTGTACAAAACTCATAATCAGGAACTACTGAAGTTATATCGACATTTTTAAATTATATTATTGTAATGAGTGAGGTTAAAATATAAATTTGTGACAAAGAACAATCTATAACAGTCAGCAAACTAAATTCATAATTTATACTTTGTAGTATTTGAAATTCCCAATAAAAAAAAGCTTTTATTTTATAACTTATAATAATTTATAACTTACAGCATTTATTTGTTTCTATAATATTTATAAAAGAAATTACTAATTCAGATCTACATTTTATAGACATTTTAATAATTTGGATTGGAAAAATCAAAGAGTTGAGAAAATTTGAGTTCTGTAAATCATGGAATTCAAATAAATCTGCAAAAGTTACTTTTAGAATGTTACTTTAATGTAAGATATAAAAGCATCCAACAAACACTATATTGCTTGCAATTACAAAGTACCAAACTCAATGAGGTATATATTGATCAGCAATTAATTTATTTACAGTTGTCAGACATTTTTTTTTAATTTACTTCATTAATAGTTGTAGAAATATCTTCAATAAATTATAAATTTACTAATTATTCTAAAAGCAAATCTTTTTTATAAGGCTTACTTTATGATATCAACTGTAAAAAGTCCTCTGAGCTATTTCCCATTTATATTGATAATTTTTAAATGAAAGAAACATTCTATCTTAAGAACTTTTAAAGAGTATTCATCAAGGTAAAAATGATTATATTATATATTAAATAAAATATACAAGGACAAAAAATACATTTGATTAAAATTATTTTTAAGTGAAAATAATTTAAATACTTTTCATTTCACAGTGTTTATCTTGTATTGATAACATTTTAAAAGAAATTTTTTACCAGTTTTCTTCATTTCCTGAAATGGATCATTATCAATACTTTTAATAAGACTTGGGACGGTATTATTAGAAATATCTCCTGCAGAAAATGCTTGAGGCAATGCACTAGGTCTCTGAAATAATTAACAAAAATGAATTTTTTTACACCAATACAATAAAACCAAAACACTTTAAAAATTTGTTTATAACAAATATAAAGTACAAATTTTGAAATTAAAAGTAGAAAAGTTATATAAAAGTTTAATTTCAAAGTATTCTACACTCAAGTATTCAAGAGATTTCTAAAGAAAATTTGCCATTGTTAGTTAACTATTTTTATTATTATAATTTATAGTTAGATGGTACTTAATTGTAAAAGATTCCACATCTTACATAAGAACCAAATGAAAATTACTGAACCTAGTTGTATGGCTATTCCTTTAAGACATAAAAATAAGAGTTATTTAAAAAAAATACCTGTACTTGGATAGACTGACTGCTTGGCATGACTGTTTGACTCCTATGAACAGATGAAGCAGTTGTAGCAACATTGGGAACTGCTGGAGCTCGAGGTTTCATTTTCTTAACAGCATCCTTTGGATCAACATAAAACTTTTTCTCTTCATATTTTAATATCATGAATTCTTTTCTCTTGTCTGGACTTGAAAGATCAATATTTTCTGTCTTGGCATCACACTTTCCAAGCCAAATATGGGTACAATACTGAAAATTTTAAATATCAATAAATAACTGACAGTACACTTATCCTAATAATCAAAGAACAAAAATATTAATAGTTTGAATTGTGCAACAAAGTTAAACAAGTGTAAAAATTAATCTCCTAGATGAAAATTGTGAAGAAATGCCCCAATACTATATGAAAAAGCATTGTAAGTATGATATCTCCCTCTAAGTGATTTCTCACCAAATATAGTGCCCTTTGTTTTGATTACAGTGTTGCCAATTTGATATTTTGTTTTTATTATAGTGTTGACAAATTCAGTTTTTGCTACTTTCCAGATTTATTGGTTGACAGATTTTGTTTCTCGTGTTTTACATCCTATACATGCTTCTTTTCAGTGGCAACAGCATTTTTAGTTTTAAATTTGCATGTTACTATACGAGTTGTACATTTTTTTATCGGATGTGATCGGATATGAATCTAAATCCTGCTTTTCCATATCTATTTTTTTCATTTCACTTCTGATGTAGCGCGTAATGTAAATATTATCTTTTATATTCATTTTGTATTTCACTATCGATATCGTGCCAGATTTTAAATTCTGACTTTTATATTCATTTTGGATTTTGCTGTGCATATAGAGCGCCGGACGAAAAATTAAAGTAAGAATTTAATTTTAATTATTTTCTGCAGGCATAGAATTTCTATAATTGTATGTTAAGTATTTAAATTTTGAATAATAAACTAAATTATAGAATCGTTCTATTTTTTGGAATCATTCTAGATTTGTCTATTTTTATGTAGAAATGATTTGTAACATTCTATCTTAATTCACTGAAATTCATTATATTTATTTTTAACTAGATGTTATTAAAAGTAATTATTTTTGTTACTTTATTTCCTTTAGTTTTAATTCTGAAACAATTTTAAATAGAGTCTTCAATCAATTCTTATTAAGATTACTGTTTTCTTATATACTGTTAGGTTCAGCAATTTGAAATCGGAGCGGGGGGACCCTGCTTTAATTACATGGTTGTTATTGTATTATTATAGTGTTAGGCCTAGTAATTCAAAATCAGGGAAAACCCCGGGTTCTTACGCGGATTGGTACCCATTCTGGGTTGCTAATTTTTTCGTCGCATTGATCACTAATAGAGGGGGATACCCTACTAGTTCCGAAAAAGCAACAGGACAAATATAGAAAAGGACAAATTTCGTTTTCTTGACAAAACTAAGAAAAATAAAATAATTTTAATAATAAGGACACAAGTACAATCCCTAAGGGACTTTGCTACAATTTACCATCTCTACAATTAAATACATATTTTTTTGATTATATTAGACTGTATATAAGATAATTAAAATCAACAAGATTGTTATTTTTTATACATTGACAAGATAAAAATCAAACAAAACAAACTAAGAAAATTTTATTTAAATGCACAGTCCGGTAACATTAATGTGGCCACATACTTTCAACATTGACATTAAATAACTAATGACAGAAGGCAGCACAGAGTACTTCAGTCTACATAAAGGGCATTTGAGCACTTTGAAAAGCATTGCAATTATTGGCATAATGCAGAAATTGAGCAATTTATTCGACATCAAAAAGGGCATGATCATTGACTTTCGAGCAGAGGGTGGAACCATTTTCAAAATAGCCTGTGAACTGTTTGTGTGCTGCCTCAGTATAGGTATATCATGCATGACAAAAAAAACTGACTGAAATCATTGACATAGCAAATGTGGTGCATCACAGGCCACAGAAGAGAGTTGTATAAAGACTCCAGAGATGTGTTCAGCAAATAGATGTGCTACTGTTAAGCAACTGAGCACATAAGTGAACCAAGGTGCTACCAACTGTGTCACCCAAACTACTGTTTAGTGAACGTTACTGCATCTGGGCCTCCAAAGCAGTGTCTGGTTCATGCATCATGCTAAGTGCTGTTCATTAGTAACAAAGACTAGAATTTACAAGCAGGTACTGGAACTAAATATCCACTAAGTGATGACAGACAGCATTTTCCAATAAATCCAATTTTATGATCAATCAGACAGATAGACATTGCCACAGACAATGTGAAACCTCTGAAACCAAACACCCAGCAACCAATGCCAGAGTGGATCAGACTAGAGGAAGGAGCATTATAGTCAAGATAATATTTTCCTGGCATTCTCTGAGTTAACTTACAATTGTAGAAGGACAATGTATCAATACATATAAATTATAATTGCAGATCATGTCCACCCCTATGTGCACATTTCCTCAGTACGATGACACATATCAGCAAGACACTGCAAGATATCATACAGCTGGCAGTGTAAATGCGTGGTTCGAAGAACAACAAGATTAGTTTACTGTTCTCCATGGATAATAAACTCGCCTGACTTGAACCTAATTTGAAATCTGTGAGAATTTCAATTGGGTTGTTCAAGGCTTACACCCTCACCCATGTAATCTAGCACAGCTGATCAAGGAATTGGCCATGGAATAGCTCAACATCCAGTGAACACTTTCAGGAATTTGCTTGACTCTCTTCCTGTACATCTTGCTCTGTCAAAGGTGGCTATTCTGGATTTTGACAGAGGATCAAGACAAAAAAAATATTTTTAAGAAAAACAATGCAGCAATTAAAGATTGACAAAAAAATGTGTAAACAATATAATTTATTCCTGACTGATACTTAAAACTAACCTGTTTAGTGGTTAAAAAAATGTCATAAAACTTAATTATGTCTGAAAATGTTCTACATTTATAATGATTTTTAAAATCACATTTTTTTTCAATATGAATATATATAATATACATATATTCATTTTGCATTAAATCATTCTGTAATAAATCTTGATTTAACCCACTGATAAATCTAAAACAATATAAAGTTGTTTTTAATCATTAATAATCATTAATTGAATAAAAAATTGAAATACATTCCAAAAAATATAATGAAGTTCAAATTTAAAAAACTAACGCATTAATTAAATTACAAATGAAGTTTAAAATCAAATCATAAAATTTTATTGCATAAAAAATCACATTTAAATGAGAATTAACTTACGATTTACCTTGCCCAATTATAATGACAAATATAAGGAATTTATTTTTGGTGTGTGGAAGGTTAAAATTATCTCATAATTATAGTTGAAAAATAGAAGTTTGATGTAATGCTTCTGATTTCCTTACAAATATTAGTCAGAGAGCGATGCTTGATACTTTAATGGTTTTTTTCTATATTAAGACATATAAATATAGCTGGTATTTAAGAAAAATATTCATTCGACAAAGATGCAGATGTGAAAATACTTTACAATAGTTTTTAACTGTTGCTAATGGTGCCAAAGGTTCTAAGCAGTTTATTCAATAGCTAATTTTGTTAGCATAAAAGATGAACTCATTTTGAGGAATTAACGAGCATTGAACATTGAATTTCCTCAGATAAAAAATTTCCAAGCATTTCAGCATAATTTTATATGAACATCTGTCAGTAAGGTATACTGAATCCTTACAGCCTAGATATTAAACTAATATTATGAACCATAATTGTCCACAAATTGTTATTTAGTGAAGGGGCAGATAGAAGAATTATAGAAAATCTTGAAATAAAATATTGGAAACATTTTAAAATGTTCACTTGACCCTCTGATCCAATTAACACTAACAGAAAGCTATGAATTAAAGGTGTATTACATGACAGAACATCCCATTTCAAAATCAATTTATGACATTATTAAATAACCCTGCTCAGAAAGACAACAGAAGCAAATGGCCTTCATCTGAAGTTTTAGTTTCTTATTGAATACACAAAAAAAAAAGATTATAATTTTAAGAAATGGATAACAAAACAATTAATTACACGCGATTTATATTTCAGGATTCGAATAATAAATTAGCAGTTATTTATACCTAAGATGTAATGAGTATATAACGCAATGTATTATCAATCACAAAATGAATTCCTTTAAATAGTGAGAAAAATGGAATTAAATAAACAGGAATCTTATAAGGATTTGAGATGCATGCAATAAAATAACTAAACTTTAAGTAACAAGTTTTGTAATAGATGTGCAATAAAGTGAAAAAGGCAGAATTTTATACACACCTCATTTCCTCTACTTTTGATGCGATCCATTTCTACCTCTGTAAATGAACACACTGTTAAAGATTTAACTCTATGAGGAGGATTCAAACCACGCCTGCAAATAAAATAGTATTACAACCTTCAGCATTATAGTTTTTCAGAAGTAATTCTTTTTAATATTAGAAAATTTAGGGCATTAGTATCAAAAAGTTTAGATATTGTACAAATATTTTATTTAATTACACTTGTTACATTCGCTTTCTTTAAATAATTCAAAATAAATATTTTTCTATAACTAATATTTTTCTAAAACTTACAAAAGTCCCCCGCAAGATGAGCATACAAATGACCCAATAGTAACATTAACATAAGTTGGTCCTCTTTGTCCGCAGTCAAAACAATATTTATTTGCAGGTAAAGTAGCCAGCTCTCTGAGGAGTTTCATATCAATTTCATCTCTTGTTTTTTCCCTAGGAGGGCCAGCCATTTTATAAGTCGAATTCATAAACACAAATTGAAAGAAATAATGAATTGAAAGAACGAAATTTGATTTTTTACTCTTTTATTGACAACTCCTTTATAATCTCGTTCTACAATCGCACGTTTAAAATTTCCGGAAGATCTTGCACATTTTAACGATAATGTAATTATTTCTCAATTGTAGAATATTTTTTATCATTTATTTTTTATAATAATGTATTTTAAAATTAACATAATACGCATTTTTTAATTAATAAATATTTTTCTGATATTAAAAGCAGTTATGATTTGACAGGTAAAATTTTAACTGTAACCAAACATTTTTTTCTAATATTTATTATTGTCTCTGTTTATTTAACTTATTAGAAATATGCAGAGTAGCGGTCTCAACATTTATTGTTATAAGTTAAAGTTTATTTATCGGAACTAATACCAAAAATCGAATTAATCATGGTTATGGACCATTCTACTCACTGTCCTGGTTTATATTGTGGTCGTATACGAATAAATGGAACTTGGGGTGAATGTGGAGCATGCCCGCGCGGTTTTAGAGCTGCTGCTAACTCCATTTGTTTCGCATGCAAGGATGTTCCTACTTTTTATGACTGGTTTTATTTAGGTTTCATGGCACTTTTACTCCTAGTTATTGAATGGTACATAATAG
The DNA here is from genome assembly GCA_037975125.1 of Latrodectus hesperus. NCBI lineage: Eukaryota > Metazoa > Arthropoda > Arachnida > Araneae > Theridiidae > Latrodectus > Latrodectus hesperus. The sequence continues at coordinate 10,895,751 of CM075857.1, read as the reverse complement.
ACCAAACTATGAAAAGACGCAATTTTAAAAAAGATGTCTTATCTCTCCACATTTGCGCATTTTTCGAAAACGCATTGTCAGCAGTGTTGACTCTTCTTCTGATAGAACCGCGAGGCACATTGAATATCCAAGCATGCAAAGTAAAAAGATTGTCAGATTGGTATACAATGCTGCACAATCCTAGTCCGAACTACACAAAAACATTGAGGTGCACTCAGGAAGCTGTGTACCCCCTGTATTCCATGGTATTCATACACTATGCGTTAACTCTTGTAGCCATGTTGCTATTCCGCCCTCTAGTTGTCAGTAAATTATCTGCTGGAAAAGGCAAAAAGTCTATATACTTAACTATGTATCTTATTCCTGTGCTTGTGCTTTTACAAGCAACTTGTGGAGGTTTACTGTATTACTCCTTCCCTTATATCGTCATTATTCTTACATTCATATCAGTTGCTGCTCATTTGGCTTTTAGACTTGATCAGTCTATGAAATCCTTATTTTTAACATCAGTGCAAGATGTACGGAATCTTGTTATACTGTTAGGACATTGGTTACTTCATGCTTATGGAATTATAGCCATCACTCAGTTAACTAACCCAGTTCTCCATGGATCTCTTCTAGCCTTGGTGCCATTTCCTACAGTGTTTTATATTCTGACTTCTAAATTTACTGATCCCAGTAAACTGCACCCTGACTAGCAATAAATAAACTTTTAAACAAGAATATAATTTGATTTTTGATTATTTGTAAACAAGAGTTCCTTATTCAACTATAAAAGTATTTTCTATTTGTTGTGCAATTCTTATGACATTACTATGTATTTTCAATAATAGTGAATATTTTTGAATACACTGAAAAAAATATTTACATCACCACTGGCCAAAATTAATATTTTTTAATCTTACATGTGAAATTCAAATATTTGTACTTTTCTATAGTTATTTTTTGTTTAGAATTGCAGGTACTATTTAAAACTTGTCAGTAAAAATATTTTTAGATTCATATATTATTAATTATATGCAAAAGTTGAATAAATTGAAATGAAAATATGAGCTGTATTATAATAATCATGCTAAAAAAAAAGCATATGTGTGCTGCATGATTAAAAAATGATCAAAGCTGTATATTTTGTTTTCTCCAAAAAGGGTTTTTTATTTCTGAAATGTTTTTCTCCCTTAGTTAGCTTTCTAATCAAGATGGATAAGTTTCTGAATCATAAAAATTTATATTATGTTTTAAACTATTGTATCAAAAACCTTATATTATTCTTAGAAAATTTTAGGTAGTTTAAAACTTTTATTAATAGAAAATAAAAAAAAGTGTTTTTGAAAAGTGATCAATGTGTACATTTATTAAAACGTGATATATATACATATATATGTGTGTGTGTCAATATTATAAAATTCTAGAAACATGTATAAAACATTATTTTATAAAATATATTAATATAATGGTATATCTATAGAAGTATTAAGGCCCCAATCTAAGCAGCCTCGTGTGCAAAAAATGACCGACCGTTGAGCGACAATTAAACTAAATCTATTAAAGCATTTGTATTATTTTCTAAAAGTTTATGCTAATTATTTTTCTATCATGTTAATTAAAGTTTATAACTGACATTTTTGTCTAAAAACTAATGCCTTTCTGTAATCTATTGATTAAAAATTATTAAAGAGCAACTTATTTTGGATTGAAAATTTGCTTTAAGTGAAATCTATTTAAATAATAATACATAAAAAAGTGTTTATGTTCAAAATTTTTTAACTGGTGAGACAAATTGATACACATAGCACATCATAAATTCTTTGTTGCAGAGTCAATTTATTTCATTCAATATTTATCCTGGTATATCTTTTTATTTTATTCATCTTATTATATAAAATAAAATAAGGAAATTATATTTTTGATTTAAAGGTAAAAATCTGATAAAATTTATTTGAATTGACTTTAAAAATTTTCAAAGGTTTTTAACATTTTGAAATAAGAGTAACCAAAAAGAAATTTGTTAGAAAACCAAGACTGTCACATATGTTAAGATTTCTTACAATAATTAAGAACTAATAGTATTTGAAGATTACAAAGGAAAAATAAGTTAGAAATAATTTACTCTAAAGTTTTAAGTATAAAATGTATTTTTAAAATTTTAAATTATATTTATTCCATTTTTAAAATAGATGTTTCCTGGCTTCTTTTTTATACCCTTAATGTTGATAATGAAAGATGTTGCCTTTTTTAAATACAGTGTTCTATGGGGACTCTTTTAATTTTGCTGTATGCAAATTTAGAATTTTAATTTTAATGTATCTTGCTCAATAGTCTTGCCATCAAATACTCAATTTTCTGCTTTTTCCCTCAAGACATTTACTACAGCTCTATTAATGCCATATTGCTGTTTATTGAAGTCAATAACGTGCTCTCTGCTGTATTGCAACTTATGTTCAGAGATCTTAGTACAGATATTCAAAGTTTTATATTTTAGCGTCTCCTTCAAAATTTGTTTTAATTAAAGTTTTTTTAAAGATACTTGTGTTTGTAAAGAAATTTTCGAAATTAATGTCTCCAAAATTGAATATAATTTAATAAAGATCTTTATTCCTATTTTTATTCAAATGTTAAGTAGTAATTTACATTTGTGAAATAATTTTTTCTTTCTTGTTGTAAGTTTTATTATGATTGTTAAAATTTATTCTGAGCTGAACTTTCTATTCTGTTAACTCTGATGTAAAGGCTAATCATGTTGTTGTTGCTTATGACACGTGGACAAGCCAAGCTCGCTATGCCGTTGGCAGTGCGAATTAAGTCAATAGAGAGCGCCTTTTGTTTGGATCAGAGCACCACAAAGGTGAAAGTACGACTTTGTAATTTTGAACCATGGTCAGGTGACGAGGCCACACCTGAGCTGGCACCCTCCTCTCCACATCCATTCCACACCAGCAGGCTAATATATATATATATATATACAAGAATTATATATAGAAATCATTTAATATTTTATTAGCTGCTATTTATTGTTCAGAAAATGTTATCATTGTAGCAAAAAGTTTTCCAAAATCCACACAGATGTGTAAAAGATTACTAGCTGTAGATAGTTAAAAGTGTAAACTTTTTACAGTATCAGGCTGATCAAGAGGCTTGTTAGTGCATTATTTTTACACTAGACATTTAATCACTATTAATTTACACTGAATTTTAATAAAATGTGCAATAATCGTTATTATAAAGTGAATCATTTTGATGAAAATTCAACAAGTAAAAAGGAGTTGGAATTCAAGTTGATGAGCAAGCATTTATAATAATAAAATTCCAAATGTTTTGCTATGAGCAACTGAACAAGTCTGTTGTCATTGTTACTAATGATACTTGGACAAGCCAAGCTCGCTATGTTGTTGGCTATGTGATTTAAGTCAGTATGGTGCATCTTTCGTTTAACCAGAGCGCCACAAAGGTGAAAGTACAACTTTGCTCTAAACTTCTCCAATAGATAACACCTCCAGAGGATCCACTCCCTCCATTTTGACATTAATCTAGAGGGGGATGAAATTTTTTCCCAGGCCATTACACCCATGGTAACTGCTCAATGACCGACCACGGGACTTGCGATTCTGCAGATTTAACAAGCAAGTAAACCGCATATACTCAATGGGTCTTTGACAACAATGGGAATCGAAATCCACCCTAACCACTAGGTTACCCCAGCCTGAATAATGACTGAATTTGATCATATCTTAGGCCATTGGTAATTGCCCTAAGAGTGCTTTGTTAAAAATGTGCTTGGCTTCATATTCCTCCACAAAAGGGGAATATATCTCTTCTCGCTAACTGATTGCCAAGCCCATGCGATTACAATATCAATATGGTTTATTTACTGAGGATGTACTTCGGGGAAATGACGTTAAAATCTAGGCTGGGTCTTTGAAGTCATCTGCTTTCCAATCGCAATCAGACGTTATTTGCTTTTGCATGTTTCCTGCTTTCCAATATGTAATTCTTTATTAGACTAGTTTGTATAATTGCATTAATAAATAAATTAAACTGAAGTAGAGATGAATTTTCTACACTCTTGCATAAAATTTCAATTATGTTTAAATTTCAAAAATTTATTTGAATTCTGAAACATTATATAAGTATACGCGAAGTATTATAGTATGCTCTCTATTATATATTAGATTATACTATGCTCAGTATATCATTTATTATATAATATATATTATACAATAAACATTATATAGAAAGTACACTATAATATAATTTGGTTTATGATATATAGAGCAAATTAGAAATATAATGTGAAATGAAAGATTAAATACATTAATATAAATAAAGTGAGTGGATTAGAGCAATCCATTCATCCAACGAAAGTATATAAAGAATACCAAGTATATATCACTCATATTGATAAATTTATGTTTAAAAATTCTAATTCATACTCGATTTCAATGAAATATTTTTACAATAAAAGTGGTACCTTTTAAAAAAAATTAAGAAAAATTTTCAAATTTAAAATATCTTACAAATTTTATAAGAGCTTCAAAAACAATTTATAATTATTTCCTTGATAAAGCCTCAAACAACTATGCATTTTCTAATTAAAAAAATTCTACTTGTAACTTCAAATGAAGGAATATCAAATTCAAACAAACCTTTAAAATAAATTATTCCGCTCAAATAACTATTTAAAAAAACTGTCTAGTTTTTCCTAAGAAACTTAAAATTAAAAATATTAATTTTAATATTGCTTATATTTATCCAAAACCATAATTTCATTAGGATCCAATAAAATTCCAATACAGTCAGTACCTGTGGTTGTAATACTTATATATGGATAAATATTTCATTTTATATAAATATCTTAAAAAGTACTATGAAATCAAAGAATACATGGATAATTAATAAGAAACCAATAATTAATTTTCAGTTGGATAATTAATAAAACAAATTTATGTCTACTAATAAATTGTATGATATTGTTTATATGACCTTAAGGTTCTTTCTACTAATTTTCCAATAGATAAATTTTTTGAAAAATTAATGTTTTATTTTTATGAATATAGAACTTTATTAGACATTAAATAATTATAAAGATATTCGCTCTGATACTGTATTTATAATATTATTTGCTGAGATATATTATGCATTTAGGTTAAAGTTATTCATCAAGGATATGAATTCTCAAGGTTTCTAGTAAATCTGTTACTATACAATATTATGAAAAATTATATATTATTCATAAGTCTTTTGCTTTTAGATATATTGAGAAATTTTTAATTTTCATTAACAAGAATTTGATGAAATTTAAAGATATTTATCCTGAGAAACTAAAATTAATTAAAACATACCAGGTCTGTAACTTTAAAATGCGGATTTTTTCAATAATAATACGCAACGATTTAGAAAAAATAGAAAGATGTATTTTATTCAAAGTACCGGCCCTCGCTTTCTACATATTTTTGCCATCTAGTAGGTAAGTTATGGATGTCATTCCAAAAGAATTGAACGTCGCATGAGTTAAACCAGTCGTCGAGCCAATTTTGGACGTCTTCATAAGAATGGAAGTGCTGCTCGGCAAGTGCGTGTCCCATGGATGAAAACGGGTGATAGTCAGAAGGAGCAAGGTCCGTTGAATACGGCGGGTGGGTATATTTCCCATCCAAGTGCTGCCACATGTGCCTTTGCGGTTTTCCATTTGACGCTCGTTCAGCTCCCGCGGCACCCATTTCCCAACCTTCTGGATCTCTTGCATGGCTTTCAAGCGTTTGGAAATGGCTACAAGAGAAACATTTAATTGTTCTGCCAACATTTCTTGAGTTTGCGTGGCGTCCTCATCCAATAACGCTTGCAGCTCGTGTCTTCAAACTTTTTCGGTCGATTTTCACGTTCTTTGTCCTTGACATCGAAATACCACTTCTAAATCGCTTAAACCACCGTTCGCAAGTGTCGGCAGATAGAGTATGTACACCATATGTTTCCGCAAGAATTCGATGTACCTCCGCTGCTTTTTTCTTCTGATGGAATAAAAAAATCAGCACGTGCCGCAAATGCTCTTTTTTCGGCTCAAAATTCGACATGTTTACCACCGAAGAAAAATATGCCGCTAACTCTTAAACGTTTAAACAAATATGGCGTTTTGAAACTTGCTGTCACAGCTACAAAATGATATATTGGTTATGACACTAGCATCTATAGGCTTAGTGCGCCATCTACAGGAAATAAATCCGCATTTTAAAGTTATATAAACAATTTAGAATCAGAATTTTTGCACATTTATATTGAAGTAAAAGAACATAATATGTATACTAATTTTTATATGACAAAATAAATCCAATGTAATTTTAAAATAAATTATTTATTATTATTTTTTTTGGAATTCCAATATTTTTATTAAAATATATAAAACTGTAATTTTTAGTCAGCTAAATCGACTATATTTACTGTGTATTGTATTAATTTAAATAACATTAGGAAACAAATTCAACTTTAAAAAAAACAAATAATGCTCCAATCAATTTCATTAAACATTATTTGGTCAGGTCTTATAAGAGTTACTACATTCATACAGTATAGAAATATTTTTCTTAAAAAAATTTAACCATATCAATGTTATTAGCATTTATTTTTTCTATAAATTGTTGAATTTTATTTGTTAATATTAAATTATTGAAACATCGAATTAAGTTCAAGCATGCAGCTGATTCGAAAAGTTTGTGGACAGCAGAAAGAGATTCAGTTCGTACTTTATGAAAATCGCTCAGTTAATAATTTCCTTAAACTTAACTAAAAACGTAATGTAGTAAATATGTGATTTTCATTTTGAAACCGTATAAAATCTAGAATACTTGTTACTAAATCTTCATCTGCTATCAATTTAGAAAATAAAAAGATATCATAGTATTATCAATGCAATCACTCATGCAGACAACAAAATCATTTTGGATAGTTTTAAGTCAGAAATTTAAATAAATTTCTTCTGAAATGCAAATTTAAATAAATTTATCCAATTATATATTTATAATGAAAGGAGAAATATTCTTAGCCAAAATGTGTAAACTTATTGCTATATCTAATTTTTAAATTTTTTTCCCAAACGCTACTTTTTTTCATTGATTCAAAATATTACCATAAATTATGGGCTCTCGGATAAAAGATATTTTAACTCTCTCTTTACATTTTACTAAAAATGTTATCCAAATCGGTTATTTTAAACGTGAAAATTTTCTACATATTTTTATGTGTTTTACGAAATTATTTTCTTAAAATGCTGAAATATATTTCTTTGTTTAAATAAGAATTTCTTATCATTAAAATGGAAGTTTAATCTTATCATGAATTATTTTGAATTCAAACAATGGCATTATTTTTCTTTTTCTTTCAAATACATTTTAAATAATAAGCAATTTGATTTTTTTAATTTTCAAAACTATTCACGCATATGAAGGAATATTTATAAGGCAAAAAATTGAATTAATTGATCAAATATAAAGAATACGTAGTGGGAAGAAAGTAAAACTTCAATATATTTATTTTAATATCAGAAATTAAATTTCGTTTTTGACGAGGTCCATCTTTTAAACATAATAATGCTGTTTGTTAAAAACAAATTTTTGCGAGTAAATTTTGATGTTAGAAGAAATGGTACAGCAACCATGTGAACAAAAAAGAAAAGCTCATGTATGTTCTTAATATTTGGAGGTCAATTTTATTCGATTTCCACCGTTGTGTCCCATTGCGTTGCCAGGAAGACATTTGTCTACACGAGATACGGCTCCCCTTTTCGTTGACGGTATTTTGGGCAAAGCCAACGATTGTAAATCGACAGTATAGCTGAGGGGCTGCAACAGATCTTGCCATAGAAACAGCCTTTCTTTATTTCGGGGCAGCGAACAGTACCTCTCGATAACATTTCATCTTTCTGTGTAACAGAATATTGAAAGGATATTCTCATGCTATCATCACATTTAAATGATTCTTAGGAAATAATAAAGAGAAAATTGATATTTTTATTTAATCAAGTAAGAGTAAAATTGATGATACAACTTATGCATCTATTACAATAATAGTAATTATAAAACCAGTTTATCAGGAGAGGTGTGACATGAAGTATTTTACTCGTCATCATTCAATTTATTTCGAAATTTTTTGTTGGTTATAAGCATTTTCTACAGTTTAATGACGATTTTATATATTTTTTAATTTTATTCTTTCAAGTTTTCATAAATAGTATTTTAGCTTATAAAATTTTCTTTTTTAGGGAAGAGAGTTTTTACAGTGTTATTTCTAGTCAAAATAAAATTAAACTTACACAATTTTATTTATAAAAGGAAGTATAAAATATTAAACTTTTCTAAAATATTGTTAAGCCTTTATTATTATTTGTTCACAATTTAGTAAAATATCCTCTGAAAGAGTACTTACATGTTCATATATCATTTTCTCATCAGTAATTATATGCTATTTCTCTTAATTAACGGAAAAATACATTTTATTATATACTTACGTACACAATTGCAAACAAATAAACAAACTTTTTTTTATTTGTATTTAAGTTCTTAAAAAAATGTTTTAAATATCACGTGATCGTATATATTTGCAAATGGAAGAACGGAACAGCGACATCCTATTCTGAAAGTCATTTTTTTCTACTTTATTAAAATTTTCATTTCATTTGATATAAATTTTATTCGATAAGACTTAAGGATAATATTAGGAAAAAAATATTCCTTACAAGGCATTTATCTGAATCTTTTAAGCTAGTTACAAAGAATTTATTGATGAAAATATTAAAATCTAAAATGCTTTAAAGCAACAGGAAAGAAAAGTAATTCGGCTGCAAAGTGTTAACATGAATATACATACAACTACACAAATAACTTACTTAAAACAATTCAACACACACAAAATTATGTACATTTTGCACAGATTTTTTCATAATTTAAAAATTTTTTGTCTTAGTATGTATATATGTAATGATACCGCACTTAAATTAATATTCTTAAATATTTCCTTTCATGATAACGAAATAATTTGAAACATATTTTCAGGTTACGAAATAATTAATTAATGTTATAATGTACAATTCACGTGTAAAAATTAAGTTAATATTTAGATAGATAGAAATTTAAATAATATAACAAATTAATTCCTTTCTATGAAATTTTATTTTTGGCATTAATTTTAGCCAAATTCTAAGAAATGAGTAGTTATAAAAAATGATTTGCAAATCTTAGTTGAACATTTTTTTACTAAATTTATATATACAATATATATATATATATACATATTTATGTATTATTTTTCTATGAAAGACAATAAAATTTATTAATTATTTATTTAAAAATATATGTGAAAATACAAAATCCACTGATTTGGAAAAAATTAAGATATCATCAAAATATTTAACGGCGAAGTTAAACCTGAATATTTTATTTATTATTATTTTATGAATTTGCCAAATAGCTCGTTGAAACATTGCGGAAGTGTTTTTGTGTCCAGAAGGCAACCTTTTATATTATTTACCGGTTGCCTTTAATTAGCAGTGACTTTGTAAATATAATTAGTTATAAATACTAATTTTAGTGTCTCTTCTATTTCTAAGAGATTAGGTCAATATTCAGAAACATAATCTAAGGTCACAAAAAAATAACAATAGTAATAATTGGGTTAATTTGTCGAAAGCACTTGCGATTTGTTCACCTTTTTTTCGGTCATTTTGTTTATTTTTCTACCGTCAACATAAAAACTTGTTAATCCCATTTCTCCATTCATTTAAACTACTGTAACAAAAGCACTATATGGAAAAGCTCAAAATTTTCGGATTTTAACATTTTTTCAATTAGGATTTTAATTTCTGCAATTCTTAGTTCTAATTAAAATTTTTAATTTAGAAACTCTATTACAAACACAAAACCTTTTCGTAACGATACTCATTCTCAATAAAATAATTGATTTCTTATTACGGTGTTATGTGTTTCCATTTTACATGAAATAAAAAGTGAGAATAGAAAGCAACCAATATAATTATGTTACTTTCCTGCATCATTTTGGTGCTTTTTGCCAATGTGAAAAATAAGAAAATGTTTTGTTTCTTTTATGAATTGCAGAAATACTTTTCAAAATATAGGCATTAAAACAGATTTTAAAAAATCCAACTCAGATTTTACCATTTAATGAAAATGGAAAATTCTACCCCATATATTGCAATAAATTAGTTTTAAGGGTAAAAATAATATTTTTACAATCAGCCAAAAAAAGTTAATTTTTAATACCCTTTAAAAATAATATGGAATATCTCATATTTTAATTATATGTGTTTCGTTTTTGTACATAAAAAGAAATTCGTTTGGTAGATAATATTTTAAAAGAAATAAACACGAGCAATATCCTCAGCAGAAACAGTGCAAACGATTTATTTTTTTAACCATAGTTTAAAATTTTTAAATTAAATTACCATTTATCAATAAATAACGAAATTTATTGACATTGTTTAAATTCATTAAACTGTATAAATATTGCAATTCTAGTCTAGGATGTATGCTGAAAATGATAATATTAATTTTTGGTTAAGGTGTTTTCTCTCGTTATAGGAAGATTGTGAGTTCGAATCTCACCCAACCGAAGATCCTCTGCGTTTCATAATGTCGGCTAGAGCACTTAAAATATGTTGTGGTAACTATGTCCTCAAAATTTAGAATTTTTTAAAAAATTAAATAAATTTTATGATTTTAATTTTTTTGTTTATTTTTAAAAAATTTATTCACATTTTTTAAAAAATTTCATGATTTTGAAATTTTTTTAAAATTGTTTTCAATTACCGTGATTTTTTAAAATGTGGGCATGTTTATCTCACTAGATTTGTAGTTCTATACCGTTATTTAGTACTACAAATTTTGTGCAGATGTGAAATATATCTTAACAGATTTAATGAAAAATTGTCATAATATAATTAAAATATATAAATGAAAATTTCTCTTTAGAAATCCTTAAAATTTGCTTATTAAATAATAAGAAACAGCCATAACCTGCAAATAATTCTTTTTGAATAAAATGAAAGAATGTGTGTAAGGTATTTCCAATGTATCCCATTTCTTAATTAATTGTTTTTATATATAATTACTATTATTATATAAATATATACCTTATACATACGTCATGTTTTACTCACTACAATTTCTATAATACACCATAATAATAGAAGAATAGAATTTTAGTATTGTGTGTGTTTGAAAATTATTTTAGATTAATAAGCTACACCTTTGTATTTACCCATTTGAGAAGCACTTAGATTATTAGCTTCATTAATATAAATACTATTTAGTACAAGTTTAATACATAGAAAAATATATTATAGTACAAATAGTTTTTTAAATATATATGCATTCGGTAATTGAGGTTTCAGCAATCAAAATCTGGATTAAAGTGAGTCAAAACTTTGAAAACCTACATTTTGAAGAAAAAAGAATAATGTTGCATAAAAAATTCTAGACTTCGAATTTAAATTTCTTCATTTGCTGATGAAATTAACTATACTTGGATTCATTCCTCATCAAGAAAAGAAAGAACCCGACAATGATGTAGAAGGTAAAAATGTCAATACTGATAAAATATTACTGAAAAATATAAATTTCATTTCCTAAAAATAATCTAAATGCGTTGATATCATCAGAAAGATCATAGATCCAATTTTAATATCAAGCAGCGTATAAGAAACATTTGTTATTGACACTTTGACAAAATAATAATGATGTCACTTTTGGAAAAAAAAAAAAACTGTAAATTTATATTATTTTGCTTTAAATAGTTTTATTAAAAATACACACACATATATATAAGTTAGTTTTATAGAAATTAAACATAAACTATATTAAAGCTATTTATATCTTCACAATGTTATACAGTGAAGATGTTGTTCCAAATATGAGAATAGCACTTCAAGATACCTTACTATTTCTATATCAATTGATAGTTGTTAATATTCGTTCAGTAAACTACACTCGTGTCCAAAAATTAAGGATAATGCAAGTTCAGGCAAAGAAAGAAACAGAAGCAAAACAAATGAGACAATATTTGTAAAGTCTATTTATTAAACAAAAGGTAAAGAGTAAAAAAGATGCTATATGCATAACATCATTAACAGAAATTTCAATTTTTACACCCTGGAGCAAATTTAAAGGAAAATCCTATTTACAAAAACCAATAAAACATGGTTGGTATGAAGGTTATTACATAGTTTGCCCCCCAGACTATGCAATACAGGTCATACAACGCCTAGGCATGCTGAGTATCAAATTATCGATCTGATCTTGCGGAAACTTACACCACTCATCAAGCAATGCTCTCCGAAGTTCCGGTAGACATGTGGGAGGGAGTTGATGGGCTGCAATTTGTCGACCAAGCATGTCCCACACATGATCTATTGGATTCAATTCCGATGAGAATGCTGGCCAGTCCATACGGGTGATATCCTCCGATTGAAGGCATTCGTCTACAATGTTTGCACGGTGAGGACAGGCGTTGTCATCCATAAACAGAAATTCTGCACCCATGTCGCCCCGAAACAAGCGTATATAATGTTCCTGACTGACATCCCGATAGTTGTGGCCTGTCATGGTTACATTCTGAACATGCAGGTTAACCCAGAATAATGCCTCCCAAAACGAACAATCCGGCACAAACGTAACGGTGTCGTTCAATGGTGTTATCCTGGTTATAACGGGTACCTGGCCCTCTCCATATGAAAGTCCGGCGAGAATCAGACTGAAAGCTAAACCTGGACACGTCGGAAAACATCACACAAGACCACTGTTGCGGTGTCCACAATGCATGCTCCCTACTCCAGGCTAACCGCAGGTGACAGTGAGTTGTGGATATCATGGATATAACCTCTCTGCTCGATTTTCTGTAAACTCTGGGGGTTGCCTGTGCGTCGGCTTACGGCGCTCGATGCATAAGAAAACTTTTTACGCGTGATCTTAGCGCGAGCTCAGCCGACCCATCAGAGTGCGCCCTTCCTCTCTCCTCGCTTTGTGTGCGCCCGCTTTTTCTCGTTTTCCTCGAGACATCGTTCAATGTTGAACTTACTTCGTGAGTGCACCGTTTGCTTTTTGCACAGTTTATTACTTCCACCTTAGATCGGTGGCTGAAGTTGGGATCATTGAAGAAGCGAGCAGTTGATCGCCTTCACAGCAAGAACAGCTCCCGGTTGAAATGAATGATGAAGGGCCAAATGAAGAACCGTCACATGAAGCGGCACAGCCGGATTTAATATGCGAAAACTCAGCAATTTCTCGATTAGTTGCAGTCTCCTGCGGAAGTGGAATAACTAAAAAGCGTAAATACAGCGAAAGTCATTTAAAAATGGGTTTATCGAGGCATCGGTGGGTAAAGCTCAGTGTGTAGTTTGCGTGCGAGTCTTTCCGAACAGTTCGATGGTTCCAGTTAAATTGCGTCGTCATTTTGAGGGTACTCACCCGAACCTCTATGCTAAAGAGGTTGATTTTTTCAAGAAGAAGAGCACTGAATTAGCTGCTTCTCAACACTGAAAACTCATGTAAAAACAATTAATAAAAACTCACTAAAAGCTTCTTTCTTGGTAAATTATCGGGTGGAAAAGACATAATCCTACTATTGCCGAAACCTTCATAAAACCAGATGTTAGCGATATTGTTTCTTGTATGTTAGACGGAAAGGCAGTGAAACAAAAAGACAGATAGTTATAATGTCAAATGAGGTGAGAGAATCTCTGGTTTCTCGCATTCAACACAATTCATTTTCTCTCCAAATAGATGAATATACTGACGTTGCGGGATTAGCGATTTTATTAGCTTTTGTTCGTTATGCATACTCGGGATGTTTCGAAGAGAACCTCTTATTGTGCAAGCCACTACCTGCCCATACAACAGGTGCTGAAATATTCCGTTTGTTGGACGATTTTTTAAGAAACAACGAAATTCCATGGTCTAATTGCATCGATATGTGTACAGATGGTGCAAAAGCTATGACAGGTCCAATGGTCGGAACGGTGACAAAAATAAAAGATAGTTCGAAGGATTGCAGAAGTAGTCATTGTGTTCTCCACAGACATGCTCCGAAAAAAAATGACTTCATTCTTCCAGAAAGTTTTAGATGAATCTGTCCGAATTATTAATTGCATAAAATCATGGCCGTTGAAGTCAAGACTTATCAAAATACTGTGTGAAGATACGGGAAGCCTTCCTCATTCTCTGCTTCTCCATACAGAAATAAGGTGGCTGTAATGTGGGAATGCACTCTCTTGATTATATGAATTACGTTTAGTATTCCTAGCTTTACTTTTAGACTACCATAATACCAAATTAGCAGAGATTATTTATAACGAAAACTGACAATGTATACTTGCTCATTTGGCAGATATTTTCTCCAAATTGAACGAAATGAATATTTTACTGCAAGAGATAACTATAACAAAGGTCATTGCAAACGACGAAGTTGGAGAGTTCAAAAGGAAAACCAATTTTTGAACAAAGAATGTGGGGGATGAAGAGGTTGAGTGTTTTCCTCTTCTCAACGATTTTTTGAAAGACAAGGTATTGCGGCTTGGGGACAATTTGTTTTATGAAATGCTCGAACACCTCCGAAGCTTGACGTCATCGTTGGAGCATTATTTCAAGCTCAAGATGAGAAGCTGCAGGAATACAAATGGGTGGTCAACCCATTCGCTGTGTCCAAAAACCCGAACATTCTATCGTCGAATAAATATGAGTAGTTGTTAGAAATTTCCACAGACTCAACCTTAAAATCTACTTTCGATAGTAATGATTACTCACACTTTTGAATACATTTGGAAAACAAAAAATTCTACTCCCTTGTTGAAAAACAAAACATGTTCTACTTCCATTTGCCACAACATACATATGCGAATCCGGAATCTCGAACTATTCTGGTACCAAAACTAAGTACCGAAGCTGTCAAGATGCTGAACCTGACATCCGTCTCAAGTTGTCAAGTGTTGAGCCCGACTTTTCAAAATTGTGTCATCAGAAGCAACCTCAACCTTAACATAAAGATTCCATTATTATTCCTATAAACACATCTCTAATAAAGAAGAACATATCGTGTTTTGTCGACGAGCAGCGAATGTTCCCGGACTGTAACTTCTGTAGTATTCGTTTGTATTTTATATAAGTTAATAATTAATTGGGATCTGTTTGCATTGATATTTTTGTTCCGAAAATTAAAATGTTATCCAACGAATGTTGCTTTTCTTTGGAATATATGTTCCCCTCCACTCGGTTAGAAATATGGCCTGCCTAGTGTGAGTGAATCCAACAGCAAGTATCTGAATATGCAGTGTGGGAGTTCAGACTAATGGAAACGTAGTTATTTTAAAGTTGTTTCCATTCAAATGAATGACTCTCGATTCGTTGTGGGGTTATTGAAAAATATGGTACTTGCATTATAGAGTTTTCAATTACGACGGGCTTCGAGCTGAATTTTACTAGTTACTGTGCGCTTGACTGACAGGGGTTCGCCGTGGATTTTTGCCTGAAAAGGGGGTCCGCCACCTAAAAAGGTTGGCAAGCCCTTTTTTAGACTATTTAGGGGTTAAAGACCTTGACAAACCATCTTATGATCAGTCAAGGTGCTTAGCCAAAATTCATTATTGTAATATACAATAAAAAAGCAGCTATAATTTTAGGAAAAATAGAATGCATTCAAAAGATACATCTATTAAAAGAAAATAATTTTAATTTATTCAATATTTGAGATTTGGATTCTGCTCATCTTTTATCTGGTCTGGTAATAATCAAAAATTAATTTCGTTTAATAAATGAAGATAAATAAATTAAGTATTTAAAACAACCAACTTCTTTTTTTGATAATTTCTATCAGTTAGAATTTCTTTTTGAATTTCCTAAAATAAATATTTTCGTTCAAAAGAATTAATACTTGAAAACATACTTACGTATTATCCCGTCGATCTATTTCGTCATAAAGTAATGCCATCAGGTTTTGTAAATTAAATTTTTTTTTCAAATTTGAAAAGGAAATTAGAATGATTTATTTATATCTTCATTGTAGCAATTTGATAATTATTTTTCCTTACATGGTGATAAATCGCATCATTGAGCGACATATATTTTTTCGCAAATTATGGTTGAGAGAATTATGCCCAAGTACACTTAAAAATAAGGCAAAATGAATAAGTATTTAAAAATGAAGCGTAAATATTGTTTATTCAAAAGTAAATTTTAATTTTCAGGTATAAAAAATTTACAAACTCTCTTGCAATATTGCATAAAGATATAATTAGCATAAACAAGATTAATCAAATTTATTAATAAGCAGATATGACTAAATTCATTCAATAAAACAGTTGCAGTAATTTTTTGATCAGAATAGTTTAAGGGAAACATCAACAGTTTTCAAATATGTTAAATTTGGACTTAAAAATCTGCTTTACTCTTTCCAAAACGTTCGTGTAAAAGATAAGAGATTAGAAGCAAGGATACTGTTTTTCAGAATGATCATTGATAATATTGTTACGATTTTTGTAATTGATGGAGTAATGTTCTGTGTTTTTTTCTAATCAATAAAATGGGGATTATCAAAGTAAATGAATAAAAAAGAATTTGTCATGCTTTGGGTGAAAACAAATATTTGAACATTCATTTCTATTTTATTTTATTATATAATTGATTCCACTCTTTTTAATGATTTGAAGTTAAATGCTGAATTTAAATTGTATTTATCATCTGAAATTTTACATATTATTGAAATAATAAACAATTAAAGAGCAAATAAAATTGATAAAATAAAAACAAATTATTGACATGTTTTAGGTAAAGTAAATTGATGGAATATAAGATTGGAAATATTATGTTAGAAATAGTTAAATAAATAATCTATTTTAATTTCGGAAATAAGTCCTTACCAATTTTATTCGATTTCAAAAAGTAAGTAAATAAATAAATTTTATAATCATTCTGTTATAATATATTAATTTGTAAATTGCATGAATAATTCATCAATCAAATGTATTTAAAACTTTTTATTAAAGAGCAAAAATTTAAAAATATTTATTATAATAAGCGATTTTCAAACGTTATCGCATTATTTGCTTTTGTATTCTAAAAATATTTGTCTACGATTTCCACATTTCCTTACACTATTACATCCCCCCTTCTGTTTAACGTCATTGACCACACCCGTTTTACAGACGAATACTCTAGATTTCTATTATATATGAACTATATATAACTAAAATACATCATACACGGTTGCAGTTTACGATGCAGCCATGAATTAGGCAATACTCTCGTCGCAATGCTCTTCATGATAAGATTTTCCTTGAAATTTTTCAACCATCACCCTGGTCAAATACACTGCTAGCCACCGTAAATGCAACACCCTGAAAGAAGCATGCAAATAACATGAAATTTATAACATGTATTAACGGAGGTGAGATATGCAAGTGATTAGAATTTGAGCGCAGACGCACATCAGGCGTGCCTATGGTGCCATTTCAAATTGCTATTTAAGGCTTGGAGATTTCGAAGATTTCAAGTTTAGCAATCGTGTTTTTCTTGTAGTTTATTCTAAAAAAAATCATTTCTTGATCAAGTATCCGAAATCGACAGAGGAAAGATAGTCCTACCGAGATTGTGGATTATCTTTTTGTGGATTTTGTATTTATTTTTGATTATTTGCGGATATGTGATCCTTGGATGCAGGAGGGTCCGACGTGCTGGATCGCATCCACCTCAGTGCGCCACTTCCCAAGATGACAGGCAAATTATGTGCATGGCAGTGACGGATCGCTCAGCCCCATCACGAACCATAACACATCACATCATCCAGTGTCTGCGCGTACCAGAGAGGTCTGTCCGCAAGACGTCCAAGCTTCGTTCATAGGTATCCTTTTCATTAAAATTTTTTGTATACCTTCCTTCTAATTTTTTACAATGTTTTAAAATTTCATTATGACTCCAGTTTTTTAAATTAGGTGTATTGTGTACTACCTTGAAGTAAATATAATGTTCTTTTAATTGACTGAATCTTTAAATTATTTAGGAAACAGCAGTGTCTAATATTATATTGTAAAATTCAAATTTAAATTTTTGTCTTGGATTGTTGATTGGTTCGTCGGTTTGTTCATCTTGAGAGAGAGAGATTCTTTTTAAACCTTTTCCAACTTCGTGGAAAATCAGTATTCACCACAGAAACATTACAACTCTGTTAATTTTAAGTTATCTATATAAATAATAAATTTTTTGACTTATTATTTTTTTGATAAAAATATATCAAAATATATGATGGTAATGATAAATATTATTCAAGATATGAATAAAGTGATAAATTTAACTCTAATTATGAAAATGCAAATAAGAATAAAGTAAAAGTTGATGGTAATTTTGATTCAAGAAATAGAGTGTGTGTGCGTGCGTGTGTGATAGTGATTCACGTTCACATATTTCTAAGTAATGTATACATAAAGATAAGGGTTTAAAGTGTTTTTCATGTCTATCTTTTGGGCATAAAGCTTCGGAATGTCCGAAATCAAAAAAATCAAGTTCTTTTGATGATCAACCGAAAATAAATGCGATCAGTTCTGAAAACTTAATCCTTAAGGATGTTAAAATTGGTACTTTGAATGTAACTTCATTAATTGATACTGGAAGGCAGAAAACCATTTTGAAAAAGAGTTTATTTAATAAAACTAAATACACTATTAGTTTACAATCTTCTAATATTTCATTGACTGGCTTAGGAATAAAATTGATTAAACCACTAGGTTATATTAATGTAGAAGTTGAAATTGATAATTCGTTATCAATTTCAACTTCTACATTCAACTTCAACTTCAATTGACACTCAACTGTAAGAAAGCTTGTTTTATATCAGCTATAACTCCTATTGCTCCAGTACGAAACCTTAAAAGGAGGGGGTAAATCTGCTCTGAAAGACTTGGTCCAACACTTAAACATTCATTCAAAGATGCGTAACCTGATCGTTTGAAGGAAGCATCAAATACGGGACGAACTTTAGTTGTAGTACTTGATGGTTTAATGACTGGCCTATGGGGAAGGTAATGGCCGGGTTTCGAAATTTCATTTTCTGGTATAGATTCTATAATGCCATCCCTTTGCCATTGCCTCAAAACATCATGGTAAGCCTCGAAAATATTTTCTTTTAGTAAACGTTTTGTTACTGAACGCAATCTCGATTCCGCAACATCATACATATTATACACAGGTGGATGGCCAGTCAACCAAGGTAAGGCGACTTCGTATCTGTGATCCTTTCTCTTAACTGTTTCTTGAAAATGGACTAAAGTCTCTTCTTCCAACAACTTCACAGCTTTATGTTCTGTGGGTTCAACAATACCTAAATTTTCTAATTCCCAAATCTTAGGTATTTCAAAATTTTGTAAACAAAAGGTTACCATGTTTACTGTAGGTGTCTTCTTTTCACTTCCCAGAATACTCCATCCAAGGCTAGTTTCAATAGCAGATATACCTGATTTTAACACTTCGATTCTTCCGGTTAGTATTCTTCCAAGTACATCAGCCCCAAGCAGCAATCTTATAGGAGGATCTTCTTCTCCAATATCAGTTAAGACGATGCCATGATTTTCAAGTTCAGCTAGCAAATGCTTATCACGTACTCTTGGCAGTATTGTGCAAATTTTTGGCTGATCAAGCACTGACACTTGGCAAGAAAACTCTTTATCGATTCTCTCAAGGTTGATTAAATAGCGATAATGATTAGCTTCAGGAGTTCGTCCTCCTCCAAATAAACCTTGGGATAAGTCTTTCTTCCCTGTAGGTGAAAGTCTAAGTTCTCTTGCTAAGTCCTTTTCTATCTAAGAAAGATGAGAACCGTCGTCCAATAAAGCTAGTACATACTGACTTCTTCCTCCATTTTTCAATCGTAAAACAAGAGTTTTCAAATAGATCGGTTTTGTAGTGGAAGGAATCGTAAAAAGTGTGGTTATAGTTTCTTCCTTCTTATCTTTTTTAGGAGGAACATTACTTCTAGAGTTAGGCAAATCAGGACATAAGATTGCATAGTGTCTCTTTGAACAAATGACACACCGTACATTACTATGACATTTTTTAGCCATGTGCCCTTGTTTTAGGCAAACTAAACAAAGTCCCTTCCGTAAGACACTTGACATCTTTTCTTCTATAGTCATCGTACCAGCTTTACCACAATCTTGACTTAAGTGAAAATTTTTGCAAAAAATGCACTGAATTTTTCCTTGTGTAGCAGATATGAGAGCAGAAGCAGAATGAATTTCAGGCTTTTCTGAATTAACTACTTCTTTTTTAACCTTACTTTGGCACCCAAATCCAGATCTTGCCAAATTAATCATTTCTTCACCATTAACTTCCTGCCTTAAGAAAGCCATAAGATTTTCCAAAGATCTTTGACTGTTTTCTGGAAGCCCTGCGTCTTTATTCAAAATGCTGGATGTTCTATGCCTCTCCCAAGCTCTCAACACATCCTCAGGAAGGCAAGATTCCACTAGAGGTGATAAAAAATCTGCAAACTTATCTTTAGATCTACCTAACGTGTCTAACGCTCGTAGATGCGACTCTAATTGATCATATAAAGTTGTTAAATCAACACACTTCCGTCCACTAACGGCATTTTTCATTACCATCTTAAGTAATTCTCTTACGTAAACTTGAACTAGTAGATCTTTTCTCCCGAATCGTTCCTTGAGTAACTCAATTGCTTCAGGATAATTTTCAGCCGTAGGTGGGAAACTCCTTACTAAAGTGTCAGCTCTAGTTCCGGGTACAATCGCCGAGATCAAATATTGGAATTTTTCTTCAGGTTGCATGGCTTCATCTTCGTGAATTCTAGAAAACCGACTCCAGAATCCCAAGAAAGATTTTATATCTCCATCAAATTTCTTTAATTCTAACTTAGGCAAGCGATATTTTCGATCACAAGATGATTTAACCGATTGTGAATCAGTTTCGTTTTCGAAGTTTTCAATCTTCGATCTCAAAGATAAATACCGATCCTTATAAATTTCGGCCTCACTAAAATCTTTAGAATACATATCTTCTTTGTTTTCAGTAAGCAACAGATCAGAAATAGATTCCTGTGTCGTATCTAAGCGTTGAAATTTATCAGTCAGTTGCGTACTTAATTCACGAAGTTTAATAACATCTACTTTCGATTTCGTAATTTCCTCATCAATAGTCTTTGCAGTGATCGTAAATGTTGTGCGTAAAGCTTTTCGTTTCAGTTTCAATGCTTCCATAATTAAAATAATTAAAGAAAGCAATCAAATCTATAAAATAATTTCGTACCTTGTTTATAGATTTCCGTTTAAATTTTTAGAAGCAGTAGTGTCCTGTCGCGGACGCAAGATGTCACAAATCGTAATACTTTTTAAAGTTTTAATCCTTTATTTAAAGCACAACATTGAATTTCACTGCACAAATACAAATAACTATTTACAAGGAATATTTAGAACGGCAGACATAGCCAGAAAATGTAACATGTTTTAAATCCGTAATCGAAACTGAAATAGTAAACAGAATGAAGAAGTTGCCAAACCCAAAATTATAATTAATAGAAATACAAGCACATGAAACACTAACAGGAAGTTTTGATAATACAATGACAGTGGCAACGGTGCCACTCTTATTCAAAAGTATTTAGTAGATAATCTGTTCCAACCTGTTTACTATATGAATAAGAAGCTAAGAAACAAATTTTAAAAGTTCAAAATGAAAGTCGCAAAACCTATAACTTAAGAAGAAAACAAGCAAGAAAATTCAAATTAAATGATATTATTGCTATTAAACGTATACAACAAGGTCCAGGTCTCAAGTTAAAACTCAAATATTTAGACCCCTACAAAATAATAAAAGTTAAAAGCAATGACACCTAAAATGTTCAAAAAATTGGTTTTACCAAAGGTCCCCTGATTACTAACACTTGTGCTGAGTACATGAAGCCTTGGCCCGATGTAACTTAAAACGAGCTGAAGGAGGAAAAGAAGACACCGA
The DNA here is from genome assembly GCA_037975125.1 of Latrodectus hesperus. Lineage (NCBI taxonomy): Eukaryota > Metazoa > Arthropoda > Arachnida > Araneae > Theridiidae > Latrodectus > Latrodectus hesperus. The sequence goes on along the minus strand of CM075857.1, from coordinate 10,873,747 downwards.
TGAAGACCAACTCCTGATTTTGACTTTTTTAACCAATGAATTGCTACTTTTTAAGACTAAAACTTTTTATTTCAGACTTTACCTTTCCATTTTTTTTTAATAAAAAGATTAACAACTGTGATGTGTTCAAGACGTTTCCTCTTAAAGACGGCCAATGACGAGAGTGAAAATGCCGTTATCGATTCTCTAACCAGATGAAGATGAAGGAGTCACCCACGACGGAATCTCAGATTCGAGGAACAATGACGATGATTATATGAGAATTGACAACACTGTTTAACTATTTTCTTCTTGAACATGTTACTTCTCCTATTTATTTTTTATTTCAGGAAGTTCCTATTCTAGACGAATGCTGAGGTCAGCTATTGTCATCAGGGTGGCCGATTGTGGGATTGAAAGCGCCACCGAGAGCCATTCACATGTTTGCTGCCGGACATGCAGAGAGAAGAGAAAATAAGCTAATTGTTTATTTGTTTAGGTCAAATTACTGAATTATTGTTTGATTAATGTGTTTGCGAAGTTTTTTAAATAGAAATTTAAATAATTTATAAAATTAATATTTACTAAAAATATTATTTTCAACATTTCATGATGCTTAACTGTAACTGCGGTTATTCTGAAACTTTTCAAACAAGTAACCAAATTAAGCAGAAATTTTTATATACTTTTATTTGCTTAAGTAGATAACCATAATTATTTTTTTGATGATAAAAGAATAAGTATTTTTAACATAAGTAAGTTTTCATTATAAATGAATGAATCATGCCGTATTTATGATAACTGTTATGTATAATTAAAACAAATTGTTACTCATTATACTTCGTTTTTCTCCAACTGTAAATTTTCGTCTTGATATGTGCTCATTTAAATTTTATTATTTAAGTCAGAGAATAAATTGACGGAAACTTTTAATTCAATTTTACTTCAAAGTGACCGAAAGTGATAGTCCTTGACTGTGATTGGCGCGGCTGAAAAGTCGTATGTGACGTCAGTGCTAAGAGGAGCGGCGTTGGGGCATGTGTGCAAAGGAAAGAAAACATAACATCTAATAAGATTTTCATTTTATTAGTGTTTTCCGGACAACGAATGTGATTGTTTTTATTTACCTTAAAACATCGTGGAATTTTTAAAATGGAACGTGACAGATTTTTGTTATGAAAAGTTTTTGTCATTTGCTAGTTACTGATTTCTTCCATTTCGGTGAGTATCATTTTCTGATCTTCTGTTTCTTCTTCACAATCCGTGCTTTTTGAGATGAACTTGAAAGATGCCGCTTTACTAGGCCTAAAAATCGTAGGGGGGAATGGTGTAGGGGAGTGGGGCCACTTGAAATCAGGCATGAGTTTTAGTTTAAAAGAACTGATTAGTTTTATTTATATTTGCTATGGCATTTCTTAAAAATATGGGAAATTGTTTCTACCTGTAATAAATCGGAGATGTAACTGCGAAAAAACTTAAATAGATAAATATATGTAATTTGAAGTACAGCAAGAAATCTCTTAAAATTATATATTAGAAAATCAAATTTATTTATTGAATGATTGAAATTTTTTATTTGATGATGAAATTATCATGAAATGTGGTAGTTATTCATTTTCTAATAACTGAAAATCGTAGAAAAAGTTCTATCGCCAGTAAGAAAATTGCCGTAACAATTTATATTTATTTAATATCAGAGTGCACTTCACATAATATAAAATTTGGTAACTAAATCTATATCTTTTTCAAATACAATACACAGATATTATCAAAGTATGAGTTGTTATTAATGTTTTAAGTTTAAACATTAAAGGTAAGTAAAATATAAATATTTTGCATGTAAAATATAAGCACTATTAAAATATTTGAACTATATAGTTAATTGATGAGACTAGTAAATACTTTCATTGTAAAGTCAGTAATATTTTATTAAATTTTTTTCTAAGATTTTACTCTTCAGCTTCAAAATTTGTCAATAAATAGTTTTTTATAATTATAGCTTTTATTTATAGATCCTACCAATTTTCTCTCATTGTCTAAGAATTTTTACATGTAAACCTGTATTTTATTAATTTAAACTGAAAAATGAAATTTCAATAGTTTTATCTTACATGTTTAAAAATATTACATACATGGCTAGGTTATTTGTGTGTTAAATGTATATGATCATTATATGGCTTACTATGATGAGAGGATGGATCAGGTCCTATGTAGTTAAATAAATGGGTTAAATCCCAGTCATTATTGAGGACGACAGTAAAACGTTATGTTTCTGTCTGTTACGTGTCACTTGGGTTGATTAATTGGAAATTTTCCAGTTTTCATCCATGTGACATATGAATATAGCCTATATATATTTATCAACTAGAAAAATCCTATTGGATAAAGCATCTCAGACATTCAGATGCCTTAAAATAACCTTTAACTATTAGCTATTTATTGTTAGATTACATACTGTCAAGACTATAATCATGTGTACAAAGTAATGGTTAGGCTATTGAAAAATGAAATATTTAGTTCTTTTTAGTTTTTCCCTCTTACAGCAATTGGTTAAAATAGCAATTAATTTTCTATCTAAACCATATTTGTTATCTGTAGAGTAGATATGTCCATTAATGTTTCCATCTTAAGAAAGTTCTTAAACATTAAAATTAAGAATCCTTTTCATTAATTTAATTATTTATAAATAAAGTTATATTGATCAAATTCTTTGAGGTTTATTTTTTTTTTAAATGTAAAGTATATTTTTCCTGCTCGTGCGATTATTGTATTTTAAATTTGTGATTGTAGTCTAAACTGCAAATTTATATAAGTTTGTCAAATGATTGTAATCCCATAAACTTTGATGTGTATTCTCAGAAAAAAGCATTCTCAAAATGTAGTAAAAACACAGAAAAAAGGTTCTTTTCTTGGTAATATTTATATTTAAAAATCATTATTTTGTTAGATTAAAAAGTAATTAGAAATGTCTTGTTATATTCTTAATCTTGTTGTCAATGAAATTTAAGAAGGTGATGATTATATAACCCATTGTTCTAAAGTGTTATTGGAGTAGAGTGTAGATTTTAAATGAAAATTTAAATGACTTATGAAAGTTTTCTGCAAATACTTTACATTTTTAACAATATTTCATGTAAAAATGATTTTTATGCATTTGCTGTAAAACAATGATTTGAAAATATATTAGATTTTTGTTATTTGGTATTTAAAAAAAAATTGAAATTATTTGTATTTTAATAATCAAAATTTATATCTTTATTTTCGAAACTAATAATGGGTAAAACTATCACCTATATCTTGTTTGGTGTGATTTTCAAAAATATCACCATTGGCGAAATTACAAGATCTTTAAATGAAAAATGTATAAAAATCAATAACCCGCCAAATTTTGCATAATCAAAAACAGATCGCTGTAAAATCGTATTTTTCAAAATTCTGATCACACTCTATCTCTAAGTTTGAGTACAGCAATATCACACTATTTTTGATTTCAAATACCAATTATTTTATTATATTACTTAGTAAAAAGCTTCTGCAACAAAATTAACTATACATATTTTACAAAATTAATGTTTTACAAAGCAAATATAAATCTCTGGACATCTGTACTTTTATTTGTAACTGGGCAATAAAAAATAACTACAAATATTTTTTTTAATTTACTTTTAATTTTTCAAAGGAATAAAAAATCTTTAAATATACCAAGTATATAACAATAGCAAGCAGATATTAACAACTGCATTATAAATAAAAAATGTAAATATCATTCATTTTTATTAAAACTTGGTTTCTAATTAACAAAACAAATATAAATTTCTGGACGTCTGTACTATTATTTGTTATCGGACAGTAAAAAATAACCACAAATATTATTTTTAATTTACTTTTAATTATTCAAAGAAATAAAAAATCTTTAAAATACAAAGTATAAAACAAAAGCATATATTAACAACTGCATCATAAATAAAAAATGTAAATATCATTCATTTTCATGAAAACTTGTGTTTCTAACTAACCAGCACTGATGCACATCTTAAAATAACACATTATTCTAATTTTAATTTATTAAATATCAGATTTCAACAAGAAAGATTTCAAGTATTTTTACTCTATTCTTTATAAGTTATGCATATTTTACTATAGAAAATAGCAAATTAGATTAATATAAAGTAAAAGTATTTACTTAATCAACTTCCCTCATGTTCCAAATTAACGAAAACATTTTAATATAACTTTTAAAAATACAATTAAAGTTTTGAAACTATAAATTACAAGTTAAACAACTTAAAAAATTATAACATTTAATTAGCTTTAAAGTTTTGAGAAAATAATCAAAATTTTGCACGCAAAACAATTTAAAAATAAATTTAGATAAAATAATAGTATAAGCTTAGGGGTTACTCAAACTACAAATGAATCAACCACATTGTAATATGCCATAAAATCACCAAACAAATATATTCTAGCTTAGTTATCTACAGTTTTGGCAAATTTCGCACTCATACCAACTCATAGGGTGAAGACCAGATTGCAAACTTCATTGTACTTCCAGATGTCTTCAAATCCACAGCATTACGTAGACTAGGATTAGTGTAATAAAGTTAGCCTTTTATATGACTGACCATTGTATAGACACTGCAGTTAGAACTCTTGTTAAAAATAAAGTCTGCAAACTTTAAAACAAATATTTTTATAATTTTAATAAAGAATAAATTCCACAAACTTTAAAATAATTTCCTGGAAATGAAATTTAGAAATGATTTTATCAATACTTGATTAGAATTGTCTGAATATTATATAGTGATGCTCTATATCATTTTGAATTTTCAACAGAATTTGATTGTAAAAATAATTCTGCTTACTGTTTTTACAATGAAATTTTGTTGATTATAGATTAATTCTGTTGAATCAAACTCGGTTGGTACTGTTCACCTAAGATTAACAACACATGTAGTATTATGTGACTGCATTGTAGGATAAATTAAGATTATTTGATAAAAATAACATGTATCTGACAGATAGGCAGATATTTTATTGAGTTGTCCATATAGAGGCAGAAAAGTGTTTGCCATTACTAATTAGGAAGTATTTGCCTGTGTTTAATGATTTCGTTCCGTAGGAAAATGCAGCTGCAAACTCATTGCTATCACTCAATCAAATTAGTCAAAGGCGAAGAAAATGACTAGCTCTACAAATATAGTTATAACACTGGACTAACAGCTGAATGCTTAATGCCTTAACTTTTGGTTCAACAGTGTGTGGGTATGAATTCCATCTTTGATTTGGATGCAAACTATGTTTCAGAATCAACATTAAACTTTAGTTACCAGTCCAATAAATCTTTGCATACAAATTCTGTCTGCTGTGAACAATAACAATATTCAGTTTGATTTGTTTGTAACTCAAACAAATCAAACTGGATATTGTTATTGCTTTTCTCTAAACAAAGTCTAGAAAATTTGGAATGTTTTGTGTTTAAAAAAATTACCATTGTACAATTGTCAAACCAAACTAAAATCCTGCATATAACATTAAATCAATCTACAATATTTTTACATGGGCTAAATTGATTTACTATTTCTCTCAGTCTTATATTGCGTTGGCAACCAAATTGTTGCAGTTTATAAATGCAATTTCTACTTTGACTGTTAGTGTTTCCATTGATTTAGGATCTGCATTAAACTAAAAGGATCTTAATTTACAGTAAGATCCTGATGTATAATTGTGATGTACAATGATCAGTTGTGTACAGATGTACAGTTGTGATGTACAATGATGTACAATGAGGGTACAGTTGTTATGTTCAAAATATATTATTATAAAATGCAAAACTGAAATTGTACTATTTAATTCACAAAAGTTTGAAATTATGCCATTTTATGTAATTTAAGAATTTAAATGTTGCAATTCTTAACATTTCTTTTAATTTATCTATCTCTGATGACAAAATGCTAAAATTACTTTAAAATTTATAAAAATATGCATTACAAAATATAATGGAATAAAATAAGAAAGAAATTAAAAATTGCTTATTATTCACTTAATAACATGAATGCAATCATCCTTAAATATTCTTCTATTGGTGCATCAGCCCAGTATGGGCCAGGGTATTCTCAAGAACTTGCTTCTATTCCACTCTTTTCTTAATGATGGTTTGCCAATTCTTTATCTTTCTTATTTAAAAGTCATTAGTAATGCAGTCTGTCCACCTTAATTTAGGTCTGCCCCTTGCTCTGGTTGCCATAACTTTGTAACTGAATATTCTGTAAGTCAAGATAAAGGGCTGTATTCTACAGACATGTTCAAGTATTACAAACTTTACAATGTCTCACACACAATCTCTTTAAATTATATAGTTTATTATCATATCTATGTCTCCATTGACCATGAATATTAACTGCAGTAAAAAGTTTCCTTAGTACTTTTCTTTTGAAAATAGTTAATTTATTTGGGATTTGACGCGTGTCAATGTCTTTGAGTCTTAGGTAACAACTGATCTTATAATGGCTTTATAAAGTGTCAGTTTTGCCTTTCTTTTAATTAACTTAGATTGCATAAAGGATTCCAGGCTATTAAGGTGGTGATTAGCTACTGTTATCCATCTTATAATTTCTGAGACTAAATTATTTTGCACACTGATGTTTGACCCAAGGCGAGTGAAGTTATCAACTACTCAAAACTTTTAATTCTTATGTTTTCCTTTTTAAATATTACATCTTAATTAATCTAACATTGGTACAGACTTATAAAAAATATCCCATATATTTTTGAGTAAGGATCAACAACTAGGAAATAAGACTAAATCAATAATATAAATTGCTTTGCTTTTTGCAGTATTTGGATGTAGCACTATTGAGCACTGGGTAATTGCCAGCCAATAAAGCTAAAGTGATAACTTTTTTATAATAATTAATTTATAATCTATCAAGCATTAACAAATACTTTTCATGAACATCCTATGCAGTACTATGGATATGGTCAGTGACTTAGCTACAACACTAAATTATTATTGATTTTTTTTATGAATGTACTTTAGTGACACTTTAACACAGCTATATGTACTGATTCCAGGCAAGGATCAATAGTACTATATACCAATTATATAAATAACACCATTTCTTTTAATTATTTAAAGTTAATCAGGACAAAATATGTATTTCAAAATTTCTATATATAATTTAGTTACTATAATACTTTGCATAAAATATTTATAATATATTTCAAGTAACTCACATATAAAAATTGAATGAATTTACCTAATGTTTTGTATCATTTTTGTTAAAGATTAGTTTTATCAAATTTCAATTTTAAAAATTTTAATTTAATTTTCCATTTTTTGCAACACCGAAATACCAAATGTTCCTGTATTCCAATTTTAATTTTATTCTTTCAATTGATAATTTGATCTTCTACATAATATCTGCAGAATAATAGAATATATTATTCTGCAGATAGAAAATAATAGAATATATTATAATTTAGATAATTCAGCTTTTTGATTCTGAAAGTTAATATTTTTTTGGGTACATCTGATTCTATTAATATATATATATATATATATTTGCACATATATACATTATATATAGAAAGTGAAAATTATTTGGTCGATCAAAAATGAAAAGATGAATAAATTTATGTTTTTTAGCTATTTTTTTATATTGTTTTACAAAAATTTTAGTAAATATGAGAATACAGATAAAAAATTGAGAATTTTTATTTATTCTTTAGTAAAAATTTCCTTTATATTTTCAGTGCTGTTTTAAAGATTGATATTTTTTGAGTTAACAAAAATATTTTGTATCATTTAAAATTTGATAATTTCAGCAAACAAAACGCTCAACAAAATAATATAAGGGACTTCTCGAATTCTCTTATGAGCCATCAAGCTGAGAGTTGATGGTTAGCACTGTTGCTTACAATTCAACAGCTGTGGGTTAACTCTCATTTTGGTATAAATATTTGTAAATGTTTGAAATCTTTTAAATTGTTAGTCAAGTTGAATTTTTGTTCATACAGAAAAATTATTAAAGCAAGCACAAATGAAACCAAAATAATTTTCTGTTAAAGACTGGATTCCTTTAAAGCATCAATCTAGCTATCAAATGAGTAAATCTTCTGCTGATTTTGCAGTTGTGAAATTGACCACATGAACAAAAGAAATATTTTATTTATATGTGCAGTCTGTTGGAAATCCAGGGCTTCCTTCATTTAGAAAGTCTTAATTTAACAAAATCGAAAGTTTTGCTGTCTTCTGGGTCTCAATATGTACACAAATTCATTTACATAGCCTCTTTACATTGCGAGTAACATCTTTTTTCCTGATTATTTAAATTTATACATCTAATTTTATTTATTTTATTTCTGTTTGTTTACTTTTATTTTAATTATGCTCTTATTAATGTGTTTTATCATTTTTTGAAGATAATTTCTAATGTTACCTTAGCTGAGTTGGTAGTTGAATGGTTATGGTATGGCCCATGGTTGAACAGTTTGTTTGTTTAATCTTACCTTTCTCTCTCTTGAGTTTGATATTTGTATTTGTTCTGAATCCAATTTTAGCTGTAGGTTCTGGTCCAATTCAGCCCTCATGTACAAATTACCCTTGAGCGACAAACCTAACCTTAGATTATATTTAAGTAATGAATTTGATATCCTTTTAAATTAGATTCCATATGCTGAGATTTGCTGTATGTTCAATGAGACCTTATCATTGGAATGATATTGGTTATTTATATTAAAAACTGACAATAAAGAGTTTATTATCATATGTAATTAAAAAGAAAATGATACTTGATAATTAATTGAAACAATTTTACGGTTAAAATTTGCTGCTCAAAGTCATTATGAGTTGTATTAATAAGTCCTGAATCAAATCTGCTTTCTAAATACATTGATATTATAAAATAAAATGTTCTGAAGATATTATTTGAAGCTGTAAAATGTTTTATCAAAATTATTCATGTCATTAATTGCTTATCTTAGCAATGCATTTTATCATGAGTATCAAACTGAATGTAATACTTGTATGATGGTATTGATGAAATGGTATGAATGTTGGTTGCTCTGTTGCACATTGATTAGTGGTACATCAAGATGGTAGCTAACTGCATAACATTCAACTACTATCTTGATATACCAGTTCAACAGTTATTGGATTCGATTTCTACCTTCAGAATACATGTTAATATAAATATGAAATGAGTCAAAATCCATTTAAGATTGTATGTGTTCCTCAAATTAGTCTATATGTGCAAAAAACGATCGTAGAATAACAAGCACAGAAATCATTCAATAATTTATCAAAAATTATTTCTATATGCTTTATATATATAATTATCAATAATCCATTATGTAGTTTTAATATGATAGTAAAATACAAGTTATTAGTAATTATCCTTATTTTATAAAACCAAGAAGAAATTTGTTACAGTTAAAACTCATAAATGTGGGAAAATTTTATTGAAAATAAAATTTTTAAAATGAGCAAGATTTATTCATTTGAAAAATTATTGAAATAGATTCGTACTAGACTAAACTGTATTTTCATAAAATCAGTTATTTAGGAAATATGAACTTGTGTTTCATTTCATTTGTGTATTTATGTTCTCTAGTATAAAATCTTGAATAATTTCTAGAAAAAACTTGGAGTTGGCCAACTGAGTGATTAATGCTCTGTCATTCATTTCAAAGGCTCTTAAGTTCTGATTCCACTTTCTGTTCTAGTTTCTAATTGAGGAATAACCTTTGCATTCAGAAAATGAATATAAAGTTGCAAAATACCTAATATTTACATGTAGTACCAGGAAGATAAAGTTTCACAAAGAGTCAGATTAACATTGTCTTGTAATAACTGATTATTTATAGTCCTATTCTTAAACATTGTCATAGAATTTTCATTACAATCCTGCAAAGTCTTAGGGATTTAAAGTGGTAACAAAACACTACATTAAAAAAAATTTCAAGTATTTTCAAACGGGCTCAAGATAGTAGGATAGCATTCTTCAGAGTGATTAAGGATTTAATCCCAGCTGCTATTAAATGATGGGATATTGATGTTGTGCTTCTGCTTGCATATCTATTGGCCAAAAAAAGCACCTGATAATGACTTAGATTATTATTTGTTGATCAAACATGGTCAACTTTCTTCTATCTGTTCCATAGTTGGAACTTTTCTGAGTTTTCTCTCTTGCACCAAATGAATATAATTCTTCATCATCGACACTTTATGTTGTTAGTATTAAAATGTCTTAGATTCAGGCTTTAGCTGTCTCTGTATGTAGTGGACAATGTAATCTTAAATGGAACTTTTGATTTACAGTTCTCAAAACATACTCTGCTCTTGGTTATATGTATGTGTCTGAAATAAGTTTAAATTTAAAGTAGAGAAGAATCACTGCCAAAGCCCAATAGCTTAGAGGTAGTGCCACGCACTCCCAAGACACAGATCTGGGATTTGATCCTTGGGTTAGAAAAAGCCAACTTATCCTTTCATCCCTTCAGCGTGTCGATAAAATTGAGTACCAAGATGGTTGATAAGAAAACATTGGGAGTTAGGCTGACCACCTAACTGGGACATTCTTCTTGCCCCAGGGTCTTTGGTCATGAAAACAGGTAGGGACACTGTCAGTCTTGGCCCACATATGGACTGCTGCGCTGCAGGCTTAGTTTTCTAAGAAACACTGCAACGTATATTTTCTATTATTGTTATTATGCAATTTCAATTATCTATTCAAGATAATAATTTAGTATTACCCTGAAAGTTTGAAATTAAGTATGCTTCTAAATATATTTCATTTTTGATTTTTATGTTAATAATTATCAATATAATTGTTAAAAAATGATTTATAAAATTTACTTCTATTTAGAGAGTTTAAAATATAAAGGATTGATAAATCTCTGATAATCGCTCATAATTACTTATTTGCTTTTGACTAGGTAATGAAATTATCTATTTGAGCATGTAATTCCATACTTAATTACATTAATGTTCAATTATATCTTTTTGAACAGCTTCAACATTTTAAGTAACTTTAAAACCATGCTAGTAACAGCTTGAGGTATTTGTTATATTCAGAAAAAAGAATTATTGTGTGTGTACTGAAATTCATTCATTTGAATTTTTAATTACAGTGCAAACTAAGCTTTATTTACCGTCTCAGAAACCTCGTCCATCAAAAACCGATCTCCTGATTAACCATATATCCAATAATATTGCAACAAAGACCTCATTCCGAAAGTTCTTCGAAGATCGTAGGGATATTAGTGAACCTATAATCACATTGCACCACTTTAGGAACAAAACCTAAATAACCCCTTGTCCTTTTTCGATGCATAATTAATCAACATTATTATTTCAATATCAATAATGTTACACTTTTTGGGACTAAAATAATTCCAGGTTGATCAAAGATGCTGTATAGCATTGCCGTGTCAGATACACATAGCTTCGTACTCGCATCGTCCCCAGGAACCAACCAAGATAATTCTTATCTTTGCTTATATCCTCAATTGGCAATAATATTGCGACAAACAACTGTCTAATACAGGTTTTCCACAATTTCTTAGAAAAATAGAATCTAATATTATGTTTGTCCAGTAATGTTTCGTTTATTGCTCATTATTTTCCAAATAACACTAATTATATGGAGGTTCTAAAAAAGAAAACGCGCGAGGCAATGTTTTGATCAGCAAATCTTTATTTTTGCAAATAACTTTAACACTTAGTTTCGTTACTTAAATATTTAGTAGCTGTTTGGACTTTACCTTGAATCACGTCTGTTTAATTCTTTTTGATGCTTTGCTTTTCTATTTGAGAAATTTACTGTTCACTTCATTGCCATTTTTATTATTAACTAATGAATCAGTTTTAACGTTTATTTAATGCAAACTCCAATTCGTGCGAATGAAAATGGGACTCCTTTGAAAAGTTTGGGAAATGTAACAAATCCCTGAGGGCCATGGTAGCTCAGTAATTAGGGCATTCCGTCCGAAAGGGTGGGGATCGATTTCTAATACCGCCAAAGACCCATCGAGTACATGCGATATATGTGCTCGTTAAATCTTTCGAATCAAAAGTCCTGTAGTCTTGAGTAGTTAACATGGGTGTAATGGTCTGGAGAAAATTCCCCCCTCCAAATCAATGTCAAAATTAAGGGAGTGTATCCTCTGGTGATGTCATCTATCGGAGACGTTTAGAGAAAAGTCGTAGTTTCACTTTTGTGGTACTCTGGTTAATGATAAAATGCATTCTACAGAATTAAATTCGCATAGTTGACGGCATAGCGAGCTTATCCAAGTGTCATAAGTAACAACACTGATTCCTGTCCATTTGATTTTTTTTGTACTTTTTACAATGATGTATTTTTTGAATATGTCATATTTCTTATCAATTGATTCTAAATCGTCTGTATTTGGAAATATGGTGCATTTGTTTATTTCGAAAAGACAAATACAAATCTGATAGCAAGTACTGTGAATGCTACGATCATCACTAACTAGTGAACAAAGATTTTTGTTTATATTTAATTTTCGAATAAAAATTCTAAGTTTTTTCAAAATCAAATATTTTTGTTTACAAATCCTTGAAGATGTTATTAATTATGTTCTGCTTAAGGATATACTATTTGTAATAGCTGTAATTTTTCAGTAAAAATCTCATTCTGTAAGTGGTGAAAGATTTTAGGAGTCATATTGGTACAATCATTTCCGCATTATTTTTGGAACAAAAACCTAAAAAATTTAGAATTCCTTACAATAGCGTAATTCTATTTCTTCCAGGATTTCAAGTCACTGTAATGAAAAGGAAGGAAAACAATTCCATGCGATAATTTCATGCGCAAAAGTTTAATTTCGTTGCGACTTGAAATAAAAAAAAATGTTTTTAGATTAAATCTGTTGTCTCCGCATGAGAAATTTTCTGCCGGGCTAACATCTCAATATCGTTTTTTTTCCCCTGTAAACTTGTGAGACTTATTTTCTGCTGAGTTTTGTACTCCAAGCATATTATAATAAAATTTTGTTTTTCTTTTCTGTACTTTTTTTTATCGGAATCAGATTCGTTGCCAAATGTTTTGCAAAATCGCCAGTTTTCTTTACCCGAGTAAAATTTAGCTAAATTAATATTATTATAAAAGTTATATTTTGGCAATTGTTTGTATGCTTCGATTTTTCCGTAAAATACTGATTATTTGGTGTTATCTGAAGACGGTAGGATACCCGCTCTCCTGTTGGACAACATGCAGGACAGATAACAACTGCGCAGTAATAATAATGCGAGACCTTTTTTTTCATTCCGAAATGGCACGTTACCTTCCTCTGGAAGAAAATCGCCCGCGGCCTCTCGTCGGAAGCGAGATTAGGCCGGAGACTTTTCTTTCCTTTGATGTTCGCCGCCTCGAAATTGGCGGAGCGTGACTGCTTCGATCTGGTAAGATGACGGAACGCGCGAGGCTTTTAAAAAAAGAAAGGAGGTGTGTGTGGGGGGGGGGAATAATAATAATAAAACGTCTTGTCAGCTGAGTAACTCATTCTACTCTGGCGGCTGGCTTAAAGGAATACCCGTTTTAGTAATTAGTGGATTCGCCGGTGGACTCTTTTGCTGGTGGCTTCTGATTATTTCTTGTCACTTCTCCGTCCTCTGATGTTAAAAAATATCGAACTCTTAGTGAGTGGATGTTTTTCCCCGACTCCAACATGCTTTCTTTTTAGGCACTTTTTCAACAAGGAAATGATCGTGTACAGTTTTGAACCCAGAAAGATAAGGAAAATAAATGTTGAAGAAAAACCCCCTTTGATTATTGCCTTACATCAAAAGTGGCTCCTTGGGATAAAATTTGTTATGCATGAACCACGGTTTAAAAAGCGTAAATGAATTTTATTTCGACAAAATATTGAAAATATCTGTAAATAAGAACACAGTTTAGAATGGATATAGAAAAAGTGGAACTCGGTTGAAGCAGGAGCAAAGAAAAGATTAAAAATGTATGAATAAAATCTTGACTCGTGTCACATTTGTCTAGTAATAACTCGCATCCATATATCAAAATAAAAATGAAGGAAACATACATGAACTTCCATTTTTTTCAGTAAATTCAAAAAAAAAAAATCTAATAAATCTTGTTTCTGAAATCTATTTCAATTAAGTAACAAAATATTTGTTCTAGAAAATGATTTAATCTTTCATGTAGGCACACTTTTTAAATAGTTCTTAATTTGAAGAATTTCTATATTGCTGTGTGGCAACTGTTCGCCTTCAGCTAATGAAGTCTGTCTGGCTTGCAAGCAGAGGCTCGCACCTGCCGCTGCAGCCGGCTGCGCGCGCATGAGCCAATAATGTGAATACAAATAGATATTTCGTTCATGGATTTCCTTACATGAAACAGGGAAAGTATTGAAGGTACGTTTTTGCGCTTGTTTGTGTTAGTGTTTCATATCAGTTGAAAGATGGAAAATGACCTGCAATCGATGAAGGTGGGTGCTCGGGAGATTCGGTCCCGGAAGTCTTCTGGAAAGCATTGAGTCCCTCACAATGTCGGGAGCCTCAATGTCATTTAAGTATGGGTGTGGAAATTGTAAATATGTTGTAAAAATTTTACGCTAAAATGTTTTCATTATGTATCGAAAATTCAGTTAACCGAAAGCAGCAAAAACGGTGAATTAAAAAAAATTGAATTCCGCATTACAGAGACCAGTAGTTGTGTGATGAATGAGGACTGCCACTTGAAAATGTTCCTCCCTAACGGTAGTCGCATCCATCTTCACGAAATAAAATAGCTCGAAGTTGTTGTAAGAAAAGCCTTACAACAACTTCGAGCTATTTTATTTCGCGGTGTTCAGTGATTAAAGGTTTAATTGTGAAGTATGTCATTTTATGGTCAGTGTTATAAAATACCTAAATTTTAAATTATGGTTGGCTAATTTCCATTAGAAATTAGGAGTTTGCAAAAGTAAATATTTTTTTTATTGGTTGTGCAGCTTAAGTTCTTTGGTGTTGATAGCGTAAGCGGCGTCTCACCGCTGCTGCTGTACTGCATATTTGAAGCTTACGAATTGTTTTATGAGGGACGTGTCACAATCCAAGAAGAACTGATATTCTCATATCTTGATGGCTGATGTTTCAGCACTTTTTCAAATTTAGCTAAACTAAACGCAGGGTTTAATTATTTTTATTCATCAAACTTTTTCTTTAATTTATAAAAGGGAATGATGAAAGCTTAAAAATCATTTTTTCATTCCCACCACAGAAGATTCCTTGGAAGAGGTCTGAAAGTAATGGATTCAATCATGACTATGCTAAAGACCGGCGTGCTGATAGGCCCTATGCAATTTTAGCTTGTCACGGCCTGTTATTTCACGTTTAGTAACAGTATATGTGATAGGAGAAAAGCTTGAAAGTAAATTTTTTTATCGTAGTGCTATTAAAATGAGTCGAAGTCATCGCTTTCCGGATAAGTTATAGGATTTCCCATCTCAGCCGTTGATGCTTTTAGTGATAGGAGATGACTTTAAACTTTGGGTGCCGGCAAAGTGATAAAGTAATCTGTTCCGACCCTATATACTCAATGTAAAAATTAAATTTCTTTGTGCACCAGATGGCGCTAACACAAAACATCGATCTTTGTCAGTTAAACAATAAAATGTGTAAACAACGGACGTGTCGTTTCTGTGCACCAATATTTTGGTCCGTCTAGAACAGGAGCATGAAACAAGTTGATGCCCTCCTTAAAAGCAAAAAGATAATAAAAGGTAAGCTGACTCCTTTTAATTTCGCAAATCAATAGCTTACAAAATCAAACAAATTCTATTATTGAAGTGTATGAAAATAACTTAAATTCTTTAGACAATGAAATAAACAAACTAAATAATGATATTCTTTATGCATGAACTGCTTTCTAAAATAAATAATCTAAAAATCATTCTTAAAGACGAATCAAGAAAACTTTCTAAAGATGAATGTCATAAAGAATTAACTAATGTCAACAATGTTAAACTTCCCAATTACCAGTTTTCACTTCTAATTACATAGATTGAATTTCTTATCGTGATTTATTTCGATGGAGTGTTGGCAATAATGATAGTTTAAGTAATAGTTAAAAATTGCAATATCTTAAACTTTCCATTAAGGGAGAAGCATTTACATTATTACAGTCTTCAATTTACAGATGAGAATTTAAAATTAGTTTGGGGTATGCTTACTGAGCGCTTTGAAAACGAAACAGAAATCATAAACGCATTATTAAATAAATCAATTTCTCAGCCTATTCTTAAACATGAATCAGCAGCAAGTTTGAGGAAATTGATTGATACAACACAGCACTGTGTTGATACATTAAAAATCCTGAAACAGCCTGTTGAGCATTGGGATACCATTATTATTTTTCTTTTAAAGGGTAAGCTTGATAATGAAACACTGAGAGTATGGGTGTTAGAACAATCAAACAAAAAAGTTTCTTTTTTCGCTGAATTCAAAACATTCATGTTGAATAGATCATGTGCGCTTTCGACTTTGGCGAAGTGCCAAAAAGATAAAGTAGGTCAATTTGATGGTAAAACTATTGCTAATCAAAAGCAAAATAAATATTCCTTTTCATCTCAGATCGTTTCTAATTTATGCATTTATTGTCGAAATGATTCTCATTTGCTGTTATATAATTGTGGTAGTTTTTTTGACCTTTCAGTAAAATAAAAATAAAATGTAATTAAAAAACATCATTTATGCGCTAATTGTTTAAAAGATAATAAAACTCATCCTATTTCTAAATGTCGCACAAGCATGTGTTAATTATGTTTGAAACCGCATAATACATTATTGTATCGTATTATACAAAAGTTCCGGGTAGTGTTTGATGGATCTGCTAAATCATCCAATGGTGTTTCTCTTAATGATATACTCATGGTGGGACCACAAACACAGACTGATTTAGCTACATTGCTTATTAAATTTAGGATGCATAAAATAACGGTTGCGGCAGACATTGAGAAGATGTGCAGACAAATAACTTTACAAGATTCAGATTTCCAAAGAATCGTCTGACGCAAATCAAAATATGACGCAGTGAAGGATTATCGATTAACAAGGCACCGAATCAGCACCATACCTGGCTATAAAATGTCTACAAAAATTAGCAGAAGGAGAATTAGCTTCTGAAGCAGTTCTCGAGGACTTTTATGTTGATGATCTTATGTCTGGAGCGAATTCAGTTTCTCAAGCCATGGAACTGCACCAGCAATTAAAACAAATGTTGTCAAGTGCCAAATTTCCCTTGAGAAAATGTGCTTCAAATTCTAAAGAATTTTTAACTCAATTGATCCAGATTTACGATATCAAACACTTTAAGCTTAGACAATGATGAAACTGAAAACATTGGGACTACTTTGGCAACCTGAGTTGGATGCATTCTTCAAAACTAACCAACCATCTCTTGAAGATATCTTAACTAAGCAGACATTACCCTCAACAATTGAAAAAATATTTGATCCTCTTGGATGGTTATCTCCAATTACTATTCATTATAAATTAATAACTCAAATACATTGGAAAAATCAATTGCAGTGGGATGATACTATTCCTTCAGCCATAGCATATGAATGGAAACAACTTACTTCTGTAAGTAAAGACGTTAAAATCCCCAGATTCTTATTTTGTGATTCAAATAACCAATTTGAACTACATGGTTTCAGTGATGTCTCAGAAAAGGCATATGCAGCGGCAACTTATTGTCGCTTTGTCCCAAGTACTGATAAAATTTAAGTTCATCTAAGTAATAGCTAAGACAAAGGTTGCTATACTTAAAACTGTTTCACTTCCAAGATTGGAACTATAGGGTGCTCTGCTGTTAACTAAATTGATGGGCTTCACTTGCAAAGCTATGAACACACCGATTTCCCAAGCTCAATTTTATACAGATTCTACCATCGTTCTATCCTGGATTGGTTCTTCTGCTAGCCGATGGAAATGCTTTGTGGCCAACAGAGTGGCAAAAATACAAACTCTTTCTTCTCCTACCCAATGGCATCCTGTTAGTGGAGACATTAATCCTGCTGATCTTGCTACTCGTGGCTCATCATCTTCTGAACTACTTTCTTCATTATGATTAAATGGTCCAAATTTTCTTAATAATTCACTTTCTTTTCAGATAAAGCAGCCTGAACTACCAGTTAGTTATCTTGTTCCAGAAGAAAGGTATTGTTCCAGAAGAAAGGTACTTTACAATCAACCACAGAAAACAAACATTCTTTTACTGACATTGATATTTTTCATAAATATTCATCTTTTTCTAAACTTAAACGTGTAACAGCTTTTTGTTTAAGGTTTATGAACAATTGCAGAAATTCTATGAACAAATTAACTGGATTTTTTTCAAACTTGTAAATTAACTAATGTTGTGCATGCGTTAATAAAAATAGTTCAAACTAATGAGTTTAATAATGAGATCAATACATTACAAAAAATAATAAATAAATAAAAAATAAAACAATTCGTGTAAAATTTTATCTCTAAATCCATTTCTTGATAATTCAGGTATTCTTTGAGTAGGTGGTCGTTTGAGACATGCAAATCTAGTATACGATCAGAAACATCTTATTTTGCTGCTAATGAAAATATTTAACAATGAGATCAGTTAATATATATATATATATATATATATATATATATATATATATATATATATATATATATATATATATATATTAACTGATCTCATTGTTAAATATTTTCATGAAAATCTTTTGCATGCTGGTTCACAACTTGTTCAATCATGTATTGTAGAACAGTATTGGATTGTAGGTGTTAGAAATGTAATTAGGCATTTAATCAGAAAATGTTTAAAATGTAGTAGAATAAGAGCTTCTGTAACCAATCAGATGATGAGCGATTTACTATCTTCTCGCATTCCTCTTGCCCCTGCATTCTTGCGATGTGGAGTAGATTATGCTTTTCAAATTGATCCTTTTCAAATTAAAGCATGCAAAGGTAGAGGCTCCAAATCATACTAAGGATATATAGCACTTTTTGTTTGTTTTACTACAAGAGCTAGAATTATTTACTGACTTAATGCAGGTGCGTTCATTGCATCTCTTAAGAGATTTATTTCTCGTATGGGTAAATGTGTAGTGATTGCGGTACTAACGTTATTGGTGCAAAGCGCAAACTCATGGAAATTGAAAATCTTAGGAACTCCAAAAATTATAATCAAAATGTAAACAACTTTATATCTGAAAACGGTATCAATTGGCATTTAAATGTTCCAGGTGCACCTCACATGGGTGGACTATGGGAAGCTGGCATAAAATCTACTAAATTTCATTTTAAACGCGTTATAGGGGATACAAAACTAACTTATGAATAATTTGAAACACTGCTAACTCAAATAGAGGCTTGTCTTAATTCTAGACCTTTAACTGCATTATCTACCGATCCAAATGACTTATCAGCCTTAAAACTTGGCCATTTTATTTTTGGTAGGGCATTTACAAGCATTCCTGAGCCAAATTACGTTGATGCAAACATTTCTTTCAAAATGGCAGCATTTTCAAAAAATGGTGCAACAGTTTTGGAAACGTTGGCATAAAGAATATCTCACACGGTTGCGTTTTCCTTGAAGGCCT
Source organism: Latrodectus hesperus (assembly GCA_037975125.1). Lineage (NCBI taxonomy): Eukaryota > Metazoa > Arthropoda > Arachnida > Araneae > Theridiidae > Latrodectus > Latrodectus hesperus. Next base: position 10,854,160 of record CM075857.1, on the reverse strand, counting down.
ATTACGGTTTAAGTGTTCAAGTCCTACTTTAGGTTTTGGATGTTTGTAGTGGTTCCAAATCGACTTTAAACTGTAAGTGTTGCTCTTATCATCCCTGTGTACAAAAAAGTGACCTTTGAGCTGTAAATGAATTGAACCAGAGTTAGACTCTACCAATTGGGTGGCAGCAACTGTGCGACATTTTGACTTGGGAGACCACTCCCATAAGTATCGTTTCTGTTGGTGGACTGCTGGACTTACTGTTCCAGCTCCATTTAGTGAACACGATAGATCTTCGGTTAGGTTCAGATTCGAAATAACTTCCTTCTGATGTTGAAAACACGCTCTAACCAACTAGATCACCGCATTCTTGTTTGCTAGGGTGGGTGCTTGGGAATCTTTCCCTTGCAAGAGTAGACTGTGGCCCACAATGTAAATTCCTGCTGGCTCTCAAATGCCGTTTATCTACTTCGCTTCCCCCGCAGTGTGCTTAATGAATGCTGATTAAGTCCCATTGTATCGAAATTAGAGTCAGCTATGAAATGAATGATTGTTTTTAGACGTGTGTTATTTGTGGATGAAATAAAGGTTAAAGAAGGGACACGTTTTTTTTTTTGAATGAATTTTAAAAATATTTCACAATTTAAATTCTTTGTTTCTTTTTTTTTTTTTTTGCGAAGTGTTGGTGAAGTAAGAACTTGTAACGTAGCATGCTTTCATCGCGGTTTGCTTATCATTTGATGCCTGTATTTGTGACTTAGAAAAATGAGTTCTGCAAAAAGTGACGGGGGGGGGGTGAGCGAGAACCCGATTCCGCGGCGTTTGTTGTGAGGGAAGTCCACGAGGTGAGAAAAACGTATTCATAGAATAAAAAAAGAAGTGTTGGAAATCATTCGGACGCGTTAAAGAGAGAGAGGGGGGGAAGAGGGTGTCGTTCCCCGAGGCGGTGCAACTCGCGGGGTCCGGAATGCAGCCGTGTAAATTATCCCTTAATAACAGGGTTGGGGCTCTGCAATTGATTTCGGGCGGGGGCTCTCGCATGCCCCGGGGAACTCTCATTACCGCGATTCTTTAAGTAACGCTCACACTCTGCGGTGGAAATGTGAAGGCCGGAGAGAGTTGAATCTTTCGTGCTCTCGTGGGAACCGAAAAAATGAGATTATTGATAAAAGCAGATTTTCTTACCCTTTAAGAACAGGAGCCCGCGGAAATAATTGGGTTCCTTATTCTTTCAGATGGAAATTCATTGTCTCTCTTCCGTCATGCTCCGTGCCATGGCGTTGAGCGACAACGGATGATTGGAATAATTATTATAGGTGTTGAGTGAAATTGTTTTCCAAGAATATTTTACGAATACAATCCCTGTGGGGTGCCAGTGTGAAACCAGGGGTGCTCGTCTCATCGCCCGTCTTTAATGAATTTCTCTTCACAAAAAGTCCAATGAATGTAAACAATAATAGAAGTTGGTTTGAATTCATTATGATACCTAAACTTTGTTGCCTGCACCTCGCATTTCCTACATTTTCACTCAGGGGAAAAAGAAAACTTATTTAATAAAAAAATTATTTCATATTTGAAAGTTAATTTTTAGTCATTGCAGTGAAGGTGTTTTCACTTTTCAATACATGGAAAAGCAGTGGAATGTGGATTTGGAACGAGCCCCACTTCAGTGTCTTTGGAACTTAAAAAGTTTCATTTTCAAGTTTTTAAAGGCTCATTCGATTTGTTTCAAGTGATCTTGACGCGATTTATAGTGCAGAACTGTGTTCTGAACAAAATAAATAGTCCTTAAGAAGCATTTTCTAAATCGTCATTTTCCCCCTGAAAGCTGGGTATTTATATGGCCTGATTTATTTCATGAAAAAGCAATTAAAGCGTTATTTCGAGAAGGTGTCAGTCACCTGTAGCTGAAAATTGCTCCCAATATTTACCTGCTGAGTGTGGTCGCTGCTGCCCCACTCGATGACTCCAGTTAATGTTGCAATGATCGAGTGGACAGTATTTAAAACCTGTCTTCTCTCATGGTTTGTCAATCAACGGTCATTTTTTACACACGAGGGCTAATGAGACCTACGGATTCCAAACCATTACTAGTCCAAAGTGAGATTCGAACCCACGAACTGTTGAACCGAAGGCCAGACCATTCGGCTAATCTCTCGTTGCTGTCATCTTAGTCAATGGTGCGGATATTGCAAAAGTAGACTTTTTGCGTTTGTCCTCGCTGGCAGCCAGAAGCTGTCCCACCTGTTGCGCGCGCCTCCTGCTCAGTTTTCTAATGTTACGAAGTCATTATTAAAAGAGAGTTTCCTGAGATCTAGTCAACCCTTCAATCGATATTAATTTTCAAGCTTATTGGTTCGATTCCCGCCCTGGGTAGCGGCTTTAAATTTGCATAGTGTCGTGGCCAAACGTGAGCCCTTGTGTTAAAAAAAATGCTGTGCTCAGTAATGAAAGCCGGTGTATGCGGCGGACATCACGCTTGCGCATTTCTCTAGTAGGTTTCGTGTATTCGATGGCGGGTCTCCCTCGATCCACTTCAAAACTCTGCTGCAGAAATCTAGAAAGAAGCCAAATCAAATTGTCTAGTATGTGTTATCTCTAATGAGTATATTGTTATTTAAATTTCATTAAAATATATCATTTCGTTGAAACAAATATTGAGTTTCGATATTACTTAGCGCTTGACACACGTTTTGAAAGAGAAAAGGATATTACTTTTGTAAGATGGTGCTTAAAAATGAGTGGTTTCTAAATTTAATTATATTTTAAACATGCAAACATCGTATACATATTCCAATTAGATTCTTAAGACATATGTAATTTGGAGCAAACGAATTTTCCTTATAGTAGTGATAGAAGGATATATTTTTTCTTCATGCAATACTAGTGATCAGCACATTTACAATATTTTGTACAAAAATGTACTCACCCATCAGTAGTCACTCGCGTGCTTTGGAGGCGCCTTAGAATGCGTCTCCCGGCGCCTCGTCCTTGAAAGAAAGGACAGTCTGCTGTGAGCTCAGAGAAAATAGCAAGACATTTCCCTGTTCAAAGCGCAATAATTTTAATAATTTAAAAGTCATCTGTTTTTGGAAAATATTGTTATAAATTTTGGATGTCTAGGATAATAATAAAAAATATTTATTAAGGTCAGCCATGTTATCTTTCGTTCACCAGTTTCTGGATTCGTTTCTTACCTATATCGTAAGCCTTTGCCAATTTTAGAACGCATTTTCAGCTGTAATTCCCGGTCGAGAAATCATTGGGGCGAAAAACTAGACAACCAGTAGCTCCAGCAAATACCTTTGTCTAGAAAATAGATCGCAAAGCAATGTAATGAATTTATAGAGAAAAATGAGTAGTAGTCTATAAGAATAGTGCTCTCTTTCCTTGAATTCCTTTTAAATAGCTGTTAGTGTGAAACATTTGACTGAAGTTAGAAATTTCTGCTTATCTAGAATGGGGGATAATTATTTAACTATGCTGTTTTTGTTGAGCACATTTATTGCTAATGCCCAACCATTAGCTTAAGATATAGTTCCTTATTGCTTTTATGAAATTTCTGAAAAACTTTAGGGTAGTTTTTCATCTGTAAAAAGTTAAATATTTTTAGTCTTGACATTTCTATCACAGATTTTTTTAAGTCTTAATTTTTTAAAGCTAAACATTTCTCGAATCATGCTCTACGTCTCTGGATTTCAACCAAAGGGATCGTTTTGCACATCGTGTCTGTGCAGGTTACTCTTATGAAGACATTTCTCATACTAATTAATTTTTTCCGATTTGTATTATATTAAGGATTTAGAGCGATGATCGCCAAACCGTAGTCGATCACGAGCTGCTAGTAATGACGAGGAAATCGCGTTAAATTTCGGTTGACTAAATTCGATTCTAAATACACTCACTTCCTAAAGTTAAGCACGGAGAGGAAAATGCTAATTTCCGGAAGCCAATCAGAATTGAAGAGGACGCAAATCGCTGCAAAGGTAGATGGAAATATGCAAATATGTAAGGTAACAGCCAATCGCGCTTTCATGTCAAGAAATATGCAAAAAGGGCAGTCTTATAAGATACCAGCTTTATGAAGGGTTACAGAAGTTGATAGTAAGTGCTGATAGAAGGTGTTTAAAACTTTCGTATAATTTGTTTTCAAAACATATGCGTTTCTATGACTTCCAGAAGAGGAATGAAAGATACTGAGCGATGGCATTGAAGCAGGACAGTTGATCTCAGATGTTGCTCTTTTCTTTGGCATTCATCACTCTGTAATTTCACGTTTATGGAAACAATTCCAAACCGCACAGACAGTTGACCGAAGGCCCATAACCGGTCTCCCAAGAGTTACAAAGCCAGCGAAAGATTGATATATTGCGATGTTAGCCAAGCGGAATCGCAGAGCGACCTCCACATGTGTGACATCTGTGGTTACAGCTTCCATTGGTAAGGTGATATCTGCAGATACTGTGGTGCAAGTGGTGCTGGGAACATATCAATTGGACTGTGTCTGACTGGGCAATGTCTTGTTTACTGATGAGCCAAGATTTGCTCTGGAGCCAGATGACGATTGTATGAGGATATGGCATGAACAAGGAACACGCAATCAACCCCTAAACATCACCGAACATCATGCATTCCGAGGCGGGAGCATTATGTTGTGGGCAGGGATTTCATTAGGATACCGCACCGACCTGCACATCTTTAAACGGGGTTCTGTGACGGCAGTCCGGTATCGAGATGAAGTCATAGAACCCATTGTGAGATTGTACGCTGCAGCAGTGGGCCCTACTTTTGTTTGAATGGACGATAACGCACGTCCCCATAGAGCTGATATCGTCGATGACTACCTAGAGAGTGAAGGGATTGCGCATATGGCGTGGCCAGCATATTCTTCCGACCTTAATCCCATTGAAAATCTTTGGGATGCTCTCGGCCGTGTTGTATTTCACGTTTTCCATCGCCAGCCACTCTTATTGAGCTGGAAACTGCCCTACAAGAAGAATGGCTCTTGCTTAATTTTGCGGTGGTTGACCACCTAATTGAAAACATGGTCACAAGGTGTAAACTTAGTATACAGATGAGGGGGATACCAAACCCTATTAATGCCCTTTTTTCAATTTATGCTGTTTATTTTCACTTTATACATAATTCTGTTTAAATCTCCAGTATATCATTATCTGATAACTTACAAAAATTTAATATTGTTTTCATTTCTGTATAAAATTGACTTTATTTTATGCATAAGTATATATGCTATTTTCCTGCCAAATGTTTGTGTCAGTCAAAGCAGTATTTGTTGATTTTTTTTTGCATTTTTCATCATCATGCTTAATTTTTGGAAGTGAGTGTACATTGAAATGTTTTCTACAGTGTGTCGCAACAGCAAGCAATACATTGGAATTATTTGAGAAGTGACTTTTTAAAAAGGATTGCGATCCTCATATCTTTTATGAACGTGCCTTTAGATTTCTTTATAGTGAAGTTTTAGAACTGACTGATTTTTCAAAATTATTTATGGGCAAAATTGTTTTCTTCAAGCTTTGAAAATATTTTTGTTCTTGTAAGAAAAAAAGTACTCTATTTGTGAAGGAAATTCTGAAATTGTTAAAAAGGAGTATTTGAACAGAATCACTGATGCGGACAATTATTCGAGCCACTGAACACTTTCCCTATATTAAGTCTGATTGAAAAAAATCAGCTACATTTGTTTCGCTTCTCTTTCTTATTTATATACTGTTCAGCTTCTCTCATTGTTTCAGAGCTGAATTAAAACTGATGCAATATTTACTTGAAACAATAGTATCTGGGCAAATGAAAAATTTTTAATGTGTTTTTCTTTTGGTTCGTGGCTCTCATTAGGATTTAGAAAGGGTACGTCATTGCGTGGGCATCACTCCTGACAAGCCTTGTCCACTCGCAAATTTTGTCAGATCATGACTTCGGGTAAGGGGTCCATCCCTTGCACCCTTTTGAAATCTGTTATGAAGTAACCGAATGAGCTCTTGAAATTCCGTCGTCTTCAATTCAAACGCAAAAGGCGGAAAATAAAGAAGAAAAATGGGGGATAATAATATATCTTTGGGGAAAAAAATCGATGCGCATTGTTTAATTTAAGGTATTTTAAAATCTTGTCTGACTTATGTGCGCCCATTCAATTTTTCTTTCTTTCGGTGGGTATGCAAAGAGAGAAGCATGTCCCTCTGTTTGTGAATTATTAAGAATCGTCTTTCACGTAAGCTTTCAGGAGATCCTTCGTTTGACACCTGTAAAAAGCGTTTTTTATCATTTTTTCTTATTTTTTAAATGTTGCCTCTTTTATTTCACTACTGTTTATTATTTTATCTTATATACATTTTCTAATTACTATTACTATATAAATTTAAAACTTATTTTGTTTCAAGTTTCTTGAGCAATATTTTATACAATTCTTTTGATGTGCGCAATTTTTTTTAATTGGCCATCTGCATAAAAGCAATGAAAATAAACGATTATTGTGTTACTATTGTTCATTAAATCCGAGATCTAAACTAATATTTTTTTTCGAACATGTTTGGTTGCATATTCAGTTCTTTGAATACTTTTAACTACATTGCAATTCTGCCGAATTTCCAGGTGAACGCTAATACCTTTCAATTGTCACGTAGGGGGATACAGTCATGATTAATTTATGTAAATAAAATCCTTGTTTTGTTTCTCCGCCGAATTTTTGCTTATAGTGGAATGATTGTACAGAATGATGCAGGGTAGTAGAACCTTATTACGGTCTCTGCTTTCGGTTTCTTCGGAACCCACTTTAAACGGTATGTTCTGGTCTAGTTGTCCCTCGTGTGAAAATGATTAACGTGAGTGACAAAATAACCGAACTGGTTTACTTAAAGTAAAATTATGTTTTATTTTAAAATATTTGATATCCATGTTAGTAAGTAATTACAACGTTACTAATACTGATTCAAATTTCCTTTAAAACTGCTTTTGCTACGGTGTAATTAATTAATGCAATATAATATTTCTTTCAGGAATGTGTTTCAAGAAAGAAAGGTGAGGAAAATAATTATTTTCCTGTTTTTAAAATTGTCATCTATGGTAATGAATTCTTACTACAATCTTTTTTTTTAATGAAAAAAAATAGCGATCATTATTATTTTTTTCGTTTTCTGAAAAAGTATCATATATTTGCACCGTAGCCACAAATAAGCAGATAAAAACAAACCCCACTGCGATGTTGAATAACTGAAAAGCAAATTTTGAAGTATGTGTGTTTTAACTGTTCGCCTGAGAAACACTGAGCTTATGAACAACCCCTAGTAAATAATTTTTCGAATCGCAAGTTTTTGCTCGAAAACTCTGGACGTGTTTTCTTGAGAAGCATAAATTCCCGCATGAAGTCAGATTTCCTGCCAAATGCTACTTTTCCTTCTTCAAATTTAATGTACAGATCGTCCTTTTAAATTGACCCCGTAGAATCATCAGCCGGTTAAATTGGGGCAAACATGAAAATGGAACTGCATGGGATACTTGAAATTTAATTCTTAGTTTCATCTATTGATGAAAGCTATTTTTAAAGTGCATGCTCATCTTTCGCCTATTTATTTTCGTGAAGAATATTAACTTATTTTTTAAAAAGGAAATCTAAAGAAATTTTGAACGGGAAAAAAACTGTTATATTATATGATTTGTTGTTACTTAATACATGCATCAAGTCTATACAAATCAGATTTCTGAGTTATATTAACCTTAACTTATAATCGTTTATTCTATAAAAGAATAACTCGTTCTAAGTTTTATAAAAAATTTGTGAAAAACATGTGGCTTGAATGCATTGCGTCCCCTTGATTGGAAGTTTCAATGATGAATTGAAGGGCTGTGAGGAAAGTGGAAGAAGGGCGGTAATTGCCTTGACTGTAAAGACGAAATGGAGAATCATATTTTATTTCAGTTAAAAATCTTAATATTATATGCTTACACAGATATTTATTGCCAGAACTGAACTCTAGTTTTCATTGTATCCCCCATCGTAGGTTCGATTCCCGACTCGGATTTAAATATTTGTGGTGGTACGGAATTCACTTTAAATTGTATGTCCCGGTCGCCTTTTAGCGCTTGTACGAGTTATAATTTAAAATAGTGAATTTCTTACTTAAAAATGTATGTTATTGGCTGCGAGAATATAAAACATGACATTTTGTATAATATATAAAAGCTAATAGTCACTTTATGATGTGGCATGCCAAAAATTTTCTAGATTTTGATACGTATCTGCTGAGTCTTCAAAAGTTGTGTAGTGCGGTTTTTATCTCAGTATTGAATGTTACTCGGACCTTAAACTGCAGTTCATGAAGTCTTCGTGTGACAGCAAGGGGGGGGGGGCTTTTATTAAGGTTTCCGCTGGCATCACATTGTTTTCTTCCGTACAGCATTTAATGGCTGTGTTAATAGCAATAAAGCGATTGTTCACTACTTTATCTGAGCTTATTTTAAATCCCTGAAAATTGAAACGTTTTAGCTTGTGGCAATAGTTTCTTAAAATTTGTTTATATCTACAAGTGCTCAAAACACTGCTGAGTGCTTCGAGTTAACCTTGGGCATGTTCATTGCGTGAACTGGGGGGGGGGAGAGTCAGACGAAGTAATGAATGTGTTGCGAAGTAATGAATGATTGCATGTTTCCATAAAAACATTAAAATAAGTCGCCAATGCAAGATAAAGTAATTGTAAAATATGTTTGAAGTGTAACGTGGAAGAATTTTCCCCCGACTTGGCACGAGGTAAAAAGCTGTCAGTCACTAATGTCTTTTCGTGTAAAAAGTAGAAAGGCAGTGACGAGTATCGAATCCAGAATTTTTTTATTCCGCACCAATGGATCACCGTGAACCACTTTAAAACGGACCGTTTTTATGTTTTGATTTGATTTAACATTCGTATAAACAAAAAAACATTGGCTTCCATCTGTAACAAACTCGTGGTAGTTGTTGCTTGAGCAGATCTCCTCCGCTCGTTGGAGGATCCTGGTGCACTCGAATCCCGTTTTCCGACTGGGGGAACAATTTGGAAACTGCGTGCGCTCCAATTGATCCGGATGATGCTGCGTGCCTCGGGGTCCCTCTCGAGTGCGCGAGGGGTTTTCCTCAAATTGCATTCAGGTCGTTTCCCTAGTTGCGTAAAATTGAATTTCTGATTTTCTTTGTAAATGGACTGTAAAACTGAATAGGCTTTCATGAGTTACTGAGTGTATTTATCTCCTGTATTGTCGATCTGCCGCCGTTCAACAAGTGAATTCGATTTTCATCGCCGGAGTATCTGGCAGCTGAATGGTCTTTCCTTCAGTTTGTGGTTCGAATCCCACTACAGGTTCGGAGACCACTGTAGACAAATTGACCGTTAAGCGACAAAAGAACCCGCCGCGGATATTGGATCGCAATCCACTTTAGCCCTATTCAATGACCGTTGAGAGCAATAAACAAACTAAAGTGATTAAATTGCGATTGCCACACTTCGCTATATTTTGCAAACGTAAGCATTCTCATCCGCTGCCGGCATTCAGACGTTTCCGGTTGCTCTTTCTGGAGCGATGAGTGTAAGTGTCTGCCGGTGTTTTGCGATGTCTGTATAAAAAGTCACCCGATCGAGAAAAATGGATTGAATGCAATGAAAGCATTGTTACACTACCCGTTATCAGCATGAAGGGTGTTTTGCAATCCAAATTTTGTTCCTGTCTTTTTTTTTTTTTAAGCCAGAATTGTTTGTTGCTCAGTTACATGTTTTATATTTCATAAAATCCAAATTTGCGTCTAACGGGTTTAAAAGAATATTTATTTATTACTTACTTTGGCTTATTTTTTAATAACGCTTTTCATATATTTATGATGTTTCTGTAATCATTGTTGATGTTCATTTAATGAAGTTTTTTGATGGATTTTATGAGTTCAGCAAAATTTTGAGTGAAATTTAATATTTATAGGGGTTACTTTAATGACATTGGAATAAAATTTAATACCAAAAGAATAAAATTTTAAGCTTAAATTTGTTTGTATTTTTCAATGTAAAAATAAACCTATGTAAAATGTTGTCAACATAAAAATTTCGGAAAATATTTGAAAAAATAGGAACGATAGCCAATGTGAAATTTATATATATACTTATTGGGTAAGAATAATTTGTCTCTTTTTATGCTTTCTAAAAAATTTATTTTAATTTCATTGCATATTTTACAAATTCCAAATGAGGAACTTGCGTTTATAAAATCGAACATTTTGTTTTTTGGGCAAATTTTCGTGGGATCAGCAATTGCTCAGAATGCATTCGAAGTGTGTCCTTATTTTTTCACATTGCTCACTCCTGATGATGACGCGTGTCTAAATCGTTTGGAAGACTGTTCTGTGCGCAGATCGTCTATTCCGGACTGGGAGATCGCGAACTGTCAAATTCTCATTTCGTGACGCCCCCTCGTGGCTTTTCCACTCCGATGAGCTTCTCCCCGGAATCCATTCTTTATTTTCGCCTCTTCCGTAATTGCATTTTCGAATTCGAGGTTCACTTCTATCCCCTGCTTGCCATTTTTCTGTATTTCTCTTTCTTTCGAGATATGATGCTGTAAAACTAGCTTTCGTGATGAATGAATGGTGGTTCGTAAAAGACTCTCCAGCAAAGCATGCGAATGCTCTGCAGAGGTAGCTGTTGAAAGTTGCAGAGATCGCCCATCAGCCAAGCTCATCATCGGGAATGTTTTCAAGGGTTCAAAGTGTTTCTATGAACCTTTTCACCTTTAACAGATGAAATTTACTTTCTCCATCTCCGGAGATCATTTGAGTTTGGAGGATCTCCGAGACCAAGATTGTGGTATGAAAAGATAATTGTGTACGTACTCAATGCCGGCTGAATAGCTAGCGGTGTGTCCTTCCATTCAACAGGCCGTGGGTTCAATTCCGATATAGTGTTTGTCGGTCTTTAACAAAAACAGCTCTCTCCGGCTTCAAATGTCACTATAAAGGGTCAACAAAACTGCCATGCACCACTTGTGTGTGGAAAACATTTCAAAGGCTGTCCTTTTTACCCAAGAGCACGTTAAACATGTGTTGGGATCAACAACAGCAGCGCGCTTTTTCATATCCCACTTACATTAATATGTAATATTTTTGTACATGAAGTTTCCTCGCAAAAGAATACGACGGAAGGTGAGATCGTTTTTAGGATGTCACACGCCATGGGATTTATAAAACGCATCCGGTTGATTCCGCGACTGTAATGAGGAAACGCGATAGAAGCCAGAGCGAGGTGTGAATGAATACACCATCCCAGCTGCATGCGTGTCCTGGGGGTGTTCCTTTCTTGGAAGAGAGCCCCGCCATTGTACCTGAGCCCCCAAACAGGTCTCGGCCACTTGTTCCGCGCTCATTAGGGCGGCAGAGCGTCAAACCTCCTGCCCCTTTGACGCGATATCTGGCAATAGATTATTTTCCCTCCTTTTTTCTTTCCTTGTGCGATTCTTTTAGTTAACTGCGATCCTCTTCCAGATCTCATTTTTAATGTCGCTAAGGTGATATACTGTCATTCATGATAACGTCGTTTTGTCTTCTGGGGAACTGCCCGTGTGGCCCTTTGGAGAACAATTTTTCTTTAATTTATTTCGCCTATTTTGAGGTAAAAACAAAGACGATATTTTTCTTTAAAGAAAATTATGTTTGTTACATATTTTCAATCTCTGAAGACTTATGAAGCGAAAAAGTTTAAATGTCATTCACTAGAAATCACTTTAATAAGTAAGACTTTTCTCTTAAAATTGTGAAATCCAGTGATTTTGTCGCAGCCTCTTGTGTAACCCTCAGTCGAATCAGCGACACATCAAGTTCCTCATTTAAACTGAATTCTTTAAGTCCGATAATAGACATTCCTTGACCACGTGTCATAAAGTTGAAATTTTGAGTCTGTGGTATTGCCTTCAGCTTAATTTGTTGATTGGAGACATGTGTAAAAGAGGAATCTGTAGAAAGGGTTTCTATGAATTTACTTTGCATTTCCGAAGAGGACGAGAAATGATGGCCGCTGCTTAGCTTCAAAACATTCATGAAGGTCCCTAGAGAAGAAGTAATCTGAAAACTCACAGGCATCTGTTGAACAGTGACCGAGATGGAACCTGAACTGCTGGCAGATACTTTTCCCCCTATACTTATTGTTTATTATGTAACTCTCATTCATTTGTTGACTGAAAATGCTATACGTCTTAGAGTTGCTGGTTCTTCCCGAGGACATCCAAGTACCAGATTATTAAATGAAGGATGCGTTGGGCGATTTTACTCAATAGGGAATCTGAGGTGAAAGCCGGGATTTCTATTGCTTTTGAGAATACCGATTATTTTCCAGATTTCCTATCAATCTAATATTTGAAATACATCATGAGTATCCTCAAAATATTCAATCAAATTCAATTTAATTTTTGAAAGATGTGAAACAGTTGATGAAACATTCTGTGAATGCATGTAAATCAAAAATAATAAGTAATGCTTTCCATTTATTATGAAAATGCATGCAGCCAAATTTTAACAAATCCTAATTGAGCATAAAAATTATTTTAACTATCTTACATGTTAAAATTCGCCACACTGGCATTCTAATGTGAAAGTATAAATAAAAACAGCTACGATTACATAAGTCTCGACTATGGCAGGCATATGAAAGTTAAAATGTTGTAATGAAAAAATACTTGTTTTGAATTAACTTTCATTTGCTGGTATCAATTTATATTCAAAAGTTGACTCATGATACTGTTTTTTTAAGAATAGAAGAAAATAAAGAAACGGTGAAAAAAGGGGTCTGATCATTCATATTGCCCGATCTCATGAAGATAATTTTTCTCATTAATGTCTCGAGAGGATTATTAACACGCATGCGCACGCACGTGACACACAAATATACATATATGTAATGCTAAGCTCTTTACTCTGTTTTTTAAACTTGTTTAATTGAGTTTTTATGCGGAGTTTTCTTTCTGGTTTCCACAGTTCAGTTCTCGTTATGGTTGTTTTGTAGCGGGATTCGCGGAATCCATTATTTCGTAAAGTGTGGTGAATGAGTCCTTCTGCTTAGAAGATGATCGCAGGACGACAACCAAAGAGAGCTTTTATTTTCGTTATTAACTTTCAAATCTACTGTGCGCTCAACATTATATATAGATAGGAAAGTTTAGAAATATCGTGCACCACTTGCCCTGCAAGGCGGAGCGAGAACCTACAGGTTCAGTTCCCACCTAGGCCGTCAAGGTCTGTCTCTTTGTACTGGTGTGCGGAAAACTAAGGTTTGAGCTCTGAAGCGAAGGCGGTGAAACGTCATCTGTGCCCCGCGAACACCGCAGTTGTTTTCTCAAAACGGCTGTATTCCTGCGCTTGACCCGACAATCAGTCAGTTTCGACAAACGTTCCCGAGGACGATGGGGGGGGGGCGTTCCTCCCTCCCCCGGGCTCCAGTTGACTGGTGGGAAGGTTTTTATCATTTCCAACCGGTATCCCTTTGTCGGCTGGCAGCGTGGCGACCCCCACCCAGCTCCTTTCACAACGGGGGGAGCGGGGGGGGGGGAGCTTTCCTTGCAGCTGCGGGCGGCACGTCTCTTTGACCCATTGTCTGATGTGTTCCCTGACGGGATATATCAGCTAAATGGCCGAATTTTCTTTTTCTGCCGTCCGGGTGGCGGAATGAAAAGTTGGATTTTTTGTGTTTTCCTGGAGACGCCTTTCCATCCATTGTTTATTGACGCGTCTTCAGTTAATTGTTTCCAGATTCCTTACAGCACAGAGAACTGGATAATGTTGTCCGAATTCTCGGTTGTTCAACAGAAAAATAAAAGCCTTGTGTCCGGAGAGAGCCGAAATGTGGCTACTTCCAAACTGAATTTCAGATTTTATTATAAACATGACCAAATGTTTAACAAACAATATTCGCATGCAAATGAAGTTTGTTGTTTCGAAAGCTTGCGAAACAAAAACATGAGAACACCCAATAATTGCTGTGACGAAGTGCTCTTCGCTTAAATAGGAGTTGCAACTATTTTAATGTTACGCTCTTCATAGTGTCGATACTTAATGATAGGTCACATAAATTGGATGCGTGTGTGAAACTATAAAGATATTAGTCTGGTACTTTTCCGTTTTATTGAATACTTAAGCGACGTATTTTTATTTTTTGTATCTTTCGGTCTGTAATTTCACAGCACGAGACCCGCAGAAAAATATAAATGATAACGAGAGAGAAAACTATTCAAACAAAAGCCTCAATTTGTGTGAATTTTGTTATGCATAAATTTACATTCCTTTATCATTGATAGAAATACTATATTTTCCTATTATTTAGCAAATGCTTTCATGTTGATTTTATTTCTCTTATTAACTTAATAAAAAAGTAACATTTTTGTTCTTATTTTACCACGCGCCATATTTGTTATGTTGTAAGGCATTATATTTCTCTTTTTTTTTTCTTCTCTCGAATGCAATTATGATTGTATCCCTTACGGGAGAAGATTTCTATTCCCATATATATGATTTTTATATATATGATTCGTAGCTGGTAATACGGTTTTTTGGCTGATGTAACTGTCCACATAAAGCTTCAATACAAATATTTTTTAAAAAAAAGTTTCTTAGAAAAAATTGGAAAACTATTAATGTGATACCTTTGGACTGTTATCAGATGAAGCTAAAACGTTAAACAATTTGCTGAAATGACAAAGAGGAAAGATCAATAATGGACAGAAGCTATACGGGACCAAAATACTATTATCAAACTTGAAAAATTTCATGAATATTTGATATTACCGAATGCAAAACACTGTTAAGAAATTAAATATTTAAGTAAAATAGAAACAAACTGCTTTATAGAATAGAAATTGAAACTGTTATTAGAATTATTTGCTGCTTATATTTGTATTATGTGTGTCTAAATATATGCACACGTGTGTATTTCTAATTTGGTGAATTGTCTTTTCATCAGATTTCATTTATTCAATGACAATTTTAACAAAATTGATTTGCGCATCAATTTTTTTTCAAGTATCAGTTATAATTCAATTTTTCAAGTAATCGTACTTGTTAAAAATTTTATAACATTGTTTAATAGCCGAGAGAATTCGTTTCAAGGTGTATTCTACAATTTAATCTAGAATGGTATTTTAATTTCCTGAAATTTCGATACTGTCTCGAATGTTCTCTTCTGCTCAAGACACTTTATCTCAGGTGTGTTGAGCACCCACTCCAGAAAGCTTTGCCGACCAGTGTAAGAAATTATTTTTTTTATAACCTGCAACACGTCAAATTGATAAAAAGAGATCTTTGGATTCGGAAACACAAGGTGTTCGCCGAAGTGCAATCAGTCCTTTATCAATATTCATGCATGCTGTCCATTGTCTCGGCACTTTCGCGTTAGATAAAACATGATATCCCAATTACTGGGATCTGGCTACACAAACACTTCTGACGGGACCACAAGCAATCACTTATTCACGAGCTTCTTGTTTTTTCTCCAATTTACCAGACTTTTTCAAGTGTGCTTTGCTTACTTATCGTTTTGCTCAGCAATTTCTGCCGCTTCCCGTGAATCCGATTTCCTTTTGTCACACGTAAACCTGAATGGCTCAGATCAACTGTTCGATTCTCACATCGGGTGTGGATAGTTGTCGTGGTTCAGGATCCGAGCTGTTGCTGCAAGTCTTGTTAGTCATCGCGTTCAAAAAGTGTAGTCAACAAGACAATTATCCCATATTAAATTTGTTATTTCGGAGCCTATGAAGAAGCCCAACATTAGAGCTTGTAAGTGTTGGGCTCATTTAATATCTCGGCGTCTCATTATATCTCCTTGAATGCAGCTTCATTTTGTGGCTTTAACCACAGTAAACATATTAGCCAAACTGACAATATTCCGCGCAGCAGGTTGCAAGCTCAGTTCGCGTCTGTAAGTCTCGGTCTAGGGAGCCCTCATGCGCGTGAAAATGACAACTGAGCGAGCAAACCAGGAAATATTCATTGAATACCAAGTTCTTGCTCTATGCATGTCATAATTTGTCTCTTGTGTGTTTTTTAATCTGGTGTATTCTTATGACCACGTTTGCTCGAACTTTTTAAAAACCATGTTTTGACGATTTTTAGTGCAAAATGCTTGCAACAGTTCTGTTATCGTGTGACAGAACTCAAGGCGGTTCATGGCCCCGAAGTGCAGTGGAGGTGGTGCTGCCTTAAAGGATTTTAAGTAATAAAAACTGGAGTCGCCAAAAGATGAGAATTCCGTTTTTTCCCTCAGAGCTTTCTAATTATGGTTGAATACTGGCGGATGTATACTGGACAGAAAATTATTCAATTTGAGTGACAATCGACTCTAATTCTCTTTAATAAAAGAACAATTCATTTCAAGTAAATACTTTTATTCAGATTCTCCCTCGGTCACGCCATGAACAGAGGGGGAGAATTCTGCCACTGTGACTCTGTTCATGGTTTTAACTTTCCCCATTCTTCTCTCGGAATCCGACGGCCTGACCATCTCTTCCCCTTCAGCCGCCTGGGGACCCCCACCCCTCCCTTTGACAGGAGGAGAGGATGTGGACGGGAAACACCATTCATTTTAGTTGTGCGCGGCGACGGAGGAGGTTGCAATTCGTGCTCTTGCTGCTTTTTGGATTTCGCATTTGGATACCTACGCCGACCCGCATTTAAATTTGTAAAAGTAAGCTTTTATTTTATATTTCCCGTTAGAATTCTCTATTGCAGTGCACTTTTTTGCTCGTGTAACGATAGCAATTCATTTTTCCTCTACTTGGATGTGTATAGAAAATGTTTATTATTGTAGTCATTTTTAGATTTAGTAAAGATTTCACTCCTTGTTTTAATTTCGAACTTAAAGTTAAAACAAGGATTGAAATCCCTTTACTGATACCAAATGGCGCAATAAGTGGTTGGGGTCGCTACCACCAAACAGTACCTCAATTACTTTTTTAAGATTTTCATTCTGATGTTGAATACCCATGTCAATTCACTTCATTACTTGCTTTTTCTTACAATCGGTGAAATGAATATTTCGCCGACAACTAATTGCTCTCTGTGTCATGCTCATCAACTGATGATTAAAATAGAAGACCTTGCTTTTATTTTTCTCATTTTCCTTAATTACTTTTTATTTTCAACTGATGAACTGTAAATATAGTTAAAACTGTATCAGTTTCTCATGATAATGGTTCGGTTTAACTTAAGTACATAATGTGTGTAAATGGCCTTTTTGTTGCAAACAAACCAAAGTACTGACATAATAATTTAGGTACGAAGGATAAGCTCGTTTTTCCTTCTTTACTTATAATTTAAAAAGTTAATTTTATTCTTCTTAAATTCAGGTTTTAGTTCTTGAGCTCCAAATTCTTTGACTTTCGATAAAATTGTTTTTCTTCCTAAATACGATTTGCTCGATTATAATTGCTATTTTCAATTCTGTTCTTATTTTAATGTCCTGTTTTTGGATAATTTCGTGTTTTGGAAATTTGCATAGAAACACTAATGTAACTAAAGGGTAAAACATAAATAAATAAAATTGCTACATTTTGCTTTAAAATCTGACCGATTAGAGTGGTTTTTCCAAGGCAAATCATTTGCCAGCATTTTAACCTTTCTGCATCGGACCTTTCTTGGTCAAATTTAAATTCTAGTAATCAAATGTTAGGCTGATAATATTTAATTATGATATTCATTCCATTTCGACGGCATATACCCAACTGAACTAACACAGATAAAAAAATTCATTAGTAATATTTGTAACACTTTTATGAAGGTGGCCTATACTACAATGTGCCCCTTAGTATCTTGCCAAATTGGCGCTGCATTATTTGATATTGAACATCGTCATTAAAGTATTTTTCAATAAAAAAATTTGCTTTTATGTTTAAAATTATGTGTACAATTGGTGTTATTTTTAATCGTGTATCATTGTTAAGTGCCATTTTGTTTCTTCAAACGTGCTCCAAAACACTTTTAGTGACAAAAAAGACTTAATGGTAAAATGGTGTGATGTGCTTGGACCATTTGGCGACAATTGCTTGCATCGTCGAAAGCAGAATAGTACCCGAATTATTTTTTAAATTCTCACTCTGATATTTAATACCCTTCAGGTATAATGAACAAGAATGAGTTTTTTTCAAATTTTGGAAATTTAAGCATTTGAATGTAAGTTTTTGCAATTTTATTAAGTAGATTTCTTTCAGTTATTATTGAGTTTTCTGTCTTATTTAATTCTATTATAGATGATTTATCGTGTGATAATTTGTCTATTAATCTGTTAGTGCTATTTATTTTACCAAATACCAATTACACTTACGTATTTTTTAATCGCATTTATTGAAAATTTTGAGAAATGTATTGTTTTCTGTTAGTTTAGTGCTATTTTTATTTTTAGTTCAGTTTTTAGAAATATTTATTAAAATAAATATTGAAACTAATATTTAAAATATTATAATTTTACTGATATTTATTTATATGGAAATTGAGATATTGTCGATTTTTATGCTTTCTTTTTCTACTTGGTTGCAACTTTATTATTATTATTGAGTACCAAATTTTTAGACTCAAATTAAGAATACATATGTTAAAATTTATCCTATGTACACAGCCTTCTGTTTTTGATGAGCTTTGCAAGACATCCTATGTCTTATCAATTCTTTTCCTTTTGTTCAAAAGTTCAATGTTTAATCAAAAGCTTAAAATTTGAACTACTGATTATTCAATGTAATTATATGATAATAACATTGATTTCTTTAGATCTTTACTTTTAGAAAGTCTGTTTGAAATTGATGTCATTTTTAGCTCTTTATATTCTTGTTCATATCATAATAACTTGATTCTACTCTTTATTTGCATCATTAGTTGAAAAGAAAATAATTTCGTTTAGTATTTGTGTCTTTTAAATACAAGTTTTATAAATAATATAATGGAGTATTTCTTTTATATGACAAAATTTTATACTGTTTGAATAATTTCTCTGTGAAGAATTAGTTTTCATGCTTAAAATGATTTAATCTTTCATATAAAAGTGAAATAATATATATACCTTTCATAAGTTAATAAAATTTAGGATATAAGATTTCATAATTTGCAATAATTTAAAAATTATTCAATTGAATCATTTAATATCATCAATTTTTGACCAATAATATCTGACCAAGTTGATATTCATAACAGGAGAGTTCAAACGGTTGTGATGGGACACCATGTTTATGACCCATTTTTATAAGATTCTTTGGAGCTTACAAAACTGCTACTACTTTTAAATTAGTAACTTAACAAAAAATTGGTTGAAATTGAAAACTTTCTAGTTTTATTTTTTCATTGCTATGTAGATTTTGAATCATTATTAAACTGTTAAAGGAAACTTTGAATGTTATAACTGAAAATAATTATGTTGTGTTATGAAAAATAAACGGTGTTTGAAATTACTAAAGAGAGAATGCGGTTCAGTAATAGTGATTGATCGAAAAAGAATGGTGTTTGGATAGTAGTTCTCATGTAGTTAGTGGGTAGTATTGGAAATTCAAAATCTTTATTTTTTATCATAAAATAAAAAAATATTTCAGGAGAATAATATATAACCATTTACTTTTAAAATAATGTCATTTTCAATAGCTCCATAAGATTTTTTTGTTCAAGTATGGGACAACATAGGCAACAATGATCGTGAACTTGAATTTTTTTGTTTAAAAGGTACTTACTCCAAGAAAAATTAAAAAAAATAATTTGTTGATTATTTGAAAATTTATTGCAAATAAAAAAATTACAGCGCTTAGAGTGAATGTATTAAAACTAGTTTGATTCCTTTGATAGTTAAGGTAAGATGGGTTCGTGACTGCATTTCATCAATATATTATGATTCAATTGTTGAATCATTTATATTGCTACGTATATTGTTTAGTTTTCATTATTATAAATGTTTAATATAAAATAATTTTTTCAATTTTTTAATTTGTTTTCTGTTTTTAACATATTTAAACAAGGTAATCATATTTATGTGATTTAAATTTTTCGTTCAGCCATACTATCCTAATTTTCTATTATAGGAAAGCATGTAAAGGAAATTTTATTGGATTATAATTCATATGTAATGTCAATATATAAATATATAGCTAACTAGTATAAATAAATTGCATAGAATGTCATACATGTAAATATATTTAAAAGATACATATGTTTGATGTGTGAAATATATTTTCTACTTTTTGATATAATTTTTCCACTTTTAATTTAGTGTGATAGCAAAAGCTTGTGTTTAAAGTTTTAAAGGATAAATAAAGATAAAAGTATCTCTAGAATGAATTGGCATTTGTAGTTTCATTCTGATATTTATACTCTAATCTATTTCAAATGTGTGTATATTTTTAAAGTTGTATGAAACGTAATTTTGTTGCAGTTTCACATCAGTTTGATATTAAAATTATAAATGTAGTTTTTCTGTTATTGTTTTTTGCATTTAATTATATTTAATGTTTTAAAATTTATTTGATTATCTCTATCAAGTTAAGTTCATAAATAAAGGTGATATCTCAAAATATGTAATAAGTTTTTTAAAAAGTAAAAAAAAATGTTACTTTAGTAAAATTTATGTAAAAATATTTCAGAAAATATAATTGATATCTCTTCTGTGAGTTTGAATCCAATAAAATTTTGAAAATTAATATATGCTAACATTGAGAGAATGATAATAGAAGAAATCAAATATTGAAAAGTGAAGTGTGTGTGTGTGTGTGTGTGGCCTCCATTTTAAAATTACACACATGATTAACTCACTATGGATTTAGTAATTGACCCTTCATAGTGAAAGGTTCCCTATTCAGTCCTAACTACTATTTGAATGGTTGATCACTCAAAATAACTTTTTATATTCTGTGTGCTATACATGTTTATATTAGCTTTCACTTTTATGAAATAAAAATGCTTGGTTTCTATTTTATGAAAAATCCATCAAAAAATATAAAAATTTCACATCCAATTTTTATATTAAGTTTACAACAATTAAACTGCAGCTGATATGTAATTAAAATATGTTAAGATTTCTTATACCAGTTTGTTCCATTGAATAAAAATCTTTAATTTTTATTATTATATAAAGGCTTTAAGTTATTACATCTAGCTTACAGGATATTCAAATGAGGGTAAATTTTCTCGTAAATATGCTGTCAGTTTGAATATAATGTTGGATTGATATTCAATAATGTACAAATTTCTATGAATTCTGAGCTTGGAAAACAAAGGAAAAAGTCATCTGTATTCTAAATATTTATTGCTGAGATAATGCAAATTTCTTGTATTTCATAAAATTGTAATTTTGCTTGGAAAATTAAAATTTTTCAACCTTACCAATTTTTATTTACAAGTATAAATTTGAAGAAAATTATTTCCATTCAAAAAAAAATTAAAAATACAGCAGCAATTGATTTTTATTTGATATATAGAATTGTTTTGCATTAATTTAAAAGGTAAACATACTGAATGTTACTACATATTAATGTTTTCTGAAGTCTTTGTTATCAAATATTATGAAACATGACAGTATATATATATATATATATATTCTTTAAATGAAGATTTGACTTCTATTTCATTTGAAATATTTATTCTCATAAAATAATTGGAATTGCTTAGCTATTTTTTGACTGTAAATTAGCCCCATTATTTTTCACTTTTATGAAAACTTAATTCAATTAATTTAATATTATCCTAATTTCATTTTAAGATCTTCAACTAAAGATTTAATGTCTTATGTTACTTGATATTATATAAATATAATGTTATTATTTTCAAACCAAATTATTAATACTATATCTACATTTTTACAGGTTCTTTTGCTTGTGCTGTTAAAAAAATGTTATGGATTAAAAACGTAAAAAATTACCATGAATGGCAGACAAAAATATGATGCTACGCAGGAGACAAGACCTCCAGCAGTGGGCCAAGAAGTTTCAAATTTCCATGAATCATTTCAACATTATCCTGAATCATGTGCAAATTCATCAAAAAATAAAATGGAACAAAAAGAATGTTCAGAACAAGAGTGCAATATTAACAACAGTGATGCTAAGGACACTACTGATAAACTTTCTTTAGCTTCTTCTGAAAGCATAGCTCTTGAACAAAACATGGAGCATTCACCCTCTAACTCTAGTCCTCCTCCTCCTCCCTACAAATGGGCTCAGAGCTTATTGTGCTTACTGGACGACATGCAAGGTGTAGAATTGTTCCAACGATTCCTTCTACAGGAAGGGCAGGACACAAAATGTCTGGATTTTCTGTTTGCATGTAGAGGTGTTAAGAAAGTTGATCCAACAGACATTGAATATCTTCAACGTCTTGTGCGTGCTGTGTATGAAAAGAAGGCTAAGCGGATGAATGCAATAACTGAGGAAACAAAACTTGAAATTAAGCGGAAAATTGTTGCTTGTGACATTGATGTGAATATATTTGATGAAGCTCAACATCAAGTAGAAACAGATGTTATCAATACTACTTATCCCAATTTTTTACAATCAGATTTGTATCTTCAACATTTAAGAACATATAATGAACAGTTAGCAGAAAAGGATTACTCTGTGTTACCCAAAGAGTCAGAGTGTCTGCCGACTCTCCATGAAGATAGTGAATTGCACCTTTCTGAGAAACATCCTGGGTTCAGAAAAGAAAGTTTGAGGAGTAAACTTCCACGAGCTTATCCTAATCCATACTTAAAATTAAAAGAAGCTGGGTATGTATATTTTTAAATTTAAAAATAATTTTAAGAACCAGTGTATTTTGATTTATCCTGTTTTTAGAGAAGTTCAATGTAATATTTACTTGATTGAATTATAAAAATATGCTGCAGGTGAAGTTGTTCATTTAAAAGGAAAGTGTAAAACTGTTTTGTTTAATGTTACAATAATAAGTTATAACAAAAATAACCTACTTTATGTATTAGCTCAACTTATCTATTATAAGCAAGTCACAATAGTTGTATGTTCCTGTAAAATTTGAATGGGACTGGAATAATTCAAATTTGATTTTTATATATAGCTATCATCTAGATAAATTTGATTTTTAAAGTGGGAAAAAAACACTCGTGCATGTTAAAACCAGTAATGATAATGTAGATTAGATGTTCTCTATATAACTATAGAAAATAACAATGGTCTTAAGTTCATGAACCTTAACCAATTAGAGAAAGAAGTCATAAAACACAATACATAAATATTTAGATTTGGGAGCTTCTTGGAATGTAAAAACTCTAGACTATGTGCAAGAAACAATTAAAAACAAAATAATAAATGGGTTCATTAGATAAATATTTTAATATTCAAAAAGCCTTTCTTAAGTTCCATACAGAACAAAATTTCTATGTGTGTCACATGATATTATACTCCTAAAAGAAATCTTTAGAACTGTTAAACATGTTGTGAAAATTCATATAGTTTTTCTGTTTGGAATTCATATGGTAATTTGAGGAAAAATTACTCAATTATTGATTAAAAATTGATGATTTTAAAAAATGTCAACAATACAAATTTCTTTATATTTACAAAAGAAATTTTGAAGGAGAAATTAAAATTAACCAAATGAGAACTAGTGCTTGTTGACATTGTAGGAAGTTTAACTGAAAATTATCAAGTTAAAAATTCTTTCCTTTAAAAAAAAATTCTAGTTGAGAAAATTTTCTTATTTGTTGACCATGTCTCTCAAGTTTAAAAATTCTAAACAAGAACTGGAAATTGAATTGATCAAATAGGATGGATATAAACAAGGAATACAATCAATAGGAAAATTATATAAGGTATGTATATGCTATATATATAAAGTATTATAATATATACATTATATAAAGTATGTATATGTAATAACTAATGTGTGTATTTGTGAGTGATCGAAAGCGCCGCCAGAGGGCAATTCACCAAGAGTTCAAATCCTCTCAGAGAGAAAAGTGTAGAAGAAAGGGAAAAAAAAAAAAAAAAAACTCAAGCTAAAGACATTCAAATTCATTGTGACAATCTTTAACTCTTGTTTTGGATCTTTTTGACGTTACACTGCGTGTTGTGTTCTGTTCTGTTGTAAATATGTAAATTGTGTTTTCTTATGTTTTAAAAGCATTAAATAATATTAATTGCTGGCAATGGCTCAAACCTATATGCTATATATATATATATATATATATATATATATATATATATATATATATATATATATATATATATATATATATATATATATAT
Organism: Latrodectus hesperus; assembly: GCA_037975125.1. NCBI lineage: Eukaryota > Metazoa > Arthropoda > Arachnida > Araneae > Theridiidae > Latrodectus > Latrodectus hesperus. The sequence continues at coordinate 10,829,950 of CM075857.1, read as the reverse complement.
ATATATATAAATATGTATATATATAGTCTAAAAATAAAACAGTATATTAGAGAACTTTTTCTTAATGAAATAAAATGTTTGAGTTAATTGGTGAACTTTTTTTAAGTTAATTTATCTTCGCTTTTGAGTTTTTATGTATAAAGTAAAACATAAACCAACACTATATTTTTAAAGAATTTATCATATTTTTTGTATGAAGAGTAAGGTATTTTAAAATTTCTTTGATTAGTTGCCGCTGCTAATTGGACAAAAATCAAAAATATTTAAACAGTGATATATTATCTAAATTAGCAACCAATGAAACCTAGTAAAATAATAGAAATATAAAATTTTATATATTTTTATAAAATTTTACTTGCGTGAGTAAGTAAAAATTTGTGCCTTTTTATTTGAAACTAAATAAAAATATAGTACAGCATATTAAGTTAATGTTGAAGACATTAAATCAATGTGCTGTTCTATATTTTGGTGATATTTATTTTTAGAACTAAATATATCACTAAAATATTAAATTTTTAAATGTCTGTATTAAAAATAGCAGTAATTAACTGAAAATAATGGAAAATGATGTATTCTTCCCTTCATATAAATTGTGTTGTAGGAAATCTGTTGAGAATTTCTTGCATTTTCTGTGTTTTAAGTTGGGACAGTATTTCATGACATGATCAAGGTTAAAATGTAAATTGGTGTCTGCATATTCTGCTTAGATAAATTTCATATTGTTACACTTATTTAATACTATTAAAAACATTTTTTTTTACAATTTATGATGTATTAAATCAATTTATATAAATTTAGCTCTGGCTTTGATTTTTGTTTTGTCTATTCTTGGTTCATTAAATGTGCTAATCCTTTTTAGAGGATACTTAAAATCGCCATATTCTACCACTTATGGCTCATTCCATGCAAAATATGGGTCATTCTTACCTACCTCAGCTCAAGACAGTGAACTTCAGAGTTTGTCTTCAGAAGCTATGACTGATGATGCCATGTCTCAAGCTAACAGCAGCTTGTGAGTTTTAATTGATTATTTGAGCAACATGTGCATTTTTTTATTTTAAGTTAGTTTTACAAATTTAAAACAACTACAAAATAAATAATTTCTTATTATTATATATTCTTTTCCCTTTATTTACCTGCATAATCGAAATTTGAAAAACTCTTGTATTAACCCTTTCAGGCGCACTACCCTTTAAAGTTGAAGTATTAACAAAAAAATTTGTAGATGGTCTATTTAGCCCTATATGAATATAGTGAAAATTTTGTAAAGATTTCATGTACCATTTCGATTTTGTGGGTGTTCCATCACATGGAACACTGCGCCGCAAAAGTCATAAAAAGCAAGCATTGCAGTGAAGCCCATGTAAGCATATATGTTTTTGCATATGAATAAAAAAACAATGCATTACACCTGCGTAGCATTTTTAGCATGGTTCAGGGTGCATCAAAGGCCTGCTACTCTATACCATAAAAAATAAAATAAAGATTTCTGTAAAAAATTTTTAGTTATCCAAGTAAGGTTTTGGGATTGCATAGAGGGGTTTGGTTGAGATAAATCATCGCCATCATTTTCACTGGCATCCAATACAACATTATCAGACTGATGAAGAGGTTTTAGAACATATTTCTCTGCATTACTATTACTATCCATATGTTCTGATTCACTAATAGAGGACAATTTTTGAAGCATTTTGATTGCTTCAGAAGAACTAAGACCTCTATGTGCCATTTATTTGCAATTAACAAATTAAAAAAATTAACTAGAAATTAAAATTATATTTGCAAAAATAAACTATATATATATATATATATATATATATATATATATATATATATATATATATACACACAATATTATAAAATAAATAGCAGCGAAAATAAAAATCAAGAGCATAAAAATAATGCTTCTCTAACTAGAGAGGATTCGAAATAACTGATATAATCCTATATCATACTGAAGCTTCCCAATTCAAGAGGCCAAAAATGGTGTAGAAATATTATCCATATAAGTAATCCTTCCTTGTACATTCCTCAACATTAGTTTATTACACCCCAAAAGAGAGAAAAACAGTAAAAAATAAACACAGCTGTTCCCTTCAGCATTGAGTTCAAGGCTTATCGCATAAAGGAAAAGTGCCGTTGCGGCGCAGTGTTCCAGGTCATGGAACACCTTGTTTTATCAAATAATTCTAAGTACTATTTATGCGTAAAAAATTTTAAGTAATATAGAATCAATAGTTCAAGGTACAGGCAACAAAATAACCTAGAAACTTCTTTTCAAACAATTATTTTTGTATAAGAAAAAAATTCGGAAATATTCCTTCAAAATAAAGGGATTAAAATAATTTGCTATTATTGAAAATTATTGATCGTCTTATGTAGTGTTGCCATCTGTTATCGAAAAAGAGAGTTTAAAGAACATTTAAAGCCAAATTTCATCTTTTTATCATAAAATGCAATGATTTGGTAACAATTTAAAGTTTGGTGTTCCATCACCTGGAACACTGAACTGCAAAGGGTTAAACAAAAGATAAAAATAAATGAGAAAAGTCTTATATCTGTATTTTTTTCTGTGGAAAGCTTAATTGAATGTATTTTTACATTAAATAATAGAAATTAATATTACTAAATATTTAGGAAATGTTTAAAGTTAAGTATATCAAACTATCATAAATTTTATAATAAATTATATTTTGTATTTTATATTCAATATAATAACTTTTGACTATGTATACATTCATTTAAAATACATTTTTGTTGTGTTAATTTTAAAGAAATGTTTTTTATTGTTTAATTTAAGGAAATGGGAATTTTAGACATTTTGGATTGAATAAATATTTTATAACATGATAGTTTATAATAAAATAAGACTACTAAATTTTCTTTTTGAATGGTTACAATATTTTTTATAGTTAAATTTTCTTTTATATTCTGCAAAAATAATTTTCCTTTATCACATTGGACAAATTTCAAATGAAATGCATTTTGAGCACTACTGAAATAGATAACTTTAACCCCTTGGCACCAGTGAGTGTATATATATATGCTTTTCTGAAGTATGCTTCTCTACATTGCACTGCTATGAGAAAAGCTTGACCCATTTCTTTCTTAGATATTTTAATCCCTTTATAAATAGAAAATTTAAAGAAAGTTTACATTATAAATAATAACTAACTGGAAATAAGATGTTATAAATAATACTAAAATATGCAATAATTTGACAAATGTTTCAGTTTGCATTATTATATAAATAATATTTTCATTATTTCATTATATTTGGCCAATAGTTTTTAAAATTTCTTAAAAAAAATTTTTTAAGAGCATATGGTATAAATATACCAATTAATTTATAGAGAATTTTTTAGCAAAGTTTTTAAAGTTTACTTTTATAATTCAATTCATAATTTTATATTAGATTTTGTCATGTTCAAAACATATTTAAACTTCATTTTGAGTTTTATTACAATGTTCATTTTGTTCAGTGAATCTGCATCATTATATATGCACTGAATCTTTAATATGTATATAATTTAGTAGTTATTTATTGTATCATAATTCTGATATTTTTTTATTTTGATACATACTTAACTTATAAAATATTGATATTTTTTACAGTGATTATTCTGCATCAAAAAGCAAAGAAAAACGTGCTTTGAAGAATAAACATGTATACCTTAATAAAGATACTCTTATTACTAATAAGGAGTTCATACCTGTAAGTGTGTTCTTTTTTTCATGGGATTCTTATTTTAATATTTATTAAATTAACAGTTGAACTGTAAAATTACTGCATTACAATTCTGCATGAGTATTAAAAATATTCTTCTGGACTTTTTTATTTAATTGGTAAAAGAAAGCTGATTAAGTCATGCCCTGACTTATACAGAGCAGGTAATCTTTGGTATATATATATTTTAGAAAAAATGAGACATTAATGAACTTTAATATGTGTATATATATACATGCATAAATATATGTGTGTTTGTATAATTATGTGCATTGTGTTACTTTATCATTGATTAGCATAAATAAATAAAAGGAATTAAAATTTTATTTTAAAGCACATATTTTTTGTTTGTACTTTTTACTGTAATTAATTACTGCAATAATCTAAACTGTTCTAATCACTGTTCCTTTGATTATTCAGTAAAATTTTAGGAGTGTATATTAATGTAGATATTTTATTAAAAAATTTATCAAAGAATTTTTGTATATCCCTTATTTACATTATATTATGGGAAAGAATGTGTATTTATTCTTGTTTCACTAGGAATATTTCATGTATAATCTAAAATATTCGAAGTTGTCTTTTTTTTTTTTAATGCAAAGTGCCATTAGACTTTCTCAATGTAATTCATTTAAATAATTTGATAAAGCATTCTGAGTGCTCAGAATTCTTGTGCAAGATTTATTTTTTTAATTTTAAATTATCATTAGTTTTATTTATAATGATACTTTTATTGGCAATTATTTCCTATTTGAATAACAGTGTTCATGTTTCCAGGTGCTTGATATAATATTTATAGCATGCCTTGATCAATCAAATCAAACCCAATTACTTGTGCAAAAAAAGAACAGATTGCCAATCAAATTGGGGGTTGCTGCTTTCTGTAAAAGCATGTTGTTTTTTGGTGCTCATTATTAAATTAGTGGTTTCTATTGAGTAGAATCTGGACACTTTCCAAATCATAGTTCTTTTTTTCTGGCTTTTTACACTGCAGAAAGCTAACTCATATATCTAAATTGTCATGTCATTGGATGACATGTTATTTTGAACCTGTTAGCATAATCAGGATCATAACATTAATGTTCATATAAAACTGTGATGATATACAGAAAGAATAAGATTTAAAATATTGAGTTGTGGCTTTCTTAAATTTAAAATGTTCTATGTTTAAACATTTTAAGATCTTGCTTCCTAAATTCTACTATAAGACATATATGCTCACTTCCAAAAGTTAAACATGGAGAGAAAAATGCTAATTTCTGGAAGCCAATTAGAATTGAAGAGGATGCAAATTGCTGCAAAGGTCGATGGAAGTATGCAAGAATGTTGGGTAACAGCCAATCGTGCTTTCATGTCAAGAAATATTCAAAAAGGGCAAGATAATGCCATCTTTATGAAGGGTTACAGAAGTTGATTGTAAGTGCTGACAGAGGTATATAAAATTTTCGTACAATTTATTTTAAGGCATACGTGTTTCTGACTTCCAGAACATGAATGGAAGATTCTGAGTGCTGGTGTGTGGTGGGGCGCATTGAAGCAGGACAGTCGATCTCAGATATTGCTCTTTTCTTCGTCGTTCATCATTCTGTAATTTCACGTTTATTGAAACAATTCCAAACCACACAGACAGTTGTCCGAAGGCCCGTAGCCGGTCGCCCAAGGGTTACGAACCCAGCAAAAAATAGTTATATTGCGGTTTTAGCCAAGTGGAATTGCAGAGCGACTTCCACACATGTGGCATTTATGGTTACAGCTTCCATTGGTAAGGTGTATCTGCAATTACTGTACGCCGAAGATTACATATGAGTGGACTGTACGCTGGGTACCTCGAGTTAGTGTTTGTCTATCCGTCTACTCAAGAAGGGCACGATTAAAGTGGTGCTGGGAACATATCAAATGGACTGTGTCTGACTGGGCAATGTCATGTTTACTGATGAGCCAAGATTTGCTCTGGAGCCAGATGACGAGTGTATAAGGATATGGTGTGAACATATCCTTATACACGCAGTCAGCCCCTAAACATCACACATTCCGAGGCGGGAGCATTATGTTGTGGGCAAGGATTTCATTAGGATACCGCTGCGACCTGCACATCTTTAAACAGGGTTCTGTGACGGCTGTTCGGTATCAAGATCAAGTCCTAGAATCCATTGTGAGATTGTACGCTGCAGCAGTTGGCCCTACTGGAATGTCCCCATTGAGCTGATATCGTCAATGACTACCTGGAGAGTGAAGGGATTGCACATATGGCGTGGCCAGCATATTCGACCAACCTTAATCCCATTGAAAATCTTTGGGGTGCTCTCGGCCGTGCTATATCTTCATGTTTCCCACCTGCAACCACTCTTATTGTTCTGGAAACTGTTCTACAAGAAGAATGGCTATTGCTTAATTCTGCAGTGGTTGACAACCTAATAGAAATCATGGTTACAAGGTGTAAACTTTGTATACAGATGAGGGAATTCACAAACCCTAATGTCCTTTTTTCATTTTATGCTGTTTATTTTAACTTTATACTCCAGTATCTCATTATCTGATAACTTACAAAAATTTAATATTGTTTTAATTTCTGTATATAATTGTTCATTTTATTTATGCATAAGTATATATTCTACTTTCCTGCCGAATTTTGTGTCAATCAAAGACGTATTTGTTAATTTTTTGCATTTTACATCTTCATGCTTAACTTTTGGAAGTGGGTGTTTATATATATAATATATAATATATATATATATATATATATATATATATATATATATATATATATATATATTTATAGTTTTAGCACTTTTTATATAACCTAAAGTAAGCATTAAAAAAATGTATTATCTTACTATTTTTTTGAAAAGTTTCTGCAAAAACAAATTTATAAAAAAATTTTTTTTTAAAATTGTGATACTATTTTTGTTATTTTAGCTGCATATTTACTAAAATTTGCAAATTTTACAATCAAAAATAAAGTTTCATTTATTTTTACTAGTTTTGTTGTTTTTATTCTTATTCTATTTATGGTGCTATTTGAAGCATAAATGAGAGTGATTGTTTTACAAATATTTAAGTATTTTAAAAGTTGCATGTTATCTTAATGTTAAATGGTATGTTTCTTGTAAATAATGTTCTTATTTTACATAAATTTTCTTGCAGCGAACACAGCGCCATGATGTAGCTTTAAATAAAAATGTGGATGTTAAAGATTTTTATGATCTACTCTGTAAAAAATTGAATAAGCTTGTTGAAGAACAAAATGCAGAAGAGAGGTTGGACCAAAGTCTGAGAAACACAGAGGTAAAAATTAAGTTTTATTAATATTAACATTTTTGTAGAAAGAAAAATTCCATGAAGAGTGTTTATTTCTCTTGTGTTTTTTCATCATTCTTGGCTTATATGATTTAATTTTTGTCAATAAATTGATGTTGCAGTATTTTTAATTCTTTCCCAATATTTGTTCTAGGGTTCTGATTGTACTCGACTGGAAGCCATTGGTCTTTCCAATATGAAGACTAACAAGCATAATGACTCAGTGTTTGATACTACTTTTTTCTTTGGACAAAGTGAAGAAAACGATCAAGCTATTTTAGATAGACATGTTTCTCGTGTTTTTGACAGTCTAACACCAGGGCTTTCACCTGGCTACATCTCCCCACCTATTACTCGGGTGTCTACTGAAAATCATCTTCAGTCATCTCTTCCCCCTGCTCAAATGACACAAGATTTGACATATACAAACTCCCATCGAACAGGATTAATGTCGCCTTTCTCAGTGGTTCCAAATGTTAAACCGAAAAGGGTAATTTTCTGTAATCAAAATATATTTCTGTTTGCCTTTAAGAGGGTACTCATATTTTCAAAATATTGGAACATTATCTTGTTTTATTTGTTTTGAATTTGTACTTATAAACAAATAAAGATGTTGATAATTGTTTTATTATTCAAAACAATAGTTAGTTTTTACATGAAAGTTTCCATTAAATCAGAAATTTCAATGATTTTAGTCGTTAACATCTAAAATAAGTGGAAAGAACTTGAAACTTTTTCCAAGAAATAATTGCTCTTAACTTGTTTTTGATAATTTGTATCCAAAAGAAATAAAACTATATTTTTCAATTTTATTTTAACTAATGTTCTAAGCATTTTCATCATGATAAAATATAAAATAAAGTGATTTTTATCCATTCTTTTTTAAAGTGAATAAAATTTTCCTTTTGTTTTGTTAACAATTTCTTTTATTTTAGGAGCATGACACAAGGTCTAATGACAGTGGTGCAGTGATAGATTGGAGATCAGATGATAACCTTGCTAGTCGTTCTCAGGACCATCCATTTTCGAGGCCTAATATGTCACGTACTCGAGAATCATTGAAACGATCTGGGCGAAGAGGTTGCTCGGCCAATGATTCAGCTAGCAGCTGTGTGGATAGTGGTATAAGTGAAGTTTGTGAGCCAGTTTTGCCATGTCACACTAAGTATGTTTTAATTGTTTACTTTTCACAATTTTTTTAATTAATGTAATTATGGTTACATTAAATATATAACTGTTATATTAATATACAGTCTAAATTATTGTTAGTCAACTTGTGGGTTGTAAGAGCTTCTTTATATTATAGCTATTTTAAATACATCATAGAAGTTGTTAATTATGCTTAAGAAGAGCCCATTTGTAATTTGCATGTAATTCTGTAGCTCTATTCTATTTTTTTAATTCAACTATTTTCTTAAACCAAAACACTTAATGAAATGTGTGATTTTTTTTCTTTTTGGAAAATATTATGAATTTTTTTAATAATAAATAACAATTGTAGACTAATGAATATCATTTTTCCAAATCATATTATATTGTTTAATTATATTTTCTCAAAAATAAACTAGAAGTAAATAATTAATAAATTTTGTGGTTCCAGGATAATAATAGCATAAAAACAAAAGTTAAATAATTATTTTTTATGAGCACCAAACACTTAATATAAAATCTTTTCCATTTGTACTTTTTACCACTAGACTTTAGAACTGCACAAAATTATAATTGTCTATGTCATAAATAGCAATTGAACACTGAAAATTATAAATCCAGGCATTTAGCTCTTAAAGTATGAGAAACTAAATTTCTAATAAAGTCCTTATTTATAAAATTTGCATTTTTTTTAATTTCTGTCTATTTTTTTATTCTCTAGTTCTGTGACATACCATTTCATTTATTTGCTAAGGAAATTTTTTTAAATTTAGATATTTTTCATATTAGTTCATGAATTTTTTAATGTAGGCAATTGCTGGTAAAAATGAATCATCACCATTAGATATGACTGATCAATGATTTTTTAAGACCAGTTAGACCAGTGATTTTAAATTGATGACATTTATGTACATTTTTGGAATATCTAATTTTTTCATCTATATATTAATTGCAGATTGCTTTTTTAGTTCATAACTGTCCCGTTCTTAGGTTTTTATTATTTGATTTATTGAGCTCCTAATTTTTTATAGAAAATTCTCCATTAACTTATTACTGATGCATTACAAAGTACAACTCTTTCCTAGATAATCAATGAAACCCTGGCTGAATATCAGTCATGCATTTTCAAAATCAGTCATGTATCAAAAGTTTTATGTGTACTTGAGTAAATTTCAGACATATAGAAATTTTTTTATCAATTTTAATAATTCCTGCCTAAAATTATTCATAAAAAGAAAATTACATTATTTGTAAGCAAAGGAACATTTTTAAAAAGCTAAATGAGAAATTTTATGTAAATTTACTTACAGCAATTTATTTTTTATGATTGAAGTCTTCGTTATTTCAATCATCCATGTTTTCCAATTTTCAGAACATTTTGATTACTTTAATTCTCATTGATAAATTTTAAAAATCAAGCAAGTAAAATTTTACCCTGTAGATTTAAATACATATATGTGTATATATATGCATATTTAAATTTCATTAGGGTTACATATTGGTTGGAATCTAAGACAGAAAAAGAATGGAAAAACTTACCTACCTCATCTGAAATCAGGTAAGAACTATCTTGATTAAGATTTTAATTTGTTGACATTTGAATATAAAATGTCGAACATCATGTTAAACTGATAGTATCAGTAAACAGTTTATGCTTTTTTAATAATAAGTAATAATAAAAGTGATTAGTTATCAATATTTTGAATTTTAAGGGTGAAAAATTTGAGATCATGTTTTATGTTTAAAACGTAAAGCTGTAAATTTTACTAAATTTTAAGTTTTACACGATCTTTCTGTGTTAGAAAGTTCAATAAAATCTTCCTATACTTAATGATTACTTATTTATTAATTGGGAATAACAACTAAGTCATTTTCAATGTGTTAAAGTAAAAAAACCTTTTTACTTTTTACAGGCTAAGGGGAAATTTTAAATTTAAAATTACACTATGTTCATCAGTTTTATGTGAAAGATAATAAAATTTTAAGTCTTCTAATTTTTGTTAAAAATATTCATATATTATTTTCAAAAATTTTTCGAATGGTTTGCTTGTAAAGAGAAACTTGTGAGAATTAGCAGAGTCTTTCTGTTAAAACATTTATTCGTATACTATAATGAAAATAATTTTGTACTGTCACTTTCTTTTTTATGCATTTAAATTGAAATTTATATGTGGGGCAATTTCTTTATAAAAATAAATTATCTCAAAATGTATTATGTTTGTATTTTTATTGAAGTTTTTCTTTTATAATTTTGAGTCTTCATAATTTACTGAGTGTAAAACATATTTACTTAAAAATTATCAATGTGTACAGATTAAATAGATCTTTCATGTATGCTATTAATATTAGACATCATATCATGCTGCACACAATATTAATTCTAAATATTCTTTTAGTCAGTGTCAGAAAGGTAATTATGGAAATCATTTTGGAGCACCAAATGTAAATGTTCAAAATTTTGGAGCTCTGATGTCACATACTGCAGGCATGCCTTCCCAGCCCATTGCTCAAGATCTTTCGGTGTCAGCTGTTCCTTTCCCTGATACAACAACAAACTTAATGGAAGCAAGACGGAAGCTTGAAGCCGTTAAATCAAGGTGGGGATGGTTATTTATATAAAATTTAAATATATAATGATGTTACAATTTATTTTACTGTTTTTACCATCTTATTTTTCTGCTATACGAAATTTCTTAAAACATTTCTTATATGCATGCTTTCTAATGGCTGCACTTTTGTAATTTGGCGACTTTTATTGAAAAATCATTGCTTTTGGTCTCTGTATATATAATTAACCATCCAATTTTTCAATTATACCTTGATTTTTTTAAATATTCTGTAATGCTTTAGATACAAAAGGTTTTATAATTCATTAGTTCTTTTTCTATTTAATACATAGCACTTAACTGATGTATAAACTGATATAATTTTGATTCTTTTTCACTTTGTTTTCACTTATCATTTTAAAACTATGTTATAGAGCCTTCTGTTTATTAATTTCTAGATTTGATGAGTGGCTAAGTATTTTGATCTCGTTCCTTTTTCTCCTTGCTTATACTATCTTTGTATTTATTTTAGACATACCTCTGGTATTGTAAGGAATCGGCAATCATTTCGTTCTTCTGATACGTTTGAAGAAGGAAGCTCACATAGGTTAGTTTTACATAATAAATTTCATTTGTATTCCTAAAAACTAGTGAAAGTTAAATCAAATTGAAAGTCTTTGGAAGTCTTAATTCCAATAGCAAGCACTAAAATATTAAATACAGAGTTATTTTTAAAAGCGGTCAGTGGGATGTAAAAATATTGAAGGTGTGAAACAGCATTATTCAAACTTGGTACACAAAAATTTTTTATGTAGAATTTTATAAGATTAATTTAGGACTTTTGAGAAATATGTGGCACATTCAATAGTACTTAAGTTTTAAATCTTTGTTAGAGTGCATATTAGAAAAATTACATGTAACATTCCATAAATGATAGATTGAAGTAGTCTATGATTTTTTGTGGATTCCTTTGATAATTGATTTCATAGAATGTTCTGCTGAGAAAGGTTGAATTCTAATTTTTCCATGGCTCATACAATGTTGACTTAAGATTAATTTGTGCATAGTGTTCACACACACAGTAATGCTCGTATATTATTATTTAAAATTCTATGTATGTCTTAAATGTTAAATTATTGTTGAAGCAGAAACTTTTTCATTTCTACAACAGTTTTTAATACTTAAAATTTCATTTTAATTGAGTGAATTAATTTCGCTTTCCCTTTGGTGTTGTTGCATGAGGATCAATAAATCAGACAAATGATAATTTAAATTAACATTTCTCTTCTTAAGAAAATGGTTAAATAAGTAAAAGAAAGTGTATGTTGTAATATTTTTGTCTATTTGCTGTAGTATGTTACTTTAACAATGAAAATAAATGGTTATTATTTCCCATAGAAAAATATTTTTATCGCATTATTCTCGATCTTTGCTGCTAATCTTAGTAATCAATGAATTGCTTAAATGCATGTCTAAGATAACTACTTCCTTAAAAACTTTAAAAAATAAAATAAATATTATTTCATCACATATTCCACATTTATAATTGCATTTTACTATCTGATTATTAATATCGAACTGTTCTTTTTTTTCAGAAAACAAAGCAAAAAATCATCTGCTACAACAGAACACTCAGCTGCAGTTAGTAATAACGATGTCACTGTGATTGGATATTCTTATGGACAAGGAGCTGTACCCTACTTAACGAGGTTTCATGGGAAGAATATGACCTTGAAGAATTTCAAGTCACTCTTGACTAAGAAAGGAAATTTTAAGTATATAATTTTATATCTTGTTATTTTTCTTGTTTTAAGATATCTATTTCTTATATTGCATATATTTATTCTTATTTGTACTGTACCTTTTTCTAGGTATTATTTTAAGAAAGTGGAAAATGCTTTTGGAACTGGAACTGTTCTTGAAGAAGTCAGTGATGACCATGCTGTGCTACCTCTTTGGGAAGGCAAAGTGTTCTGTGTCATTGAGACAGTGGAAGATGTTTCATCACTTGAAGACTGAAGTAAATGTAATCCCTGAAAGACATAAATCTGGAAAATATTAATAAAATTAAATCAAATATATATTGCCAAATATTTCAAAATTTGAGATGTAGATAAGAGCTTATGTAGACAAATTTTGTGATAAATAAGTTTTATAATTTTTATTCATTAACTGTTTTCAGGAAAAACATTGCTTAAAATTTTTTCATTAACTTTTAAGAGTTGATAATTTAAATTAGTGAAAGACTACTTAATGCATTTAATTTTTAAAAAATTAAATGATTATGATAATTTATGTTAATTATTAAAATATTTATTTACAAGTAATTAACATTGAATTTTTTGTTTATTTAATCATTATTTTTAACTTTTTTAGATTATTGTTAAATATTAATTAAAAAAATGTATTACAATTATTTATTAAAGATGTTGTTCATGTTTTATTTTTCTAATATTTAATTTTTGAAATAATACATTTTGCTGAAAATTAATTTACAAATTTGTTTAAACATTTTGTTTGTTTCAATCCTCAGTTAATTCTGTCAATTTTATTTTGACTCCTAGGTAATTAAAAATCCTAAAAAATTCGTAATTTTATTGAAAAAAATCTTCATTTAAATTTTATGTCATGCATTTACTGCCAATCAATCTATTTCATAAATTCTTTGAAATGTAACAAATTTCCAATTTTTAACATTAAACTATTTCTAAGTTTATAGTTTTGTTTTGGAAATAAAAAATATATTGGAATTACATGAAGATATATTCAAAAAATAATGCTTATTTTTAGAATACATTGTTTTGTGCAGCTTTTGTAATGTTGAATAATATAACAGTTTGGACTGTTTTTTTTATTTACGTATATTATCAAAGAAAGTACAATAATTTCATTGTATATTTCATATATTGTTAAATGTGAATTTTAAATTCAAGATTTAAAACTCTTGAAAAGTAGGAAATTTCTAATATGATCTTGTCTTAAATAATTCCCATTATTCCATTACCTAATTTAATCATTGCATAAAATGCGTATGTACTTTTTAAACATACCTTTAATCCCCCCCTTTTTTATGAAACTACTGCATATTTGCAAATCAATAACATGTTTAGAATTTCAATTATTCTTTTTAATTTTACCAATTAATGCGATAAATTTTATTTCGATTAAATTTTAATTGATTTTATAAAAATTTGTTTTTTATTTTATATTTTAAGTAAACAGTATCTGGGATATTGGAATGGAAAATTTCTTTTTGCATTATTTGATTTACAATTTAAGTTGTGATTTACATAAAGTTTCTGAACAGAAGTGTAATGGTATTTCAAATAAAAGTCTAAATTGTTACAATATTGAAAACATGTAAGTGTTTAGCAGAATATGTTAAAACGGAATTGTTTTTGAACATATCAAACTTTCTTCTCACTAGATATTTCAGGTGATTCCTTATTAGATGAATAAACATTCATTAATTTAAATACTATTTCAAGGTTTATAATTAATTAGTCCATTATATATATACTTTTAAAGAAAGTAAAAAATAAAACATTCATGTTTATTACTGCATGGATTATATTACATATTACTTACTGATGAGTTTTAACTCAAATTGTCTCTTGATTTATCTTTTAAAAGATATATATATATATATATATATATATATATATATATATATATATTGTCATTAAATATATGTATTGACAAATATGTATTTAATGACAAAATAAAAAATATATTACCCATTTTTCAATTTTAATGATGGTATCTATGCAACTTCTTTTTCACTTTTTATGTATTTCATTGCAAAAATAAGTAGGTGTGCTTATTTTTCTACCTCATTCATAATTTTCTTAGAGATAAATACTGTGCCTTACAACAAATTCAAATGTGTATTTAAGCACAACACGTCCAAAGTGTATAAAATATTTTCTTTACTACTTATTTCAATTACATTATAATTTTTGAATTCTATGACTGAAGGAAGTGTTTTGAAAGATGATTGGACTTAAGTTTAGTGAGAAAGTAAGAAATGTGTTGATAAAATGATCATCCAAATAGTGTTGAACATTTGTTATGAACATTTTCTTTAATTGGATGATGATGGTGCTTTTAACTGTGCAAGTGAAATGTACTTGTGTGGCTGCAAGCCAAATCACATTTTGTTTTATTAACTCCTAGTCTTTGTGTTGTAAAAAAATACAATGTTGCCATGCAAAGATGTTCTATTTATTTATGTATAAATCTATGTTCTTGTGACCTTTTTGAATGGCAACATTGTTTCTTAATATTGTGGATGTCTGAAGAAAAATGCATTTTTTGTATGTTCATTATGTGCAGTATTTTTGTGTTTGTAAAAATGTATTTTTAAAATGTTTTTTGTGGAAGTCGATCTTTTAATTACGTTATTATATATTTTAAACCAGGGCTTGACAAATAACAGCTGCCAGGTTGTGGTTTAATTTTTTCCTGATCAGTATCAGTTAGCATTAATTTCCCTGGTTTGCAAGGAATGAAGATAAATAGCAAACTTTATGCATTCTCTCTCCACATATTACATCCTTTTGTAAATAAAAAAATAATAATAAATCCTTTCTTCTGTTGCATATATAGGGTGTATGTTTAATGTGTTATGCCTATTCTCTTTAGCATGACAAAAAACTTTTTTGAAAGTAATATGTTTTTATCAAATCATGTGGATTTAGAATATTATGAGCTTGTGCTGCAAAGAAAACTTTCAAAAATTTATCAAGCAAATTCACTGTGCAGGTAACCTTGGTGCTAAACTTGGAGAACTCAAGGATAATTTAAGGATTAAAAAAACTATCTTGTAATATACTTTGGTGCAGTTATCATGTTTCTTTATTATGTTCATTTTATCTTCACTCTTTTTACAAAGATTGTTTTTAGCTGACAGTTTTACAATATTAAATATGTTGATTAGGCTATTTTTGTGCCATGAAAAATTCTTTTCATTTGAAAACGATATTTGTCACTGTGAAAATTTGAAACATATGTGCCAAAAATACTCTTAAACTTATGTTCAGTATTTTACTTTATATTAAAAAAAAGTACCTATTCGTACAAAAAATTTTCTCTGGAAAAACTGTTGAAAAAGCTAAGAATAATTAAGTTATTTTGCTCATTATTAATAATAATTTACTGGTGACTGAAGGAATTTTGAAAATTAAATAGCATTTGGTGACTGGTGACCTATTTGAAAAGTATGTTCTCACCAAGCCGGAAAAACAATTCACCAAAATCTTAATGATACATTTTTTGTTAATAAATTCTTTTTTATTTTTTGTTTGTTTTATATAGCAATTGATAGTTCTATTTTCAACCTCCTATTTGAAGCTTTCTCTACTTTTTAATTCATCAAATAAATAAAATGTTTGATTATTTATCTAAGAGACATTTCCAGTGAACCAAGAGGTGAATAGGTTACATTATATTAAAAAGAAGTGTTTTAATCATTATGGATTACTGAATTAGTTTTAAATTAGTTGAAATCTATTATTAAATGGTACTTTTCAATCACTTATTAAGGGATATTTAGGTCCTCATTACAAGATTTGTCAAGTCCTGTTTTAAACCTTTATCCAATTCTGATTTTTTACTCTTCGAAATAAACAAAGTATTAAATTCTGATAAGCTTTATTGTCATATTTAGCATGTTATTTGATATGAAAAACATGACATTTAACTAATAGATTTTAGAATGCTCAAACATTCTGGGACAGGTTTCATAATAATGAGTTAAATTCAAGCTTAAACATTGTCACAGAGACCACAAAGCAAAGATTAAAACTTAGTTTTATTTGTAGAAAAGGCTTAATTTCAGAAATATTTTATTAGGCTGTGCAGTCTAAAATTTGATGTTTAAAAATTATTATTTAAATCCAAATATATAATTTAAAGAATGTTGTTAAGGGCATAATAAAGTACAAAGGTGAACAGGGTGGCCTGCCCAACAAACGCTCTTTAATATGATTTATCTTCATATGCATTTGTCCATGTATGTATGTATCATTTATATTACATTGTCAAGTAACATTTTTAATCATTAACAAAAATAAAGTAATATCTTGATTCAAAATTAATACGAAACATTGAAATTTGTGTTAATTGGAATATTATTTTAATTCTCTGGCATATCAAGTATAAAATAATTTTTAATTTATTTAGTATACTCTTTATGCATTAAGGAACTTATCAATTACTAAACTGATATATATATATATATATATATATATATATATATATATATATATATATATATATATATATATATATATATATATATATATTTCACACACAATTTTGAGATTTACCTTTTTTGTTATCAAACGATATATTTTTGTAAAATTTCTCTTTTCAAGTGTAATATTTTTTAAATCGATTTTTTTCTTTATATTAAATTCTATGAAAATTCAAAATAATGATGTAAATGTGATTTCTAAAGTAGAAATAGCGTATAAATATAAATTTACATTTACCCTCTGTGTTTCAAACCAATTGTCTTTTTTCAGACAAGAAATTCATGACATTTTGTTGCTGATGGAAATATTTTATGTTTGAATGGTTATGCAGGGATTTTCATTTGTACTTTCAATTTATGCCTGTATAAATTCTCATTTGTAAATAACCTTTTTGAAGGTGCTTATGAAGAATATTTTTTGCATATAGAATATCAAATTCAATGATATGTGAAAATATTTTTATTAAAAATCATATGTGTAAGTAAATATGTAAATAAAACTTGCTTTCTTAATATTTCTATGTTTTTCTTTTGTTCAAAAATAAAGTGAGAAAAGAATCATGGGTAATATTTTTCTGTATTCAAAACAGAATTGCATTTAGGAATTTAATTTTGGAAATATCCATTATAAAAGTTTGTCATTTACAACTGTATAATAGTAGAAATTTATTGCTTAAACTACCATTTTTTTTTTTTTTTGTAAATTTGTTAAGAATGCAGAAAAATTGATATAAAAATAATGTATTAGAATTTTTTTTATTTGCACAAAAATTCGCAATGATTTAATTAGTTGTTTTCCCTGATATCTTAAACAGTTTTTCATTTTTAAAACTCAAAATGCCTCCATTGCAAAGAATGTAACTGAAAGTATTAAGATTGTCAAGGATTAAATGAGAACTGTGTAAAGAGAAAATTGCAAGTAGTGGAATAACGCTTGAAATTGCTTCAAATCTTGCGCCGAAAAAATGCTATGTTATTCATATGTCAAATTTGATTAAAAAATCGTGACTTGGTGTTGTCAAAATTAATATGGCGTCAATTGTTTACATAATTTATTTAAAAGCCTTCCTCTTTTAGATAGCAAGCTGTTGTCTTTTGAGTGCAATATTTCTTTTTTATAAAGGTCTAAACAAATCAATCATATTTTTTACTTTTAAGTAATTCCAATGTAATTATTAAGCATTGTACCAAATTTGGCTGATATTTGCCAAAAATAAGAATTAAATTTTGGGAAACTAATTTTTTTATAGCAATTCTTTGGTCTTAAATAATATGGGTCGGAAATTTGTAGATACGTAATTAAATTGTAACTCAAAATGTGTAATATTTTCCTTATACCAGTTTTCAACACTAAAAATGGATTTTTCTGTCTTTAAAATTTTTGATTTCAAATCAAAAGGTTACTTTAGAGAAACTTTCTGTTGAAACTAAAATTTCCTTTCAATTAATGTGTAAAAATAATTCAGCGAAAGGGTCCAATCAATCTCTTCCGAGTGAAACTTGTCTAGTGATGACGTCACATCAAACTTAGAAACCTGAAAATTTCCTGTAAATCATTGCATTAATTCTTAACATTGAGAGCTCATGCAGAGTAATAAATTGATGTCCTTATTGAAGACTTGTGGATTCGAGTTATTCTGATTATATATTGATGAAACAAAGTGAAATGCGCATGGTTAAAGTTTTTGTTACCCCAGTACAAACTTAAATTCATACATTCAGTGCTTTTAAGTTTTAGTCTAGTACGGTTCTATTTAATTTTCTTATCACCATATTTATCATACATTTAAAATACTTGTGCATTATTTTCAACTTTATTTTCTGCTATGCCTTACCAGCATACTCCTATACCATTTATTACAAACACTTAAAATTTTACTTTGCCGATCTGGCATTTCGAATTTCATGATTAAATTAACTTACTGTATATACGCATGCCAGTTCGTCAAAGGGGGCGTATCCCAGGTGTTTTAAAAACACTGGTTTCAGAAAATCAAACTCTGGTGTCTGATGGTTTTGGTTGGAAACTTTTATGTTCATCGGTATTATAATATTACTTATTTTGTTAGTAATGAATTATTTAATTGGAATATCTTTATCTATTCTCAAATTTTAAACTTAATTTATGTTATGTAATTATTTTTTGTTTAGTATCAATAAATTAAACTTGTTACTTTTAAGCAAGTCTAATTATTGGAATGTTATTAGTTTCTTATTTATTAATAGAATGAAATACTTTATAGCTAGCGTTTCTTTAACTGCATTAAAGTTTAATATTTGCAGCTCTGCTTATCATGGTAATTATTTTAGCAATTAGCCTAATGATGGGTATTGGTAAAAAGACATCTACCCACAGATATTTAAAAGTAGTATAGACTGACAAATAGGTTATGGGCCTAGGTTACGTATTAAATATCTTGAAATTTATCTCGGGATAATTAGTCAGTTATAATACTTTAAGCAAATTTTTACCCATCTTAAAATGTATTAGATTATTTAAGATGGGGGGGGGGGCTATATTGATAGAAATTTTTCAATTTAAAATAATAATAAATTTTAATCAAATTTTATAAATTTAATCTTTTTCTCAAAAAAAAAATTGTGATTTTGTTAATTTTTCTTGCCATGGCTACTTACGCAATAAATAAGTTAAGCAACCAAAACTATGAGACATCAGACATAAAGTTCATTCTGATGGAGAGAAATGTGTGGGAGATTGTAAAAGGAGCTGAAAAAGCTCCCATTCCACCGATATTAAAAACTGAAACTGGTTCATTCGAAGATTTGAATGATACTGCGTATCTCAAAAGTCTTAAAGAATTCAACAAAAACATCGCTTTATCTCTGATATATTTGAATATTGATGAAGATCATCGACGTATAATAGATGGAATAGAAGATCCAGTAGTTGCTTGGGAAACATTGTTGAAATACTTCCATCCAGATACCAGAGCAAATCACATGACTATATTTTCAGAATTATGTGATACTAAAATGTTACTTGAGGAAAGTATTCTCATGTTTTCAACAAGATTATTAAAAGTCTACAACAGAATGAAAACTATAGATCCTACTTTTAATGAAAAATATGCAAGTTATTCTTGGTTGGCCGGATGAAAACTTTAACTACAAAGCTATTACAGACGCCCTGAATGCAGAAGAGGTTCGTCTTCAGTTACAAGAAAAAGACTCTCTAATGCAGGCTAGTGCAGTAACGTCTGTGAAGAAACAAATTCTCTGTTATGGTTGTCAAGAGCCTGGGCATTATAGAAATTCATGTCCTCTTAAAGTACAATCACTGAAAGTATCCAGATGTTTTAGACGAAAATACAGGAGCAATTCCAGATGTTCTAGTCCAGAATGTAGGAGCCAAACCAGACGTTTCAATCCAGAGTCCAAAGGTCCGTACAGAGAACCCAGATATGACTTTGTGGCAGAAAGGAACCAGTCACGTAGTTCAAATTTCACTTATCAAAATCAGCCTCGTTTCTCCAGGTGTAAGGACAAACATAAACGTGGTACTGTATCTAGAAACATCACTTCGACAAACAAAGACGGACATTCGCCATGTAAGTCAAACTTTTCTATTACAAGTTTATTTAATCAAACTAAAGAAAGAGTGAATTGGGTTTTTGATACAGCAGCTTCACACCACTTTTGTAAAGAAAGAGACCTCTTTATTAGTTTTGTACCCTTAATCAATGAAAAGATATCAGTTGCCATTGACGGTGTTGACTTTCCTATTGAGGGAAAAGGAACTGTTAAATTGTTATTTGGTTTACAAAAGTATACATTAAATGATGTAATGTACTCTCCAAATTTACGGAGAAATTTTATTTCAGGCCCAAAACTAGATATTCAGGGTTTTGTGTATCATGGCGGTAACGGTGCAGTGAAAGTCTCAGAAAAAGGGGGGAAAACAGTTTTTAAGGCCATATTAAAAGAAGGTATTTACCAAGTTTCACCCCGTATAGTTAAAGCTGACAAAAACGTTTCATTTACAACAAACTTAAAAGATAGCAAAGCTCTTGAACTATGGCATAGACGTTTTGGACATATCAGCACGTCCACTATTTCGCATACCAGTAGGAAAGGGGGAGTGATTGGCTTACCATTCTTAAGCGATAAGACAGTCTTTTGCGAACCATGTAAAATTCGTAAATATCGAAGAGTTTCATTTAAGTCTCTGAGAGAAGTGAGATCCAAGGCTCCGTTAGAGCTATTATATGCTGATGTTTGGGGTCCTCAATCTGTCTAAGGAAGAATGGGAGAAAGGTATTTTATTACCATAATTGACGATTATTCACGTAAAGTTTCATTATTTCCTATGTCTGAGAAATCTGAGGTTTTTGGTATAATTAAAACATATATTACCAGAGTTGAAAATATTTTAAATAAAAAGGTTAAGGCATTTAGAACAGATAATGGGACAGAATTTGTGAATAGACAGATACAAAATTATTTTGCTGAAAAAGGGATCGCTCATGAATTAACGAATATATTCACCCCGGAACAAAACGGTGTTAGTGAAAGATATAACCAAACTGTCGCAAGTGGTGCTAGAGCAGTTCTGCAGGAATCTGGTCTTCCTAAGTTATTTTGGCCTGAAGCCATGCTATGTTTTACATATACTTGGAATAGAGTGTGCCACAATAAGCTGAGCAAGACTCCTTGCGAATTATTCTCAAGGTCCAGACCCTCTGTCAAACACTTAAAGCCTTTTGGTACTGTAGCTTATATAGGTGTACCCCGACAACACAGAAAAAAAGCTAGATACCAGAGCCCGAAAAGGTTTCCTCGTTGGTTACGCATTTCGTACAAAAGGATACCGGATTTGGATGCCAGAAACAAACAAAATAATTGAAACTATTAATGTTTCTTTTAATGAGAAAGTTGTGTACAAAGACACTTTAAGTGGAGCAGTGCTGGGCCCTAGTAACAGGATTTCGACTGTCTCTAATGAGTATGAAGTAGGACGTGACGATGATATCGGATACCACATTGTACCTCGTGATTCTGAAAGTGACGACAGTGATCCTGAAGTCTCCATAGACGATATTCCTAGCCTTATATCAGAACTTAGATTAGTAAACTGGGAAAGAAAGGCTATTCAGAGGAAAGATAGATCACGTACAGATGTCTATTATTATGAAGAAGGAAAGGTTAAGATCCCTGAATGATGTTGCAAAATACTGCAGTAAAAATAATATTGTTTTCAATCCTAATTTATTTGATTTTAAAGGAACAAATCGGACACAAGGTCTTGTTTTGAGCAGTCGTGATGCAGTTTTAACAGATAATAAAGATAATGGGACCACCAATAATCTTAGCATATCTAGCTGACTAGATCGCATTCCTATACCAAAGACTTATAAGCAGGCAATTGAATCGGAATATAAGGACGAGTGGTTAAATGCTATGAAAGAAGAACTCTGTATCATGAAGAACCGGGGAGTGTGGCATTTGGAAGATTTACCAGAAAATACCACACCTATTGGATGTAGGTGGGTATTCACCGTAAAAAGAGATGATACAGGAAAAATTGTAAGATTTAAATCTCGACTAGTAGCACAGGGTAATAAACAGGAGAAGGGTATCTCATATGATGAAACTTTTTCCCCTGTGGTCAACTTTAGTTTAATCAGATTTTTCTTTTCGTTACTCGTATCATGTAAAGGTTGGTACCACCTTCAATGTGATATAACAGGAGCATACCTTTATGCCCCTTTGGAAGAGCGAATTTATATGACACAGCCTCCAGGTTTTGAAGAAACTAGTCAAAAGAGAAAGTTCTGTCGTTTAGATCGAGCTATATATGGATTACGACAAAGTGGTCGACAATGGTTCTATGAGATCCATAATGTTTTGTTAAAAATGGGTTTTTGTAAATTTCAGTGGGGTAACTGTGCTTATTTATTAGGAGATTACTTAGTTTTGATATTGTATGTTGATGATTTTGTTATATTTGGCAGAGACCAAAAGACAATCGATAAAACTATTAATAATTTGAAAAACCATTTTGACATAAAAGTACTAGGTAAGACTCGTACCCTTTTAGGCGTAGAGTTTGGTGAGGAAAATGGTAGTGTCTTGATTCATCAACGCTCATACATTAAAGACGTATGTGAGCGTTTCCAACGATTTAAAATACCAATTTCATCACCACCCATATCTAAAGGCTCAATTTATTCTAAAACTTCCTGTCCCTCTACAGCGGAGGAAGAAAGAGAAATGCTAAAATACCCCTATAGAAGTGTATTAGGCTGTCTATCCTTTTTGGCTTATAGAACTCGCCCTAACATCGCTTATGCTGTTAATATATTCAGCCAATTTCAGTCCAACCCAGGGATGAATCATTGGGGTGGTTTATTAAGACTTTTAGGTTATGTTATCAACACGGAAGATTTTTGCTTAAAACTTTCTTGTAAACAATTCCAAATTAGAGTTTATTCAGATGCAGATTTCGCTGCAAACCGAGATGACAGAACGTCTCTAGGAGGTCAACTCGTTTTACTAGGAAATTCTCCCATAAGTTGGCGTACATTTAAAGAGAAAAGTGTCACCTTATCAACTATGGAAGCAGAATTTGTTGCTATGAACGAGGCTGCTAAAGAAATAGTTTGGTTCAGTGGTATACTAAATGAGTGTCATGATAAAGGTATTGTAACAAGTGAACCAGAAATCCCAATTTTGTTTGTGGATAATCAAGCTGCTATAGATTTTATAAAATCTCCAATTGAAAACTATCGGTCAAAACATATAGATGTAAAGTTATTTTTCGTTCGAGATATGCATAATACACAAAAATTTAAACTCAGTTTTGTACGAAGTAAATTAAACTTAGCTGACGCTTTCACCAAGCCACTAACAAGATTTGAACTGCAAAAGTTCATTTCAAATATCTTTAAGAAATGATTGAAAGATATTTGTTCATGTATTTTTTTTTTTTTTTTGATCATTAAACAACAAAGTTGTTTTTTTTTTTTGCATTTTGTAATTTTAATTTATTAGGAATATTTTGGTTGATTTGAATTGAAATAAAAATATTGTGTAGGTGCATTATTTAGAGTACATTGTATGTTGTGTATCGGGGCCCCGTGTGTGAATGTTTATGTATTGTGTGAATGCATATTATGTACTATAATGTATTTTAATCACATACGCAACACACAGCCATAGTTGTGAATAAAGTATTGTTTTATATAACATGCTGTTTATGAACTTTTTTCAAGGGAAATGTGAATATTGTATAAAGTTGTAAACTTAATGAATTAACAGATGTTTATGTGATATGTTTATTTGAACTAAGTGTAAAGTGTTGCACATGTTTATAATGTTAAATTATAAAATTTGGATATGTTATCTTCAATGGAATTATTTTGTAATCAGATACCGGAGTTAGTAATTTCTTTTAAATCTAGAGTTGATGGTGATAAGAGGGGGGGGCATTGTTACCCCAGTACAAACTTAAATTCATACATTCAGTGCTTTTAAGTTTTAGTCTAGTACGGTTCTATTTAATTTTCTTATCACCATATTTATCATACATTTAAAATACTTGTGCATTATTTTCAACTTTATTTTCTGCTATGCCTTACCGGCATACTCCTATACCATTTATTACAAACACTTAAAATTTTACTTTGCCGATCTGGCATTTCGAATTTCATGATTAAATTAACTTACTTTATACGCATGCCAGTTCGTCAAAGGGGGCGTATCCCAGGTGTTTTAAAAACACTGGTTTCAGAAAATCAAACTCTGGTGTCTGATGGTTTTGGTTGGAAACTTTTATGTTCATCGGTATTATAATATTACTTATTTTGTTAGTAATGAATTATTTAATTGGAATATCTTTATCTATTCTCAAATTTTAAACTTAAATTATGTTATGTAATTATTTTTTGTTTAGTATCAATAAATTAAACTTGTTACTTTTAAGCAAGTCTAATTATTGGCATGTTATTAGTTTCTTATTTATTAATAGAACGAAATACTTTAGGTATTTAAACTAATAGCTAGCATTCCTTTAACTGCATTAAAATTTAATATTTGCAGCTCTGCTTAGCGTGGTAATTATTTTGGCAATTAGCCTAATGGTGGGTATTGGTAAAAAGACATCTGCCCACAGATATTTAAAAAGTAGTATAGACTGACAGTTTTTGATGAGATGAGTAGGTCTTAAAAGAAATTTTATAACTGCAGTGTATAAAGAATGTACTTGATAAAGCAGTATATGCTGTTTATTTGATATATTGACCCAACTAAGTGTAGAGTATGGAAAAGCTTTTTTGTCAAAAAAATGTCTTATTTAATAGTAGATATGAAATATAGTTAATAAATTCTTCTAAATATTTTGCTCTTGAATTATAATCAACGTTATTTCAAATTTTATTATCAGTAAAACTGAGATTTACAAAAGCAGTCAAGAATGTGGAAAGCACTTGAAATTATAAACTGTATTACTTTATAGAGAAATTCTGCAAATGGTATCAGAATTACTTAAAAAAGAAATCTGCACAAACGCTCTTAGTTCCATTGTGTCCTTATTGCTTGCAGGATTTCTGATTTTTACATCATCTTGAACGACACTGGGAATGCTCACTATTCATTTGTGCCCATTTATATTATTCAGTTCTATGTAGATGTTATTTTGCTTGAAAAATTTTTAAAGAAACCCATCAGTTGAAACAATACTGTTGATAAAGCATTCATATTGATTGTGGTTTGGATGTAAAGATTTTATTCGTAACTTTTTCATTGATAATTTAGTAACCTTTTGACAACCAAGTAAATGTCTGTTGTATTTGCCGTTATGGTTGTACTTGTGTGTGTTACAGCGGTTAGTTGTTGACCAGTAAACACATCATACTTAACTACATCGCATTTCTATTATCTGCTTCTATTACAGTCTTATTTGACGATATAGCAGACATATTTAAGAACTTTGCCCAGTTATCAAAAGGTTTACTAAAAAGAATAATGACGTTGCTGATCAAAGCTCTTACTGTTCTTGTCAGATTATATATATATATATATATATATATATATATATATGTGTGTGTGTGTATATATATATGTATATATAGTTTGAAAAATGTATTTGATTTACTGAGAGAATTCACACACTGCAACTGCGCAAGGAATTCCTTCACATCTACTAAAATGAAAGTAAAAAGTATTCACGTGCATTTCCTTGTTTTGTAAGAAATTAGTTATAATTAATATGAATTTGGTCTTAAAAACGTCATAAGTAAATGTTCTAAATTAATGTTTTTGATAATTTGGAAATATATATTGCTTAGAAATTTAAATGTTATCCCTTTTTAATTAAGGAAACACATTTCTTATTTACTATAATTTATGTTAATTTAATTACTATAGTTTATATTCACATCACAATGCTTTGGAGTTTAAGTATTAAAAAATATGAAATATATGAACTAAATTTATGGTTGAGTAGTGTAGTGAATATATTACTACAATTCAAATAATAAATTAATACCAAATCACCAATTTCTTTTAGTCACTAAGCAGATTTAAAAATAGTCTCCTATTAGCTAATATTTATTACTCAACATTTGATTTAAATTAAATTTGTCTCAAATATAATGAAGAATTCTGTATATGGGGCTTTAATTCTTGTGATATCATTACTATTAATATCTCATCTCACTTATAATGTTTATTTTTAATAGTTCTCGCCCATAGAATCGATGGTCTAAGAATTTCTAGTGATGCTTTCCTGCATACTTCCAAGATTTATAAAGTTTCTCCCTCATAAGTTACAAATCATCACTTAATGCGTAAACAGAAATTTCAGTCTCCCAGATATATATATGGAGAATATTTTACTCATCAAACGGTTTCCGTACAAATGCAGGCACCAGAAAGCAAATATTTATTGACTAAAAAACATTTTACAGCGGAGAACTGATCCAATGAAATCGAATGGAAGATCACATGAACATTTCTTAATGAAAATGAAAGGGCAAGACTGCAGAATGTTGAAAACGATGAACAGTTCTTCAGAATTACCTGAAAACAAATGGCATAAAGTTACTTGCGAGCAAAATTATATCAAGATAGAATAAATTTTAAAATTACCATCTTATCAATCACGTTAATTAATGACTAGTTTTGAATTCTGCTGTTTTAAACGGCATTGTTATGACAGCGCATGGTAAATACACCAAGTCTGTTGTCTTCGTGTTTATGGATGGCCACATCTAACAGGCCATCCATCTCTCGCTCTTCAACAGGATCCAACCCGGGATGTTTTACTTTGGAAAGCTCTCTCTCATCACTTGGCTGTTCGTCGACATATCAAGCGCGCTATTAATGCACATTCACATTTTAACTAGGACGTTTCTAAAATTAAAATGACATACTGGCAATTTTGTTTTGGATAAGACATAAAATCTAGTCTTTTTTTTTTCAATAAAAAAGACCTAGTAAGTGACTGGTCTTTAACCTTTAAATTACATACTTAGGTACGGCGTTATTAATTTTTTTAAAAAATGACGTTTCAAAAATGCTTATTTAAATTATAGACGAATTTTCTGTTTTTTCGCTTATTGTAAAGAAACGAAAAACAGAAGGCACATACTGATACATATAGACTGGTATTAAACTGTCTGGAGAATCAAATTTATTTTTGGCTCTGAGTGCGGTGCATAAAATTCTTAAAACTATAAATGGCGATCGTGGTAGTATTTCGAGAAGATTCGTTCCCATCTGCTGCAGGCACTGCGAATGCGTCAATGGAGATTCGTCCTGTGTTATGCTGTGGCTGCTGAAAAGGCATTGTGAAAAGGGATCTGATATCAAAGCTTGTGCAGGAAAACGCGGCATTGTGGTGTGGGTAGGATTCACCGTCACGCAGTAGCCGCTTTCTGGGAAGTTCAGTCCAGGCTGAGTCACGGGCATCTTCCTTCCTTGCGGCACGCGAATCCGTTACAAAATGACTGACACTTTCGGCCGCCGTGAAGCGTGCCATTTTGAAAGTGCACCAAATTAAGTTGTATGTAGATTGTGAGGGAATATTATTACCAACAAATGTATAATGAACAGCAGCAAGTATTAAAAACAATGATTACTCTCACTCAGAAAATAAATTTGTCAACCGAGCTGAAAAGACTCTTTCATTTATTAAAAATAATTAAAAGCATAATTTCAAAGAACTTTAAATTTATTAGTAAGTACTCGAAAATAAATTTAGAAAGGAATTCACAGTTAAACACATTTTTAGTTAAAAACATTAGTTTTATGCGTGAGTAATTTTAGTAATAATATCAAAAATTATTTTTTGTCAAAAAGCGCACAGTATGTATTAAACGTTACATTTAAATATTTCGTTAATATGTGTTAAATAAATTCTGCATCATTATTTTATCTAGACATTATATTCGATTCACATCTGTAATAATACATTAAAGAGAGCCATTGATGAATTGATACAAGTCTTAAAGTAAAACTGCATCGACTAGAAAAGCTACTAATAAGTGGTAATTTTATTATTAACGTTCTTTATTAAAAACAATCTAATCATTTCAGTTTATTTTCTATCTATCAGGTCTTAGCAACAAATGCATTCTCAGAGGCTATCATCCTAACAGCAATTAATGGAAAGATTTACTGCTTCACAAGATATCACAAATATAGCTGTGGAAAGATCCTAAAACCATTCAAACTAATATATTAAAAATTAAAACTGTTTCAATAGCTATTCATCTACATTATAATTTAACTTTCGGCTAATTTAAAAATACAGAAGCTTTCTTGAAGCTAGATGTTATTAAATTGAGGTGTAAATTAATGTTAAAGCACCAGATCTATATATGCGAATTTCCCATTGAATCATAAGTAGGATTAAATGTTCATAATGATGGAAGCAATAAACAAATTAGAATTAGCAGAAAATATTCTTTCACACGAATTCTAAAAATTTGGGGGAAAAATTGAGATTGGAACTAAAGTGCTTAGGTAAAAATTTAGTTGACCTTAGTCGATAGAGAGCATTGCACCAAAGAAAACATGCAAAATAGATTCATTTATTGTCTGCCTCAAGAATAAATTTTGCCAAGTACTTTGGTGAGTGATGGTTGCTATAGTAGCTAGAGTTGTCCATTTAAAATAGGAATTGAGAATGTTATAATTTGGTGGTATTGAGCTAAGTTCAACAAGCCAAAATCGTTTTTTTCTTGTAGTTCTTCCTCTCAAAAATGGAACTCATCTTGTTTCCATGACAACAGGCAGACAAATTGGCGGAAGCTGTGATGGACAAACAGTAAGCTGAAAGATTAGCACCTCACTTTTAAGGCATAGAATTGTAGGGGAAAAAGTGCCTTTGGTGAAATATTGCAATGACGTGGCTTTCTCTATCGAAATATTAAGTTTATTAAAAAAATAACAATCTGCATACATTCACTCACATTCTGTGTTGGGATGGGAGCGGATTCTGGGAGGATGACCTCTTTGCACGGTAGACGTCGTCGTACGGATAGTTGACTTTGGCACTGGGCATTTCAGCCTCGCTGCTCAACTCCAGCAGCTGCAACAGAAGTAGGTCAGATAATTTAAAGTAGTTAACAACTATCTAAATCGGCGCCCGGGTATGATACCTTTTTTGGCGCCCCGTTGAAAAAAATAGTAATACAATATAAATATGGGAATAAAATGTATTAAATAACAAAAGATATATAATATAATGTAACGATATATAATACATTATAATAAATGGAGTATAATTGTAATAAAGAATACAATATAAATATTGTGCCTACTATAAAATAATCCAAAATATATTAAAGTCTCAAACAAAGCTTTAAATTTAAACAAAATTCAATTATAATTTACAAAAAACACTTATATTGGATTCGGAAAAGTGTCATTAGAATAATCGGACTTATGTGTTTTAGAATTAATTATAAAAAGGTATTATTAATTTTATATACTAATGCAATTTTTTTAAAAAACATAAAATTTTTTTAAACATGAAATAATTTGTTACGTATCATACATATAAGCAGATGTGTAATTATGTGCAATCTAATATATACTACAATGTGATTGTTAAATCTTCTATACTTAAGATAAAAACTTAAGTATAGAAGATTTTGACTCATGGTGGATCATAAATAAGTCAAAATTAATTTTATTTTGTTGAATGAACGTTCACAGCCTGCAATTGATGCAGAAATAGTTAAAAATATTTGAATAGCAACCTCTTCTCTCTCTCTTCACCGTATAAGGTAAAGCATGTTGGAAGTTCTAATGGAGTTTTAGCTATAATTTCTTTTCTAATCCTGAGTAACATCACTCAGTCCCACATTTCTCTATAGACTTCTGTTCCATGGAAATCTGTATGATAAAATTTACCCCAATCTTTTACATTTGTTAAACACGGTGACTTAGCGCTCCCAAGGCAGAGGTTCGATTCTCAGGCTAGGTCAATTCAACCTTTCATCCTTCCAGTGGGTCGATTAACTGAAGACCAATCATCCTTGGGAGCTAAACACCGCTTTGGGCTGACCACCTAACCGGGACTTCGCACCCCAGGGCCCTCGGTAGAGAATGGGCAGTGTAGGCCTTGATTCGGATATTACAATTTTGATGTCGGGATATTTATTTATCAATTAATTTTTAACTTTTAAGAAAATTGATTTTAATGATTTAACATTTCCATAACTATGTCTTAAAAATTTTTAATGTATTTTTTCTAGCTTGTTAACCAAATGAAGCAATTAAACATTTTTATTCCCTATTAATTGTGCATTATCTTAGTTATGAAAGATTCTACGAAAAGTTGATCATTTGGTGTTGAACATATGCTATAACTTATCCTAACAATTTTCAAAACTTCTATAATATTACTAACTTCACAAACTTTAGCTATTTATTGCAAAATAATAATTGGGTAATACATTACACCCCAAATTTAGGATCAACTCACCTGATTTTTCACAATGATATTTTTTTAAACATTTCATTTGCCACAGATGAAACTGAAAACTTTATTTCATTTTTTTATTTCAGAAAAATTAAAGTGAAAAACAACAACTTTATAGGAAATTTCGCATTTAAAATAGCTTTTTTAAATTATATCATTCAGACCATTAATGTAAACCAAAATTATTTTTAATGCAAAAAATTTAAATCACAAAACGTAATATTGATAATTTATAATATTTCATTTTTATACCATAAAACCAATTTTTCTGATTCTGAAATTAGAAGATCTTTGTTAATAAGTTTTCATCTGATTTCAATTTAGATAACTAAATCCTGCCATAATGCAAATTTCAGATAAGCAACGAAACGCTAATATAGACAACAAAAATATTTTGCAAATTTCTTAAATCAAATATCAAAACACACAAATTCAAGCAAAATTATGGATATTTAATATCATCAGAAATTTTTAACCAAACAATATATATATGTTATTAAAAATTATATTTTTCATCAAACTGATGCACTCTATATTGTTCTTTCAAGTTTTTCATTGATTCGAATTATTATCAAGAATTACAAGTGCTGAGATAAAAATATATTTTAACTGTTAAACACCTAATTTTATTTAAAGAAATTTTCTCAATCAGTTATCATAAAAGTAAAAATTTTCTTTGTATTTTTAAGGCTCTCTTTCTTTGTATTTTTAATGTAATTGTTTTTTAAGTTATTGAAGTATATTTCATTATTAAAATAAGTGCTAATTTTTATTGAAACAAAAATATTTATTTCTGTTAAGAATCATTTTTGAAGTTCTGTTCATGCAATGTCATACATTTTTTTTCAATAAATTTATATCATTTAAAACGATCTTATTTTTAAAATTTTACAATGTAGAATGAGAAATATGTACGATTTCTTTGTAAATTTCAGGAACGAATTTTTCAAGTTAAAAATTTGTTTTTATATAAATTGAACTAATTAATTAAGAAATATATTCTGTTTATTTAAGCATACAAAAAAGAAAGAGAAACATTTAAAAGGAAAAATACATTTATAAAAAGAAAAACACTTTATAGATTTTTAACTTCTATCATATGAAAAAAGAATTTTTCAATTTAAGGTGCTAATGTAAAGCCGACAAAATTACGAGTCAAATAAAAATTATTTCCCTAAATAAAAACATTTAAACTATAAATAAATTACTTTTAAATTAATAGTTTTAACTACTAAGTAATTAAATATTTAATTTTCAAAACTCTGCAAGCATATGTTAGTAAATATTTATACCAGCTAAAGTATGAAATAAATATTGAAATCGAAAGAATACATAGTAGACAGAAAATACAATTTATGTCAGTAATATTTTAAATGTCTAAACTCCAGGTTTTCAAAAGTTTACATTTTTGTTTCCAATGAAGCTAAGTTTGGGAACAAACGAAAAATTGACCGTGTGAACTATAAAAAGGAAAGTTTGTGTTTGTCCTAGAATTTGGAGGTATTTAGTTCTTGATCCCCTCCATTTCGATTCCAGGAAGACAATTTCCCCCCTTTCTTTGAAGGTCAGCCTGGTGCCGGACTCCATGGAGGGAGGTTCCTTCCTCCATGCCGGACAAAATATTTTGGACAAAGGGGACCGCTAATAAGAAACACGTTTCAGCATGATTTTCTCACGAGTATAACGCGACACTGGGTTAAAAGGCTACAATACAGCCTGTGATAAAAATACAAGAATTTTTATTTTTATTTTGGGACAATGGATAATATAATTTCCCAAAGTCTCTCAATAAAAACTGAATTTAATCTTTCTATAACGCTTCTTGACAACTTAAGTAAAATTTGGTTTTTTTGTGCTATTAGCACATTTAAATTCTTACTAGTTTTCATTAATAATATTTCAGTTAAATGAAATTTTCTTTTTCTGCGAATAATTTTTTATTACGTTATTATAGTCAAAATAAAATTAAATTTTTTCACATTTCTCATCATAAAAGGAAATAAAATATTAATGAAATACTGCTTGTTCAATAAAAGGATTTAATCTCTTATGAGAAATTAAAAATAGCACGTCAAATACTATTTCAAAACACTGAAATTTCGACAAAAAATTTTTAATTTTTGAATAATTATGACATTTAGAAGGGGCCAGAGGAAATAATATTCATTGAACGTTTTTTTTTATTTTGAGTAAAGCAAATTTATTTATTTTGTTAGTATAATTATGACTTTCTTTTTTTTCTTCTTAGTAATACAGCTTGACTTAGATAACCTGCACAACAATTAGGACTCATAAAGGGCACTGAGAATCTCCACGTATTCAAAAAATTAAATAGGTGTCTTTCATGAGCGTACTCTTCTGTAATCTCCCTACGTTAATAGATCCAAAAATAACATAACATTAATACAAATAATTTGGCAAATAACTTTATACTAAAATAAAAACATCTCATATGCATTAAAATGGAACTGACCAATCTAATAATCCAGAAATTTCATAAGAAAAATTAAGATTTTTTCGTTATTTACACATTTACAAGATTTGTAGTACAAAACAATAGTATCACAAACCTTTTGCAAAGTATGAAACTTAAAAAGGAAAGGATTAAAAGAATTAAAACAGATAATCTAATTGATTAAGAAATAAAATTCGAGAGCATGGTTAAATAAACATACTTTTTAAAAGGAACTAAGTTAGGCAAAATTACATTGAAATATAAAAGTTTCGTTTATGACAAGCTCCTGCAACTCTTCCTCATACATTTCCAAATTTGATTCTTTCCTGGAGCATTTTTTTTATTTTTCCGTGGACATGACACTATAATTATAAAATGCAAAGTTTATTTCACCGAATAAAGTAAATATTATAATAAAACTAAGATTGAAATTTTCTGAAAAATTTTGTTTATCATTGAAATGATTTGGCGCCCCTTTGTATGCTGCGCCCGGGGTATGGCAGCCCCCGCACTACGCCTCTGATTGCAGAAAGGGGGCGAATAAGAAAATATTCAGTGAAACACCCTCCGGCCTTCTCCGCCACTGAGCGGTCTCCTTCAGAGCGGAAATCCCTGTTGAGCAAGCGGAAGTTGCCGGGGTGGGTGCTCCGGGGTTTTCCAAATCCTCCCCTCGCGGCACTTAAATAAGTTCCACTTAAGAACATAACCTCTTTGAAGGCAAAAAGCGAAGGTTAATTTAATGTCTTACAAGAACTCTGCAAGTGAATCCTCAATAGCAAAATGCTTATGAATATTTCAAACAAAAACATCACATTTTATATAAAGTTTCCTTTGTGTTGTACAAATTAAAAATAAAGTCTCTTTAGAAAATAACATTCGAATAGAATGGTTGTTGTAATTTTTATTAATCATTTGACAGCGAGCTTTGCTTTCACAGAACATGAAAGATATAAATATTTCCCTTTGAAGGATCTGTCAGAAATGTTTTTAAAAATTATCAGAATATCTGCTCTCATTTCTTTGCATACATAACTGATTGCCACAATGATTGAGGAACGGATTGAGCAGATTCAAAAAAGATATTAATGGAATAATGATTGAAAAATTTAAGATTATAAAATGTAATTCAAAATTAAACCTTTTTTTGCGGTATTATAGTAATGCATAGGTGATTGCCACAATGATTGAGGAACGGATTGAGCAGATTCAAAAAAGATATTAATGGAATAATGATTGAAAAATTTAAGATTATAAAATGTAATTCAAAAGTAAACCTTTTTTTGCGGTATTATAGTAATGCATAGGTGATTGCCACAATGATTGAGGAACGGATTGAGCAGATTCAAAAAAGATATTAATGGAATAATGATTGAAAAATTTAAGATTATAAAATGTAATTCAAAAGTAAACCTTTTTTTGCGGTATTATAGTAATGCATAGGTGATTGCCACAATGATTGAGGAACGGATTGAGCAGATTCAAAAAAGATATTAATGGAATAATGATTGAAAAATTTAAGATTATAAAATGTAATTCAAAAGTAAACCTTTTTTTGCGGTATTATAGTAATGCATAGGTGATTGCCACAATGATTGAGGAACGGATTGAGCAGATTCAAAAAAGATATTAATGGAATAATGATTGAAAAATTTAAGATTATAAAATGTAATTCAAAAGTAAACCTTTTTTTGCGGTATTATAGTAATGCATAGGTGATTGCCACAATGATTGAGGAACGGATTGAGCAGATTCAAAAAAGATATCAATGGAATAATGATTGAAAAATTTTAGATTATAAAATGTAATTCAAAATTAAACCTTTTTTTGCGGTATTATAGTAATGCATAGGTGATTGCCACAATGATTGAGGAACGGATTGAGCAGATTCAAAAAAGATATTAATGGAATAATGATTGAAAAATTTAAGATTATAAAATGTAATTCAAAAGTAAACCTTTTTTTGCGGTATTATAGTAATGCATAGGTGATTGCCACAATGATTGAGGAACGGATTGAGCAGATTCAAAAAAGATATTAATGGAATAATGATTGAAAAATTTAAGATTATAAAATGTAATTCAAAAGTAAACCTTTTTTTGCGGTATTATAGTAATGCATAGGTGATTGCCACAATGATTGAGGAACGGATTGAGCAGATTCAAAAAAGATATTAATGGAATAATGATTGAAAAATTTAAGATTATAAAATGTAATTCAAAAGTAAACCTTTTTTTGCGGTATTATAGTAATGCATAGGTGATTGCCACAATGATTGAGGAACGGATTGAGCAGATTCAAAAAAGATATTAATGGAATAATGATTGAAAAATTTAAGATTATAAAATGTAATTCAAAAGTAAACCTTTTTTTGCGGTATTATAGTAATGCATAGGTGATTGCCACAATGATTGAGGAACGGATTGAGCAGATTCAAAAAAGATATTAATGGAATAATGATTGAAAAATTTAAGATTATAAAATGTAATTCAAAATTAAACCTTTTTTTGCGGTATTATAGTAATGCATAGGTGATTGCCACAATGATTGAGGAACGGATTGAGCAGATTCAAAAAAGATATCAATGGAATAATGATTGAAAAATTTAAGCGTATAAAATGTAATTCAAAATTAAGTGAAATTTTTATTTTATTTACGCTAGTTAAAAACTAATGTTATGAATATTTATATGGTATAGTAAATATGAGTATAGCAAAAGATATAGTTTTTTAAATAAATTATTGGCTATTTGTTTTGTTTAATTTAATTTAATTTAATGTAATATATTATTGTATTCAATTGAATAAAAATCAATAATATTGAAACCATATTTGCCATGCCCTTATTTCAAATACAATTAGTCGAGCTGGCAGCCGAATGGTTAGCGCTCTTGCCTTCGGTTCAACAGCTCGTGGGTTCGAATCCCACCTTGGATATGGATGTTTGTAGTGGTTCGGATTCCACTTTAAGCCGTAAGTCCCGGTCTAATTAGCCCTCGTGTGCAAAAAATGACCTTTGAGCGACAAACAAACCAACCAACCAACCAAATACAATTATGCATTTTGAATGAAATGGCGTGTTTTTCAGATCATTCAGAATGATTTTTCAAGGTCTACCTTTAAAAACCGGTTCCAAAGTGTGTCTAAAACAGTAGTTGAATATCGGCGACTTATTCCGCCTAAATCAACAAGTTGTTTGAGAGAAACATTGGTTTAAATTAGGCTGGATTCCTGTGATCGACTGCCAACCCACGGAGCCAAGCAAAGATGTGTGCATACCAATTAACTTTTACCAAAGGGTTCGGCGTTTGTTTGCGAAAGGATCCATTGCTGGAAGTTCCATACCCGACCTTCACGAAGATCCGCCGTGTTCACGAGCTCGTGCACAAACGTAGTGAATTCTTTTGTAGATCTTGTGGTTTCTACATTGCAAAGACTTCTGTCGAGGGCTGCATAAGTTACTGCGCCGTCAAATATCCCGTATGAGAGATTAGAAGAAATTTTATGAAACCTTTATCTTCTTTTCTTAACTATTTTTCGACCTCTTTTTCAAATTCTTCCATTTTCTCAATTGCATTTAGAAGCTCCTGTATCGCCTGTATCGTCTCCTCTTAAAAGTACTGATGTGAAATATGATTTTGATGGTTATTTTTGGGAACGATAAATTCTCTTGACACTTAAAATATTATTAAAATTAAAAAGTATTCACCGAAATGAAGTCAATGAAATGAAAAGAGCATTTTCATATAAAGCATCTCAGCGAAGTAATTTTTTTTTGGTTGCTGCAGTTGCAAGTGTAGAGGGGAGACAAGAATTTAAGAAAAATAGAGAATGAGGTTATTTTTCGATTCAGAGATGTTATTTCAGTCAGTTATCCATGGTCCTCCAGCGATCCATTAGATGACGTCTCCGAAATCGATGATTGATCATAAAGCTAAGCGTCTCTTGGATATAAAACCATTCCATAACTTTATTTTAAGTGTGATAATTATAGTATTAAGTTATTATTAAATATAAAAGTGTAAAAGTATATGTGTTGTAGAAAATATGTATACAATAAATGTACACAATTCTTTATTTTCATTAAAATATCAAATATAATCCTCTTCAACAATATTTTACTGTTATAATGGTACAAATTTAATATAAATATGCATATAGTATATGTACTATTACATGTATTTATAAAAACAACCTACTTGTATAGAACATGGACAATTGATAATTCTCATATCATAAAATGGTAACTACCACAATGAAATAATATTGTTGAAACAGTATGCAAGTAATGCAATTCATTAAAATAAAATAACGGTAGTCGTGTAAATTTTTTCTCAATGCAGAAAAACTAAGTAAAGTAACATCTCAGCAGTTCTTTTTACTGTATTGTCATATGAAAACATTTAATTTTAACACAGAGTCTTCGTAAGTAAACAATGCTTTCAAAGGATTGGGTGGTGTTGGTCGCAAATATTGAAAGAAAATCAATGGGATGATAGGGATCTTTTATTCTAATGCTCATAAAGATGTTAGAGAAACACTCCTAAAAATGTTAGAAAAATATTGAAACGGATATTAGGGAAATATCCACAAAATGCAAAAGAGACTCACTGCTCGGAGGACCTCTCTGATGCGCTCGTATCGGCTGTTGTCGGACCGCGTGGGCAGGTAGCGGCCTTCCGCGTTGGATGTCAGGCTCACCACCACCACTGCTAGCAGAAGGAGGCACAGGGAACAGGTGGGGATTCCTAGGAAAAGAAAGTTACCCAATTAAAATACCATTGCGCGATGGGGTCATGCTTTGATCGTTCACACTGTGTCTTCTTTGATTTACTTTTATAGTAGATTTGTCACTATAAGCTAACCATGACCGTATAATTGAACTGGATTTTTACATAAAAGATCTTGAGTAATTTTTGTCTGTTCTCAAAAACAAGTGATCTATATACTTAGGGCTTCTCAGGAAATCCTATTTGTATTACCTGCATGTATTGTTCTCTGTTTATGGGAGTCCTCTCTTGGCCTGTGGTCGGAAGTCACGGTGCTGAGCAACGAGAGATTCGCTTCTATCTGCTGCGCAACCTTCCTTGCGAACGCCTTCTATGAGCGCTAATAAATCAATCTCTTGTTCAGTCACAGGACCGAAGCTTTTGGACGTTTTAGCACGAATTTTTGTCTCGTGCTAAAACGTTCATTAAGGCAATGCATTTTAAATGAGTAGCACTAGGATCAATTTCTTAAAATTTTCTTACCGATATCATGCGTTATGTATAGAAATTGTTTTATTCTATGCGAGAGAGAAAATAATACTGTGAAAAATTTTAGCTAAAAATCAGTTAACAATGTCCTGTGTGTGTATTATTTATTATATTTCTGTAAAATAATTATTGAAGACTTTAATTATTTAATGAATATGGCGCACTTTTATTTTTTGATGATTAAAAACTGCATATAAATAACTTAGGAAAATCGCGTATTCAGATGTCACCTTATCGTTTCAATTGACATTAACAACTACTCCATTATGGATAGCAATTTAAATATGAAAAAAAAATCAGTTACGTCATTGAGAACTGTTACAATGGTAAAGTGAAAGAGGATAAATGAAATTCCGAGTGGAATTACCATCCAATGAACATAAATGGAATCTTTGGAAAACTATTTTCTCCAGAATACTGCTTCAGAAGGAAAATTCTTTATTTAATTAATAAAAAATTCATGGGGAAGCTTTTATTCTCAATAAAATTGCTTGAAAATCAACTTTAATTTAATTTTTTATAAATTCTTTTTGGCAAATATAAAATAAATTTAATAATTCTTTAAATAAGGTATAAAATTAAGGTTTAGTGAAAAGAAGTGCATGTGATAAGTTAATGTATTTAATTTGCTGTTCAGTTATCGGAAATTTTTGAATGAGTTTGTACTAAATACAGTAATATTATATACATTTAGTATAATTGAGGATAAATAAAAAGGAATGAGATGAATTTAAACTCATTGAAAAGATTAAGTTTCTATAATTTACAGTTCTAAGATTTTAATACTTCTATTTCAACACTGGAAAGTATAAAAAATAAATTGAGTGAAAAGTTTAGATAAAAATGATCTTAAAATTGTTAAATTTGAAGTAACAAAACCTCCCCCCATTTGATGCACAAAATATTTTGCTTCCTAAATGCTCACTATTGAGAGATTACCTCACTTGAATGAGCAAATAAAGTATTTCTTTTTCCAATTAAATTAAAAATTTTAATTTTAATCAATTAACTTAATAAAGTCTGTTAAGCTGATATTAATTGATTAATAATTGATTGGAGTTCAATTAAACTTGAATCTTGTTTAGGTAGCAAAAATGGTGTTTTAAATTTTCGGTATAGTCAGGACATTCTAAGAAGCCGATCATTTTTTGCGCCAAGTTTTAACAATTCTAATCGTTATATTCGATGAGATAAAAATTTTCTTTTGAAGAAACTAATAATTTCCCATGTTTAATAATAATAATAATATCTAATAATGCTATTTCCAAAACTACTCATAAAATTTTCGTCATAAGTTTCTTTTTACGTAGTTAAACGGCACACTGAAAATTCTTTTAGATATTTGTTTCATCCCATCCACTCCTTATTCTACAGTTTTCATGCATCAATTTGTTTTTCTATAAACATTATGACTCGGTTTGAAAATTGTTTTTTCATTTCAGTCTGCCTCTAGCGTTGAGGTTGATTGCGGTTCTGTGCAGTCAGTGGAAGGACGCAGCGCTTGTGGCTTGAATGGAGGAATTGCGTTGGCGCGGATCAGAGAAAAACATTTGAAACGAAATCTTTCATTAGAATAAATATTTCAAGTCTTCAGAGGGATTTTAAATTTTATAAAATAGTAAACATACTTTATAATATTAATCTTTTGCAGACAATGTAAATAAATTTTAAAATGTATACTTGACCCTTAAACATTTTTTTAAAATTATTTCTAAAATTTTTATTTAGCATAGCTTTTATAGGAATTTTTTATTAAAATTCTATTTTTTAAAATAAAAATTTATAATAAACGATAATAATTATAAAAGTCAATTATTTTATAATATAAAAAATGTAATAAATAAATGCTCACTTTTTTTAATTTTTTATTTTATTATAATTAAACCAAGTCTGTACGATGATTATTGCAAACGTACGGACTTGGAAGTATTAAACGTCTAAAGGTATTGGGATTTTCCTTGTTTTCAAATGTTTCTCTCTTTCTCACCCCTCCCCTCTCTCTATGGTTTGTGACGCGTTTTTATGCTCTTCAAATCGGATTTTCAATCTGTTATGACATTTCTTCATACAGTTTGATTGCTTGTCAGTCAACGGTCAGTTTTAAACGTGAGTCCTAATTAGATCAGAAAGTTGAGTTTAAGGTGAATTCTGAACCACATAAAACATCCTTGTTTGAAG
Source organism: Latrodectus hesperus (assembly GCA_037975125.1). Classification (NCBI taxonomy): domain Eukaryota; kingdom Metazoa; phylum Arthropoda; class Arachnida; order Araneae; family Theridiidae; genus Latrodectus; species Latrodectus hesperus. The sequence continues at coordinate 10,789,137 of CM075857.1, read as the reverse complement.
TAGAATCGAACCCAGCGACGGTTGAATCGAAAGTCTGAGTGCTAATCATTCAGCTGGCACACAGTATGATTGTGTATTTTTCCTTAATTTATGGAGTCTTAAAGGTTAACTATTAAAATTATTTTCGTTATTTTTTGCATTAATGATTAAATAAAACAAATTGCTCCCAAATAAGCTCGCAAACTTTATCATGAAATAAAATGAAAAAGATGTTTTTGTTTTGAGATTGAAATAAGTATGGAATTCAATCCCCAAATGACCCTCAAATCACGTTGTTTTGAAACAATGAAAGAGTAGTTTTTAACAGAGCGTTCAAAAAGTAGATTAGGTGAATCTTATGCACTTGAATCTCATTCGTTTGAAGCTTTGTCACGTGACTCAAACTCCCTTGGGTTCGCTGCGAAGGCCGAGCACAGGGAGTCACTGCCCGCGGATTCAACAGGTGAGAGTGACTAAAAAACGCATAGAATTGCCAACGACTTGTTGTGTGCTGAAAAAAGGAAATTAATATGCTAACAAGTCTTCCTATATACAGAGGAAATCCTGTTTATATCACTGAAACATTATTTCAGTTTCTTTTAGTTTTAATAATCAAAAATGAGGATATCATTAAAAAACATTTTTATCTTATGCATAAGTCTTAAGTATTCATTTGTGGAATAGAAAATATTTTTTAACGAATTATATTGTTATATCTCTTATTTAAAAAAATATTCATTCATGTTATTCTCTGAAATGCTATTTTGTGTGATCTACAGGCTAAGTATTTCACTTTCTCATCTGGAGAATCTGGATTCGAACCTCCAGAAAGATTCTTCGATGGCAACATGTCATTGCATTCATCATCGCGCTGATATGAATACGCAAATTGAATGCACATTATAAATTAAAATGATCAACACTCTTAATACTGTTTCTTTCCATATCAATCTGCGGAATAATATTATGAAAATTTAATGACTGCTTCAAAATTCAAATAATTATAGAAATCAGTAAAATAAAAAGTTTCCTTAAAATGTGGAAAAAGAGTGTGTTAAAATTTTGCATTTTGCTTCTTTCGGAAATTTTATTTGTGAACTGTAAGTAATCTTTTTATTTTAGATTTATCGCTTTATTTTTGATCAGTCTAAATCTATGTGCGTTCATACAAACGCATATATAGTACTTCATTTTTTTTCTCAAGATTTCTTTTTCTCAATTCTCTTCATGTTTTTCATTTCTATTTTTACTTAATTCCCCTTATTACTCTGATGAATATTTTTCTATTGAACTCCAACTGATTCAACGTATTCAAATTTAAAACTTTTACGAACTTTTTTCATATTTTTTCGATGCTTTACAGTTTTTTTTACTAAAGAAATGGAAAAGAATTTACATTATTATTCATTAATTTGCTTATTACTTGATATTTACTTTAATTAAAATTAATGTATGTGTATGTATGCTTATATATATATATATTCCCACATTTAAAATAATGATAAAAATAGTATTCACATAAAAAGAATAAAATTATTCTCCAGTAAAATCATGACTTATAACAGTCTCCAAAGAATATATGTATTTATTATTTTATATTAGCATATATATTTGCAAAGAACAGTTTCCTCTTACCAGACATGGCAGCTTGTCCTTTCTCTCGGGTGTCCGGAAGCTGCAAGTACGGAAGCTCAAGAGCAGAGAAGAAACGAACGCAAAGATGCTGGAGATCCGCCGCGTTTTATACTCCCCGCGCCGGACTTTCTGGAGCCACTCCGTTCAGTGGGTGGTCAGGAGGGTGACGTCACAAGCGTGGGTGCCAGCCAACTCCTGCCTCTCTAGATACATCTCCCGATTGTTCTTCAACAATTCTGCGATTTGTCGTGTGCCCCTACAGACTCTCCCCCACCCCCTTAAATCATCGTCTTGGTGCCATCTGACAAAGTGGGTTGCAAAAATATACGGACTTCTAGGAATTAAAATGGCACGAAGGAGAACTCCCCCAGCGGGAATTCAAGCCTTCCTCCCCTAATCTGTTTAACATGCATTGAGTTAGATGAAATTTTTTCCCCTTCATTACTTGACATTGGGCGCCTGGTGACACTTGTGAGAATGACCTTGACAAGGCTGGAAAAGGGAGGGTCCCGCACGCTTGAAGAAACTTCGATTAATATCTAATTAATAAAGCGAAAAGACATCACGAAAAATTGGAAAGAAATAAAAACACTTACAAAACTTACGGAGTTTTGAGAACTGAACTAAATGATTCGGAAAGCCGGAATTTTTTTATCATGGAAATAAATACAAATATTATTAATTTTTTTGAATAATTAATTAAATTTCCAGTGTGAATTCAATTTATTCTTGGTTACTAAAATTGAATTACAGCAAAATGTTTATTATTGTTTTTAATTTATTAAAGGGACTCAAGAATTGTTTACTTTATATATATATATATGTAATGAGGGAGTATAGAGATTAAGTAAAGTAGAGACAGAATCATTTAATATTTAACTTAATGAATTTAATTAATTGAGACAAATAGAAAATTTAAATACAAATTTAGGTTAAATGTGAGATTAACAAATAAATGGAGGAAATAACAATTGGACATCTTAATCGTCTTCATCAACGTGTTCGTCTTTTTACTCCAACGTCTTCTCTCTCTCTCCAAACGGCGAGGTCCCGCTTGGCCAAAGCTTAGCGCTGTTACGTCATCCGACTTCTTATTGGCGGAAGAGTTATGAGAAAACACCGGTGCTGGAACTCTCCTCAACACCGTTTCCGATTACATATATATGTATGTATGTATATGTATATATATAGTATAAAATATCATCCCTCTTATTTCATTAATATATGAATTATTCATTGCTAGATACAATATATAAAATTCCTAGTAAATAATTTCTTATGAAACTATTAAAAAGAAATGGTTTTCTTTTATAATAATCCTTAATATATTTACAGAGGTTATCAAAAATATTCGTTCACATAAATGCGTAAATAAAACTAATTAAATGGAAGGTTTTGGAATTTTTTAACAATTAATGGGTGTAACACAATGTTAATTACATTATAAAAACAAAAATATTTTTCTGTAAACATAAATTTGTACATGATTTTTATCTAGACGTAATTTTCCCTTAAAGAAATATTTTGTACAGTTGGGGAAAAAAGGCAATAAGATCTGGTGATTTAGATGAATTGTCAGATACATGCTTTAAGTGCCGTCTTGAATTCTGCCCATTGGAAACAACGGATTCTTCCTCCCAATGTTTGGTAAAACTATTGTTTCGAATTATCATATGGCAGAAAAAAATACATGGAACATTTGATTTAACAAAAGTTCTCATTCTTAGGGAAATCAACGTGATCATATAATTCACATTAATTTCGGTATTTATACTACACCGCCAGCCTCTCAAATTGCAACACTAAGAAAGACAAGATATCACAACAAAATTCATTTTGCAGATAACATGTTGACTAAGTATTAAGTGATTAAAATTATAGATTTCTGTGAAGTGTGGTTCCTGCCAAAATCAGTAGCCAGAGTAGCCGATATCGTTTGCGATCACCGCTGCCACACGCCTCGGCATTGATTCTAAGAGACTTTTGATGTGGTCTTGAGATACAGTAGGTCAATCAGCTTCCACGCGTTGTCAAAGTTGATTTATTGTGGCAGCTGGGGAGGTATTTTGGGTCAAACGTTGAGCAACCGTGAACCACATGTATTCTATTGGCAAAAGATCCGAAAAGCGAGCCGGGCAGGGAAGCAATTCAATCTGGCGATGAACGAAGAACCCTTGGACAATGCGTGCTACGCGTAGATGCGCATTATCCTATTGAAATATGGCAACGGGTAAGCCCTGAAGGTAAGGAAGGACAACTGGCTCCAGCACGACGGAGATGTAGCGTTGGATGTTTAAAGTACCAGCAATGCGTACTAGAGAAGTGAAGGGTGTTTTTTTTCGAGGTATAGAACTTTAAATTTCACTAAAACAACGATGTATTATTGGATTGACATGAATTTTTTTTATTCGAAAGATAATCTTGTGGCATTATATTTTAAATATGATTTCTGGCATATGACTGCCACGGCTGGCTCGGATGTAGTCCAATCTAGACGTCCAATTTTCGATGACTTTTTCCAACATTTGTGGCCGTATATCGGCAATAACACGGCGAAAGTAGTCTTCCAAATGGTCAAGCGTTTGGGGCTTATCCGCATAGACAATTGACTTTACATAGCCCCACAGAAAATAGTCTAGCGGTGTTAAATCACAAGATCTTGGAGGCCAATTCACAGGTCCAAAACGTGAAATTAAGCGGTCACCAAATGTGTCTTTCAATAAATCGATTGTGGCACGAGCTGTGTGACATGTTGCGCCGTCTTGATGGAACCACAGCTCCTGGACATCATGATTGTTCAAATCAGGAATGAAAAAGTTTGTAATCATGGCTCTATACCGATCACCATTGACTGTAACGTTGTGGCCATCATCGTTTTTGAAGAAGTATGGACTAATGATTCCACCAGCCCATAAAGCGCACCAAAGAGTCAGTTTTTCTGGATGTAATGGTATTTCGACATACACTTGTGGATTAGCTTCACTCCAAATGCGGCAGTTTTGTTTGTTGACGTAGTCATTCAACCACAAGTGCGCTTCATTGCTAAACAAAATTCGCTTATGAAAATCGGGAACAACGGCAATCCGTTTTTGGCCCATTTGACGAATCTACGCCTTGCTTGATGATCGTTTGGCTCCAATTCTTGCACGAGTTGGATTTTATAAGCACGCAAACCAAGATCCTTCCGCAAATTCCTCCATAAATTTACTGGACACAGATCCAATTCCTGTGCTCGATGGCAGATGGACTCATTCGGGTCCTCCTCAATGCTACGCTCTACAGTAACAATAGCTTCTTCTGTACGCACCGTACGACGTCTCTGGGGATGCAAGTTATCAATTAGAGTAAACGTGGTGCGAAAACGTTTCATGGTTAATCAAATTTACTGCTCTGATGGACGATTTGTCGACGATAAAATGGACGTATGCGCGATACGTATTCCACACAGAACCATTATTTTCGAAATAAAATTGCACAATTTGAAAGTGTTGTTCAGGCGTGAGTCTATTCATGATAAATTGCCAAACCAAACTGAGAATAAATCACTTGACAGCTGTTAAATCGGTCGCCATCTTGGAAAGTAATGCCAACTTAAACTTCTATACCTCGAAAAAAACACCCTTTACAATAGTGATACCCAATACTACCCCATACCTTAATACCCGGTGCACGACCAGTGTGACGGTGCATAACGCAGTTGTGTTCAACAACCTCTCTCCACGGTGTCTTCAGACTCGAATGTGACCATTGCGGTGTAGCAGACAGAAGCGGTACTCGTCAGTAAAGACAATTTCATTCCTTTCTGCTGTTCACGTCCTTCTTTCCTCCCACCAATGATGGCGTCGAGGGTAGACGAAGCAATGGACGTCTTGCGGACAGACCACTCTGCTGTAAGCCGCGTCGAATGGTACGCGCAGACACTGGATGATGCGATTCAGACTGAATATGGTGCGCTATGGTTCATGATGTGTCTGAGCGATCCGTCACTGCCATGCGCACAATTTGCCAGTCATCACATGAAGTGGTGTTATGAGGTGAATGCGATCGAACTCACATTACAGTTGCTTAGTTCAATACGACTACCAATTTCCCTGAAAGATAAATCCACAATCTCGGTAGGCCACTACCTTTCCTTTGTCAAACTCGGATACTTGATCAAAAAAATGATCGCTCTTTTCTACGGAGTATAATTCATCGTTTTTTGTTAAACCTCAAGAAAAACACTTTTGCCACACTTGAAATCACCGAAATATCCAAGCCTTAAATAGTGCTTTGAAGTGGCGCCACAGACGCTCGTGATGCGCGTCTGCACTGAAATTCTAATCATTTGCATATGTCAACTCCGCTAATGTTTATTATTAATTTCATGTTGCATGCATGCTTCCCTCATGCTGTTGAATTTACGGTAGCCAGCCGTCTATATTCGACTATCAATTATTATTCGCCAGTTTTGCTCATTGAAGCTGTAATAGACGAGAGGATAAACACTGTAACACGCTTGACTCTTAAGAATGTTATGGACGAAACTAGATGGTTCAAATTCTTTTTTTTTTCGGAGCAAAAGTTCTGGAAATTTAGAAATATCTAGTCTAAGTGATGCTGCATATGAAAAGAAGAAGTAAGCAACCATCTTTCTTCAAAGGAGGGTGAGATGAAATTAGAATTATTTTACTTTAAAGGACAGCATGATGTATAAAGATGAAATGGGTCTAAATGTGAAATCAGTGCTTTTTGCGTTAATTATGGGTGGTTCGCACGAACTTCAGAATAAAACCTTCGACATCGTTCGCTGCGTCTCATTCTTTCCTCCAGACAATACGTTTCAGACCGATATCCATTAAAAAATTGCGTATGATTGCAGTCTGCTTTTTGAAGACTATTTCTAACGATTAAGATCAATAAAAATATTCAACTTTGTCGTTACTTTAAATCATGGTCAACTGACGAGGTTGATACCCGAGATGAAATTTTTCTCTCCAAAGCTTCTACATCACAAGAATTGTTAGTATGTATTTAATTCCTTGCTTCTTCATAGACACAGAGTAGATATTTAAAATTTCTTTATTTTAAATTTAATGATACATCTTAATGAGAAAGAGGATTTAAAACACAAAGAATTAAAGAATTATGAATTTAAAGAATTATAATAAAGAATATTTAATTTTACATCCATTTTATAAATTAAAAATAATGACGATGAAAGAAAGGAACAGCGTCCAAGTGAAAGATTGAATATTTTGAGAACGGAATCTTAGTTATGTTTGAATATTTTTTAGAAATTCTTGCTAAAGTATTGAGCTATATGATGCTTTTATATTCGTCTATATATATTTACAAACTAGCAGTGAAGCAAACTTCCACTTAAAATTTTGTCGAAGTTACGCTTCTTGATATTCATTTATTTTCTAGTTTTTCTATTAATAAATCATGAAAGTTGAGACTGAGAGAAAATAATGATTGGTATTTGACAGAGATGAAAAAAAGAAGGGGAAGGATGAGAGTTAAATGTGTAATTTTTTCGATATTTTAGCTTGGGTACACAGAGTGAATTTCAATGAATTTAGTGACTGATGATTAAAATCAATTAATTCCAATCAATAAAATTGATGAAACAGTTCTGAAGTATTCTATTCTTAAGGTACAAGTGTTGTTATTGTCTTATGCAAGCTAGGCCGGCATTATGGGTTGCGCACCTCCACTTTTCCAACTGAACCCTATTTTTGGTGTGGAGTCCGACTTCCTCGGTACACACATGCCATAGGGACACGTTTATAGGGTAGACAACCATTCACAACCCATACATACAAAGAAAGGACACAGACAGGATAGACAAGGAGAGAAAGTACATCCATGCCCGAACTGGAATTCGAACCCAAGACCTCCCTATCCGCAGTCAGACACTCTGGCCATTAGACAGGGTAGGCGGCTAAGGTACAAAAGTAAAGAATTTCAGTAGAGGTTTTGAGAAACATTTTTATAGTTGGTGAAGTGACAAATTAAATTAAAAAAGAGCTTTGTTGAATGCTTTTTTATTTTTCAAGTTATATGCATCACATTTTACATTTATGTATAAATATGCAGTTATGTGTGTTAATGTATTTATAAATATATGAATACATAAATAAATATTGTATTTTTGAATATAAAAGATAATATAACACGCTTACAGCCTTAGTGAAGATTAATTTTCGAGGAAAAAAAAGTTGAAAAAACATATGGTATTTCAAAAAACTTTAAGACATTCTGATAACACAAGAAATGACTCTAAGCAAAATATCCAGAGCAAGACTAGACCTCCGGACGGAGAAATAGCTCTATTTTAAGTGATAATTTTATCTTGAACATTGTATCTTTGTTTTTTTTGTTGTTCTTTTTCTTGATGAATCCTTTGCTGCTTTCAGAAGGTTGTCTCACTTTCTTCCATGCATGGAATGAAGCAGGCTTTGTCTCGGACATGGAAACTCTTTCGTCATCAAGCTTACAGTTAACTTTTTATCATTCCTGAGAAATGTGTGTGGCTCAGCGTGGTGGAGCTATGCTAGATGCCGTGTATAATAGAGAGTCCTATGTCAGATTCCGTATAGTGAAAAACCTGAGCATTGTTGTGAGGCGTCCTTCTGGAGGGCTTTTCTTTTAGGTGGTAAGCCGCCCGTACCACAAGCTCGAAACATTCTCAAACACCCATCCTAACGTACATGTGTGCAACAATAATCTCACAGTGTTCCACTTTGATCGAGACTTCTCGCTCTGAAGTGTGCATGGCATAAGCAACTCAACTTTTCAAACAGTTCAAATCAGAATTCATTATGATTTAAAGGAATTAAAAATGTTGTAATCAAAACTTTTAAATGAAACGTAAATCTTCTTTCAAGTTAAACACACACTTTGGTATGAATTTCATTCATTTACGTTTTGCGGTCCTCACAAAAATACGGAGTAATCTTGTATCTTGTATATATATATTTTTGTATCTTGTATATATATATTTTTGTATCTTGTACATAGTATATTTTCGTTTACGAAGTGTCGGCCTGCGGATCAGGCCTTTACTTCTTCATCTGTGATAAGTCCTTGAAGGAAGACATTGCGGTACTGACAGGGAACGCTAGACTTGAAGCGTGAGGAACCGAGTCTTGGCGGTGAGAGCCAATCAGCAGAGAGCTGAGGGGCAGAGCAATGAGTTGAAAATTTTTATTCTACTTGAAAATAGAGGAAATAATAAACTTGAAATAAAATTGTTATATACATTGAAAATAGAAAAAATAAGAAATAATCCTGAATTAATGAAGAGTAATATGAGAGGTTAAGTAAGGCTATATACTCTGTATACAAAAATTTTATATGAAATATATTCATCTAAATAATGTCTGGTGATTGGCCTATATTTACAGTCTTCTATGAGATACTCATAGCGAAAAACTTGATTAAATGCACCATCTGTGCAGTTAATTCCTTTATCGTAGAATTTTTTATTTAGGTTAGCAATATGCTCTAGAATATCAGTAATTTTCAGATCTTTTGAAATGTTTTTATTGCGAATATAGAAGGGCGCCTTCGTAATTTTTCTAAACATTTTATGCTGATACACTCTAAGTTTGTGTTTGTCTCTTGGCGTAATAGTATTCCACGCAGGTGAAGCATAGGTGATGATGGGTCTTAACATTGTATAAGGTAGAGCAGTCTCTTGAGTGATACGGAGTAATATTTAACAAGGATTTTATTTAAGTAGATTTAAAATTAGAAAAAAGTGGTAAGCAAAAAGAACTTTGCGGTCTTCCTCCCTACCCCCCCCCCGCGCACAACAACCGGAGGCTGTTGCGAGGTGTTCCCCGCTTAAATACCCCTTCGGGATGACTTCTCCTAGGTACTGGACATCTGAAGGGAGGAAAACCTCACAAGCAGCCACCCTGACAGGCATCGCAATATTCAGTCTTTTTGCATTGTCTACGCCGTTATTCGGCGTGGAATCCTCGGCTCTAAAACGAGCCGAGTTTGTCTGTCGCTCGACGGTCACATGACAGCTAAGCACCCTGGAATTTGCAGAATGAGCAGTGGTTATCGAGTTTCCTTTCGATTGAATTCGGTAATTGAAGGTTTCACGAGATGCAGCGATTCACTGTCAAAAAACTCGTGAAATTTTTGATTATGTCCACCAACGTTGCTCTGTGTAATTTGGTGTTCACTGTGCAGTCAGTTTAATTATTGCCTTTTGCTTGTAGCATTCAGCTTAGCGTATTTGAAATCAACAAAAGAAATGCGTGAAATGAAATTATGAATTTTCGCATTCCGACAAAATTGTACGAGACTGAATGCTAAGTTTCTTAGAAGTGAAACATTTGGGCATGCCGAAATAATGAGAATACATATTAGAAGTTGGTGTGAAATACTTTGGAAAAAATTTTAAAATAATCCTTAACCTTTTCTCAAAAACAATTTTCTTCAGAAAACAAAATTTACATATGAACATTTGTTTTGAAAGAGTCTGCAGTTGTCCCATAAAGTGCATCCAGTGAATTGCACCTTTGAAGAATTTAGGAAAAACTGATGAGCACGCTTAAAGTTTTAGGAAGTCATTTCTTTCATGTCTTTGTGAAAGACTGAAGTTCGTCGTTGACATTTGGGAGCTACAGACAGTGTCGCTTTTTTATATTTTATTATTTGGGCCTTTCGATTAACTTCAGCAATACCGAGTCAGGATGGCATTTGGAGACTGAATGTTCTCTGATTGAGGTACTTACAGCTGGGGACTGTTTTTGTTATAGAGAAATGAATCTCGTTTGACAGGGTGCACATCGAGAAGGAACATACATGCTTTAAAATAAACAAATATTTCGTCATCTAACTATTTTTAAAGGACTGGATCGACACCAGAGCAACGATTTTCCTTCTATGTATCTCATCAGAGGAGATTGATTAGGTCTTAGATTGGATGTAGATTAGGGAATCTCAACAATACTCTCAGTTTCAAGTTACTCTGTAAGATAATTCGTAATCTTCTTTTCTGCTTTTGAAAACTACTTCTGGATGCTCTGAGAGGACGAAGTGAACTGCGATGGCATTTGATATCTGGAGGCTACGAATGGGTGAGGATTTCAAATCAACGAACATTATTTTTAGATTTTGATTCAGATCTCTCATAAATCACTGTCACGGAGATGAAAGAGAAGCAAATACCTGCACAAAGCCTCGAACACTCAGAAGCAGAGAGAGTTTTAGAGGATTATTTCCTCATGAAGTATACAACTCTAAAAATTACGCTTTTTAAATTTCCCTTTTTAATGTCCTTTCATAAAATGCATCAACTAACTCATTAAACTTTTACGTTTTAAAATGGATTCACAGGCATTTTAAATTTAGAAAATAAAGACATTCTCTTTTTAATTCAAAAACAGCAAGATCTTGATTCATCAGGTTTACTGTATCATTTTACTGAAAAACAACAGCCTTTTTTTATTTAAAAATGTTTTATATTTCAAATTAATATAGATATTTTATCGAGAAAAGAATGAAAATCCGAAAGTTTTATATTGTACAATCACTTGATAATAATATTTTTTAAAATATAAATGGAAGTCTCATAAAATGTTCGATTTTCGTTCCGCGAAAACAGTTGATTGTTTTCAGAAAGTTGACGCCATCGTGAAACTTCGTTTTATTAGCTAACTGCTCGTGTATGTATGAAATAAATACAAAAATTTCCTTCAATAATGATGTTAGCTATGAATTAGTATTAATTAAGAAAATATCTGCAGTCATAGAAAAGATATTTATAAGCCACTCAAAGAAAGGCAATTCCATAAAGAATTGTGTTGTCGTGTGTTACCTAGGATGGCAACATGGGGTGCGCTGCTCCACTTTTCCAACTGAACCATATTTGGTGTGGAGTCCGACTTCCTCAGTACACACATGCCATAGGAACCCGTTTATAGGGTAGGCAACCCTTTACACCTCAATCATACAAGGAAGGGACAAAGACAGGATAGATAGAGAGAGAGAGAGAAAAAAAAGTACATCCATGCCCGAACCGGGATGCGAACCCAGGACCTCCTTATCCGCAGTCAGGCACACTGACCACTAGACAAGTTGGGCGTCAAAAGAATTGTGTACTCCCCGTGGTTAATTTTAAGAAAAGTAAAACAAATTATCTGAAAATATTAAAAACTCAGAAGTTTAATCTTTATGAATAAGTAGCGAGTTATAATTATTTTTGTTGGTGTACTCAAACTGTGCTGTCTACTTCCTGAACCTCGGTGGTTTTATGACTAGATCGCATCTTTGGCCTTATGATCTTGATAAATATTTAGGATTGAGGGTGACTTTTCATTATGTCACACATCTTCAAAATAAAAATATATAAATCCACAAAAAATTATTGACTATATGGATTGGTTAGTTTGTTAATTTTTGGTCATATTTTGTAATTCGAAATATTATTTGCCCCGTATTTACGGTTTAGTGTAAACTAGCACACAGAACTTTGGAAGTCCGATGGAGGAGGATCGACCGCTTTCCTGACTGGGAGGTATTAGGTTCGATACCTGATTCAGACGCCATGATGTTAGAAGGCTTATTATTCTCCATAAGCTTTAATATTCCTTAGAAAATTATCTGAGGTGGGGCTTGTTCCAGCTCGGGTATCGACCAAGTTAATTTATTTCGTAAGAAAAAAAAGAGATTGATGTCTATTTTTGGGAGAAACCAGAGAGCCGAAACACATGGCAGTCATCAAGTCTCTGAAACCGTTTCATAAATGAGTGATGTAAAAAAGTCAACTTATAATCTTAACTATTACTTTTCAGTGAGCAGATGATTGGGGTGGGGAGCACTAACTATTATTTCCTGTCTAGTATGAGTTCATTTATATTGATTCTTCACTTTTAATGAATGACTGGCGATTTCTTCTGCCTCGAACACTCTTGCAGAAGACTCTTTTTTCTCAGAAATATGCACTTCCTCACGAACTTCGATATCTTGTGCGCAAAAAAGCCTTCGGAAATCGAAGGAACTCTGTTTTCTTTCACCCTCTGCTATTGATCCACAGCTGGATAAAGTGGGTCTTTCATGTCACCGCATTTAAAGAAATAACCCAATCAAACCAACATTTTCTTCCGATATGCAAAGTTTAATACTGTTTTCAATTCCTCCTAATCGAAAAGAAGGAAGGTGACGATTGTGTTTTCCTAAAGAATTCCAATGGAATAAAATTTAGAAAAAAAAAAAACTTGAATATTAATTAAAAGTTTAATCGTAAATATTTAAATTTTTTTAAAGAATCGCTTATGTCACATAGAATTATTCATTAATTTGTTTGGCCTCATTTCTAAAAAGAAAAAAATTAATTGCGGTTGCAACTATTTTATATTCCGGAGAGTATGCTAAAAAAATAAGAAAAATGTATTCTAAAATGCAAATAAACTAAATAAAAATGTAAAAATAAGTAATAAAATTTGTACTTCTAACTTTTCGTTCTATACTTAAAGATAATGCAGTTCAAAACAATCAATATTGACTTTTTAATGAGATTGGGATACAATAACAAAACAAGAGAATAATGACTTAAAATTGGTCTAATGAACATGAGCTTCTGACATTTAATACTGGAAGATATTCATGCTAACTTCGATGCCATGCTATGTGCAACCATCAATACTCTTTCCTGAACTATTCTTCCTTTCCAGACATTGTGTCAGAAATATATACAGTTTTAGTAATGGCAGCGATTTTCAATATGCTTCGGCACCACTCATCTGTGAGCGAAAATACAATTCGGATTGAAAACCGCTTAAAGTTACAATATGTGAGAGTAAATCATATTGAACAGTTTGATTGAGTGCACAGACATCACCATTAATTTATATATATATATATATATATATATATATATATATATATATATAAGAAAATTTTGAATTGAATTGAAAAAATTTTGAAATGCTCCCTTAGTTAATATTGGAGAATTTTCCATATTTAATGCATCAAATATTTAATTTATTGGAGTCAATGAAAGTTATGCATTTGTAATTCCATCCTTGAGAAAATGAGATCCATTTCAATTTTTTTAACATTATAAAATATCAAAAGTCCCACCCAATGAAGGGCCTTACCTCAAGGAACAGTCTTGCTGACTGCAAAGGTATCTTGTTTCAGTGGAGTTCTCTAGCATCCACTTCTTGAAGGACATTGGATAGTGTATCCGTTGGCTTTAACTGTTTGGATTCAGACAGCTTTTGGAGCAGCCCTATACTTTCTGAAGCAAATTGTGTGCCTTCATGGAACGATGTGCTTTCACCATGATGGGCATGGGATTTTTTCAATGACAAATATTTCACTTTTTGGTCTTATTGCTGTGACCAAAAAGGTTATGTAAGTTTCAAAATCAGTTAGGATTTTAGAAATAATGTGTTAAGTACTGTCTTTAAGAATTATTATTCTGACATGATCTTCAGTTTTGTGTCTTAATGTACAAAGAATCTAACATTATAATTTTTATATGCAATTTTTCATGACTAATTTAAATTTTTTTAAATGGCTCTTGGCTCATTCCCAGCCGACTTCCGAGCCGAAGGACAGCGGAGAGTCATCTCGGATCTTCCCACGCGCGGACTGCAAACATCCTTCCGGATCGGAACCTCCTTGGAAATTATAACAGGACAATATTCTTACGCCAGCTCCGTTTTGCCTTCTGCTTAAAATTTATTTTACGCTAAAATTCTGGTAACTAGCTAATAATAAATCATTTACTATGATGAACAGATTACATTTTGAAATTTAATAGCTGTTTCTTTTTCTGCTAATTCTTGTTTTCGCAAATGTTAAAAATTTTAGGGTGACTTTCGCCTAAATGGGCTTTTTGCCAATTTGTACATTTTTAAATTGTAATCGCTAATTTCAGTAGATGTTAAACATGTATTTATTTAGGAAATCATAAGCCTATTCATTATATTTTTACATTTCTTTATTAACGGTCAATCGACAAAAAATGTCACTTAATTTGGAATGCTACTTTACTAATTTTTTAAAAGGAAATTACGAACCGAGAACATCTAATAGGCAACAACTTCAATATCTTAAAATAAGTTATTTAAAAAAAATGATAATTTTTACATTTAACTTTTTTGCATGACCTCATTAAGTAGAACGAACAAGGAAATTAATTGTCATCAGTTATAGAATAAATTTATCAATTAATTTAATAATATATTAATAATGTATTTCCTTTTTAATAATAATACATTTCCCCAATAACATATTTCCTTTTTAATTCTTTATTTGCTACTTGCCAGCAAGTAAGATATGCATATTTAGTAAATACTAATATTGCTCTAATTTATAAATCAGAAAAAATAATACAAAAAATCCAGAGCTTTCAATAAAAATATTCAAATATTGAAATACTAACCTTTTTTTTCTCCAAAGCTGATCTCCTGAGAAAAGCCAAGGTTGGGATCATGTCAGGCATTATTGATGCTGTCATCCCATAACCGCAGGGGAGCGGAAAATTATTTCTCTCCTAGAAATCAATTCTTCTACTATTTTGACCTCAATCGGGAAAAATAAAGCTCATTTTTCTCTCAAAAATTTCCGTGAGGGAGACACCAGTAAAAAATCGATTTCAATTTGCTGTGTTTCTGTTTTCTGCAAATCATGAACCGAGAACGTCTGATTTTGCACGCACTCGATGCCGAGGGACAATCAAGAAATTAAACTAATTTAAATAAAACAAATCAATCAAATGAACTGCAGAATAGTAAGGTTAGTGAATTTAAACCGAATTATAAGATTAAATCCTACTTTTACTTTATTACTGCTTTGCTTGAAAATTAAAAATTATAATCTTCCAGGAAATTGTTGTCAAATATTATTTTATTTTATATTAAAATTTTGAATATTTACATAATTCTTATTCTGTTCATCCTTTGAAATTTTTCCTGGAAGTAAAATAGATCGCAATTACAAGAAACTAAATGATATTTATGTATCAGAGTCTGTTCGCGTCACCAATCGACTTGGATGAATGCGTCTCTTCCCAACATTTCGATGACATTGCTTCTAATATTTCATTCAAATCATAATTCACGTTTTTATAAACTCCCCGGGAAAGTTTCTTACGCCTCCAATAGGCAGATGGTAACATTCTTAAGCATCTGCTGGTTGCGCATCGCGGATTCCTCTTTATTATTACTATCGATTCTCACCAGGTAAATGTCAAAAATAATCGTAGGTACTTTTCTTTTCCACTCTTGGAAATGCAGTGGCTTGGAACGTGCTTTAAAGTTCAGGTTTGAAAAGAGCGATCATAAGAGTGATTCCAGAGATCTGACATCCAAATCGACAGTTTGGTCTGGATTTTAGTTTTCCTACTTCACATGACTAAATTATTTCGAGGTAAAATATTATA
Organism: Latrodectus hesperus; assembly: GCA_037975125.1. Classification (NCBI taxonomy): domain Eukaryota; kingdom Metazoa; phylum Arthropoda; class Arachnida; order Araneae; family Theridiidae; genus Latrodectus; species Latrodectus hesperus. The sequence continues at coordinate 10,773,125 of CM075857.1, read as the reverse complement.
TCAGAAAGCATTGATCAATGCTGAAATACGTTGTCAAACTTGTTGACTCAATGGACCGAGGATGTTAAAACGTAACTGATTTTTGAAATTAATCTTCCGGTAAGTTTACAGACGTCTGTATTATCAGCCAATAGAGAACAGCTAAAAAGGCCGAGAGCTCTTTTATTCCCGACATTCTTATAAATTCAATAGATTTAAATTACTTGACGGCAAATAAATGACAAATAAGAGAGACAACTGAACGAGATCTATTGTGAGAATGAAATGGTATAATGGGTTCTTGGGAAACATTACAAATGGGTTGTATAAAATGAAAAATACAGAGCAATTTATAGAATAAGTCATTAATTGTAATCAACAAGTAAAAAATCACAAATATGTGTGTTAAAATTATTTTAATATTAAAACTAACTACAAAAGGTTTTCTTCAGAGAAATAAAAATTTTAAAATATCTATTGAATGGTAATGATCTATTGAATGTTAAAATATCTTTTGATTGATGCTTCCTTTTGAGTTTTGCGTCTATTTTACTAACCAAAGCTTTCAATTACAGTTTTTTCTCTCAATGTTTAAAATATAAAAGGTTTTCTGACATATTGTTACCGATTAGCATAGTTATCATGTATAAGAACTGATGATTAATCTCACTTATTTTTTAACTGCGTTTTAACTATCTGTTCTGAAACGATAGTATTATGTATGTGTAAATATAATGTATGCAAAAAGTTGTGTCTAAATCGTACAGGGTTACAACTTCACAACAGAACTAATAAATGTGTGAGATTCTATCTTACCAATTATCTTTTCAAAAGTGTCTAATCTTTTTCGAAAGTATTTGAATAAATTCAAGAAAAATATGTAATACGAAGAAGAGCATTTAATTTTGTCACATTCAACAAAAAATGTAAAAAATAAACTTTTATTTAATTTTTATTGTAATATTATTATTATTGCTATAAAAGTATTATTTATAGAGGCTTTTATAGCAATAATATGCGAAGGCCAAAGTTACTCCCGAAATGAAACTATTATTGGATCTGTAAATTTTCATCCCTCTGTTTTTTTTTTATTATTTATTTGTCGTCACACGATATGAAAATTCACTGTGAACTTTTTTATGATTTTTCCTAAAATGCCAAAATTCTTGAAAAGTGTTCGGTTAGATTTTGAAAAAAAAAATTAATTACTTTTCTAAATGATTTTGAAGCTAGAATCGGTTGATGATACGAAGCACATTTCAGCATCTTTTCCCTTACACTTCACTTTCCTTTTGTTGTCCTACAAAGAAAAGAAAATACGATTTTCGAAAAAAAATGTACCTAAAACAATAAAAAATACGATTACTTAGAGTGATTTTGTCATTCATTATTATTTCGAAAGTATTTGAATAAATGCAATTTTTATGCACATAACTGATATCTAGAGAAATATTTTCTGTGACCCATAAAAGCAAAATAGCAGGAAAAGTTCCTGATTTAATTCACTTTGCAAAAGAGGCTTCAAATCCTGCGCGAGCGAAGGAGAAGCGATTCTCATTTAAAGTCATCTGCGAGAGCAACTGCCTGGAGAAACGTTAATGGAACTGCGATTGCTCCGATGTTCCTGCACTTGTGCGACTGCTGAATGAAGTTGGGGGAGGGGGATAATTATCCTCAAGGGCAGCCCCCTCCTCTCAGTGCAAAAGTGGTTAAAGAGGATGCTCAGTTTGCACTTCTCCACAGATAATGATAAAAAGAGCTGAACAAAACATTTTATGCATGGACCGAAGCATTAAAGCATGGATCTAAGCTGTCTCTTAGTCAAAGCTTTTCTATGCTAAAATATTGAATAAGCTTTGGTACCTATATCTTAGTACTTACCTTTTAGTACTTATGCCCATGTTTAAGTTGTACGTAAATGCAAAGTTGTCATTTTTTTATATAACTGCTGGCTATAAGGACCCATGTCTTTCACCACAACAAGGAGCAGAAATGATAGCACCCTGTAGGTGTAATATCGTGGTCCCGAAAGTGTGCACATCCTCATGATATTGAATCAGGGAACAAGCCGCGACTGCTTTAACTCCTATCCCCAACGGTATCATTTCACTTGGAAGACATTGCGACCATGCCATTGGAAGATATTGCAACATTAACGTGCCCCAGCCACTTTTAGTCAACAAGACGGATCTCCGTTTAAGCGAAGCTTTGATAATGCTAACTACTAATGATAATTACTAACTTCCGATTATGAGAACGACGTCCGAACCAGCACAGCCCACTGCATTGACTAGTTGTTGTTGCATTGGCCTTCTTCCCTGTACTCTACCCCAGAATTAGGCTCTATCAGTTGAGTGGGACCCAACAGAAGACTCCAATGTTTCACCTCAGAGGTACCTTTTCTCTTAGAAGACATTCTGATCACGACGAACTTAACGTGCCTCATCAGCCTTTAAGCAAACACGACAGGCCTTCAGTTAAGACGAGGTTCGAATTCACTACCTGCGGATTAGAACAACATACTAAACAACCAGTGAACGCGGAAGCGTGGCGAACAACACAAACTGCTATCCAACCACTTAAAAAATTTCTGCTCAAGACAAGTTAGGCATGTCAACCTTCAAATTTCTTAAATTTTCTTCATTTGCAACAGAATTTTAGAACTCCAGGTATCCAACATCAGAGCTCCAAGTTTGCAGTCAAATTTATAACATCATCTTTAAATATTTTTTTATATTAATTCTTGGCGTATTTTAACTCTCTATTTTTCTCTCATTTTCATTCGGCGTATTTTAACTCTCATTTTAACTCTCTAAAAATTATAAAATTTTGAAGATAATTATCTTATAATGTTCATTTTAAAATTATCAACCGACAATTTAGCTATATATTTTGCTCATCTTTAGGTATTAAGTAAAAAAATTGTTCTTCTCCATCACCCTCAAATTTATATTTTCCTTTTAAAGTATTTATATATACACTACCGGCCATTAAAATTGCTACAGCAAGAAGGAATGCAAATAACAGAACGATATTTATTGGACACATACATTATAGTGGAAAGAACAAGTAATTAGATTTATAGGAAATTAGGATGTATAGATCTTGAGAAATCAGTACCCAGAGCAGCCACCTCTGGCTGCTATAACAGCATTTAACCGCCTAGGCATGGAGTCAAACAGAGATTGTATGGCATGTACGGGGATCTCAGTCCATGCAGCTTCAACACTATGCCACAGTTCATCGACAGTAGTGGATGGTGAGTGATGGCGTGCTAATCGCTCGGCAGCCATTGATCACCCGTTCTCAATTGATGACAGATCAGGAGAACGTGCTGGCCAGGGTAACAGTCGAACCTGTTATGTATCAAGGAAGTTCAGAATAGCACGGGCAACATGCGGTCGTGCATTATCCTGTTGAAACAAAGCATTAGGGAGGCCTCGAAGATAAGGCAGAGGCACGGGCCTTAACACATCGGAAATGTAACGGTTGCTGTTCAAAGTGCCGGTACTGCGAACAAGAGGTGATCGAGACGTGTATCCAATGGCACCCCATACCATCACTCTAGCAGATGGGTCAGTATGGTGATGTCCAATGCAAGTTGGCAATGCGCGTTCTCCACGGTGCCTCCAAACACGGATACGGCCATCATGGTCCTGTATACAGAACCGAGATTCATCTGTAAAGATGACGTGATGCCATTCCCGCGTCCAGGTTCGTCGCTGATCACACCATTGAAGGCGCCTTTATCTGTGACTTAGCGTCAATGATAGCCGAAGTCATCGCCGTGCAAACAATCCATGCTGCTGCAAACGTCGTCGAACTGTTCGAGCAGAAACTTGTTGCCTTGCAAATGACTCCATTTCTCGACTCAGGGTTCGTGACGTGGCTGTACGATCACTTGTGACCATGCTGATAAGATGTCTGTCTTCTCTGCTGTTAGTGATGGGGGGTTGCTGAGATCCTGTATGACTTTCCGTATGATTGTCATGAACCCATCGATTCCATATTCTGCTACACAGTAATGGGGTCTCGACTGACGCGAGCATCAATATTGCGGTACGATAAACCGCAATTCCGGTAGGCTATAATCTTTCCTCGATCAAAGTCAGACACGTGCTGATAGGCATTTCTTCCTCTTACACGAGGCATTACAAAAGCTTTCTTTGCCGAAAACAACTTTGAAACTGAAATTGAGAATGAGAAAACTGCTGTCAAATCTCTGGTTTTATACACATTATAGATGTCGCTACTGTTGCTTGCTTTGTATGAATGCGCTGAAAATCTAATCATTTGCATATCACAGCAAGTTCTACCTGTCATGCAAATTTCACGTGAGTGGTGTGCCACCTTCCTGGTGTAGCAATTTTTATGGCCAATAGTGTATATATCATTGTTTTTAATTTTTGTGCTTCATTTAAAAGTGTTTCCTTCATTTGATTTTAATTTTTTAATCGTTTTCCATTTGAACTAAAATTTTTTTAGAGGATTTCAAACCATTTTCAGCACATAATAATTTACATTTTATAATTTTTCAGTACTACTATTTATCAAAATATATTTAAAGCTGGAAATTTGAAAATGCAATTCTTAAGATTTTCCTCATATATATATATATATATATATATATATATATATATATATATATATATATATATATATATATATATATATATATATATATATATATATATATATATATATATTTATATATAAACATATGGCAAGGCATAAAAAGAGCAATCCTAGTTGATTCCTAAAGACGTTACACTACTGCTCTGAAGTCAAGCTGGGAAAGTGTATGCGTGACGAGCCAACTTTTCTCTTTTTCATGGCTCTAAGTAAATTCCGTACGCAGGCCCTATTTGCTTGGTAGTTAAATTCTATCCCTGTTCGCATTAGGGATGGGACTTTGTTACTATTCCTGTACTTAGGACGTACTGAGTACAGTTACTTTTAAAGTAACAAGTATTTTACCGATTACATTTTGTGCTTGTTACAATTTATTTTGTACTGCCATCTATCGGATTAAAATATAATGACAAAGTTTTTAAAATTTTATAAATAAATTTAAAAAAACTAAATTAATAATAAATAAATTAACAATTAATTAAAACTAAATAAGTAGATCAATAATATTTTATATAAAACCATAAAATTAATTAATATAATTAATGTTAATTTAAATTATTATCATTTATAAATAAGCATTCACTTAAATATTAATAAAAAGATCTATAAAAAATAATTCTTATTATTTATGCAACATTTCATTAATGGCAAGTTTTTGTTTTTCTTGTAGTGCTTTAATTTCTAGTATGAGGCAAAGAAATATAAGTTATTTATCTACAAACCGTTTTTTTTTTTTGTAAAAAATTGTAAATTTCTAAATTTTCTTAAACGTAATTCATTCAATATAAAAATCATGACATTTTATTATTTACATTTATTTTCAGAATTTATATCTGTTCTAAGTAAATTTTCCAATTAATCAATCGTAATTTTCAAAGACTTTCAATGTTAATTAAAATATAAAATTAGATGAGATAATATAATTTCAATTTTTCAACCTAATCAGCTTAATTTTTTATTAGAATTTAGTAAGACTTTCCAATTATGTAAATGAATTTTTATAATTAACTGGTAAATATTTTGCAAAGAATTGTAAAGTGGGAAGTTTAATCAATTACAAAGAGGTTTTATTTTACGTTTGCTTACAAAAATACAGCAATTAATCAGAAAAATCAACTTAAATTTAATTTCCTTTATTTTTCTATAATTAAACATTAACGAGACAAACATAGTAAAAAATTTTTTATGTACAATAGATAATAATTTTTATTATAAAAGACGTTTACTTGTTTATATTTTTATGTAGTAGATAAACCAGTTTTTTCTAAAATAAAAATTGCATTAACTCACATATCTTGTTTCAGTTTCCTGAAACTCAATCAATTTAAGGTTAAATAAAGTAGCTTTGCTATTAAAACTATTAATAATGTTTAAGTAAACATAATTATTTTACATTAGATATAGTTGCATAAAATTTCACTAACTATCAAGAAATATAAAACAATTTTACCAATAATCTAAATGTTATAGTCTTAAGGTAAAATATTGAGAGAAACAATGTTTAATAAAAAATTAAGGAACAGAAATATATATATTTTATTTACGTCAATCCATAATTTAAGAAATAAATATGACAGTAACACATGATGGTATAAATAAAGATAAGGTAAAAATTAACTTAATTAAAGCTTTTTTTTATTTCGAATTTTTAAACTAAAATGAATAAACTACCTTTATTAGGATTAAACCAACATTCTCATTATCTGAATAAAAATAAATCGTATGGTAAAAAATACGAAAGAACATTTTTTTCTAAAAGCTTAAATTCTATATATTTACAGTAATATATAGTGAAACTAAAGCATGGTTGAATAAAAAATAAACATATTTATATGGAATTATAATAAAAAATACGAACAGTCAAAATAACAATATAAGTATGTAAGCAGATTTAATTTAAATATTTTATTTTTTAATTTAAGAAATCTGATCTAATTTAAAGTTCAAATAAATATGTTATATATATTCATAAAATGAAATAAAATTTTTAAAAGAAATAATAACAGAAATAAAAGTTAATAAAAATTGCTAAATACATAACAAGAATATCATGCTTTTCTTATATTTTAAAAAACGTCATACATTTGAAAAAGAACGATAATCACTAAATAGACGTGCCACGATTATTGGTTTTCTCCACTCATTTTATTAACCGAAACGAAACAAATGTACATGCGTATTTTATTTCGCAATATAAATTCATATCTCCCTCTCCAACCCAAAGAGATCCTTCAATTCCCAAGTATCCCCTCTTCTATTCACCAATTAAACCAACTGTCATTTCTCTTCTCCCACCCAGCCTCCCTACCATAAGAAGCTACCATAATTTCATAATTCATCCGTCTGTATCGATATATCGATGACATTGTTACTTGTACTCGCTCTGTCATTGGCTCTTCTGTACTTGTTACAGAAGAGCCAATGACAGAGGGCCACTTATTACTTTGTAACAAGCACGTACGCACATACTCGCTGATTACTTTGTAACAAGCTAGTACGTGAGTACTTGTTTGTTACTCTGTAACTGGCACGTACTCACGTACTGGCTGATTACTTTGTAACAGGCACGTACTCACTCTGTCTTTGAAACTGGTCAAGTACATTGTACCTGCAACTGTCTGAGGACACTCGAACTCGCGCTGACTTTGTTACTGGAAATACTGAGTATTTGAAAAAAAAATGTACTGATTACAGGTTGTTACATTCAAATACTGATTACAAAATACTGGTTACAGGCAACGACCAATATAATAGACCAACAACTCCCCTATTGGCTGCTTCCAAAAAATGACACGCCATCTTGGAAGACTTTCCTGAACATTTTTGACACCAGGCGGCGTAAAAAGCATCTCAAGTTCTCAAGGGATTGAATTACATTGTATTGTGTAGCATTTCACTGTTGATACTTATTGTTTTTATAGTTTCTAAATACTTTTATTATAATAAAATGCCAAAATCATGCTTTGGTCCTGGCTATAAAAGCGGCTACAAATCGGATATTAATCAAAGAAAGAGGAATGGGGAAAAACTACCAAGCCTTTTTAGTGCACCAAAGGTATACAACGTGCAAAATATATTTTATCTACTTTTATTTTCAATGAATAATTTTTATCTTGATTAGTTAGTTTATGTTGTAAAATGAATAAAATGTATGCATTTGTATTATTTTTTACGATCTGAGATGCAATCGGCGATTGAATTTTGTTATCAAAATATAATAAATTATCTAGTTTTGTTCTTTTTTGTAATCAAATAATTGCTGGTTAATTAAAATGCAACCATTTCAGGTTGTTGATTGTGTTTTTCTTTTTTATTTCTGGATATTGTGTATTGTGAAAAAATTTAAAAATCCTTGTAAGTAATTCATCAAATATTTATATATCAGTCTAACTTTACCCCCCATGTTTCTCTATTGCCTTGTTTATTTTAAATTGCCTTCTTTATTTATTGAATTAAATTGTATTTATTGAATATAATTGTATGTAAATATAATTTAGTATCAATACAAAAGCTAAAATCAAGTAAATCACTTAAGTGATTGATTCACTGATTTAAATAAAACAGGGAAATATAATTATAACTTGGTATTAATAAAGCTGATATACTCATAAGTAAACATATAATTATAACTTTGTTGTTAATTTATTCTGCATATTATAATGTATTATTGATTTAGGATCCAAACTTGCTTGAAAAATGGAGACGGCCAATTCCTCGGGCTAATAAGCAATTGACTTATTCAGATGTAGTGTGTTCTTTGCACTTTAAATAAAAAGACTTAAATAGCTATTATACACAAAAGTTATCAGATGGAATTGTAAGTTATTTGTGTTGTATAAATTTTTTGAAATATTTAAAGACATTTTTTAATGTTTTGTATTATTATTTAATTTATCAAAAAAATTTTTCCTTAGTATTTTTTAAAATCTTCTGAATATGAATGCAGTTTTTTTTCACTTCATTGTAATTTTCAAGTACTAAACAATTTATTACCATTTCATTAAAAGTTATAAATAATAAATTACTAAAACATTTTGCTTTCTATAAATTGCAAATTGCTCTTTTCATTTAGACAAGTTTTTCACTTATACAGCTTGTAAAATTAACATTTATAATATTTGTATTTGGAAATAATTAAATATGTTTACTAATAAATATGTAATTATTTTCCATGTATTCATAATAATAAATAAATTTTTACAACTTTACAGGGATGTTAGATGAAACATATGCACAAAAAATATTGAATATTTTATTTTATAATTTGATAACTATTGTAATTTGAAGTATTTATATTTTTGTGTTTATAAGTGCTAAAAATTTAAAACAATTTCAAATATTTCCATGACTTATTTAGGGAAATGTTCATTATAATTTTTATTCCTACCATATTTATAACATTTTTAATTTGATCTTGAGTAACAAACTTAACATATACCTGTATTCTTTTTGTATTTGCATTGAATTTGATCTTGCTAATTTTACTTTAAATTAAATTCACTAAATTTTCAAATTATTTCTTTTTTATGCTATTTCTCAGTTTTATGTATTTTTTTGATATTTAATAAAGTTATTATTTTCTTTTAGCAAAACCCACCTCATTGTCAAGCAGAAGTTAAATACACCATACAAAGTTAGTGAAATTTTCATGACACAAATATTCATACTTGACTGACATTGTTGAATGCATTGAACCCTTATCCCATTTAACTAAATACTCTATTTTTCATGAGTTTGATTCAAATAAGATATTAATTTTAATATAATAACTATATTTTATATTTAAAAAATAATTGAATAGAATTTGATTTCCTATTAAAATATATTGAATTTTAATTAATTATTCTAAAATTATTTGAAATTCAATTTATAAAATTACAATTAATGGTAAAATGCATTAAAATAATGTATCTATCAAATTCTCTTGCAGCTTTATAAACTATCTATTAAAATGGTTAAAATCAGAGAAAATAAATATAAATGTAATGAAGGAAAAAGACCAATAATTAAATATAACTATTCAAGTATTGATAATATAAACAGATACAATGAATTTTTTGAAATAAATGTTACTTCATCCACAGGAAACGAAAGTAAAACTGGTTCTATTCTGCATAACACCTAACAATAAAATGCGTCAGATTTTTGTATTTCCATCATCATTTGTTTTGCTGTCGAATCAATGACAGTTTAATGATTCAATATATTTATCAGGTAAATTCAATCTATTTCACATTATTTTCAGTTTTATTTAATTAATTTTTAAAGATTTTTATTCCCGTAGACATCAATGCATTTCTCACTCGATAGTGATATCGTGCATCAGTCACGCCGCCTAGCGGCAATTTAAATTTTGGCGTGCCGTTATTTTCGGCAAGATGTACGTCTTATAAATATTGGTCTATGGTTACAGGTATTGCTTCCCATCCCTAGTTCGCATCAGTGGCGTAGCGAGGGGGAGGGCAACGGATGCCCCGGGCACAGCTTGCAGAGGGGGGCCAAAATCGCTTCAAAGATAAAAAACATTTTCCAGAAAATTTCAATCTTAATTTGATCATAATATCAATTTTATTCGGAGAAATATGTTTCGCTTTTTATAGTTCTAGTGTCATGTTCAGAAGAAAAAATGTCATGGAAAAATTAGACTTGGAAGAGAGAAGAGGTTGTTCATGAAAAATGACGAGTAAAGAGCTGATGGAGCTTGCCATAATAGAAACACTTATAAGATTTCCTAATTAATAATATTTTTGCAAAGTTTAATTCCTTTTTAAAACTGTGTACTTTTCTTACTTCTTTAAAATACTTTCGATTTTTGTTTCTTAATAAGTTCGATTGTCATTGTATATTTTTTTAATCTTTTAAGTTGCATATTTTGCTGAATATATGTGATACTGTTATTTTGTGCAACAAATCTTGTAAATGTGTAAATAACGAAAATACTTTAATTTTTTTCATATAAAATTTCTGGAAAATTCGATTAGTCAATTCCATTTTTATGCATATGAGAAATTTTAAATTTAGTATAAAGTTATTAATCACATTATTTGTGTCAATGTTGTAGGGTAATTTTTGGATCTATTATCTCAGGAAGTAAAAGTACCATTACTCTAAAAAGTAAACTACATGACCTTATTTAATTTTGTAAAGACACCAAGATGCACAATTCCCTTTATGAGTCCTAATTGTTATACAGGCTAAGTCAAGTTTTATGCTAGTGAAAGTGGTAACAGTAATGTTAACAAAGCAAATAAATTTCTAGTACTAAAAAAAGTTCAATGAATATCCACTGACCTTTGACCCCTCTAGATGTGATAGATATTCAAAAATTCAAAACGTCGAAATTATTTTCGAAATTTTAGTGTTCTGAAATATTATTTGACTAATTATTTAATTTCTTAAGTTATTTTATTTCAAGAGAAATATATTTCGTTAATATTTTTGATTTCCTTTTATAATACAAAATGTGGAAATTTAATCTTATTTTGACTACAATAACATAGTGAAACCTTACTTGCAAAGAAGAAAATTGCATAAAATTGATATATTATTAATGAAAATTTGAAGAATTTGACTTAAGTTATCAAAAAGCGATATAGAAATATCAGTTTCAGTTTTTATTGAGACTCTGTGAAATTATTATTCATTGTCTAAAAATAAAAGTAAAAACACATGTATTTTTATCTCAAGCTTTATTGTAGCCTTTTAGTCTACTGTCGCTTTATACTCGTGAGAAAATTCTTAAAACGTGTTTCCTATTAGTGTTTCTGTGCCTATAGGCATTTTGCATTGATAATGCTATGACATAATTTAGCTACCTAAATAACATAATTAGTTATCTAAATAAAAATCATATGAAGACGTAATTAACAACGGTCTTATAGTTTTGGAATCAGAAGAAATAGTATTATGGTATCAAATTGAAACATACATAAATTATCAATATTACATTTTGTGATTTAAATTTTTTACGATAAAAATCATTTTGATTTCCGTTAATATTCTAAATGATATATAGTTTAAGAAACTATTCTAACCTCTTAACCGGCTATCCCGAGCCCCTTGGAAGAATCAATTAGTTTCACTGCAAAGAAAAGTTTCCAATTCAACTCAAAGATTTGATAGATTGGTTTGAAATCAGGCTTGGGAACTGGCTAGCTAAACGGTTATGGCTCATTTAACTAATGTCAGCGTTTTCTCAAAAATGGTAAAAACAGGCTTCATGGGAAGGTGCAATTATAAATGGTTTTACTTACATTACATTTTTGCTTTGTTTAAAACATTTTAAATTATTTATTGCAGTTTTAAGAGTGCAGTGTATATGACTTTTATTGTACTCATTTTGATGAAATTATATTTTAAAGTATATATATATATATATATATATATATATATATATATATATATATATATATATATATATATATATATATATATATATATATATATATATATATATATATATATATATATAAACTAATGAAATATCAAATTCAATTAGAAAGGAAAATTAATTGTAGAGACTATTTATTCCTCAGAATTGAATATTTAGGAATATTATTGAAAGCATACCATTACCATTTTAAAAATCAATTTTATAAAATCGTAATCAACTTTCTGTGCTTTTTAAAAGTATGTAAGTGATCATGAGTGTTGGAAACACACTCATGTCTTTTTAATCCTGAAGTTTTATTTTGTTTAAAATATTATTCGCAAAAATTTGCTAATTAAAACACTACTTCTTAAACTAGTGTTCATTTCAAAAACAAATTAAAATTGATGTATGACTGTGATGTGAACAACAGAAAGTTTATTTGCAATTCCAGACGTTCTGCAGTTTAAAGATGTTGCTTACTTAAAGTTCAAGAATAATTTTCCGATAATATCGAATCAACTTCGCACCAAAATGATTATTCGTGGATCTCAATTATTTCAGAACGAGTCGAGTCTAAATGCAGCTGGAACATCAGCTAATCGTCTAATGCCAAAATCTTGGTTTTCTACACCTTTTTAAGGATTTCCTTGCCTAAAATTCTTGCCTTTTCTCACACTTAATGGTTGGAATTTAGAGGATAATTCATGTTAGAATTTTATTTACTATCTATTAATTTAACTTTAATTATTTGATTATTAAAAAAATTTTTTTATATCTTTATGTTTATAAATTTTAATTTTTACTTATTTACTTTTCCCAAATGTAAATGAATTCAATTATATGTAATTGGACCAAATTAGCTAATGTTTCATTTGTATTACCAGCTTACTTAAATCAAATTATTTAACTCAAATTTAGCCGGCGAATTTCTTCTCCATATTTGCATCCAGGCTAACTTTAACTCCTTTACTAATCATTAACAATTGGTCAAATGTATTTGTATGCTTTTGCCTCCAATGCTATAAATCCCAAGTATTTATTTATTTATTATTATTTTTTAAATTTTTACAGAAATATATTTTTTACTTGCATAAAAATATTCATATGGCTATTTTTCCTGCTTCATTTAATTATGTGTATAGTGGTTCAAATAATGCTACTTAATTTACTGGGCTTGGGAATTGATCCTAGTGGCAGTGCAGGGCATAGTAATAGAGGAATGGTCATAGCTTTAGTGCCTAATATGTATATTTCTTTAATAACTTACTAATTTAGACAGTTAGCTGCAAATGTTTCTTTTTATTATTAAACAATTATTTCCTATACAGTTCTCAAGGTTTCTGCATTTAAAATATTAATTTTTTTTCCAAACTTTTAACTATTGTAATCTCCCATAACATTTTTATATCTCGTACTCTAATTGCCTCAGAGTCATGAAATTTGACTAGACAAAACTTCATGTTTTTTTTTTAATTTTTTTTTTAAATTTTTTTTAAAAATATATTTTTTTTATCTATAAGTAAATTTTCGGTCACCTACAAAATTTCGGCTACAAATCTGCTGATCACGCCTCCTCATATTAAATATACATGTAAACTTCACCCCAATTGTCTCAAAGCCCCCCCCTTTTTTTTAAAGTAATTTAGTTAAAATTTCTTTCTTTTTTAATGCCTCCTTCTGCTTTAGCTCCAAAAGTTTTCTCTTAAATGAAATTAAAATAAATAAATCAGACATTAAATGCTTTTAAATTAATAACTTATCGTCAGTTTATCTCCGAATCAGCTTTATTAACTTTAATTTAGTTCAACTTTCCTATCCTGGCCACAAATATGCTCTAATCCGAAATTTTTATTTATGTACTTTTATAATTTTATTTTTATTTTTTTTATTTTAATCTTATGAATTAAAAAATATTTCTAATCTTTATAATTCGCATGCAAAACCATCTCTGCTGTGCTTAGGAATACGGTTTGAGCTGTGTCTCATTGATTTTGATTTTTTCGATTACATTTTTACCCCACTTCAATGACGTAAAAATAACAATAACAATAATTTATGTTGGCTTACCCCCAGATAAAATTACGGACATGCGGTTTTCACCATTAAGATTGGCTAATGGCTCTCCACATTCAAAATATAACTTAGCTTTTCGTAACTTAAACTCTAAATATTTCAATTTGCTACTAATAACTATTCTCATAACTGCTGTTATCCAACCACCAGTAGGAGAATTGAGAAACCCATGAGAATTTTAACGAATAGCGTCACAAGGGTCTACACTTTTCCGCTGTCCTTTGATTAAATGAATGTTCTTTTTTTTTATTCAATCACAGAGGTCTGCTCCTTAGTCTGTATATCGGGTGTGCGGGGTGGGATAATGTGCATCTGAGTCACTTCATGTATACTGCATATTTCCTAATAATTATTTGTCTTCAATAAACTACTACCTTACACTTCTTCAACGCTTTGGACTATCCAGACAGTTATAATTTATTCCAACTCACAATTTCCCATTAACCCTCTTACGTCCAACTGAATAACTCTCATTTTATTGGTCAAATCATCTGTCGCCCTACAAAACATGGAGAAAAGTTCACAACCATCACCAAGGTGCAAAATTTACTCACAATGCCAATCTAATCAAGACCTGGAAGGCCAAGATCTCAATCTCAACTGCTCAAATTCCTGCTCAGTAGTGGGAATAACGAAAGAGACGGAGGTCAAATCAATCCAAAATAACGTTTGCATTACAGAAGCAAATCAAACTCCACTAGCTTTGTCAATAATCAACAAACTACAGAAAATAATCCTTTCAAAAAATTAGGGAAAATTTTATCTTCCTACAGAAATTCGGACCAGCGCAAAGGAACTAATCAATGAATTCACTGCTCTACAGACTGCAAAGGACCACAAAGAAGCCTCCGTAACCAACAACAACCTCCATGACACACTCCAAGAACTAACATATTAACTACGATCACAATCCCTAATCTAACGAGCGAAATCCAGCAACTTAACAACACAATGAAAATTACCCAATCCGCACGGCAAACTTCCACTCCCATAAACAACAATACCAAAACCTACAGTGAAGCCCTCAAGACAAAACCTACAATAGTCATAGAAAAAACCAATAAGGAAGTCTCAAGGAAGTTAAGCAACATCAAGACCTCAATTCGCCCAAAAGGAGTATACAACAGACAGAACTATATAGAAATTAAATGCAGATCCCATGAGGATTCCGCAAAACTCAAAGAAACCCTGACTAAGGAGAACCTAAGAGTCAACGACAAATCCCTACCAACAATGAAAATTATTATTCTCAGCCTCCCGGAAGACATACCTGAAAAATACTTGCTTGAAGCAATTAAAGAAGACCTACAACTAGACCACCGCAACCCCGAGATCTAAATTACGCAGATTCGGAAAACTCTTAGCATCTATAATCTCTGGAATTATGTTATAGAAATGCCTCGCTTCTTAGCCATACGACTTCTCAAAAATCGGAGGATCTTCATAGGTATCCGAAGCTATAGGTTAGAAAAGTTCTTAGCATATAGACGGTGCCAAAAATGTCAGGATTTCTCACATCCAACAAATAATTGCTCTCGTACAAATTTATACTGTGGGCGCTGTGGGGAAAACCATATAACGCAAAACTGCAATGGACAAAAATCTTTCTGCATTAACTGCCACTCAGAGAATAAAAAAGGAGAAAACTTCAAAGTTAACCACCCAGCATACGACAAGCGCTGCCCAACTTTTCAAAAGTTTCAACGTTTAAACACAGCTAATTATTAATTTATGGACCGCAACATCAACCAAACTTCAACAACCACCATATCCAGTTCAATTAAAAGTATACCACTCAAGTCAGAAAAAAACACGCTGAACTTCCTACAAATTAACCTACAGCGAAGCCGTTCGGCACAAACACAACTAATCCAGCACATAATTGACACTGAAGCTTCAATAACCTGCATCCAAGAACCCTACACCTCCAACAACCTCATAAAGGGATACCCAATTTCTTGGAAAATCATAGTTGATAAATCCGCAACTCAAGCCCCCAGATCAGCAATTGTCATCTCAATTCCAATTAATCCGATCATCCTATACAGCCATAGAGATATTATAGCTATCCAACTTAATTTCTCACCTTTACCAATAATTCTAATAAATCTGTATGCCTCACCATTTGAAAATATCAACACAACGCTAGAAATCCTTAAATACCCTGCTCAATCGGTATCATCACCACCAAATTATTATTACTGGAGATTTCAACGCCCGCAATATCCTCTGGAACTATCCTTCAAACAACAGCAGAGGTCAAATCTTGGAACAGTTCCTGGCATCAAACAATTTATATCTACTCAACGAGCCCAACAGCCCCCCTACTTTCACTGGCCCGGTTGGCTCGGGCTGGCCAGATCTAACTCTATGCAACAATCAGATCTTTCAAAGCCTCACTAACTGGCAAGTGCAAGATTCGATATCATGCTCAGACCACAACTACATTTCTTTTAACTACTCAGAACCAACAGCAATAACATTTAACAAAATATACAATAGCACCAAGTACCAAAATAAATTTATCAAACTAATCAAACCTCTGCTATCTTCTCTGCAAAATTACTTACAACCAATATCCTCAGCCAGCCTACTAGATGACTTTACTGACATTTTTACCCAAAAAATCATAGAAACAGCTGAACAATGTTTCCCCATCAAGAGTCCAGGAAGAACATTCAAGCTAGCATGGTGGACACCAGCCCTAGGATCCAAGAAAAACGAAGTAAAAGCATTAAGAAGATTAATGAAATCAGAAACAGACCCCACAGTAAGATCCCAACGCCATCAAAATTACAAACAAAAATTAGCAACTTACAAAAAGGACATTCTCGAGGCGAAACTATAAAGCTGGATAAACTACTGCTCCAAAATCAACTCCCCATATGGAACCTTAACCAAAATAGCAACAGGAAAACTATTCATCCCCAGCCAGTTTGAAATCCTTAATTCAACTAGCCAATTCAACAACATACCGAATACAATCTTTAAAGATCTGCTTAACTTCTCTTTCCCAACGGATAACCTCATCAATCAAGACAACCTACAAGACTTTCCAACTCTAAATTCCAACTCAGATCCTCCCTTCACAATCATAGAGCTAAACAGAACAATCAAGAATCTCAACAACACAAAAGCACCAGGCCCCGACAGCATAGATAACAAGATGGTTAAACTTATTCACTATGCCCATCCGAAATTCCTGCTAAACTTCTATAATACCTGCCTCAAGTTTTCCACATTCCCAAAGCAATTTAAAAAGGGCCAAATAGTATTCTTTCTAAAAAAGAATAAAGATCCAAAAAATCCCGCCTCATACCGCCCCATTTGCCTCCTTCCCTCAATAGGTAAAGTATATGAAAGACTCATCATCAACCGTTTCAAACATCACTTACTGGTCTCCAACTACATTCACCCCAGACAATCCGGCTTTCGCTCGAATCTTTCAACGGAACACGCCTTGCAAACAGCAAAAGCCGTAATCAACGACAACCAAGCCCAAGATCACTATACTATGCTTCTAAGTCTGGACATAACAAAGGCATTCGACTCAATGGCATGGTCTCGACTTAAAGCTGAGCTAGCCAAAACTGCAGCACCAGCCAACATCTTTAAAACTCTCCTCTCCTTTCTGGACAACAGAGAACTTCTAGTGATCCATGACAGCGGTACCACCACAACACCCCAAAATCGCGGTTGCCCGCAAGGATCAGTAGGAGGACCAATTCTCTGGAGCATTTACTTCAACAGCGTTGTCTCACACACCTGGCCGGAGCACATACAAATTATTTGTTTTGCAGGTGACACACTCTTAATCACAAGAGGTAAAACCCGAGAAGAATTAAAACATCACAGCAATGAATCCCTACAGATTTTCTCAAATCTTTGCAACGCTCTTCAGCTCACTATATCACCACAAAAGTCACAAGCAATGATAATTCATAAAAAATCCAGGACTCTAAAATCCAAAAATAACGCTTAATGGCAGCAGCCTAAAACATACTAAATCACTCAACTACCTCGGGGTCACAATAGACAAAAAGCTCTCCTTCTTATAACACATCCGAAGCTTAAAGATAAAAGTCCTCCCCATCTTCCAAAGAATGGGATGTATGATGGGTCGTGACTGGGGCCTTCGAGGCAACCTCCTCAAAATCATTTACACCACCATTATTCAACGGATCATCCTTTATGCAGCCTCATTCTGGGCATTTCCTCTAACCACACGAAAGATAAAATTACTCTCCAGTCTGCAACGCCTCTTCACCCTCCGAATCACAAGGACATACCGAACCACGCCATCAATCAGCCTCACTATTCTCTCTGGTACTCCTCCACTCCACCTCCAACGAAGCTCATAAAACTCCCTCCCTCACTCCCTCATACGAAGCTTTAAAGACGGGAATCCTCCAACTTAACGAACCAGTGAACATTGATGGAGAAATTCTTCATCCAGACCAAATAGAGGGCAAGGCTCATAAAGATCTGATTCATCCAGGTAAACGCCATATAGGAATCAAAGTGATAATCAACAAAAATTCAATCTTACAGCCTACTCCCAACCACCCCAACTACTACACAGACGGGTCAAAAATAGATTAATCAACTGGAGCAGCTTTTGTTTTACTAATCAATGACAGCATCATCACGACAGGTAAATTCTTACTAAACCCAAGGAATACAGTATTCCAAGCTGAGGCTCTCGCCATCCTTGAAGCCATAAAGCACGCCTTAAACTCCAAATACCCAAAATCAACAATCTGGTCAGACAGCCAATCTACCCTTCTAGCCATCAACAACCCCTTACATCGCTCCCCCCTTATTCAACTAATTCAATCACTGATAGCCGATACAGCAAATTCATGTAAATTCACCCTCATCTGGACCAGAGCTCACATAGGCATCCAAGGCAATGAGCTCGCTGACGCAGCTGCGAAAGAATCAACCAAACTTCCAAAAGATGAACAATATCACCTCGCATGGTCCCAAGCATCCATAAAACACAACCTTAAATATCAAAAATTAGCCTCATGGCAAACCGCATGGACAATAGCACACCAGGGAAGAACAACTAACAAATTAATTCCAAAAGTCTCCGAGATACACCTACTAGATAACCCGAATGTAAATTACTTCGTAACAGATCATGGTCCATTCCCAACTTACTTTAAAAAAATAAATAGAACATCTTCATCTCTCTGTCTCTGTGGCAAAGAAGGCAATCCTTTCCACTACATTACAGAATGCAGCTACACCGCACAGCATCATCTCAAATGCCCTCAAAATCTTAATTACACCGATTTTCTTCGATTCTGTCTTCGTTCAGTTCACCACAAGAAAAAATTAACACTAATCGCTAAGCTCCTCACAGAAAAAGGTCTCGATCTGTGCAAGGACAGGAATCCTCCTTCTATCAACTCGCCAGACGATTCATCAGACAGACTTTTAACCTCCTAAGCTTAAGCAAACTTGAACTTTTAGTTAGAGACTTCAAAATTGAAATGTCTGTTTTTCCCCCAACCAATCACAGAATCAAGGACTTTGCAGCCACACAATAGTTTCATTCTTCATTTTTTTTCAATCATTCATCCATATGTAGTCATCCCTGCCTGATATAGAACTGTAATGTTTTGGATACTGCAAGACCCAAGACAAGGCTTTAAGGCACCACCATTGTAAATCCTTCATTTTCAACAGCATGCTGGGTGACGGCACAGTTTGGGGACAACCTTTTAACCCCTAGAAGGTGATGCTTGCTCACGATGGTGATGAGTGGACTAAACCCGATAACCGATTGGTACAGAATGGGGTCCACTCCCATCTCTTATGTATGTATGTATGACGAGTCGGAAATGAAGAAGGAGGAACTGAAATTAACCGATCTTGGTTTACATTCACCTAAAAACAATCCAGCATATTGTTTTTGCTGTATGCTGCTTTCTTCATCAAATTCTGTTACACAATCATCTTTCGTAACAGAGTCTGGTTTTAAAAAATGGAGGAACAAAGATGAATTGATTAATCATGAAAGAAGTCTAAATTAATAATATTATACACATCATGTTTATTACAATAAACTGAAAATAAATTTCTAATAGTCTAAGATTATATAATGTTATGTTGCAAGCAAGGGACCTCTGATTTTTACATTGCTTAAACTGTTTTTCAAATTCTTGTGACAATAGTTTAACAATTACACAATAGTTAATTTTTATAATTTTTTACTGTTTCATTGATAGGAAACTTCAACAATCCCCTTGTATTCATACTTTGAACTAAACTATCACTACCATTGCTTAATTCATCCTATTCTTTAATGAAGGAACTGTAAGATGTTTCACACTTAATTTTTTTAAACAAGCATGGGTTCAATATCCAGCTATATAGGTTAGGATTGTGGACAGATGATTTACGCTTTCTAAATCATTATTGCATAGAACTATATTTAAATCATTTATTATTTCATTGTTATCTATAAAATTAAAGTATTATGAATTTCATCATCAAAGTTTTCTACAATGATGTTTGCAAGTGTATGAGATTATAGTTTCAAGGAAATTAAACTTTGAACTCTAAATTTATTTTCTGCTTCATAAATCTGGGTAAGCGATACATTATATTGAGAACCAGCTAATTGCCAATAAAGTCCAAATCGTTCTTCTAAAGAATGGGTTTTATACTTCCCAGTCAGTTTAATTTTTTTGCACTATCATAAACAATTTCAATAATAGCATTGGTGGTGTGAGTCAAAGCTATAGTGACAACTCCAGCAAGTGATGTCCTTCAATCCAAATACACAGCTTTCATGTGGAAGACAGGAGCAAAAACGCTAGCTGGACTACAGGGTCAGCGAGTGAGAATCCGACCGTGTGAGTACTGCTTCGTGGGGAGGAAACAACACCCCGCGACCACAAGCTGAAACCACCAGACTCATCAAGCAGGCGAGGTGTAGGCATCACCACGGTTAAAGACAAACGTCTTCCTGTAACAGCAGTAGAGTTGCTAGTCAGTTCGAGGTGGGTGCTCGAGGTCTTCCAGGTTTCCATCTAGCTTTACTCGAATGCGGTCCATCTTCCCACAAAGTCCCCCTGGAGGGCACTTTCATCCCAGCATATAAAGGTCCTCACCACGCACTTGGTCTTTGTGTTGAGCAAAAAATTAAAATAAACGTGGGAAGTGTGCATACACGTTGCGCTGAAGGAGAGGTTGGTCTGGTTTGTTCCGGTATCGAACCCACCGTCTTCAGGAGGAGAGACCAGAATATCGGCCAGTCAGAGCAATAATTGGCTTGGAAACTGGCGGCTGCTGGAGCGGTTGTGTTTTCCCTGCCCAACAAAGGTCTGTTGATCCTCCTGTGATGAGTTTATTTCACGCAGAAGGACATCCAACGCAATGACCACTTCGCTTTCAGATTTATTTTTCTTAACTTTTAATTAAATAAAATCTAACGTAATTTAATAAATATGAACTAAATTTTCCTAATATTATTAAAAAAATTAACAACATTAATACTTAAAATTAAAATTAAAAAAAAAAATTAAACTTAAATTCTTAACAGCTAAAATTCTTAAATAAGCCCCGCCCACTCTAGTTTTAACACCCAATCATATGCCAGTCAGTAACAGCTATAGTCTACCACTCCAATTCCAGCTCCAGTTGAGGGTGAGAGTCCTAGGACTCAGGAACCTCGAGAACAAGGCTATACCAGCCGAAGTAGCATTTATTGGGTTTGCGTAAAGAAAAATAAATATCGCAGTCTGAGGATTGAGTGGGAATTTCGTTCCTGTTAGAAAAAAAAAGAGAGTTCTCATTTCAAACCTAAATAATTCTTTTTTTGCCCACATCGAATCTTTGACAGTACCAAAACTTACAAATGTTATGCTAAATCATTATTTAGAAGTAGATAAATTAAATATTTCTAAAAATGTAACATTAGCTAATGCTTTAGAAGATAGTTTAGTTTAGATAATTTAGAAAAAATTGTTCATAAATTTTGAGAATTTAGAATATTTCTGATTTTTTAAAATTAAAAACTAAAGAAGACGTTGAGTATGAGGAGCAATTTTTAGAAACCAATAGTAGAGACAAAAATGATCAATTCACTGTCGACCTTCCTGTAAAGAAAGGCAAACTTGGAAAGTTAGGAGATTTGTGAAATAACGCAAATT
The DNA here is from genome assembly GCA_037975125.1 of Latrodectus hesperus. Lineage (NCBI taxonomy): Eukaryota > Metazoa > Arthropoda > Arachnida > Araneae > Theridiidae > Latrodectus > Latrodectus hesperus. The sequence continues at coordinate 10,750,901 of CM075857.1, read as the reverse complement.
TGAAGTTAAATAATTTATAGAAAAAATTAAATAAAAATCCGAAATTATCAGATTTATATATAAATTTTATGCGAAAATACAAAACTCTTAACCACATGGTAGAAATTAAAGTCGATAAGGAAATTTATAGGTATTTCTTTCCACACCATGCAGTTTATAATGCTAATAGTAGTACGACAGAATTAAGAGTAGTTTTTGATGGATCAACTGTTACTACTTCTGGAACTTCTCCCAGTAATGGTCTGATGAATGGAGGAATTGTACAAAATGATTCATTTTCGATATTGTGGCGTTTTAGAAAGTATAAAATGGCTTTCACTTTGGATATAAAAAAGTATTTGGGTAAATCTCAAGCACTGTCATTTGCAATGTATGTTTGGAAAAATAGTTTAAATGAAGAGATCAAACAATATGAATTGCGTACTGTGACATAGAGAACGAAATGTGCTCCTTATTTGACTGCTAGAGTCTTAAGGCAATTAGCTTTAGATGAACCGAATAATTATCCGATTGCATATTCTGTAACATTAAAAGACTTTTTTGTAGACGATATACTTATCAGGTGTTGAAATTATTGATTCAGTAGTTGCTTTGCTACATGAACAGATATCCTTATGAAATGCAAGAGGAATGGAGCAGCATAAATGATGTTCTAATAATTTTGAACTTTTGAAGATCAAGAATACCAGTTTGACAATTCAGAAAAGAAAACTGTTAAGACTCTGGGTATGAGGTAGAATCCAAATATGTATTTGGTTTACTACAATTCCTTCTGAAGAAAATGATCCAACAAAACGTTCGGTTTTAGTCACTACCGCAGGATTATTTGATCCATTAGGTATTGTTGGTCCACTTATTGTGCAAGCTAAATTTTTCTTCAAAAATTGTGGAATTTGAAATTAGATTGGGACATAAAATTATTTTCGAATGAAGAAAAAGCTTGTAAAATTTTTAAATGCCTTTCCTGAATTAAAAAGTCTTAAAATAAATCGATACATGCAAAGAACTTCACCTACTAGAATAGAACTGCATAAATTCTCTGATGCGTTAAAGGACGCCAATGGAGCTGTCGTCATTGTGATAGTGAATCTAAAAAAACCCTTCTCACTCTGTTGTATATCCATGATAGTAGCTTAAATAATTTTCTATTGAATGAACTTAAAGAATGGAAATTTCTGCCTCCAAGAGCTCCAAATGTTTTAGGTCTCTGGGAAGCTGGGAAATTTTCTTATATTGAAAAAGTTATTTCATCGATGTAATGGTGAATATATTGAGAGAATGAGAAACTTATTTATGTAAAATGAACAGAAAAAAATAACAAAAAGAAATAGTAAGGAAAAAAACCGTTTATAAAAAATACTTGCCTCATCAGAAAACAGATGAAAAAAAGAATAAGTATGCTTAGTGTTGTACTAAGTGTCTTATTATTCAGTAATCCTTTATGCAGTGAATTATTTGTTAAACCATATTATCAATAGACACTTAACAAAATTCCAGGTTCATACTTAGTTAATTAAGTTTATTACTATAAGAATAATACAATTAGAATAATACAATTAATGATATGATTAAATATATTTAGAATAATACAATTAATGATATATTCAGATTAACTTGGACAAATAAGTATACACTTTTACAGATAAATTAGACACAAACAAAAATAGATTAATTTCTTCTAATTTCATAAAAGATTATATTTAATAATAGATGTAATAATAAAATATCTCATAAATAAAGATATATATTCTTTGAAGAAACATAGTAGAGATTTACACTAAAGAAACTTACAAAGTCATTTGGAGACGCCAGGTATCCCACGTGGGCCAGGCTTAACACTTATCGGGAGACCAGAAACTCCTCGTTACTCGGCACATTACGTTCCTTCTCGAGGGATTTTTCTGCAATCGTGGTACAGCAGCTGTTGGAGTATTGTAAGATGTGGTTCCCTCCTGCAGCCAATCTCCTGAGTATATTCTTCTCTCAGGAACTCGCCTTGCACGGCTATATACTCGACCACTTCCTTTTTTTCGGCAAACTCCCAGTGTCCGGCACTGATCTCACCCCGATTCAGGCTCTCCTCCTTTTTTCGTCAGCTGCACGCGTTCGGGCCCCGGTCTCTCTCCAAGTCTCTCCTTCCTTCCTTCCTCTCCTCGCGCCCAAAACCGGTTCCTGGTCATCTCCTCGCTTCACTTCGCCATGCGCTCTCCACATGAATATACCCGGCGCCCCCTTACAAATAAATCTCTTTGCCAACCACAGGAAAATTAAATTACATTCATTTGTGGTCAGCACAAATACTCCCATCCTCTCAGAAAAAAATTTTTGAAAAAACATTTTTTTTTATTTAACTTTTATGACAAACTACACAGGGGAGAGGAGTTCAAAATCACACTCACAAAAGACTGAGATAAAGCTATATACAAATTAGAATCGTTTATACATGTTTATCACACAAATATGATCAAATACTATGCCTATGTACATACAGTTCCAGAAAATACTATTTTTCAATTTTCCTCACACTTAATATATATCGAGACACCAGCAACATACTACCAATACTCATTTAGCGGCGTGGTACTACACCATTAACACGTCTCCTGAGGTTATACCTTTGAGTATTATTTGGTCGTAAATAACCTTCGATACCTTCCATATTGGATACCTGTCTTGGAGATTCACACTCAGAAGAGTAAGGTTTGGAATTTGGTTTCTCATCTTGTGTCTCTACTGTTTCTCGCTCTCCAGCCTCGTTTCCGGCTACATTGTCTATTAAACAATTTTGCCTACTGGTCATTGGTGATAAATTTTCGATATGAGCTACTCGTACATATTTCGCATTTCTTGTATGTTGGATCTGTACAACCACCGGTGAGTGTAACCTTATAACTTTGAAGGGGCCTTCATTATGCTTATAGAATTTCCGACAACGGCCCGGTTTAATTGCTGGATTGAACCAGTAAACTAAGTCACCAACCTTTATGTTCTTAACTTTACTGACCTTATCTCTACGCATTTCTCTTTTATTGGCCGCTGCCTCTAAATTGTCTTTCACCTGATGGTATGACGAGTATAATTCCGATAAGAGTGAATTGGCATAATCATAATTATCAGCGTAAGAAAATTGATTTCCTTCTCTTAAAAACTGGTACGGTAAGGAAAACTCCCTCCCAAAGACTAAAAAGGCAGGAGAAAAATTGGTAGACTCATGAACTGCAGTTCTATATGCCAACAGAGCAAAAGGAACTTTTCTGTCCCAGTCAGAGTGCGCGCTATTTACTATGTGACTTAGGGCATTACCTATAGTAGCGTGAGCTCTCTCTATGCATCCGTTAGATTGTGGTCGCCACGCCACCGTGTCAATTTTCTGTATACCTAACGCGCTATAGACCCTTTTCATTCCTTCACTTATTAAATTTATCCCTCTGTCCGAAACAAGTTTACTTGGAGTACCGTAGCGGCAAATGAACTGCATTAGAACGTCCGCTACGATTTCACTACTAGTAGCTGATACTGGAAATGCATCAACCCATCTTGTAAAATAATCTGTGAAAGTGATTAAAAATCTGTTTCCCCTTTCTGTAATCGGCAGAGGACCAACAATATCAATTGCAACCTTTTCGAACGGACCGGAAGGAATAGGTATGCGCTGTAAAGGTGCTGCAATTTTTGGCTTATGGGCTCTTCTTTCTAGACAGCTGGTACATGATTTAACCCAATTGATCGTGTGTGTCAGGAGCTTTGGCCAATAAAACCGTTCTCTTATTTTCATTAAAGTTTTCTTAATCCCTGGGTGACACACTAAGGGGGAGTCATGGTAAATTTGAAATACATTTTTTATTAACGTTTGAGGAATAACATACTTCTGTTTTTCTGGTTTGGGTTGATTTCCTTCTGCGCACATTAATATTCCATTTTTCTCAAAAAATTTCAATTTAAGAGGATGAACCGGTTTTTTCTTTAACAGTGCTTCTCTTATTCGTTGACACTTGGTATCAGTTTCTTGCTCTTTTCTTAGTTGATCAAGAGTGACATTCGATATACCTACACATATCTCAAGCGGGTTGTCATGGAAAAATAGCTGCCCCTCTACGGTCTCCACATGGGAAATATTTCGAGACATAAAATCTGCAATACTGTTTATCTTACCTGGGACATATTTTATTTCAAACTGAAATTGTGACATTGACAAAGTCCAACGAGCAATGCGGCAGAATGAATCTTTCACTTTCATAGAACTAGCTAAAGGGGCATGATCAGTATATATGTAAAATTTACGCCCTAACAAGTACTGCCTAAAATAATTAGTAAAATGTACTATAGCTAAAGCTTCTCTTTCCGTTACTGAATATTTCATTTCTGCTTGATTTAATTTTCTACTACCGAAGGCTACTGGCTTGGGGAAACCTGAACTGTCTAACTGGGCCAACACGCAGCCAATTGCCACATTACTAGCGTCGGTGTAAATATGAAAATCTTTCTCCATATCTGGGAGCTCCAAGCATGGCTCTTGTACGAGGGCCGATTTCAGTTCAAAAAACTCTTTTTCCGCCTCTTTATTCCATTTGAATTTTAATTTTTCTTTAGTTAAATTTGTTAAATTTATCGACCGCTGACTTATATTTGGAATAAATTTTCTATAATAATTTATGCATCCTAAAAAGCTTCTCACTTGTTTCCTGCATTGAGGTATTTGGAAACATTCAATAATTTCAACGTTTTTCTTGTCCGGAAAAACTTTACCTTTACTAACTACAAAACCTAAGTATTTAATTGTATCAGTTAAGAATTTACATTTTTTAGGCTTTAATTTTAATTTATGCTCACGTAATCGATCAAAAACTGCTTGTAATTTAGGAAAATGTTCCTCAACGGTTCTACTAGCAATGATTATATCATCAATGTAAATACCTATATTAAGTGGCTCTAAACCTGATAAAACGACATTCATCAAACGCTGAAACGAATTCGCACTGGTTCTCAATCCAAAAGGCGTACGAGTAAATTGGAATAAGCCCTTATGAGATGTTATTGCCAATTTATGTCTATCCTCTGGGGCGACTACCTGCTGAAAAAATCCACTTGTTAAATCGAGTGTTGAAAAGATTTTACCTACAGCTAACTTGTCAATTGCTTCATTAATGTTTGGCAGTGGGTACGAATCCGGTACTACTTTAGCATTTAACGCCCTAAAATCAGTCACAAGTCTATATTCACCAGAGCTCTTTTTAACTAATAAAACGGGTGCAGAGTAAGCAGAAACCGATGGTTCTAATATGCCAGACTCCAATAAAATATCTATCTGCATATCCATTTCCTTACGTAAATTATAGGGTACTCTATACTGCCTCTTCTTTACTGGATTATTATCCGTCAAAGGTACTTTATGGAGGATTGTATCACATCCAGGAAGTTCTTTAACTGAACTTGCAAAAACATCTTTATTTTTTTCTAAAAATTTCTTTAACTCTTCCTTAACTTCCTCATTTAGATGATCAAATTCAAACGATTTATCCCATTCTAAGTCCGCCTCACAACATTCCCCCCACTTTTCCTCGGACTCTACAAAATTAACTTCCTCCCCAATTTCTGAACTTGATATGACAGCTTCACATGATATCAATTTTGTCGATTTATTCAAATGAATAAATTCACTCGTGGGATTTAACAAAAGAACAGGTATGACATTATTATCGTTATTATTGTGTACCGCGTGGGCAATAAAATAATCTTTTCCATTGTTACATGGTTTAGACACAAAAATTTTTGAATCAATTTTGCCTTTCACATTAACTTGCACCATCGATTGCGAAAATGGGTTAAGGACAGTTTTTCTATTAAGGTAACCATATACTGGTTTATTTTCTTTAACAGTTTGAATCGAAAATACTCTTTCTTTGTTTTGACTCCTATTTAACCAACCAACAGAATTATTGTCAAACGTGATTTTCTTTTCAGCATAATTTATGATACATTTTTGATCTTCAAGAAATTTATGACCCAAAATCATTTGAAAATTGTTAGATATTGGTATCGGTGTTACAAAAAACTGTGTTTTTATTGTTCTCCCTGCTAATTCTAAATCTAAGCTTATTCTTTTGGTTACCTCTACTATCTGATGGGAAATTGTTTTAATGTGAATCGAACATACCTGGGTCTCTATATTATCGGGTACGCTTGACTCTTCTATTAAATTTAAAGATGCTCCTGAATCACATAACGCAAAAATTTTCCTCGCGCAAACTTTTGCTTCTATTATGGGCAAAGTACTTCCTGTTTCATGTACAAAAATTTCGTTTAACTGCACTCGGGGTTCTGTCTCCTGTGATCGTGCTGTCCAGGTCCCCTTATTCAGTTTAAATTTTGACCTGACTCCTTCTTTCTCAAATTGACTCGGCAATCTCTTTTAAAATGCCCTACCTTCCCACATCTGTAGCACTTGATTTGTTTTTTTCGGTTAGTTTCACTTTGGGATTTATCCTTCTCCTCTAACGCGGTAATTTTGCCTGCCAGAATTTGTAGTTGTTCCGTTAATTTTGAACACATTTCCACAAGCTGCATGTTAGCCGCATTTGAGTTATTAGCTTTTAAATGGAAAATTTGCTCGGAATCATGTTGCTCCTGAGCACGCGTGTTCGACGCATACCTACAAGCCTTCCACGCCATTTCTTCACACTTTGCAAATTCCCTAAGCGCTTCTACAGTCTGGGGTTTTTTCACTATTACTCCTCGTAAAATTTCTGGGTGAAGATTTGTCATCAGCATATTGAGTAACACATTTTTCCTTTGAGCTTCAGAGATTTCAGGATTTGATACACCGAATTCCAACAACTTACTTTTCTGAGTAGCTCTAGCAATGTAACGTTCAACCGGCATGTCTTCCGGCTGTCGGAATGACATAAAGTCGACTAATGCATCGTTTGGAGAAATTTTATTGCCGAAATTTTTTATTAATAGCTCTTTTAAATCCTCATAATTTTTAATTTCCTCTTTAAATTCAACAAAACAATCCCTAGCTTCGTCGTAAAGTCGGTCTTTAAGAGCATAGAATTTTTCCTGCGAGCTCCACGACCACTGACTCGCCGCGTCATCTAAGCGATCGAGAAATTCACTTAACGATATCCCTGACCCTCGACCGCGATAAATAGGTAAGGCGGACAGATGGACGATTGACATTCTTTGGGGATAAAATGTTCCCTCAATTGCACTTCCTGATTCACCGCTACTCTGAGTATTGGGCATATTACACAATATCTTATACAATGAACAATACAATATGAAAAAAATATAATATAAAAGGAAATATTAAATTTAACAACTTCAATTACAACTCAAGAGCTATTTTATACATATTTAGAAAAAATAACTATACGAACATAACATTATAAATAATAAATTGCAATTTACATTTCTTAATATAACTATAATTAATACTACAAAACAATTTAATTCAGTCTTCGAAAGAAGAACTGGTCACGGCACCATTTATGTACTAAGTGTCTTATTATTCAGTAATCCTTTATGCAGTGAATTATTTGTTAAACCATATTATCAATAGACACTTAACAAAATTCCAGGTTCATACTTAGTTAATTAAGTTTATTACTATAAGAATAATACAATTAGAATAATACAATTAATGATATGATTAAATATATTTAGAATAATACAATTAATGATATATTCAGATTAACTTGGACAAATAAGTATACACTTTTACAGATAAATTAGACACAAACAAAAATAGATTAATTTCTTCTAATTTCATAAAAGATTATATTTAATAATAGATGTAATAATAAAATATCTCATAAATAAAGATATATATTCTTTGAAGAAACATAGTAGAGATTTACACTAAAGAAACTTACAAAGTCATTTGGAGACGCCAGGTATCCCACGTGGGCCAGGCTTAACACTTATCGGGAGACCAGAAACTCCTCGTTACTCGGCACATTCCGTTCCTTCTCGAGGGATTTTTCTGCAATCGTGGTACAGCAGCTGTTGGAGTATTGTAAGATGTGGTTCCCTCCTGCAGCCAATCTCCTGAGTATATTCTTCTCTCAGGAACTCGCCTTGCACGGCTATATACTCGACCACTTCCTTTTTTTCGGCAAACTCCCAGTGTCCGGCACTGATCTCACCCCGATTCAGGCTCTCCTCCTTTTTTCGTCAGCTGCACGCGTTCGGGCCCCGGTCTCTCTCCAAGTCTCTCCTTCCTTCCTTCCTCTCCTCGCGCCCAAAACCGGTTCCTGGTCATCTCCTCGCTTCACTTCGCCATGCGCTCTCCACATGAATATACCCGGCGCCCCCTTACAAATAAATCTCTTTGCCAACCACAGGAAAATTAAATTACATTCATTTGTGGTCAGCACAGTGTGCAACTTATAAAAGATGTAAGTTCTTTGGACATTATGGCGCCAAAAATAAATGTGCGCAGGGAGTTTCGAACAGATATTGGCTTCATTTTACTTTCCCTAGCAACCCTGATATTATTGGCAACCTTGTAAGACAGTAAACAAAGAACCGGCGCAAACGTATTAGAAGGTGAATTTTTGTTCGATGTGTGAGAATGCATAACAAAGTCAATGTGGAAATGGTAAGCATTCTATTGAAATGAAAATTTTGTTTTTAAACACGTCTATTTATGAATGTTATTTTCTCTTTAATTTAATGCTTATTTCGTAAGAGAGATAACAATAAAATTTTCAATTTTGTATTGCTTTAAATTTGGAAAGTTGAATTGAATAAAAAAACTGTGATTTTCGGATGTTTACTTTATGGTTATTATGTTTCTTTCTTTGGTTATTCCATAAAGCGAATGATGTTTATTTGCAATGTAATATTTGTTTCTAAAAATGGCTTATAGAAAAATTATAACTGTAACCCAAATTTAGTCTGGTTGACTGATTTATCTATGTTGATTAATGTTATCTAAAGAAATGAAACTAAATTTACTGGCACGTAAGAAAACAGAACGATGATAGGGGTGTGGCAGCGTTTACTAATCAAACTGCGGTGAATATCAACGCATTGCTTTACGATTACTGTTGCTACAAACTTCTGACAAAAAATTGAAGTTAAATTGACGTTAATACATAACCAGAGTTAGATGAGAGTTCAATGTCAGTTTGGCTCATTGCTAGTCAACCATAACCGTTTTAACTGAAAAATGCTATAATTCATTTAGAAATATTTTTTTTAAAATGATATTGATTTTATGCTTATGAGAGAATAAAACATAATGCTAAATGAACGAAATTCAAGTAAAATCTTCTTAAGTTTGTATTAGTCCATAACTTCTTTTTATATCGAAAGAATGATTCACAAATTATTATTTCATTTGTAATATTTGGAATTGTGAATACAATTTGATTTTTAACTATTGTGCTTGTTAGTGAAACAAAAGATATGCATAAATTTAGTGTAGGTAGATTTTATTTTTGAATTTTCAAAGATCAATGTTTTTAGATCATTGTTATTTGCCAAATAAGGAAATCTCCATAAAAACTGTTTCTCATGAATGTTGAATGAAATTTTTTTTAATTATATATGTATAATTTTGAATATAATTAACTCTTAACCTTCAATGTGGACATAGAGTTCGACCTTGAATGTTTGCAGTGGTTCGAAAACTATTTTAAAACTGTTGATCACGGTATAATTAGCCCTTGCGCGTGTAAAAAAAGAATATACGATAACCTAGTCAAACTAAATTTCAAGTATAAACAATCATAGTCTCTAAAAATATGCATTGGAAAACAGCTAATCAGAAATGCTATTCCGTATTAACGTGTGAGAGTTAAACCTTTCGGAATTTGCAATGCTAATAAGCACTTGACTGGCATTAAGTTTTGTAGCATGTTATGTGGCAGAGAGAAATTACTCTGGGGTAGGTACCGAGATTGCTGCTCGATACTTGAAAGACATGCCTATTAAGATATTGAAATGGACAGTTATGGAATTCCAAACCACTTATTGCTGAAGAGTAATTATATAATGCTCTGATTAGATGCACGCATACACGGGTATATTTAAATGTGTGTATAAGAGATAGAATCCCATCTCCTGTTCAAGCAGAGCTATATGGTCAGTAGTTTAGTTTTCATTTTGTGGCGGGGCTGAATCTTATATCCAACTTAGATATTAATTTTTGTACATAGTCTGTAAATCCTTGTCGATTTTTTCTTCAAATTTTTGCCTACGCGAGTAAATATTAATCAGTAACTCATAAGCAAAATTCATCGTAAGTAGTGAAATAAACTAGATCAGACTTTTTGTTAAACAGCAACTGGATTTGAACTTTGAACCTTCTACAACGAAGAACGTTGTACTTTCGATGAACCAAAGGGAATGAAGATTTTTGGTCAGTTTCGCTCCTATGTTTATGCATTCTGTATACCAATTATTATCATTATATCGTATATTTCAATAGCCGAGCTGGCAGCCGAATGGTTAGCGCTCATGCCTTCAGTTCAACAGTTCGTGGGTTCAAATTCCACCTTGGGCATGGATGTTTGTAGTGGTTCGGAATCCACTTTAAACCGTAAGTCCCGGTCAAATTAGCCCTCGTGTGCAAAAAATGACCGTTGAGCGACAAACAAACCAAATGTATATTTCAATTAAAAAAAAATCTTAAATGTTCAGTATTTTATATGAATGAAATAACAAAATATAGTTATATCATTTTATTTAAGTTGAAACTTCTTTTTCGTATTTTAAGCTTAGACATTAAATGTGCCGCTGGAAAGACAGTGTAATTTTTTCCCTCATTATTTTATTTTTTGAAACATTTTTTTAAAGTCGTTAAGGCACTTAATTAATTTATTATTAAATTACATGAACTATTCATTGTTTAAATAAGTTATTTTTCTACAAATTTCGTGAATTTGTAGGTATTAGCTTTAACTTATATTCGAAAGGCAATTACCATGTTTAATAGAGCAATTTTAAAAATAATTGATATTGAAATGATTTGATTTCAGATAGATATATTAACGGATTGAAAAAATTACAATAAACACCCCTTACAAGACGACATCGAGTTTGGCTTGTACTGAGCTGGTAGTCTGACGATAACTGCTCTGGTCTTTGGTTCAAGAGTTCATGTAATCGAATCGCACTTTGGGCACGGATGGTAATAGTGGTCCGGAATGCTCCTTAAACTGTAAGTCCTGGCCTAATTAGACTCCATATACAAAAATAACCGTTGAATGGCAAGGAAATTTAATTAATTTGATTCTCGCTATAAGATGCACCATAAGTCTAATTGAATACATTCTTTCGAGTCAAAAGGTTCTGAGTTCGATCATAGGTCCCAGAGTAAATAACGGGAGATGGTTGTTATTAACATTTTTCATTAAACGATAAAGTTTTCATCACACATCTCAGATTTACAAGACTTAACAAAAAGTTTGTTTATAGTATGTGAAGTCAAAATTTTGCCATTTTTAATTTCGAGTTTGATGATGAAATACTTGTATTTTGCAATGAAATATCCAGAATATTTACTTTTCTTCCATTAAATGCGTAATGAGAAATACTGTTTCCATGTTGTTATTCTAAATTAATATATTTTTAGTTTTCTTTTAACCTATTATTGCATTATAGAGAGTTTTAGAAGAAATCAGAAATATTAGATTTCTGTGACTTTGGGAAATTTATAAGAATAATATAAGTTGTGAATTATCTATATCAAAACTTAGGAGAATTGAGAATCAGCGCTAAAAATGTTTTAGTTCGTTCCAGTTAATTATAAATTATAGAAATTTTGAGGCCGACCAACTTGTCTAAACTTGTCTAGTGGTCAGTGGCCTGACTGCGGTCCTGGGTTTGAATCCCGGTTCGGGCATGGATGTACTTCCTCTATCTATCTTGTCTTTTTCCTTTCCTTGTGTGAATGGTTGCCTACCCTATAAACGGGTCCCTATGGCATGTGTGTACTGGGGAAGTCGGACTCCACACCAAAATAGGGTTCAGTTGGAAAAGTAGAGCAGCGCACCCCATGTTGCCAGCCTAGCTGGCACACGACAATGAATGCATGAAATTTCAAGCTCAGCAAATTTAGTCTAGCAATACATAAATAAATTTGGAATCTTAAATGATATCATAGCGTATTGTATAAATTTAGTTATGTTTGGATGTCAAACAAAACTTAGTTTCCTTTTATTTATATAAAATGTTTACAAAATACTTAACTTCAAAAAATGATGTTATGAAGTTAATAAAATCTTGTGCTTGTTATGAAGTTAATACTAAGACGGTTTGCAATAGAAAAAGAAAACTTTTCTGTAATCATACCTCTATTTAATTTTTGAAGTTATATTCGTGTGAATGTTTAAAATGAATCACAAAGAATATAGAGAAATATAAGTAAGTTTTACATTACAATCTTCTCTCGATTGAGTTATAATAGTGAAAGGTGAACAATTGTAATCCCTTTTGTTCATTATTATATTCTAATATAATTTAAATACTTAATATTTTATGATGTATTTCTTTTAGAATGTGAATTGTAAATACCAATTTTTGAATGTCCCTTGAATTCACAATTTCCCCTCAATGAAACTATCCATTATCTGGAAAATGTACAATGTATTCAAATTCCTAAAAATTCTAATTTTCTTTCAATTATAATTTACAAACTTAATTCTAAAGCCGTTAAAATTACGAGGGTATCGAATGAATTACTGTGACCAACTACTTAATAGAGTAAGCGAGAACTTCTCTCAGTAAAATTATGAAACTTCTATAATTCCAAATGTATTAAATAAAATATTGAATGAAATGCTTAGTTTCGGATCTTTACTTTTTGACTACGATTCAAGTTTCATCCAACGGTTTATTGAAAGCGCGGACTGTTTTTTTTCCTAAGAGCGCTATTTTTTGTCTAAAATTTGTTTGATACACTAAGTACTAATGTTTTTTTTCCAACGACGGGTACTTGGGTGACGAAACCTATGCCACAACAAGGCCAGAAACTGCTATTCATTTGTCATTACCCAGCGGGCACCTGTGAACCAAGTCACGGAGGCGAGTAGCACGTTACCCGCGCCATACCACCACAAACCAGTTTATAGGGTGGGCCACATTCATACATCATCATGGAAGAAAGGATAGAGAAACACAGAGGAAGAGAGTAACTTCCATGTCCAAACTGGGACTCGAACCCAAGACCCACAGCTCAGGAGTCAGGAGCGCTAACCACTCAGCCACCGGTCGGCTTACAAACTAATGTAACCCCTATTATTTGAGAAGTTCTGCAGTTTTCTATTAATAATTTTTTTTATTTTATTTAATGCCTCTGAATGGGTTTGGCTCTAATGCAGACATTTTATTTTAAAGTGAAGTTATTATCTTCAACTAAACGAAAACCATATTGTTTAAAGTAAATATACATCTGGTTTTAGTTTTTTTTCCATATCGTAAGCATGATCTATAAATGTCATATGTTGTGTCGTAAATGTTTTACACAATAGACTCACTAAATTTCAAAGGATGTGGTATTGTTTTCTGTAGGATCCCAGGGCATTTAGGTCTTGAGGGGACGAGAGGCTTGATGCAGTCTGCGTCTACTCCACTTCAGCCTTCTGTTCCCCTCTAGAGTGAGAAAAAGGCATGAAACGCTTTATTCACTTTGGCAGGAATCGTGGAGTATGCAAGTCAAAAATAAACTAAATACCACAACTTCATCTCTCACTTCATTTTTAGTTTTACCGCTACGAAGTGTGAACATAAAATCAATCATTCCATCTTCGTATAGGACGTTTCACACATAAGTATCGGATTTTAAATGAATTGAAACCTTTGTGTGACACGTGTGATGAACCATATATTGTTTTTCACGTTCTAATTTCATGTTCTGATTTAACCATCATCGTCTTAAGTTTTTTTGACACTGATAATCTGTGTTTTATAGATTTTATGCATAACTTTATATAAATCCGAAATACTTTTAATTATATATTTATATTTTTTTAGGTTTAGCTTTTTCTTTTAGTTGTTTTAAATATAATTTTGTTGTATGTTGTATGTTTGTCTATATGTATTTTAATTTATATTATATATATAATATATATATACACGTATCTCGTATATTTTAAATGGCTTTTAATATGTTAATTGGGTTTTGTGAAAACAAGATAGAAATAAATGATTATGAATATATTTAGTTTTGGATCAGCTTGTCTTTATTTGGCCCTGGCTCTGTAAAATATAATCTGAATTTTAAAAACTCTTAAAACACTTAATTTCTCTGCTTTTAACTTCTTATATAGCATGGAAGAAAAATTTTTTTTACTTTTAAATATAATTTTAAAGGAAAAAAAAATCAACAAATGTAAACATACTTTTATGTATAATACTCAATGATAAACATTCACAGTAATTCACATTTATTGAAAAATGGGTCTTTAAAAATAGTTTACACATGGGCGCATTAATGGTTAATGCGAAAAAGGCTGAAAAAGATAATATCTATAATTAAAACTAACGTTTTGACATTTAGTTCGTGAGTTGAATTTTTATCTCAGATATGGACTTTTTTCTAATGATTCAGACATTATTCACTTTAAACAGTAATTTCCATTTGAATTAGTCTTATGTAGGCGAAGATTGCTGTTTATATATTTCAGCATTTGCCCACTTTTCTTTCTGTGAAACTCACCATAGTAATCATTCATGGCAACGACAAGAACTCTCAAGTGTCTACTTTAATAGAAATATATGAGGAAAGCAGAAGAGAGAGAGAAGTGTCTCATGTTCTTTAAATGTGGGGTGGTGGAATTAATTCTTCAATGATGCAGAATGCTTGAAAAACCTTAATACCACATTTTAATTTTTAAGCGGCGGGAGAAAGATGATGAACGAAAAATTTACGTTTCTATGCTTTAAAAGTATGAATATTCAGATAAATCATATGTGTGAGTACTGTCAGTTATGTTCAGAAGTTCATCTTGAAACCATAATCTGAAGAATTTCAAAATACCTTATTGTTCAACAATTAACTGTTAAGCTTATCCATTGCCTGTGTCAAAAGTTTGCTTCGTGTTGAATCACCATGACAACATGATAGGATACTCGTATCACAATGATACATACTTTGAACTCAATAGGAAAAACATCATTTATTTTTAAACGCTAATAGATAATAGCTGAATATGAAATGAAAATTTCTGAGTTGAGATATACATGTCTCTCGCATCATTTCATGATTAAAAAAATGCATTGCAACAGCTGTCATCTGTTAGATTATTATTCTCTGCGTATAGTTAAATACATAAAAATAAAATTAAAAGACATGTCCCTGTGTTGATTAGCGGAAGATTTTTGTATTTTATGGGTGCAGCTGATTATTTTTACACATCTATCGGTGTAGGGAAAGTTTTAATTTTTATCCGCCATTATATTCTACTGAAGTCCCACTTATATTCTCATTTAAAACAATTGCGACCGATGTAATGAGCTTTAAATTATTTTTCAGCTGCTGAGCTATCAAGTTTCGTTGTATCATGCTAACTTTTTCTCAAAGATATAGAACGTGGAATAATGAATTTAATCGTTGTTTACTAAATAATCTTTTTGTATAGAAATCATAACTACTCATTTGTGAATGATTTTAAGAACGCGAGTTCAAATAATCGTATGTCCTTTATTTATTTCATGCAGAAATTTTGATCACAAGAATCACGAATTATATTTACTTCTAATTAATGTTACTTCAATAAATAAATGATCAAGAATCATTGAACATTTTTGTTAAATAATCCGAAACATTTACTGTAATTATTGTATTAATCTTATATTTATATTTTTCTAGTGAATGTTAATGAAATTATTGTTTTATTCTCCACCAAATTCTTAAGTGTGATTCCAAAATCAAATTATAATACTACTTAAAAATGATCTTGCTCTTTATTTGCAATAATATAAAAATTATTTTGATGAGAATGTACATAATAATCTTAAAATTAAATCAGCTTAAATTAATGAAAAATTTTATTTATAATTTTCTTCTGGTTGCTTAGTTTTCTCTCTATTTATTGAAATATCTCTTTTTTAGAGAGAGAGCGTTTAAAATTCTAACTCAGCAAGCCAATTTACCGACCTGATATTTTTCCGTTTTGTCAAAATAATATGTGCTGTTGTTGTTGTCGTGTACCAGCTAGGCTGGCAACATGGGGTGCGCTGCTCCACTTTTTCAACTGAACCATATTTTGGTGTGGAGTCCGACTACCTTAGTACACACATACCATAGGTACCCGTTTATAGGGTAGGCAACCATTCACACCTCATTCATACAAGGAAAGAACAAAGATAGGATAGATAGAGAGAAAGTACATCCATGCCCGAACCGGGATTCGAACCCAGGACCTCCTTATCCGCAGTCAGGCACGATGACCGATACTGTGTGCTTCAAATATTATTTTAATGGATTGATGTCTCTTCCTAAATATATTTGGTAAATAAGTTTATATTCTGAATATTTAAATAATTTTTTTTGTTTCAACATAAAGTTATAAATCCTTAATTTAGGAAATTTTTTTAACGTTAATTCAAACATTTGATTAAATTATATAGCTTTATTGTTAAAAAGTTTCAGTAGTTTCGGAAAAGTGTGTGTTTTCTATAAAAGTGCATTTCGGTAAAAACAGAATTTATAATAAATTTTCTTTCCTTGTGTTTTAAAGGATTATAAATATTTGATATTAATTCTGGTAGTTCGTTAACGGATTATTATATTTTCCCTAGATTTTGGTCAAGCTTAATTCCTTAAACGAGTAATTGAATGATTCGTGTGCATTTTCACTATTATCCATTTCCTTTTAATATTCGACGATATTCAGCAACTAGATGAATTCAGTTTTCCCTGTGTATTTATAGTTTCAATGACAACTTATTTTGAATTCCAAATTGGTGCTCTGGCTTTCAATTAGAGAGTTCGTATGTTCGAGCTCTGACTCGGTCGGGGATGTTTGTCCTCTTAAAAATGTAAGTCTCAATTGAATTTTAAAAAATTAGTATTTGCTTGCCAAGCAACGAAAATCTGGCCTTCTGTTAAAATATTTTCTGTTTGATTACCACCCCATGCCAGAAT
Organism: Latrodectus hesperus; assembly: GCA_037975125.1. NCBI lineage: Eukaryota > Metazoa > Arthropoda > Arachnida > Araneae > Theridiidae > Latrodectus > Latrodectus hesperus. The sequence goes on along the minus strand of CM075857.1, from coordinate 10,733,803 downwards.
TTTTCGAGTAATTCGGAATCCCCTTTAGGATCAAATAAAATTAGATCGAATGTAAAAATTTTACCCTAAAACTAAAAAACAAACCTAACTATCCATTGTATTTTCTCTATAATTTTTTAGTTTTTATTTAGGGAGATTCTGTTATGATAAATCATCGTTAAAGCGTTAGTAATTTAATAACTTCTATGAATTTTTACTGTCGACTACTTTGAGCTCAACATCGTTTAATATACAAAGAAAAGGGTGTGTGGAATAAGTTTCAAAATAAATAAATTAAAAATTTTCAGTTATTCTAAAACAAAGCTTTGTGGTATGCAAATGAAGATTGGCTGCATGTATATTATCGAAATGAGTGTAACTGTTAATGTTTTATTTCCGCAAAATTCCTTTTAGCTAAATACTGACTTTCAATTCACTAATTCGTTCGTTTTATTAAACATGTATTTCATTTTGTATTTTTCCGTCTGGACAATGTAATATATATATATATATATATATATATATATATATATATATATATATATACTGCTGGACAATTGGTAAGGACGGATAACACTATCATCCATAGGAACCACAAAATGAAAGGAAGCAAAATGTGGAAAATTAGAATAAGTGCGGGATATTAGAATTAGAATAAGTGCCAAAAGAAGTATGCGTATGCAAATTTTTTCCCACGTCTGTTCATCACGTGATAGCGTTCATAAGCACTTTAAAGGTTTTGACGCGTGTGAACAGTTGTTGTTTCAAGTCAAAGTTTTACAGGAAAGATTTAATAGACGAACTTGAAATTTTTGGCATGCCTTCCCGACATCACTTAGATGATTTTATGCGTGGCCGAATTATTGGAAAGATCGAAGAAGGACGAAAAATAACAGATGTTGCCAGAGTTGGTTGGTTTGTCACTCAACGGTCATTTTTTGCACACGAGGGCTAATTAGACCGGGACCTACGGTTTAAAGTGGATTCCGAACCACTACAAACATCCCTGCCCAAAATGGGATTCGAACCCACGAACTGTTGAACTGAAGGCAAGAACGCTAACCATTCGGCTGCCAGCCTAACCATTCGGTGATGTTGCCAGGGTGTTCGACATCGCCCACGGCGTTGTTTGACGGCTGTGGAAGTCATTTAAAACTACTGGAATGTGTAGTAGGCGGCACGGGGGAGGTCGTGTTAGACATACAACACCTGCAGAAGACAGATATATCGTCCTATCAGCAAAAAGGAACAGGCGTACCACAGCTCAGTAGGTGACAAATCAGTTTCTTGCTGCTTCAGGAAAGCAGATCTCCCGAAAAACTGTTGCCAGACGTTTGCGGGGAGGACTATACGCCCGCAGACCTGTTGTGTGTGTTCCATTCACCAGACAGCACCGTACTGCCCGTTTGCAATGGTGTCGTGAGCATCGCAATTGGACTGAACAGGATTGGGCATGCGTACTTTTCTCAGATGAGAGTAGGTTCAGTCTGTCATCGGATTGTAGACGACAACTGATCTGGCACGAGAGTGGCACTGCTTATCCTCCAGAAAATATCCAGGAAAGGGACCAATATCCAACATGCAGTGTCATGGTGTGGACCGGCAGCATGATCAATGGCCGTACGCCCCTACATGTGGTTGCGAATGGGACTATGACGGGCCAACGATACATTAACGAAGTTCTACTTCCTCATGTTCATCTTTTCCGTGGTGCTGTCGGTGATAAATTTTTTTATGGACGACAACGCAACATGTCATGGAACACTCGCTGTTCAGGATTGTCTAGACAGCGAGGGTATTCAATGCTTCGTATGGCCATCACGTTCTCCGGATCTAAACCCCATTGAAAATGTGTGGGATGCTTTGGGGAGGGAAGTTGCTGGTCGAAACTATCCTCCGACAAACAAGAACACCCTCATCCGTGCACTCCCAAAGGAATGGGATAAATTGCCTCAACAGCTGCTGGATAATGTTGTGCAAAGTATGATACGACGTGTGGAAGGTTTCATCACACTCCACGGTGGGCATATCCCGTACTGATACCTTTCTTCAAGGTGCCTGCTGACTTTTATGTGCATTGTTCCATTTTTCCGTATGCAGCATCAAATGAACATTTTTTTTCTTTCAGATATTTCACTGCTTTTGTACTTTCCAGAACAATATTCTTTATTCTAATGTCTAAACAGTGTGGCAACTATATTTTATCCTACTAGGCCTCGTGTCTCTCTTAATGTTAGGCTGCATTGCAATTTGTCATCCGTCCTTAGCAATTGTCCAGCAGTGTATTGTATGGTTAATTTTAAAGTTTCGTCATTTTCCTTTAAAGTGTATTTTCATTTAAGTTTATATAGTTGACATATCTATTAATATTGGAATGCTGATTTTCAGTATTTTCTCGTGCAATGTCAATTGATATCAAATTATTATTGCGATCCCATGCTAATTTATTTCATTAATAATCTGTATTATTTTTATTTTATAATTATTTGTAGTGTTCCTTTATAAAACGTTGAAAAATACTCAAATTGCATTAATCTTTATTTGGTAAACTGTTAAGCAACCTCAATAGTTTCCTAAATACGCATTTTCTACGTAACTTATTTGTAAAGAAATAAATTCGTTAATGAGTAATATTAATTCCAAAATATTTCTATTATTTGATTGCTGTAATAATTTGGTTAAATATTGCCATAAAACAATTCATATGTATATTAATACTTTTTATTTAAATTGGAAAGTTAGCTCATTTTTATGGTATTTTGCATATAATCGATTATTTTTATTCCAATGATTTTCTAGCTGAGGTAATTTTATTTAACGCTCAGCAAACTTTCGATATTTGCGATGAAAACTAATTTAATAGCCAGTTATTCTGCTAAATATACTGCTTAATTCGTACAAAAAGAGTATTGAACATTGTTTCGTTAATTTGTTTCTTTAATCATTACTTTCATTTTTTTTTCTTATTTACGAATGTGACTTTTCTGTCTGTTGTCTTTTCATTTATTTTCTCAATGTGTATTACTTTCTATTTAAATGCTCTCATAAGAACAAAAGTGAATGAAGCTTATACTAGGATAAATTACGAAACTATAGGTTTTAAAAATGATAGTTGAAATTTTCCGTGAAACATGAAGTTCTAAGACTATTTCACCGTTTGTTTGGCAATTTTACTTTCTAACAAAAACTCTCGAAATTCCTTATAAGCTATATATTGCCCGAAAACATTAATTCCAATTTTTAATTAAAGTTAGATCAAAAGTTTGATAACTTTGTATTTTATTTCTAAAAAAAATTTATATCTAATAACCAAAAATATAACAGATAAATATTGATAATATCCTATGGAAATTATTCGTTAAAAGAAGTTCATCTAAATTATTTTTCGCTGTGTTTCTGAGGTAATAATATAAGGTAATAAGCAAGATAATAATCTTCGTATCTGTATCTAGATTTTTTTCCTCGATATTCAGGTGGGTTTTTTTTCAGTCTAGTAATAGATGTTTTGTGTAAATAATTTTAAAATAGTTTTAAAATTTAATGATATATAATAATGTATTCCAGTTATTATATACCATTGGGCATACTGAAAATTTGTTACTAAAAATGCTAAATTGTTAAATGTTGATGATTTTTGATTCAAGAAATTGTGTAAAAATTAATTTTAGGTTGTGTAGTTATCTAAGTATATATTAGTTTACATGATAATAATTATAAAAATTCAATCATTTGTTGATAACTTTAATTTTCTGCATAAAAATTTATGACAAACAAAACAATGTTATAATAACTTAAACTCCAACAAGATATTAAATATCTCATTTAGAAATAAAGAAAACGAATTATTCGTGTTGTATTATGCATGTGTATTTAAAAAAATCGAAAATATAATAATTAATACCATAGTACTATCTATTTTTTCTTAAAAAAGAGAAAATAGATTATTAATATTTAAATAAAAATCCAGCATCTTGCGCGCTCTAAAACTCCAGCTTTAAAACCAGATTTTATTTGAAGGGGAGGAAAGCATTTCTCTCCCCTAACTAAAAGAAACATCTACACCTTGAGTTTTCTGCCACGTGCTTTGTAATTTTTTTCCTCTTCTGGAAGTTTAAATGCTGATGCCAGAATTAATTTAGTATAAAAAACCTTGTTTTTCGATTAAAAATTTTCTTTTTCCATTATAGTTTTCAATTTCGTAAATGAAGGAGAAATGTTATAACATTTAACTTGTCGAAATATTTAAGTAAGTCTAAAAAAGCTTTTTTTAAAACTTATTTTAAGAATTATTTCATAATTTTCAAATTTGATTTCGAAATTTTGTATCGTTTTTATATTTTTATTTTATGTCTTTTTATATTAAGTTATAAATTAAATTATTTTCTTGCCAAAATTTTGTCCGCAGTTGACGTGAGAACGGTACTTGGAATAAAGTGAATCTTTAGGGTATTAAAATTTTAGGAAATTAGAGCATTTAGCTAACTTAAAATATAAAATATGCTTCATTTTCATTCTTGATATCATCAACAGAAATGAATTTAAACCTTAAATAATAGTGATTTGAACTTATTGTATTGTTACTTTTGCCATAATTCATTCATTTTGGACTTTTGTTCTCTCTTCAGGAACATAAATAATTTTACCTCCTTTTCGAAACTCATCTCTGCTCAATTATTACGAGAAGATAAATATGTACGGTACTGGATCTCTAATTCTGGTCGTTGATATAGCTCGTGAATTCCAATCCAATCTTTTATAGAGATATTTTTAGTGGTTCAGAATACTCTTTTAACTGTAGGTCTTATTAAATTAATCCTTAAGTGAAAAAAAAGCGGTTGTTTAGTGACTAAGATCCACGAGATTTCACAGTATGACAATTTTCATTAATTTTTAATTATATTCATTGGAAAAAATTTTCTTTATTTCGTTTTACTCCCTCAATAATTTTAGTGCAATATATAACTCTAATTTAAAAATTTATAAAAAATTTTGTAAAAAATAAATTTTATTTTAGAATTATTGATTTATACTGGTATAAATATTTTAATATAAATTATGAAACTTATTATTTATTCTGCTTAATATCGAATTTAGTTTTTTGTTTAAAACATTACAATCAATTTTTCAAATCATTTTAACTTTAAATCGCGATATTTTTTATACTTATTTTGCATTTAGTATATCTGATTTTATTTTTTTTGTAAAAACGAATACCAAATATTTTGTATAGAGCTTTCAATGTGAAAAAGTCAATTGTAAATTAATTTTTGAATATTTTCCCGCAAATTTGTATTTTATTAGTTAAGGAATTGGGTTTTTATAGTTCATTAAATGCGTTGAAAACAGTCATTAACGTTATCCATTAATTTTTCTGATGACGAAATCTATCGTGTATTATTCAACGGTTAATTTTTTATTATTGCATCTTAATGTTTCATTTGGATCGACTTCCAAATGTAACGACAAGGTTGTCCATCTCTTATTTCCTCCCATGGAAGCCAAAAATAATCTTATTTTCTGAGAAGCGATCTTTTGTACATATGTTCGAAGTAAATTGATGCTGCTGTTTTTCTTATTTAAAATATTGTATGTTACAAATGAAATATTAAAACTGCTTCCATTAAACTTAATGCAAATGTAAATTTTAAAAACACTTATTATTACAAACAAACGCAATTGTTATGTTACTCCATTAAAATTATCTTTTTAATTTTAGTAAAATCATTTATGAATATAATGAATTTTTAATTCGAATTTCTCTAATTAACTCATCCAGGAGTGAACTGATCAAATTCTAGCCTTTACAAAACAATCTTATGAACAAAAATTTAACGTTAGATAAAAGAAAATTAGCATAACCAATCATTGTAAATTAATATATATACCGTAGCGATTCTTGATCACTTTTTGCTATAGCCTTTTGTTAAAAGTATCATTTTAAAATCCCTTCAAACTTTTTTAAAGACGTTTCTTTTAGTGCAGTATTATTTTTGTTCATATTATTAGAAAATATATTCATTGCTTTTAATTAATAGTAATGTTTAAGTCACGATTAAGAAATATCTGTAATTTTTAAAAAAATAATTTAAAAATTAAAATGATGTTAAATTTGAAATGTTTTGAATTTACTTTTTTTCATCCCCATGTACCAGGATTTTATTTTCTTGTTGACTATTTTCATGTTGTGCAATCTTAGCTCCCTATTACCAATTTTCTTTATATAAACAGATATTTTCAGACTGGTTAAAAATACATATATTAACTGATACCCAATAGACTAAAGCTTTTTTGAGCATCTGAACGTCAGTTGTACATTTCGTCCTAAAAGCTGTTTTATGGAGTATGTTTGCCGTATTCCTGTGTCATAAGGGATTACTCTCAAGCTCTCACCTTGACATAAATGAATACAGAAAATAAAAAAGCGAGAAAAATCCCAAGTATTTAACAATAACTGGGATTTATTGATAATAATATAAAATAATAAATTATTGACAAAAAAGTAATAAAATAATAAAAAAATTCCAAGATTTTTGAACTGACATCAAAAATCTTGGAATTTATTTTATTATTTTATTACTTTTTTGTATCTGGAAAGTGCCAAGTTAGAGGAAATTTTATGCCATATAATGAGTAATCCAACGGACAGCTTAGAGATGGTAGACTTTTTGAATACGCATCACATTGTATTGCAGGATGATTATTCTTAAACAGTCGGTCGTATTCCTGTGTTATAAGGCAGATGATTTTGAATACTCTCAAGCATTTACTTTGATAAATGTACGTGTTTAAAGCTGAAGCGTGATATCCATTTTCTAATGCTTTTCATCGAACTGTGTTTTTCATTCCGAAATGTACGATATTGATTATTATGGGCCAGAGAAATGGATATTCAAATTTGCGAATTCGACAACTTAACAGTCGAAGGCAATTGTAAATCCTTTGTACACCCTACCATATATATATATATATATATATATATATATATATATATATATATATATATATATATATATATTGACTTAGCTAAATCTATTGAAAACATCCATACATTTCTCATGTAGTTAACTTAATTCTTTTATATTTTTGATGTAATTTTTTAAGAAGTATACCTACATGATATGATATTGTGATATACATTTATAGACATTGCATAGTTTACCAATTCCAAATTTTTAAATCTTTGTTTTTTTTATAATTTTTTTTTTTTTTTTTTGTAATTTTGTGTTTGATCCTAAGTTTATAGCTTGCTGAGTTTGGATGCAGAATTTGAACATTTCAACAAATCCTATGGTATATTTATTCATCCCTGAAAAATATCAAAATTATTAATTATTAAATACATATACATATATCTTTTGATTTTGAGGTTATTTCTGCTAAGTTTCGGTTTTTTAGTAAGTAAAAGCTTTCCTCTCTAAATCGGAATACGTATCGGTTGTTTCGATGATGTTTGGAACAGTAATAAATATGTTCATTGGCCTTACACAATTTAAAATTCTAGGAAGAATATCCCTCTTATTAGTTAATATGGAACTTATGAAGTGTAGGAAATTGGGAAACACTCTTGAACAAATGTGTTACAGAAGATTCTCAGACTTTTGAAACTATCATTTTTATTAATTCAAATTTGACATCAATGTACCAAAATTCAATCTTTCAAAATATATTCTAATATTTAAAAAATGCATGTGTTGCGAGTCATTGTTACTGAATGTTACTGTTTATGTTACTGAAATCGAATGGTTAGGTGGATATTACGTATGGAATCGATAGGACAATCGAAAAAATTTATTTAAAAAAAAAAAAAAAAAAAAAAACTTTAAATGCGACTTTTGGAAAGACGAGTATTTTTTGAAATCTCCATATTCTATTATAATTTTCCTCAAGATTTATCCTATTTTTTTATTAATAAAATCTGATATCTACCAACAATCTAGTAATTTTGATAAATTTACTTTCCTAAAGTTTTATAAAATCTGTCACTTGATATTCTTTCACAAAACAAGGTTTTTATTAATTATTCAGATTATCATTAGCATTTTATATTGCCTTTATTAAAAGTTTGGTTTACTTTTAATCCACCTATACCAGTCCAGTTTGATTTTTTTAAATATCCATGGTAATTCAAATATTTATATAGCATCCTTCTTCCTCAGCAATGAAGTGTGAAATATCAACAGGAAAAAAAGTTTAACATAGTGTTTTATATATTATAACGTCACCGCGTTATTGCTTGCATATGGAATTCCAAATGTTGGGGGAAAACTTGGATATATATTGCACGACCTTGTGGGATCTGGGGAGATCTCGAACTTCCTCGAGCACACTTCCATCCTGGCTACATTCAAATTTTATGACTTTCGGTCACAAAAAGCCGGAATCTCTCACCCCTGCCAGAAGGAAACTTGATCGGAAGAAAATTGTTCATTCGCTCGAAAGGGGGAAGAAATGTTGTCTTGTGTCAGATAGATTGGCAATTGCCTTGTACATTTTATTTACAGCATACGTTAGTGGCAGTTTAAAAAATTATCTTTATTTAGCTACTTTGGTTATTAAACTTATAATATTTTTATGAAAAAGTAAAGCTAATACCAGCAAATAAAGAAAATGCAAAATATGTGGTATAAAACATTTTCCTTTGTTGATGTTCTAAAATATATTTTATGGCGAAAAAAAAAATTATGACGAAATCACTTCAAAAAAGAATTACTGGGATGCGAAAATACTTTTTATAAAATGTATTCCATTATTGAATTTAGTATCACAATACTTATAATTTTCGAAAATAAGAAACGGATAAAAATAAAAGCGATGGCTGAACTGCATACGAACATAGATAGAAATTGACTACCAAACAAATAGGGCCTCGTACGGCATTTACTTACAGCCATCAAAAAGAGAAAAGTTCGCTCATCAGAGTTAATATAAAAAAATATTTAAAGATGATGTTATAAATTTAACTGCAAGCTTTGAGCTCTGATGTTGGATATCTGGAGTTCTAAAATTTTGTTACAGATGAAGAAAATTTAAGAAATTTTAAAATGGTATGTACATTGATTTTAGATGAAATGCAAGACCCTAAACTATTTTACGACATTTCGACGAGTGAAATATTCAGAACATTTTGTAATGTTTATATGATTTTATTGAGAAGCACATTTTATTTTAATTTGTTAAGAGGCTAAAAAAAATAAATAAAAATTATACATTTGCTTATTCCCAAAGTGAAGATTTTTTAATTCTTAAAGTAAAGGCTCCATTTTTCTTGAGGTGAATTCATTTCTTCAGATACGAATGATATCGCCATATTTGAATTAAAAAGTGCGGATTATGTACTAAGTTATATTGCTCTTAAAGTTAGCTTAGAAATATATCAAGAAGCAATGTCGAGATGCCTGATCAATTCAAATAGAGAGGTAGACTTTCCATTCCTACAAAAATCATTGATAGAAATAAAAACCAAATGTACGGAATTTTCCGTAAATTTTGTATCGAAATATTTTATAAGGAAAGAAAGAAATTGCAAATTTAATAAATAAACCATATTAAAAAAAATTCGACATTTGTGTCCATTTGAAAATATTTATAAAAGTGAAGTACTTACAGAGAAGCGCAACTGTTTCGCTTTCTCATAAAACCCATTAAAAATGAATCAAATCTCGTAAGATGAAAGCAAAAGAAATTATATCAAGAAAAATAAAATAAGTGTATTTTATATTTTTAAATTAATTTAAACATTAATATTAAGTTTTGATCATTTAATGAATATTAACAAAATTGTTCAATTTTTTTATGCATCCATATAACTTTTCTTCTGAACTCTAAAGTAAATAAAATAATGTCTTCTCAAAATCTCCGAGAAAAGCTTTTTCTCTGTCATTGCTTGACTAACCACAACGGACATTTCCAGTGTCAAATTTGAGAAACATTTGAGCCAGCCCTACTTTTTCCTCAATCCTGAGATTTATGGACATACAGTTGCAGGAAGGAATACCCTGAGGCGAGAAGGGACAAACATGTCCCCTATCGCCTCAAACTGACCACATCTGACCACAAACTGACCACATTTGAGAAGAAAACCTGCGTCGGAAAATGCTAAAGGAAATTAGGATGCGGGGGGGGGATATAATGTCTCAGTTTATCCCTATTGTGGTTAAGTAGTCTCCGACTCATTCCCCCCTTAAAATTTGCCCCTATAGAGTTAGGAACTACTTTTTCTTTAAGAAAAAGGTGCTTTGAGGCGGCTTATGAGTATAAATTCACCAATCAGTTCTTTCAGTCTTTGTAAGAGTTGCGCAACACCTTTCCTTTGCGCAGTTGTTTTGGGGCAGTCCGCCCCAAAACAACTGCGCTAGATGGCGCTGAAGCATCGTTTCTAGATTTATTTTGAGGAAGGATTCCCTTTAATTGTGAAATGTTCTCCCAAAAGACAACTTACGAGAAAGGTATGAAAATATATTATAATAGTTTTATAGGCCGCGTTGACTTGTCCACTACGTGGCGTTCAAGTCCTTTTTTTAATGTGTGTATTAAAATGAAATCAAGTAAGTCTTCTTACAAGTTTTTTAGTTCTTTCTAAGCTAATTCTCTATTTAATATTCAATTAAGAGAATTGGATATATTGCTAAGTGAGTTTATTATCTTAAAAATTCAGTTTTTTTAAATCATTAAAAAAATGAGATAATTTTAAAATCTAAATCCCCTGCTGTTCATTCTGTAATATGTGCTATAAATTCTATCATATCCCCAACTGTATAAATTCTATGTGAAACTATATTTTCGCCAGTAAGTGAAAAATTTTGCAGAAAATATATTGTATTCTTTGTTAATTATATATGCGAAAAAGGATTTCGTGGCAAAAATTCCCAGTTATTTTTTTTGACAAACTAGTGGTATTATGATAAATATATAATGAAGTGCTGATTCGTATTGTGAAAATTGCAAGCAAGAATTTTAGAAAATTAAAAATCAGATTAATAGTAGTTACAATTTATTTAGAAATGTGTTGAATTTTTTTTCCAACGCGGCGGGCACTTGAGGGTTGAACCCTATGCCACAACAAGGCCAGAAACTGCTACTCATTTGCCGTTACCCAGCGGGCACCTTTGAAGCAAGTCACGGAGGCGAGTAGCGTTGCCCGCGTCATACCACCACAAACCCGTTTATAGGGTGCATCACATTCATATATCATCACGGAAGAAAAGACATAGAAGGAAGAAAAGACAAGAAAAGACATAGACAGAGAGAACAGAGAAAGAAAGAAACATCCATGCCCGAACCGAGATTCGAACCCGGTACCCACAGCTCAGGAGTCAGGAACGCTAACCACTCTGCCATTGGTCGGCAATCTGTTAAATAAGAAATAGGAAATGAAGCTTAATAATTTAAATTTAACTCTTTTTAAAGTATGGAAAAGAAAACAATTACTAATGTTGATGCATATTGTGGCATATAGTTACTCAACTAAATTATTTAACCTATATAAAAGGTGTTAGAAAATTTCTATCGGGTTTTGAAAAACATTAATTAAACATAGTCCAGAAAAAGTAAAACTAAACAGTTCGTTCAAAATTTCGTGGGTTCAAATTCCACCTTGCGATTGGATGTTTGTAGTAATACAGAATTCACTTTAAACCGTAGTCTGTGTACAAAAAATGACTGTGGATCCACAAACCAAACTGATCCATAATTTTGCAGGCTTCAAGGCTTTGTAAGAACGAAAGCTATTTTTATAATTCCATGTACTTTGTAGCAATTATATTTACGCTTTTATGAATGCCCCTAATATCGGAATGCATTAGAAACGGATGAAACGATTTTCAATTTACACTTACTATCAACTATACAATTTACATTTACTGTCAACGTTACAATTTGGGAAATTACAAGTGTTCCATAAGTCAATCGATTTGTTTTGACTGATCTATTCATAAAACCAGATTTCGAATAGTTTTAAGCAAAGCAAAGTAAATTGTATACATCGTTAAAATAAAAAAAAACGTTTTACCAAATCACAGCTCTCCTTGAAATATCAGCAGACATCTTCTAGAAACTGCGGCCCTCAAAGTTTCGTGCGCAATGCTGTTTGCTTTGCCTATTGGTCACATCATTTCCTATTAATTCCATTAACGCTAACATAGTTTGAATATGTAATGAATTTATACACGTATTTTTAATAGCACAAGTTGTACATAATTGGAAATATAACAATAACAATAAAATCTTTAGAGGTCACCTTACACAAGACAAATTTCCATATTCGTTTTATTTTCCATTTTAGTAAAATGCATTTCTGGCCACCGAAATTACAGCACCAAGAAAGGCAAGAGATATCCCCACAAAATTTATTTTGTAAATAACATGTTGACCAAGTATCAAATGATTAAATTTATAGACTTCTGTGAAGTGTGGTTCAATCAAAAATTTTCAGCATGTTTTAATTAGGTAACAAGTAAAACACTTTATAAAAAAGTTACTTTTATAAAATAAATATATAATCATTTTTTGTTGTTGTTACTAATGACACTTGAACAAGCCAAGCTCGCTATGCATTGGCTATGCGAATTTAAGTCAATTGGGAGCGTCTTTCATTTTTAATCAGAGCACCATGAAGGTGAAAGTACGACTACACACATGCCATAGGTACCCATTTATAGGGTAGGCAACCATTCACACCTCATTCATACAAGAAAGGACAAAGACAGGGCAGATAGAGAAAGTACATCCATGCCTGAACCGGGATTCAAACTCAGGACCTCCTTATCCGCAGTCAGGCACGCTGACCACTAGACAAGTTGGGCGGCAATTATTTTTTAAACTACGCTTTACTTATTTAGATGAATATTTGAAAAAGATAGTCAAAATAAAACTCATACGCAGTGTAGTCCCGCAGTGAATAACGAAAAGATAAACGAAATCGTCCTTTAAAATTTCGTATCGCGTTTAAACAACGCTCGGTCATTCAGAAAGTAACTATTTTGTTTGGATTTTCACTATGGGATGTCAACGTGGACAAACATCATTAAGTGATCAAGAACTGATAGTTCACCATTTCAAATTAGGTAAATCACTCCGTGAAATTGCCAAAATAGTCAACAGAAGTCATTCTACTATTCAAAGTATTATTTATCGATACAAAAATGGCCAAGGATTGCAGAACAAATCCAAAGTCAGCAAACAAAAAATTTTGATTCTCATGATATGGTTGGATTATTTGACAAGTAAAGAAAATCACACGGTTAGCGCTCCTAAATTAGCTCTTAAAGCTAAAACATTTTTAAATAAGAGAGTTTATCCGGAGACAATACGAATCATTTTAAGAAAAAACAATTTTCACAGTTGGATTGCAAGAAACAAACCTTATATAAGCGAACAAAATCGATTAAAAAGATTATGTTTTGCCAAAAACTACAAAAGAGAGACCTTTACATTTTGGAATAAAGTAATTTTCGCTGCTGAATCTAAATTCGATTTGTTTTCTCCGAAAGGAAATGTAAAAGTATGGCAAAACTCCAATAAAGAACTAAATCCTGCAAATACGAAAAAAACCGTTAAGCCTGGAGGAGTAATCGTGAATGGTATGGGGGTGTGTGTATGTCTGCAGCAGATGTTGGCCGATTGGTGTTGATAGAATCTACTATGATTCAGGAGCTCCAGTGGCCCAGTAGCTTCACGCCGCTTCCCGTAACCTCAGGAAAGTGAAGCATCATTTGCCGCGGGCAGTTGTTGGAAGGGTGACCACGGTGTACTCTCTTTCACTGGGTTGCTGGAAATCCGTGGGTTGGAGACGTGTCCACGTTAATATGTGGCGTCCAAAGTACTTCTGCTGGTGTGGCGTGGATGTAGAGAAGAGGGTGCCAACTCAGATGTGGCCTCGTCACCCGACCGTGGTTCAAAATTACGAGGCGCCGTAAAAAGAGCAAAGTCGTACTTTCACCTTCGTGGTGCTCTGATTCAAACGAAAGACGTTCTCTATTGACTTAATTCGCACAGCTCAAGGCATGGCTAGCTTGGCTTTTCAAGTGTCATAAGCAACAACAAAAAACACTGTGAATCAGTATACCTACATCAATATGTTAAAGGATAATTTAAAATATTGTATAGGACACATACAGCTTGAGATAACAAACTTTTCAGTCCCTATCAGGATAATGACCCAAAGCATACTGCTCTCAATACTCGCTTGTGAATACTGTACAATGTCCTAAAGGCATTAAAACTACTCCACAATTCCAGACTTGAACGTGATAAAAAATTTATGGCATCAGTTAGAGGTTGTAAGCAATCATCAAATTTCTAACAAGAATGACTTAAAAAAGGCATTATTGGAATAATTGAACGAAATCAGTAAAGATTACTGTGAAACTCTCATTCGATCTTAGCCAAAATATTTGGAACATGTAAAGAAATAAAAGAGATCCAACAGAGTACTGAAAGGAAAATATCTTTTATCTATTTTGTTTTTAATATAAATATTTTATACAGAGTACGAGTTTCATTTTGACCTTTTTATTCGAATAATCGTCCTAAAAGTGATGTGTTTAGATAATGTGTAAATGTAAAATTTATTTTTGTGAAAGAAAGAAGAGGTGTATTACTGTGTACCAAAATGAAAATAGTTTTTTTTTCTATATTTCTTTCTATATCTTTAATTAAACAAGAAATATCACGGTGTACGAGTTTTACTTTGACTGACTGTATTTAATAAGGAAATTTTAAAGGTATATTGCCTATTTTAAATTATAAATTATTCAATATTAAATTATAAGTTATTCAATATTTTTATTTTTATTGTCTTGTCTATTGTGAAAAAAATGCTGAAAGGATCAAAAAGTCTGAATAAAAAGCTTTTGTTGGTTATACTAAAGTGACAGTGAATACGAGTAAAGTTTTTATTTTGAATAAAATGATGAGATGCCATTTTTTGTGTACCTGTGTATTTTTCTTCTTACAAAATCACTTCCAAGCTCACACACGCCACATACAGTTGTGCACCTATGCTGAATATTAGGATTATAAGTACTATATATTTGTAAATGAGTATGTTAATTTATCTGAATTTTATTTTTCAATATTAATAGGCTATTTTTCCAAGATAACCGTCAAAATATCTACATAATTAAAATGCAAATAATTAAGAAAATATGTTATTCTAAAAATTAATTAATACCTTTAATTACTAAAATTCAAAATTATAAAAATACTTAAATTCCTTACTAGAAAATTATTATGTATGTAGTTTTTAAATATGTAAGTAATACTTAAGTATTTATAAGTAATATTTAAGAAACGGTGGATTTAATGAATTTTTTCTTGCATTTTTTTACAGATTCATTCATTTTGTATATATTGCAACGTACTTGCCATTTTGCTGAAGGAATTCGGTAAGTCACTTGATTTTTTGCACTAACTGTGCATGTTTAAGGAATTAAGTTTACCCTTACATAAATTAGTGGAATCATTGAGATAATGAAATTTATTTTTAATAATTATTTTGGTGCGTCATACATATCTTAATGTGTTAATATGAAGTGTCTCTAAAACTTCATCAGAAATTTAATTGCTAAATCTAATTTTCAGAAGATTAGTTAACTAATCACTAGATACTATCATACACAATTTTCCAACATATTTTGTCCTGATGTATAAGAATTCTATCATACTTATCTTATTTTTCTTCCAATTTTTATAATTAAATTTTCTACAATATTTTCGACAGTAAAGTTTAGCCAACTTACAAAAAGGGACTGACCAAGTGAATGAGGTAATACCTGAAAGGAAATTTTAGATGGTCATCTGATACTATATCTACAAAATTTTCAAGAAAATCCTCACCATTCTATGAGCCTTCTGGGGACATATTTTCCCCTATTGACTACTTTTCGTTAGTCTCGGTTGGTTGGTGCATAAAAAAACGCGTGTATTGGTATTTTTCTTAGAAAGTATAACAACAGATTTTGATCTTAAAATCTGAGCTTTAAAAATCTAATAATAATAATTTTATTGTGCAAAGCATAAAATATTGGTAGTGAATAAAATAATATTTCTGTGAGTTCTTATAATTTTAAAGCATTGACTTTCCCTCTAATAAGCTTTTTATTCAGCTTACAATAATCTGCGTATTGCTATTGGAATTTAGTTTATTTAAATGTGCAGTTAATTACACTGTAATATAATATATAAATTGTAAACAATTTAGTTATGCATCTTCAAAATTATTTTAATTGCTATTTAAAGATTCCATAAGAGCTAAAAATATCACATATTATAAAATCACGAAAGTTTGTTTTTATTCTTAAATTCATGTCTATTCTGAATCAGAATTAACTATAATTATTTAAATTTATTAAATTCAAAGTTTATCTTTTAATTTGTTGTTTTTGTCAAACTTTTCTTTTGGGAGTTTGACAAATCAAAATGAAAAAAAAAAAAACGTTAATATGAAATTGAAAAATTAAGCTAAATTAAGGTTGTAGTAATTCTAGAAAATTGAAAAAAAAAAAAAACACTTGTAAATGTTTTTCAATAAAAAAACTTATGAATTTACTTTATGCATATTTACTGAAAAATAGTTTAAAACCCGAACAGTTTTTTTTTTAAATTTTGAATATCAAAAACACTATTTAATAAAATTTTAAAAGAACTATAAATAGCTAAATATTTCTAAATTTAACTATTGATACCTTGTTTTATAGACTACCTAAAGATCTAGGTTGTTGAATGATATTTTAAGGTCCACTTCGTAATTTGACTACCTAGAGAACTTCTCAAGATAGTGGACCGCATTCCCATATTCAAAAGAAGAAAACCCAAAAATTTCCTGTGCATCCACCTTGACAGACTTGCATTAAAAAGGCTTTAACAAAAAATTTATCTTTGTTCAATTGCTGGAATCGAACTCATAACCTTCGTTCCAGAAAACAGTATTCTGCCACGAGTCAACACTAAACCTTACTAAATTTAATCTTAAAACTATGAAACATGTAACGGCATTATAGATTCTATAACTATATTAATAAAATTCCTATTCTTCCTGCCAAACTTTTGATCGAATTTGAATTAAAAAGGACTGCACCGCGAGTGGATAGAAAACTATGTTAATCTCTCGCTAACCCAAAATAAAAGCTGTTTTCATTTCAAAATTTTGATTACATCGTTTGGAATTAATTTTTAAACATATTTAATGGTGATTTGAATTTATTGTAAATTTGCATATACCGTTATTTGGATTATATAAATGGAGAAAACCTTTCTCGCTTCAAGAATGAAGTAAGGTTCTTTTCAGTACTTTTAAATTGTCTACTGCCGCCAAACTTGTCTGTCACGGTCAGCGTGTCTGACTGCGGATATTGGGGTCTTGGGTTCGAATCCCGGTTCGGGCATGGATGTACTTTCTCACTCTATCTATCCTGTCTTTGTCCTTTCCTGGTATGAATGTGGAGTGAATGATTGCCTACCCTATAAACGGGTCCCTATGGCATGTGTGTACTGAGGAAGTCGGACTCCACACCAAAATAGGGTTCAGTTGGAAAAGTGGAGAAGCGCACCCCATACTGCCAACCTGGCTGCCACACGACAACAACAAATTGTCTAGTATGACAATTACTGAAGTTGAGAAATAAAATATTTACGGTTGTCACATCCATATTATTCTGTTTTGCAAAAATCTAAAATTCGGGATTTACTTTTTCCTAATTTAAAAAAAATTCTATTTTTATCAATTGGAGCAAACGTGTTTTGTGTTTTTTATTATAAAACCAACTAGAAAGCAGTTGTCAAATTACTGAGGAGTCCCAAATTTATTGATGCGCTCACAATACATAATTCTATTCTTTTAAACCGATCTATATTTCAAACCCGATTTTACCATGCAAAACGGTGTTTTAAACAAGGCTAAGTGAATAACAATTGTTTTTCTTTAATCGCACTTATGTTTTTTTTTTTGGAAAAAAAAACATTTTACATAGGAAATGACTATTTACAAAAGCAGCAGCTGAGTTGGCAGCACAATGTGCAGTACTCTTGCCTTTGGTTCAACTTCTAGGGTTTGAATTTCACCTTTACCTTGAATATTAGTGGTAAACAATCAACTTTAAACTGTTAATCCTGGTCTATAATGCCGATTTGGGCTATATAGACCGGAAAATTTGGGGGGGGGGAACGGTCGTTGAGTGACAACCAAAACCAATTCACAAAAAAATTTAGGAATTTTGCTTTACTACTTCCTGAAATAATAGAAATATTTTTAGCTAAAATTTTCATTTTCAGTGAATCGAAAAAAAGATTCCTTTCGGAGATCTTCAGGAAAGTTTATTCCAATAAAATGTGTAAGACTATTTTAAAATAAGAGAAAAGCAAATCATTAAAAAAGTACTCCATATAAAACTCTTTTATGCATATTTGCAGTTGAGATGTAAAGATCTAGGTAATTTTTATAATGACCAACATATCTGCATAGTTCTTATTTAAAAGTAATGTGTTGCTTTTTAATACTAAAAATGTTTTCTTTTGAAAGTTTAAATATAGAAGAAATAATAATAATCACTATGTCATAAATGTCAATTTCTGTACACTGGCAGGCAGCAGTGATTATAGTATTCGCTAAGAGGCTGTTCAGAAGCAATGTTTTGAAAAATATTATTTTAAAATAAGAGAAGGGAACACACATCATGAGTAATTATTTTAAATATAGTTGAATTTTTTGGAGATCTCTCTTCAATATCCCATTGGAATTTATTATGCTTCTTTTTAACTGTATCACTCTTATTTAAAAATAATATAGTGCAATTTAATAGCAATGAAACTTTTTAGTAACTGTAACAATGAGGAAATATCTCTATATTTCCTTACATTCAGAGTTCTCCCTGCGATGATTAAAAGATTCGCTTGGGGGCTCTATAGAAATATGTTGTCAATATAATATGTAAGAATATTTGTTCAATTCAAGCAATTAAATGCATTGCATATAGCTGTTTTATACTTAACTGCCTCCTTGGAGATGAAATGTTTAACTGATGGGTATTTATTATGCTGATGTATTTATCAGTCTTATTTCAAAGAAATGTTTTTTATGTGTGCTTTTTATAATTATAACGAATATTCTTACGTAAGTTTAATTATATAGGAAATATCCCTATATTTCCTTTTATTCAGAGTTCTCCCTGCGATGATTAAAAGATTCGCTTTGGGGCTCTTTAGAAATATGTTGTCAATATAATATGTAAGAATATTTGTTCAATTCAAGCAATTAAATGCATTGCATATAGCTGTTTTATACTTTAATGCCTCCTTGGAGATGAAATGTATAACCCATGGGTATTTATTATGCTGATGTATTTATCAGTCTTATTTCAAAGAAGTGTTTTTTATGTGTGCTTTTTATAATTATAACGAATATTCTTACGTAAGTTTAATTATATAGGAAATATCCTTATATTTCCTTTTATTCAGAGTTCTCACAGCGATGATTAAAAGATCCGCTTGGGGGCTCTATAGAAATATGTTTGCAGTATAATATGTAAGAATATTTGTTCAATTCAAGCAATAAAATGCATTGCATATAGCTGTTTTATACTTTAATGCCTCCTTGGAGATGAAATGTAAAATCCATGGGTACTTATTATGCTGATGTGTTTATCAGTCTTATTTCAAAGAAATGTTTTTTATGTGTGCTTTTTATAATAATAACAAATATTCTTACATTAAATTTAATTATGTAGGAAATTTCCCTATATTTCCTTTTATTCACAGTTCTCCCTGCGATGATTAAAAGATTCGCTTGGGGACTCTATAGAACTATGTTGTCAATATAATATGTAAGAATATTTGTTCAATTCAAGCAATTAAATGCATTGCATATAGCTGTTTTATACTTTAATGCCTCCTTGGAGATGAAATGTAAAACTCATGGGTATTTATTATGCTGATGTATATTTCAGATTTATTTCAAAGAAATGTTTTTTATGTGTGCTTTTTATAATTATAACGAATATTCTTACGTAAGTTTAATTATATAGGAAATATCCCTATATTTCCTTTTATTCAGAGTTCTCCCAGCGATGATTAAAAGATTCGCTTGGGAGCTCTTTAGATATATGTTGTCAATATAATATGTAAGAATATTTGTTCAATTCAAGCAATTAAATGCATTGCATATAGCTGTTTTATACTTTAATGCCTCCTTGGAGATGAAATGTAAAACCCATGGGTATTTATTATGCTGATGTATATTTCAGATTATTTCAAAGAAATGTTTTTTATGTGTGCTTTTTATAATTATAACGAATATTCTTACGTAAGTTTAATTATATAGGAAATATCCCTATATTTCCTTTTATTCAGAGTTCTCCCAGCTATGATTAAAAGATTCGCTTGGGAGCTCTTTAGATATATGTTGTCTATATAATATGTAAGAATATTTGTTCAATTCAAGCAATTAAATGCATTGCATATAGCTGTTTTATACTTTAATGCCTCCTTGGAGATGAAATGTAAAACTCATGGGTATTTATTATGCTGATGTATATTTCAGATTTATTTCAAAGAAATGTTTTTTATGTGTGCTTTTTATAATTATAACGAATATTCTTACGTAAGTTTAATTATATAGGAAATATCCCTATATTTCCTTTTATTCAGAGTTCTCCCAGCGATGATTAAAAGATTCGCTTGGGAGCTCTTTAGATATATGTTGTCAATATAATATGTAAGAATATTTGTTCAATTCAAGCAATTAAATGCATTGCATATAGCTGTTTTATACTTTAATGCCTCCTTGGAGATGAAATGTAAAACCCATGGGTATTTATTATGCTGATGTATATTATCAGTATTATTTCAAAGAAATGTTTTTTATGTGTGGTTTTTATAATTATAACGAATATTCTTACGTAAGTTTAATTATATAGGAAATATCCCTATATTTCCTTATATTCAGAGTCCTCCCTGCGATGATTAAAAGATTCGCTTGGGAGCTCTTTAGATATATGTTGTCTATATAATATGTAAGAATATTTGTTCAATTCAAGCAATTAAATGCATTGCATATAGCTGTTTTATACTTTAATGCCTCCTTGGAGATGAAATGTATAACCCATGGGTATTTATTAGGCTGATGTATTTATCAGTCTTATTTCAAAGAAATGTTTTATATGTGTGCTTTTTATAATTATAACGAATATTCTTACGTAAGTTTAATTATATAGGAAATATCCCTATATTTCCTTTGATTCAGAGTTCTCCCAGCGATGATTAAAAGATTCGCTTGGGGGCTCTATAGAAATATGTTGTCAATATAATATGTAAGAATATTTGTTCAATTCAAGCAATTAAATGCATTGCATATAGCTGTTTTATACTTTAATGCCTCCTTGGAGATGAAATGTATAACCCATGGGTATTTATTATGCTGATGTATTTATCAGTCTTATTTCAAAGAAATGTTTTTTATGTGTGCTTTTTATAATTATAACGAATATTCTTACGTAAGTTTAATTATATAGGAAATATCCCTATATTTCCTTTGATTCAGAGTTCTCCCAGCGATGATTAAACGATTCGCTTGGGGGCTCTATAGAAATATGTTGTCAATATAATATGTAAGAATATTTGTTCAATTCAAGCAATTAAATGCATTGCATATACCTGTTTTATACTTTAATGTCTCCTTGGAGATGAAATGTATAACCCATGGGTATTAATTATGCTGATGTATTTATCAGTCTTATTTCAAAGAAATGTTTTTATGTGTGCTTTTTATAATTATAACGAATATTCTTACGTAAGTTTAATTATATAGGAAATATCCCTATATTTCCTTTGATTCAGAGTCCTCCCAGCGATGATTAAAAGATTCGCTTGGGGGCTCTATAGAAATATGTTTGCAGTATAATATGTAAGAATATTTGTTCAATTCAAGCAATTAAATGCATTGCATATAGCTGTTTTATACTTAACTGCCTCCTTGGAGATGAAATGTATAACCCATGGGTATTTATTATGCTGATGTACTTATCAGTCTTATTTCTAAGAAATATTTTTTATGTGTGATGTTTTAATAATAACGAATATTCTTACGTAAGTTTAATTATAAAGGAAATATCCCTATATTTCCTTATATTCAGAGTCCTCCCTGCGATGATTAAAAGATTCGCTTGGGAGCTGTTTAGAAATATGTTGTCAATATAATATGTAAAACTATTTAAAAATTCAAGCAATTAAAAACATTGCATATAGCTGTTTTATATCAAACTGCATCCTTGAAGATGACATGTGTAACCCATGGGTATTTCTTATGCTGATGTACTTATCAGTCTTATTTCTAAGAAATATTTTTTATGTGTGATGTTTTAATAATAACGAATATTCTTACGTAAGTTTAATTATAAAGGAAATATCCCTATATTTCCTTATATTCAGAGTCCTCCCAGCGATGATTAAAAGATTCGTTTGGGAGTTGTTTAGAAATATGTTGTCAATATAATATGTAAAAATATTTAAAAATTCAAGCAATTAAAAACATTGCATATAGCTGTTTTATATCAAACTGCATCCTTGAAGATGACATGTGTAACCCATGGGTATTTCTTATGCTGATGTACATATCAGTCTTATTTCTATGGAATATTTTTTATGCGTGATGTTTTAATAATAACGAATATTCTTACGTAAGTTTAATTATAAAGGAAATATCCCTATATTTCCTTATATTCAGAAGTCCTCCCAGCGATGATTAAAAGATTCGCTTGGGAGTTGTTTAGAAATATGTTGTCAATATAATATGTAAAAATATTTAAAAATTCAAGCAATTAAAAATATTGCATATAGCTGTTTTATATCAAACTGCATCCTTGGAGATGACGTGTGTAACCCATGGGTATTTCTTATGCTGATGTACTTATCAGTCTTATGTCTAAGAAATATTTTTTATGCGTGATGTTTTAATAATAACGAATATTCTTACGTAAGTTTAATTAAAAAGGAAATATCCCTATATTTCCTTCTACTCAGAGTCATCCCAGCGATGATTAAAATATTCGCTTGGGAGCTGTTTAGAAAAATTGCGTCAATATAATATGTAAGAATATTTGTTAAATTCAAGCAATTAAAAACATTGTACATTGCTGTTTGATATCTAACTGCTTCCTTGGAGTTTACGTTTATTAGTTAAATTTCTCGTTATTAAATGTTTGATTTTCTTTCCGGAAAAAAGTTTCTTTAGCCTTTAATTGTTTATAGAATTCTATCTATAATTTCTCTTTTGATATTTTGTTTCTCAACTGTTATTTTTTCACACTAATTAGTTTGTGATTTTTCGTTTAAATTGGGCTTCGAAACATTATAAACAATCATGTTTGAAGTGAGACTCAAACCTACGAAGTGTTGAACTGAAGCCTAGAAGTCTAACCTTTCGGTTACCAGTCCGACTAATATATTTTGTGAAGCTTGCTTTGTGTCTACTGAAGATTCACCCGATATTTGATATTTTATGAAAGTGTCTCCACTCGACCCTCTTTTATTGGAATCGCCTTAATTATATTTTTTATCAACCTTTACAGGTTTTGTTTAGGTGTTTTTCGGACATTCCCATTATTCCATTTACAGAATTGTTTGAACCATGATCGAGTAGAAGAGAGAAATTTTCTCTCATCACTGGATTTTATCCAATAGTAAGCATCCGTTACGCTCTAAATTATTTCACAATTAAATAGCAAATAAAAAACGCTTTTTCAAAGTTTTTCCATCAAGTACTCCTAAATTTGCAAGACAAATGCAAAATTAACTTTCAGATGCTTTTTGTAATCTATACAAATACTTTTTTCAGTTGTCCTTCATGTCTAAAAGACAGTGCATTTTTGGAAATTTTATCAAGTCTGGCGTTGTTAATTCGATTTTAAATTTAATTTTAATCATCATCGACAATTTAACTTACCATATGATCCAGATTTTACAATGGATTCGATATCGCTAAATCATTTGGGATGTTACAAATTAATTTTGGGTATATTTTAAGTAATTAATTTCTTTTTCATGGATTATGATGAACTATTTCACACTTGAAAACGTTTTATGCTCAATTGATATTCTGTTAAGCTAGCTTTCGTCCTTTTGAGAAGTGTACAGATTTTATACATATAGTAGATAATTGAATAAAAAATATAGCATATAAAATTTTTCGCTTTTAAATTCTATTTAATTAATATGTATATATTCAAAATAATGTTGATAACTTTATCTAAAAACACATGCCTGTAAGGAATACGCAATCGGTTTTTTATTCAGTTGATAGTTTTCAGAAAATATATAGGTTCAGAAAACAAATTACTTAATAATTTATACCGTTTGCATTTATTGATGTAGTTTTTTCGTTACATTTTGATTTTCATCAGATTTATTTATGTGTGGACATAATATAATGTAAAATTGAAATTGAAATTATATGTATTTATAAAACGTATTTCTAGCTTTCTTTGTTAGTACTTTTGTTGATTAGAACTATATTAATAATTTGAAAAATGCTAATGTGTTCCTTTTATTTTTCCCCTTCATGTCTCATTGGATGAGATTTCTGGCTACTACAATACTTTCCTGCATCTGCTATAAAAATGCATATAATAAAATCATAAGTGAGTTTATTACCTTCTTTAAAATTTTTTTAGAATCTGATATTTTTGTGATTAGTAATGTTACATATAGGCAATATTTTTCCTATAACATTCTTAAAATTTTGCTTCAATAATGCATTTATGTGATAAATATTTTACAAATATTAATATTTGCTTTACATATAATAATATATTAAATTTTTTCATATATATATATATATATATATATATATATATATATATATATATATATATAATTATTTATTTATAGTTGCTGATTTTACAAAACAATTTATTTTGTCTGATTTCTTTCACACTTAGATAGATTGTTTAAGTAGTACTCGATGAAGTTGAATATTAATAATTTCATTGTTTTTAAATCATTGGTGAAGAAATTCACTTTGCAAATTATCAACTGGATGTCTCAGTTGCAAAATCGACTGATTAACTTGATAAAGAAAGAATCTATGAAAGATGATAAAATAATATATTATATCTTAAAATTCCTTTTTAATTAAAAACTTTTAAATATGTATGTTGTGTACTAGTGCATGTGTATTTTTTTACCTAACATCGTGGGAAATATAAAATAAAATATCATTTGAGTAATTGCTATAAAATCTTGAGTGAAATATATATAAAGCAATTTTTCCGTATCCTGAATTTGAATTGATACATTTCTTTCACTTCTCAGAAGGATTCACTCCCTCACTCACAAAAAAGTCACAATAAATAGGAATAATAACTATTCTGTTACTGATTTATAATATGAGTATTACTGTGTTTAAATTGATTCATCGTCAATATAAATGTTTTCTTCCTGAGCTGTATTCCAACTGCTATCTTATCAATTTATCATTAAAATTTCATTATACTCGTGTTTTGTAGGAGGAATGAATTTCAACCGTCCATCATATCTTTTTTTCTTTTGTCATAGTTTTGCTTGTATTCAATAAAAGAGAGAGATTCTTTACTTTTCACTCACACTGTGGTTTACCTATTACATGTTTCTTTACATGAATGGCATTAAATTCCATATCTTCATCAGCATCTTACTTGAATTGTATTATGTGACGTTTTGTTTACGTGGACATTGACTGAGAAGGACAAAGAAACCATCTCCATTTTCGAAAGAAAAACTTTAGAAGCATCTTTGGTGGAATAAAATGTGAGAAACATGGCGAAGCAGAACTAAATTTGAGCTCTATAAACTATATAAAGAACCAGATATTGTTAAATTTATCTCAATACAGAGATTAAAATGGGCAGGACATTTGAGCCGGATGAACGACAATCGGGTGACGAAAAAAATTTTCTTGGCTCGCCCCATTGGCACTAGAAGAAGAGGACGACTGAAACTCCGATGGTGTGACTGCCTTGAAAACGACCTAAAAACACTAAAAGTGACAAACTGGATGACCTTATCCAAAAATAGGGGGTCCTGGTATGCACTTCTGAGGAAGGCAAAGGCCCACCCTGGGCTGTCAGGCCGATGAAGAAGAAGTTTTGTTTATTCAAATTTTATCCAGTGCAGTTTTTCAGCCAATTTACTGTGATTCTTGTAACTTTTTCCTTACTGATAGATATTTTGTGAATTGCTTGTGGTGAAAGAGTTCTTAGGTGTCATTTGTACTGTGAAACGATATTTTATTTTTACACAATTTTAGTAAATTATATAGTCCTCTGATGGAAAATATTTTTATCTTTTGCTTGATTACAATAGCAATTTGTGAATCATCTAACAAGTAACTGCGTACATATTTTGTCTCAGTTGATTCTGCTTGTATTTCTGTATTTTAAAGCTATTTCATTAAAATTAAAGAGCTTTAATACTAGTATTTTGTTTAGTACACAAATATTAACATTAATTTTTATAAATTAAAAAAATATTTTACTAATACTCTCTACCCGAGACCCGCGAAATGTGATTTATGTTTTTATTAAAGTCATGGCATCCGATGCTATAAACATAAATTTTGCACGTTGTTAAAGCTTTACTTTTTCCAAAATTGACTACATCGGGTGTCAATTTTAGAAAGGGAAAGATTTTCCAGAGCCAAAAGAAAATACATAAATTACAGATGTGGGCATTCAATCTGTATACATATGAATTGAAGCCTGTTCAACCTTTAAGAAGTTTTTAGCGTTTTCGAATTTCGTTATCTTTTTTTCACATTATTGGAGGATTCAGGTTTTGGTAATCTAGATTCATAAGTATTTCATGTAACCATGGATATTTAGGTGAAACGCAAGTTAAATGTAATTGAAAATACCTTTAATGTTTTTTTCACAGGCTGTATATTTACTTCCTCATTTGCTCGATATACACGCACTTTTATACTCATACACTTTTTTAATACTCACACACTTTTTTAATACTCATACACTTTTTTAATACTCATACACTTTTTTAATACTCATACACTTTTTTTAATGATTAAATCTAAATATAAGCAATTTATTCTTGGATTGTGTGCTATGGTGTTGTGACTTGTGTATAACCGAAAAATTTCATCCATTTTATTACTTGGACATTGTTAGAAAAACGATCAGTCAATCAATGAAACTTATTCTTTACAATAATTGTCGTATCAAACCTTCGACGATCTGATGAATACCCTTAAAACATTTTTTGCAATCGATTTAAAATTTATAATTCATCAAAAATGTGTAAGAGTATTGTCTTGAAATTTTGCTGTTATCCTTCGAGTGTCTTTTTATATTTAAATTCATTCATTTTACACACCTCTGAAAAATATTTTGCTGAAATTAGATCCTTAATTGATAAAATTCATACATGGAGTTTTCCTTTCATTCGAAATGATAATTCATTGCACTTGTAATGAGAACTTTTATATCCTAAATGCACTGCTCGACATTGAAAACGCAACACCAAGAAGGAGTTGCCAGAAAGTTGTGAAACTCGGCAAACAGAGAGAGACAGAAACGAACAATAAGTGATCTGTATTTCGAAATGATATGCATAATACAGAGCGAGAACAGGGTCCGATTAGTAGGTTATATATAAGGATGTGAAGGAGCCCTGTTCTATACTTATTGGAGATCAGTAGGTTATCATAGCGAAGTGGCATGGCACCGGACTTTACCAACTGGTTATCGAATTATGCCCCACCATATATGAGAGCCTTCCATAACATTTACAGGGGCCCACTTACGACCCAGCCTTGAGTTTGCTTAAAATTATAATCTCATTGGTGAGGCTTGAAAGCCTGTAGACATCCCAGCACAGTAGGTGACTGCATCACAATCCAGTTACATGATTGAAAGTAGATATTATAAAATTTAGTGAAAGTATAATATCAAGAAAAAGTAAAAGTAATTACAGGAAAAGTAAATAAGGAGTTATACCCTCTTAAATTAATAAAAATTTACATGAACTGAATAAAGATTAATTTATTATATTACTTGAAATATTAAATTTAAGTAACAAAAAAACTATACTATTATGAACAACGTATGTTATATATACAGAATTAATTGAAATTATATAATTATATAGAAATATTGTGCAAGCTTCGATTGACACTCTATTTACAAGATTTAATTTTTTTTAAACATTTGACTCAATTAACATATTAAGTCATGATGTTATGGAGCACTAATAATTGATAAAAAATACTCGTGTTCATTATTTCTTTTAAAATTTTGCATGAATTGACAAGACATTAATGTAACATATTACTTGAAACATTAGTTTTAACAGTTTAAATAATTATTATGAACATCATTAGATATATACAAATTTTAAAAGAAGTAAATGGAAGCATTATTGTTCATCTGAAGAATCTGATGACGAATAAAGTTAATCATCTACCATTGTTGATAATTGTACAGGGTCACGACATAGTGTGAGTACCAGCACTGTTAAGAATTTAAGTATTTGAATTATTTTGTTTCGGCTAAAACCGTCTTTTAGACAAAATTGCACAAATTGAAAGTCTGTTTGACTATGGTGCCTTTTTATGTGGAGGGACTTTGTAGATGGAAATTTCACTATGTAGTAAAGGGTAGTTCCCAAATCGCCACATTTGCAGATGTTCGAATTGGATTTGCCATATCTTGCGAAGTATTTAGGGAAGGGTCCATGATTCGTTATTCGATATTTAATAAAAGGGTTTGGGATGAGGAACTCTGTGGAGAGTGTTGGAAGTAAATGGTGGGTGTACCTACCATTTTGCGATGTCTCCCATGTTCTTTGCCAACTTCTGATGGTTCTTTTATATAGGAGAAGTTTTAGGAAAGAGCTTGGTTTTGGCAGATTTATGACTGACACTTCCTCATTGGTAGCAGTTTCTTTTGCATCTTTGTCCGCCAGTTCGCCGAGCAGGCAGCCGAATGGTTAGCGCTCTTGCCTTCGGTTCAACAGTTCGTGAGTTCGAATCCCACTTTGGGGCATTGAATTTTAAAGTGGTTCGGAATCCTCGTTAAACCGTAGGTCCCGGTCTAATTAGCCCTCGTGTGCAAAGAATGACCATTGAGCGACAAACAAACCAAACCAAGTCTGCCAGTTCGTTCCCAAAATTGCCCACGTGTGCTTTAATCCAGCTTAGTTGGATTCTGCATGGTGTGTTTGTGTATAGACACTCCTGGAAATCACGGATGATTTGTGATTGGTACACTGGGCTCAGCAATGATAGAACAGACTGGCTGTCGGTCCATATTGTTGTTGGGGCTAGTTTGTTGGTAATTATGTGTTTAGCCGTTTTTCTGACCGCTAATTCCTCAGCTTGAAACACAGAGTTATAATTATTTAGTTTAAATTGTTGGGAGAAAATTTTTTGGTCTTTTTGTGTAACCACGAATGCTGCTCCTGTTGCCTCGTCATGTCTTGATCCATGTGTATATAGATTTATTGATGTTGGGATAAATTTTGGAGGTTTGCATAATCTAAGGAATTCTTCAAGAAGGTTATACACTGTTTGGTTTCTGAGTCTATGGAAGGGATGGATAGAATCTTTGTAGGCCGGATCTTCAAAATCTTTCGGGTTGTAGTGAGCATCATCTATTTGTATTGATTTTTTAAGCAGTAAGATTTTTGTTTTTAGCAGCAGCTTCAATTGTTAATGGTAAGGGTGGAGTGCCTGATATAGTATTTAGAGCTATGGTAGGAGTTGTTTTAAATGCTCTTGTTATCAATAGCAGAAAAAATCGTTGAATATTGTGTAATTTTTCTTTCTTAGCTGTCACATGATTTTCCCAAGTTGAGCATCCATACATTACTATTTTTTCAATAATGGTTAAGTATATTGTTTTAGAAATTTTTCCTTTTATACCCCAGTTTTGGCTGATCATTCCACGTAGTCTTTGGGCTATTGGTATTATTTTTGTTTTGATGTAGCGAAGATGTGATAGGTAAGAATGCTTTGAATCTAGATGTATGCTTAAGTAAACCAAGCATTTTGTATGCCTTAGACTCTCATTAGTTAAGGTAATTTTTGGATTGGATTTTAGACTTTTATTTTTTTTGCCAAGGATCATTACAGTTGATTTTGCTGTTGAAATTGTTAACTTTAGATCTTTGCAGGAATTTGAGAATAGGAATAAAGATTTGTTACAATTATGTTTCAGTTCTGCTGTTGTTGCACCTCCAACTGCTAACATTGTATCATCTGCAAATGCTATTCTATCTGTGTGTTTTGGCCAAGGAGCGGTCTAATTAGCCCTCGTGTGCAAAAAATGACCGTTGAGCTTCAAACAAACCAAACTTTGGCCAAGGAGCCGATAAGATTGAATTGAAATAGATGTTCCATAATATAGGCTTTCCTACAGAGACCTGTGTGCAACCTCTGTTATGTTCCATTTGTACTAAACCAGAGCCACCTATGGCTATCAATTTTCTATCTTTTAAGAAGCTGAAAATGCACTGGGATATATTTTTCGGGGCATTGCATTTTGTTAATGCTAATTTTAGACCTGGCCACCACAAAGAGTCGAATACTTTTTGAATGTCCAGGCTAATGAGAGTTGTATATCTGTTGTTTTCTTTATTTTTATTTATGCAATCCATTACTGCAGTTAGAGCATAGTCTGTTGATCTTTTTGC